>OY757249.1:20463209-21713209 GCA_963583935.1 Diaperis boleti
ACATCGACATTTGTTTTGCCGAATGCATTGCAAGGGTTCTGTGTGTAAGTAAACATTTTTATTTTTTTGTTCGATTCCTTTGTAATGTTTTTATTCAACACTATTTACGTAAGTATTCTCTTTTTTTTTTCAATTTCTACATTGATTCAATTACTAATCCAATACATACCACTCGAATTTCGAGTGACGGGCGATCACTAAGTAGTAAAGACATAACTTTGCCGCCAACTTAGAACTTTTATTTTATGATCCGCAAACTTTAAAAAACTGAGAGTTTTTCGTCTGATGCCAATTCTGGCTATAATTATTATTATTTATCTCAAAACAACAAAATTATGTCTTAATTATGTCCTAATGTTTAATAAAAATAAAATATTTACTTTCAAGAAAAATATACAGATTAGCCGTTAGCGATTTCGATAAACAAGTTGAAACTCCAAATTGGGCTGGATTTTCAATACGAATGTGTGTGCAGTCAACAACCCCAATAGCTGTTGGGAAAACCTGGTCAACCACTTCTCTCTGGCCTGCATGATTGTACGTGTACGTCTTGGTTTGTAGTATTTTCTTGCACTTAAATACAGACACCATATTAGCCAGAACAAGCACCACACTGGGACCACACAACCAAATATCACTTATACAAGCGCTTCCAGATAGATTTTAACACACGAAATCACTTAGCAACTACTGAAAGGAGTGAGAAAAGTTGTTGTGAATCTAGATTCCTTTTTTAGAAGCAGATCGTTTAGTTTTTGAGCAAATGGTTCTTATTATTGCTAATTAAACATTTACATTCTAAAAGTAAAACAAATTATTGCAAAGACGTAAAATTTCGTCAGAAATACCATCTTGAATTGCAATAGACTGAGAAATATTCTTCTTACGGTGGTTTCTGTTTTCACATCTCTGTGGTAGCTTTTTTTATAATTTTCTAAATTCAACAATTCGAGCACTACGATTAATTTTTAGCGCCTATTAGAATAGTTAATGATACAGTTTCAAAGCAGAACCCTTTGGGTGAAGGTGAGTATTTCTGTTTTTTGCATTCCTATTGATTACATCATTATTTAGTTGTTGTATTAGTGTCGTCGAGATACGAGACATGTTGTGAGGATAACACAACACAAACTTCATCGGTTGATTTTAACCAGAGGTAATATACTCAAAATTATAAAACTACCTCCAGCCAAAGTAATTTTTTAAAATTATATTTACATATAACAAATATTTCATCGCATTTTTCGGATTCAGCAGCTCACTTTACTAAAAATTCTATCTCTAGAAACAAATCGATAAAAGTAGATCTGGATAGAGAATTGAATAAGCTTTAAAATGATGTATCACACAACCCCCCATGCCATTTATTTTTTTTAAGGGGGTGGCTCCCCTGCCTAAAGGGGTGAGATCTAATAATTGAAAGTTTGGTACAATTTGGTCCCCCTTAATAACAAAATTGACCTGTTCGAGCGTTTTCTTCCGAGTCTTTCGAAATTGGAATTGTTGTCGGGTACAAATTTTAGTTCGAGTATTTTATGTAGATTTGGAAAATATTGAATTCATGCTTTTTTTTGTAGAAAGGAATCGATAAATGTAGGTTTGGATAGAGAATTGAATAAGCTTTAAAATGACGTATCACACGACCCCCCATGCCATTTAAATTTTTTAAGGGTGTGGCTCCCCTGGCTAAAGGGGTGAGATCTAAGATATGAAAGTTTGGTACAATTTGGTCCCCTTTGATAACAAAATTGATATATTTTTTTTAATTTTTTTGTCCGGTTGTCTGAGCATCACAAAAAACCACTGAACGGATTCGCAAGCACGTTTCTCAACGTAAAAACTGTGTTATGTTTTATTAAGTGGCGCTTAAACGAAAATATTGATCGCTTAAAAGCGTATTAATATTGAAGCGCCTTATCAATATTGGCGGATATGGATAGAAATTTATATTTTCTGTCAGTAATGAAGAACCGTTTGAACGTCTAGGAAATTTATTGTCAATATTTCCTTCAATATCATCAGTTCACTTTGTTGACTTTGTTCCGTTCGGAATCGGGATTTCACAATAGTAATTATTGCGGCATATCGTGATTATCCGGAATTGTGGCGTGTGAAGGCAAAAGATTATTATTTTAACACACAAAAAAGGCATTGTACCAAACATTATGGCTGAACAAATGAAAAATTAAATTTACAATTTATTTAAACACTAGACTATGTACAGATCACAGTTATAATGGCACAGTTATTTATTTCAAAAGTTCGCATAAGCCACACGAATTATGTCGCTCAGTAGCTTATTCAGTTCAGACTTCGACTGACTAGGCGACCGTTCTCGCGTCCTATTTAAGCTTTCTCGATTCGTCTAGAATTTCGGTTCAAGTTCAGAGTCTTTTCGTTATCACGAATTTACGATGAAATCATCACGCCGCGATTCATCCAGAACTTCACAAACTTCAACTTCAATGACTATACGGGGGGTTATGGAAATGGATACAAATATTTTAAAGGATTGTTGAAATATTCGCAAAAGTCATCCCTTATTTTCATTGCTTCAACTGCTGAATTGCCCCTAGTTCTTTGAAGTCGTAGCATCTGTTGTGTTTCTTGTCACCATGAACCTTCTTTGATTGTGCCACTTGCAGGATTTTCATAATCAAGATCATTGAATATCAATACTCTAATATCTACTCTACCGTATTGATATTCAATGTCAAGATCTTGACGTTGCAAATCTTAATCTTAATTAAAATCTTACTTGAAAAGCTTTATCCCCAACAAACACCTGGGGAAACTTTTTATTATATAAAATATAGTGTCCGGTAATTCTCATGTATGTATAATAGTAGTTTATTATACGAGTCCCTGTGTAAATTGGACGCTTTACGCCACAAGCAAAAGTGCAACGAGTGCTTTTATGAGCCCCAAGTGACGTAAAGCGTTCAATCTACACAGATACGAGTGTAATACAACGTTTTATCGTTCGACACAACCCCGTAAAGCCTTATTGCTTAAAATCTATAAAAATAGTGTGACGTCATTTTCATTATATCATGACAGAGAGTGTCAAAATATCGTGTTTTCCAAAACTCCAAAGTTTAGTATTAAACCACGAACTTGTATCTAAGATGGACTGCCAATGCTTCTAACAAATATGACCCCACATAGGGCGCAGCCATATTGTGCACTTGACGTGAAAATACGCGCTAAATTGAAACTTAAAAAATGACTCAAATGATGAACAAAGCAACTATCCAGGCCTTCTTTTGTCACTGTGGTTGTTACAAGTCGGCACAAAACATCGCATTTTCACAAACAATTATTATTAACATACTTGTAAACTTTGGAAAAATTACCGCCAAATGACCCCAAACAAACAGGTGCAGATGCCGAAGCAAATGACAGATAATGTTAGTACCGGTAGTACTATGTTACCAACAATGACAACAACCTTAGCAGAAATTCCTTAGTTTGTGCACAATATGGCGGCGCCCATGGTGGGGTCATTTTTCGATTACTGCGGCTATGCTTATTAGCAGTCCATCTTAGATACAAGTTCGTGTATCAAACACCTTCATTTGAGCTTCATCAATTTGTACCCTCGTTTGTACCTACTTAATCATAGAATATTTAGCCCAAAAGTTACCTGAAGGATTCAACTTGGCACTTCAATGCAGAAATAATATGCTAATACGACCTTTTCAGTGACCATGGAGAGGATTTTATGGGTACACTACTTTCGAAAAGAGGTACATACAATGTTTTGTGCCTCGATGTGCCTCTTGCTGGCATTATTTGTTGTTGTTTATTTTCCGAAAGTTGTAAGACTCAACTGGCCATTAAGATTAATTATGAGACTAGACTAGAGGGATAAATCTACCATTGCATGTAACTACTGTACGCATCGCAGTTATTAAAGGGCCATTAAATTTCACTTATTACATTAAGGGTCTTTTTTCGAAAGATTACAATAGGCTGTTAAATTGCATTTTACTTTAGTTTGATGTTTTTTAATGTAAGGTAAATATCAACTTAACAACGTGTCAATCTAACAAGAATTAAATAGTCGACCCCAGGGCTATTGTCAAGTCTTAAATATATTTTTTTTCAAAACATAAAGTTCATAGAGATTTCACGTTATACAAAGAAGACATTTTTCAGTTTTTTATGGGCTTTGCTTGTTTTCAAGTGTGTCGGAAGCTTTTTCCCGAAGTAAGTAAATTTGGTAAATTTTCAATTTGTATTCTAGTTTAGTCTAGACCTAAAACTAGACTAAACTAGACTACGGTTAAAAAGCTAGCTCAGGGGTTATAAGTTGCTTTCAGAATTTGTTATCAACTGTTTTGTTTTATCCAACAGGGTAGTACTTTGTAATAACAATCAATCAATAATAATTGATCTTGGGATAAAAATCTGTTTAATAAAAGGACATAAATCGAAAACGAAATTAGTCAAAGTTGGCCATGCATGAAAAGCCTCTTGTCTTAGTTTAACAGGATTTAGTTAAATTTAAGTCATTTTGGATACACTACGTTTTTTTGGTTACACACAAATTAATTTTCTATAATATACATTAGCTTGTGAACAGAAATGAGATGATTTAAATATGAGATAGAAGCGGCCTCCGTAAATTCGCTTGGTCTGTATTATATTGATCTTATTATTGACCCGTACTCGGCTTTACCTATCTTATCGGAAAGAAGCCCATTATAATAAGATACTTAACTATTCTTACACGCCTAGTGCAAAGGACAAGCGTAAATTGAAAAACGGGTATATTTTCCTTGCTGATCTATATGAAATTGTAAAATTACAAAATATTGTTACATAATACATAATTATAAACCGATTTTAAAGAATATGTTGCATTATTTGCAATTTTATTTAAACTTTAAGTGGAAAAACGTCACCAGTTATTATAAAGTACTACATATTTATTTTATTTCATACTGTGTCATATTTGTTACTTTTACGTCAGAGTTTTGAGTTCGGAAAATGGGACTTTACAGTACAAGTCCTGTAAAAAAAATACAACCAACAAATCAAACTGTTGTCATAGATACTCAATTCATGGATGTTTAAATTCTGAATTCCAATTTCATTTTTTAAAATGAAAACAATGATTTAGTTTCCTGTAGCATGAAATAAAACGCATTACGACATACGTCCGGAAACTTTTACAGTAACTTGTCTCAAAATTCCAGACTCGGCTCCTTCGTCGCCTCGTCTGTAAACATTTCGACTCGTTACTGTAAAAATGAGTTTTCCGGACTTATAACGTAAATTACTATTATTTTACTGGCGCTTTTTTTATATTGCACTCAAGTCCACCGAGTGGTCAATTAATAAAAAAACTAACCGATCCCGTGGGCTACGCTCCACGTTCAACAATAGACTGCGAGCTCAGTGCACTGCGTACTGATCCTACAATCGACTGAACCAACCGTTCACGCCCTCAGTCACCAATGTGGCGGTGAAAACACAGTTATTGTTCCATAATATTCGTTTCAACTGCTCTTCCTCATAAAGCGTTGTTCATGAATTATTGAAATTTAAATTTAAATTAAATAGAATAGATAATTAAAAATCACTCCGGTTCTAGAAATAAATGAAGCAACAATTGACAGAAGCTATTTTCCACAATACGGAACTAGTATACCAGTATATTCGAGATAGAGGTAAAGAAGAAAACACGACAAGGAGTTGCGTTGGAGGAAATCACGAGTGGGACAACACTTTCAACATTCGTCTTCTACGGCGAAATCTGAATCCAACAGTGGCAAAAAAACTTACTTTTATATGATAATGATTTTTGAGTGGACTGTAGCACCACTAGACGGAATATGTATACATATTAACGAATTAGTTAAGCTAGCTAATTTTGCATAATATACTACAGACCAACATTATTTCTCTGTTCATGTGTGAATAATAGCCTACATCTCTGTCTTTCAGTACTTAGGTACAATTTTAACTCGATTATGTAAATATTTTTGTTAAGTCGCGTTTGATTAATGTTGTATATGACGCAGATTCTTAATTCCACCTAAAATACTGTTCACTATTACCAGACAGGATGCTTATTTTACTTTGCGGGAATACACACACAAGTTTGATTAGCCAGACGTATTACGCAGAATGTAGTCACGTTACTCGCTTCATAGAAAAAGTGTAAACCGAAAATATTCACAATAATATGAATGTTAATACGAAATACATACCCACAACTGTGGAGTTCTTATCCCGCCGCGTTATCGAGGGTTGCGAAACTTTTTAAACGTTGTGTTGCTGCCGGACGAAGCGTGTTTTCCGTGAACGGGTGCAAAACAACAGTTTTGTATCAACGTCTGATATGCCGTGTAGTGGGTGATTTTTTAAACAAAATAAGGGACGTCATTTTGAGATAATGTTATTGAGACAGGTAAATCAAATCAACTTTTCGACTCGACCGTATGCCTTTTATTGTCATGTCTACTTCGTAAACGCCGAAACTAAGTAGGATGGTTTAAGAAGTTTATGCGCCATTAAAATTTTTGATTCAAATTTTCAGTTATGTTGTACTGGCGGACCTTATGATACACCAGTTAAAATTTTTACATATATTTCAATTTCACCCCGTATAGTACAGATTGAATATTTTTAATTGTAATTATTGTTATGTAGTTTGATATGTATGTTGCCATGCGCTTCTTTGTCTGCTTCCAATCTTCCCTAATTAAGAATATTATTCGGTGTTGTTTTCACAAAGTCGTACTCTTATCTTACTGTGTAAGCTCGTGTACAACTTGGATCTAATGCCGATCATACACGGGCTAGTATACCGCGGAGATCTACCTGCGCAGTACAGACGCTTGCTTTGATAAACCTGCTTGCTGGAACCCCGAAAACTACCCAATGAAATGTGCAAAGGAGATATAATTTTACCAGTAAGAAGCACTGAAGATATAAAATTGTTTCTATAAGTAACTTTAATGCCAAAATAAGGTTATAGAAACGGTGGGAAAGTGTAGGCGGACAATTCTAAAACCACACAAAAACAACTGATAATGGAGAAGGACTCAGCTGAAGATACTATGTCGTGTTTGAGGAGGGCTTTACTATAATATAGTCACAGAGATCATGATGTGCTGGTCTTGGGAAGATGGCGCACAACAATACTATCTATCGGGGCTTCATAAATGATTCATATGGTATGTTAGGCTTAAAGACCGAAAATACTCAGTGAGCGAAAAAAAACGACCACTACGCATAATTTACAATATTACGACGCATAGTGAAAATGAGGAACTGTCACAACGTGTTTTGAACTATTATTATTATTATTTATTTATTTCTGCAGTCATAAAATGCTATTATAAAAAATTATAAATAATTCAGTGTTGTAATAAAATTCGTGATGGTTATTCACAAAATTTTTCTGCCGCAACCAACAATACTAAACGCACTCACCACTATATCAAATACATTATTTTTTATTATACCTGCATCAGAATCGCCGTTTAAAGCACGCCTGAGCGTGTGAATACAGGCGATTAAAGCACGGCGAGATTTAAAGGTTGTCAAGGAAATATAGGTATCATTATAACTTCATCAAATTTGAAAACTTTTCATATTCCTTCAGGTATGGGTCTGTTGACTTCGATGGTAGTATTTTGGATTCCGCTTGTTGGGCCAATATGCTTCTATATCGGGTGAAATCTCGTTTTAACTCATTTTTCCTCGATTTTTGCTGGCACGACTAAATGCAATGACAGACGTGGACGCGAGAAAAACGTAAACAATAATTGTCGTAACTAATGGCAATATTATTACGCCATTTCGATTTATCACGACAAAAAATATTTCTAAGTTTTTAGTGTCTAATTTGTTTCCAGTATTGCTGGTATAATAAAAAATAGCGTAAAGTATTCGTGGATAGTTCATACATGAGGATCATCTGTCTTTTGACTTTAATGTCAAAGAGACAAGGCCATCGTCGATTCAGTTATAATCATATCAACCGGCACGTGCGACCAGTCGCAAATCAACATGAAATCGGGCTGTCAAACTGGAAATGTGACAAAAACAATTCTCTGATTTGTTGAGGTAAAAGTCAATAAACGACAGATTTATAGAGTATATAAGCGGTATAGGGAAGGCAGCAATAATGGTTAAGGACATGCCAAGAACGTCACCAGCGCAGCTTCAGAGGGGTTCCTCAACCTAACGCGGACGTCGCGCAAACCGCGCCGACCAGACAAAGGAGAAACGAGCTCGTCAATCCGGTCATGTGAGGAAGAGAGTGTGTGTTATGAAACCCACATCACACAGGTTTAGACGACCGACTCTTTATAGTCGCAGTCTGGCGGGACGCGCATATGTAATTAGTTACAAATATAAGGTACAAATAAGTTTGGCAATGTTAATTTTAGTTATAAAAAGCAGCTGTGGAATTAAAACCTAGCGCAAGACTTCTCCACAAATTACAGCACTGGAGGGTGGAGTTCCCCATCATAACGAGATGCTCTCTCCGGTGCTTTGGGCAGTGGTAATCGGGATCGGAAAAACGGGGGCTTTCGGTAGCTGGGGTCCTGACACTGGCGAATTGATCCTGGATGAAATAAAGACTGCGTATCCAGTGGAGTTTTCCTTCGGGTCGAGATTTCTGGCAGCCTGTCGGTGCGTCCTCCAGGTCCTCGGTAAGACTAGGCTAGCCCCAGCGCCTTGGATCATCCGCCGTCCCAGGTCCCTGAGAAATTTAAGTTAACAGCGGCTATAAAGAAAATTCCGCGCAGAAACGTCTCTGGTGCGTATCGTTGCCCAGGGGGAGGGAGAAGCCTAGTCTAAGATGGAAGGATAATATTAAAAGTGCTCTGCGTGAACGCCGTATTGTAAAAGACACATAATACCTACCCTCTTCTGTTAATCCAATCAACTTGATAAAAAAACTGAGAATACTTACATCCTAATCAGTAAAGTATATTGCAGACAAGCAGCCGCCCTGGGTGGTAGAAACCATTTAAGTATGTAAGTATTACGGTTGAACCACATAATATAGAGACAAATAAATAACTAAAAAGAAAATCTGCTGTATGACCTTTTTGACGTATTTGGTTTCACATTATACTTGATAGTTATTGTGTGCTGATCTCCTTGGATGTGGGGAGTGCCTTTAACACCGCTTCAACGAGAAGGAATTAACGCGTTACCTCCTACCAATGCTGGCGAGCTACTTCAGTAAATAAATGGTTGACAGTAGATGGAGATGATCCTGATGACCAAGCTCTTTAGGTCTACTTTGCGGTGACTTTCTCTTTTGATTCAAAATGCCCGACGAGGTATGCTTATGATGTGGCGGTGGTGGCTGGGGCCAAATTAACACACAAGTTAAGGGAGATGAATTCGAGGATGGAGACAGCCGAGAGTGAACACTTACATGACACTTACTTACCCAATATGAGAAAACTGCTATAGGGTAAAAGGAGAATAATGTGCAGGAGAGACTGCCGAATGTGTAGAGACTGCCGTCTCAACAAAAGGAGTCCAAGGTTTGAGGAAACGTGAGGAAACTTTGACCTATTGGCAGCGCGTTACGGAGAAGCCATCGTGGGCAAAAAGTGTTTGTAAACCGATTTTATTTTAAGTATCACTTGGTCACATCGGGTTAAAGATAAGCACAGTACAGCATCAAATGTTTTTTATCAGTCACCGTGTATATATGGAATAAGTAACATAATTATGTAACAAGTTTTTTCAAAAGTAATTTTATAAAATATCGGTTCTTCATAAATGATTTATACAAAACGTGAGCATTTTTTTTTTTCAGACCGGGACGTCTCCTATGGAATTAGACTTTTTGAACCTCAAGGGGGTACATTTTGAAAATTCAGAAAAGAAACTTGTCTCAAAACGCTTCCAGATTATCATTATCATATTATGTAAATTGGCGCGACAAATCCGTCTGTGCCCTCGGCTTCTCCCTAAATGAAGCCTAACAGCCCAATTTCATGTAGATTTGCGCCTGGTCGCAAGTGCCGGTTGCTATGCTCAATTTCATGTGTCATTTCACATGAAATTGATCCTTACTGACTGTTTTTAATTGCGACGATTCCATAGCAACCGGCACTTGCGACCAGTCGCAAATCAACATCAAATCGGGCTGTAAATGTCTAAAATTGCATTCAAATTCCACTATCTGGTAGAAATCGACCTCCTGAATCTAACGGTGTAGCCCTCACTCCAATATATATATACATAATGGTTTTGGAGATATGGCGTTTTAAAATTTTCGCGCTTGGGAACACCGAAAAACATTTTCGCTCATATCTCGTAAACTATAGGTCACTGACCTGATTTGGTGGTACCAGCGTGTTCGTCTTGAAATTCTCTCTATGTGGTGAAGTGTGTGATTTGAAGATGCTAGAAGCGGTAGACCGAGATAAGACGTTTCTGACGGCAAAAAAATTCATATTTGCAAAAGTTAGAGGCTATGTTGCAATTAGTCGAAGAGTTTAGGAGTAGGAGAGTATTTAATAAACTAATAAAAAAAGTTTAACTTAAGGGGGTACATTTTGAAAATAAAAAAATAAACTTTTTGTCCCAAAGCAGGACATTTTTGCCCTCTCTGGGGACAGTGGGACAGACAGCCTGAAAGGGGGACTGTCCCGCCCAAACCGGGATGTATGGTGAGGTTAGTCATGTTGCCTGTGGAAAACAAAATTTACATGTAATTAGATGGAGAAAATTTACTTTTAAAACCTACGGTATGTATAAATCATTATTTATGAAGACCTGTACATATAAAATGTACCTACATTGTTAAAAAAAATACAATCGTTTGTCCTTGCTCTTAGAAATGTTCCTTAAGGTGCGAGAAAAATATAAAATAAGAAATAACAAACATGTCGAGGAGCACTGGAACATTGTGTAGGTCTGGGTACAACAGTGTATCACCAAAGCTCGAGAGAAAAACTGACGAGTTGCAGAAACTTAATACGTGGTTATCGCTTAAGTACCGTCTCAAGACCAGTTTTAGCGTGTTGAGATCACTATCGCTCTACTACTTTCCTGAGACTCGATATCAGTCACTGCAGACTCGAAACCAGGAATATTTCGTTTCCACTTTAGAGTCCACTCAGTTATGTGATTTGATCGCAGTTGTTAATTAATACCTTTTCTTTTTTTTTAAATGGATTCGCGGCAGGCTCTAGCTTTTATTATTGCGTACCAAATTGCCAAAAAGCGAATAGTGAAAAAAAAGGGACTGTTGGTGAGGAAATCGGTAGATCGACAAAATGAATTAGAATTGGTGAGTAACTATTTTTTACAATAGTCTCCCGACTTACGCCCAGAGATAACTGACCAAATAACAATAATAATTGACTTATGAACAAAGGACAAAAGTCACAAAAAGTGTTGGATTATAATAACTGCGAATATTACTTAAGACGTAAACAAAAACTTCGGTTCTAATTTGGATATAAATTTGCCGCGGGATTACTGTGCAAAGGAGGAGAATTTATAAACTACGAACTGATCGAGGTTAGAAATTTGAGCTGGCAACAATACAGTTTACAACAAAATTGGTAATCTGTGATTCGGTTGTCATCAGCCGTTGACAGCAAATTTTAAGATTTAACCTTCGATATGCAATTGACATTCCGCCAACTAAAAGAAAAAAATATACACTTTTATCAATCTGTTACCAACTCGGCATTTTTCGCCTCAACACGAAGAGTAATTCTTTGTTCGGCGCCAAATTTATATTCAAATGAGAACCGTTTTGAGAAAGTTTTTGTATACACCTAAATCGATTTCCACAATTATTATGATCTAACACTTTTTTTGTCCTTCCAGTTCATTAGTCCGTTGTTATTTGATCAGTTATCTCTGGGCGTTTGTCGGGAAACGTTCGTTTATTTATAGTAAAATCAC
This sequence comes from Diaperis boleti, assembly GCA_963583935.1. Classification (NCBI taxonomy): domain Eukaryota; kingdom Metazoa; phylum Arthropoda; class Insecta; order Coleoptera; family Tenebrionidae; genus Diaperis; species Diaperis boleti. The sequence continues at coordinate 20,475,123 of OY757249.1, forward strand.
CGCAAATTTATTGCACAGAGCGGACCTTGATTAAGCTACATGTTGTGGGTGATAGTGCAGTGCCGAGAACACATCCCATGCCGAAATGGAGGGTGGAATAGTCAAAGGGTTCTTGGAAATATAATATTTTTGCATGTAATACATGTGTTAATTGTTTATAAAATTTATTATTGGGGTTTCTAGCGATCAGAGAAACATGAAATAGCAATTTATGCGTATCGGGCATTTCTGGCGTGAATTTATGCATAATTTAATTTAACATTTTATTATACTATTTTGATATCTCTTCTGTACATCATTCTTCTGTTACTTTTATTCTTCTTTCATTTATAAAAATCTAAGAAATTTTATTTTCCTGAAAACTATTGTAGTCTTGAGTTCATACAAAAATCCCATAGGAAAAAGACTTTCAGTGTTTCCCGAATTTTCCAATTCCGGGACGCCGGGCAGATGTGAAACATCGAAATTGAGGGTCTTCGAAGTGTGAGACGCTTGTTATTGCCTCATGACAACCTCTCTACGTGTGCACACGGCGTAGGCCAAAACCATCTCCTGAATTTTGAAACGTTGAGACGTCTTGCTGGTTTTACCCTAGTCTAACGCGCGTCTAGATGTTTCACATCAAAAATTAGCCAAAACCATCCAGCGGTTCTCAAGTGATGCGCTTACCAACGTACAGCATTTCATAAATAACATTAATTCGCTTATAAAAGCGGTGAGCATTACTATTTGGTATTTATGATTATAGCAGAGAGAACAAATTAATGCTCAATTTTACTAGCCATCAATTAAAACTCCAATAAACCCCTTAAACATTTTTTTGGAAAAATGAAAATTGAGCCTAGGTCTAATAAATCTTAATATATCACCAGCAAAATTTTGTCGCCCCTTTCTAAAACCACCCTGTATATTTGAGAAATATGTACATGTTAAATGTTACCCTATAAGTGGTATAACACCTCTACAGAAACTAAGAATCTACTTTCTACATATAAACAAGTTCAAATATATGCCATTTCAATTCTTTCTTCAGCTGTAGAGATCAATATTATTTTTATCGTAAAATAATTAATTCTGATAGCTTTGTAATATTTTTTGTTTTTCAATGCGTTCGATTTTTATTTAATGAAAATTTGAGGCATTTTTCTTCTTATTTTAAAACATTACTCTTTAGATGCTTTTATCGTTCGACTCTGTCAGAATTTTCAAATTTTTTGATTGTTGTGTAAACACTCTGTCATGAAATAATGAAAATGACAGGTAAACGTCACTCTACTTTTATGGATTTTAAGAAATGTAAAGGCTTTCCGAGGTTGTGTCGAACGATAAAACGTTGTATTACGCACGTTCCTGTGTAGATTTAACGCTTTACGCCATTCGGGGCTCACAAAAGCACTCGTTTAAACCCCTTGTGGCATAAAGCGTCCAATTTACACAGGAACTCGTACAATAAACTACTATTAAAGGCTTAAAACTATAGAACTTATGCAGAGGCGCCAGAGGTTTTTAAATGTAGAAATTCGATGACAAATTTTATAGGACGTAAATCTCTATGGAGCGTTACAAAAAAACGAACGGTGATTCGTTATCGAAGTTGGCTAAACGTACATCGGTTCTTTTACTTTATTTTTAACCTATTTTCTCTGTCACAAATTTGAATCAGATTTGGCAGCTCGATGACTTTTTACACAATCGTATCGATCAAGAATCGACTCAAAATTTTGGATTCAGAGCCTCCTACGATCACGAATTTTGTTGCTCACTCGTTATTATTAAATGATTCATACATAATCTTGCCAATGTATTTAGTTGGATGGATAATTTTGACGCTCAAAGCCTATTGTATGTATGAATCATTTATGAAAATCCTGTATCATCAAATACAAGTTTGTTCAAAAATTGACATAATATCCGAAATTTGTTGGACATAAGTGTACCGATTCTCCAATTTCTGAATATTAGACGTTCAAATTTTGCGGGTTCAGGACCAAATAAAAATTCTAGTCATATTGAGGTTTTGTATTGAATGATTATTAGCCTAGACGGTGTTACGAACAGACGCTACTTACAAAGACGATTAACACCTACATAATCTAATTTATTTATATATGTATATTCATTTAGTCTATGTTGGTACACCTATATGAGACATTTACAATGTCTAAATCTGGTGTACTGAGACTGTCCAGCTGATGCCTTCAAAACTCATGGAAAACAACAACCTTAGTACAGGCATAGGTCAGACAGTATTCACACAAAAGAAGTTTGTTTTCTTATCAGCTTCAAGTTAACTATTAGACATTTACATTGCACTTATCCAAAACTTAAATGTATCCGTTTAAACCTAAACAGTCACGAGCTCGGTAACAGTGGTCTTGCTTCAAACGAATATGGCACATAAATTAATCTCTCCTTGGCGTTTGAATCAAGACAACTGTTGGGCCAATGCTGTGATACAGAGTCACAGCACTGCCAAATGAAAGTCAATAAATGCAAAATCCTGAGGGAAGCCAAACATAATATATTTATATTAAATAGTATAAAATATCACATGTTTTTTATTATAGTAAATAAAGTTATTGAACACGAACGCCTAATAATTTCCCTGCTTTAATCTGAATAGCACTCATCTCTTGAGAAAATTGTCGGTTTGTGGAAAATTATTTACAAAGACTGAGATTTTTATATATGGCCGTTTGTATCAACATAATTTAAAGTCGTAACTTAAGAGCATAAAAATATACTTCTTATTTGGAAAAATTACACTTCCTAAATGATATGGCTCGCCACAATTTTAACAAATAAAATATAGAACATTCAAAAAATTTTACAAGATAAACTTTTATATAACATTTTATGTACAAAGTAATTACAATTTGTAGCAATATACAACCTAATTTGTTTTATTTCAATAATGGTAGTTTGTAAACATATCAAAAAACGATTATGGATCTTCATCCTACTCAATCTTGTTTCAACTTTTAATGTGTACACACCTCTTGCAACATATGCAAAAATTCAAACCAAAAGAGTAGTAGTGAAATGTGGTGGCACAAGGAACATAACTTTAAACTAGCTAAATTACTATTTGGATGTTGAAGGAGCTCTCTAAAACAATGTGTATACCCATATGATAAAATATTGCCTAAGTACACACAAAATTTGTATATAAATATGATTTTTTCATTAAAAAGGACAGTAAACAACTTTAGTACAATTTTTTAGTAAGGATAGTTGTACCAGAATATACATAAACTACACAAAACAGCTGAAATGTATTACTAAGCTATTGTTATTCTTTGTAAAGTCTTCACTAGTACGTACTGTAAGAAAAATTTTCAAGTATGCCATAAAATAAAAATTGTTAAAACCTCTTAGGAAGCACATCTGTAGAAAGTAGCTAAAATGAAGAGTTAAGTACTGACTGTCCTCCAACATCCAAACACCACTATAAATAACTACAAAATATAAATGGATATTTATAATATATAGAGGTGATTTTGGCAAATGACATTTATGTTACATAGTATAAAATTCAAAGTGCAGTACTAAAGTCAGAATAAACAAAAATGAAAAAAAAAAATAATAAAAAATTGAGATCATCGCACTGCACCGAACACAGTCCAACGCCCACTCAGTCACATATCAATGGGGGCTACGTAACACTAATAATTGAGCGTGTCGTCTCTTTTCCATTTGTGTCCGAGGAGTCATTTCTCACGCACTGTCCGGTCAACTGATTTACACTTAGCGGATTGTTTATATCGTGGGGGTTAGTCCCGACCGGATTTCGGGGCGGCTGATGATGGGGGTGTGGGGGCGGCGGTAATTTCACGTCAAAAGCCTCGTGTGGCGTCAGAGGACTTTGGAGCATGTACGGACTAGCCACGCTGACTGATGGACTCGCGACACTCGTCGAGGGGCTTGGCATCACCATTCCTCCCGGACTCGTCAGACTGCTGAGCCCTGACAGAGCCCCGGGACTAGAGATGGACTGGTTCAGGCTTTCGGCATCGTCTTCTGGGGGCGTGTGGGCGTCACCCATGCTGCCGCAGCTGCCTAGGTTGTCGTCGGATTGGTTACCGTCGTTTCCGTCACCTGCCTCCATGTATCGTATGCACTTCTTCTTACGTCTGCGGAAAGAATTGGATTAGAACGGTTTCGGGAAAGGGCGATAACACGCGCATTCATTGTTAAACTATAACAGTATTAAGGATGTGATCATGCCATCTGAAAAAAATAAAATGTAACATGCAACGTGGTCTCATTGACAAATTTACGCTTTGATGGTTTTACTAGTCGCATCCTTTAGTGGTTAATGTGCCGCAGATAAATTATTGTAGCTTCCCTATAAATCTCGTAGGATATTCATTGAAAACTGACCACGATAAAAGGTTTTGCACGGTACCATACTACGGGTGAGTGGGCGTCTTTGCGGCAGAGAATAACAATGCGCCAGATCAACCGTAAAACAACGATTTATTCATATGTACAAGTTACTATACTATGCGTGTAAAATATTTGTTCTGAGAATACTGTACCACTTCATTTAATTTTTGAAGAAAATTCGTGTGGTTACACGGATGTTATGGATGTGTATGCAAGAAATCCACTCCCATATGGGACACGTAAATTTAAACACCTTTTCTTAATTCCATACATAATCTTTTGCCCTTTTATACAGGTAGGTGTTGTAGAGTGTGGGCTCATCGAGCTGTATTGAGGGGTTTGTGTTTTTTTTTCTGCGATATTCACATTACAACACGGTAGGGGCATAAACTGCTGAACTTTAGAACGTTGTGTCACACTAAGAGGCAGTCTCAAAATATAGAAAAATATAAAAAAAATCTAACTGTATTTTTTTTTTTTAATTTATGCGAAAACCGATTGAGAACCGCTAGCATGATTGGAGAACCATAATAAATAAACTCTTATCTCTAGGCCTAAACAAAAAATTACCTTTCTGCTGAACGAGTGCAGTGAACGGCTGCCAATTAATTACTTTCAGTTTCAATCTGACTGTTGACGGTGCACACAATTTTTTAATTAATTTTAATTTTCAATATTTTAAAATGCCTATATGAAACCCGTGGGAACTCTCTGAGTGTGTAATTTATGAGCGGACATTCGGAACATAAGGCAGGGAATGCACGAAATTTACACGAAAGGTGGATAAGTAATTTTTTCGTGTGGGGGCACATGAAACATATCGTTTATGCCATTGACACCAAAAGATCGTGGGGTATGTATCTGCGAAATGCCCAGGGCTGTCAACAATTTTTATAAATGGTATTTTGGTCTAGGTGAGTTGTTTTTCAATTGAAAGCAACAGTGGATTTGTCTGTCGGAAAGGGTTCATCAATAAAGACCGAGATATTTACAATAGTTTGTATTGTAAGCAGTAAGTTTTTTGCCCAAAATAAAAATGTTTTGAGTGCATCGCTGGTTGCCATTAATTTTTCAACTTTACATTAACCGTTTTTTAATACCGTCAAAACTACGTTTAGGGGCCATATAATTTGAGGTTTAAATATCTACTATACTTCGTAAATCACCCTGTATATTGACAGAAGAACGTTCATGGCAACAGGGTTCTGTGGTTCTTGCAGGAGCTCCAGGTTGTTGTTAAACACATGGCAGGGTGATTGGTTGTTTTAAAAAAATAACCTCGTGTGGTTGCAACCCATTGTTCTTGCAGAAACCCGTGGTTCTGCAAAAAGCAGAGGGGCGTTGTACAAGGACTCTAGAGGTCACATCTTCACCAACAAAGGTCATTTCTTCAGCAACTACCAACAATAGTCGCTCAAGTCATGCTCACTGTGGACGGACAGCATAAATGATAGCCGACTTTCGCTTTCGTGATCTACAGAATATATTTTAGGCTGTTTTAATGTCGTTACCAAAACTTGGCTGTATCGTGATTGAATTCATCATTTTTAGCAGTTAGTTTAGTTGTACATTCTGTTGTTATTTTGTATATAATATGCCGGTAAAAAAGTGTACATCGACAGCGAGAGATATATCAACCGATGTCTCGAACCCGCAACGAAGAGAAGATTCTCTTTGATCTGACTTATGTGTTTTCGTTGACCTTGAACGGAGTTTTCCTCTAACTGGGGATAAAAATGAGAATCTCTGTCAGAAAAGAGTTTACTTGTCTGAGTGACATATTGTTACACAATTATTCTTTGCTCGCGGTTCAGATATCGTTTCTTGTGTCCGTTTATTGTATTTCATATTTTACACATGTAAGATTGCAATACTGTCTCAATGATTCCCAAAAGTGTTCAAAATTACAATTGCATTGACTCTCTGATCTGGCGTGTATCAGTGGGTATTGAAAAGCGCTCACTGAGCAACGCCATCTAGATTCCCTAATAATCATCAACATTTTTTACGAATTGCTACAACTGGACATCATTTTTTGATATTCCTTCAAAAAATCATTGTAATGGATACTTTACTGTCAACTTGATGACGTTACAATAGCTAAAAGTAAGGTAAAAGTAATCGAGATTCCATGTAAAGACTGCTTTACATCTTAAATGCCAATGTCACAAATGATGTCCAATGTTGAGTCTCCCCAACTGTACCAACATCAACTTGACTTTGCCGTGACAATTCTTTGTCCTATTTTTTTTTGTCGTCATTGTACATTCAGAAGGTTAATATCGAAATGACAGATTGAATAGATAATAGAAAAGAATGTTGCTCTAAAACAAAAACAAAAACAAAATTAACGATTACTAACACAAGATATGCTTAAAACAGGCATACCCGTCCAGGAATAAATCGTTTTGCCAGAAACTTATCTTATCTTATCAGAAATGTACCATGAGATCATTTAAATTATAAATTAGAGTAGGCGTTTTTTTTATGTAATGGCCCAGCCTGCAAATTTGGGGTTAATGTAAAGATTGCGACGTTTATGTTCTTCATGTTAAATTATTCATATTCAACAATTTCTCATGCATTAAAAATTTCCTCTTGCAGTTCTTCTTCAAGATTGTGCGGGTTATTTTTACATACGGGAAAATGGAATGATCTAGAATTTACACGATTATCATAAAACTCACACTCGCTCCACTACACCACACTAACATCACGAAATCTTGCCACACATTTCTAAATTTGTTGGAATAATAATCTGCAGAAAAATTAGGGTCGGCATTTCAAAAAACCTTTAACACAATGTTCTATATAATACTTCCATTCACCATTCTGTTGCCGTCTTTTTGAAGTCACTTTGAGATTGAAATTTTAAATCAAATTGTCAAAAGTTAGTAGTGCCAACCTAATTTAAATTTCACAGCATACTCTACTTTATAATTTAAATGATCTCATGGTACTTATCACAATCCTAATTACAGAATCATCAAAATGTTTTTGTGTGGTACCTCATAAGGAATTTTGATAGTAAGATAAAAACAACTGAGTTGGCAAGAATATAATTTACATTAAAATTGGTAAAAGCCTGTGATTTGGTTGTCAGCCGATGATGGTTGAATTTACACGAAACATAACCTTGCATTTACAATTGCCATTCCGCCAACTTAAAAGCAAAAATAAGACTTTTATTTGGAACCAACTGAAACATTAATTGTTGAACAGTCTGAAAAATATGGCAAAAGAATAATGCTAGGTAAGGGAAAAACCTACATATACAGTAAGACCCAATTTTATATTCATCTTTGATTGATTTCTAGCAGTTGTGATAAAGGCCGACATCTGCAACTCAGAACAAATACAAAAATTTAAGATGTTCTGACATGACATCTTTAGAACAAGAATTTAAAAACACAACAACCTGTCCTTAGCTTCACGGTGCATCAGGGTTTCATTGATATACCTGCCATATATGTGGGGGTTATTGTGAATAGGGCGAACGACAGATACCAATACGTCCCCAATTTCAAAAAGTTTTTGAACAGCGGTTTTGTCAGAAATGTTACTTCTGGAAATACCGCAAACGTGGCAAAAAAACAAATGGATAGGTCGGAATGGTGCAATTGCATGTATGTAATAAACACGCGACCCGTGCTTTCACATTAATCAGTTTAAGAACGCAAATTTAGTAGAATAGTACCAGTTTTACAAACTACACAATAAGGATGCGACTATTCAAAACCAAGAAAACTGCAAGGTGAAAAACTCATGCTATGTTACACTGGTTATTGTCAATGTACGGAAAAATTTTCATCAATTCAACGTGAAAGTTTTTCCGTGTAAAAAAGTCGATACAAAAAATAAATTAGAAACAAAAACGGGAGAACAAAATAAAACGAATCTAGAGCTAACATGACACCAACACTGCTGCAAACTAACCACGAAAGGGCTATAGATTGACGTATGTCGGTTCCTGGGGGGACTGCGTGGAAGCAGCACCTCCTGCTGCGTGCAGCAAGCCGGCATGGACCGTAGAAGTTCCGCCGCCATGTGAGCTGTTCTCGGGGCTAAACAATCGTTATTTGTACAAAGGAGCGCCCACTTCATACATACATCCATCGAAACAAACAGAAGAATGCACCACACCCTTGGCTTTCAATCAGAAAATGTGTCTATTACTAACCGACCAGTTCGCTCCTTTTTTTGTAACGAGAGTTACGTACTCGACAGCAGTGTCTAGTGCACATTAACTAAGCCATGGGTCCTTTTCTGTGTGGGAAGACACATTTTCTGATCCCGTCACAACGCCACAGTGTCTCTTAATACACAAAATAATAAAACAACAGTCTTTCCACATAGATAAGAAACACCAACGGTGGACGGAGCTGCAGGCTCGCATGTTACCGGCAGCTCCGTACACTTCTAATAACCAAACTGACAGACAACCCAATGGACGATTCAAGTGCGGTTCGAGAACTGTGGCCATACTCAAAATCGAAAGTACACTGTGCGGGATGAGAATTCAATTGGCAAGTTTTCTAAAAAATATTTTGTTACTGAGGTAACTTCAAGGTCTTAAAGAGCAAATTACTGTTTAGGCTCCAAAATCTGTGGATTATACTCGAATACAATCGTCTGACAACAAATCCTGTATTGTGCGAAACTACAGTTTTACTGAGATTCTGATTTCGAGAGTACGTTCAGTTCACAACAACATTTGCATATGACGTAATAAGTAAATTGTTTTATGAATACCATTCTTCGTCTTTGTAACGCTTAACGTCAGTTTAACCAAAGCGATTAGTTATATTTTTGTATTTTTATCATTTAGTTCGATTGCATATAATTCAAACTTAATCATGTCAAGACAGACTACATCTCAGAATACTCACCGACAGCAATTGTCAGTAGTCAAAAAGCGGAACTACAGAAAAAGCAAAAGAAAGAATTCCCAAGACCATCGATTTACATCCAACAAAACATAGAACAGAACTCGATGCTGCTTTGACTGGCCTAAAGAATAACTTCAAACAAAAAGAACGACCTCAAAAAGGGAAAGCTGGAGCAATGTGGCATCAAAAGATTAAAGACACACAAGATAGATCTCAGTAGATAATATAGACTAAATATAGCAGAACCGCAAGCGCAAGACCTAAAGCAAAGGTTTGCCAAAGTTGCCAAGGTTGCTATATGATGACAAAACATCTACCCAAAACCTACTTCCACCTACTGGAATAAAATAGATGCTTCAGGCCTACATACTGTTGCAACTTGGGACTAGTCCAAGGCAGTGTATAGAGCCGATTGTTGAATAAAGTAACACTACTGGTCATATCCAACGATAACACTGTTGAACTCTTAATCAACAGAGATGTAGAAACAACTTCCAAAATTCGACAAACACACCTGGACAAGATGCAAGACTGGATACAGAAATGTAAGATAAGGATCAACGAAACCACATCTGTCCAAATAACCAGTGTCTTCCTTAACAGTCTCCAACTACCTGTTGAAACTGGAACACAATATTTAGGTGTGTACTTAGATCATCACCTCCTAGTATATAAAACGGTAATAAAACCTATCTGGGTACATGGTGATGAGCTTTGGGAATGCTCCAGCAAGTCCACAACGTTCTAATTATTTAAAGAAGCAGATAGAAACTTCGACGCATACCCTCCAAGATGACCAAAATATGGTACATAACTGAGCCAGAGCTGGAGACAAAATACCGCAACAACATGAGACCCCACAACAGAAGTTATAGCTGAAAAAATACTGGAAAAGACCATACAGATGATCTAGAACATTAGAGAGCACCTCTTGATCTAGAACGATGTCATCAACAAAAGAACCAAGAGCCGACTAGAATACTGTGGCCGATCTAGTTATTGTAGAGCGTTGCAGTAGTGAAGAGTGAGCCGGACAGAAATTTTTAAATAATGTTATGTAAATGGTGCCACTGAAAATGTAATTTACAAATTACATGAACTGTACATTTTTGGTTTGGTTCAACTTTTCCCGGAATATTTGACATTGAAAAGAAATTGCAGGATGATGTGTAAATAGAAAACATATTTTAATTTAATTTTGATTTGAAAACAACCTTATTATGTAATTCTGCTATCATTAGGGTACACTAGACTATTTGTGGATTCAATATTTTTACCTCAGTAACAAAACTGGGTGCACTGTGAGATTCGCTTAAACACAACGTGAAGGTGTGTTACATGCCTTGTGATTCTACTCGGTCCCTGTTCGAATGGAGATTCACCAATATGATAACAAGGGACCCCTACTGTGCACTTTCAAAAACGTGTGGTTAGCTGTATTATTCAAAACGTCCATCAGTTTTTGATCAGGTTGGTTATTCAATAAAATGTAAAAATAAAATAAAAATATTCATGCGAAAAATCATTAACACGAAGAATTAAAATAAAAAGGGTACACACCTGCATGGTTTGCACCATTGGTTTTGTTGGTCCAATCCGTACCTTGCTCGACACTTCTTCATGCTGTTACCTGGCGGACGTAAGTAAAAAAAGTTAATTTCGGCGTAGTGGTTTTGATGGAAGAGGTCATGCGAACAAGGCTGATTAAGCCAAGCTGTCTTGGTTCGTCATATGCACTTTGCAGATATATCGAATTTGGCACAGCTTGGATTTGCAAAGTACATACGGGTGGTGGGTTGGTTCTACAACGTGAATTCCAAGTAATGACGAGTGTGACTATACAGATTCAATAATATATTTTGGGTTCCATAGTCAAATTCATCATCACCACGTACGATGGCTTGATCAACCCTTTCTATTCTACAACTAAATGATTCTAAACAATCATCTAAAAATCTGGACTTGACAAGAGATATTCTGCTGGGAAGTGGTCGAATCCAGAGTTTAGGTGTCGACTGTGAAGTGTATGTATGGGAGCTTCTACTGGTGACATATGAAGAGGATTGTAAGGAATTGGACGACACTAGGAGGCATGCTGTGCTCGGCCTAAGCGAGCAAACTTCTACTTGTGATAACTAAACAGAAAGGATGTATGTATGATCATGCAGGCTGATGACAAACGTGCATACGACTCGTCCAACCAACAATAAGGGGTCTGCTCGACCCTCAGCAGAATAGGTCCCGGCCGGCCAACCGAATTACCCCAAACATGCAAATATAAGAAATAGATATATATAATAGGTGATGCACGTCTCGCAAGTTACTATCCCGTTCGGTCGGTAGTAATTTGCGAGTTGTTGGCAGAGCTACCTCCATCGGCAGGGTCTTGCTTGCGCTTCCTCTTCTTGCCACGAGTGGCGTTGGCGCGAGACGACCAGTCGGGGTAGAGCTGCATGTGCAGCTGCCTCTCCCGGCGAGCCAGCTCATAGTACTTGGCCTGCTCCTCGCGGCCCAGCGCGTGCCACTAAACAAAACTTATAGAGTCAGCAACGTCATACGGCGGGCACGGCAGGCACCAAGAGAAGCCGCGCGCAAGAACCGAGACCTGCCAGCCGGCCGCCGACCCATTCTGCTCTGGCGCGTATGCACGTCTCTGAGGTGGTCGGCGCAGCCCCGATTCAAGGGGGCTTCGCCGTCCGAACCTCGCTTAGTTAGGGTGCGCGTATACCTCCCGACTCGACTGGTGTGCGTTCTTTCTTTCGCTTCTTCTTCTTGGTGCCGTAGCCGTAATTGTCCCGCGCGCTCCAGCCCGGGTACAGCTGCATGTGCAGTTGGCGCTCCTGGCGCGCTTTCTCGTAATACTTGGCTTGTTCCTCGCGGCTCAGAGAGTGCCACTGCGCAACCACACCATTAACGACACTTCGTACACGGCCGGCTCTAGACTAATTAGATCCAACCGGGGCCCGCAAGGGCACCCTACTAACACAAACACGCATTTCGCTTCCGGCACTACATACGCATCAGATGCAGAACTATCGCACACAAGGTATTCAGAAAGTCTAAGCCCAAGCACACCACCATACATTCATTTATTGAAAAACTTAGATTTACTTCAAAACCAGGATCATTTTCTTATTGTTTATTTACATATTTCAGGTAAACTCAAATGGACCAAAGACTAGTTTGTTGGTTATGAAACTATAAATTTACACTTTTTGGAATATACTTCCTAAAACCTTCAAATTCTGAGCTTACAGATACCAAGTACTAATTAATGATGATCAGAACAAGCAAAATCAAGTGTGTTATATACAAGGATTTAGATAATACAGTTGGATTTCAATATATCCTGGTACCACATTAATTTGAAGCATTACAGAAGTTTCTGCTTACAGGACGCCCTTTTTTGTCCTCTACGCTGAGGCCTGTGAAATAAACACAATTCGTTTAGTTTCCAAATGGCTCTTTGATTAAAGATCATCTGAATCAAACGTCATAAATCTTGTACATGTATTAGGATAGTATACTACAACAGAATAAAAAATAAGAGCGTTTAGACTTTCCAGGACCTAATGTAAACATGCCGTCAATGACTCCTTTTTATTGAGACGCACTTTTTCATATTACTTTCCAATAGGGTTGGACAATAAAACATATCAATCCCAAAGCAAAATTCGAACAGAAGGTTTTCGGAAATGTAGTCTAGTCCACTTCTTTACCATAGAACACGCTCAATAATTTTATACCTTCAGAATAGGGATAAAATAGGTGTTACGGAAACGGCGATGTAAATTTACTGGAATTAAAAAAAGAAATATGTATGTATACGGGAAAATAGTCCCCAATTTTTGGATGTCGCTCGCTTTATTTTTTAATAGAATAAAAAAACAATATCTGTAGTTTTAGAACTATGCACTATCCATAAGAAGTCCACAAAACTACATTAAAAGAATGAAAAAAAAAAATTTGCTAATTGTGGAAGAAATTTTTAGTTCAAACTACTCCGTTCAAATATAAATAATCTTGACAAAAAAATAAACCGGTCAAAGCATATTTTTTAAAACATGAAGATCAACGTGCAATCAACTTAATGTAACAATTCTTTGGAACTCAAATTGGAGCTATACTCAAAAAAAAAATACATAGGTTTTCGACCGAATAGCATCCCAACTCACGCTGGACCATTCCGTAACACCCTGCACAAAACAGCTAGATTAAAATTAAGCGTATTCTGCCTCTACAATTAAAGCGGCAGCGCAAAAAACTCAATCGGTGGGCAAGCGTGTATATCTCGTCTAGTAACTGCATTGCAAAGCAGCTCTAATTAGCAACTCTTTTATTTGCATATTTGACTTGTTTTGTAAATCAGTTCATTAAGAAAAAGCTACAATCAACCAACATTCAATCTCCTAATACATAATATAGATCATGTGGGTCTTACCCTTCGGCCCAGGATCTGATTGATGGCAGCGCTTTCCTTAAGTGTACATTCGGCTACGACTTTAGCTCTCATCTCCTTCATGTATAACATGAAGGCGTTTAGGGGTTTCTTTATGTGGGGCTTCTTCTTTTCTCCGTTATTGCCGTCCTGGTTATTCTTTGAGTCTCCCAGGTTATTTTTATGATCAACTTGAGACCTAAAAGCAAAAAAAGTATTAAGCACAACTGCATCGTACACAGTGAAGGATCACCCTTTTTTGTCCTTCTTAGGATCTTGTTTTTCAGGCCGCATCTCGTTTACGATCAGCGCATCAAAATTAGTAGGGAACTTGTACGAGGAATACGGTTTCTTGTCTAAGAGGTTGTTTAAAATTCGATTATTGTCAGGAGTGTCGCTTTTTGCGCAGGATAGGTTTAAGTAAGGGTTCTGTTGGCTCAGCACGGTGTTCATGTACCAAGCGCTGAGGAGTTTGCGATTTGCGAGATTATTGATGAATGAGTAGACGGAATCGTCTCTAACGTTTTTGTACAAATCGCCCATCTTGTAGTCTTGTTCGCTGAAGATGTTCTTTTGATAGTGGTTGTGGATCTCGTCTTGATTCTTGCATAGATATTTTCGCAGTTGCTCGTTGTGGTTCAAGTTGGATTTCTCTATGTTTGTTTCTTTGGTTTTACTTAAATCGAGGCATTGGTCGTTGTTTTTGGAAATCTTCATCGATAGATCTTCGGGTAGGTCTTCTTTATCCAATTTGACATCGTTGTTGTTGATTTTCGTTTCAACAATGGTGAAGGGTGCCACGATTGCGATTGGCATTTTCTTGACTGTGAGATTTAATGGTTCATCCGTCGCATCCATGATTACATCTGTTAATGAGGATTAATGGGATGTTGGAAGGATCGCCGCGAAAAGACCGCGTGCACCGCACATAAACCTTTCACTAACATACGACGAGATTCAACAAGTTTTTTATTCGCCGTTTATCACAGAAAATCAATATGAATGGCTGTGCCCGTCCTTTGTTTGGCTTGAATGGAAACAAACAGAAAACACGTGGAGTGAAGTAGAGCACAGGGTAACGAAATCGCGAATTGTATATTTATGACCGATTTTGCGACAATTCGGGCAGTTTAAGGAACCGATCTGCGAAGGCTACTCCGAACACGGAACATTCAATAATATACAAATCTGTTGCTGCTGGCAGAGCGACGACAGCGTCGTTGCGCCGTTAACCCCATTTAATGATTGATTACACAGATCTCTTTTCGAAGCCCGCGGAATCCGCGGCCTCGCGAGGTAATTGATCAAAACAATCACTGGATACTGTCATCATTAAAAAAAACAATAGAAAACACCCATATTGTGCGGCTATTCTAAAGGCTGATTTAATGGAATCCCTATTACGGTCGCATTCAGATTAAGCTGATCGAGTGCAATATCAGGCAGTCGGCATTTCTCTCTAGGAATTAATTTTTCATGAAAAATTGTCGGCGTCCAATGAAAATATCTGGTTATTTTCCCAATGAAAATAAATGATGAAGCTTTTCCGAGAAAATCGCGTCGAGCTAGCACTGCAGAGCCGATTGAAACTTGGGGATAATATGATAAAAAATGTATGTCATTACAGACTTAGCGTTTATCAAAAGGAATTATTGATTGTCGACACAAAAGCTCGCCAAAGTGGGAAATGGCGGATTCTGCATTGCGTGCAAGGGTAGCTCTCTGTCGTCCAACTGTAGTAGGGGATGAAAAACGCTGACATACCGACTGCGATATGGGCACTTGTCCATAGGTGGAGCTCGGTGCACTGTATTGTCTTCTGCGTAAAAAGTAAGCATCAATAGAGAGAAACAACCCAATTTATCTGAACTTGTACGTTAAATTATAAATGCAAGTTAATTTAGTTAATTCTACTTACATTCAAGACTACTTTATTATGCTGTACCATTTAAGAGAAAGAGAAAAAAAAAAAAAAAAACGGGATCCATTTACAGTAGAATAACGAAATTTGTAAGCAAGAATTCCCACAATATGTGTAAGGATTATATTCAAGGCTACTTATATCGCACATACATTTCTTTAATTGACATGACGTGGGCGCGCGTTATTAAGGGATTATGTTTTATAGGAGCACGGCGACATTAAACTTTTGATTCATACTTCGAAAAGAAAGCTACTGACTTAAGCTGTAGCAAAAATAAATTTTCTCCGAATTTTCATTACAAATATAACATTTTATGATTTGCAATGTAAAAAATCTACGGTACAATAAAATGAGCATTAAAAATCCGGGATAATTTAATATTATAGATAATCATCTTGATGCAGTAAAAAACCTGTCATATGGACGAAAACAAAAAAGGCTCCGAAGAAGTAAATACACCCGACAGATGCCAAATAATACGTCCTGACTTAAAAATAAACAATTTGAGTGCGTTTGCCAAGTTGTCGATTTTACGGATCGTACTCAACAGCAAATAGTAGAACTAAATGAAAACCAAACAAGAACCCTCTGCAAAGGCAAGTATAGAACGAATGTATCGGCAACCCTTCGGGCACCGAATGAGATGAGGTTGCCGGGCAACCGACCGGCCAATGGCCGCGCCTCCGATAACGAATCTTGGACCTCATTCTTCGCATGACCGCCCCCGCCCCAATCGGTAAGAATTACCACAATTAGGAGGTTTTTTGCTTCTCGCAGACAGCAGACATTTAACCATCATTAGGAAGTATATTATTATTGAACTGATTTTGTTTTCGCTGGTCTGAACTGAGGTACTCCCAAGAGCAAGGTTAAAATTTAAGCTTTTCAAATTTTATTTTTCTGTAGTATTTCATCAAAAGTTACACATAAAGTGCATACTTAAATACTTAATTTGATCATTACTTCTTTGAAATGTCCTTGAAATGGTTTATCGAGACTGGTTTTTGTGTGGAAGTTAATTTATCGATACATATAAGTCGTTAGACAAGATAGAAAGCAAATTTAAAAAAGAAATAAAGTGCGAAAACATGTTGAGCTGGAGTTGACATTTACAATTTCTAAGTTCGTATAAGCTTAAAGTTTATATAATGCCTTATTTAATATGCTTTTTGATTAATAGTTTATTAAACTTTACCTTTTTAAAAGTGAATTTATAAAAATACTTCCCGCAGTTGCCGCATATTCACTCGGGTAATTTTGTATTAACGGTGGCAATGTAAAAAAAATATGCAGTTGAGGGCATTTTTTTTTCGAACGCCCGATACACACCTGTGGTTCAAGTCGGGTAACTCCTGTTTTGGTCCAGGCGTCACGATGGCCGGATGAGACGATAAATGAGGCGGGTGAGGCGACAATCCCGGATGAGGTGGGATCAGCCCCGTCGGTGAAAACCTATAGAAATCGCTAGGCAGGCTGCTCGTCGAGATTGGAAGGGCACTGGGATACGGACTCCTAAAACCGGCTCCGGGCGACAACGGGTACATGCTTGGCGTGTGCCTAAAATTAACAACAAACTCAAGTGTTTGCCAGAATTTTTCATAAGGGATTTTGTTAATGACAACCAAAATTAACAAAACCTGAGAACTACTTTAGTCTCAATTTTTATTTAGACACAAGAAATCGTTCCATTTCGTACCATAAAAAGCATACATATTATCTCATCTTGGGTAAATGACTACATATTTATATCGAGTCTTCACAAATGATTTATGGATCATGTTGCCTCTGGAAAACAAAATTTTGACGTTCAAAGCCTACTGGATCATTTATGAAGACCCTGTACTACAGAATTGTATGTGGCGTCGGAATCATCCTATTCAACAGAAAAGTAGAACCTAATTAAATTGAGTAACTTACCATGAAGCCGCCACCTGTGACATTTCAGGACTGAGAATGGGGTAAGGGTACTGGCCAGCAGGGAAAGGGTACATTGGAGGCCTCGTGAGTCCTGAAAATGTAAGTTTTTATTAAAATCAGAACACAAACCATAAACATAATTTATTTTCTAACCATTACCATTTTAAAAGTCTACATCAAAATCGACAACAAAAAATGTCACTACATCGACATTATTTAATTCAATCTAATATTATAGCAGAATGAAATAGTGAAGCGGTTTTTGTTTTAATAAATTAAATGATCATAATGGTTTGTAAAATTAAAATTTAAAAGTCCCACAATGAGTATGAATAGATGAACTCCATTGTCACTATTTTGTATTAAAGCGGATGTAATTCTAATGGCGCCAACAAATTAATGATAACTATTCATGAACTGCGATTAATCTTTAGCGCTATGAAAATGAGGATTTAAAGTTTCTTCGTTTTAAAATTGAACTTGTATGTGCATTGAACTCATGATGTAGTAAACGTAATTAAAAGTAACAAAACAGCGAATTAGAGGAGATCGAACCAAAGGTGTTAGGCGGAAGAGAACATGATTGTGCAACATTGATGTTGATCCGCCAAAATTTGACTTAATTTTCGAAAGGAAACAAAAACACGAAATAATCGGCAATTACTTAATGGCGTCGTATTTTAAATGTAAGTTGCTCGAAACTTGAACGAAAATTGATTTTGGCACGAACACACCAGCTGCGTGGAAAGAAAATTTAAGCAGCCCATCTTGCACGCATCCTTAGATTACGTAAATAAGTCTTTGCTTATGCCTTAATCACATCACAAGAGTGGCCAAATATCTCATTGTAGTAGACAAAAAGATATTTGTTCAGATAAAAAATTTAACGGGCAGTCAAGCGTTATGACAAACGCGGTTATGATTGCAAGAATTACGGCATTTCAATAGGATGGGCGGGTAGCTTGATATTGCATAAGAACCTGGTGAAAACTGATACTTAAGTGGGGAAGACCCTATAAAAAATGTATTGCACACGAGAACTTGTAGGATTCAGATGTATTTTTTCAGAACGACCGTGCTCGATAGGGTTTTATTTTTTCATTCACGCAATTAGTGGGGTAGACTGCAGTTGAAACTGGGAGGCAAACAGGGGTGTACTGCTGTTTTTTTTTATGTGAGACAACAGATGAATTCTTAAAAGATCTACCGTAAATTTATTACGTAAATGATACGAAGCTGTTGCAAATTTGTGATTTAGAAACGTGCAAGGCATGTAAGACAACAATTAAAAAATGCGATCAATCCCGGACCTGCTCCGACCACCCTATCACTTCTATATAAAAAGGATGAGGATGTCATATTGACTCAGTGCAGATATTCACATACGTGGAGTCCCTTCGTATCGATTGTCGCTGACAAAGGAGTCTGGTTGCCTGCCAGCCTAACCCTCTCGCTGACAATTACACGCGGCTTAAACCCGTCGTTTTATTGTAATGACAGCGGGGAACTCGGACTTTTATTACATTTGTCATTTGATAGTCTTCCCAGATTCAATCTGAGTGAATTGATTGTTTCCTACCCCCACATTCACCTAAGTAAACGCCCCCGCCGTGTCGGTTTAATTTCTCCATCTTTCTCCGAAAAATAAATACGATTCTTAGTTTAAGATTTAACCTCTAGAACACCAACAAAATTTTGTTTTCTCTTTTCGATACAATTGTAATGAAGACCGAGTTGACATCAGCAAATTGGTTGCCCGTCGTCACTGCCTCAATTAGACGCAAGGGTTACATTGTTTGTTCAAGACCGCATTCATAATTACCGAAAATGACACGTGCACCACCACGCTGGTCGAGGTTTTGGTTGGCTTTAACAATGATAAAAACATCACTAATTATCAACTCGCAAAGGCACCAACGAGCTCAACACGACACGTGGCTATTTGGAAGGATCGTTAGGAAAAGCTTATAGAACACGTTCTGGCAAGTACTTACTTATATTTCAGAAGGTAAAAGAACTAATTTTCAGTGCGAAATCTATTTTGGATTTTTGTCTGGCGAAACGAACTTTTCTTGCTTCATGGAAAAGCACATCCCGACAATGAGGTGCAAATGAAATACCCTTTATTAAGAATGCAAATTATGATACATTCTTTGGCTCAAAGCTCATAAATTTCCCAGTATGTAAATTACACAGTAAAATTCTTAAATGTTGGAATCTTAACATGCGAAAATTTTGGAATTTGGAATGTACCAATCTGTGGAATAAGTTTTGCAATCTTTGAAGAGTTAAATCTAAAATGGAACTGAAATTTAGATCAGAATTTCGAAATTTAGAGAACTTGCTTCAAGAAAATATTAAACTAAATTAAATTCTCACTATCTTGAATTTTGAAATCCGAGAAATCTACGATCACATAAATCTTAATAGGGAGTCTTTTATAATCGACCGAAGAAATGCTTTACTTTCGGCAACTTGACTGTGAAAACAAAGTTGTTCCACAACATACGTTTCAACTGCTCTTCCTCACAGATGCTCATATAGCGCTCTCACTTGGCACGCTATTGAACAGACTTGAATTGGATTGTTGAATCTTTAGCGCACGGCTTTTAATAGAATAAAACCTTATATTTTTTTAACCCTGATATCTCTAAATGTCAAAATCGAATCTGGGACTCCCAGAATAGCTGGATTTGTAAATTTTGAAATGTCCAATATACCATCGGGAGCATTGAATAGTTAACTTAACACCCTTATTTCTCCATTGTAAAATGTATCCAAAATCTATGTTTGGATGTACGCCTGTTATTGTCATTTTGACATCTGAAATAAATTCACACTAAATAAAATTTCAATAAAACAGCTTCTAAATTAACTATTCAATTCTTCAAATAGTATCAAATTACAACTGTAAAATATTACAATTCCAAAATTTCCTAGTGGAAAGTTTAAATCTAAATTTTTGAAATATTAAAATTTGGGGATCTTGAAATTTTGGTTTCTCGAATTCCAGGAATCTATAATCTTTCTTCTAGAATATTAATTTTTTGCCGACAATGTTACAAAACAATACTTATTTTCCATACTACTGAACCTAATAAGATCTCAATTAGCTGTTTTTATTTACGCAAAACTTCAAAATCATACTTAAACACAGGCATTTAGAGAAACACCCCCCCTGCCTGAACTTTTTGCAATTTGAATTATCTTGCTTCGCTAGTTTTTAAAGTGCAGTATTTGGTTAGTCATTAAACCCGCGTAAAGGCCAAAAGGACACGTGCTGGGAATAATGATCGCCCCTTTTCATCCGCACTGGCCACATATGCAATCTAACTTCGAAGGGACTCTGTTCGAGCGAATGTACAATTCAGCAATTAGCAAGCTGATGAAACCGCACTTTGTAATCCTACATCCACTAGCCGACATTACAAGAACACCTGACAATATTGTGACACAAAAAACTGATGCCATCGATCAAATAGCGTTGAATGCTAATAGGATAAAGACAAAACGGACTAACACAGACAAAGAAAAATCAACAAGAGGTTAAACATTGCAGAACAGCAGCGATGAGGGAAAATTAGATTCCAGTTCAAAGGATCTCGCGAATTATGAAAACACCTCGACTCCTTTCAGGAGGCGCTCGATATGCAAACGACCAAGATAATTAGGATAATGGCAACCACTTCAATACCTGCCCTCTACAAGTTTCACGTGCTTTTGGTGCTCTAATTTATCTACTTGTATTTTTGTGCACAATGAGAAACTTGTTGACTGTAAACTCTCGATAAACGGTCACACTACCGAATTTCGCCGCTAGATCGAAATTATAAAAACAGTTAAATGATGAAGAATACGTACTGCATAAATATATTTACAATGTTTCTATAAACGATGAACAAAAAGTGCTATGGATTTAGAATTTTTGCAATGAAGACACATCTGCAGGGTCTTCATACATCCAGTATTTGGATTTTTTAAAATCTCATGGGCTATGAGTCACCTGCGCGATTTACGTTCGGAGTGAAAATTACTATCGGACTTAAAGATATTGTCGTCCTTGATGCTTTCGCCGCTCTCGGGTGTTGTCGTTGTCTCGTGTTGTGTTATTTCTTTCGTTTCGTTCCTTCGTGTTTATTTATTATATATGGAGTTTGCCGCAGAATTAAACTAAAATGCCAAGTTGAGTTGTTTTAATTATGAAACAGTCAGCAATTCTGAATTACAACAACAATTGTGGAAATATGTAAAATAATGCAGTGATGTTTTCAGTTTTCACTTATAATGGCCACTTCCGACTTAGGCCGCCCACTCTTCGGGCAGATCGTTTCAAGGACATAGCCCATGAGGTTTTGGAATACCTCTACCTACATGTGAATTTTGTTTTCCACAAGCAACATGATGTACGAATCATTTATGAAGACCAACTATTAAAGAAGGCTACATTTATCCGCAAGAACCACCACACTATATCGCGAAGAAGCCTAATTTTGTTACAATTAAAACGACCTAAAAGTGTAGCAATTTTTGAACAAAATTATTGATTCAACCCATCTAGTGGGAACAAAATAAAAATTTGGAATTAATACATAGATTGTAAGACAGAATTTCAGAATTGACGCCAAAGCATTCCGTTATTATTACAAACTTGTTAATCCAAAACAAATACCAAAAAATTTAAAAGAAGAAGCCAGCTGGCGCAAAATGTAATGACATTTTTCCCTAAAAGCCTGCAACTGTTTGAAGGTTCCTCCCTTTTTTTGTTTTTCAGAAGAAAAAACTGTCTCAAGCGCGTACATTATTAAAATTTGTTTGCGAAACGTTGTGCACCCGAGTTTTTCATAATTCAATGAAAACTTGTGCAGCGTAGGCTTAAATGGTATTTATGAAAGGTTCCAATTATGATCCTCAGACTAAAAACTAGAAAATGGGGATTAAAGTGAACAACGATGCTTTCAAATTATAATTCGTCTAATCCGAAACTGATTAAAAGACCGCACAAGCCCAAGCTCCATTAATAAATTGCTATATTAAATATTGGGATCTCCCGATTGTGATTGTGCGTACATCAATATCCGTTGTTCAGATCAACAAGTCCCAATGAAAAGTAACGCACCATGCGTTCCCATTGTGTCGCACCCCTGGTAGACGAATTTGTATACAGTCCAGTAAAATTGATACCGATCTTTTAAGATATTGGATTTTTCGGACAGTTGGGGGAATGGGGACTATACAGAGAAATGCGAAATTGACAGATTCACAAAAAGTGCCGCGAGTTCAAAAATACGACCCCAGAGACAATGCTCTTCCTTCCGTACGTAAAAATTTATTTTGAAGCATCAACGTAATTATTAATGGGATTAAAGATTTAGACATCAACATAATTATTTTTGGAACGGTTCAAATTTTGTCTAGTCTATACAGCAACAGCAACAATTCAAAGGAAATGTAGTTCTAGAGATATCCATTCAATGTAACTTCCGTTCAAGGCCTGTTTTGACTCCATTCAACTTCCTATGCTGCCATAACTTACCGTCCACTGATCGTACCAATTAAAACAGTTCAAGACTTATCCGTTTAAATTATTACCGGTGATGTGACCTTCGCCAGCCGGCGCACGCCAAAATGGTAGCTGAATCTAGTTTCCCTGCTGGTTTGTTGAGAGCACCCGGCGTTACTACATAGATTGGCATAGTTTCTGCCACAACATCCTGTCCCACTACAAATTGCAGTTTCAGTGTTAATCAAATATTACGGGGACGTACGGAGAGTGGGTTGTCTAAAGTAATTACACACAGTTTTATATTACAAAGTTCTCAAAATCAAAGCATGTATATTTTTGTGCAGACACATCATTGAAGCCTCGACATGTACCAAATTATAATTCCGAATTAGAACTACAGACATCGCAGCAGCCCATTCGTGTACCTCATTATTCTTTTGTTTTCTGTATGCTTATTA
Organism: Diaperis boleti; assembly: GCA_963583935.1. Classification (NCBI taxonomy): domain Eukaryota; kingdom Metazoa; phylum Arthropoda; class Insecta; order Coleoptera; family Tenebrionidae; genus Diaperis; species Diaperis boleti. The sequence continues at coordinate 20,498,641 of OY757249.1, forward strand.
GCAGCACACTGAAATGTCCTTGAGGTATATCGGATCCGGTCGGTGTGGGAATGAAAGCTCCCTATAGCCGAGTTCGAAGTTCGCCAATTAGGCAACCTTTTATTCGTAGTCGGAGAAAAGCAAGACTTGATTTGCGGCCTTTTCACTTTGAAGTTTGTTTATTGTAACAACGTTGTCGTCTTGTGGTCTCGTCTCAAAGACAAAAAGTTGGTATCTTGTTGCCGAGGTGACGTATGGACCGCATCGTTAACGCGTCCCGCAACCGCTCCGGTAACGGTTTAACCGCACTCCAGACGACGCGACGTCTCCGTCCCCGTTGTTTCGGTTCACGACGCTTGTCTTAATCAAAAGCTGAGAGAGCAGGCGAGTTTGCAGGTACGCCTGCCCGTTCTTTCTTACGGCGCGTATCAATTAAACCGTAATTGGGTGCGTGTGTTCGAGAGCTCGTTTCTTGGCTGCCTCCCGTCTCCGCCACTCTGCATGCGGTCGGTATGTTCTGCAGGAAACGGTAATTGGGTAGCAGTGTATTTGTAATTTAATTGTTCATTATGCCGTATGCGACTGAACATATATTTCTGGAACGGGCTGTTCGCCGACTAACTGATTTGTTTTTATGGCGCATTCTCCTTAAAGAAACGAGAAGTTTTTCGATGGTGACGTGCTGAAGATGACCGCCTGCGGAGTGGTCTACCGGAAATGGCAATGATCGATGGCTCTCGTACCCTCAAACTAAGAAGGCCCATGTCATAAATTTTCGTATACAAAAAATTATACACCTGAAGTGCTTTTAATTTATGATTTTTAATCTTTTGACAAACCGTGTAATATAAGACGGTCGGAAATTCCAGGCTACGAAGTGGTTATCTACTCACCATCGGAGTTACACACAAGATCATTGAGGAAAAAAGAAGCGAGTTCCTGCGGTACTAAAGCTTGCGTCACGTTCCTGCGTTGGCATCGATTACTACACGCTAGTGCGCTACGTGTGCTTTATCTTTCTTCAAGCTACTCCTAGTATGTCAAAAACCTTGCAATTTCTCTACATTTACCAAATAACGAGCGTTCAAAAATAAACCTGGTTAGAGGAGGCTGGGCATTTTTATAACAGTGTACATTGCAATTGTTACAAAAACTAACTTGTCATTTTATTCAGTTTAGGTTAGGCAACCAGCACTAAATTCGGACAAATTGTTATTGAATTTATATTTAAACCTTGTTTGCAAGTACGAAATGGTACGAAAACATGAATTTAAGACAGTCCCAACATATCAGAAAATACGTGAGTTGTGCCAAAGCTGACCGGTAGGTGAAAGTGTCATCGAAGAAAGACACTTACATATTATGCTCTACATTTTCTTAATGAAACTTAATGAGGCTGACCCTGATCTAATAACAGCTGCAAAAGAAAAGGTTTGTCTTTTGCTTCTGAAACTCAAGAGTTAAAACTTCTACCTAACCATACTTTTCAGATTTGCGCATTTAAGAGAACAAGTTTGAGTGTGAAATATGATAAAGTAACAAGCGAAACTGCAAGTGATTTCTTCCTTTGGCCACATTAAAAATTTCATGTATGTACCAAGCATCCGTAGCCGATGTAAGAAAAAATATGAAACTGAAGATTTTTTGCACTGTTTTTAATGGGATCAGAAAAAAAGCACAATTCTCTACAAGAAATATCGAAAACATTTTCACCATTAATTTACTGTAACTGTTTCGTGTCCTTCTAAGGGATTGTAAAATTTTCAATAAACATTTGTAGAAATTTGGTTAGAAACTGTCAGTTGGTCATATCCTTTCGAAGAGTGTTTTAATTTCTAAATTTTGAAGAAATAAAGGTGTAAAACCAAACCATAAAGTGTCCGATATCTAAAAATAACTCGATTAACATCACACCCAAAGGTCTGAATGCACTTTACTTTTTACCAACCGTTGTAGGAATCCTGGACATACCTGCAGGACATTTTGCAGCCCAAACCCCCAAATCATGTCGGTCTATATAAAACCGCTAACTAATACCCTAAAACACTTGTCAACACTTCTTTAAGATGCATAATAAAATTAATTATTAATAAAACTGCAGCTTCTCTGAAATTTTGAGGTTATGTTATCTGTCATGGAGAGTTTCGTGGTGGCTTCGTGTTAATCAGTCAAGCTCTACACTGTAAAAAAATAAAACAAAAACGCAATTTCAAAGCCTACTCTAACCAGGTTTTTTATTGAACGCTCGATAGATACTTGCACCGGCAAGTAAAGGTGGCACGAAGTTTTTGTAGTCAGCGAGGACCATGTTAATAGAAGGCACACGCTTAGCAAAATCTGCACCATTAAAAAAACACGAGTTGGTTGGAACAACGCAAAGAAGAATTAAGTATACGATTCTAACTGAGTACCATCCCTTGAAAGTTGACCAAAAGAGAATGAAGAAAAAGAAACCTCAAAGTATAAAGTAATTTATAACTTCCCTGTGGTTAATTTTCATTACACACTTCAATTATAGACCAACTATATATTACCGTTGTTACCGTTAATTAAGTTGTTATCATCGCAATTATTTCTGACTAATTAAAAATAATAACCCCAGAGCTAATAATGCTGCTATACTGAAAACAAATATTTTATGTAAAAATATGCATTTTTGTCACCTCACGCAATAAGATGTATTATGCAAAATTTGCTCGATTCTAATTTATAAAATGTAATGTTTACAGTCCATGTCACAAGACATGCAACTTGTGGATTATAACTACACATTTACGAATAATCGCATTTGTGACTACTAGTGATTTGAACCAAGCTCAGCAAAGATATTGAAAGCATCCGCCAAAAACTACCCATCAAAAAAGCAGTCTTCACTTGCAAACGAATGATATATTAGAGGGTGTCTGAACGCCTGATGCAAAACTATTCCGATATTAATATAATCAGCTACTTAATGTAATCGACTACCCCTCCACCACTATATCGCCGCCGCCAACTTACACGGACGGCGGCGATCGTCTTTTCAATGGGTACCTGCGGCGAGCAATGGACCGAGTCGTCTCCAGTCGGCGGGGCTGATGGGTTGCGGTGGTGCTGAACCACCTCCGTACTCACCCATGGAACCCGCGGTCTTGCTATCCAACTGATACGGTGGAATTCCCATGTGCGCCGGTGGTGGCTGCGACAAGGGATCTCCGTTGTGGCAGAAGAAAGGCAAGGCGGCACCCGGGTGCCCCGTTGGCGCCAGTCCCATCTTACTGGCCTGAAACAAATACAAAAATTTAAGAGATACTTTCAAGACAATGAAAAAATATGGAAATGCTGCACGTACTGAGTGAAGACAAATCAAAAGTGACACGTAGATAAGAGGTGGCGGTGCAGCCGCCATGAATAAACAAGAGGGTAGAACCGGAAGCAAATGTACGAGGGTGGTAGTGGCGGCAGAACTTGTACGTAAATAAATCCACCAAATGTTTATTCATACATGCACTAGTTCCATATTTAACCTACTGTAGACCTGCGATGTTTGAACTATTTCTATCAATGTTGTGAATTTATGCCTGTTCTTTGTAGTGTAGTTGGGTGCCGTAAATAATAAATATAACCACAAAATGTAGTTTATAGCCGTACAGTAATAGCGCCGATTTTCTTAATTGTAATTAATTCTCAAGAAAGGTAGAATCACCGGCTACTGCACGGCATCAAGATAAATAATGGCGAAGGTACAATGCACTGTTCAGTTATTAATAATTATGGCAACTAATTACTCACCAAGATTGCTACTTGTACTGCAATTACGTTGTTGTGATGCGTTACGTGCACCTTTTTGTAACCACTCGTTTATGAAACATCACATTTCACACGTTATAAAGTTGAACAGCGCCGTATTAATTTCCCACCGTGTCCAACAAAGATCATAATTCAAAACAGTTTAAAAATAATTTCTGAAATATGGTCAGAAAGAAAAACTGCAATGAGAAATTACTTACTGGTCACTAGTCTTGAATGTGATCCTGCCGGCCAAAGCCTTCCTAAAAAGGCGCCTATATTATGTAACTTGTTGATTAATGTATTGTGATGAGTATGTAGCTATTTCGTGTTGAAACTAGAAGGGAGGTTTAAATTGACAGATCTGAGTCAGTTTTAATATCACAAGAGCATCGAAAATAATCGATTATACTTCAGTCATGAGACGTATTCCGCCGAAACACCACTACAGCGCACCTGGAGGAGGTTAGTATAATCGGATTATTTTCGTTTGCTCGAGTGGAATTCGTTACGATTATACATGTAACCAAACCGATTCAAGAAATGTTGACGGAACTTTTTTTTCTGACATTTAATAATAATCAAAAAATTGTTACTACACCGAGAAAAAGAATTACTTTATTTAACAAAAAGGTTTTCTTTGAAATGTATTTCTTTGTAACCAAATAAAAATTATTGAACTAAAAAAATACTCTTGTTTTAATTAAATTGGTTTATTTAATACATGTATGTATTTGAAACTAGCATTATGCCATAATTTGATAGTTAGTTATTTCGTTTGTGTTGTGACAACATGGATATTGGTGGATTTTTAAGATCTTGCAACCTAGAACATACAGAGGCATCTTTTACAGGTAGATAGACTGCCTTACATTGTACTAGTACTGGGATTCGAGTCCTTAATATTTTGCAATAAAACTGAGGCCGAGGGGTCATCCTTCCTTTACGTAAATACGTGTCTTTTGCTTTTTTTACCTATGTTGTTTGTTAAAACTATCTCAAATAAAATATTTCACTTTTAATTTTTTGGCAATTTTGTTATACAATGATACAATTTTATATTCATATTCAAAAAGTATTTATTATAGGAAATAGGTAAGTATATTATCAAAAATCATTCGATAAAAGAAGTATGTATTTTTTTAAAGAAAAATATAATAACTTTATTTCAATGATACAATTTATTTCTTCTAAAGAAATTTCAGTTTGGAGCAAGAATACTACAATTTAATTTCAAAAATTATATTCTTTTCATTTAAAGATATATTGATTTGGGACAAAAATAACAGAATTTTCAAGAAATGACAAAACATTTATTTAAAGCAACCCCCTTGAAATGTTAAAAAATAATCCATTCAAAGAAAGAAATATTTTATAAGTGTTTGAAAGAAGTTGGTAATAGAAAACCAATAAACATTTATTTCGCCATATACAACCAACAAATTTGTTCGGTTCAAATAAATTTTATTCGAGTCAAGTAATCCTTTTTCTCTGTGTAGGACAAAGTTCATTATTGGACCCAGCGGAAAACCGAATTGCTTATCTATACTTGGTAACTATGCAAAATCTGTAATTGCTATTGGCTCAATTTATTATGTGTTATATAATCTGTGGAAAACATGCAAAAAAATTCAAATCATTTTGATAGCACATAATTAAAAAATTCATCTTGTTCACCGCAAGATATGATACACTGATACTACTGGCACTGTTGACAAAATAAATTCAGTGCCAAAATATCAAATTCAAAAACGTCAGTCAGAATGACAATAAGGGGCAATTTGCAATGCAACATGATTTTTAAAATGACAGAACGTTGACGTTTGAAATTCTTTGTCCACAATAGTACCGACACAATATGCCCATAAGTCAGCTATGTATCTAAGTGAGAGCTTTCACTTTAATCGCTAACGCCTGCCAAAATAGGCAACACATAATACTTTGTCATGGTAACTTTTAACAAAGCGGCCTATAGTATGAATTATGTGTTGCCTATTTAAAATTTGGCAGGCGTTAGCGAATAAAATGAAAGCCCTGTATATATTTTCATATCTCGCGAAGGGGCAGTCGCTATAGCAACTGGTCCAAACGGGCGCATGAGCGAGCCGTCCCCAAGATTAGAAATGCGGATGTAAGGGCTGCAAAATTCCGACTATTAAACATTCAAAAATAATCATTATTTCATGGTAGAGCCTCAATTAACCGGCCGCTGATAATAATTTCTAATTAAAGTGTTAGCATGAATTGTCATTGCACAACAACAAATATGCGTACGGTCATACTTGATATATGCATATTTATTTAAGTACCTAATAACTACTATTGTAATATAGTAGCGTGAAAGTAATGTTAAACCGACGTGTCGGTAACAATAGTAATTGCTTCAATAATGACAGTTATTAAACGCCAAAACTGACGGTTAAGAGCAGAAAATAATGTTCTTAATAAATTCTCTTAATCAAGGATAGAGTAATACGCGGGAGGTAGCGGTAACATTTGCTTAATGAAGCAATGTATGCTAGAAGAGACGTAGATAACGAGGTAATTGGTGGACGGATAGTAGGTGTGCGTGCCGCGGTGACTCCTTGACATGCCGTATTTGACACATCAACACCGCGTGTGATTACACATGGCATAAAACTAGGGCGTTTCTTACCGACTAATAACAGGCTGTGGACGACCGCTTCGGATTCTGGTTACCAGAGAGCGGCAAATTTGTTAATATAGAAATCGTTTGAATTAAGTTAAGCACATCTTATAAAAATTGACGTATTGTAGCCAGCAATAGTATTTATTATTCTTTCCCTCTGTAGCATTTTATGAGTTGCAGCAATTAAGCTGAGCGTACAGGCGATTGCTGCTCGAGTACTTACTCGCAGAGAACATGCGAGATTTCGTCCAAGATAGGAATGTTAGTTATGGTTGATACAATATTAATTTTAAAAATAAAAGAAAAAACATAATCAAACATAAATGTGTACATAATTATATACCTCGTCGTATGAGGGGTTGCAAACCTTTGTCTCCGATTAATCGAAACTTCCTATATTTTGCGCGCATTCCTTTTACTTCCCTTATTGGATTTAAACCATGAACATCATTAGCTAAAAAGCTACTGTGTTCTACTGACACAAGAAGCTTATGTTAATGTGGAATCGCGAATATGTAATGCTCCTGAGCGAATTGTTAATTCTTAACTTAAAAAAAAAAATAGACTAATCCATGCTAAAGCACAATTGCTTTCGAGAAGATCGAAATGCGAGGTTAAAGAATCATTTTTATTACAATAATTCAAAAGCAGTTCTTAAATTCGGATATGGGTAATAAAGCTTGAGTTGGAGATTGTTGCTTCAAATATTGCCCTGAAATTTTAAACACGATTCGCCGAAAGGATCCCTACCTCGAAAACTTTTGATCAGTTTTGGCACAAAAATCATTTCAGCGTGAAAATTTATTTGTACGCGTTTGTTGACTTTTCCGTGCATATGATTCCGATGCAAGTGTTTAAAATAGTAATACGACTATCGTCTTTTCTGTGAACCTTTGGGCGTGCGGTAATGGAACATGGCAGAATAAATAAACAGACTATCAGAAAACGCATTACGATTCTCAATTATACAGGAAACAACATATTGGAGAAACGGCATTTCAATATCAAAGGCGGCGATGTGCCCGTTGATACGCATGTGCCGGCTAGAGCCCAGCGATGCTGGACCAATGACTCCGGTCGATGCGACTCCGGGCTCCGTTCCCTGCTCCGGGCCCGCCCATGTGTAGATGAAGTTATCACGTCGTGCTTTTGATCTCTTCCTGAAAACTCACTCGATGCTCCCCATTTTCCTTAAATAACCTAAGCTGTTCGTGGACGCCTCTGCACGCGTTTAACACTGATGTAAAAGACGTTGCCGACACTGCGGCAGTGGCGTACTCGCAGAAATTTTAAGGAATTGAGGTTCTCGAATATTAAAAATTCATTTATTTATAAAAGCGAAATAATAAAACCGTTGTTGTAAATAATATAGCCTTTTCTTAATATTCCCTTGTGATGTGGAATTGTCTGGAAGATTGGTTTAAAACTTAATTAAATAACCACCAAGCTCTCATGGCTAAAAATTTCTTTCGTGACTTATTTGTCTGATAAGACACTTTTATAATAAATAGCTATTTATGGTCAATTCTCAGTTAAAAAAATCATTGAACATTGCAGAAACCCAATTTTGTATGTTGTTACGCCCCTGCAACAACACTGGGAACTGCGTATCGACAACACCGTGTGGGTATGTGTATGTGCGCCTACTAATGGAGTTAATCGTCCTTCGACCCAAAGGCGCTTTTCCTGTTTATTTTAAGGATGAGAACGAACGCGACACAAATCTGCAGAAACTTTTTGCAACGGTTATGATGTAATGACGTCGATTTGGTTATGCGAGGGGGGCATTTCATATTTCTAAAAATGTAGAAATTGGAATCGCTAGACAATGATAAATGGAGAAGATATGCTTTAATTAATTTAAGATGCTTTAGTACTGCAACTGCTTCATTATTTCCTGAAGAAAATTTTGAACAAGATGGTCCCAAACCTGTTCGTGTTAACCCCGAAATTTACTCCATGCAGGTTTGCAAGAACCTGGTGAATACATCCAAGGAGACGGTGCTTCTTCCTGAGAATGTTTTCGAGATGGAGATCGATGGTAAGGTTACAAAATGCAGAAGAACTGAAGAATTTGTTTAAAACTCGTCTGTGTAGATTTTTGTATGGTCAAATCTATTTTATTTTTGATTGAAATCGCTATTACAACGAAGCGGGCAGGAATAATTTTTACATTAGATTCCAAAGCCTACTTCGACTAAAATGTTTTATAATGGCCCTGTATCAGGATATTCAATTTTGACATTTTTCATAAAACCCGATTTTAAGGGTTGAAGTCAAATGTAATACAGATATTTTTCTTCATATAATACTGTCAAAATGACATTATTTTTGAAATAACCTTCATTGCCGTCACTGTACCGAGTGATTAATCGTCTTTGTCGACTTGCGTTTTGTTTGCAAACATCTTTCTCACCAAATAAAACCTTTTAACTCTTATATTCTACAATACTATTTTCATAAAAAAAAAAATATGTATACAGGGATGTTTCCTAAAAAATGCCGCAAGTCGTAACTACCTCATGTATTGTCCGATATTAATGAACAAAAAAAGCAGAAGAAATTATTTTACAAATACTACAAAATCAAACTGATTGATTTTTTAATGTCATTCAACATCTGACGATGGTCAACTTTTTTTTAAATGGTCACCCTGAAGAGCCTTTTTTTCTTAATCTAATGATGTAACTGAAGACATAATTTCGTATACAATTAAAAAACAAAAACAGAAAAAATAATCAGCCGTATTTGTGATTTTATGAAATTTTCAAGAGGGCTGTGGGGAAGCACACCACCTGATAAATGCCATTCAACCGTCAACGTTGACATTTTCGCCTATGGTTTTTTTTTTACCTTGTTATTGTTTTTAGAGAGTGGTCATAAGCAATCTTGATCTGGTGTTTCTTAAGAATGGCATGTTACTGTTCGATCTGATACGCCAATGTTTCTTTTTCTTGCATTGGACATATAAGCATCAAACATAACGAGTGAGCAACAAAACTCGTGATCGCAGTTGGCTAAACGTATATCGGTTCTTTTACTTTACTGTTTACATTAATCGTCAATTCACATTACTCGATGACTTTTTACACAATCGTATCGATCAAGAATCGACTCAAAATTTTGGTTTCAGAGGCTCCTGCGATCACGAATTTTGTTGCTCACTCGTTATCAGTCAACTGATTAGAGTCCATCTTGTTTAAAATGAATGAAACATTAAAATGTCGCAGGTGAAAATTTCAACACTGACGTTTGAATGACTTTTGCAGCCTTGTGTGACTTGACTGTTTGCCAGGGCACACTTGAAAATTTCGCATGAAACTGGGTATGATTGTAATAAATATATCGTTACTTTTCTAATAATTATGCATCGAAAAATAATATTAAATACATCGATGGATTAAGAAAATAAATCTTCATCATTGTAAAACAAAAAAATGTGGTTTGCCTATAAAAAAAAAGTTGACTATACTGAAGATGACATTAAAAAAAATCAAAGCTCTGACACTCTAATAGTACTTATATAGCCATTCTGTTTGCTTTTATATTCATTGAAATCTAACAATAAATAAAGGAGTTATAGAGTGAGGCGTTTTTTAGGAAACAGCCTGTATACACAATAGAATCAAGAATCTCCTCCTTTTTTGATGTCGGTTAAAAAGGGTGTAATAGTCAACGCCACCTCTATAGTAACTTAAAGCAAAGAAACTAATTCTCATAAAAAAACTGCTTTCCGACATGGGCACGTGCTATACAAAGGTTCGCCGACTGTGAATCAAAGAGTACCGACACTCTATTCTCGATAAGCAGTTTTTTTTTATAACAAGTTGTTTCCTGGTCATATCCATGGCGTTTTCTTTAAATACAAAATTGATCATAAATGTTATATTAAGTATTAATAAAACTTTTTTGGGTTGTAATATAAACATAGACTAAACTCTTGTCATATAGTGCCTGAAGACAATTACGAACAGAAAAAATTGCAGTAAGTAAATTTTTACGAACACGTTACTTAACACCTTCTTGCACCAATATCTTCAATTATTTAATGTCTTACAAACTGGAATCGTCATTTTGGGCAAACAGTCTATACTTATATAGTCATTCCAGCCTGAGAGCATTATATTTTATTGTGTAAATGTTCAAATGCAATTATCCATTTAACTCCGATTGGAAACTGAAAAGCGAGGACCCAATGTAAGGAAATGTCACAACTTTCCTACTTTACTACCAGTTTTAAAAAAAAAGTTCTTATTTTTACGACATACAGTTTTCCAATCTAATGTTGTAAACGTACATCCAAGTTCACAAATAAAGGCACAAAGTAGCAATAAAAGATAAAGTAAATAGTATTATATCATACACATAGATAAGTAGTGAAGATAAAGGGTCGTATTGACGGGCACAGGATAATACCCTAACCTTATGTCAACAGGGGGTTTGTAAAAGTTTGTTCATTGTGTGACACAATGGACGATCCACACAATCATATGTACAGATCGCGTAGCGTGCTTTTAGCAGAAGAGTGGACCCCTCGTGTCTCCGTGATCTCGATGACAGACGACGCCACCATTACTAGATAATTAATATCCTCGCCAAATACACTAGGAACCCTCGTTTTGGATTAGCTAATGCATGATGCAGGAATATGATGGTATCTAGAATATTCTAGTCCTGCCAGGATAATAAGGGCATAAACGGAAGAAACGCTTCAGATGAGCATATTCCTGCGAAATTAAATTCTTCCCCAAAACCATTTAGCGTCTAGCAGATGAGATGGAAATGCCGTATTTGTAATTCCGTTTCTGTCTTTCGACGGCCAAATTATTTTTACTTCTCAAGGCTGGTCTCGTTGGCTTTGTCATCCATTTCCGGGCTCCTCTACGTCCTGTTCTATTCGTTCATCTGCTAGCGCTCGGCAGCTTCATTACAGCGGCCATTTGCATTTAACGAGGGCGCGAGACTAAAAAGAAGCCCCGTGTCTGTTTAAAATGTAAATTTGACGGCTTGATGATGGCAGAGAGGCGTCCAGATGAACTGCGGAATTAGGTATTCATCCCCAACGTCAGGTATATGCCCGACAATAACCCCTTCACGACCCCCGACTACGATTCCTGCAGGATCAATACGAAAAATTTGCAAGGTAATTTCAATTTTGCTATTAACGAGAAAATTTCGAACAGGCACTGCTAATGAGATCCATCCCACACTTTCCACTTCCAGCCCTATTGTCACAGGACACCTGTGTAATTATAAAAACAATTACTGACAGGCTACAAAACGGTGGCAGGTAATCAGCACTGGCTCTGTCGCAGACACGAGCTTTGTATGTTGAAAAACAATGCCCTTGGAAAGTGTTGAGTTTCAAACGTCACAGGGAACACGCCCCTTTCGTTTTACCCACCATCTTCTTTGTGTGATTCGTTTTGTAAAATTTTAAACAGATACAAATTAAAAACGGGCGAGGTAATTATGTCATTAAACTTAGTTAGGCAACTTTTACGCAACGATTACGACTTGTTAAGCTTTTCCTCGGCGCCTGCAAAAACCCTCGAAACACGAGTTGTCAAAAACCAGGATATTTCCACAAAAATACAAATCAACCTTCAACCTTTAAACCATTAACCCTCCGGAACTGGCGCCAAGTCTAACAGACCCCTAATTCTAGTAGCAGTTTCACCTTTAATAAACATTGCTTATAGTATGTGTTCAAATTTTACTTCTTGGGTAAAAATTGGTAAAATCATGGAAGATTGAAAAAATCCAAGAATTATTTTATAATACGAAAAACGTGTGTAATAATTGTTAATATTTAAATGAAATCATGTATTATCATTTTTCTACTTTTTACAGAAAAAAAACTGGAAAATCTAAAGCACTCTCAACATATTCAGCAATGTTAGCTATTATTCTGGGTCTTCATAAATAATTCATACATCAGTAGGCTTTGAGCCTACATCTAAATACATGTAAATTTTGTTTTCCAGATGTATGAATCAAGACCCGATACATTTATCCTGATATTTTTTTATTTATCGAATATTTTTGATGTAGTATCAGCCTACACTAGTAACAGAAAAACAGCAAACACTATTCTTAAAAAAAAAAATTAATACTGGCGCCAAGTCTTACAGACCTAAATCAACTTTTACCCTAAATCTACAAATTTCACAGACTTGACCTTTGAAAGCATAAAACTACATATCTGAATGATTAGGAAGGTAGGTGAAAGGGCAAATCTGCATTTATTTCCATCACTGAGTTTACGAGAAAAATTTCTCAGACCTGGCGCCAGAGTTTCCGGAAGGTTAAGGATCGCGTCCTCGTTGAGTAATACTATCGGGCGCCTGTCGATGGAGCTTAAATCGGACTTTTGCTCTAGCTAAATTTGTATCCTCCTATCGGTACCTGCTCACTACCAAGTTTGTAGAAACCGTAAAACCGTCATCCATTATTTTATCAAAGGACTAGGTTCCAGTTACATATATGTAAAACTAAAGTTGTGGATCTTTCTATATCAGTAGAATAAATACAGATGAACTCGGTTATAACGAACCCGGCTTATAACGTACAGTTTTCGAAGTCCCGTTTTAACCGCCATAAGGACAATGTAAATTCTGATCGGTTATAACGAACGGTCGGTTATAGAGTCCAAGATTTCGGCGTATGCTCGGTTATAACGAACTGCGTGCACGTGTTCACTGCTCAGATTTCTTGGAATAATTAACACGATTTAAACCCCATCTTTCTCAAAAGTATTCGTGTTGTGAGAGCAATCGAACGAAATGTAAACATTAGTATTTCAGTTTTATTTCTTACAAGAAAGAAACGTGGAACAGTAACTGTCGCCGATAAATTAAAAATAATCGATTTATTAAAAAGCGACCAATGCAACTCTAAATCATGCATAAAAAAATTGGACTAGCAAAATTAACAATTTCCTCAATTTTCCTCAAAAGAACGTGACTAAAGCGTCTTCGAAGTCCTATTAGAGAGGATGTTGACAATGCTCTCATAAAATGGTTTAGAGAAGTCTAAATGTACCAATTAGTGGCGAAGTTCTTCGTGCTGCTGACAATTTTAGACATTGAGAATGAAGAAATAGGTCGCAAAGAAAAGTACAGCAAAAATTGATCACCCAGTATTTTACATAGTGCATTATTATTATGATTACACGTATAAAAGATGTATTTTCAATAAAGAATTTTGTTTTAGTGCATATATTTTCAACCTTGTTTATAACGTACGCCTGCTTATAACGAACATATTTGGTGGTCCGTTGACTGTTCGCTATAACCGAGTTCAACTGTAGAACTATGTAAATATTTTTTCAGATCAATGGAACCCTCATAATGTCATTTAATTAAAAACCGTATTACCCAAGTTACATTTTTCAGCCTCTTCGACTTCGTATATAAAAAAATACACAAACTATGTAAAATGATATTTGATATTTTTTTATTGTATCCATAATAATAATAATACATCTGTATAACATTGAACAATTAGGTCGAAATAGTATATTGTACAGCAAGTGCTGAAAAGCGGATATTTCAAACGAGTTGCAGCGAGTGGTTTAGTCACACGAGTTTGAAATATCCTTCAGCACATGTTGTACACTATGCTTTTGCTTCGACCACCACTCAAAAGAAGAAAATAAAGTATATGAAACTTTATTTTATTGTAATCATAATACATTCTAATATCTTAAAAAACGACCGTTGTTGAATTATTTGATCAAAAACCACTTGCAAATGGCAATGTATTCGGTACAATTAATTATAATTCTTCTACTCCAGAAGTCAGTCTGTAACCTTCGCAGCCAATCCCACAATATTCAACGGTGTGGAGCAGCTTCTATGGTACATTCGTAATAATTACAATAATTAATAAAAAATATAAAAAAATTGTATTCAACATGTAGGTCGTGGGAAAATTTTGTTTCCACACCACCATAAGAATGTACGACACGTTTCTTTTTCTTGCAAGTATCAGGCAAACCCACCCACAATCACCATATTCGAAGCACTTATTCTAATCTGAAAAATAAAAGTATGCATACCGAGCCAAATAATTTAACTGTACCCAAATCATCCAAAAGATAATAAATACTGCATCTAGGTACTTACTGTTTAGAGTACGTTTTGCATGCTGTCGTTGGTTTGCCTCGTCTTTGACATCTAAAATGTATGGAGGATCACGACACAATTTACCTCTCCGAACATTTCGTTAAATAATTTCTGGAAGTATGCACTGCTTGTAAAACTTTGAAAGCTTTTCAAGCATATTTGTTTTCCAAAAATTCTCATCGCGTGTGATCCTGTCATCCGTAAGTAAATCCGTTTGCGAATCAACAAACACCACAAAATGACAAATGCTTCTAGCTGAGATGTGCAAGTTGCCTGTATCTCATTGTCAATAATTTATACCTAATAAACAGTAGGTACCGATAGACTTAGCAAAAAGACGATTGATTGAGTCAGTGCAATAGTTTACGCCCAAGTAAAGACCTTCGTCAGGAAGATCCAAACATGACGCTAGACTGCATTGTTAATTAAACTCTTCATAGGCGTGAAAGATGCAGTTTTGATTCAGCTGAAGATGTATGGAGTCGAAAATAAAATTAATCTATATTTCTGATTAAGTTGTTTCAAATTGGAGAAATAAGAATTCTTCCGGCGATAAATTAATGTATTAATATATGCTTGGAAGTTTTTTCTTGTTACATAACATGACACATTATGATAAATATGGTAATAGCGATTTAGGTTTCGTTCGATCTGGATTGAATCTGACACGAATACATTCACAATCTTTCGAAAAACTCGGAACTCTTTCACGCATTTCGTAATGGTTTCGAGGCTGATTTGTCGACTTAGTAGCACGAAAGATGCGGGAAAAGGAGCAAATACGAGAAGTGATCTGAAGTGATTGGAGAAAGTAAACACGGGAATCTGACCACATCCGGACCCGCAGCGGCTCCGGATAAGTGTCCGGCCCATTATCCTGATTGCTTGCCCTTACGCTCGTCGCCCTAATCCATTTATGGCTCCTTGGACAAATCTCCAGTTTCCTCTAGTTCCCCGTCTCGTGCGTCTTTTTAATACGATTCGTCCACAGTACAGTTAATGTCCTTTTACGTACAAAAAAATATCAATTTGCATAAACTATTGTTTGGAGTTAGTTAGAATTGGCTATGCCAAAGTCATAGATATGCCTGTGCTACATGTGACAGTTCATATTTTGACAATGAAAATAAAACAACAGCTATGGTAGTCACTAATCAGCATACAATGGGTAGACGGATGAGCTGAGGAATAAACAAGTCCTGTTCTTCTGTTTCGGGATGCATCTAAATTTTCGGCGACGTTTTGTTCACGTTTGAACAACCACAACTATTTTGCAATCATATTAACGTCGGCACAACCACAGGGGTAAATTGATTTATAAAAAAAATAGGTTCAAAAAACCTTTACTCTTCAAACAAATTAAGACAGGGACATCCTACACAGCGATATTTGCCAATGATTTTTATCCACGTCAGTGATGGCAAATATTTATTCTTAATTATCCCGTGTGTATCGTTTGAAGGGCGGAGATAGCAAATTCCCAGCATGTGTCCAACTTTAAATTAAAACTAAGCAGAATTGAAATGCGCGCAATTGAACCAAATTGATGAGTCACTTGCAAAATACAAGATGCAACGCTGAGGCAAAGGACGAAGGGCGAGAGAGGGTGAGGGCGGCGAGATCAAAGGAAGCCGCCCCCCAAATCAGATCGGGTTGGGGGTGGGCGCCATTACAACATCTCAATGCTCATTTAGACATTCCAGGCCCGTTATAATCGCTCCTCGCAGGACACGAAGCGTATGCATACCATATCTCGACCCTCTCTACAAACTCCAATTCGTTAATACATAATGCGCCGCTGCGCAGCTATATTCGCAGGCAGAAAAACCAAAAGGGTGTCTATGTCTTAGAGGCTAAAGAACAAATTCTAAAAGGTTAAGCCGCTCAAAAATTTATTCAACTTCTTTTTGTTTTTATTTTTCTTCTATTTTTCCTTTTAACTTCATATGTATGATTCATTTGTCGTTACTATTTTTCTCTTTAGCTTTAGCTGTTATGGAGTCAACATGAGGCACCAAAGAAATAAAAAATGGGAAGTCGCCCGGGGAGTTCCGTTCCGGTAGCTAGAGCTTTGGATCAACTGGCTGTTGGCAAAACGCTTAATATGTAACGGCTTGTAATAGCAGCAATCAATTTTGAAAATTGAAAAGCTGTAATTATAGATTGCTTGTCCCGATAAATACCAGATTTTCAGTTTAAACGGTGTTGTGAATTTCCTGAAAGCCTCCCCCCGGCCCAAGGATGTTTGAAAGCAAGGCAAGTAAATTTTACCAGAATCGTGCGGAATTTTGTTTTTATCGAAAACAACCCAGAATTAATAAGATGCCAAGAGCAGCGTCGGCCTGCAGAAAGTTAATTTGAACGGTAGATAGCTAATTACTGGAACTCGCGCGGACTACGCGAGGCCTCCTCGCCGTCATCACACGCTAAAGAGGCAGATAAAGAGTGGGAGGGTGCTGGTCGGGATGTAATGAATTCAGTTAAGTCATTAGAGCGCGAGGTAAAATTCAACACTCGAGTTGAAGACTTGTTCTTTTAAAATATAACTGAGCACGCAGCTCTCGACAATGCGTCCTAATTAGAGCTGGCGAGGCGCCTTTGTTCCAATTCATGGCCGGATTTTTCGTTTTGTTCTAGAGTTGAAATCAGTGAGCGAACGCGTCAGTTATCATTTTGTGCTGCACAGAATGCGCTCTTTTTTAATTAGGAAGCAACATCTGTGTACTGTTAGTGTCGCAGGAAGCAAATAAAAGAAGGACCCACCAGCAAGCGTTACCAAACGGGCATACTCCCGCAGTTTTTTACGCTTAGGGCCGAAAATACCGACCATAAATTAATTTTCATGAACAATTTCACCTCCATTTTTTTTCCTAAGATAAAACCTTTTTCATTCCTGAACACTATTAAATCGAACACGTTTCATGAAATGAAAATTTGGTGGCAGTTGCGTGACCATTCGCCATAAAGTTAAGGATGAAAATTCTCTAACTTCATATCCTATAACTCATAACGTTCAAAATAGCTGCCGGAAGAAAACAATAATCGCAGGAAGCACATTCAAAGCTTTTGAGAAGGAAGTAAATACATTTTTAAGGAAATTGTCACCCAGCCCGACAGATTATCAAATTTTCGCTGTAATTTTTTACCAATACAAAACTTTTTGCAGTTAACTTGATAGGGATTGAAAATAGCTGTACAAGTAACAACATTGATGTCCATGTTGTGCAAAAGCTTGTTTAGTGTCCAGGAAATCAAAAGCGTCATCAACAATGTTTCTTTCGAATAGGCTGAATCATGAACCAGAGACTTTTTTATAGTTATAATTTTAGTTAATATACAGCGTGTTCTGGAATGTTTCATATATAATAGATCCAACATCAGGATAAAAGCAAAAATGACAGAAAGGCAGCTGCTCTGAACTTTGAATTTTCGAACCGATTACTTTTTTGTAAAATATCGGGCAACATCAAGTTGCCTGTAGATACCAAAATGTACCTGTTGTTAGATGAAATATTTTGACGTTCAAAGCCCACTGCATATGAATCATTTATAAAAACCACGTATGTATACAGCACAGGTAATTTAAGTTAAGTTCAGTTTAATAAAGCCCTAACAAACTATCCGAAAATATTTGCGCCAACGCGTTTTGACAACAAAATAGATCTTATGGAGTTCAAAATTCAGTTTTATATCATTCAATATATTTTTCGAAAAATTTCTGAGGATGAAAGACGTAATGACGAATTTTTTGACCACCATTTTCGTCCTGGTTCTCTAAATTCATAATATTCACTATCTCCATTGGGTTCAATGGTTACACTTAAGTTACGGAATACACTCTAAATATTGTGTAAATACTAAATGAAAACCGTACTAATATAATCATGAATTATTATTTTTATGTACAGTGTACTCTCTCTTAAGTGGATACCTTCGGTCGCCAGAAATTTGAATAGCGGTGTCCGCTTAAAAGGAAAAATATAGGACGGTACCCATTTTAATCATTGGTTTTTTTGACGTTTAATTTTGGACAGATGACAATGAGATTTATATTTTTATACCGCACTGTATATATTTTTCTATTTATTCGTATAGAAAATATTTTTAGAAATATGAAGGCAGGAAAAATTTATTTTGAACAAAAGTAAATAAAAAATAAGTAAACCAAAAATACAATAAACTGCATAATTGACAGCTATTCATGACTTACTTGGTCATTTCTGATGGTTTATCTGGGTGACTTGATTTTAAAAAATATTTTCTTTAATTTTTTTTTTATTTTTTAACGAGTGACATTTTTTCAAAAACCCGTTCAAATCGGGTTGATAATAAACATAATAGAGCGTTAAAGGTTTTTTATCAGTTACCTTGTATGTGTATAAATATTGTAAAATAATACACCACATTTAAGAGGTTTGGTTTCAAAAACTTTAATACATATTGTAGTTTGACGCAAATTTCGAGATTTTCGTTCTAACGAATAAAATTTTCATCAATGTTCACGTATTCCTCAAAATCAATGTTACTGGATCTTAGCTTGGGAAGTCCCGACAGAGACATTAATTGCATGTCCGTGTCCGGTTAACAGAGAATCCGCTTAAGAGAGAAACTTCCTCTATTGGAATACATGAGAATTTTCTCGGTTTACTACAAACTGTCCGCTTAAAAGAGGTGTCCGCTTATAAGGAGAGTCCGCTATGAAAGAGTACACTGTATCAATGAATGGTGGCTTAATTAGTTGTGTATCTATGCGGAAAACCCTTAAAAATTACCATTCTAGATTATCAGGTCAACTCTAAATTAAGTACTTAAAAACAAAAGCTAATATACAGGGTCTTCATACCTCATTCGTACATCCAGCAAGCAGTGAACTCTCCCAGTTACATGGAGTTAACTATACAGGGTGTCCCAGCAAAATAAACATTTTTTCTATTTACCACATTTTTCTGACCCCTTATTAATTAACTATTATCAACGCATCAGAACGTTTTTTCCGAACGAGGTTAACACCTAAGTTTCTTGGGACAAAAAAATTTGCCGTTGATAGTAAATTTTAGTTATCAGTTGAGTGTCGCGCCGCTATGTTATGGTGGCCTGTGCTCGATTCTTGTGGTCGCTGATTAATTGGACCTGATTTTTTTAAGGATTCGAAGATGTGCTTCGAACTGTCGGTGTGTCAACATTTATCGTTTGTCGCACGTACAACAAGGATTATCCTTGATCTAAGTTAGGGAGTTTATTACTACATGCTAACCTACTTCATTCAATATTATGCATATTATGGTAGGTGAGTACATATTTCCATTTAAACAGTTTTTATTTCGATTAGTTTTTGTGCCTTCCTGACAATCAATGGACGTGGGTCCATAGGCGGGTATTGGTTTTAGGAGTCAAACTATGCTTAATTTTAACTCCGTAAAGGAGCCTTTGAGAAAAAAATGATAAAAAAAAAACGAGTTCTACTTGGGGTTAAATTTTCTGCTAGGACTTCCATAACATCCTGTATACAAGTAAATTTTGTTTTCTACAGGCAACATGAATAAAAATCCCCCATTTGACTTTTGAGATTTCGCATAATATGTAATGAGCATGTTTTTATTTTTTTATTTTTGGTGAAAACCGCAAGTCGCTAACAACTAAAAAAACATTTTAGAATTTCAGTCACGCGCAAGGAACAGAAAAAAAATTGTACTTCTGAAAATGTCACTCATCCATTGATGTCACTGGGTGATCAAATAAGGTTATCTGATATACGTGCACACAGTGAGCGAAAATCTTTTTGTTGCTTTTTTTTTTATTGCTAAAAAGAAAATTTAAAGGTGTAATTACGCTTCCAACTAATTCAAATTATCCTCTCTTTTGGGACCCAAGACAATAAGAAACTGGTAACTCTCGAAGTGCGCAATATGAGAGAAGACCTGCTGAGCAGGGAAGAGCCACGCACCATTGCAGACAAGTCGCAGACGCGTACCGAAAGTATCTAATAACAAGATTCCCACTTTGAAGTTATTTTAATCAGATGGGGTAATTACAATACACTCGAATGGCTCTCCTACGCCGGACTCAGAGAGCGAGTGATAAAGCTCCGGGCGAAAGCAAACAGGGAGGAAAGCGCCGCGATGCCTTTCCGGTCGCCGGAGCTGATGAAATTCCGAACGATCGCCCCGCCCGAATAGTTACGACTTCCAGGAATTCAAATACGTGCCTGGATATTACACATTGTGCGAATTGCTGACCGTTCCGTTCGCTGGATGTATCAAATACAAATACGACGACCAATTCTGGGAAATAATTGGTGTGGACGCGACCCTCAACCACAGCCTTTTTGACTTTTCGGGACAATACTAAGTAACGACCATTTCCGGTATCTTAAACATTCTTCTCGAGTTCACTTTGAAAATTCTTGAACGTTCTGGAGTTGAAATGCGGATAAATTCTACAAATAATAATTATATTATCGGAGTCTCGAGCAACCCAAAATACACCGGTGTCGCCGCCGAAGATTATTTTAGAAGACAACAAAGGATTTAATACATAATACCAACTAATAGGTTTTGTGGTCAATGTTTTGATCTTGACCCTTCGCTAAAGCCCAACCTTCTTGGAGGTTTTTTTATCATTTATTTAGGGGATTAAAACCAATAACCACATATAGATCGAAAACGTAAATAAATTTTCCTGACTTCCACCATCAATCACGTATTATCAAACTGTCGATTTAGCCTGAATGCCGGAAGCATACATACATCCTTTTGTGCAAAAATGCAGTGTTCAATACAATAGAAACAGCATTTCAGACAAGCAGCCCCTGTCTTTTATAATCACAATCATTAAAAATCCTCCCTTCCATTACACACACTTATTGTTGTGTTGTCGCAGTTTTTCTTTTGTCTTCCGTCCTAGAATTGTAAAAGCTAAGAGAGTCGGCGTCTTCGTCAACTAATAAAATTTCCACAGATGCGTCGCTACTAGATTGTGTTATGTTATTTATAAAGCCTTTGAGCGTCGCCGCCTGGAAGCACGTCGTCGAAGAGTGAGAGAACAGCACCTTCCCCTTACCTGACCCCTCAAACTTATTCACCCAGACACAACTCTTGCAAATATTGCGAAGAACTTGACCCTGCTTACGGTCGAAAAAATAAATGTTTTGGTGGCACTAAAAGGGACGTTGAGATTTTGCCGTTGCGTGAACTACCTGGGCGGAGTAAGCTAATGCGCTAATTATTTCAACCACACCTCGTCACCTCACGCGATGCCCCTATTACTATGCTGTTATTATTACCATTTACCGTGCTCTAGACAACAGGTATGTACACATAGAAAACACGAAGGCTCGGATTAGAGCACTACAGTGAGACCTACCGGATAATGATGTGACGATTTCTCATGTTCTACCTCGCAGGTACGTAATTATCTTGTTGGCGGGTCTTCTAAGAACTGCCTGAACACCACATCTGAAAGGTTGCGACGCCGACTAATCGCCAACATTAGCCGAAGGATAGGTCGATTTTATTTATGACCCCAGATATCAACACCTAATAGGTCAGGCGAAGCCTTGTTTGGGTGCGAAACATGAAAGAAAACGGAAATGAATATGACAAAAACACGCATATCTTAACCTTCCGGTACAGGGCCATGATTTGGAACACAAATACACGTGACGAACAGCGAGTCCGCGCATCGAAAGACCGCAGTCACCCTGTATATTATTGTATAATGGACGGTTTAAACCGATCTACATTCTACTTTTTCTGATCTAACGAAAGTGTGATTGATATTCTGGTCATAAAATAATTTTCTGGCTAAATAATATAACTATATAGGAAGGCCAAAGTTCACTCCGATAAATTAAGGAGAATTAAATGGGAAAAAAAGGAGTATGAAAATTAAATATAAAATTAAAGGAGAAAAGTTATTACTCTTAATATGAAACCTGTCAGATGTACACACCGAGCCGTCACCACCGTACTGCCATCCTAAACAGTCTTTGCTCTTTCTCTGTGCTTCTTGCACTGTTTTTTTTTTAACTGCATCGTCCAACCGCTTCTGGTATTCAAACCTAACACCTCTGCTGTGAACCGTGTTATGAAATTAGTGCACAGAGACCTAGATCGAAAACAAAATCAGTAAAAGTTGACCAGGAAAAGCTGCTTGTCATAGTTTAATCGAATTATTTATGAAATGTCAGATTTAACACGGTCAACTTGTCATTTAAAGCGTTTGAGGAGTGGAGAAATATACGGAGGAAGAAACAGTAACGACAATAACAAAGCACGTCGGCAACCAACAAAACATGGCACAGTGTAGAGGGTTAAACGCTTTCTTAACGCTAGATTTTACTAGCCATTAATTTGTCGTACTGGGTTTTAAAAATCGATCCTTAAGGAGTAAACTCCAAAAAATTCCACCTCAAACAATTGTTTACATTTAAATAAGGGACATTTTATTCTTGTTTTCCTGCTAGATGTTTAAACCATTTTCTCTTGATATAGTTTAACTGAACTAAATTAGTAAATTAGGATGATCTTTCCTTCCAGTACCTACTTCCCTCCACCCAACTTTAAATTTCCAGTTGTTATTAAAAGCCCGTTATTCACCTCATTGAAATTATGAAAACAGAACCTTTAAAAATTTTGACACCTCAACAATTTCGTATTTTGAATGCAAATATGCATTAGCTGCTGTGATTGATTATCCTTCAAACATCATTGTGCAATTGTTTCTTTTCTTCATCTTGCGGTGAAAGAATCTTTTTTAGTCGTACTTCCCATAAATCATGGTTTAATGATGGGTGTCGAACAAAAAACCGGCCAGTCAGCGCCGGTCTTTAAGACGGCCAGTTTTTGTCCGAGTCGGGGACGCTCCCAACTTATTGGCATTTATTAATAAGGCACATTTTGATGATATAAAAGTGACGGTGATACCACCACCATTACATAAAAGTCTGTAGTAATTAGGTGAGGAACTCGTTAGGGCTGGTTTATTTTATTTGGATGTGTGTGGGTTTAGTAATTATAGGTCCGAGCGGAAGCAATGTGCTCTGCCGATGGCCTGCAGCGACTCTTCTAAGAACTAACAAGGTTTCTTTGTGTCGTTTATATAATAAATTACTACGGTCTACTGCCAAGAATTGTTCTATATAAAAGACAAACACAAGGATGCACATTTTGCTATTTGTTTGACAAAGTGAAGTGAAAAAAGGAACATATTTCATTGTAATGAGGACACGATTTCGAATAAAAGGAAAAAGTCAGGATAAATAAATTTCTTTTACGAAACGTTATTTTTGCAGTTGAACTAGTAACTAAAATTACTTTCGGCTAGAACGTCACCACTGCTACTGAAGACCTAGAAAGTAAACCTGAAACGACTGCAAAAAATTAATTAAATTAATTACAATGTATGCCTTAGGCCAAGTAGGTGGACTAAAAAGAGACTAAGGCACCTCTTCAACTAGTAAGGGATCAGGTCAGGTCAAGTCACGCACTTGGTTCAAAATGCAAAGAAAACCTTCAAAAGAAAAGTACTGAAGTGAGCCGGCATGGATCTTTTAGACCTTTGGAACTGAAATTGTCCCACAAAACTTTGGGGAGCAATCAATACTGTTTGTGCACACTTGGATGTGAATCCAGATAACGTTATCTTTCTCAACTTCGCAGATTTGAAAACTAGCAATCTGACATTGATGAAGTGGCAATAAAAATCGTGGATTAACATATCAATCTCAAACCGAAGACACCTCCAAATTGAAGTTCCATGTTTTCCTCAGCTGTCGCACTAATTAAAGTCAGGGTAAAAATGTCGTGGGATAATGATGAGTGGAAACAGTATCTTGTCGAACTAGCTGGTAGTAATTGTAAATGCGCCAGTGATAATTAATATGTGTCTAATTTGTCTTTGAAGACTGAAGAGAATAGAAACAGGGACTGCCTAAATCCTTTTGCGTTAACGATCCGTAACGAAATGTCTAAATAAAAGTGCGGCGTTTCAAAGCGGACAGATAGAGACATGTAATTGGTCTAGTTTAGCGACATGCAAATCAAAGGAAGGCGCGTGACTAAACATATCGCCTTACTCGACGCCGCCATCGACGACGCTGATGATGCCGTCAGTTATTGTTAAGCCTTGTTGCGTGCGATGATGCAAGGATATTAATTATTTTCCTCTGTTGTAGCTCGGAACCTCCAGTGTGAGAAAAAATCCAGTCTACATGTTCAGATTTTCTCGGAATATCATAACTGAACTGTGCTTAACGGAATTCCAAAGGAAGATTAGCTAGACAGATTTAGCAGGAAAACCGAAAAGCTTAACGGTTTTGGAAAAGTTTTTCCTTTCATTGTCACCTTGACACCCAAACACAAAACGCATTTTGTTAAATCAAATCAAATTTTGGCAAAAACTGATGCACGATCGGGACCGTCTTTGATGAGTTTTTTTCCTGATGAAGTGTTTACATTATTTTCTGAACCAGAATTCCTTCGGTATTATTTCAAAAGTCGCCACTACCTTCGTCGCTCAGAAAAAGACCTGTCGGCAATTTTTATCAAAAGATTTCCATTCCAAGGCTAATTTCTAGAAACAATTGTGGCCAGCCGGACAAATTATGTTCTAAAATAAGGGTCCAGTTCAGTACAGAAATTTATATATTTTGATGAGTGGACATGTTTTTTTTAGATTACACATCTATTTTTATAAATTAAGTTTTAAGACCGGAAAACCCTTTTAATATCTATATATTTAATTTTTGAACATGAATCGATTGAGCCAAATAAAACAGTGTGTACTGCACCGATTTTTATAATTGTTTTTTCAAACGAAATACATTTATAAGATCTAGGTCTAGATTACTTTTCATTTTCAAAATTTCACAGGTTGATTGATTATTTGCATTACAGTCACCGACTTGAACGAGCGCGAGTCGTTTTGAGTAAGAACCTGGCGAACTCTACAGCCAGCTTGGCAAGGTTTGGTTCCGCCGTAGATTATGTTCAGAGTGTAGGACAGAGCTCACTTTGTAGAATATTCTCGATTCGTATACTACTCGCTAAGGGGTACTGTGCCGCACGGTAATAATAGTCCCAAGCAAATGAAGAAAGTTGGAGCGACGAAACCGATGATGGTCTGCGAAAACCCATTGCAAAAGAAGCGGAATTTACTGCACTGATTTTGATGATTTACTTTTTTCGCTGAACTTTTTTATTTTTGGTGATGCGTGACCATTACCTTTTGGGCGCTTTAATTTCTTTTTATAACATTTGGTTACACTATTTACGGAAGTTCATATGTATTCACATTTTTCGAGTGACTGACGATCACTAGTTAGGTGCTAATTGTAAGAATGACTTCTAATGACGTCACGGACATCATGACACATGACATGATTGATGCTTGTATGATTTGCTCCAATTTTTTTTGCATTAAAAGACCAAAAGTAGTTTTACGAATCAAATTCATTTTTGATAGAGAGGTAATCTGAGAGGTAAACCATATAGGGACCCCACAGATATTCTCACAGACCACCATTCGAAATCGTCTTCAATAAAACACAGTACCGTGAAAATTTGTACTTAATAGATAAGATTACACTAATTATACGAAATCCTTTACGACTTGCGATTTAGTGTTTCCAAGAAAATGAACAAGTTCGTTCAATGAAGTTTATGGTGGTGAATTCGATAGCGACCACCACGTTGCTATATCATCAACTTGGGAGATTAACGTTGTCGTTCCATCCTTACGATTTGCAAAATTATTGTGAGATCAATAATTAGTAGAAGAATCTTGGGAAACATTCCTTAAAGACTCATAAACCATAAAGGTGTTTACAAACACATTTCATTCATTGTGAAGTTCTTTTTTGTAATAATAGTAGCCCCATGTACTTACATCGGCCAATGAAAACTTAATGTACGGTCTTCAATTGTGTTCCTCTAATTTTAGCTTTAAGAGTCAGTTGATTTAAAACTGCCAGCTGTCTTATAGCAAAGTCCTATTAAAATACTATTAAATGTTTTAGTGCGCCAAGTGAGCCAAAGATTTTAAAATATGGACATACCTAGTCTGGCACATCGTTTGTTATCCGAACGAGTTCTATTTTCTAATATTCTGGCAAATATTTTAATGAATCTCTCAAACATTAGCCTTCCATATTATAGAAGTTATTTACCGAATAAGACCACTTTCTCAATATCCGGAAGTCATAAAGTATAAGCTTAAGGCTCATTTCAGAAAGGGATACTACAGGCTGGTATCTCAGATTCTTCTTTTACATAGCTGCTTATGGAACCGCTCACATAGGGCGTCTAAAGCCATAAAGTATCAAGCGACGGAATTTCATGACTTCCAGCTTCTCACACTGAGAAAGCCTTATTTCTTATGGGACCATTCAAAAGAAGAGGAGACTTTACAACGAACAACTCGAAATAGTTGTAGGAAGATAATCTGTGGGTAAGGCCCCTTTTATGCACGCGTTTTTTGTCGCTTGTCGCGCGGCGATAAAAATCACGGCATTTTGTAGCATCGACGTCGGTCAGCCGCTGGTCGTCCGTGTCTCAAATACTGTCGCCAGGAATTACAGAACGCGTTTTAAACGTACGTTGATTCAGATTGGTGCTTTTATGCAAGGCGTTTCTGACACTGGTGCAAAAAAAAAAAAAAAACTCCACGTCGAACTATTTATGGACGAAATAAAGAAACACCCATCTTTGTGGGATTCATTGAATGAACACTCCAACGTCTCTGGGGTCTCTTTCGAATTACATATATGTGTGTATACCAAATGTACAAGATCCATTTTTATTACCACACACTTTGTTATGTTCACTGACCACTGATCAATTTTATAAATTTCATTTACAGGCGACACGGTACAAGAGACGCTTTTAGACAAAAACCCCAAGTTGCTTCATCCCAAAACACCGCGATTTTTATCAACGCGCAACAAGCGACAAAAATCGCGAGCATAAAAGGGACCTCATAATGTCCCTGTCTGAAAGGAGTCTTTGACTACCCCCAAATTTTAGTTTACTCATCGCCCTGATGAAACGTGCGTTGGCAGTTATAATAAAATTGTTTTTGGTGTTTTAGGGGAAAACTGATTAAAAGTAGTTACCCCCAAATACTTGTATGAACAAGAACAAATATCAGGATTTTACCTGATGACGCGGCATGTTTAAAATTAAATAGAAATTTTAGATTTTTGGTAAGTTTTTGTCTACATTTGAAAAAAAAAGCTAAGACTGCAAAAAAGGTGTTTTTATCGTTAATTTTTCATTTTTAAGTTTTTCTGCAATTTTCCTTTGTAGTTAAGTAACTTTAAATAACAGTAAAATTCAGATAACAATAATCAGAATACCATCATTTCCTTCCTACTCATGCGCTAACCCTTATCGAGTGCACCCCAGTGTGATTTCAGCTCGGCGTAATTTAGAGTATCTGCAAATCTCCCGGCTCGACTATACGAGTTTTTAATCATGCGGCCCCTTTATGCAAACGTCGTAATTTCCCATCTCCATCGTCCTCATCATCAACCCTACCAATTGCACAAATTGATTTGGGGCGAGCGCAGGGGGTTGCTAATAGTTGGGGTCGGATCGGTCACATGTAACATATGAATATGTGTACTTATGAATTATTATATCATAACCGGTACACTAGCCCCTGTATAACCACCGCCCCAACGGGCGCTTGCGGCTTGTACCTCGGTTTACCCGAAGTCAGATGCACAAGTGGCTATTGTTAATTGAATGTATGGAATTAGCTGAGCGGAATACATTCGATAAGAGGCGATTTGTTGCAAATCAATTTTCGTTGTAAATATATATTTTTTAAATTCGTTTTGTGAAATACAGATAGCAGAAAGTGTATATGTATAAGTAAATATATGTATAAATAAATCACAATAGGTATTTAATTTGACAACTGTCAAAGCTAACCTAGAAAATTGATGTTAATTCGTGTTTTTTTTCATTTTGCGTGAACGAATATAAAAAATACTGTTCAATATTCGTGCGCCGTCATTTTTCAAGGGATCGGGCTCATTGCAACACTCGGCATTCGCCTCCGCCCCTGAAAAGTGCGTTGACAGCGAATATACTATTTCATGAATTGTATTTTTATGAGACACCAGCACTAGAACTACTGAAATGTTCACTGGCCTGGAGTGTGTTACTGATACCATGCTAAAGCATTGTAAATTTCACGACCACTGAATAACATAGTATACGCTATGAAAAATATACAGACCGAGTCTTTAATTCGGTCGAGTTGTTTTTTGATTTGTGGGAAACAATACGTTTTCAAACCATTTGGTACTTTCAATTTTATACGATTTGCGTCAGGGTCCGAGGTACGAAAAAATTAAATATATGTAACGAGAAGAAGAATAGTGAAAAAATCAACTTTCTTACGAATCTTTCGTTGACTTCTTCCAAACGAGTACATCTATCCAATAAGTACTGGTCCTAGACAAAATATGTGATATATTTGCAGTTTTCCTGTAGATGAAATTACATATTATGATCCGAATGTGGCGACCGAGGTGGCAACGGCAATTCTGGCGGTAACAAACTTTATTTCTAAAGTTACTTGTAAATTGACAACAATATATTATGTTCGTAGTGTTTAATCCGTTGTATTTGTTCTAGTTGAATTTTTCGATAAAGTAGATGCATGCAGGTTGGGAGAGTTGGAGGGTATGGGGAACGACGCTCGCGACGCCTCGGGCTCAACGGACTTCAAAGAGTTCTGCAACTGACGCTTCATATAAACTGTAGGCAACGTCACGAGTACGCGGTTGTATAGCTACATCGTATACGGCTACCTGATCCGTCTAATTCAGTACTGCTTGAAGCTGATTCAACGCCCTCGAACCTCTTTCAGGGTTTAATTCGAAAATTCCCATATTGTATCAAGTTGGAGATTATTAATTTACAACGCAAATTGAAACAGAATTCCAATTTCAGACGAGATGTTTTCCCCTTTTCTTTCACAATTACCTTGTTATTCACGTTTTTATTTCAATCGGACGTGTACATTCAGAAAATAACACAAAATTGGGCAATAACCAGGTTTAATGCCCATATTTCGACATCAAATAAACAAGTGTATATTGTAAGGAGAGAATCTCAGATAAGATCTTCAGAGAAACTTGATGATAAGTTTGTGATACTTTAATAAGGTAATTACATTAATCAGCGGCATCATGCGGAAAGTACAAATATACATTGTGCTGCATCTTTATGATGTGCTCATAATAACGGAGATATAAAAGATGTGCATCGATCGGCCCATTATAGAGAAAGTGTCAGTTTCCCGACAGAAGTATTAAATATCGTAATTTTCATCGATTTAAATAGTAATTTGAGTACCAAGGCCGTAAAAGTGATCTTTTCTGGGCGCATCTGTCAAATTGTGACAGATCAGTCCCAAAAAAGTAGTTTGACAGATCAGTCGCAACAAAATAGTTTGACAAACGTGTACAAAAAAAGTAAAACTCCGAACGAGGTCGTAAAATCACCTTTTTCGTAAACATTGTCCAAAAACACATTTATATCAAATCTTAACAATTTTATATAAGAAAAAGAAGAATTACTCTACCACAAACTTCCCAACACCCAATCTTTCAAATACAATTTTTTATTTTTAATCTTACTACCTTATAACAAAATTCTCCCCCGACAATTTATTTAGACTAGTAATCGCCCGTCACTCGACATTCGAGTGGTATGGATGATGCAAAATCAGATTTCGTGCCTGCTCTCCACTTCGCCAGTTTCTTACTCACACAACCCAAGCTAGTTCAAGTCGGTGACTGTAATGGACTGAAAATGCAAATAATAATAATTAAGCCTGTGAAATTTTGAAAATGGAAAGTAATCTACGGGTGTATTTTATCAATCTCCTTCATTAAAAAAAAAAAAAACAATTATCAAAATCGGTACAGTACACACGGTTTTATTTAAAACTACTCGATTCATGTTCAACGGTTAAATATATAGATTACTTTTGAGTTAACCATAGCATATATGTACATATTTCAATTACAGTATCTATGTTAATGATTGTTTTATGGACCGCTAAAGGCTACTGTGCTAATGTGCTTCATTGTAAAATCGTAGTTACGGTGGACGCCAACTCTTAATTAATGGGTCTTTTATATTTTAGGGTCGCAAAAAGACATTTTCATAATTTTCTGTGAATTCTACTGCATGATTCCTTCTTCCTTTTTCGGTCAATAACGAGTGTTCACCTGAAAATTATTGTATCATCATAATATTCAATTACTAGGTTTATGCTTTACCCAAATGCGCGCTCTGTAATTATTATTATACTAAATTATATTAAAATTATTATTTATTACAAACTCATTATATATACGGGTACTTATCTATATATTTAATCGTTGAAAATGAATCGATTGGGACCAAATAAAACAGTGTGTACTGCACACATATTTATGATTGTTTTTTTAAATGAAAGACACTGGTAAGATACAGGCCTAGATTACTTTTCATTTTCAAAAATTTCACAGGTTCATTGATTATTTGCATTTTCTATTCGGCGCACACCACTCCATTACATGCAATCACCGACTTGAAAGAGCGTGGACAAGCCAGTAAGAAACTGGGCAACTGGAGGCATATTATTTAGGTTGTTTTGACGGTCCTTGGAGAAAGTTAGTAAACATTTTTATTTCTTTTGTGTTCGATTTCTTTATAATGCTTTTATCCAACAGTATTTAGGTATAAGTTTGATGACGATGATGTTTATCTTTTTGTAGTATTGTTTGAAACGAAATTATTCATTTTCGCCATCACATTACCGCTGTGTAGTAAAACTGTATCAGTCCAGTAAAACAAAAAACCAGAAGTTCTTTTATGTTCGGTTCTATACTCGACGTCTAGATGAGTACATATTTCATTGCAGTTATAGATGTTTATCTTCCGTTCGGGCGTGCCAACTGCAACAGCTTCATCTTTTTTACAGCATTAAACATCCTAATTTCGATGCGAGATAACATCTCCGAATTGATTGTTTAATGTACTCTCCCAGTTGTCGTCCTCCCTCATGACATGACATTTGCAAGTGGTGTACTATCAAGTAATTGTTATCTGTTCTTGTTTATCTTATCTGACGTCGGTGATCCGGTGAGGAGGAACAGGGCGAGGGTCACCCTTTCATTCCCACAATTGCGACAATGGTCCAGATCCATGTTTAAAAAGCGTAATTACGGATAATCCTGTCTGCTGAAAGGCACGACATATGGGATGTCACACAGGGAGAGTTTTTAATACTAGGCCTGGCGATTCTGCGACCCCTCGCTCCACGCACGCCCAACAGCAATCACTCAAAAATTTCCACAACAAATTTGCCCAGATTTCATCAGCGTTTATTGCTGTGCTCCGTGTTGAAATGTTTGCGCTGGATGTAATTCATTAAAGGAAAGCTCGGTTTAGATAAGAGATGTGCTCAAATAAGTAAACAGGAAGCAGATACAACAAGAAGATGCGCTCTTTTGTCTTTACACTCACCTCGCAATCGCGCGTGTTAAGCACATAGAATCCATATGTAGGAAATATTGACAAAAGGCTTCGACGCCAGCCACTTTGCATAACCAAACTTCGAGTAAATACACACGTTTATATACCTGCACCCGCATAGGGAGAATTCACCTCATCGCCTCCAGTTTATTTATGAGATGTGGAGAGCAAGCTTTTGGACGCAGGCAACTAAATGTTATTTCAACTATTTTCAGCTCGAACGAGGCGCCTTCCAGGGTAGTGAATGGATGCCGACTTCAACACAATCAGCGATGTAAACGAGACCAACGAAAAGATCAAGAGCTGCAGGAATTCTCATTGGAGTCAAATTTGAAGTGCCCGCTCGTCTAAAGCGCGACCACCACAACTGACTTTTGTCGAGCAAGACGACTGCCAATTTATAGACCGAAGAAAACAATACGAAACCAAAAGTTGTGGATACAAACCCTTGCTTCATTTTACCGATTGTTTAATTAATATCAAATGACAATATTTACACTGAATTTAACCAAAAAGCGACGAATATTTGAGAATTTAGTAACAGTAAGTAACAGAAAGATCTATGTTAAAGAAAAATATTAACTTGTTTATTCTTCCAGTTCGTCGTGAAATCTAAAAATAGCGGCCTTGCAGACAGCGGCAACAATAACCACTGGAACCGTTTCCGCTTGCTGTAGTCGAGCCACAGCGTTCGCCATTAAAATATAGGAAATTCTTTAGGGATCTTGTTTTCTTTTATTGGAAAGGACGTCCATTGGTTCGGGAGGGCGAAACGGACTCTCGACTGGCCATCTCGACTTGCCTTCAGGAATTTGCATGCAATAACTGGCCAGCGTATTGCCTTTCCCTGGATAATGAAATACTATCGGACGCCAAGGGGTCAGAACCCCTCCAGGGAATCCGAGCAAAAAAACATATGAAAAGCTTCAGAAAAAACTACGAACCCAATTTAAGAACTTCATTAAACTATCTCAAAATGCGCAACACAAAAAATCTCCAGTCTCAAAGCTTCTAGTTTAAAGAGTGTCACTAAAAGCTCGTGAAATTATATCCCAGGATGTTGATAGGAATAAAACCATCGTCAATCGACTGTTCTTTTTCAGAGGCTTTTCAGTTAAATCAGGAGGTGACAAATTTCGAGCCTGTCTCATTGTAAAGGCAGACAGCGCAGTTAAAGTGTCAATCACAAACTCGTAGAGTGGACCAGCGGTATGGCGGTTTTCTTTCTCTGTGCAGATGGAAGTGAACGAGTCGGTCGACTGTAACTTCATTAATCGGGGGGGCACAAAAAGTGCACGGATTCAAAATGTAATGTTCTAATAATAGGTGTGGCTTGGACCGTGTTATTATGCTTCAAAAATTTAAAAGCTTCAAGGGGCGATTCTAGACGGGACTGGTCTGATTGGAATCAGTAATTTTAACTTACCTAAATGTTTATCAAGTTTATACATATTCTCATACAATATAATGTAGCTACATACTTGGATTATATTACAAGTGACAGAAATGCTTCATTTTTGAATCACGAGTGCGATAGGAGAATCAATGTGAAAATGTAGACAATTATGTATTGTCCGATTTTGTTGACGGTACTTTTTAATTTGCCGCAAACATAAACAGTGCACACGAAGCTTACAAAGATATAATATCATGTTCTTCGCACATTTTTCGGTTTGTTTTAGTTTTTCGCCACCTAAATCCAATTCTCCCGACACCCTACACAAAATTTTCTGTGAAGTCTCCGTAAAGTTGTAAATCTTTTTTCAGAAATATGATCATTTTTACTGTGCGGCGCAGTACCCCTTAATCGAAATAATCTAACTGTTTAGTGGACGTTTTGTTTTTTGTTATTCGGTGTCAAAAACGATTTTTTAACCACAAGTCCAAACCAAACAGCTCAACCGCCGAACGAAGCCGATTGTCGATTGCCCGTAAACCAAATGCCAAATGTTATCTTTATCTACAAATCTCAAGGAGAAACTCTTCCAGATAAACCTCAATTGAAAAAGGAAGATTTCTTATTGATGCTTATGAATACAGCTCAAGCTAAACTACATATTTTGACTAACAATAAGTATGGGTCTGATTTCTTTTTTTAGCAAAATTTATGATCTTCAACAGATCGGACAGTATTTTTTTTAACTAAAGCAAATTTGGGAATTATTACTTAAAATTTTATTTCCGCAGATTCGTTTTATAGCGCATGGGTTAGTGTCATGGGCATTCCAGAGAAACGCTTTGACACCAATTTAATATATGTTTTTTTTGTTTCTTTTTTAGCACAGGCGTGAATAATAATAATTCATACCTGACTAATAATAATAAATACGGATGCGGCAGGCCCTACATGCTTTGGTAATTATTTTTAAATAATAAAATATCTCGATGTCAATACATACTAATAATTTATTTATTAATTACTAATAATTAATGGTTGTTCAATTTCTGGACTGAATTGACTGGACGGTGCAAAACAAATTGCAAATAATTAATGAACCTCTGAAATTTTTGAAAATGAAAAGTAATCTGCTGGTGTATTTCATTAATGTCTTTCATTTAAAAAAACAATTACAAAAATTGGTGCAGTACACACGGTTTTATTTGCCACCAATCGATTCATATTCGACGATTAAATATATAGATCACTTGTGAGTGAAATGCTGCATTATGCTTTCCATTTGCGTGGAATAATAAGTCATCTAGACGTTGCGCTGGTAGGGCATAAAATATATTGTCGTTTGTTTCAGTAATTAACGCTGTAGACCGGAGATGTTTCTATTGGCGACCTCTTGCACTGGTAAAAACTGCTGAATTGTCTAACAAAATGAGTGCAAGAGTAAAGTTGCCATTTCGGTTAATGGACCCATGTTAGTTTATATTGTTCATATGAAAGGTATAGACGAGAAAAAATATAAAGAGGATCATAGAACCTAACCAAGTGGATTGACGTAGGTTAACCGGAGGTTCTTCCCTTCGACCTAGGGCTTTAGAAAAAATAACCGAATGATTTATTCAAAGATCACACTTATCTTTTAACCAAAGGCTCCATGTGTTTACGCCTGTGCCATTTCTCGAGACTCCTTTAAACTTGACTCTAATCCTCGTAATGCGAAATCCGCATCTGAACGAACCTTAATGCAGTCAAATTATAGCTTAATATCGAAATATAATATGTGGAAAAAAAGCGGAACCGTCGAAGCAGGAAACTTCATAACCATGTTTCCTTCCACTTCATGTCGCAACGCCGCCCAAGAGCTCGCCTGCCCAGACCGTAGTGCAGTGCCGGAGGGTAGTTTCTGCACGTCTCGACGTCAAGTAAAACGGTACAGCACATAACCAGCTCGTCGCGCCCCAGACGATTCACGCTTGGTCGGGACCAATTCAGAGCCGGAATTTATCCTATCAATTTCTGCTCGTTGAACCGGCAAAGAGCCGCCAACCCCCGCCCCCGTCACTCGTTCGCCTCATTACTGCACAGCCTCGCCGGATAGGCCGCCATCTTGTTCCGTCCGCCGTGATTTTACATGTCGTTGTGTTTGTTTAATCATGCGAGGGTAATCCGCCGTAGAAATTTATAATTGGACATTGGCGTCGCATTAAAAAACACTTAATGAGCCTCTTTCGAGATTCGATGTTGTCCCATTGGTATTATCACTGAGGAAACCGCAAAAGTATTCCAAAACGAGAATTCCTTAAATTTTTTGTCGAGTAGTTCTAAAGGGATATTGTGTAATGGTAATATATAACTATATTTATGCCCCCGTTTCCCAAACGAAGTAGCCGTCACACCTTGATCAGTGCTTGAGACAAACCGGAGCGCGCTACAAGGTACTGAAACAATAACACCCACACGTCGAACACCTCTGCTTTTATCGTTTAAATCACAACATTACTGTGGACACATTTATGACCAGAGAATTGCTAATAATAAATTTATACGACAAGAAAGCGAATAAACTACCAATTAGAGTCATATGACCGCCGAAGTTGTCTTGCCTACTTTTTGACTATGTATTTGCAAATTTTCGAAATGAGTTTCAAATTCTAAACGGCTTCTATAGTATTTATGGTGGTGGTGCTAGACTAGAGTCGAACCTTTGTCATATATCAAATGTCCCTATAGTATCAGGACCGCCTCCAAAATGTTGAAGCCTTCTAGGAGTCAAAGAACCATCCACGCCAGAAGCAGGCTGCTCACAATTATTGTAAGTTATGACAAAATTGGTAACTGTTGATTTGTCGGAGGTAATGATTTGAAAAGTGTCACTTCATCCTTATAAGTGTACAAAAACAAGAAGTTCAAATTCAGAAATCCGAGTCGAAGACGATGTTGGCACGAAATAATTCACAATCAAGCCTGAGAAAAATAAATCGAAAAAAGCAACCAAAGTGCTTAGTTACGCTGTCTAGTGATCGATACAAATAAATCAGTGGTTTTGAAAAGAACCTATTTAAAGGCGGGACGGAGACATAATTACAGACTGGAGTAATTTTTCAAAATAATAATAATAATCTTGTGCTTTCAACGAGGATGTCGTTCCCAGGTATCTGCTGCATGATCAAAATATGAGGCATTTCCGTAAATGGTGCGACTCCGGTGTTGGGATGTTGTACGCCCAATTTTCTTGTGCCGAACTGCAAAATACTTTTTTAATTGTTACCGGCGACTGATTTGTCTATGGATCTCATAACAATTAAAAAATGTCAATTTCTTTTCTGTAATTGTCACCTTATTTACCAATTACCAACATTTTCAGTCGTAGTTCTTGTCCTATGTTGATAACAGCGATCATGGCCCGAGACTGATTGTGATAACGGAGGCGGCCGCGGTTACGTTTTCTTGGTGTAATGGGCCGAAGAGATTTGTACACTATCGCATCACTCGCACCCTTGCCCCCTATCAATGGGCATTGGACAATCGTATTGCAAGCAAGTGGACCGCGGCTCCTTCTGCGCTCCCTCGCCTTCACAAATATTTGAAGCAATTGACCGTAAAAGAAAGCTCTGATGTCACCGAAATGTTGTTTGCACACCTACGGGCTCCTAATGTTGGTTTAATACCTTGTAACAACGGGATTTATTTGAAATTTTAATGCAGCATCCGCATCTCATTAAGAAGATGTCAAATAAAATTAAAGTTATCGTAATCGGTTGTTAAGAATGTCAAAGCACGATCACAACGGCCGACTCAACACTTGAGTCCTCTATGCAGTTTGCATCTTTTGGAGGTGTTGAATTGTGTCACGCGTAGAACTTGGAATTTTCAGACGAGGAAAAAATCTGCGGTTGCCGTCTCCATGGGATTATGTTTCCGGAAACCCCACTAATGCCCCCTCAGCTTGGGGAGAGATGGTTATTCGCCTTATACCTTCTCGCCAAAATCTGCTTCTCGTCTTTCAAGTATTAAACATTTAATACCAAGACGCAGATTATTCCGAGCCACGATTTTTAAGCCGTTTGCGACATGTAGATATATGCAAACCGGTGAGGTATCGGTTGAAGTAACTCAAAATTTGACCAAGACCACATTATGTACTTGGCAATACATTAATTTTATTTTGTTGGGTTAGACAATTAAATACTTATTCAAAAAGATAAAAGTATTTGGAGAAAGAGACATTATTTTTCATTTATAGTTCGAGTTGGTTCAGAATTTCACAGGACAGACGGGTTAAAAAATGCGATTCCTTAATTTCAAAAGTGGTCAAGGTAAATTTTTATAAAATAATAAATAAATCACAAGTTTGGCCATTTTTTTCCCCTGTTAAATGGATTAAGAACATTGTAGCCTTTGAATTCTGGATCGTTGATAAGAATGGTTCAATTGGTGAACGACCTCGGGGTCATGGATATTCATGTGCAGCTCGCTTCAAGACACAAAATCTCGTGAGCACCGACCAACCAACCAATTACGAAACCCAAACAAACAAATCGAACATCCCGGTAAAAAAGGTAGACATAATTACTTTTCAAGAGCCAATCGTACTGAATCAAAGCGCGTTTTAAATTTCATTAAATAAAAAACAAACAAAAACACTGGGGAATGCACAATATGGGTAAACGGCAACATAACAATAAGCTTAATAGTAAAAACATACCTACACTACAGGTGCAGCAGAATAATACCCAAAAATCAATTAACATGCGTGTTCAGCCTCTATTCGTTCCGACGCAGAAATTTGCGCTGCAACCACATTGTTTGCACAAGTAAATAACTAAATTACACTCGTAAAATTATTTATTAAATATTGCGTGTTTTCAACGGGTTGAATTAACCGGTTGAAAATCGACCACCTTCACCGAAATTATCCACAATTATGCAAATTCATTTTTCTCTTATCGTCGTATATAAACCGCCCGATAAAAGGTGAACACGTGGCTGAACTTTCACCGTTGCACAGAGAAAAAAAACATTTTAAATATAAAATGACCGTTTTCGTTGGGGAAGCGGAAACCACCCCTTCTTTTCACC
Organism: Diaperis boleti; assembly: GCA_963583935.1. Classification (NCBI taxonomy): domain Eukaryota; kingdom Metazoa; phylum Arthropoda; class Insecta; order Coleoptera; family Tenebrionidae; genus Diaperis; species Diaperis boleti. Next base: position 20,537,179 of record OY757249.1, read on the forward strand.
GAAACGAATGCATTTCTTCCGCATCGATATTTTCCAATTCAAACGTTCAAAAGGGAAATATTTTCGATGTATGGATTTGCCACGACAACACTTCAAGCATGCTTTATGTGTTATTTATTTGCCCGCTTAGACGGAATGGAAAACTCGGTTCATTTACATTGCAAAATTTTATTATTTTGTTTTGGTTTATACGATTTACGTACCTCAAATGCGAGGGAAAAATTGACGCGAGAGTCGAACGAAAAACGCTTTACCATCAAGCGAGAGAAATGATTTATCGCATTTTTGATCAGGATGTAACATCAAATATTCAAAAATCCGTGGCTCTTAGAGCTTTACAGATCTGCCGATTTTTCTTATATCACTCACACGTACTGTAATGTGAAATGCAGATAATAAAAGCCAACGAAGTGTAAATAGCGAAAAATAATTCATTTACATGTTAAAATGTGACAAATTTTTGGCACCTTTGTTTCATTTCATTAGGGTTAGCATTAAGCTAGCTTCAAAATTATGTTTTTACGCCTATTACCGAAACTGACCTTTTCGCCATTGATTTCCCTGTCCGAAAATTACATGTGACGTTTGACAGCATGCATGCGAAGTGCACGAAAGTGCATGTGTCAACAGAAGATGTGTGGGAGTGCAATTTTTCAAAAATTGTCTTTTAAGTCGAATGGGGACTTCCCTTGTTTATAAAGGCGACTGGATTCGGTGGATGTTACATCTCCCACCATTCGGCTAATTGTAAAGGAAAACCTCCGAAAAAACCTTTACACGAGAGTCGGTGGCGATGGGAATCGAACCGCGGGCCTCCCGAATAACCAGTGCGACCGAGGGCCGTTGGGTCACTACCTCTGTTATATCAACTAAATGAAAGCTGAAAACAATATTAAGGAAGAGTGCATTTTGGAAACAGCTAGCCTACTAATACAACCAATCGAAAGGTGCCAAAAAGCAAAATCTGCCCATTACGGGCACTCTCACTGAATGTTGTGAATTTTAAAGTAAATTCTGTATTTTTAACGAAACCAACTTCTAAGATTAAGCAACTTTAGAAAAAAATTACAATAATGTTTAGCCCAATTTTGCAAGTCGCAACCTCCATAAAACAATAATGCTTAGCAGACTTATAGAGGTTCCACTGTAGAACATTGAATCGCGCTGTATATCGCTCTCTGATCTTGAATTGAAAACATCAATCAAAACAACTTCTTTCTACTATTACACACTATGGTTTTATGGTTTTGCTCAACCAACTTCCATATTTGCGCTTTGGTTTCTTTGGGTCAAAAAAGAAAAAAACACAAAGAAACATGTTTGCAAGCGGGCCACTCGAGTGGCCGCCACCATAAAAATGTGGGTGGCCCGGAGCCAACCACGCAGATGACACTGCGTGTTAGTAGGTAGGTAAAAAGTTTGACCGGATTGACGGAAACTGCTGCATTCTTGAAAATCACCCATAAATTCCCTTTATCTTTCCTTTTATCAAATAAACAACCAATGTTTTGACTTAAAAGGGGAACCAGACCTACTGATTATCGAAGCAAGTAAACACGTAGACACCCAGATTAACAAATTACATGGGCAGACTTCTGACGCCAAATGGTAAACGATTAGCCGCCTGGCTGTTTTGTGTCGCCCTTGAGGGTTTCTTCGAAAGTGAAAGACTCGAGAAGAGGAACGATGTACATTTTGACCTAATATTGAAAACAACAAAGTGGGTGGTCAATTCGAGGTGATTAAGTGCTTCCAAACTTCATTAAAAACATATTTTCTCACTTTCGAACGTCAACCGTAATTATTTCGACACGGCCATTAGGCAGACTAGCGCCATCAAAAATTGTAATAGATACCCTAAAATACAAATACCGAATTTTATGGGAATTACCACGGATGGTTTGTCAGTAAATATGACTGCTCAAATCATTCTTTCCGTGTCTAATCTATTTCGATATCCAACACTACCTGCATGGCAACAGAAAAAACTGATAGGACACAAATCCCTAAATCGTGCGTTACAATTCCTTTTGTCTTTTTGCATAAATTTCCATAGTTCGTTTGAAACCCCCATAAACTATAGCCAACAGAAACCATCAACTGAAGATTAGAAAACTACGTCCCTGGTTAGGTAATTCTGCCACATGGGGTCCACAATAGTCCTTCCAGGAACTAGCCTGTGTTTGGGAGTGGTTAAAACGTCGATCATCGTTGCTCCAAAATCTCTCTTTTTCATTCAAATCAAATTGGCGGTCATAAAAAATCCATGAACAAGCGTGTACCACTACCATAATATGTATTTATGTTGGGTCCCGTGTTTGTTTAGAGATGTGCAGGTAGAATATTCTTTGTTTGCGCACGCCATAGAATTTGTAAATGTGTTTAGTAAATAACGAAACGGGTGGATGAATGCACGTGTTAGCTTCGGCTCGGCCGCAACTATTCACTCTAGGAGTCGACATTTCTAAATGAGACCAGAATGACGCAGTCAATTACTGAATAACCCTAATGGAAATATTTTTTTCAAACGCTTGTAACAATTAAACAATTATTCTAACTTTCCAGAAAAGCCTCTTAACTTTTCACCTTCCAGCAAACCGAATCCTTCCCGTGGAGGCCAATTTGGACGCACTCCAATTAAAAAAGAATGTCTTAATTATTGCAGCATCTGGATATCCTCTTTTCGAAACTTCCCCCCTTCATTGTGTTAAGAGAAAGAGATGGGTAGACTCGCGTGTCCGAAGTCTGTTCAAAGAAGCCGCCCGTACATTCATTCATCGACGCTTTATGACTACCCACCGATTATTAAATCCAAGTAGGTGCTGATCGACTACTGCTTTGTAGGCTGTCTGCACCAATGACAGTCCCTTTAGGTCGGTCAGGTCACAAGTTCTTTTACAGAAATCCGCCCACACTCCTAAAAGTAGGACTAAAAGAAGAACAATAATAACGACATAGTGAAGATTTCCTACAGAACAAGGTAAATGTATGAACACGAAGATGTCACAGCGTGAGTTTACTGATGGGCTATTTCAAAGGTCAAATATGCTAAAAAGTTCTGAAATACACCCACATAAAACTTGTATTGCTCATAATGAGGGTGGTAACAAGCGGTTTTGGGTACAATAGGAGGATCTTCAAATACCCATAAACATCTTTCGAATACAATACAATCTGTCTTGAAAATGACAATTGCCTCAGATAATTTATGATTGCTTTTTGGGGTAGTTAACTTTTTAAGTAATTACCACTATTCGTTTTCATGTGGGAGTACTTTTTAGTACTGTTGATTGATATTTTATTAATCTTACATTGGCACATCCCATTTTCAATTCAAATATATCAAACTAAACATCAAAAGAATTCAATGTTGTGGGATCGATCAGTCCGCCCTAACCTAAAAAGATAATCTAGATCTGTCAAGGTATCAACGAGGAGGGTGCCGATCTATTTATTTCCTTCAAGATTAAATAGTCACTTGTTATTAAGTAAAAACTGTTGCATCCTTTTTTTTTCAGTACGCCTTTACATAATTCAATTTGTCTCAATTTCGATGCAGATCCAGATAACCAAACTGAAATATTATTGCAGGGGCATTATTGTCTTCGTTCCCAAGACATATCTTAACATATTGCAACTGGTCAATGGGATTGTTTTTTAGTTTCCGATTTCTTGCTCAATGATTTTTCCAGGCTGGCTAAATGAGCCGAGCAAGATCCGATGCCTCAATAAAATTAACGATTAACAAGACAGCGTTCCCATATCGGTAGCATTCTGCGTCGCACATACAAATGGTCCTGTTTATTGTGGTTGCTTAATAATTCAGAAGAGACGCGGCGTATGTGTATGTGTGTGTTAAAAGGCCGCTGTTGAATATTTCACGTCCTTCCTCTGACATGCCATTTTCTTTAACTGTTTTCGATAGTCCGTCCTGGCATCCGAGCAAATCAGAGTGCTATTAAACATTCACCTCGGGGATAAATTTTCGTCATTAGAGACAACGAGGACCGATTTGCCCTTCTGGGGTGCAGTCGTTCACTGCTGGTTTCGGCCGATTCGATCAGTAAATTTGCGGTAATTTTATTTCCGGTGAGCTCAACAAGCAATCGCGATTAATTAAGATCATGGAATATCGATATAACGTTCACCACAAGACAGACAATCAGAATTTGATCCGGACGTTTGGATTTAACTTCAACAAAATCCTTCGTTATTCTCTCTAGAAAGTTTCGATGGGTGTTATTTGCATGTTAACAATAGTTTAATTCATAACGCGTTTAACGTAATAAATATTGCTCTTCGCAGGATTATGGGAATGTCCTAGTGATGTCAAATTATGTGGAAAGGGTTGATTCGATATAAGCTTACGTGACCTCAAAATAAGACGCTCCAATTTGTCAGGAAATAAAAGATAACAGTTCCATTCCACAGAACTCAAGAAAGGTAAGCCGTCAAGTGGGTACGAGGTCGGCGCCTTCGATGACAAGTAGAAAAGGGTATGTGCGTCTGAGAAAATTGACTACCTGACAAGGACTACTTGAAATGGATTCTGAAAGTTAATCTCAAATTTATTTTTAAGACAATACTTTTGTATAACAAAGAATTAAAATTTGTACCCATGTAAGTATCAAGCCTTGATTTTCTGTCGTTTAAAAAATATCTCAATTACATAATAGAAATACTTACCAAGATTGCAGTAGACGTTTAAACAATTAGAGGCAATCCTGAGTTGAAATTACTTAGTAAAAAATAATTACATCCTCCAAGAGAAAAAACACTAAAAATTTTAATTTCAAATCTCTGATAATCGAAAGAAGTGATCGCGGTAAAACTCAACATTAACAGAACGTGTACACACCTGTCAAAAACGATTTTTTTTTATGCACGGCAATCATCATTAATCAACTTTATCAATGGTTCTTATAATCGCATTGTTTGTTTATTGGAAACTCCTGTGCCTGGTGCTTATTATATGTTCGGAATCTAAACAGCGTGAAAAGCTCATACACCTAACTCATAGTTTTTATTTGATTAGGTAGCATTTAACCGCCCACTTCCGATCTCCGAGTGGGGCTTCCGACAGGTCCACATGATGTGTTCATCGACTGCTGGCTTACCTGCAACAAAGAGAAAAATTCTTTTAGTGTATGCGGAGGTGGAGAGAATTTATTTACAAAGCGCCTTTACTGGGACTTTATATCAACGGCGGGATTGACGATTCCAGATTGTTAAAAAGATTAGAAGTTGGACGGATCTGTCGGCGATGCCGTGCCATGGCTGGCGTGCGACGACTTAAAAAGTCGCCGATTGTGTAAAAGATAATGGCTAAATAGTTCAACATGATTTGTTGACATCGCCCCAAACATTGCTCATTTAGTTAGGTTTGCCACCGAACGAGAACCCTAATAAAGATTAACGACCGAAGAAAAAAGAAACCTCCATAAAGGTATCTTATACACACATAACTCTTCCACAGATTATTGTAATACCTTTCAGGAATTTTACACCATGTAATTTTGAAAACAATGTGCAATATTGTCAGATGATAAAACTACAAATGCATAGAGGTGAAACTCGTTGAGACTCGTCAGAATCTAGGCTTTTACGGTTTGGCTAATAACGACAATTTAATAGTGTTTTATGTGTATAGGAGTTCTTTCTAATAAAGTATTATGAAGTAATTTAGAATTACATACATCATATGGTTCTTCAGTCAAACGCATACAATTAATTTTAATCGATCCACTGTTCGAAAAGCAGTAGGAAAACACAATGCTCGATAGAAAAATCATAGAATGACAATATTTTGATAATCTATCGATCGGCAACTCAATCCACGGCTACATATTATATTGGGGCTCGCATACGCTCTACTAAATAGTAAAGTTCTGTGGCCGTTCAAGGGCTGAAATCTCTATGGGAACTATTGCCGCATACCTCTGAAAACTAAATATAGGTGAACTCGGTTATAACGAACCCGGCTTATAACGTACAGTCCCGTTTAAACCGCCATAAGGACAATAATTCTGATCGTTTATAATGAACGATCGGTTATAGAGTCCGGCGTATGCTCGGTTATAACGAACTGCGTGCACGTGTTCACTGCTCAGATTTCTTGGAATAATTAACATAATTTAAACCCCACCTTTCTAAAAATATATTTCTTTTGAGAGAGCAATCGAACGAAATGCAAACATTAATATTTCAGTTTTATTTCTTTCTAGAACATGTGAAAATGTAGGCTGTAGTTAAAAAGAAGCGTGGCAGTACCTGTGGCAAATAAATTTAAAAAAAAATCGATTTATTAAAAAGCGGCCAATGCAACGATAAAATCACGTAATTGCTTTCCGCAAGAAACAGTGTAAAATTGTTAAATTAATTATAATGTAAGTAAAACATGTTTCTCCATAAAATCCTATACAATAATATTTTTCTTCAAACGTCAGAAGAAGTGACATTGTATACATTGTCCATTTCTCTGCCTAGACAGACAATAGTATATTTTATTACAAGGCCAGAAACTGTAATTTTGCAAGCACTTGCAAAACAGTTTCTGGCCGTGTGATAAACAAAACTTTTTCGGCCGACAAAAGATTTTCATTGTTCACTGTTGCCTCATGACCCCCCCCCCCCGGTCTCAAGGGCCCCACATATCTAAAGCCCCCCCCCCCAAGTCTCAAAGCGCCCCTTGCATTGAAAATCCCTGGTTTCCATTTTCTAGCCTAGGCAGGCAAATATCGTTTTCAAGACGATTTGGACTATTGGAAAATAACTAATTTGAGACGGAGGCCGAAAAACTATTTTGTCTTACCAATCATGTGCTTTGAAAAATTCCTTGAGCCCTGTCAAATGGGCAGCGTGTATAATTTAGATTTTTTAAAATTTAAATTATTTCATTCTATTAGGGATTTAGGGCTGAAGATTACATTTTTTTTTTTTTTATAAAATATGTAGAATTTTATAAATTTCATTTCTATTCGGAGAAAAGTGACTTGAATAAATTTGAATCGGCTTCGAAAAGACTTGGAATGTCTTGAAACGACTTCGAAGATTTGAGGCGACTTGAAACGATATGAAATGTTTTGAAGGGTCTTGAAGCCACTTGAAATGACTTGAAAATATTTTGAAGGGACTGAAAGCGACTTGAATAAAGATAAAGCGACTTAAAGAAGCTTGAAAGGACTTGAAATGTCTTGAAGAATTTTGAAGCGACCTGGGAAGATTTGAAATATCTTGAAGGGATTGGAAGCATTGGAAGCGACTTGACAAGACTTGAAATGTCTTGAAGAAACCTGAGAAGACTTCAAATATCTTGAAGGGATTGGAAGTGACTTGAAAAAAACTTAAAATGTCCTGAAGCAACTTAAGGAAACTTAAAACGACTTGAAGGAACTTGGAATATTTTGAAACTACTTGAAAGACTTGAAGCGACTTGAAACAACATAAAATGGTTTGAATACTTGAAGAGTCTGGGAGCGCTCTGGAAAGACTTCAAATAATATCTTGAAGGGACTGGAAGCCACTTGAAAAGACTTGAAATACCTTGAAGCGACTTGAAAGGATTTGAAAGGTCTTGAAACGACTTGAAAGACTTGAAGCGAATTGAAAAATGAAAAGATGTTTTGAAGGGACTTGAGGTGACTTGAGATGTTTTGAAGGGAATTGAAACGATATGAAATGTTTTGAAGAGACTTGGGGCGACTTGAAAAGTTTTGAAAGGAAATAAAGAGACTTGAAGAATCTGACAGCAACCTGGGAAGACTTCAAACATTTTGAAGGGACTGGAAGTGACTTGAAAAGACTTGAAGAGTCTTGAAGCGACCTGGGAAAATTTGAAATGTTTTGGATGGGATTGAAGCCACTTGAAAAGATTTTAAATGTCTTGAAGTCTTGAAGCGACCTGGGAAGATCTGAAATGTTTTGGATGAAATTGAAGCGACTTGAAATGTCTGGAAAATACTTGAAGAGTCTCGAAGAGATCTGGGAACACTTCAAATAATATCTTGAAGGGACTGGAAGCCACTTGAAAAGACTTGAAATCTTGAAAATCTTGGAACGATCTGGGAACCCTTCAAATAATATCTTGTAGGTTCTGGAAGCCACTTGAAAAGACTTGAAATACCTTGATGCGACTTGAAAGGATTTGAAATGTCTTGAACCGACTTGAACAACTTGAAGCGAATTGAAAAATGAAAAGATGTTTTGAAAAGACTTAAGGTGATTTGAAATATTTTGAAGGGAATTGAAACGATATGAAATGTTTTGAAGAGACTTGGAGTGACTTGAAAAGTTTTAAAAGGAATTAAAGAGACTTGAAACGACTTGAAATGTCTTGAAGAATCTGAAAACGACCTGGGAAGAGTTCAAATATTTTAAAGGGACTGGAAGTGAGTTGAAAAGACTTGAAATACCGTGAAGCGACTTGAAAGGATTTGAAATGTCTTAAAACGACTTGAACGACTTGAAGCGATTTAAAAAATAAAATGATGTTTTGAAGGGACTTGAGGTGACTTGAAATGTTTTGAAGGGATTTGAAGTGATTTGAAAGGACCTGAAATGTCTTGAACTGACTTGAATAAACTTGAATCGGCTTCGAAATGACTTGAAATGTATTGAAGAGAATTGAAGAAACTTGAATCGGCTTTGAAAAGAGTTGGAATGTCTTGAAACGACTTCCAAAGACTTCAAAGACTTGAGGCGACTTGGAACGACATGAAATGTTTTGAAGGGACTGAAAGCGACTTGAAGAGAGATAAAGCGACTTGAAGAAACTTGAAAAGACTTTGAAGAGACTTGAAAAACTTGAAATGTCTTGAAGAGTTTTTAAGCGACTTGGGAAGATTTGAAATATCTTGAAGGGATTGGAAGCATTGGAAGCGACTTGAAAAGACTTGAAATGTCTTGAAGAGCCTTGAAAGACTTGCAGCGAATTGAAACGACATGAAATATTTATTTTGAAGAAACTTGGGGCGACTTGAAATGTCTTGAAGAATCTTAATGCGACCTGGAAAGACTTCAAATATTTTGAAGGGACTGAAAGTGACTTGAAAAGACTTGAAGAGTCTTGAAGCGACTTGGGAACATTTGAAATGTTTTGGATGGAATTGAAGCGACTTGAAAAGACTTGAAATGTCTGAAGAATGTCTTGAAGCGACCTGGGAAGATTTGAAATGTTTTGGATGGAATTGAAGCGACTTGAAAAGACTTGAAATGTCTGGAAAATACTCGAAGAGTCTTGGAGAGATCTGGGAAGACTTAAAATAATATCTTGAAGAGACTGGAAGCCACTTGAAAAGACTTGAAATACCTTGAAGCGACTTGAAAAGACTTGAAATTGAAATGTCTTGAAGAATCTTAAAGCAACCTGGGAAGACCTCAAATATTTTGAAGGGACTGGACGTGACCTGTAAAGACTTGAAGAGTCTGGAAGCGACCTGGGAAGATTTGAAATGTTTTGGATGGAATTGAAGCGACTTGAAAAGACTTGAAATGCCTTGAAGAGTCTTGAAGCGACCTGGGAAGATTTGATATATCTTAAAGGGATTTGAAGCGACCTAAAAATACTTCAAATGTCTGGAAAATACTTGAAGAGTATTGGAGCGATCTGGGAACACTTCAAATAATATCTTGATGGGACTGGAAAGCCACTTGAAGACTTGAAATATGTACTTTGAAGCGATTTGAAATGTCTTGAAACGACTTGAAAGACTTGAAGCGAATTGAAACGACATGAAATGTTTTGAAGAGACTTGAGGCGACTTAAGAAGTCTTGAAAGGAATTGAAGAAACTTGAAATGTCTTGAAGAATCTTAAAGCGACCTGGGAAGACTTTAAATAGACTTATAGTGTCCTTTAGCGGCTTGAAGAAAGATGAAGTGGCCTGAAGAAACTTGAAACGACTGGAAAAGACTTGAAATATTTTGAAGGGACTTCCGGCGACTTGAAATATTTTGAAAGGACTTGAAGCGATTTGAAAGGGCTTGAAATGCCGTGAAGCGACGTGAATTATTCGCTTTTCGCATAACCGCGATAATAGTACATACATTGTTTTATTAGGAGAAAAAGTGGGACTTTCTGTGGCTCGTCTGTAGTTGCCGGCCTTGCGCGCTCGGTCGTTAAATCTACAGACTTGCCATGAAAAGTCCCACTTTTACTCCTAATAAAACTATTATCGCGGTTATGCAAACACCACAAAGAATTTTAGTAGTTCCTACTTAAGTATTTTATTGTTTTATTCAATAGACAATTTTATTTTAGTGCATATATTTTCAACCTTGTTTATAACGTACGCCTGCTTATAACGAACAGATTCGGTGTTCTGTTGACTGTTCGCTATAACCGAGTTCAACTGTATGCACCATGTATTGTAATTTATTACTCTTTTTTAACTGTCGTTAGTTGATGTTATTTGATTGAACGATATGTATTATTATAATCAATACAATTTGCTGTTAATTAAACTGTTACCACTCATTTCAAAGATTAAAGTTGTTCGTCAAATTTTGATTTCTTCAAAGTCCAAAAGTTTTATACGTAGTACATATTATTATGTACGAGGACGTATTGATAAGTTTCTAGCCTAACATAGAAAGGAGAATGAAATCCCAAATACAAAAATTATTTATTCAAAGTAATACATGTAGCACAACGTTTATAAAGTAAGTCTAGACCTTTTAAAAAAAATTCTTTATCTTGGTCTGCAAACCAGTCCTCGACGATACTTATTACCTCTTCATTTGAACTAAATTTATGTCCGATTTGTGAGCAGGCGCATTGTCTTGCAAAAACAGCACTCCTTTAGATACTTTTCTTCGGCATTTTTCCACAATTTTTTCGCGAAGTTTAGTTAACAATTAAGCATAATATTCTCCATTCACTGTTTTGCCTTTCTCCAAGTAGTCCCAAAAAATGGAAGCAAGAACTTCTCCTAGTGATTTCTGAACCCGATTTTTTTTTGGGGCGAGGTGACCCAGCATGTTTCTATTCTTCTGATTGCTCCTTAGACTCTGGATCATAATGATGGACGTGGGTAATCCATAGTTACAATTCGATCTAAAAGGTTAGCTTTGGTCGGCATTCAGGCATTTAAGGATCCACTTTGCTAATATTTTTGTCATACCCAAATCAGTATGGACAATGTGAAAAACCCAATTCGTCGATCTTCTAAAATTATATCATACAGCTTCAACATTTTCTGGGGTAGTCACACAAGAAACAGATCTTCCAGCACGGAGTTAATCACTCACGTGGGTTAGTGTTGTTGCCTTAGTGTATCAAGCATGTCGCCGTAAATTTCTTTCGCGGAAACTCCTTAAAAAGAGGTACTTTATCACCGATCGATTTTACTGAATTCACAACTTTGGTCGGACATGTCTTCTTAAAAAAATTAACTTAAATGGCACAATCAAATCTTACCCACTAAACTTTGTGTACGTCTTTAATAAATGTCAAATTAGTATCCATACCAACCGCATTTGTTTTTGACAATAATTGGAAGTTGTCTAGGCCCACTACTTATCAATACCCCCTCGTACATTTATGTCTATATGATAAAAAAAAAAACATTGAAAAATTTAAACAGATATGTGGCTTAATTTGCAAGGTTAAATTGAATTTACCTTTAAAAATTAACAGTTAACCACCACACCATTGAGGTTAGCCTTTTATAAAAACATATCGTACATGTATTCGCAATATGAATGCAACCAAAAAATTGATTGCTTACACCAGATAGAGGCGCTGAAATTCACAGCACTTGCCACTCCCCTTGGAAGTAACGAACAGTTTTCTCCCCGGAAAAGCAAACAACCAAGTTAATCAGATTTTGAAACAAGGTAATGATACAAACGATCATAAATAAAAAAGCAACGAGGCAAAAGTATGGATGATTTTAAATTAAAAGGCTGCCGACGATAAGTAGTGGTACATAACGAGTAATAAAGCATGTTGACAAGTAGAAAATGAGAAGGAAATTAAAGATTTCACAAAGTAAATGACAGAGCGCGTGGTGAAGATACACAGGCGCGCGTTCCCGCCGTCATAAATAACAACGACACTCACAGCGATCCGTATCATCTCTTGTGCATGTGTGGTATACGTATTTATGTCGAATTGCACGCAACGACTACAGTGTTATAGATGGTTATAAATGCAGGAAACGTCGAGAGTGAAATCCGCGAAAAATCGTAGCAGAGAACAAAAGCGGAATGAGAAAATCGTTCCTGCATGTGCATACTCGAATATAAAAGGAGTGGAGCACACAACCCGCGAAGTGAATGGGTCCTTCTTTGAAAGAGGAGGGTAGTAACTTCTACACACAAATTTCATCTATACTATTATAGATGAGGAGTTATTGCAGCAGTCGTTTATTTTCGCGTATAAAACTTACATCGAGCGATTCAGGATAATTAAATTTGCACGTAGGGCGTTTATCATTTTTAGACTAATTGTAACCCGAATATAAGTGTCATGTGGATACCAATATTCTTAATAATGAAGATACCGAAAGCAAACGAGGCGTCGTTGCTTGCCCTCTACCTATTATGTCTAACGTCTGTCATGTAAGCGGATTGATGGTTGGTTTGCCTTACATTTTTATAGATCAAAAAAAAAATCACCTGCGAAGAAAATCTGAATCACATAATTAAATTAAACATATACCATGAGATCATTTAAATTATAAATTATAGTAAACGTGTTATTTTTTTATGCAATGGCCCAGCCTGCAATTGACTGGCAGTAATATTTGAAGTTATGGTCCAAACATTGTGACGTTTATGTTTCTCATGTGAAATTGTTTTATTTCAAAGAAAATCAAACACTAACAAAGAATGTAAGTTTATTGAGAATTACAGCAAATGTTCAAAGTGTCCTCCCCCAGCTTCAACTCTCCGCTTCTTGCCACACTTATAAATTTGTTGGGACTCATTTCGTATTTCGAAAAACCTTTAACACTGCGTTCTATAGAATACTTCCATTCACCATTCTGTTGCCGTTTTTTTTGTCACTTTGACACCTTTGACATTCAAATATTAAACCAAATTGTCAACAGTTAATAGTAATTTAAATTTCACAGCCTACTCTAATTTATTGTTTAAATTATCGCACGATATTGTAATTCAATATTGCAGTTTGACACAAATTTCGTTTACTCTACATGAGACTTTCAAGTTCTGTTTCTGCTAATTCAACACCTTTTACATCGCCATTTCTAGAATAGCCAAGCTTCTCTATAGAAGTGTCAGGGTTGTCGTTAGGAGTGCCCGCTATGAGAGAGTACACTGTATAAATTAACAATAAAATTATCTCTATTAACACATCTACATAAATTACTAATATTACCTACATTTAAATAAATTATTAGGTAATTCATACATCAAAACACAGAACAAATTATAATAATATAGAACTAAGGCTCGTTTTCTCAACTTCGCTTCTCAGATAGCGGAACAAAGTATTTTTTGCTTTTAAAAATGATCGATTTAAAATGAAGAAATAGAATTGATTACAATTCGCAAAATCCTCATGACCGTTATGCGGTAGGAAAAGACCAAGTTGTGGTGTTTGTTGTACTGGGGAAGGAACCGACAAAAAAATGAAATCGCGTGTCTCTTCGGCACTCTCATCATAATAATTCAATAAGGCCGGGCAAGCAGGACACGTGAGCCGTGTAATCGCCAGCAAACACCAACACAATGCAGGTATTTACTCAGCGAATTAATCCGCTGTCGGCGCTTTTGATTCTCGCTAATCAGATAATTATCAGTTTGCTTTCCGTTTACATGTGTTGGCCAACACTCGCACTGCCTTAATTGACGTCTTATCAAATCCGTTTCTCTTTCATCTTGCCGCCACGCGCAGAAATTACATATTTATCAAACTAAACGCCATCCATCCACCATGACAAGACTAGTCTCGAAAAAGGCCTCTTGGCGTTTTGGTTCCTGGGACTACGGCGGAAGGTAAAGGCGATTTTGTCAAAAATTATTATTGACCGGATTTCAGCAATTTTTTAAAGAATTATGTTAATATATCAATTAATTAATTGTAAAGTGAATGTCCTTATAATAACGGTGCTTCTCGATGATTTTGAAAAGAAAGAACTACAACTACAAGACATTAATTTTTAGGAGAACAAAAATCGTTTATGCTTATGATTTTTACCACATCTCGGTATGTATTCATAATCAGAAAGGATACAAACGGAACAAAAAATCAATGTTCATGACAAATTGCCGGATATGCTTAAACTTAATTCCATATTCTTAACGCCGCTAGTCAAAAACACCAAACAGCATACGTGATCATAATTTGTCTGGCATGTCTAGTAAAATGTGGCCGCAAAACAACCCCAAACATTTGTCTTTGGGGCAATTTCGTGACACGAAAATACAAACAGTTATTTACATGATAGATTTACAGGAAAATTTGACTTGATCAAGTATTTACGAAGCACCACCGAAGTAATTTTTATGTTCCATAAATAAATTCCTTCTTGAAAATCCCGTTCGTGTATGTAGTGTTTTCTCTAGCCCATGAAGACGATGTACATTTAAATCCCATTAAGCCCGGCTTTTTGTGGTCGTCGTGACCATTGCGATCTAATTAAAATTTTATTACTTCGCCATGAATTTTACAGTCAGTGGAAAATGGGCAATCGCTTCGTTGTTGTATTACGTGTTGATGGAGACAGGCTATTCCCAAAGGTCGCTCCAACACAGTGTCACCGCTAATCTGCAGGTACCACGAGTGTAGGGATCAAAGGGAATGGTCGATGAGGGTCCCTCGGGAAAGCCTTTCCGGCTTCGCCCTAAATGTATTCGAATCATCTGCATTCAAACCGAAGACTACAACGGAAACGGCGACGAGGGCACTTCGTACTCTCGTTCGCATTATTGACGAGGTTTCGCTCCTGTCTACAGGTGTCCCAGAACTGCAACTTAACGGGAATCGAGCTCTGCCTTACTTGCCATTTCCTCAAAATAATATCGGACATATTTATGGTGCATTTTGATCTTTTAGACTGCAGCTGCACTTATCTTGTTAGTAAATCTTGACGCCGCTGCACATGCAGGATTATTTCACCATTCTCTAGAATTATTTATTAATTCGTCACAAAGCATGGAATTAGCCGCTCGAAAAAGGGTTGAAATTTCTATGAAACAGGACGGCGACATGGTAATTTTCCCAAAGTGTGTTATTACTGAAAAAAGGGTTGAACGAGCAATTAGTGAAAACGGCGTGCGGATGAAAAGATGAACGAGTTATGCGGCGAAGGATATCATTAAACGGGTGTGTATGCGTGTCATTATTTTAATAATCAGTACGATAGATAGCCGGTTAAGCACTGGCAACCCCGTAACCCACCTCGTTAACCCGTTGTACACGACATATGAATTAAAGAAACGATCGACGACTGAATAATTAAAACCTGTCCACCACGGATGTCCCATTCGGAATCTAGTATTAACAGCAGCATTGCTATCAGCGGTGGATACTATATTATTAATCCGAGCCTATTAAAGACCCCAACGAACTCATCACAACACAATATTGTGCATACAACACTCTAAATGCACAAAATATTTTGATGGAAGCAAATCAGGTGGCTCACATTCGTTTTTGTTCTCATTAAAACTTATTCTGTTGCATTTACTAGATACGGTCTGTAATCTGGAGCAGTAATAAAAAACAAATGTCACGCAAATGTGCAAAGCAGTAAAAAGAAGGGTGTCTCATGTAAAACGGTTTGCTACACATTATTTGCATGAAACCGAGATTCAGGCTGACTGCACAAAAAAAAAACAAAGCAGTATCAGTCAAAAACCTTGTTGACCAAATGAGTTTGATGCACACGTTTTAATGTAAATTAAATGGACTGACGCACACTGATCAGTCATTTAATTACAGGGATAAGGCTAGTTTCACAAGGGCCCGAGTTTTTACCTGGGACACACGTCTCCGGCACGCAATATTCCCGACGGTAACTTCTCGCGATTTCTAATTTACTTTATCTATACAAGAAATACAATGACTCATACAGGGCCAATTGGCACTTATACCAATAATTCCGTATTTTCGGTTTCATCTAAAATTATTGTTTCCATTCTTTTTCGTATTCATTTCTGGACTTACAGAAAGCTGCTAATAAACACAAACGATAGGATTTTTTTAAGACTTGCAAATTCGACGAATTTCTTCAGTTGTTACTGTCCGGTTAATGGAGTGCATTTTATACTAATATTTATTTGTCCGTGTCCGCCACTTATTGGACGTGTCCGTTAAGGGAGATTTCACTGTATATGATTTTCAGCTTTAGCTCAATTTCTATGAAACCATGGATAATGTAATTTTGGATAGTCTTAATAAAAAAAAAGCATTGAGCCTTATTTGGAGTATCAACATCAATGTTTAGTTTTCGGGAAATAATTAGACACCTGTTGAATTAATTTTATAATTATTATTTGATCATTATCTATTATGAACATCGAAACTGGTATATCTATTAGAAATTAAGTTTGTTCAATTTCTATCAAAATCGTTAAGTCAAAAAGGAGCCCACAGATTTCGTTCAATTCGCGCGATTCTAGGTTTGCTACCGCTGCATTAAAAAAAAAATCGTTATAGTAGGAGGAAGATCTCTAAGGCGCGCCTGAGGCTATAATGTTTTGTTTTCTTTTTAAAGACCGCAAAAAAACCAATGGCACGCTTTCACTAAAGTAGACCAGTTAATTTGTGATGGCTTCAGAATTGAAAAACATCTGAATACGAAACTCTGCAGATCCATCGTTGCAGGTGTTCATTTGGTGCAGGGGCGAAGTCAATTAATTTGCAACCGGGCCGAACAAGTGGATACATTGTTTTTAAAATTTTATTTTTTTCAGTGCCTTAGCGTTAGAATTTTTTTTCATTGTGTCTGTGTTTCTCTTGTGTGTTAAGTGTCCACATTAGAGTATTTTATTGACGTGATAGTGTTATTTTATTTATTATATTCATCCAACTAGTGGTAACACATAATGAATAATAATAATGATAATAATAACAACAAATTAAGGCAGGCAGGCCACATAACATCTTTGGTCTTGGTGAGTAGCGCCACCACCTTGCCGAGCTGAAGGTGCAAATCGGACCGGTAGCTCTTGGCGCACCTGGGAGGTCAAGCCATCTTGACCCCAGTACCGGCCGGGGCTCCTTTTGGCTAACAACCAATTGGAACCCTAAACTGTTGTTACTACCCCAACAGGGAAAGACCCCCACGACCGGTCCCAGTCGGATAGGAACCAAGGTGAAGGTGGTGGGGTCTCGGAAAACGAATCACCCGTTGACGACTCTGGCAATGCCCATGGACGCTTTGAGTGGACCAAGACTCTAAGGGATGACCTGCTCGACTGCTACGAGACGAGCGAGCCGCGGCGAAATGGTTACATGTCAAGGATGCATGCTCTGTGAGGTGAGAAACACCCGAAGCATCACTTTTTCGCGCCACAAAAACTCCGCGACTATGTGGCCTATCTTAGTCGCATTCAATACGAGAGAGCACCGGAGCAGTTGGTGGAGGTACAGCCGGACGAGCCGGAGATCCGCCACGATGTTCCGGTAAATTTGGAGATGCCTCCGAACAGAAAGTCTCTCCACAAAATTCCACCACCCAAAGCCAGCGATGTAGTTGCAGCGGACGAATCACTCGATAGGAACCTCCCTGAGGATCCAGACATCCTGCTCCTGAACGAAATGGCGACGAGGCTTTCTTCTTCGGTCTCACGTGGTGAGAGCACTGAGGTTGAGAGGAAATTCGAATGTCGCCTTGAAAAGATAGACAAGAAGATAGGAACCTCAAGGCAGGATGTTTCTCAAATTCAGTGTGTGATGGAATTCATCAGAGATTAAACCTTTCACGCCAAAAATCCGGCGCATCGCGCGTTTTTTTCGCCGGACCCATCATACACTGAATGTAGCGGTGCTTGCTGTTGAGAAGCAGCACTGCATGGATAGAGTTCGCAGTCTTGTGGCTGCAAGAAAGTCCCTGGTAAGGAGTAGGCGAAGGTTGGTCGAGAACAACAAGTTCAAGACAAATCCTTCGAGGCTCCTCCAGCGGGAAAACTCTATCCCAGAGAAATTGCCGGCGGTGCAGGAGGTCGAAGTCTTCTGGAGGGAAATATACGAGGGGTCGAAACTGTTGCGTGAAGACACTCCAGCCCTTGCACAATTTGAGAACTTCGTAAGAAGATCTCAACTAAGACCAGTGGTGTGCAATCCGATAACCCCGGCGAGACCCTTAAGGGAATCAAAAATTTTGCCGCACCAGGCCCGGACGGAATTAATACCTTTTGGTGGAAGAAATTCCGAAGCACGCACAAGCGTCTGGCCAGGGTATTTAATTCCTGGCTTAATGGTGAGCGGCCCATTCCGGAGTGGGTTGTCGAGGGGCGAACCGTTTTACTACCTAAAACGGGTGATTTGTCTCAGCCTCAGAACTACCGGCCAATAACTTGCCTAAATGCGTGCTACAAGATTTTCACCAGGCTCCTGTACTACCGAATATTCCACGCTATTAACCCGGTGTATTCGAAAATTTTCGAACAGCGAGGCTGTAAAAGGGGCGTGGACGGCTGCAAGGAAAACCTGCTGATCGATAGGTGCGTCACGCAGGATGCCGTCCAATATAAGCGCAACCTATCTATGGCTTGGATCGATTATCGTAAGGCATTCGACACATCTCATGAGCTGATTATTCACTTGCTCGAATGTCTTGCGATACCCGATACACTGGTAAGATGCATCAAACAACTGATGTCACTCTGGAAGACTCGGTTCTCGATAACATCCCGACGGGACCGAGTTCAGACAGAGTTGATATCATTCAGTATTCCAGGGAGATTCCTTGAGTCCTCTTCTGTTTTGCATCTCACTGTTGCCGCTGTCCGTAGCCTTGCGCGGTGCAAAGGGTTATAGCTGTGGTACACCCGGTAACCGGAAGCATAAGATCACGCACTTGTTTTACATGGATAACTTAAAAGTGTATGCTTCCGGAAAGCAAGAACTGACGCAGTCATTGCGAATAGTGCAGGAGTACACAGATGCTATTGGCATGGAGTTCGGTTGGGACAAATGCGCTCAGGTTCATCTCAAAAGAGGACGATGCGAGTATTTCGATGAAGATGCTCAACTCATTGACGGAAGCGTTCTGAGACATCTGAACGCCGGAGAGACTTACAAGTACTTGGGTGTGGAGCAGTGCCACATTCAAGCGTCACACCAGGTAAAAAAGTCTCTCTGCGGTAAGTACAAAAATCTACTCCGACGAATCTGGTCGTCAGAGCTTTCGGGGAAGAACAAGATTTTTGCCACAAATATGCTTGCCGTTCCGATCCTGCTCTACTCATTTGGAGCAGTTAAATGGTTGGTAGATGAGTTGAAGCAGATTGATCGGGATACTCGAAAAATGATGCATCTACAGCGCAGTTTGCATCCAAAATCGTCCGTTCCAAGGTTATATCTTCCACGAAATCAGGGAGGCCGAGGACTTTTGAGTTTGGAGTGTCTTCATAACAGGGTAATCTTGGGTATAGCCTGTAAGATCATCCAAAGTTCAGATCCCCTGTTGCTTCTTGTCAGGGATCACGAGATGCGGAGCGTCGGGGCATTTTTGTTTAGGGCGGCACAAAGAGCAGCAGATGAACTCGGTTTTGACTTTGACGTTGAGCGAGCTCGGCCACATTCTATTAACGAGCTCAATCTGCTCCGTCTTACAACCCACGTCAGAATCTCTGAGCAAGATATGCTCATGAGAAGACATGGATAAGTCAATGCATAGTGTTTTCTTCAAGAACATTGAAAACCTTGGCTTATCCAAAAGGCATACATTTGCCTTTCTGAGATCAAGTGGACTGAAGTCTGAGACTGAGGGATTCATTTGCGCAGCGCAAGATGGTGTAATTAACACCTTGGTCTATCGCAGCCGCGTGATGGGTATAGAGGTGCCGAATGTGAACTGTAGGGCTTGTCACAGAGCCCCTGAAACAGCAATGCATATATCGTCGGCATGCTCGGTGTATGCAGCTTCGGCCTATATCCATCGCTACAATGCGGTTGAGAGTGTTATACTTTCATTTAAGACACCATTATGCGATAGACCAGACACCAGTGCTGCCCTATGTCCCGAGCGATATAGAGTCCGTTGTGGAGAACGAAGGGTGCCGAATCTATTGGAACTTCTCGTTCTCCACCGTCAGGCAGATAACAGCGAACAAGCCTGACGTGGTTCTATTGGACCACTCCTCCAAGCAGATGTTTGTTATTGAATTTTCGCCGCCTGCTGAAAATAACATCTGCGTCAAGGAGGAGGAAAAACGGGACAAAATATCAAGACCTGCTCTTTGAACTTAGGAGGCTGTACTTAAGTTACTCAGTGAAGCTCGTCGTTTTGGTAATTGGGTGCATCGGAGGCATCAAGGACTCACTCGTCTCCAATCTGAAAATCATTCCTGCCTGACGTAAACCGGCAGAGACCCTTGCGGCTGGAATGCAGAAAGCGGTCATCTTGGGGTCGTTGCGTCTGCTCAGGGCACATGATTCACGGAATTCATAGCTACTTACCTCATGGTTTTGAGGAGTGGCTATGATGTACGAATAGGACCTGACCAGCAAGGAACCCCGTGAAGGTCGGAATCACGGGGAGCTCCTTCTGGTCAATACGCACAACAAATGAACTATAAAAAGTTTAAATCAATGATATCTGTGCCTTAAAATAATACAAAAAATAAAAATAAAGCCGGTCCTGCTTCTCCACACAAGCGAGAAATCACTCAGTGATTGAATTACCTTGGCAAACTGCTTTAAAGCATGAAAACAAAGTCTACGACTTCGCTGGTCGTCTAGATAGCTTCTGTGCACTATATCGTTTCGAGCAACTATACCCATAACATCAGTGGAGTGAGTAAGAAGAGGAATTGGAATAGCCCACAAATCTAAGAAAAAGAAGAAAACGGTTTTAAACCGTGCTGACCGAAAATGCACACAAACGACGACCAAACCACTAAAATCAAGATGCGACACAAAAATGGAACTTTTGAAATTTGACGTTAAGAAATTTGACAGAAATATCGAAAAACTTCCGTTGTAATCGTCCATTCCGGCGATTTGTCGGAATAGGTTCGTAAATTTACCCTTTAAGACCATTCGTGCTATGTATTCATAATTGTGGTTAATGGTAAATTTATTGACCATATAAAAAAAAACATTCACACGAGACGGCAAGCCAACTTTTTATTGCCTGATATCCGAGCATTACCCGGCGTTAGATATGCATTTAGACTGCCATAAAATCAAAAAAGCTAAAACTCCAAAAGCAAAAAAAAAAATTGCAGTCAATTTTTGTAACGGAAATAAATTATTTAATTGATTATTTCATTCATCATCGTTTTCGACCAAACGTAAGACTTTATTTTCGATAATTCGATAATAATTTATTTTCCTTTTTCAAATGTTTTTATTTCCGGGGCAACGTTAAATAATTATTGTCACATTTTTTACTTTTATGTCAAACAATCTGTTGAAATACTCAAGTTGATTAAAACTCAATACTCGTGTAATTTTTTGACAAATTTAAAAACTAAAACTAAAACGTCAAAAAATTACAGTCGTAGTTGCTAATCAACTTTCCTATTACAAACCAATGTTTTCGAAGCACTCATGTAATTAAGTGATAACACCAAATAAAAACGAACCATTTATTGGCTTAATAACTTACGAACTAGGGTGAATGTCCTAATCTATGTTCATCATTCTTACAATCGCTTCGTATTATGTAACGTATGAATGAATGAATCGTTACACTAACAGATTATAAATTAAAAAAAAAAAAAAAAACTTGAAAGAATTCCATTTCCACGTATGTATTTATTAATTACATGGTTTGTTCAAAATCATCTGCTTTATAGTTATTTCATAGAGTAATTACAAAATGCCTTAGAGCCAGACAAACTTTGTTACACATTGTTTGGAGTTCTGATTTTCAAACCAATTATGTATTATTATCAATGAAAAACTATCTACCTAGAAATCATAAAACTATCGGCCGTAAGCATAATATCATTAGACGAACCATGCAAATTATTTAATCATAAAATAGATAATAAAGCAATTAACGGCGGTGGTAAAACCACAAACAATAAATTTACTCACTGTCGTCAACATCGCAGGTACATTATTGTCGACGTTTTATTTGCGTATGCATCAAATTTTATTGTCACGTCGGTGGAAGAAGGAATGTATTATAATAATCTTTGGAAGAAGATAGAAAAGACACACTATAGAAAACACATTCATCGTACCGTAATTAAACAAAGTAGTAAAATTTGGCTGATGTTTTGATATTTTTCCTAGAACTTAAAAAAGCGGAAGCTGCTACGGAACAATCCCGCAGTTTTCTCTATGATCCATAAACAACTAACACTACATGATAAAAAAAAAATTACGTAACTACATTGTTGTGGATGCAAACACATCTTCAAAAAAGAACCGGAAACGGGATATACATTAAATAAACACCCCTCCCCCCATTTAGGTTTTGCTTTTGTCAACAGTTAAAATGTATTCTAAAAGTGTAATGAATTATTGCACTATTTGTAATCGGTTGCAACTAAAATTGTATTGCATGCTCGTTAAAGCGGCGGTCGTAATGTTTACATTTAACGTTGATAACAAATTTGTGATAAGTGTTATCTGCCAGCCAGCCCTTTCACTCGCCCACCAAAGACTTATTTTGGAATCATCCGTTGCAGTATACAAGAGTGACATGAAAAAGGAAACGTGGTTCTTCACCAACTTGTTCAGACAACTGGACCTAAGATTTTTGAAGTTTTTTTTGATGTTTTATAAATTTCATATGAAAGTACTTCTGGAAGGTGGTCAAACCTTCGTCATTGGTCGCCGATTGTCGTCCACGGGCTTACTAAATCAATATTCAACAGTTCGCATGTCTTTCCATGGCAAACTGAGAATTATAGTTTCTTTGCATCGCCTTTTCACCCTTTTCCGATCATTGGCCACCACCAGGTAAGATCCGAGTCCATCACTGAAAACCAAGAAATTCCATTCCGCGGCTGCGGCTGCGACCTTGAACATGATCCCAATATTCGTGTTACAGCACCGGGAAACCGCAGAAAACTAGTGCTAGGATCGTCGTCTTGGGCACGTCGACTAGCAATCTATAGTTTAGTCACGTCCTGTAACCACAAACCATCGGACATTGCAAAAAAATCATTTCATGCCAAAGATCCAAAACGGTTCCGTAGCTCGAAGGGGAGAACTTTTACCTTTATTTTGCCGATGTCGGCTTTCTTTAGGTCTGGTTCACCAAGTAATCCTCGCCATATTCAGGCTTCTACTCAATCTAGCCATGGTTCAGTCTCATCATCCCTTCCAGATTCACCCCAAAAACCATAATGATTTAGCGCTATAATACAGTAAGTAAATTGTTGACACAGGACCAAAAAAATCTATACCTAGTGATAATCATATAAGCAATAATAAGTAAAATTTATTCGTATTAATTTTTAATTTGAGGTAAATATGACAGTGCTGTTCAAGAGTTTTTGAACATGGAGAAGTAAGACGATGTTGCTCGATTCAAAGCTTAATTTATTCTCCCTAAAAACTACAAACTAAAAGTGGTGCGTGGCCGCACCCCCACCCCTTTGGGGTGTGTGTTACAACCCCCACTTTTGGGGTGGAAGGGGTTGGAGCCTGAACAAGTGCAATGTCAAGAATCTGTGAAAGTGAAACATTTACTTTGAGGAGCGGAAACTTTAATACAAGATCAGTAATTTATTTTTCATTAATGACATCCATAGTGAAACACTCGTGTCAATGGTAACTATCCCGATGACTGAAAAACTGCGTGTCAATTTCATTAAGACCATTGATTAGTTACGGCAACACGACGGGCTTGAAAGAGTCGGTAACTAGCGTGAGGCAGAGATTTCTGATTGCAAGTGAATCCAAAGGACGATCTTGCAACCTTGATACCATGGGGCATAAAAATTAACCAGTCGTGATGCAGAAATCTGAGAAGTTCCGTTCCTCTCGACAGGTGATGGTGTCTCTAGTAAGCCGTTATTGTTCTGGTATTGAGATATATACCAACACATTATTTCGGCTATAAAAGCTCAACCATATCAGAACCGAAATAAATTATGATGATTTAACTTTGTAGCAAACTTGGACAACAAACGGAAAACAACGTCTCTTTTATTGCGATCTCAATTAGATTGAAATAAAATAATGGCTTACAATTTTCGGTTCGTCATAGTGGTGTGTAGGCTGTTGACTGATGAGGCAGAACATCCGATTGGCACATAAAAGCCTCTGGGTTTATAAAAGATTAAAATCAACCTGCTGGTCTTCGATGGTTTAACAGGTCGATTGACTACACGATTCCTGCTCCGGCAATGCCGAACAAAGGAACAGTCAGCAACTCAATGCCTTAACAACCATTCTCATTGTGCTCATTAATAAAACTCATATACTGGAATAATTTAATGGTCGAGACTCGCTCATGACCGTCGTTTATTTAATTTAAATCCCACAAAATGACATGGTGCAAGGAAATGGGTCAGATGGATGAATCTCCAGCAACCGCTGATCCGTACGTCTGAAAAATTCGTGTTGAGTTGAGAGGTTTTCTTGAAATATAGATGAGACGTTTTAAATCGTCGCAGCATTGCCTGTTAAAAGTCTTTCCAGCAGGAAATGACAGAAAGAGCACGACCTAGGCCGATCGGCCGATAAGTCCATTAAGGATCCGGTAAATATTTGAGTGAGACTTAAGACACCGCGTGCTTGCTACTTACCAATAGCATATAATATGCATGATGCACTTAGACAATGCGGTCTTCGTGCACCCTCTTAATATAGTGTGACGTTCGATGCTCACGGTGCTGCCGTTGAGTTCTTGAGTAACGCTCGTATTACAGTGATGCCTTGTTCGCGACGAGACGATAATTAAATTTCTGTATTGATAGTGAACCAGTTACTATATTATGTCTGCAGCCATGTCAATGGAAGAGAATAAGATTGTGCTCATTTTTTACTCTTTCCAAGGAACGAGGGAACAAAGAACATTAACATCATGAAAAGGGTAATATTTTATGATTGATCAATTTTTACATCACTTCTTCAGTCTTAAAAGGCTTAATTGTAGTAATTTAAAATTCGTGCAGATTTTTTCAGTTTTTTCTTAAATATCTAAAACACGTCAAAATTATATTTTTATCTCGTAAACTTAATTGAGAAACAGTAATAAATTGTTTTATTCTCAATGGGAAAATCTATGCGACTGGTGTTTACTTTAGTAATAACCTCTCAAGTGATTTTTTTCGTACAGTTATTAGCTAGTGCAACAGCAATTGCTCTGTGGGTAGGTCTGTTCAAATTCATTCAAATTCACTTGACCTCTTGACATGGGAAAAAATTAACGACTCTCGACAAAGGTTAAGCTGATAACTACAAATGAACGGATCTCTCTGAACCCTCGTTTGAATATTTTATTTCATTCGCACTTCCTGGATTAATGTTTTTATGTTTTGATGTTTATTATTAATTCGAAGCAACAGACTAAATTCTCATGCCTACCGCGAGTACTCAATTGATGTGACAGTGCAATTACTGCCGATGAAGTCAACCAAATTAATCCATTAGCAGGTAATCAACGCTCGGTTGATTAACTTTTAATTTATGCAACACATATAGTACCGAAAAGTTAATACAACGCATGAATATCGGATGAAGAGCATGTGAAAACTATCAATTATTTTCTTTGACTTCACACAGTTGATTGTCCTCTCGATGGCCTTCACACAAAGTGCTATAAACTAGTTATAAACTACTACAGAGGAAATTAGGAGAATTCTATTGGATTCACCACAATCAATCACCTGTTGCTGCAAAAACGCATAAATACGGATTTTCTTAACTCATTCCCACACAAGTGGGAAAGCTTCGCGGTTACAGAAGATCGATTGTCAATAGTCTGTGAAATGCACAAGATTGGCTTATTTCTCACTGCTGACAAATGGACGGTCTACCACCTGAGAAGAGAACATCAAATTGCATCTCTTCAGAAGAAAACGTGACCGGATGAATAAGACAATACATCAGTTGCCCGTCTTATTCTTTCACCATCGATTTGATCTGGTGACTTTTCTTTGGGACATTCATTACATTTCAACGCAATCAACTTCGTTTATTGACCATTGCCGACAACTTAACGACTAACAAATATCCAAGCGTAGTGCATCCGTCAAATACCAACAAATACCACAAAAAATTGAATAATTTTCGTTATTTACATTATTATTATTTATGATAATAAGGCAAATTACAGCAACTTCTCCTTGCTTTTGGCCGGTGGTGCCCTCATGTTGTCGCAATCAAAAATTACGTCAACATGTGCCGCTCTTTAATCGTCATTGCTACGAAATCGGCGCAGACTAAAGTGTGACATCAGTCGATAAATAAAATGTGTCCCAGTTTCTTCATAGGTCCGTAACGCGGATGTAGTTGAGCCCACACAGCAATACAAAATGACAGTGTTTAGTTATCATCACCAAGTATAATGCGTTAGTATGTCGCCTTCGAAGTGCCCAGACCTAACCCAATACCACATCCATAGACGACTTCCATCCTTTCAAGCACGCATGTATTAGTCATTTACAAATAAGGAGTTTCATTAAACAGTGTTGCCAAAAAACGAGCATTGCAAAGGTCACGATCTATCTGGAACAAAACTGTTAAGAAGGGATGGAAATTCATTATGACGGTATTTAAAAATTCTATAATCTACATTTTTGTCCCGTAATTTAAGATTCCATTACGTTTAATGTAAATTTTTGCATGCATGTTTTAATTCGCAGCTGCCTAAAAAGAATTTCATTAGCCTACTGTAAAGACATTAAGTCTCTATACTTCATGCGGAATATATTTAAATTTACAAATTTACCCTTTTAACTTTCGTATGACAAAGTATTATAGACTAACAGAATAACATTACTACTTCGGTTCAGCCTGGATTTTTTTTACAGGAATAATCGATTGCCCTCTTTTAATGCGAGGTGTCGAAGTGAAGAGTAATCTCTAGGTAAGGCTGCGACATCCGCATTACCACTACGCTAGATTACATGCCAGGACCATGAAAGAAAAAAGAAAAATGTTCTGGTGTGGACCATTCACACAGTATAACAGTGTGACGAATTAAATCTAGTAGGCATGTATGTCGTTACAGCATTCGTTCAAATATCCTTCCATTGATCACACTGTATTTAAATAGTCGAAAACAAATAATAATAATCTCCTTTCAGCAATTAGCCGTCTTCTAAGTATGTGGCTTACTTTAAGTGGAAATAATTTGTCTTCACTTACACTTTTAGAATCAGTAAAATCCAGAAGACCGTACAGAAAACACGAATTTTATTTTTAACACGACGTCGGATGTGAAACGAAGCACATGAGATCTTTTTATAACCTCCGAAAATTTTGATGATGACCCTCCTCTTGACTAGTATTAAGCTCTATCAACTTGTTAAGCGGCATATATTATTAATAACACAAAGGGTAAAAGAGCCACATGTCGTTCAGTAAACGAATCCGGGGTGACGGATTATTGGCCATGAATGCAACTAAGTGGGTGCATTGTGGTGGTTAATCGGCACATTTTGCAAGGGATTAGACATGGGTCCTCCTCATATGGCTCATCTGCAGCCCCTTCGTCTGCCATCAATTCGCGGGTAATTACCGTCGATCCGCCGTTGCAATTATTCATATAAATAGTTAACAAGTTCTACTTTGATGTTATTAATAGAAATGGTGGATAGACTGCCACCCAGACCGCGATTCTTAACGGAAAAATGTGTGCGTGTAGTCAACGTAAATTTATTATGTAATTAAGCCTGTTAGCGCCTTTTGATGAGCTATGGATAATGCAGCAATGTGGAGTCCACTGTAAATCATTTAATCCCTGTTTGAAGAGTCCCTTTACACTCCAAAGGTATCGCCGTCTCGTTTTTCTTCACTTCGAAAAGTAATGTTATGTGCGAAACGTTGCAAAATGTAAAATGATTCGATTGAGCGGTATCATTTCAAGATAAAGTATTGCACAAAACGAGTCATTAAAGACCATAAAGACGCGAGTTCTTCATGCACAGAACGTACGATAATTTATAAAAAGCTGTTTCACGTCGATGATGTCGCAAAAAGCCACTCTGCTTCCATTCTTGTGTTTTGTGGCTTTTTCAGGATGAAGCCTACCACATGTTATAACCCATTGTTACACTAAAAACGTTATTTTTAAGAACAAGATTGCTGCGGTTGTCCGCTCAATTCTCATGCGTGTTCGTAAACTACAGCCTCAAAGATCATACATTTTACCAAAACATACAATCAAATCTTGGACTTGTTTCATTCCTGATTCATCTTTCGGTACGCAACATCGATCAACAAAAATGGAAAACTTGCACGTATTCCCAAAATAAAAGCAGGATGTTTCTGCGTTCCTCAGTCCTCCTAATTTAAGTTAATTCCAGCCCGTCTTTTATTAAAGCCAGTCTCGTGCTCTTTTTAATAACTGCCATTGGTATGCAACAAGGACATCATGACACGACACAAGCATTCGTTAATGTTGCAAAAAGTAACAGTCTGCGACATTCATTATTACCTAAAACGGTTTTCTTTCGAACTGCTTTTACACCAACATGTCATCGAAAATTTCAATCTGAAGGGTGATACTAATTGGACATGTCATAAATGTGTAATTTTAATAATTATAAATTGACAACCACTAATTATATCAATTACAATTCACGTATAACCATCAATAAAATAGCTAACAGAAATAGGACAAAACAAATCGAAATTAAATTAAAAGTTATGAGAGTAAAATTTACAATGCCTTTACGATGTAACACAAATGTCGTACGTTTGTGCTTTTCTAAAATCTGGATTCCGGAATGCGCATTTGCCCTAAATGGTGCGTACAGACCGGGCCA
This sequence comes from Diaperis boleti, assembly GCA_963583935.1. Classification (NCBI taxonomy): domain Eukaryota; kingdom Metazoa; phylum Arthropoda; class Insecta; order Coleoptera; family Tenebrionidae; genus Diaperis; species Diaperis boleti. Next base: position 20,566,218 of record OY757249.1, read on the forward strand.
ACTAAGACCAACGAATGAGTTTGTTCGCAGATTTTTCTTTTGGTTTGGACGGTTTAGCGAAGGCCAAGGATGGTTTGTTGGCGTTCACTCGCAATCCGTAGAGTGTCGGTACGTATCGCAAGGTAGAAACTAGCCTTACCAGCTGATACGAATGACAGATTTTACATTTATATTTAGGAGAGCATAAACGTACTAATACATAGTTGGTAGAAACTAGCCTTACCAGCTGATACGAATGACACATAAACATAGTAATACACGTACTAATACATAGTTGTATAAGACCTAGGGAGGCCTCATAATTCAGCGTCTGGGGTTGAGTATTAACTTGCCCTAGGTAGCTTTTAGATCCCATGTCCACCGTATATAACCATTGCGAAATGGCGTTGTTGACGTCTCTTGTTACTACTACTCGGTTCCTCCGTGGTATAAGGAGAGATTAAGATAGTGTGGCTATTCTTTCGGATCTATCGTTCTAACTAACTCTGAGAAGAGCGAAACCGGTCCATGATTTTCGGACGACCACATGATAAACATTTAATATAAAGATGTTATCGCTTTAAACCTAATACACTTGGATTAAGACAATTACAATCCCTTTTTATGTTTGATGACAGATTTGTAAAGTAAAGTTTGTCTAACTAATTCAAAGAAACTATACTTGTCATGGTATGTGAAGCAGGGAGTATATTTCACAATATGCATTCTTGTAAGAGTTGGTGTATTCTTGGTTGAGTCAAGACAATAAAATTATATGATTCACGGTTGGGGGGCTTGTTAATCCTTCCACAACGGCGCCAGGTTCTATGGCAATTAGCATGTAATTAAAGAGATCTCCTCGTTTATAAACGTCGATTGGGTTTTAAATTACGTCATTTTTATCGAGCCAAGTTAGCCCCAACAAGGGATTAAAAATATCTAACAGTTCCGTAACAAAACTTCTGTGAATCGTGAATTATTCGAAAAATTAACCGACCTTGGAATATGTTGTTAAGAAGTTAACAGTTACATTATTAGATTGAAAGACATAAATAGCGGAAACTCCAGATAAAAATGACACTTGCATTAAACTTTGAGCTTATTTCCTTTGAAGAAAAGTCTTTCAGTTTTCAGCGCTTTACCCTTTTATAAAAAAAGTCAATTGGAAGCTTATTTCCGTATTCAATGTAAATCAACGCTTAAAAACACATTCATGAATTTTATTGCTACGACAACCAGACAATGCTTAATTGAATTAACTCATAATTCAGCAGAATTAATCGATCATTAATTCTCGTATAAATAAATTAGAATATGAATTAAAAAGATACGTTTAATTTAGATTGTATTTTTGATTTCCTGTTGCACGTAGCCAATTAATTTACAGAAAAACAGAACAGGAAGAAAAAACACCGCATTCGACAATGATTCTACATGTATGTAATAAAAGTCCATTACTACGTTTATGCTTTGCGCAAATGCGAATTCTCCCGAACGCTCAAGTTAAGATCGGCTTCTCTCCGATAGAAAATCTCCATATTTAAAATCAAGATCTGCTCCAGGATCTCCCATTAATATTTAACCGATAATTCAATGCAACTTACCAAGAGGATCTCCGCGATATAAACAAAAACTCACCTGAAACAAAAATTAAAATGAAAAACAACCATATTTAAATTTACAATGTCTGCATAACCGTTATAAATATAACTTACGTTATTCAAATACTTTGAAGGACTTAAAATTAAACTGAACATTATTGTTTGGAAAATGAGGACCGCAGTCGGCCTCAACCAAACTTAAAGGTGTCCATACCCGCGCGAGCAGCCCGAGAGTGCTCTAGTGGACCCTGAAGTCGTACTATCGGAATGTTGTGTCCACGATCAAAAATCGAAAATTATAATTTTTTATATTATATTTTTTCCTTCAACTAGAACTCACTATCGTGTTCAATCCAAATCAAAATTTTTAAGTCAAGAAATGGTTGCCATTCCAATACCATTATAGTCAATCGGTCAGTTGTAGATGCGAACGCCCACCCGCCCACCGCATTCACATGTCGTGCCATGAACGAAACGGTTTTTAGTTACAAAGAACAATTGTGAAATACAAGAAACGAAATGTGGATGCAATATGAAAATGGTTGTCATTCAGAACCAGTTTGTCCACCATTCAGTCGAAAATGTAAATTTGAGTATATATTTTGGTGTATATTTTTGTCTGAAATTGGATTGATTCTCATTACTGGTATAAGGTTCGTTTGTGTCTAAAAAGCGTACTATGGTTAAAAAAATATAAAACAATTAATAATTTATCAATGGGAATGTTGTGTCCACGAGTAAACATCCTAAAGAACCATTTGAGTTTAAAAAACAAAAAGATCAGTGTTAAGAACCCAAAAACATTCACCGAGAACCTTACAAGATTAATTTGAATTACTCACAAAAATGTCACTAGAGCAATTGAGCAGAAGACATCCCCTTTTAGTCTAAAAATCTATGAAGAATTCGAGACGGTAAGTGTAAATCGTCTAAAAACAAAGTAATTATACCTTTATGTATTAGTTACCATTCCTCCATTGCCTTAACTGTCTCTTTCATAACCTCAAATATACATCAAAAGGTATGACCTCTAGAACAAAAAGTACACGTCAACCCATCGCGACGGAAGGACTTGTATATTCTAATTGTTGTCACTGCACTACACAACATACATATTTTATACAGATGGTATGTTCTGATCATTTAGCGTTTTTGGCAGTTCTTCAAATAACTGAAACCGCAACATTTGCATCATAACATTTTTCATCACGCAGTATATGTAGTGAGAAACAAAAAGAAATCGCTAGGGGCGAGATCTAGGCTCTACGGAGTTGCCAGCTGCAGTTTAAGTTCATGTGTTTTTGCGGTCGTCTGCGGTGTTCAATTATTATCATGGTGCAACAGGCAGCCACGTCTAGGAATCTTCGGCGGGACTTTAGTAAGCAATTGCAGAAGTTATGACAAATTCAAAAGACGGTCGAAATTGAACCACTCAGAAGCTACTTCTTTTGTTCTTGAACTTCTGGATCCCCATTATATTATGATATGCCACGACAAGCAGAAAGAGTAGCTACCAAATTTTCTCGTGGAATGTTGCTTTTTTTTTTAATTTAAGACTTCAAAATTTTGTTGCTCATCCTCACAACCTCACCGCTGTTCTACGGTCAAGATCCTCGAAAATTTCAGAAGACTTCAAAAAGTACTCAAGTATAAATAACAACCGCAATTTTATATATTTAACGCCACTCCAAGAACTCAATGAAGTAATGAGACGCGTCCTCCAAATCTTAAAACCTTCCCATCCTATCTTTGTCCTCATGATGACTCTCCATTCTACAACTGTATGCAACATTTAGTTGCCTTATTTGTTTCCCGGGCGGATTTCAATGCGAGCTCATTTCCTGGACTGATTGTGCGTTGCATATTGTATGTCTCCTGCTGTGACGTATTGCTGCAGGACTAGACGACCAGACCGGATTGCTGGTTGGCATGGAAGTGGAAATCGGGCCTCGGGTGCGAATTTTCTTTAAAACGCCTGCAACTTTCTATGGACGCATACCAATGTGTCTGCTTCATGGTAGGGCGGCACATGTTGAATTATTCAAACAATCCTTTCCACACACAACCAATGATTCGTTTGAATTCAATTAGACAAACCGAAGGCTTGCGTCAAACGATTTACGAACGAACCCAAAAAGGAAAGTTATCGAAATGACTAAAGCAGGTCTTAACACTTTTGTGGAAATTTTATCGTGAGCGACACACTATGCGATTTCGTATTTTATAAGCATTTTGGACCTCATTGTACTAACAAATCCGTTACTGACAACTTCCCATTTAGGCACAATGAAATAGCACAAGAATACCTCAGGATAGTAGTCTTGTCAGCAAGCTTTAACCTCTACATTATGAAGGATTCCTTAGGAGAGAAACACAACCACCATAATGAGGTAGTAGCTTCTGTTCACGTCAAATGTGGAAAAAAGAGAAACTTTATTTTGCAGTTTCTAATAATATATCAAATCAGAATTGCGAGAAATATTGTAGTGGTAGTATCCGTCAAGATATCAGATTAAAATTCTGAGGTCTTCAGGACTGTGATATTTTAAATTGGATGTCATGTTCGTCCTTAAGCCTTTCCTGAAAAATGTTCTCCGAATCGGTCGACTCATTGCAGATATTTATTTTCAAAATTGCTAAAAAAAAACAAACTGCTCACTTGCACATTGTCAGGCTTACATATCTGAGAGAAAAACAATAACACATATTCCGTTATTTCTGTTGAAAAAGATGCCACTTTCAAAATGTACATATAATTTATTAAGAAGATAAAGAAGAATGTTAATAGAGTTCAAAGGTGCATCCAGAGTGCAGTAAAAATACAGTTATGTATAAATAAAAACACTTTTTACGATGATAGGTACTTAAGATGTCAGACTGCAAATTACTCTGAATATGCGTGTGCATATATGCACAAGCTGTGTACCGAGTTATCATGCCCTTATTTATTATTCGATCTTAATGAACAAAAAGATAAAAAATAATGGTATTTTTAACGGTAAGATAATTCAAACAAGTACTAACTTTCCTCCACCAAATTCAATACATCTTTTCGTGTAGAAGTACCAAAACTGAGTAGAGTGGAATTAGTTCCCTTGTTGGCTATTTCAAAGAACTTATTTAAGAATGGCATATTAAAAATTGAAATTGTCAAAGCAAAAGGTACCATCTAATTTCGCTGTCATGGCATACACAGTTGAATTTTCATTTTCTGAAGAAGTAATTCCCCCAATGACCACTCGATTGTTATGCATCCTTGAATTCAAAAAGATCTTTCAAAATACTCTAATAAAAACATAACACTCCGTTTTCAGTGAGATCGCCTGTATGTTTAAAGAACTAAAATCAAAACCACATTTACTGTTTAAAAGAACTTTTATTAATATACATATAAAGAAACGGTGATCCAAAAGTGGTATGATGGTTTCTCTTTTCCTAGTCATGGACACAGCGAGTTCTAAAAATGTTGATAGGTAAAACCAGCAATCAAACAATGCCATTCATCCAGATGTTTCAAGATAATTTACCGCAAGCGATAAACATATAGTATCTCAAGGCCTTTTATGCCGCACAATTTAAGTAGAACTTAAATTTACGACCAACTTAAATTACGATAATATTGTTGTAAGAAGCGTACCCAAAAAGCTAAAGCCTAATGCGGTGCAAGACGCGTTCTGCAAGTGGATCTGCAATTACGTCAAGTAAGTCTGGCCTAGACATTAGTAATCGCAATAAATGTGTGTTTACGACCGGCTTATCTGCAAGTCCGCATGTACTGTTGGCGGACACACACGCACATAAGCCATTAGCCGCACCAGTCATCGGCCGGCTCTCCGTGTTAATTAATTACGCTAATGGCCGTCTTCGAGGAGTTGCTCCGCCACCAAGACTACGCGCAACGAAGAAGTGCAAAGAGAAAACTTTATGGCATTGTTCCTTCAAGAACAAAACTTAAACTTTTGGCAAATCGTGTGTTAGATAACAGGTGACTATTTAATGATGAAGCAAATAAAGTGGACTGGCACCATTGGATAATTTGGCACACCTGGCGATTGACGCCTTGACAGATCTTGATTATTTTTTTGGTTCCATCTCGTACCTACATCCCTCAGCCTCAACATACCGATTTGTATTTACTGACGCAATTTCTACAAAAATCAAAAACGAATGGTGGATTGTAACAGGAATTGAAGAGGAACTGTTTTATGTGTTTTGCACACATAAAAAAACAACAAAGCTACATACAACGAAGAAAAAACCCAGTGCTATATTAAAATTTTAACGTGTTGCTGGTTCGCCACTGGGTTATTCCTTTGATAATTTAAACTCCATTAGTAGCTCGCACATTTGTAATTGTCTTCACCCTATTATTTATTCAATAAACGAAGGAGGCCCAAATATACATAATTAATCTCAAGAACGGGATGACTAACGAGGTATGTTTTTTTTATTTATTAATTAGCATACTTCCGAGCATAATTAAAAGTCGATCTTTAGAAACACACAAATAATAACAATATATGCATTTTACAACTCTGTTCGTCCCCACTCAACCCACATCCGACAACTTGTCAAAAACAAAAATTGGTAAAATAAAGCTGGGGACCAAGAAGCAGGTAGAAAATCCCTTCCAATGAAGGTTACCCCAACAATGGCCAGGTCTGAAACCACGACAACTTCAATTTATGCCAGTCGTTTATAAGTTAGTGACAATCGTAAGCTGACTCTACGATTCGATTCCGAACGCTGGAAAAGCCCAGTATCGAAAAAACTGCAGACGCCTCCAAATTAAGGAAAAATGGGCCAAATGATATCAGGACTAAAAGGTGGGATTAAGAAAATAGTATTATAGTATTGACAGGAAAGAGGCTTTTGTCAGGACAGGTGAAAAGATCCAATTGCTTTGTGTTGACATTTTGAAAACGAGTCTTTCTCACGGCTCTTTTGTGCCTACAACATCCTAATTTTTTAGTACCACCAACAGGCTTCAATTCCTCGAATCAACAACACCTGCACGACAATCGATTTTTAATCGGTACCACTGACAGAGCGGGTCTCGGTGTGATGCATGTATTGCACATCGATCAAGCATTCAGAATCTGCATATTAAATTTCAAGCCCAGTAGCTGCTTGACCTGTCATGTTGGTTGCGTGCGTGTATCGCGGTAGTTTTTACACAAATTCCTATTTTGGTCGCACACTCCATAATAAAGTGGCCGAGTCTGAACAGGTTCACGCGTTCATCAGAACTAGTATTAATTTTAATCATTGCTTCCATACCATCATGCATTAGGTCTTCTGAAAATAAATAAATCAAGAGATTACTAACACTCTATATTCCTGGTTTTACTAACGTGTTTGTAATTTTAACGAGAAGGGCCACATTGTCTGCAGCTATTTTCGGGCGATGGTGTTCGTTGGAGGTATCTTCTAGCAGGGCAGTAAAGTCGCTAGTTATTTTTATACCGCCATAAAAACAATAAAAGGATATGCTAAAGTGTTCGGTTGTAAGGCTCGAGACAGATATATGCATCGTAAACTATACCGCGTTTAATAACATGGGGTTACGGCACCGTTGCCTGGGTCAAACCGCCAACACTCCAAAGAAGCCACGGCCTTACTCCAATAAACTTCACGGAATTCTTGAATGCAAGAAACAAATGGAGATTATAATAACCTAATATTGAAGTTGATTCGGTCTTCAGCTAGAGATTCAAATTTCGTTGACTTTTTATTTTTAAAACCTAATTAGAAAGCCACAAAAATTTATTTTGCCTATTTACGACTCTAAACTAGTCTTTGTCAATGATTCATACATCCAGTAGGCGTTGAACGCTCCAAATAACGTGTAAATTTTGTTAACATAATCTATGGGTCATTTATGAAGACCCGATAGTACGTTATGTATCATAAAAAAAAATGATTTTGTGAAGTGTCGGCAACGGAACCCTTTAACTCTTATACCTGTCTTATAATCTATATATTTTTTTGTACAAACTCAGAAAATAGATATGAGGGACTTCCCCCTACAGTCATCATTAACGCAGATTTTACTTAATTGCTGCTTAAAACTACGAAAGTAATCAACCAGTCCGTTTTATCAACATAGAAAACTAACAGTAGGAGCAATAAGTCACATAAAACATAGTAGGTATCACCTCTTAAAGACTACATATTTAAATAGAAGCCATGGAGGTATGTGTCTAAGAACGAATACCGATTCCATTGAAGAGATTTGTCTTATAGAATAAATAACAATTTCTTTGCAAGAAGCGATATTTGCTGACAAATTAAGGAGGCGGCTGCAGCAGCAGTTACGCATTGGTGAAGGTGGAAGATACGTTAGGCGATTATTTATGCCGACAGGGCCGTAACGACCGAATATTAATTTATGCCAGCCCATAAAATCCAACAAGCAAACCACATAAACGTGTAAAAACAGCTATAATCATGAGCAGCTAACAACCGCTGGATAAATAATCGGCCCGGCTCCACCAAACCGGTCCCAGTTTTAGTTCACCAACTCTTGCTGTTCTCCTTGTGTTTTGGTTCTCTGGGCCCAGGCTACAACACGCTCTCATTTAAACCTCAATTTCGTCGAAAGCAAGAAAACACCGATTACCTTTCTAATTTACGAGAAAGAATCAATTTCAAGTCTGCGGCTCGTAGACCAAGGATCCGTCCATGGAAAAAATGCGGTAGGGTCGGTCACCTGACATACCGCATTGAGATTGCCAGATTATCCGGCACTAAACATGTGCTTATAACACAATAACAGAGTTATGATATATTCGAGAGGGTAACTCTTAATATAGGGGTGAAAGATATTTATGATGACTACTGGAAGTCATCCGAGGGGTAAATCGGTCCGTCACTCACACATAATAGCGAAGCTACTACAAAAACATATTATACGTATTCATTCAACAAACATACCTATCCGGCACAAATTGTCCGTGTAAACAAATTAAAACCGCCACCACAAACGAAACTATTGTCAACAAAATTGACAACACCAACCCATTGGCTGTAAATTTACTCCAACATTTTTTATGCCTACCACAAATCAAACAGTCGTAACAGTTTCCTGTTGAATTAATTGAAACAGTCCAGTCGCAAATATTTTGCGAACTTTACTCATAGTGCGTTCTGAAATTGCGTATGCATAATATGTACGATCGTAGTCAAAAAAATCTAGGACACAATGTGTACAAAATTCACTTCCTTTGCGTTGTCGTGTGAATGGGATATTAATTTTTTGACACAAAAGCTCCTAACCTCAAATTTTGACAGAAAGGTAAAAGTAGTGAAAGTATAAAGCAAATTATGATTTAGTTGCATTTATTAATCTAAATCAGGTTCTTCAGTAGATGCACTACAATAATTGTCCTACAAGAATTTTAATAATTTACAACTTTTTGTTTTCTTAAATTTTACGTGTTGGAAGATGTAATTTTCCTCAACGATGGTTCCACGTATGGTAACATGCACTGTTCTAAAACTCTCCTCCAATGCAACGTCAACGGATTTTCCTTCAGAAAGTTGACGGTATATTGATATTATGATTGAATTTAGAATTTGCCACTGGATCTAAATCCAAACTCAATCTACTAGTTTTTTTTTGACTGCGATGGTACGTAATCGCATACACTGTCCTGAATTTGTTAATATTTCTAGAATGTGACCAAATTTGTGCTCTTCACTAGCAATTAAAAGAAGGGTAATGTCGCCCGCATGGTTCTTATACCCACACAATAATTCACTGCTCGTATCTGTAATATAGACAATGCTGTCACTGACCGAACTGTCTACAAGGTTGTCTGTATACATATAAATCGTGTCTCTAGAATGATCGAATGCTGCATCTTCTGACCACAAATTTCCAAACCGAAGATGAAAACTAGTGTTCTAATCTTCAAACAAGTTTTTACCTACAGGCATCAAATAATATGTTCGAGATTAAGATAGTATTGAATGAAGATAAAAGAAAAAAGCTCAACCTATAAATTTAATAATTTTAATTTGTTAGGATTCAGGATACGCCTAAAACACGAGGTGATTTATCAAGATGTGATACTCGAATTTTGCTTGTTGCTTTTTCAACTTATTGATTTGACCCTTATCTGCCAATCAACACTGATAAAACTCTTCATCTAAAGATTCACGACATCATTTTTGTGCATTACAACTAAAACTGTAAAAGCAATAATTGATCTTCTTCTGATGTGTATTCTCAAGATTTTGATAAAGGAAAGCATAATAATACCGTCAAAATATTTGTTTCTGTCACTTATCTAATCTTCAACACTAATCTATAGTTAGCTTTATTGTTGATAATTACTATATTATTAGATCCAAAAAAAATGTTACAAAATCAAAGTCAAATAAATTATTTTACATTAGATTCAATAAATAAACAGACACCACTTCCTACGAGAACAATAAATTATCAGACCGAGAATAATGTAGAACAACCATATTGGATTTTGCATTCAGCGTCTTCCTGAAATATACCTGGCCCACCACCGGTAGTGAAATTCCCACAAACGCATACATCCACGAAAGAGATTGAACAATTAGGTATTGAAAGATGTCAATTTGTAAGTTGGTACAAGAACCAAACCATCACATATTTTTAAATCTTTCCGATAATGCCAGAACCTATGACAGTCTCAACAGAAAGCTCTTTGCAAAATGATTTTTTTGAAGCGGATGCAATTCGGAAAACCTGTCATAGTATCATATCGTCAAAATTCGTTCATTTTCTTCCAAGTCTAACACAGGTGAATGACATAGCGATTTGTTGTTTTTCGTCAGAATGCCCCAATTTATCAATCAATGTATTTCGTATCATGCGGGCAAAACATATCTTGTAAATGGCTAAAAGAAAAATACACTGTTACCATTGATATTGTTCTTTTTTTTGAATGGCAGGTACAAGTGCACACGACTACATAAGTAATCCAAAATTTTACTCCAAGCATGACGGTTAAAACAATTTTGTGTAAAATATGACGAATCTTGTCCAACAGTCGTTCCGAGTGCTTCACCTCGGCGGTTTCTTTCATTCATCGACCCCTCCTGCAAGACCGAACTCCACACGTGATCTCCATCTATTTCGGGAGTCCGCGTCTATTTGCAGGGTCACGAATCATGACGCTCGTCAGCGGCGTCTTTGTACCTAATTGCTGTTTAATTTCACGGAGTGAAGGTACTATTTCAAGACAAAGCAAGGGCGCCAATGTTTATCAACAACGTTTGACCGATATTGGTAATCATGCATGCACATCACGTTTTCTGCCAATTCTTAATCACCTAACATTTGGTCACGTTTTTGGCCTATATTTCCAGGTAATTAAAGCAGAGGATGGCGCGGATTCCATTTCAATTCAATTGAGTTAGAAGTGTAGGTGGACAGCTCGGTGTAATCTGCAATAGAATGGAAGAATTCCCTGTTTCATATGCAAGGTGCATCCAGTTGATGAAGGTAATTTCGATAGAAGACACGTTCGTGTGTCACAATAACGAAGGGTGGACACCGACGATTTCCGGTTCCGTAATCCACACCGTACTTTATTGGTGTCCAAATTACCAAAACTGCCACAGGAATAAGAGGCTAGACAATGGACAGAAGGGGCAACGTTTGGAATATTCAATGGAACAGCCAGCTTCAATATTTTTTCTTTAATGTTCCGTACAAGATAATTTCGGATTTAGATTCTGTTGTTACAAGATGCGTACATTTATAAATTTCCAAGAATGTGATATACGCCAAATGATTATTGATGGACAACGGCGTCTTTATTCCCATGACCTTCACAGACAGGAACGAATAAATCGTCCTGACAATATCGAAAGGATCAATCACTTCCGCAGCTAGTGATGGCTTCCTATCTTCTGCGTTCGCGGTCGAACCACAGGGTGAAAATGAGCAGTTTATCTCAACCGAGATGAGATGTCCGTCGAGAAACCGCAAGAAGCAGCGTGCATACGAGCTAATGTGCGCTCCGATCTCGTCCAAGAAATGTAATTCTGTTGAATTGTGGTGAATGTCATTGAATCAAATTGGAAAAAAAAAACAGTCTAAAAATCTCATATAGCAGGTGAGGGAAATCTCTCTACCAGGTATCTATCATCATCACAGATCCCTATATTTACTGGCGTAATCTTGTACCGAGCGGCTACAGACGAACAAACGAGTCGAAGTCCAAAGTTCCACGTTCCTGAATCAAAATTCTACTGACCGGTTATTTCAAATCGTGATTGTTATTGCCTGATGTGTTGTTGATATCAATGTAATTGCGAGACGAAGATTAGTCGTAAGACAAAGAACACACCCGATAAATTTCGCGCTCCGCTAAATGCCAGACAACTTGCATTCTAAAGAATAATATACACAAAATATGTAGTAACGAACCAGACAGTATAAAATAAACCATAAATATAATAAAAAAACATTAAACTTATGAATAATAGATGCACTATTAGTTCAAAAATGTTATCTGTTAAAACACTTGTTTAAAAATTAAAAATGCTAAATCATGTTGTTTTGGCAAGCACTGATGTTGGCAAACAATAATATTTTTTTTAAATATGTCATGACTAACAGCAATTTCAAAATTGGAGGCTTTCTGTGCTCAAAAACAGTGGTGATATTTCTCTAAAAAAATCCATTCAATCCATCCCCAATTAGAATTTGTAACACCATTACATTAAAAAAAATCTGTTCGTTGACCCTCAGTAAATGATAATAATTAATAATTATGTATGTATTTATACTAAAAACTTGCACCGACATACACCCACATAAATTTCACTGCTTATAATGAGGGTAACAAGCGATTTTGGACAAAATAGGAGTATTTTTAAAACCTTGAAAAGGCCATGGAGAAATTGTGTCAAATAATAATTATCTTATTGATTTTTTGGGGTAGTCAGATTTTTATGTAATAATTATTCCCATAAAAATCTGGGTGCGTTTAAAACCACAAAAATAAGATAAGTTAACTAAAAAGCAAAAAATTAATTTTCTTTATATAATTAACTAGCTGACCCGGCGAACTTTGTACCGGCTCAGAATCAATAAATGTTGTGTTAACTTATTGGCTGAATCAAATTCAGTTTTTTTTTTTTTTTAAAACTTAATCCACACAACGCCATCAACTGGCTTGACCGGAACCAGCATACAACGCCATGTATATTTTTGTTTCTGTCATGTATCAAAGATAGCGTTATATACGAATTTCATACAAATTGTATGAGAAAATTTTTTTCGTTAATTTTGTTTTAATAGTTATTCGCCTCCGAAAAAATAAGTCAATCCGTTCTCAAGATATCATCAAAAATTTGTGTTTGGAGTCACGCGCAACAGAAGTGAAACTTTGAAGTTTACTCCTTAAAAATCTATTTTCTACCAGGGGGGAATTGTCGTTGCCCTGTACCAAGCTCCCCGCCCTTTGTAATTTTTCCGATGTTTTAATAGTTATTCTGGTATTCGGGGCGGAGGCAAATCCAACAAATTAAAGATCGTAAAAATCGGTACAGCCGTTCTTGAGTAATAAACACAAGGGGTCCCCCTGGGCCCCCATGTCCATGTTTTTAATAGTATTCTGCTATTCGGTACGGAGACAAATACAACAAATCAAAAACCATGAAAATTGGTCTAGCCGTTCTCGAGTTATAAGTGTTCGAACAAACCCGACTTTGTTTTATAAATTAAGATAATTAGATAATAAACAATAATTTCTTCATCATGTACATTAAATAAAACAAAAAAATAATTAAAATTTAAATGTATTCAAGTCAAACTCCATAAACTAATAATAATAAACGTAAATTACAATATTGGAACATGTTTCGGGAAAAAGCTCCTCCCATCATCAGCCCTAATTTTACAAGACATTAATGATACAATAATGAGGTAGTATATTAAAAAATATTTTTTTTGGAAATTACAATAATCATAAACATCATTGAAAAGTGTATGATTTAGCGCTATTATGGTGAAATTATACTTACTGAAAATGCAAAAAAAAAAATTGAATTGAAATCCGTCTAATTTTTTATGAGAGAACTGTACTAGTTTAAAATACGTCATTAGTGGCCGGCATATGAATTAAGCGAGGACCTACGCCTTTCAATTTCCCACTCTCACTCATTTTATAAGTAATTCTTTCCTTCTCGCTCTTACTCCCTCTATGCTCGGAAACTAATGACGTAGTTATTCGCCCAAGAAATAATTTTTCATTTATTTCATGAAAACGGTTATGATTAAAGCAAAACGAAAAAATGGGAGTCCTCTATTTTAAGCAGTTTCATTTATAAAAAAATTTCATTTTCATTTTAAAAAAATTTAGTATACTACCTCATTGACGAATTACAGTGGGGTTCTCACCTTAAAGAATGTTTAAATTATGACGTTGTTTTGAAATTTTAATAAAATTGACGTTTTGAAATGGTTACATGATTTTTAAAAATTTGGAAAAAACAATATTTGTTAAATTGTAAAAATAATTAAAAATGGATCGATGAGAATCTGGTAAGTTTGTTTAAACTATATTTGAGTGGGTATAAAGGTAATAAATACTGAAATTATTTTAAGAGAAAGAAGTAAGATTTGAGGTTAAAATAATGTTGGATGGAAAAAAATTAATTGAAAAATTAAAACAATGAATTAATAATAGGATTAGTTACTCTGTTCATTTAAACAAGATTCGTTAGAAAGACTCCAGTTTCAACAATTCAATAGCGTAGCAAGTGAGAGCGCTATATGAAGCATCTATGAGGAAGAGCAGTTGAGACTTATATTGTGGAACAACTTTGTTTTCACCGTCAAGTTGCCGACTGAGAAAGTAAAGTATTTGTTCGGTCGATTATAGGCTGCGCAGCCAACACAGAACTTCCATTTCGTTGTTTAACTTGCAAAGGGAACATGTCTTGGACCTCCGATTTAATGCTCGGATGCTTGATAAAATCTATTCGACCTCGAATGCTTACATTACATTTCTTAATAAGCTGCGTTAGGCGACGGTACCATAATTCCCCCAACGAAAAACACATCCGATGGTGAAAATAAGTTGTCTAAAAAAATTAAACATTGGGAATCGATTGAGGTACCAGTTGAGTAATCTGGGATTGTTGCAATTTTGTATACATATGTATATAAAGCATCTATGAGGAAGAGCAGTTGAAACATTCACTGTGCGATGAGAGTGACAGTCTCTACCTGCTACTACCTACCGACGCTAACCCTAACGACCACGTGCTAAGAGCTAAGTGGTTGTGTCTGATACCGGGTGACTATAATTTTTTTTTTAATTGTTTTGTTGCGTTGGTCATAGATTTCATGTTCTTACATCAAATACATGAAATGAAATTTTAAAAATTAAGTTAATTAACTTAATTATTATCAGTCTCACACCGTATTAAATAAAGTGTTTTTTAACATTAATAAAATTTAACATT
Organism: Diaperis boleti; assembly: GCA_963583935.1. Taxonomy (NCBI): domain Eukaryota; kingdom Metazoa; phylum Arthropoda; class Insecta; order Coleoptera; family Tenebrionidae; genus Diaperis; species Diaperis boleti. The sequence continues at coordinate 20,581,262 of OY757249.1, forward strand.
ACTGGATGACATGATGAGTTTTGCCACTGCCAACGGCTCAGTGTTGGCAATAGCGGACAATAGTCGATAAGATAGTAGTGGACGAGGCAGAGTCGCCATAAAAGAGCTTCGACTGAGCTTAAAAACCGTTGGTGGTGTCTAATACCGGGTAACTATAATTGTTTGAAAATTATTTTGTTGCGTTGGCCATAGATTTAATTTGTTTCACTCTGTTGTTGAACCTGGAGCGTAGCCCTCGGGTTTGGCCAGTATAAAGTTTGTTTACTGTGGTCGAACCGAACGGGTGTACACATAAGTTATTTCTCTTTTTAGGATCACCCGTTATTTTAATAATAACATGTATGGATCAAGATGTTTTCTTTTCACTTTAAATAATTTTCCCTCCACTTCCGGTACTGGTAATTAATAAAAACATCTACCGGTTATCTGATTGCGTGTCTCTGTTGACACATCATCATTCAACGCCAAAAAGTACCCATGACAAGACGTGCTTTTTGTAAAACGACGCACCCGGTATTGAAGTGTTCGAAATGTACATTATTTTGTTTCGACCCTTCCTTACTGAGTGTCTTCATAATATAATCAACCCCTATGCAAAATTTCAGATTTCTGAACAGGGCGGTTTGGATTGTGCATTGATTTGTCAGTCAGTTTCTCCTTTTATATCTTTAGATAGCTACCATTAGACGACATGTTCAATTTCTACACAATACCCAAAATTAACTTTCCTCAATGGACTCTAGCATCAAAATATTTGATCTTACCTCTTATAAGAGGGCAATAATTTAATTATTTCATTATTGCATCCTCCTTGAACGTGTTCGTTACTTGAATGATCTCATTATTATTGTTTTGTCTGGATGAAATAAAATAGCTTCCTGGAATTTGCTGAATGCCATTTTTTCTTTAAACTGTTGTGATGTAGTTGGAGGTGTATGTGATTGTAGAATCGGACAAAAATCTAGGAGTCTGAAGGAACTACAAAAAAATCTCATTATTTCAAATCTTATCAAGTAAAAAGAAAACCTTCCTGAAAGATGCGAGTCAGGAATCATTACAAATCCGAAAATAAACAATAAACAGATCAGTTAAGCAGCTGCAAGAGTTTCAGATTAAGATTTCATTCAGATTAAATTTAACAGATAGATTTTTTAGACATTCGAGAATTAGGTAGATAATGAGTAGAAACTGCAATTGCGGACAGGGCAGATTGAGTGGAAATTTATTTTTCCGTGGATCATTGAAATTGGTGCCTCGAGCTTCGCGGTCGACCCCTTAAAGAAACATACTCCAAGAAGGTCATATTTCCCTGTACATGAAAGTGACCATTTAGGAGCTCAAAGTTACCTCATGGATCCTTTAAGAACAACAATGCAACTTATTTCTCGCTAGTCAACGAATTGAAATAACCTCAAAAGTCAAACTTTTGTGTAGAATTTTTAAATACTTATAACAATCGGACCGTGCTCATCCGTACCTCAATCTTCCCGTAAAAATGTGTAGAATATTTTGGTGTGATCATTTTTATAGAAAATCTTAGTTTTTTGGGTCGTTTATTTTTCAGATCAAGTTTCAGATTTATATTTGTCAATGTTTTAAGACATAGTAATATTTCATAAAACCCCACTTTTCTATGTTTGCAAGTCCTTTATTCTAAGTTTGATGGTAATGAATATTTTAGTTAGTTGTGACGATAAGAACCAAGTAAGTAAGTGGCTTCTATATAGATTAACTTCCCAGATAGAAAGAATAAACGGAAGGTAGGCAGATAGGAAGTTAGTCTACCCGATAATAATCAACTCGATCAAAAGACTTACTTAGGTCGGTGATCAGTGGAATCAGGAAGTCAACACAAAAAAAAACTTTTAAAAGCTAATTTAAACATTGATAGAAGCTGACTTTCTTACCATCGTAATTAAAAATGGTGTTATCAGATCTCGCAATGAGATGAATGAGTAAATTCTGAAGATTTAGTAGCAATTGGTTAAAAAAGTCAAGCGCATTGTCACATGAAATTAACTTATTGCTAATGGAACGTTCAAGCTCTCCTATTCGAGGACCTAAAATTTTTTGAGCTTTCTGACAGCGTTGGCTCTGATGTCAGAAATTCATAGTATACTTGATTTAGGATCTCTTTACACCTTATTTTTTTAAGTGGGAACCGATGGATATTTAATTTGCCTTAAGTAATTTTTTAGAAAAACCTACAGTGTGTCCCTGGATGGGGTGCGCATGAGGTGATTTTCCTCTATTAAGTTGTTTGGAGAGGAATATTTTTGGTCTAGACTGGCTTTGCTTATCTTACAACTGTAGAAAACTAAAACAGTCAAACATTTTAATCAACCTGTTTTAAATTAAGGGGTTTTTTCTTTAATTTTAAAGATTTTTTTTTCTAAGTCCATAAACTGAAGGCAAAGTTGCCTAGCAACCTGAACACAGTGGCAGTCACGGCTGATACCTTAAAATAATGAACAAAACAATTTGAACAATCCATTGCGGCTCAAATGAACGCCAGGAATTTTTTCTTGAAATTCTTGGATTACGTGTTGATATTATAGGTCCCCAAGGCCGTAACACTGAATTAAAAAAAATCTTTGCTGAAGACTTAGTATTCCAATTTTTTTTGACAACAATGAAGTTTCATAAAGTTTCAATGGTATTTTTTAGGCGTTGCTAGGCAGTGTTCAGCTTTAAATACTAGATTTATCAAAAATATTGGGACTTAGACAAAAATTAGATCCTATTCGAAGAAAAAAGCCCCCAATTAAAACATATCAACTATGATTTGCATTGTTTTATCTTTTTTTGTAATTTTATAACAAGCAAAACCAGTCAAGACCAAATATATTCTTCTCCAAACAACTTACTACAAAAAATCACCTCATGGGCACCCCATCCAGGGACACATTGTATAATAACCGTAATTTGGCAATAAAGGAAATCAGAAGGAAAATGCCTCCCAATTAATCACCGCTTAGCGCTTATTACAGGCCGACTACTTGCTATCCACGCTGGTAGTTAAAATATAGATAATTTTGTACAGGAAAGTCATTACGATTTTAATAACGTTAAAGATAGTGGGTGATCCCTAATAAGAATGGAATGAAAGGATGTATAATTTCGTAAGATACTTAGCCGCCGACAGTTCGAACAAATCTCCAGTGTCGGCATCCTACGGCAATAGCTCGCACCGGGTGCTACCGCGGAATCACGAGTTCGTCACAGGCAAAGAAGCCAATTCGTGATAAGTTATGCGGACATAGATGCCGTGTAGCAGCAAATGTTTTCAAGCCGTTTAGTAGAGCCGAGTCGGATATGAGACACACGTGGCAACCGCGCCGACGGCCGCGCCAGACAGAGACGGACTGGAGAGCACACCACATGCCCGAAAGGGACACCCGAAGAGTTGGCCAGAAAAAGGCAACGAGATGTTTGGGAAAAGAGGAAGGCGCGACCCACCTGGTCCGCCGGGGAAATAATAAACAAGAGCCGTTTTAAAACAGAGAATAAAACACAGCCCAACCTAAAACAAAGAGTTGAGAAAGCAACGGCACCAGTGGCGTATCTGGGGAGTGTCGCCAGACGCGTTTTCGAATCATCAGGAATTGGAGCGAATTGCGGAGAAAATGCTAAATCGTTGTATGGACAAGTCAGTTTAGGGCGAAAACCGCATATTGACTTAGGTGCCCAGATCGTTAATTTAAAATGTGTGGTGAGGTTAGTTTAATGAATTCATCTAAGGCAGGAGGTATACGTCCGAGTGGACACCTTGCATACTGTTTGTTTAGGCAAGGTCGAAATATAGCTCAATTCGTAAATTATCGAAGAATAATGGATAACCACAAACACGCTGCTGAAGAAATTATAAATATGCAAAAAAAAATGCATGCAATTTATAATTCAAAGATAATTAAATAATAAATGGAGATGGAACGATTCACACCGTGAATATTTCATATGCTCTGTTGTGGTAATGACACTAATAATTCCTTATCGCTGTGCTACACATGGTGGGCAGGTAGTGGATAAGCTCTCCACTGGACCGTTGGAGAAGTTACAGGGCCAAATGTTTTAAAGAACATCTGGGTTGCGGTTATTACTTAAAACATGGAAATTAATATACACAACTTTGAGAAAACAACAATGTTCTTTCTGATAGCAACGGGGTTTCGCACTGGAAAGACAATTCTGACTCGACGAGAGAGTTAAAATGGATCTACCTATATTGTACGCCCGAATCTTTTGTAGGGCGTGCAGAATGCAGAAGAAGCTAATAATATGTGGTACTAAAATTTTCCTTTTGATACGTGTGTTTCTGTTGTTGTCTCAGACTAGATTGTCTTTAATTAATTATGTATTTAAAAAAATCAATACTTACTTGTATATCATGCATACCTAAAGAAAACTATAAAGATTGCATATTTGTGTTTAATCAGGTATTTTCAAACATTACCTACAAAGTAATCAGTAATGACAAATACATATACGTACACCTCTATGCCGAATTAATTACAATATTTACATCAATGACAGCTACGATTCACAGGATTATGGTATTGTTGTTTTATTTTTTACGTTTTAAATTTAGATAAGCTGTTTTTATTAGATAGGGAATGTAACATTTGAATAAACAAAGAAACTTGGACCCTACTGTTGTTACGCCACTGTCAGCAACGCAGAACTGGTTGTGTAAATTAATTTCGGGTGAGAAAGCCGCGATATGTGAACCTACCGAAGCCGGGAGGCTATCCTATACCTGGCCGCGAAAATTATTATCATTTCGTCATTAGGAAGGCTATAAAACACACATTTCATTAGCGCGTAATCCGTAACGTAATGACGATGCGGCTCGACCGCAACGAATAATTGCGCCGGCCGTTTATCTAATTAATGAAAACTAATGCGAACTATAAACAGACGGTTAGATTATTTTTCAAACGGGCGATGAAGAGACGTTTTATTAGGCTGCTGGCGCTAGCACCGGGGTCAAGAGGTTTCTGTACACCATTTGTAATCGCAATTACATAAACAAGAACATTCCAGCTCGGATGAGAATTTTTTCCCAATATTGAATTTCTGTGATAAGCGTCCACGTTAATATCTTCATTTTCTCAGAAACAAGAGCAGATTCAAAACCAACGAGTAATTTTAGTAGTAATATAAGTGTCTGATTTTATGAGTCATGTGATAATAAGTCAGACATCTCAAATCTTCTTCCACCAAAACTGCCATTAGTGAGCTTATCTTGTACCATAAACACCGGGTATTTCACGGGGAGCCTATCGGAATGAAAACGCAACCCAAAATACCTGGGATACGACGATACCTTTGAAAATGTACTTTGGGTTGCGTTTTCGATTTAGTTGGGCTCATTATTGTATTTTACGTTCATTTTACTGATCATTATGAAGGTCAACAACACATAAAACTAATTGAAGATAATATGATTTGAAGCATCATAAATTGTACTGTCCATCTACCCATCTACCATCGAAGAGTATAGGAATGTAACACAACAATACCAGATAGTTTCATAGTTTGGATGTCTTTCACTTAATTTTAACCCCTTTAAAAAATCAGCATTTGTAAGTTGTATATCTCACCTCAGAAACCCTACAAAAATAATTACATCAAAGTGTTAACAACGGTAAAACTTTGTTGGCATTTTTATTTAAGTATCACACATTTTTGTGACGGCTTTTTAGAACACATACAAGGTGTTTCACATCTTATGAAATAAGGGATCCAAATTAGAGATATCATGGAGTTAGCGCCGTTCTTTTCACCTCCCACTAAAGTTCCAGCTAACAAGCCGTCACTTAAATTTAAAAGTAACAATTAAGCATTTAATAAAAAATAAAGTCCCAGTTAACTAAGTAACAGATAAATATGTTCTTATACGGTTTTATGTGATACTTGGATTTTTCCCTTTAATAATAAATATTTAATCGTTGAACATGAATCAATTTGAACCAAATAATACAGTCTGTACTGCACCGATTTTGATAATTGTTTTTTTTTTTTAAATGAAAGACATTGACAAGTTCTATGTGAAGATTATTATTATTATTTGCAAATCATTTTAGAAAAGCGGTCCATTACAGTCATTGATTTAAATGAGCGTGAATCGTTTTAAGTGAGAAGTTGGACAACTGTAGCTAAATATAGGTATCTTAGCCCCTCCCCTGAGGTTGGGTGAGCAAGTTGTGTGGGGAACTTAAGACATGCTTATTAAGACATTTATACCTCTGGATGGATGTTTGGGTGCGGGGTGTGAAGAGTGTGAAATAGAGGACGAATGAAGCTGTTCAAAATACAATTCTTTTATCGCATAATTTTTCTTGCCGAAAAATTGGTTTACCAATTCCACAAACAAAGACCATGAAGTTGACAATTCTACGAAATACCAAAATACTAATGTGATTAGTCACACTTAAAATGCAACAAACATATGGCAACAACCGGAATAATTGAATACAAGAAGTCCATAGAAACGTCTCCAGAAAATACAAATATCGTCGACCTAATCTGCAAAACCCGTAAGTCCACATTTTACCGGAATGGACATTTTAGCAACATCTTATAGGAAAAAATCAGTTCTCAACTGAAGAAAATATAGATCCCTGCAAAAATTTATAATACCGTTAAATTCAAATTTATTTTTCCCAATTTCTTAAAATCTACAACGTATTAGCCGTAACTCCACAGTTTGATGTGGAGTTATTGGTTTTACTGAAAATCGTTATTTCCATGATTATGGACTTAATGGATTTTCAGCTTTAGAATTTACATAAAAAATTAACAAAAATGTATTTTTCAGGACATTATGGCTAATTTCAAAAGCAGAACCCATAGTGTTATTTCTCACAAAATTTTCATTAATTTCCCTGAATGTGTGTTGTGAATAGAAACCCGTAAGTCCATATAAATTATAATAATGAACTGGCAAAACTCATAAGTCCATTTAAATTAATAAAAAAACATTATTGAACAAATTTACTTTGAAATATTATTAATTTTGTATTTTGTTAGTGTCCTAGTATAAACAGGTTTCACCATTTTTACATAACACTGGTCTGCAAAAAAAAACACTTTTTTTTCCTCCTTCGATTTATTATGCGTGATTTTTATAGATTTGATACTTCTGAAAACAGATATAGCATTAAAAGTTATGTACCACGTATACTTTTTTTGTTATGAATTTTTTAATTAAAACGTGTCTTTTGCTTTAAATTCAAATCATAACTGAACAATAGTAGACAAAATTGGTGCCAAAATGTTAAAAGTTATCAAAACAATCTAATAACTTGTTATTAGGAGCATTTCACTTCGTAGTTTTCTTCCTTTTCTTGCCTTCGAGCCAATCTCTCCAAGTTCTTGAACAACTGTTACAGCATATTTTCGTGAGCGAATTTTTATACCCCTTTCATCGACAGGAAATCCAAAATAACGCTGATAAGTACTTCTAACTAAAATAGTTATTGTATTTAATTGAAATTTTATAGTAAATTCCCCGTAAATGCAGCAAAACACGTCTGCAGAGTTTTTGCAAGTTCTTTGCATTTTGTACCTACAACAAAATTAAATTTGCTATGAAATCATAATATAATCATGTGATTTTATTTCGCTCTATAGTTGAGAAAACACATAAATTTTCGCAACATGTAACAATCTAATGCAATACTTACCAAAATATACCCTTTAAAATAAAAACAATCAGTGGACAACTTTTTTACGTACTGAGCGCCACGGAGTCATAGAAAGAACTGCGCAGGCGCCTAGAATGGTGTAAAAGCAACGTCCGTCAATATCGTTCCTTCTATTTCTATCAATTCGAACCGTTTTTGCATATACAAATACGATCTAAATGGAATAAAGTAGCGTTGTTGCGAGACCGAAACACAAAAAGACTGAATTTTGAACAATTATATAAAAAACATTTAAGAAAATATATATATATATACGTGACAGAAAAAAAAATAAAAGCAGATGTATATTCAGCACGTTAAACTCTTCATATTTATCAAATTTTTATTCGAAGGAGGATTTCATTGCAGACCAGTGTAATTTAAAATTAAAATTAAAATTTAAATATATCTAAGTCGAACTCCACAAACTTTAATAACTGTAAAATTACTAATGGAACATGTTTCGGCAGAACACTTCTGCCATCATCAGCCCTGATATGTACCTACAAAGTTTGAACGGATGAAGGCAACTATAGGCGTCATGTTAATACATATACATATACATAATATGTACCTACTTTTGTATGGAGTAATTTGTACCTACTTGTTTATTCCTCAAAGATCTAAAGCACTTTGTAGGTCAAATGGTCATATCCATATTAAGAACGGCAAAAGGTATACTTATTCGTATTTTATTAAAAATAATAATAATTCGTCACCAACTTTATACATTGTTGGATCAAAACGGTATTTATAGATAATTATTTATAAAATGACCACCTTGTCAATAACGTATTTTACAGGTCGCACAATCTGGCACTAATCGGATTAAACAGAGCGTTTTCTCTATCCTCTTGTAAATTTGGTAGGCGAGTTTTAGGCTACGGTTCGTGGAGCACCACGCGAATAAATTTCAATGGTAATCATAACTTGTATCAACGCAACAGGTTCATTGTTGAACTAATTTATGGTTTATATGTAATGCCATTATAAATGACCAACAATCAGAAATTTATAGTCGTATTATACGGACTCAAAAACCAGAAAACGACTCGTGTGATTAAATTCATTCACTAAAAGTTTGAAAGCGAGTGACCCCTTAACCTATAACATCAAATTTAAATTAACCAGTGCTTGTACTCCTATCTTTTAATTCTTAGGAATGAAACAATACATTCTTCACTGCAGACCAATGAATCATTTCAGAATTCACAGCTGAATACATAACATTTTTATTTAAAATCCAAATGTATATTTTAGCTTTATACCCGGCCCTACCTAAACGCGCCAATAAAACTACAATTTAGTCTCCAATATTTTAGAAATTTTATAGTAAACATATTTCAACATGTGTTCATATTAATAGTGGGCGTGCATTAGTCAGGAAGTACGTCCGCATCGATCCTCTTTAATTATTTATTAATACTTTCAATAACTTGGGTTTAATGCAATTTATTTATACTACTCCGCCAACATCTCGGGCATTGATTGTTTTTATCAATTTATATCGTGAAGCAAGACAAAACATTTCTATTATTTTAAATAGATATTATAGACATGGACCTTTGGGGGCTTGATTTTTTTCAATTTAAATTCTATTAATCAGAATACAACAAGCAGAAGTTTCTATACCTCCGTCGCATCTTTAATTATATACACACAGACACCACACACCATCGCCAACCAATTCACTAAATCAGTCATACACCCACACAGAAATTCTCAAATGGCGTTTCAGTTGCAGGAGCTCTCTCTATGGTGAAATACTATCTGTTGCTGGTATGGCCTATCGTGTTAAATACGATTAATCATTCCTAAAATGAGCATTTTTCAATTTCTTCGACGAGAAACCCAAACAAGCTCGAAAACGTACAAAAAAGCGACCAGAACACGGATCGAATTTAATTTGCAACACTGCAACACGTTTACATGCGATGAAATTTTCGTTGGGAGTCTGCGACCGTACCTGCGGTACCACTTGTTGGGGTTGAAGCACCTGACCCGGTCTTGACTAGTCATGTTGGACAATGACCTCAGGAATGCGGCTGCTGCCATTCAAGAGGCCCAACAAACCCCAATTCCACACATCGTCCAAATCTGAACAAACAACAGATGTTTTCCCACCCCAAACGGGAATCTTACAACCCCACAACAACGTTTGTGATTGAAATCGGACCTGTTGTATGTATTTACAATAAATTCGTGGCTGTTTGCATAAATTATTTTAAATGACAGGTGCATATTATTGGTCCGAACTAAATAAATGTGAATAGTCATACCACAAAAGGGAAAAAAATCCAATACATATTCTACAAGTAATAAGAATTCTGCAAATAATACAAATTTGTCCACAATTTGACGACCAGATCGTATTAAAATGATTGCGAACACATTATTGCTTTTTGAAATGGTTTTGAATGTCAGAATGTCCTTCTGTATGAAAAATTAAAGATTGGATTGGATTTTTTTTTAAATACGAGCACCATAATTAAGATTGCAACAAAGTGGACACATAGTGAAACATTTCAAAATTTTGAAATGACATTTCAATACAATTTAAGTAAGAACATTTAATTATTTATTGATCGTCTGATACATGTGTACAAGTAGGAACGGATAAATTTAAAAATGTTCCCTTTTACATGAATAATTTTTTTCAGTACGTAGGTCCTTTAAAACAAACTGACGATTGAATATTGAACAAAATTTTCTTTTTTCGATATATCTGACATGCACATTATTTTGAATGTCATTTCTTGAAACCATTCGCTCTCATTTGAATGAACTAGCTGGGATTTCATTTATACAGAATCATTCATTATAAAACTCCAAAAATTTAGATGTTATATTTCGCCTATCTCTCTGCGCTACATGTGACGTTATCAGAATAGATACGATATAAAATTTATCAATCAATCCAACATCCATAACAATCAATAGTAATCTTATCGATATGCACAACAAATTAAACAAAAATAACAATAAATAAATGCCGAGCTCTCAAAATGCATGTTTTCAAAATTTGTTTCTAGATTTTATTTAGAACAAATTCTACGATCATCGTAGAACAAAATAAAAGTTAGTTTGGTTATTAAAATATTTACGATGAAATACTTAGTAAATTAAGTGGAAATTACTGTAGCCTCTCCTACAAAAACGAAAAAAGTTTTTTTAAGCCTCCAAAACCATTCGGCGTGTAAGTAAATCATCGACGGTCACTTGGAATGTTAAATCCAGTGGTCCTCAGACGATGGAACGATATACTCCATACAGTAGTGACCCGTTAATCTGGATCAATTTAAACCGACCCGATCCGAATTATAGAATAACCCATTATTTTAAGAAAAAAATAATAATTCGAAAGCCATTTCTTTTAGTTTTTGGAACGTCTTTCTCGGTTTTAAAATACATAATAGGATTATGGGAACATCCGGATTACCGGATTTTTTCACAATTTTGAACATGGTCTTAATATCACTGAGTTAAGAATATGAAAATAACGTAAGAAATATTGGAATGGTTACATTGACGACCACGTCTGGTAAAACAGCCAATGCTCATTATTCCCAACGTGTATGTGAGAAACAATAGGAAGGTCATCATCGATAGAAGCGAGACTCGTGGAAACTGCAAGATAAAGAGCATGGTGGAGTGGTTGTTAATAAGCTAGATGTAGAAAAACGTGTGGCGACACTCGGGCACATGTCAGGTGTTGATGTAGTAAATACGTTAAATAAATACGAAGAGTCCATTCTTAATCAGAAATCACCGCTGAATGTATTCTAATCTGTTACTTACCATTGACACGGGTATGGGCCCAGTCGCTCCGTTGGGGTAGCTGTAGGGAGACACGAGATATCCCATGTTGAACGAAGAGGTGTGGGGCACGGGTTCCACCTTGCCTGTAACAAATAGCAACCTCATTAATCTGAGACCAATCGCACATTTCAATTCTAACTTAGACGCCCAAGAATCCACTTTCGCGACACGTCAGTCCCCAGAGACCAAAAATGTTTTCCGAAGATGCTATTTGTTACAACCCGAGTAATTGCTCGGCGTATTTACAAATAAGGAACAGATGTTGAGATTAGATCCACAACAGGATTTATGCACCAGTGTCATATTTGCCGACCTGACACGCAGGAGAGTTGACTTTTCTTCAGCAACATCCACGATTTACGTTAAGGTGGAACAAAAACAGTTCATAGTCTCGGTGTTTTGAATGGAATTGATTTTCATTAAAAAAACTAACGGCCAGTTCCAAAATCAAATTTAGGAAACCGGAGATTCGAGCTGCATACGTATTGTGTGAAATTGTTGAAAAGTTAGCGAGAGTTGGTCAGTCGGTCCCAAGTAGAGGCAGGCAGTTGAAGGTCGTAATCGCCAGTTTACCAACACTCCTCCGCTTCGCCCCTAGTCCATCGTCTGTCTGCTCTGGGCTCACAAACGCAACCAACATGAATGGTTCTGAATTATTGGCGGTCGTGATTTTTTTCTACCATTTTTACAGGTAATTGGAGTACACGCGGCTTCCTGTGGCCTACCTCTCCTACAAACGGTAATGCAGGTATGACATAACGTTGAATCTCGTGACGACCACTCAAAGATTACCCAGATAACCATCGTTAAAATTCAAGCCATGTGTTTAACAGGCTTTTTTCCTGTTTATTGTTTGTTTCGACGACTGTAGTATAAGATGACTGGCTGTTCGGCAAGCGAGCAGCACGGCATTTTCGGGGTCAACGCTTTTCATATTATGGAGAAGATATCTCACAGGACGGTCCAAAAATACGTAAAGTTCGATTACATCGTTGACTAGTTATTATCTTGTTCAACGCCTCATTTACCAAAAATAACCCACAGTTTGGATAGTACTATTATACGTTCGAGCAGACCGACGTGACTTGATTTCAAAGAAAAAAAGTTAACATCCTCCCATTGGCGTCTCACGGCAAATTACAAATCCTTGCTTCCTATTCGAAAAAAGGTCTTCTGAGCAACACGATTTCCAGATTTGCATTTTTAACTCTTGTTTACATGCATTAGAGACGAGCAGTACTCCATATTGGGACGAAAAGACCTAATTGTGTAAAACCGTCTGATTCCAAAATCAAGCACAAAGATTATCATCCAAGTCACTGCTGATGGCATCATTTGAATATTAATCGTTACCTAGATTAGAATAGGAGAAAACTCCTTTTGGAATTTCTCTGAATCCTATATTTTATGTATCTTACCTATGTTGACCAAATCCCAATAAATATTTTTATTGCATCACCAAGACTAATGATTTGTTTTAGTTCCTACCTATTCGTACACTCCTACTTAAAAGTATGTCATTTACGCGTTACCTCCAAATGACACCTTCTGAGTAATTAATAATGAAATAAGATACTCACCGAAGACGGGGCTGTGGTCCGCTCGGGAGACATTTTTATTGGAAGAGTAACTGCCACCAGATTTTTCCTATAAAAGAAAAGGCATGTTTACAATATGCAACATCTAACACAGACACGCACGTTTGTTTAACAAAACCATGGAAGTACAAACAACTATATAGTATGATAAGGAACCGCGTGTAACAGCTCCAAATCCGGCCAGATTAGTACATGATAAATAATTAAAAGATTTCGAGCTTATTAATACTGTTGCACACATCAGCCGGATTTTGCTCTCTTTGTTAAAGAATATCAAGATAAGTTTGGGGTAATCTAATTTAGACTTGTCGTAATGTGCGATATCCGTAAGGCGAAAGTCAAATACATTTTTAGAATGGCGAGTCCACAATGATTGACAATGTGAGTGCAAACATGAAGAACCAGCGCGATTGTCGGTTCCGGTACTGATAAAACATGGGTAGCAAGCACCGGCGCGGCGTTCGGTGCAGTATCGAGTATGATTAAGTAATATTTTGGGGATGAATTGAAAGAAAAACTCCATCATAAATGATCTGGCAATTTAGTTTCTCCATTTTATACCAGATCAATAACGATTAAAAATAAATACGGCGGCGGTGACCCAGATAGTTACGAAATAAGAGAAGTACGGTATCAACATAAAAAATGGTTTTTGTAAATTTCCTGGTACTCCACAATTGGTTTTGATTAACACTTTAACTGACAAAATAAATTCTTTGTCATTCTCGAAAGGGATGCAATTTAACTATCAATATTTACAAACACAGTCTATTGAAGAAAGAATTCTCCGACGTTGGTATTCGGACTACCGCGGTTTGATTATTTTTTTGTGTATTGAAGATACCACAACTTATTATGTCTTGGTAAGGCTGTTTTCAGCCACTCTTGGATTGGCACAATGTCTCCTCCACGGGGTTTCCATATTTCCCCGAAAAGTCAATAAATTCACTATCCCATTTCTTGAGTTGTTGTATCACCTTTGTGCTCTAAATAATGGTTTCAGAAATCATTTACTTTGACTCGCAAACCAAACTTGTTTTGTCATGGCCCAATATAATATAATTTTGTTCTCTGAAATCTCATACTATGTTGACAATATTATTTGTTTTGTACCTGAAATATGTAAAGAATTGCAAACCCTATAATATGAGTGAAGTGACGCCCAGATCAGAAAGATGTTATTTGGCTAGGAACACATTCTGTCTGGATAAATTTCTGTGGACCAAATATGTTGTCTCTCCCATTTATGAAAACCCTGTAAAAGTCGTGACGCCACAGCATCGGAGTTTGACGTTTGTTGATTCTAAATAATTGAGAAGTTGCACCACAGTGACGTTGGCGGTAATATTTATGTGGACACCATAGAGGCGGAGACAAATCAGTGTGCTCATTTTTTACCTGGTATATTATAATATGCACAAAGAAATAATTTTAATCTCAGACAAGTTTCGTCGATATCAAGCATTCACGTCGTTCAACGTCACGTTTATTTGGAATCAGTAAACGTCAAGTTCCGATATGACTTTTATGGTCAATTTGTAATTGTAATAATTCGTAGGACTGCGTTGCTTGATTTGCATTATTTCAGTACCGGTAGTCACCAATTAATCCTATTCGAAATAAATAAATATGGCCGGAATCAGAGGTCAGTAGAAGAAAAGTAAAAATATGCAGTGGTATGCTTAATTTAATTGTCTCATTACTTTTCTCAATTTATCACAAAATGTACAGCTTTTACACTTTGCAGTTCTACTTTGTGGTCGGATGATCTTTCTGAAATTCTGCTTGTTGACCTCTACACCTTTTATTTTCTCGAATCAATTGAAGGCCGGTTCAGATAAATTTCTGTTTCTTCTGACAAAATTACAAAATTTCCTGAATATTACGTTTTTAGGTCCATTTTAATAAATTTTAAATTAAAATTGGTTTTGTGGGAGGCTGCAATTTTCATTTGTCAGATCTATCAGATTAAAAATTATCAATCCGTACAATTTAGACCTGAAGAATTTAAAGATCCTACACAGCTGCAGTCTGCAATCACCAAAACACAAATACACTGACTTCTACCTGAAGTATTTATGTATTACAAATGATGTAGAAGAATTTCTTCGTATTTCTAAATAATGATCATATTAATTTTTTGGAAAATTCACGAAGAAGACAATAGGAAAGGTTTCAAATTCTCAACCGTTCTCAGACAAACCAATCAAACAGTATTTTGCACTCTGAAGAGACCGCAGGTGGTAAACCTTACTAATCCCTCAGCAACAACCCAAAAGTTAATTCCAGGATAATCACCAAATATTGTACCACATACTGTACAGGGCGTGTTGTCCCTCACAGATAATCTTCTATGGTATAATTTACAAGAACCAGTTTCTCCAAAAACAATACATATCTGTATTATTGTCATTTCTTGAGATATGGAAATTTGCCATGAAGAAGAGTTAATATTGCAAAAGTTTTTTTAAATATCTAAAGCACGAAACGATTTGTGATAAATATCACGTTGGCTCAGTATTTTCTGCTTTTGGTGATGCATCATATAAGAAATACAAGAATTGTATTGGCAAATAATAAATTGAAGAATTGATAACAGGTACTATCTATTCTTAATGTACGTATTGCTAAAGATTTGGAAAACAAATGAGTCGAATACGAGTACACCTTTTTTCCATATCCACTGATCCGATTAAAGCGATGGTTTTATTTTTTAAATTGCTTTATATTATTATTATATACACATTTTAAAATAATTTAATAATAAAACTTTTGATGCAACATAATACGTATTCCGTATGACCACTTCAAAACTGTGTTAAGTCATACAATAGCAAAAGGGTCTTTGATATGATTTCGAACCAAAGTATTATCAGTTTTGTGACAATATGATAACGTCCAAATGTGCAAATCTAGCAATACCGTTTAAAAACAAACAGTACGAAAACAAATATTTGTAAAACTTATATGCCCTCATTACTATGCAACGTGCAGGTAAATTCCTGATGATTGAAAAGGCAATTGTTGATTTAATTTGGAACACAGTACCGATCTATAATGGCTAAACCGGTAGTCTTGGACGATACATTCTGACGTAAAGCAGGTGATAAAACATAAACATAAATGTGTGCATACATACGACCCGTCACGTAATCGGTCCATGCGAGATAACGGCCCCGGGATAACACGCGCTGTGTCGATTAAGGGACCTGTGGTGCCATGCTGATGTCGCGATACGATGCCTATGTAAGTTGGCGAGGTGCGGTCAAAAATTTCAACCACCCAACTGTTATTCGATCCACATTACGACCTAAGATTAAATAAAAATTTCACCCAAAATTTTAAAAATATCAATACCTTTTCCAAAACCCAAAGACAAGAAACCACTAATCCGTCAAAGAAACTGTTCCACAGTTAGTATAATATGAAGTAGAGCCGATGAGAGAGCATCGCAGCAAAAGTATTGTATCCAATGAAAATTTAATTGGGTATTTATTACATATATACTTTTACACCACATAGGTTCCAGTTTATTTTATAATTTCTTGACTGTTCTAACCGCTATTAAGAAATTCTACCAAGTCCTACACTAACACAAGGTTAATAAAAACATTTTAAAATGTGAAACTGAATACACAGTCCCGGAATCTATGTACGGTGTGGGTACAGGACTTTCTATACCTGTCACGTTTAGATTTAAAATCAAAAGGATTTTCTAGTCCTTCGTAGAAAGGCAGAAGGGCTGAAGCAGCAATACATTAGCATAACACTTAACAGATTACTTTCAAGAAAAGCTAGCATTTTTTTTAGTTCGATGGTAGTATGTATGTACTATGTAAATACAAAATACTTTTATAGGATATAAATAAGTGACATAATACTTTAATTAAGTTTATAATTATTATTACTTTAATTAAGTTTATAATTATTATTAGGAATACTACCTCCCTATTTTATATAAGTTATGTTATAGATGGCGGAAACGAGGTAAAATTAATTAGACACGTGTACTATTTGCTGTCTTCACTTTGTATGCACCGGGTGGTAAGCCACCAATTTAATTTGTTTTATTTAGTTTTTTTGAAAAAAAAAAAAGCTGGAACCCAACGATCCCATTTTTAATTAGGATCTTTTAACAGTGCATCATTTTTTGGTATAAACTATAAAAAATCTATAACGTAATTAATTTACTTAATATTAGGTAAGGGAGGGTAATAAGGCCCCCCTAATCTTTGGATTTTTTTATAAGAAAAACGAACCGTTGTTGAGTTTGATATTACATTTGGAAATGAAGTGATATATTTATGCGTTTTCATTTGGGTTTTCTTGAATATACCTCTGCGATTTTCCTAGTTTAAGTAAATAAAATGCTTTTGACATTATATCCTCATCCCAGTTCTTCTTCCCATCTTACTAAGAAAGCAAAATAATATTGTTGCGAGCTCAGCCCAAAAGTTAAGACCCCGGACAAATTACTGAGGTATAAGGCCCGGACCTTGTATCGCGAACCCACATGTGACTTTTTCATTGAAGTTATAACGGCAAAAAAAGCAAAATGCTATTCTTGTGTTCAGTGGAAGGGAGATTATGACGTTAGAATACACAATTGAACGTAACTTGACAAAACAATGTTAGAAAGGGCGCGAAAAGACACCAACATTTCAATATGGCTATTGGACTTTTAGTAACACTATTAATGTAAATGTGTCATAATATTAATTTTTACTGCAGTTGTTATGTAACCAAAATAAAATCGACATGTCCAAGCGATTTTCAATAAAACTGTTATAATATTGAAGTTGAAGAATTTGTAAAATAAAATTGTAGAAATGTAATATTATAAATAATGAAAGAATTGTAACAATACTCAGAGTTGTTATGTTTACATCAACGTATTTGGTACATCATGTGTATTCAATGAATAACGATTATCAACTAGGTCTTATCTACTGTCAATAATTTATGGCTGCGTACTGATAAAGTGTAGCTAAGCTCAATTTACTTCCAACACTACACAACTGATCAGTCATGCATCCGAAAACCACGTTAAAACGGTCTATTTTGAAAACGGACCGAAGTTTGAAAATAAAGGAAAAAAATTATGATAGCTCTCATATGTTTTGCTGCAAATCTAACAAGAAAATGTAAAAGCCAAATTATCCCTTTCGACGAAGATTTTTTTCTCAAAAACTTTGGTTCAACTGGGATTTGTAAGATCTCATTATAAAGAACTCAAACTTCCTCAGACATAACGAACTTTATACTTTAGAAGAGGTAATTTCATGTCCAGAGAAACATGTTACAGTATTTGCGGAATTAAACATGAGGTAGTGATAATTTTTTAATTTTAATGTAAACAATACCAATGGGAATCCAAAAAATTTCAAAACAGCATGTATAGTCTTATATATTTTTGTTTCATTATGGATGTATATCAAAGGTATGTACTTATTTTTCCACGTAACGTCTCTAAGATATCCCGATACTCGTACCCCGTTCATTACTTGTTGTCTAACTTCATTGTAGAGGTCTCGGTGGATGGTTATCTCCGCCCCTAAGAAGTTCAAAGTACATATCCTAGAAATTTGTTAATACATAATTATTAGTATGTATTACAATTCCTGCACCAAGTTGGCTGTGGATGAGATTAATTGAATGAACTATGATCCTCTCCGTCAAAATCTCAATAACTGTCACCTATTTGTGACTGTTAAAAAGTATTTGTTACAATCAGCAAAACAACATCAATATTTTATGGTTTGTTACACTGTGCAAACCCATGGACAAGTAAACACAAGCATCTGCGCTGAATTCAATGGTGCTAAGCCGCTCTTAAAATTCGCGCCCGCTTTAGAGATATTCGAGCATCATAATAAAATTATGTATATTGAAAACAAAGAGATATCTTCATAAATGTCAATATCATGTTGATCAGGTTATGATCGACCAATCATCGATTACAGTGTAAAAGTTCAAATTTGCACCAATCCTCTTTTAAAATATTAATTAATGTCAACCATTGAAATCCTGAGAATAGGTTGTCAGTGTTCTACCGAGGCTCTTTTTACAGGGCGGACCACCCGACAGATATCCTAGACGGCGCCAAAAGTGATCCAACAAAACCAATCATTAACACACTTTTTTAGATTCTCAAAATCTCTTTAGTTTTCAGTTTCTCGCAATTTTTATGTTTGCAGGTGCCCAAGTTCTCAAAAATTTTCAGTTGTCAAATTCATTTTTGTTTTCCTTCTGTCTTTCAGGTTCTTTTTCAAGATACCCATATTTTTAGGTTAAGTCCATTTTATTTTCTCAAGAAGTCCCATATCATTTTGAGCTTTTGGCAGGACTCTCAGTACAAATTAATATCGTCGGCTGTTTTTATGGAATGAAGAAACTATAAGATCTTTATAAATAATTCCTACATCCAAAAGGCTTTGAACGTTAAAATCACATGCAGATGTGGTCATCCATAGACGTCATGATGTATTAATCGTTTATTGACACCCGATATTGTGATCAGAATACATTTCCGAGATAAATCATGCGTACTATGGATATATTAGCCGAAGTAATTAAATTTGGAAAGGGCAGCATCTAAATGTATCCACACTAAAATAGTGTAGGATCCATGTTCGCTAAAACAAGTGTTATGATCACAGAAAGTAAGAATTCGCTTTAAGAATGGGTATTGGTAAACCATACTTTACAATATCATAGTAAAGTTCTGGACTTTGAATAACGCACTTGTAAACAAACCAAAACATGTTTACATTATTATGAGTTATATCTGTGCATGTGCAGACCAAATTGTTGAAAATCACATTCCACGATAATACCGAAAGCCAGAAATTTTAGCCGGTACGTCTATGTCAAAGTGCTCTCGTTATTAAGAGCAGAGCGACGGTCATTGCATCAGACCGAAATGCGCGTGGGAGCGAAGAATAAAAATCTTCCGTCGGCCGGTCGGCCCTGGCCCTCACCTCCGACTCGGTGAGGTCGATAAGACTGCTCTTCTCCTCGGTGAGGTTCTCAGAGGATCTCTTCTCGTCCTCCCCGTCGCCCTCGTCCTTAAACACCTTAACCTCATCGGTGCTGCCGAGATCATCGCCACCACTGGACGAGACGTGTGGCATGGTTCACTCGCGGCCACGGCACAGCGGCATCACACAGCTCTCGCTCACTACATGGCACCACTATCTGCCCAACACCATGTCACTGACTCCCTAAGTACACTCGCGGCGCGCCACTGCTTTCTGTCACTAGCACTACGTCGCGACGACGCACACACGTGCTGATGCTGGTGATTGTGTGCTAAACGACGTCGACAGTAACCTTTACCTGCCTTGGCCTGCGCTGGGCACTGACTGAGTCGCGATGGGCAAGCGCCGGCTCTGCACTGCCAGCGACCAATCAGAACGCGCGATCTACAGCCGAGGCGGCTCGCAATAATGGCAGCCGTACGACTGCGCACGACCCAAACCGACCGCGTCCGGTCTCGCTCACACTCTCACTCCCGCGCATCGTTACGGACGTGATTAATTTCTCCTCCAGACGTTTATTTTACTAATTCATGAACCGCTGTTCTTCTTCTTGCTTGCTTACTTGCTTGTTGCTTGCCCAAAGGGTCTCAAACCGGGGATTACTGATAGATTTACAAAAATAAAACTACCGTGTTAAAAAATTTAACACTATTGTTTGTAGAACACTGCAAATAAACCCTTGTTGCACGTATAAAAAAAATGTATGAGGAATTAGAAGTGAGTCACTCTGTCAAAAATCTAGAAATGGCCGTAAACCACATTGTTTGAGTAAAATTAATTTGTCTTCCTTTCAAGAGTAGTCGATCAGCGTAATATGCAATTGTTCTAAAGTTCCAGCGATTGACGGTATGCACCTGCAGTTCAGTCGTTTGTTGAAACGTAAATTATCACAACAGTTTATTTTACGAAAATTAGAACGAATAGTTCGCACAAAATAAAAATGCTAAAAAACATTATAATGCAATCTGGAACATAAATAATATATTGTAACCTCAAACTGTTTCAAATGCTTTATTTCTATTCTTGAACTAACAACAGAATTAATAAGGATTATTTCCTTCATGCAACCAAAAAATTATAATTACTATGGTTTATGCCCATTTTACAGCGATTATTTGCATTGTCAAAATTTTGCCGCGGTTAAAAATGTGTCAAAATTTAATCGCTTCTGAATTTATTACTCACTGGACTTACAACATGCGAAAACAATGTGAAATAATATTTCTCGTAAATTTTCCACCCAAAATCCCTCATGCTTCGCATTCGAGATTTTGTTACGTGGAAAATTTACTCGACATATTTCTAAGTAAAACATTTTGACAAAACGTCAAAATTTAATCGGTTATTTTCATGCACTTGGGCTATTACTATTGATAACGAGTGAGCAACAAAATTCGTGATCGCAGTTGGCTAAACGTACATCGGTTCTTTTACTTTACTTTTTACATTAATCGTCAAACTTTTAACCTATTTTCTCTGACTGTCAAAAATTGAAATTCTACCTCAAAACAATTTTTCATAATGAGACTTTTCACCAGTGTTCTGCACCACAGAGAGCTGCAAACTCAAGCAGTGTTGGAGTTCAATAAAAAAAGGCGGTTGAAGGAAATTCTCGGTTTCTGAGGCGATCCGTAATGTTAGAGCTCCTGCCAAACAAGATTTAAAGAAATTTCAAAGCTGATGTAAGAAATATGTAAATAAAATACTGATAAAATTGTGAAATAGTATTATTTTTTAGTGATTTAACACTAATAGACGACGGTGATTCCTGTGAAATTGAAAACATTTTCGGCGGCTTCAAGGCGCATTTCTTGCAACAAATTGAGATAAAAGCCTTGTTTTTCGCGCTTCTGCACCCAGTCCCGTCTACAGCGAGCTCTTTGTGATTCGACAGCGGTCTTTTTTCGAAGATGAAGAACTCCCAACAGTGTTGCTGACGCACCCAATACCCATATTTCCACCTGAAGCAAACAAAAACTATTCTGTTAGTGGGTACACAGAAAAAGCCGTTTGGGTCATTTTTACCTTTTTAATTTCTTCTTATTAACTTGAATCCGACAGTTGCATACAATTAAACAACCACACTTTCCGGCTCGTCGTCTGTCAATCACCAGAAAGTCACCTAATGCGCATGCAAATAACAGATTTTGATTTGACAACTCGATGACTTTTTACGAGTCAGAGGCTCCTACGATCACGAATTTTGTTGCGCACTCGTTATAATAACCAGGGTTTCCAAATTAATTTATACCCCCTATACAGTATGTCCCCGGATTGAGTTTACAAGAGGAAAATATTTTTTATTTTTGACTTTACGCCAAAACCTCAAAGGAATAAGATTTTTTGCTTGTCCTGAAACCAGCAAATCTGTAATTAAAACTTCATTATTCTGACCGAGTTGAAAGAAACGTATATTTTTCTCTTGATTTTGGACTTGGTAATGATTAATTTTAATCTTAAAGTTTTCTTATCACGAAGGCAAGCTATCG
The DNA here is from genome assembly GCA_963583935.1 of Diaperis boleti. Lineage (NCBI taxonomy): Eukaryota > Metazoa > Arthropoda > Insecta > Coleoptera > Tenebrionidae > Diaperis > Diaperis boleti. The sequence goes on from OY757249.1 coordinate 20,603,896, forward strand.
TTTTGGAGTAGAATTGTGCGCAGAAATGGATGGGGGGTTAATTGAATAATGATTGTTCTTGTTAAAAATTAGTTTTCTTATGTTAAAGGTGTTTCTTTGAGTTGCCATTTTTTATTAAATTAATTTTAATTTATTTAAAATAATTTTTTTCACAAACATTTTTGTTATTTAACTTGCGTAAACTCACTTGTCAACGTGACATCGTTGTCAAAAAAATAAAATCGCCAATGTGGTGGGATTTAAAGAGCAGAGAAAAAAATTTAGTCAAAAATTAAAATTAAAAAAAGTCCAAAATTAAGAGAAAAATTAAGTTTTCTTTCCACTGAGTCAAAATAATGAAGTTTTAATTACAGATTTGCTGGTTTCAGGACAAGCAAAAAAATCTTATTCCTTTGAGGTTTTGACAGAAAATCAAACATAAAAAAAAATTTCCTCTTGTAAACTCAATCCGGGGACATACTGTATATTTGGAATCTTTATTACCTACCATGACCGTCGAGACAATCGTTTTTGGAATTAGGCAGTGGCGACTAAAAAAGTTTTTATCGTCACTGTAGCTTTTAGTAAATTGTCAAGAAAGTTTATTATTGTCATTCACGATCGGAAGAAAATCACATAAAATATTAGACCCTCAAAGAAGAGCAGGTTTTCGGCAAGATCCCTTTTTGAAAAATTCCCTCAGCAAGTTTTCTTGGCAAGAGCTCATTTTCTAATTATTGATGTTTAATCAATTGGGAGGTATCCATACAGTTGCTCTTCTGAAAGGTCTTATAACAAAAGCAGTTCAAAACTAGACTTTTTAGGAAAAGACAACATGCACTTTATATAAGCAATCAAAATTGATTTAGCACGATCACGACAAATGCAAAAAAAAATCTTGAAAATTAAAGCCATTGCTTTGGGCAGTCAGAAGACAACGGGGTCCCAGTTGTGACGATCTTACAGATCGAAATTGAAAACGAAATTTATATTTTACCTTAAATGTCATTGTGAAGAGCTACAAAATTATCGAATTAGTGGAAGTGGTATTAAATGACAAAGTAGAAGCTATATATATATGTTCCACCAAAACGACTGGAGAAGAAATACTATTATTTCTAAAGTGTAGAAAACTTCTATGTAATAAATTTTGATGTACATAATTATATGTACATACCGGGTGTCCCAGAGGTGTGTGGACCATCAATTACGCCCTTATTTTGAAAGATATCAAAACGGGGTTTTCGTGGGACGATATCCACACGATTTAAAATAATTAGAAATCATATACAGAGTGTCCTAGTATTAGTAATATACCAAAGTTATGTTTTTTTAAATAGAGTGCCCTGTATATTAGTTGGTGAATTGAAAGAACTGAATATTTTTCTGTAAATAATTTTTTATAGACCCAAACTTTATTACACACTTATTGAAAGTCATCTAAATTGATATTTCTACACAGGGTGTACGATTTCGCAAAATGTATAATAACTTTTTTTTTTTTCAAATGGCACACCCTATATTCCATTGTACCACCAAATAGCATTTTTAATAAGCTTTCTGTCAATATATAGTTTGCCTCGGCAAATGTTAGTACTTTAGGTATGCAGATCGCCTTGGACTTGTTGCTATGGAGATAATCGTTTATTGTCTAATTTATTAAATTACTTCAGAAATGACAGCGAGAGGTAGACAGGCTTAGGTTTACGTTAGAATTCGATAGACTGTATCCTTTACATAACCACAAAGGAAAAAATCTAAAGGAGTTAAATCTGGTGATCTTGCGGGCCATTTGACAGGGCCGCTCTTACCAATCCAACGTCTCGGCAACCAGTCATTTAAATATCTTCTTACATTCCTATAGAAATGTACAGGAGCTCCATCCTGTTGCAACCACATTAAGGACCACTGATTCTGATAATCAATCGTCCGCATCCAGTGGGGATTCTCAGTGGCATAATAATGCATGTTATGCCTCTTGACATGCCCATTACTTTTCAAGGTCGCCTCATTAGTGAACAAAATTCTGTTTAAAATATGTCTATTCCTTTCTAGAAGATTGTTCATTATTTCGTAGAATTCCACTCTTTTTGCAAAATAAGCTTCTTGTAATTCTTGATGGAGTTCAATGTGGTATGGATGAAGCCGATGGTTTTTGAAAACAGGGTTTACTGAAGATTTCGAAATATCAGATTGGGCAGCAATTTCTTTTGTTCTGGAGTGAAGATTTTCTTCTAAGATTAGTAAAACTTCTAGCTCAGTGTTTTCACCTACTCTTCTACCAATTAATTGTTTTTTGTTGTAGGCCACGTTTCCAGTGTTTTCAAAACGTTGTAAATTTTTGTGGTCCTAAAGGAATTTCTTTCGGCTTCTCCTAACGCATTGTACCATATTCATAATTACTTCTTTTGTAAAATTCATTTTGTAAAAAAATCACAAAAGTAAAACTATTTGTTACAGGATAACTTACTGTCAACCAGAACAAACGGCTCCATGGTAACCAATCTAAAATGATATCTCAATGGCAACAAGTCCAAGGCGATCTGATCTTAATACACGATTTCATCAATTTGGGAGAGTTTTCTACGTTTTTTGTAAAAATTATCTAAAGTACTAACATTTGCCGAGGCAAACTATATATTGACAGAAAGCTTATTACATATGCTATTTGGTGGTATAATGGAATATAAGGTGTTCCATTTGAAAAAAAAAAGTTATTCTATATTTTGCGAAATCGTACACCCTGTATAGAAATATCAATTTAGATGACTTTCAATCAGTGTGTATTAAAGTTTGGGTCTATAAAAAATTATTGACAGAAAAGTATTCAGTTATCTCTGTTGGAAGGGTCTCTGCATTTTTTTAAAAAGCTCTAATTTTGACCTAAAATTCTTCATAACTCAAGAAGCATCCATAATAAACCTGTATAACCTTATATAATTTTGCTCAGCATTAACTGCTCTTTCAATTAACTAACTAATATTCAGGGCATTCCATTAAAAAAAAAAAAACATAACTTTGGTATATTACTAATGCAAGCACACTTTGTATATAATTCCTAATAATTTTAAATTGTGAAAGTATCGTGTGGCTATCGTCACCCTAAAACCCCGTTTTGATATCTTTCAAAATAAGGGCGTAATTGATGGTCCACACACCTCTGAGACACCCGGTATATATCCCGAGCGAATTCCACCGGCGGACAAATTTTCTTTTGGTATATAATTAAATATACAGGGTGTCCCAACTATAATTTGTATCCCCCAACAATTCCAATTCCAAGACTCAGAAGAAAACGCTCAAACAGGTCAATTTTGTTATCAAGGGGGAGCAAATTTACCAAACTTTCATGTTTTAGATCCCACCCCTTTAGCCAGGGGAGCCACCCCCTTAAAAAAATTAAATAGCTTGGGGGGTCGTATGATACATCATTTTAAAGCTTATTCAATTCCTTATCCAGACCTATATTTATCGATTCCTTCCTACAAAAAAAAAAACATGAAATCGTTATTTTCCAGATCTACATAAAATACTCACTTATAATATCCCAAGTGCATTGATTATTTCCGGAAATTTTTTCGAATGCATTTCCAAAACGTATTAATTAGCCCGAGTGGAACACGAGGGCTAATTACGTTTTGGAAATGCATGAGAATAAAATTTCCGGACATTAATCAATGCACGAGGGCATATTCGGTAAGAAAATCGCAACGACACGGACATTATACTTCTTAAATTCTTAAATTATAAATTTCTGGCAAAAAAAAAATCAAGTTATATAACAGAATTATCCCTGACAACGGAAAAAAAGTTGTTTAATTTCAAAAAATGTCACGTTTTGGTTCTACATCTTTGCTAAATAGTGATGAAGCGGTAGAAACAATTACAAGAAATGTACTATAAGAAGTTTAATATGACGTTTGATCCATTTACCGACATTGAATTCTAGAGCCGAATAAAGATAATTCAGATATTTGTCCAGTTCGGTAACTACAATCTTGCAATTTGCCATACATTATAAACAACCCCTTCTTGTTTTCAGATTGTTAGAAAAAAGAACAACATTTATTAGCACAGACAGATTACTTTTAACTCCTAACCCAAATTGGCAAAACCAACAATCTCAGAGGATGGCTGAACCGGCAAAAAAAATTGGTATCGACACAAAAAAAAAACACTAATCATTCTGTAAGAGGACAGCAGCTTATCAAAATTACTGGACATAGCAGCGCACATTCTATCCGTCCATACTTACAAATGGACATGGAGCATTACCAAACCATCATTAATTCAATGAGACAGCAAGCAAAACCATTTGGAAGCAGTTCTTGTAATGAAACTTCATCACTATCAGATATGATTACTTACAACAATTGTGTGTTCAATTTTAACAGTAACTAATTAATTATTGTTGAAGTTAATATTAATTTTGTAATTTGAGATTTTTAATAAATAAATGATTTTGATTGGCTGAAAAAATTTCCACTTATTAATTTCATGTTGACTTAGCTAGGTGCAAAAAATTTCCAGGAAATTTTTATATTGTTATAGAAACGACACCGAATTCTGTTTTTCTATTGGCTATTTTTCAGTGTCGTGCGATTTTCAACTAAAATTTGTACCCCCCAATCATTTCAATTTTAAAACACTTAGAAGAAAACCCTCGAACAGGTCAATTTTGTTATCAAGGGGGGCCAAATTGTACCAATCTTTGAAGTCTTAGATCTTGCCCCTTTAGCCAGGGGAGCCACCCCCTCAAAAAACTTAGATGGCATGGGGGGTCGTGTGATACATCATTTTAAAGCTTATTCAATTCTCTATCCAAAACTACTTTTATTGATTCGTTTCTACAAAAAAAAGCATAAGAATTTCTTATTTTCCAAATCTACAGAAAATACTCTTCATTTGGAAAATAACAAATTCATGCTTTTTTTTGTAGAAACAAATCGATAAAGGTAGATCTGGATAGAGAATTGAATAAGCTTTAAAATGATGTATCACACGACCCCCATGCCATTTAAAATTTTTAAGGAAGTGGCTCCCCTGGCTAAAGGTGTGAGATCTAAGAGTTGAAAGTTTGGTACAATTTGGTCTCCCTTGATAATAAAATTGACCTGTTCGAGCGTTTTTTTCAGTCTTTTGAAATTGGAATTGTTGGGAGGTACAAATTTTAGTTGAGTATTTTATGAAGATTTGGAAAATATCGAATTCATGTTTTTCTTTTGTAAAAAGAAATCTATAAATGTAGGTCTGGATAAAGAATTGAATAAGCTTTAAAATGATGTATGACACAACCCCCTATGCAATTTTTTTTTTTAGGAGGTGGCTCCCCTGGCTAAAGGGGTGAGACCTAAGACTTGAAAGTTTGGTACAATTAGGTCCCCCTTGATAACAAAATTGACCTGTTCGAGCGTTTTCTTCTGAGTCTTTCGAAATTGGAATTGTTGGGGGGTACAAATTTTAGTTGGGACACCCGATATAAATATTACCGCAGAATGTATTTATTTTGACAGCTGTCAAACGTAACCTAAAATTTTTTTCTCATTTTGTGTAACGGATACAAAAAACGCTATGCAATACTTGTCACTTTTCAGGGGCTCGGGCTCATTGCAACACTCGGCTGCCTCCTCGTGTTTCAAAAATTTGCCCTCTGCCCTGAAAAGTGTCTTGACGGGGCACTTGTATCGAAATATACTATACCATGTAATCCATGTATTCCACGTGTGTTGTGGAAATAATAATTTACCCACAACGCGTTGATGTGAAAGCGGGATACTCACAACACGAAGAATAAAAAAATAGAATCTTTAGGCGTTGTGGGTTAATGTAACGAAAACAAGATATTAATCTTATATCTTATCTGACAACGTCAGTAAATATACCTACACATGGTCAAATCTCTTGGACCCCTCTTGTCAAGCAAGAAGATTCATCAGGAACTTTTTTATTGTCTTTCTTTGTGATGGAGGAAAACAATAATATTATCGTCTACTAGTAGCTCAGGATCTGCTAAAATTTTTCAGTGTGGTGTAAATGTCGAAAAATTATTTTTCTCTGTTTGTCAAAAATTGCTTTGCAACAACAGAACACATAAATTGACTTTTACGGCAGTGAAAAATCGTACCATCAGATTTGGCTTTTAAGGGGTAAAAACTGGAATTTACCAGGATGTGCAGAGAGACTAGAGTGTGTGCTAAAAAAGTAATCCCTTTTCAGAAAGGGAGTGTGATGTTTTGAAAGATTATTATGCATGTTAGTCGGATCCCCCTTATTCATACTCCACATACAAACGAAAAGAACTTGGAGAAAATTTTATTTAAGATTTTGGATCAAACCGTACGAGAAGGGTCTAAAATGTGATGTAAGAAGCAAATGTGCAAAAACTGGATAGATCAGGAAGCTGTCCGAACACAGAACTCACCCATGACCTGTAAGGAGCTGATTATAGTGATTGAAGAAGAATTGACAATATTCCACAACAAAATGCGCACGAAATGCGTCAAGCATTGGTTCCGGAAAAACCGTTTCATGACTGCTCTAAACGTCACCAAATGAGAAGAACAGAAGAGCTGAGGAATAGGTTTTCGGCTGATGAGCTGCCAAAATGAATTTTAGGAAAGAGGGCAAAACAGAGTTCTTGTATCCTTGATACAGAATCAAGATGTAGCATCAAAAATAAATAAAGTATGCAGTGAAATGTCAGATCCACCAGTGACTTATTCCAAAGAAAAAGCCCTGTCTTTGGTAACTACACCAAATTTATCGACAGCAAAATATTGAGACGACGGCGCGACGGCACCAGAAGCGGATGATGTCATCATGTATGGTAACGTGATTAATCTAGAACAGTGTCTGGGAATAATTGTTCACATAAGATGCTGTCATGAGCCTAGAACATTCTCTCGCGGTGATCTCATACTATACGACGCTGGTACAAAGAGGATGATCTCATTCTACAGGAATAATCGATCGCGCCGAAAGGATGATCTCATTATTTCCGGAATAGAAGGAATCGAGAACGCCAGGAGGGGTATAAGAAGGGAAGAAACGACGGACCGGGACAGTAGCATCGTGAACAAGTGATGGTCAGTGTGCTATCGTAAAAGTTTGTACATAGTAAAAAGTTAGTCTTTTTAATAAAAGTTAGTAACTACGGTGTACGCCAAAATTTCTTTAAATTCTCGAACCCGCCCGGCTCAGGCTACGTTACAATATATGTATTGCTTTAAGAAAAATAGCTAGTAATGACGGCTTTCATATTATGTATTTCCATCGCACTACCAAATTCAAAAAGCTAGGAAAGAGTACTTCCCAAATGATGAGTATATTTCAGTAACCGAAATAGAAGCAAGAATAGACCTCCAGGCACTCTTAGATCTAACAGTGAAACGGTTGACTATGACATTATTCCTTATTCCCTTAGCCCCTCACGAAGATACTAAATGGGGGTTGTGATGGGTCTTCGGCTCAAAGCATTTACAAACAGAAGTTTGCTGAAGATCGAGACGTAGATGAGTCTTCCTGTTTTTTAACATCACTTGTACCCATTAAACTAGTGTGGTAAAACTGTCAAAAACTATTGTTTATTAATAACCAAATATTTATCTTATACTAGACTACAGCGTTTTCGTAAAAGATTCATACATCTAGTTGGCTTTGAATGTCAAAATTCTCCATCTAACTGTATGTATATAAAGTCTTTATTTGTCCTACGGGCTTTCTGATTCCTATACATATACAAGTAAACTTAACAATTATAATAATAAAAAAAAAAACTAAATAAAATTATCTATTTCTTCTCCCCTCCCCTTTCCTCTTCTCCCTTCTCCCTCCTCTTCCATACCTCTTTCATCCATTTAATTTCCCTTCCATCTTCATTCAGTATTTCCTCTCTTTCTTTCCTCTCTCTTTGTTTCATCTCACTGCACTCGTTCCACATATGCTCAATCGTCTCTCTTTCCTCATAGCACATTCTACACATTCTTCCTTCATCTTCTGCCCAATACCTATTTTCCCTCTCTTCATTTCCGCACCAACTAGTGTGGTAGTGTGGGAAAATAGCAAGCCGTCATCAACTCTGCTTTGCAGACCAATTCGATTTTCGTTTTGCAAGGAAACCACAGAGATCATTAGGCATGAGATTAGATACAGATAGTTGAATCGGAAATCTCATTACTACAGTCTACAAGAATTGGAATTGTAGACATTAACGATAGATTAATGTTGACAATGGTTGATAGAAAAATCTGCTCTTACTGAAACGACTTCTGCCATGAGATGCTATATTTGTGGGGAAACTCCTAAAATGTTCTACTCGTTCGGGATTTCGTCTTTACATGCCAAAATTCGATCTTTTGAGTGTCTGCTCCAGATCTTAAAAAGTGTTCAGCTTCAACTGCCGAATACAGACAACTCCAGCAAAATATGAAAAAAGATATTATACAATAGAAATTTCGAATTAAACTGGGAATACATGTACAGTCAGGGTAAAACAAAGAGTGGGAACACATAATGATGGTAATACTGCACGTAAATTTTTCGAGGACCCTCATGTAACAGCAGAAATACTTGGACTTGACGAACAACTAATCCGAAGATTTGCTGTTTTATTGCAAGCATTATCTTCGAGTAAAGCCCTTGATGCACAAAAATTTGGACAGTACGCCAAAGAAACAGCTGCGCTTTTTGTCAGCAAACACGCATGGTATTATATGGTCATCATAATACACAAGATTCTTATTCATGCAGAAGTCAATTCAAAATGCGTTGGTTCCTATAGGACAGCTTTCTGAAGAAGCTCAAGAAGCTAGAAACAAAGAGTTTTGTAACTTTAGAGTCTAGGTCCAGAAAAAAATAGAATATCACTAATGTGGACGTTCTTAATAAGTTACTAAAATTTTCAGGCCCATTTATCACACATGTGAGGAATAATTACGAACATGGCACCCAACGTGGAAAGATGTTTCCAAAAGCACAAGACCTTCTGACTTGCGACACCATTGACAAATTGTAAAGATGAACGAATGGAAGAACATCAATGACTAAATTATTGACAATTTGAAATTTGTTTTTATTTTTTTTTTGTAAATATGTATTTTGTACCTATGTATTTGTAGAATACCTAAAATGATGTCGTAAGTTGCAAATAAAATAGTTGTTTGTAAATATTGTAACGTTAGCCTGAGTCGGACGGGTTCAAGAATTTAAAGAAATTCTGGTGCACACCGTAGTTACTAACTTTTATTAAAAAAACTAACTTTTCACTATGTACAATCTTTCACGATGCACGCTGACCACTTGTTCACGATGCTACCAATACTCTGTCCTGCTCCGTTGTTTGATCCCTTCTGGCGTTCTCGATTTCTTCTATTCCGGGAATAATAAGATCATTCTTTCGGCGCGATCGATTGTTCCCGAAGAATGAGATCATCCTCTTTGTACGAACGTCGTATAGTATGAGATCACCGCGACAGAATCTTCTAGGCTCATGAGAGCATGTTATGTGAACAATTATTCCCAGACGTTCTTATGGCCTGTGGACTGTTCTAGATTAATTACGTTACCATACGTGGTGACATCATCCGCTTCCGGTGCCGTCGCGCCGTCGTCTCAATATTTTTCCATAGAAAACATTTTTTCTGTCTAAAACTACCCCGATCACATCCAGCTCAAACAACTTGAGTTTATTTTAAAGGCACCCCTTTCATCAGAAGCGGTTTCTTAAATCAGAATTCTCAAATCATTTGGAAACCAGAAGAATGTCGATGAATCAAAGGAGTCAATTTCAATTAAAATTTGAATATTTTCAAGTCGAACTCCACAAACTTTAATAAACGTAAAATTACAATTGGAACATGTTTCGGGAGAAAACTATCCCCATCATCAGCCCTTAAAGAATGTTTAAAATTTTAGGATTTTAGGGGGTCTTGGAGTGCAGAACCGTACAGGTCAGTGTACACCACTCAAGCGGTGTAGACGTAGATGACTTGGTCATACTGCCTACTGGTAAATATACGAGAATGTACTATGTGATCACATAGTACTGCAGTGCAGACAACACTCTGCCTGGTACAAAAATGGTGTAAGAAGGAGGCTTTCAAAAAAGCCAAGTCCACTTGTAAAAGAACAGACTACGTTTTTTGGTGGACGTCTGCACGGCACACTGCAAGCTAAAGAAGCACGTCTACTTGATGGGGGTGGTAAACGACCCAACGTGCATGGGTTGTTTAGAGGAGAACGAGACTATCGAACATACTATGGGGGAGACAGCTGGGCCAACCTGAGGTGTACCTCGCCTGGAACCATCCTAGCTTTTTTCGATAATGTCGGATGGCTGGATGAGAAACAGGAATGAAAGACACGAGGGGGTGATACAATGAATCCGTGGTGTGGCCCAAGTGTCAGTGAGAAAAACCAATTTCCTCAACAGATAAGATGTCAGTATTATAGCGGGAAGCATTTAAACTAGATCCTGGAGGTCACCAAAATATCCTTGAGGGCCCAAAATTAGACTGCATAAAATTACACGTCTATCTGACAAATATAAAATAAATTTGTACTCCTCAGATAATAAAACCGGGATCGAATTTTCCGCTTTTATTTCGAATGGGTTCTATCAAATTGAAATCAGGCAACACGATATTCCCTGGTGAGAAGTGAGGTAGTAGCACGACGTCACAGGAATTCAGGTGGTACTAAAGCATTTTTGAGTGCAATGTCTTCTCCCCAGTACAGTCAAACGAAGCAAATGATCGCTTTTTGGGAAATCATGTTCATGAGTGTTTCTAAAACGTTCCAGAACCATTTTTATTGACGATTGGTCTACCATTAATGCGACATCGCGTTGGGTATGAGCTTCTTGATGTGTTGACATCGTGACATAAAACGCCTTTATTATGCTCGACCAACAGGAAGCATGGAATGGAGCATTTCTCACAAGTGATAGATAAAATGATAAAGGGGGTGAATTACTAGGGTTACACGATGGTAGTACATTAATTATTATTTAAAACTTCATTTTGACAATTTCATTATTTTTTTATCTTTAACGTTTTACAAGACGTTTTACGTCGTGCATAAAACGTCGCATCTCACACGTGACCGAAATGCCAATAAGTATCTACACACTTACACTCTTTCGTGCGCGATTGGAGCGCCGCGTCCCAATCATGTGCGAAAGCGCGCCTGTGTATATGTAAATTATCGCGAAGGGTTAAAACCCGCGTGCTTTTCAACACTCCACGCACCACGACTATCTCGCTTGCACCAGCGGTTTTATCATCTTACGTCTCTCAGCACAGGATAAAACCGCGCTACTAGAGGGTTGTAATTTTTAGGAACAAATTGTAAACGCCGCACTCTGGCCCGCACGAAAATAATAATATGCGTGAAAAGAACGCGCTCTAATCGCGCACGAAAGAGTGTAAGTGTGCAGGTACTATTACAACCTAAAATAGGCGTAATGTCCTGTCAAATATTTGAGGTATGGGTTATGACACAGAAAATACAATTATGTCCCAAAAGTCATACAATGAATTAAATAAACAGAGAATTTTCTTTACAATTAAACAATATTAAAGTAAACGTTGGTTGAAATTAAATTGACAAGTAACAAGTAGGTTAAATAAAAACTGTATAAATGATGAAAGAGAATGTAACAAATTATAATACGACTATTGTACCATTCTTAAAAGTTTAAATTACAAGATTAAGAAATGTGTTAAGTTGAAAATTACAATTAAACTGACGCGATAAGAACAAAAACTAATTGGAATGTTTAACAAAAAAATGATCTACTAGTTATCTTTACTGAGCGGATTTTCGACGGTTTCTGTCGGTCTTGGAGCTGTCGTGTCCTTACAATACCTTCTCTTTATGATCCTAGGAGACAATCTTGAGAGTCCACGTGTGGATTACGTCACGTGAGGAAACTACCCAAACGTCATTCTATTTAAAAGTGAAGCAAGAAACAATCCCTTCTGGTGAATGCTGGTGTTCTGCTATATGATTGAGAGAAAAATAGTCAGTCTGCACGCAATAAAGAATTTTTCCTTAACTTTTTTCTCCCCGAGTCCAACACTTATCCGACATATCCGCTAAGCGATTCAATTAAAAATTAATTGGACATCTCTACCATTTACTCCGTACTATGACCATATTTTTTAAATCTTAACCCTTGTTTAGGACCGACGAAACGGTAAAGATGTTACTTCGATAGGTGACGACTCGAAAAATTTTACCGTGCTTTTTTGTGCGTGCGGGTTATCTCTAATCGCTGATTCGTTCCTGAATTCTAGACAGTGAGACCCCGGCAAAATTTAAAAATTGTAACACGACTCTCAATAATAAAAATTCGTGCATCGAATTCTTCTTTTTTCGGTAAAGCTAAAATTCCGTCCGAGATTTTTTTTAAACCAAAGTTAATTTCTCATTAGTTATTATTATTTAACGAATTTTACTGTTAATCCTTGTGAGGAGGGTATTTTGAACATAATTTTCAGTAGAAACTTAACCCGTTGGTCTAAAAGATTTTTTGGACTTCCATACAACTGGAAGCTAACTGGAAGACTTGGCTTGACTCAAAGAAATTATTGCTATTTATCATTTCCAATCGTCCCCTCAAAAACTATTCCTGCATTGATTCGCCGGTGTCTATATACATAGTTCCAAACTTCCACACTTGCTCTTCTATGCAAGTGTGGAAGTTTACGATTGATGTACGTTTACATTATATGTACCTCCAATCGTATAAATGTTTTAGTACAAAGTGAAAAGCAGACAGGAAGTGCAAATACATAGTTTGAATCTTGATAAATCCGTAATATCCAGAAATATATAAAAAAAATTATTGCGACGGGTAAATTTTCAAATAAGAAAAATCCAGGAAGAGATTAAGTTGATTACAATGTATTAAGGGCCAGGCTGCAGGAACTTCCATCAAAAACTAAGGAACCGTTAATTGTAGTCTTATGACAACACAGCAATAATTATTATGTAACCATGTTATAACTGCGGATTTGATTTTAATGCACACAACAGATGTATTGTTCATTTAATAATCCGGTAGCATTACCTGGGTAAATATTTTGTTTTCATCAAGGCCTGTCTTAGCATGTCTTACGTTTTAGCTGTCGTCGTGACACTAGTGACATTTCATTGGCGGGTGATTCCAACTATGACGTGCCTTCATTATTAAATGAACACCCGATACCGATGTATGTAATTTAAATGCAATATTTTTAATAATGAGGCTGCTTTTCCTACCTCATAAATAATTTTTTTGTGACAGCTCTTGTAGTCTTTCTACATATTTATTTCACAGAATTTTTTTTGTAGTAAAAGTCAAACTACCTACTAATGAACGAACTGGTGCAGCCGCCGGCTTACGTCTATTGAAAGCTTTCTGAGAAAAACTGCAAATAAAATGCAAGATTTTCAGACAAAAAAAAAACACAGATGCATAATGAATTTTGGGAAAAGTAAGAACGAAAGCCGACATTCTAGATAGGGATAAATATTTATAGTACCTAATAATGTAGTTATTTCTCAAAATTCGGTAATCTATTACATTGAATTATCACTTCTTTTAGGTAAATATCTGGAAATGCATAAATTCTGTGTTATTACAATAGTGCAAGAGGTGGTCTATCAAAATGAGGGTGATAGGATAATATTTGTGCAAAATATATTTTTTGTTTCTAAAATTGAAGTTTGATTTGAGAGGACTTAATGAAGATTATTTATAAGCTAGCTGAAACACATGTGAAAACCATGGTGAATTTGAAAGAAATTGCATTAAAAAATACCCAAAACATTTTTACCATTAATTTATAGTTTCGCCATGAACAATAATAGGACTGACTAACATTGGCAATAATACAATTATAATCATAAAACCTTTCAATAATAAATATTATAATAATTATAATAAATAAAAATAAAAACTTTCAATATGATTACCAGAAAAAAATCCGATCCATATGAAAAATACTGTCTATCGGCTACGCTTTCACGGCTAAACCGCTGAACCGATTTTAATGAAATTTGGTATCGCGATCGATTTAACCCCCAGGAAGGACATAGGATACTTTTTATTTGCCAGCGACTTCGCTCTTACCTTTTTTAAAGCCTAAAAATGTTCATCATTATGATTTTAAAACCCGACAAATCCTGATCTTGTCCAAACTATTTATTTGAAATGATTTCTTTAAATAGACTGGAATAATACCGTAATACTTTATAAGGGAGATCGCAGCCTTTTTGGATGTCGCAGGGTGAAAAATATTGTCACCAATGTCTACTACTCCTTTTCAAGCTGTCCAATAGAATGGACATTGGGATGCACCGAAGACATAATTTCGAATTCTGAATTATTCTTCTTTGGAGATTTTCGGAGTAAACAAGCTCAGATTTGGGGAACTTTTATGACAATTAAAATGAAGCAACATTAGAAAACAAGAAAGTAATACATTATTATGAAGGTCACCCAGAAGTACTATAATCAAAACAAAAATAATGGAAAAGAAGTTCAAACACAATAAATTAATGTGTGGGACCAAGATGATTCAAGTCAAGCCGAAGACGAGAGGCATGAAGATTATTATATGTGTGTACCATTAAAGCAGAAAATATTGGAACAGTGAATTTCACCCGTGCGTGCCGGTAAAAACTAAAAAGGTAAAATTCCTGAGAAAGGGCGTAAGTCGCAAAAGCACAAATAAAATATAACAAGAGTTGCCAATCGTCTAGGAAATCAAACCAGTATAAATTTGGATAAAGTTCATACTGGTGATTCTTCTTGATCATTGTTTATTTACTTCTGGCGTTGCTACCTTGGTGTTCTTGCGTCCATCCAACTTCGCCTTGACCTCCATTCGTCGTCTAATTACTGTATCGCCTTGTTAACGCCAAACAGAACACAATCTCCATCAGTCGTACCAACCCTGAACCGACCGGTTTGTTTATCTTCCTACTGCCAGGTTCTTATTTTGCACTAAATGATTGCAGGTCTGCAGTTGAATCCTAGATAAGCAGTCAGCACAACGAACGAGGAACAGCACAAAGGGCGGAGTCGCCGTTCTTGTTCTGTTCTCGATTTAATTTAACACAAATTTTCAACGTCGTTCCTCGCGTGGTGCCATCAAGCGAAATTCTTGTGGGATGGTGGTTCTTGTGTGACTCATTCAGCTCATTTTTGACCGAATTAAATAAATATTTTTCTTATTATTGGATTAATTGGAATCTTATCATCATTCCATTTCTTATTCATGTTTACCCTCTTTTGATAATATACACATCAGTTAATAAACCAAGAGTCGATGAACACCTCCCAAACCCACGTTACGAACGACGATTCTCGCCGGTTTGAATTGTAATAGAGATATTACGGTAGAAGTTGTTTAATAACCACCCATCATAATAATTATTGATAAACTAGTCTAAGCCGTGATGAGGTCTGGTTCTCTTCTCATGTAAAGTCATTCCGCAAGTGTGGAATCCAAAAAAAAGCGTTATTAACCACAGCTACGCATTTGAACTTCAATCATCAATATCTAAAAATTTAAATTTATTTTTCACGGAAAAATCTTAACATTAAGAAGTTTCATTTCATTGCTGAAACTCACAAAAGACATCATAAAAGATTTTTTTGCTCTACAGTCCACATCCTGTGATCATCTTCAGTTGCATCCCCCTAAGATGCCTTTATCAGTGATTAAAGTTAAGTTTATTCTGTAAAATGACTGGAATAACAAAATCTTAGAACGGTTTAAATTTAAATCAACACCCCGAAATCGTTGTCAAATTTGGCTTAGTTTCTGTCCAGATGCTTTTCCGCCTAAAAAAGAAATGAACAAAAATCTGCAACTGGTTTTCTTTTTGTGAACAGTTCTTTTTCCTTATGTTATTAAATTCATAGACGTTTTTACTAAAAATGGATAAAATTTTCCTGAATGTTCTCGCTTCATTGGAAAAGAAAACTTTCCTAAAAATGCCTATAGTGCATCAGCATCTTCATTTTAACAAGTTATCTCAGTTTGAAAGACGTATTATTGCCCTCTCGCATGCCTTGGACTTTCGTTGCGAGCTGGCTACGATGTGGGAGGGCGCATGGTCTGAAGAAGATCATCAACGTCACCGAGGATCTGGAAGGCCAAGGAATACCCTTGAAAGTTTTGGCTCTACAAGGGCCATTGGAAACGATTGGAGACAAGCTTTACGTCACAGGTTTATCAATGGCATCCGTATATAGCCGCAGTTTCTATGCCTAACAAGAGTGGAAACGTATAGTGTTCACGGATGAATCGCACTTCTGTTTATGGACCCATTATAGACGCAGGAGTCAGACGTCGCTGTTGTGAAAGACAAAATTTATCATTTGCTGTAGACTTACACCCGGGGTTATGGTAGGTACTGCTAACGTAGGTACTGCAGCTAGTTCTTCTACCTTACCTACAGCAACTACTGGAAAACCCTATCTTCCAGCACAGAGAAAGACAACATGAGTCCTCACACAGCAAGAGTAACTAGAGACTTGAAGAAGCTTTTCCTTGGTCCTTATGGTCTCCGGTTTTACCTCATTCTCTAAACTCTAAACAATTTAAATGATCTTCGAATTCGTGTTCAAGAAGCTTCGGATGAGAAGAAATCGTGGAGGACCCACACATTATTAAAATAAGTTCTGGAATAATTGTTGAGAATGTCCGGATGATGGAACTATCTGGGGGCGCCTAGAGGTATTTAGCCGCCAGTATATTTATTGGAGGACGTTCCAGCGGAACTCAGTCAGTCAGAACCCAGAAACGCAACAAAACTTTGTTTATCTTTTTATTTGAAATAATTTTAATAGTTTGAATTGGTAATTCCGAGAAACTCCATAATGTTCTGAATTTATTTATTTAGTGTACAACTAGTCCATGAAGGAAAATTTTGGAACTTTTTGATACTTGTGAGGAACATATTTTACATAATAAAATTTTCAAATACATTTCATCGGTGGGAGATTCATAATTTATTATGAAATTTATTTCGAACAAAGAAATAAGCGATTCAGAATTTTATAATTCACCTGCCAGTTTTATGTGATCTAGATTCATCTATTGCGTGTTCAATTTAATTTATCTTTCAAAAGACAAATAAGTGAAACATACACATCTGGTTGCAACTCAGCTGTATAAGAGAATATGTTCTAACTAAAGTCATATTTCTTTAACTCAAGGTGCACGTTAACGGAAATAATGACCATTCGAAATAAACTTATCTTATTTACAGTTTCAATCCATATGGTTGAAAGGCCACCACCACCTGTTGACTCTAGCAGGACCATTGGTGAGTGGCAATATACCACTGTTAACAGTTGGATACGCGGCAACAAGTGGACTGAAAGCTGGCGGCAGCATCGGTCTGCTTCTGTGCGTCTCGGCGGATGAGTTGCTCTCAATCAGCTTAGCCATCATGCTGCTAAAATATACTACTCTTGAGTACAAAAGACTGGTTTATGTTTTGATGACCATTTAATGTTATACCTACCTTAATAAATGTATTATTATTGTCGTTAATTGTTATTGTACTTGCCCTGTATCATAGGAGTCCCCCTAAGCCCCCCTGTCCAACCTCCCCGCTTCTGCTATTCGGGGCGGAGGCAAATCTAACAAATTAAAAATAATAAAAATCGGTCCAGCCGTTCTTGAGTTATAAACCCAAAGGGCCCCCTGGGCCCCCATGTCTTTTCGTAAGAACCTTCCTCGAACTTATAAGAAATATTAAAAAAAATATGCTGAATTGGTCCAGCCGTTCTCAAGTTATGGCGTGACCAAGGGAAATAAGGATTCATTTTTATGTACAAGGTGATTCACAAAGTGTAGTAGTTATTTAAGCCTGTAACAGTTCCTGAAATGAGGAGACCTAGGAAAATATAAAAAAAATTCTAACTAAAAAATGACAAGATATTACATATATATGATTTTAAAATTTATTTAGGCGAAAACTGATTGAGAACCGTTAGCATGATTGGTAAATAAACTCTTATCTCTTGGCCTAAACAAAAAAAACTTTTTGATGGAAGGAGTGCGGTGAACTTCTGCCAATTAATTGCTTTCAGTTTAACTTTGCATTAAATATTTTAAAACGCCTTTATTTTGTGAAACCCGTGAGATCTCTCTGAGTGTGTAATTTATTAACGGACGTTCAGAAGATAAGACAACAAATGCACGAAATTTACACGAAAGATGGATCGGAATTTTTATTTTTTTCGTGTGAAGCCATTAACACCGAAAAATTGTGAGGTATGCATCTGCGAAATGCCAACGCCTGTCGTCATTTCGATCAATTTTTATAAATGGTATGATGGCCTAGGTCAGTCTTTATGTTTTTCAATTGAAAGCAAAAGTGATTTTTGTCAGTCGGAAATGGTAAAGACCGAGATGATTATAATAGTATACAAACTAAGTAAGTAGTAAGTTCTTTTGGCCAAAATAAATCCAGCGACTATCAAAATGTTTTGAGTGCATCGCTGGTTGCCATTAATTTCAAATAATAATTCTGAATTTTTTATTACCTATTCAAATATGACTTAACAATAATTTTTACACAATTCAGTGTGGTTTGTGTGGTCTATTTATACCAGATAAATAAATTTATTGTACAGAAATTAATAAACATGACCTGTAGTATTGGAAACGATGACTAAAATGTATGACTAGATAGAGAATTTTGACCTTCAAAGCTGCCTGGATGAATCATGTATGAAGACCCTGTCTGTAATTATACTGTTTGAGTTGCCTGCATCTGGACTATATTCTTACTATTTTTTATAGTTTGCTCTACGGCCCATAACTCTGTAGTACCGAAGGCAAAAATTTTTAGTTTATGTTTCCCAGATTTGAGATAACTTTTCTTGTAGTGTCTTATCACCAGTGGACGGTGGCGATCATATAGACTCATCTTCTTCTATCTACTGCCAATCTAAATACTTTGATCGAAGATGTTTTCCATTATCTGAAGTTTCCCAGCCAAGAGATTCAGATTTCTTGAAAATCTCTGAAGTAAAAAAAATCTGCAAAACCTTAACTTTGCACACCAGAACCTGAAGCTCTAAGAACTTGAAAATCTGAGAACCCCAAAACTTTTTTAGTGATAGGCAAATTGTTCTCTCTTTTACAGTTCTTCTGTGTTCTTACTTTTTATTCTTTACAGCACCACTGAGAATATACAAAGTCCGCGAATTTCTCTGATTTCTGATTTGTTCTAATTTTCTCCCTGTTTAGAACCTACAAAATAGGCGACGAAATTTGTTTCATCTGTGCGCCTTCACTCGGCCAAATCTCGAATCGAAAAGAAGCAGTTCATCGACGCAATACGAGCGAAGCCTGCACCTGTTATTATGCATATCGTCTGACCCGTTTTTCTCGCATATGTAGTGGCGCGCTGAATTTAAAATTGTAACAATACCCACGAAGAAAATTTCTTTATTTGCAAATTGAAAATTTACAAAAATTGCTATGTAAACCTAAAAATGTAAAAGATATTGCTCTGCTTAATGTTTGATTCTTCTGCCTTTTGAGCTCGTTTTTTCATAAGAATGTGATAAGCATTTTCTTCAGCCCATCGTGGTACCACTTCTACTGCTTCGTCTCTCTTGAACATGCTCCAAAATTTCCATATCGGTTATGGACTCCCATGATACTTCTTGTGCAATAACTTCGTTACATCTTCAGAAAGGATTATCAATGTAGTAACTGGTTTTATTTGTTGCTCTATACCCTCTAGCTGCATTTTATGCTTCCACTCTGACAATGGAAGCATCTTCATTCAAACCATCGTCAACTTGTGTTAGAAGTTTACCCAAAGATTTTTGAATCAGTTCCGGCAGCGAATCACTTCCGAAAGCTGAAGCTACCAGTGCTGTCGCAAATTCTTCGTTACTCATTCCAGTTATCCTGATATAGTCTCCGGCAATCTTTCAATAGATCCTTTTACATCTCTTTCTCTGTGTTCTCTCTTTTTCTTTTCTTAAATTGTTATGTACTTTTGTTCTTCGTTGCTGTTATTTCAGCTTCTCCATCCGTTTTTTGCTACCGAAGTTGAATCCGACTTTTTGTGTTCCACTAAGTTTCTACTTTTGGTTGGATAATAAACTAATAAAAAGCATTACGGTACACTACGAAATATCTATAAAATAACTCAAATTGAATTCTGTGGTTGGTTAGTAGCAATAAGAATTAATTGTGAAGAGTTACTACCTAAATTAGGAAATGTTTTTCAATATAAAGACAAAATAAATTATAATGCATACACATATCTTTGATTCAACTACATGTAACTGTGTTAGTCATAATTTATTTTTCCGGCTCCCGATAATGCAAGTCAGTGCAACAATACGTGTTGGTTGACGATTATATTTGTATTACTTTCCTAGGAACTTTTTAACATTATTAAGATAACTCGGAATGTATCGACTATTAACATTTTCGGCAGACAACAAGCCGCGGCTTCGCCTTGGCTTGTACATGTCTGCCTCAATGCCTCAATGTCCTTACATTACTAGCTATTAATTTTTAATTAGATCAATCGTTTAGATCACATACACATGCTATTTATTTTTTGATGAACACTAGTTGAAATGCTAGATTGCTAAGTTTTTCACGAATCGTATGAGTGAATTTCATACCCACATCAGACGTCAATACATCAAACTTTCTGAATTGCAAGAGATAAACTTTATATCGCTACATCACCACGCTTGCATTTTTTTTTAGATTTCGATTATGATATTAAGTATACTAAATTTAAATGTGCTGGCAATACGTCTCTGATAAGATAAGTTATATTCCAACAGATAACGCTAAAATATAGGAACCCAAATTTTATGTTTGTTGAATGCAAATATCTAATAACAAAAATCGATTCTATTGAGAAGCAAATATCAACAGTGATAAGGCTGGGATGCAACACGTACCCCTCGAGAGTACCCACCCATATCGAGATACACTGTACAGTTATTTTACCTACTCGAAAGGAGCGACAGCATTCTTTGTTGAGACGACTTGTTTGGGAAAGGCACCCCATGCAAACATATAATGGCGTGTAAATGGGGGTGGGCATTCCGAGAATATAAAGACCGGTCCTGGCTCCAAACAGATCCCGTAGCCAAAATCCAACCCCCATACAAATAATAACTGCACCCCTAATCTTGTGACTTGTGCTTTATTGTCATCGAAGAAGTCGATGGTAAACAAATGCGGAAACCTGCTTGAACAACCATATTGACAAATTACACGGAAATTTCTTGCTTCCATTGATTACGTATCACGAGGAATATGAACCTAGAGCAGGTAACTGAATAACAAATAAAGTCCACCTTGACTGCCGGGTTGTAAATTTTTACACTGACAAATACGACAGACTGCATCTCTAAATTTTAATGCAGTAATAAATCATAATAAATGAAAAGTTTTACCTGTATATTATACATATAGCCAAAAAATTGATTACTGCTCTGGGCTTGGAATAGTTTTTGTTTATGTTTCATCTTTTCTGCAAAAGTACACAAGAAGAAAACCTTCGTTTAGACTACTTACTGGAAATTAATGAAAAAAAGTTTACATTTTATCAGACCCTTAAAGGATAATAGTAGATTGTTTTATTAGGAGCAAAAGTGAGACTTTTTGTGGCAAATACAGACGAGCAACGAAAAGCCACTTTTCTCCGAATAAAACGTACTACACGAAATACAGATCTGACAATTTACTAACCTCAAAGACATTAAATGACATGAAATTTTTTTAAAGCACACGGTTTTTAATTAGGCGGCATCAAAATACATTGAATATTGACGTATGAAATGTTACGTTTCATATCCTGTAACGTGTGGGCTAACTCAAATTTTATCGAAGCATAATTATACAACGTTGAAAGGGTTGGCCTTATTGATTTTATGGTAAAATATTTGAAAATAGAGTTGAGATTTAATTTATTTATTAAAAAGTCAAAAAGTAAATTCTTAAGTGACCAAATTTATTATTTATGAAGACCCGATATCTATTATTGGTCTATTGGTCTAGACAATTTAAAAATATGTACATAATAATGTAGGTGCAAACTAATTGAACATCTGCTTTGAAATTACAAAAAAAAAGAAATAGAATTAAGTGAAACAATGAAACTTTCAAAAAGGAATTAACTTAGATGGACAAAATATTGTAAAAACACACTGTATATCTGGGCTTCATAAATTCAAACATCATGTTGCCTGTGAAAAGGAAAATTTACATGCGGTTAAATGGAAGACTTTAACGTGCAAAGCCTACTGGATGTATGAAGAAACTTCTATTTAAAGACAATATTTGTTATTTTATATAATTCCACAAACGAAAATGTACCAAATTTTCCAACAAAAAGTCGCCTTTCCACCAAAGTGAAAATATTCGCCCCGAGTGGACAACACACTCACTCTCTAAAAAGAAAATTTAAAGTAGGCACCATAATTTTGCAAATTTAACACGGTACTTGCGTTGTTAACACAAATTGATGGGATAATAGCAGGCGAATCGTGCAAAACAGTGACAGGTAGACGTTACGTTTTGAACGGAGTAGTCGTTTTTCGGTAATTTTGGGTGGTGTTAACTACGTAGATGATTACAAATGAAGGCTAGTAGTTAGTCTGGTATGTAAATATTTGTCCAAGAGGTAGAATCGCGCGAGGTGCGTGTCCGTGTAAAGTGGACCGGGCCGGGCGAGTTTGGCAGTTGTTCCAGAGACTCAATGGGTAGGTAGACGAAGGTGAGATAATGAGCTTGAGATGGCGATACAAAACTTCTTCTGAGTCGAAGAGAGATAGAATTTTAGGAATTCCACCCGCTGTATCTTGTTAAGTCATCTCGACTCACGATCGAGGAGAAGCCAGATTTACGCCCACCGAACTCGCCCAGTTTACACCAGCCCATCAAAGATCTGATTTCTCTTTGTACGGCCAACACGTAACTTTCCCCAAATTCCAGGAAAACGGGCGTTGCACCCTGTTGAAAAAAATTGCGTACACCACTGCAGCATGGATTAACTATAATGCCACTGCAAACTGTTCATCACACAAAGAAAATAGCCCTGAGCGTTTGCCGCAATAATTAAATTAATGCAAATTAGAGATGCGAGTCAATAATAATATAATGGGAATGATTTCAAAATACTAAATCTTGACCAAACACAAACCTCTTCGGCAATTTAGCGATCATTCGATAAGACCTAATGCAATTAATATTTATGCTGATATCTCCAGATTACCTATCGCAAATTTGGGTCTATTATCAATGACAACGTGAGCAAAATATTTACATTGTTTTACCGGAATATTAAACAAGCAATAAACGAAAAAGTAAATGAGTAACTTTTTGTGGATAGGCAATGGCTTTGTCGGCATCGCACATGACATTTTAAATGCAAACGTGATTGGAATGTCTCTTGAGCCACCAAAGTTAATCTTTTAAAAGAAGTTTTTCCGATCATCATTTATGGTACCAATTTGGCACAGTTCAAACATATAATGGATGGTTTTCTATTAAAAACTACATTAAATTTAATAAAAAACTAATTATGTTAAATAGATTATTTTTAAAAGAGAAGTCCAATCACAAATAAACAACATTTGATTGCATATTTAAGTAAGTTGATGAAATATTTGATGCAAATTATGTTAAAAACGAATTCTTTGGATGCACCAAACCTACATTTTGTAGTATTATTTATAAAATAAAATTGCACTTTGTTGCATCAATCTACAATGTATCCTTTCAGTATAATTAGCTAATTTTTAATCTAACGTAAAGGAGGTCAAGAAGAAATTAAATAAACGACTTAAAAATTCTTCACAGGTTATTTTTAAAGTTTTATATTGGTATTTTTCATTTTTAGTGAAAATTTATTAAGCTTACCTTAGGCAACTCATAATACACTGTTGTATAATGCGTGTAGTGCTTCTTCCCTGATACCATGAGATCATTAAATTATAAATTATAGTAGGCTGTGAAATTTAAATTAGGTTGGCACTACTAACTTTTGACAATTTGATTTAAAATTTGAATGTCAAAGTGACTTCAAAAAAACTTGAATGTCCAAGTATTCTATAGAAAGCTGTGTTAAAAAAAAATGTCCAACAAATTTATAAATGTTTGGCAACATTTCGTGATGTTGGTGTGGTGTAGCGGAGCGAGGGTTAGTTTTTTGATAATCGTGTCATTCAATTTCCGCTGCATTGAAGCTGGGAGAGAACACTTTGAACATTTGCTGTAATAATGGGCAGTTGCACCCCACAAAATTTAACTTTAAGTAGAGATTAACATCATAGCAACTATTGTTGCAACAATGGTATGTTCCGCTCAAAGCCTAGTTATGCATAGTTATGCAACTAGGCATAAGAAACATAATCGTGACAATGATTACCATAACCTCAAATTTTACTGTCAGTCAATTTGCAGGCTGGGCCATTGCATAAAAAAGCTCGCCTACTGTAGTTTATAATTTAAATCATCTCATGGTATTTACAAGCTATTCCCATATAGAACACGAAACTGTTTGAATCAAAAGATATAGCTCAGAACATTGGCTTTCCGGTTCTCAACTTTTCTTTTATGCCTATCAGTATTTGTGTCTGGTCCTGAAGCTTCAGACTCATCAAGAATTGAAAATTAAGTTGGTATAGATTCACATAAGTGTTGATTATTTTTTCTTTAGGTTGGTAAAATGTCTATTCTAAATGTAAGGTTATTTTCGTATGATCTACATTTGAATGTAGCTGTCAACGGTTGCCAATAGAATCACAGGATTAGAAATTTTTATATAAATTGTATTCTTAATCTTAATTAATCTTATCTTAATCTGTAGTTTTAATCTTAACTCAAACAGGAAACGGTCCAAATTCGAACGTGAGAGAATACAAGATGCACCTGAAAAGAAAACTTTCTAGAATTTGTGAACCGATTTTAAAGAAATTTATACAGAAGTATAAAAATTAATTAAATATAGATATCTACATGATTATTATGTATGTATATGTTTTCCCAGGCGCGGATCCAGGGGGAGGGCACTGGGTGCACTGACCCCGAGTCGTCACTGAAGTATATATTATATCGTTTTAACTGCAATTTTCCTGTCCTATAAAGGACCCATAAATGGGAGCGCGATTTATCCGTGAACATAAGTTACCATTTATATGTTACCGTAAAAAGTTTACGAACGCGTATCGTTCTGGCAGTCAGTTTGTTCGAGTATATTGAAGATGATTCAGGGGCTTAATCAAAATTTTGAAAATAGTTGAATAGGACGGAATGGTGCAATTAAACGGCTCCGCACGTTTTAGGTATAAGTACTTTGCTTTGTATAAATTTTGTGGCTTTTAACAAACCGACACACTGGGTTTACCGAGTTTTACGCGCATTCGTGCCCTGTTTTTTTATTATTATAAAAAACACCGTATTTGGTGTCTTGTTGATTTTACAATCTGATCAGTTGTGATCAATGATTAAATTTAATCTAATTTAAAATACTAATAGAAAACCTAAACTAAGAATTTACTCAGTAGTAATACTTAGATACTAAAACTTAATCTACACTTTCATAATTTGGTAGTTAAATTTGGTGTAGATGTTGTGGTTAAAATTATTACAGGTATTCCCGTGACATCCTGTATAGTACAGAAGTAGACTACCACTACGTTAGTTTTTTTTCTTTTCTTATGTTCTGTGTAGCCAAGAAATACTTTTTCTAGTTGCTGCCAACTCAGCTGGCTGTATAGCTGTAATCTGTTCAAATTTGATGATTTTTTTTATAATTTCTCATACGTTACACATTTGTGTAGTCTAGCCGATGCGAAAAGAGTCTTTGTGTTGAGCGGAAATTCCTTGAGTGTATACTTGGTTGCATACCACGTCTTAGATTTTGGACGATTGAGTTTTCGCATATCTTAAGATTATTGTAATTCATTTCAAAATACATAAATCTATCGACACTTTTCACATTTTTGTTTTTGTTCTTTTCGTACTAACTTCGAGGATAAGTTCGTCAATATAAAGGTTGATTCAGCTAGAATGCCACGCATGACAATCTTTGATCGACAACTCAACATACATAATATATCGGGTGTCCCAACTAAAATTTGTACCCCCCAACAATTCCAATGTCGAAAGACTCAGAAGGAAACGCTCGAACAGGTCAATTTTGTTATCAAGGGGGACCTAATTGTACCAAACTTTCAAGTCTTAGATCTCACCCCTTAAACCAGGGGAGACACCTCCTTAAAAAATTTAAATGGCATGGGGGGGTCGTGTGATACATCATTCTAAAGCTTATTCAATTCTCTATCCAATCATACATTTATCGGTTCCTTTCTACAAAAAAAGCATGAATTCGATATTTTCCAAATCTACATAAAATCCTCAACTAAAATTTGTACCCCTCAACCAAGAAAACGCTCGAACAGGTTAATTTTGTTATCAAGGGAGACCAAATTGTACCAAACTTTCAACTCTTAGATCTCACCCCTTTAGCCAGGGGAGCCACCCCCTTAAAAAATTTAAATGGCATGGGAGGTCGCGTGATCCATCATTTTAAAGCTTATTCAATTCTCTAGGCAGATCTACTTTTATCGATTTGTTTCTCCAAAAAAGCATGAATTTGTTATTTTCCAAATCAAGAGTATTTTATGTAGATTTGGAAAATAACAAATTTTTATGCTCTTTTCTGTAGAAACGAATACGATAAAAGTAGGTTTGTAGTCGCGTCAATAAAGTCTTTTTTTCGGAAGTCCTCAGAAACAGCTCCGATTTTGATGTTTTTTTTTTTAAATATTTGCTTTTTTTATATTATTTATAATCAGAAGCCTTTTGGAGCGGGGACATAACTATTAATAATATTTAAACAATATGTATGATATTCTTCTAAAAAAAAAGTTTTGCGTTTTTTTTTTAACAGACTTCAAAAAGGGAGGAAGTTATCAATTCGGTTGTATGTTTTTTTTTAATGCTTGTTACCTCGCAACATTTATATATTTATATTTCATTTATGTTCACTGATTTCTTCGTCAATTGTGGACCGATTTACAAAATTCTTCTTTTATTTGAAAGAGTATACTCTTGAGGTGGTTTCATTATCAAAAAATCAGGATCTGACCCATGGAAATCGAGAAAAATACTCAAATTTTCGCTCCCTTTTATTAACCGACTTCATGTATGTTCACCGATTTCTTCGTCAATTGTGGACCGATTTTCAAAATTCTTCTTTTAATTTAAAGGGTATACTCTTGAGGTGGTTCCATTATCAAAAATCAGGATCTGACCAGGGAATCCCATGGAAATCGAGAAAAATACTAAAATTTTCGCTCCTTTTTATTAACCGACTTTATGTATGTTCACCGGTTTATTCGTCAATTGTGGGCCGATTTTCAAAATTCTTCTTTTATTTGAAAGGGTATACTCTTGAGGTAGTTCCATTGTCAAAAAGTCAAGATCTGATCAGGGAATCCCATGGAAATCAAGAAAAATCCTCAAATTTTTGCTCCCTTTTATTAAACGACTTCATCATGTATGTTCACCGATTTCTGCGTCAATTGTGGGCCGATTTTCAAAATTCTTCTTTTATTTGAAAG
Source organism: Diaperis boleti (assembly GCA_963583935.1). Lineage (NCBI taxonomy): Eukaryota > Metazoa > Arthropoda > Insecta > Coleoptera > Tenebrionidae > Diaperis > Diaperis boleti. The sequence goes on from OY757249.1 coordinate 20,631,503, forward strand.
GGTATACTCTTGAGGTGGTTCCATTGTCAAAAAGTCAGGATCTGATCAGGGACTCCCATGGAAATCGAGGAAAATTCTCAAATTTTTCCTTCCTACAAGTATTGATGAACAATTTTTAATTATTTTATTTATAAATGTCTGAAATAAATAATCCACAATTCATAATAATTTTATAAATTACTTTCGTATATTATTTGTAGAATAAGTATTGAAAAACTATTTTTTTATATAAATATAATAAATAGTGTTTAAACAATATAAATAATTATTTCCCCACTTCAAAAGGTTTCTGATTTTGAATACAACATAAAAACAAACATTCACAAAAAAAATCATTAAAATCGAAGCTCTTTTTGAGAACTTCCGAAGATTGCAAGTTTTATGTATTTATTGACGCGACTATTGGATAGATAATTTAATAAGCTTTAAAATTATGTATCACACGACCCCCCATGCCATTTAAATTTTTTAAGGGGGTGGCTCCCCTGGCTAAAGGGGCTAGATCTAAGACATAAAAGTTTGGTACAATTTGGCCCCTTTTGATAACAAAATTGACGTGTTCGAGTGTTTTCTTCTAAGTGTTTCGAAATTGAAATGGTTGGGGGGTACAAATTTTAGTTGAGTATTTTATGTAGATTTGGAAAATATCGATTTCATGTTTTTTTTTTTGTAGAAAGGAATCGATAAATGTAAGTCTGGATAGAGAATTGAATAAGCTTTAAAATGATGTATCACACGACCCCCATGCTATTTAAATTTTTTAAGGGGGTGGCTCCCCTGGCTAAAGGGGTGAGATCTAAGACATGAAAGTTTGGTACAATTTGGTCCCCCTTGATAACAAAATTGTCATGTTCGAGCGTTTTCTTCTGAGTCTTTCGAAATTAGAATTTTTGGGGCTTACAAATTTTAGTTGGGACACCCTGTATGTATAACCAAACATAATCGACGCGACATGTATATTTGGTTGCGAATCAAGGCGCGGCATTTTAGGTGAATGAGGATGTATACAGATAACTTTATTACGTGTTCAAGCATAATACCATTTGTATATCATGTAAACTTTTAATAAAATATTGCCTAAAAACGTTTCCTCATTGCATCATAAATTCCACGAACAATTTGGCAAAAAATGTGAAAGTGGCTGAAAAGGCATAAAGTTTTATAATAAAGTTGATTATTGTATAAAAATATAAAAATACAAATGTTTTCTTTTTCAAACTACCCCAATATCTTTAAATCCTTAACTTCCATTAAAGAATAAGGGGGTTGTAACCCCAATCATCGGATAACATTGATCACAAACTTTTTTTCTTGCTAATCAATGAAATAATACACTCCGCCTGAAGCAAGACTTAATACACTGAATAGGCCCTTCAGTTGGTCATCTATAAACAGGGGCACGTCTATGTGAATTTTCAGCTTTATTCCGAATGAGTTCTACCAAATTGTAATCTGACATTTCGATGTTCCCTGGTGAGAAGTGAGGTGGGAGCAGGAACTTTTATGGGGATAATTGTACAGAAGTACTTACGTCACGAGCATTAGGAGCTCATAGTGTAGCATTTTTAAGTGCAATGTCTTGTCCAGAGTGCAGTCAAACTAAGAAAATGATCGCTTCCGTGAAATCACGCTTCTACGACCTTCACCAGGTCTTCTAGAGTGTCTATAAAACGTTGCAGAATAAGTTTTATTAAAGATTGGCGTCGACGTCTTGTTAGGTCCTATACTTCTTGGAGTATCGCCATTGTTGCCACTTTTTTATATAACTTTTATGGAGAAAAACATATTACATAATTTTAAAATTGCTTAGTCCCCCATTCGAAGACCAACTTAATTAATCTGCTGTAGGTAAAATTTTGCGACAATAATGCTTTTGAATTGAGTTATTGAGTTTCTTATGATTCAAAACCAACAGCTCTGTTCAAGATGAAGTATTTGATTTATAGTCCAAGCAAATTAGACGAAAAAACGACGAGTTTTGAACTCCCAACAGGGTCCCAAATAAACATTCTAAGAGTTCTCATCCCCCCGGGGAGAGCTTCATCCCCTTTTGCCCAAATAAACGCCCCCGAGCGTGACCTCTATTCTGCATTTTTCTCGTAAGCGGTAATTCCGACGAGAAAATGTTTTCGGACTTATGTTCACCAATCAATTCTACATAAAATTGATCCCATGAAGTTTTTGCCACCAAACGCCCATAAATGACGTTAGAAAATATGTATAGTTTTTGACCAATAACAATTTATTGCAAATGTTTTATTCAATATGGAGTGCTCTACAATTTCGGTTCTATACATTTATTGCTCCCACTAATGGTTCTCGAGATAATCGCCGCAAGAAAACATGGAGTTGTGTTTATTGTAAACCAGTAGACATAGTTGAGATATTGGCTGTATAAAACATTCTGGGTCACCGGTATGTCAGCGGTAAGAGCAGAAGAGCCAGACACTGTCAAGAAGTGCGTACCTTTCCTTCTTCTATGTTAATTCGCAGCAGAAAATAAATACCGATTAAAATAATATATATTTTATTTTTACAGGTAACTGTATTACAAAGGTATGCATAAAAATATTCAAAATGAATGATTATTACGTTTTTAACAACTCTTATGTAGTTTATGACTTGAACAGTACATTACGTGCTTATCACGAATTATTTGTAGACGTAACTCTCGGCACCTCCACGCCCAAAGCCAGCAGGTCCAAAGAGGGCTGCGTAGCAAGGTTGGTTGCAGTAGGGTTTGCCTTCATGTTCTGCATGAGATCCCGGTGTCAGCGTTTTGTTGCATTTTTCACATCGCAGACATGCGGAATGCCAATCCTTTCCCAAGGAGGTTTTGCGTTCAGCTGAAATAAGGTATAAATAATTAAAAAGAGAATAACAATTTTCAACAACAGTACATATCGTTGTTTTTGTAAAAATTGTAATCTATTGACGACCTAGTTCTTAGCACAATAATTTAAGTGTTTATATTTTGCTGGCAAATGCAAAAATGTTAATTACACACCGTATCTTTATTATTGTTATTGTTATCGCCGTTGGAAAATTGAACCAGCGAATGATACAAAAACTAGAATGGAAAATTACAGTGCTAAAACAGTGTGGGATATAAAATACAACACAACAATAAAAGTCCAAATCGTACATCAGATCCACGAGGTGAGTGATGTCATCATGTGTTCATTCCAAATTCCAATCAATTCCCTCCAGATTCAGTTCTGTCAGACTATTATTGAGAATTTAATGAAGCTCACTTGCTCTCAGCAAGTAACTTATGTACTCATGGGCTGCTCATGGGATGTTGTAGTCATGCCATACATGTCACCCTTTTACAGCCTCAGTATTCGAAAATTTTCGAATACATGGAAACTAATTTATCTGTGTTGTTTTACTTTTTATCCTGAGAAGTGATGTGTGATTTCTTGCCGTGATTGTGATTTAAGTACAATTTAAAATATCACATGATTTGTATACCACATCATCCTTCTCTTAGTTTTTCTTTGATTTCGATAATGTTTGGGATTTTATCATTTATGTCGGAAAATTGCCTTTGTTATTGTATTACACATGAAAATTTTATGACTAAAAGGAAGTAATGGTGACCGGCGTGACATTCAATACATATCTCTAACGTTTTCTCAGCGGTCTGCATTACCTGATAAGCATATCCGCTGCGGAAATAATGCGAATTTCAGGTCACATTAAACGGAATCTTTTTTGAGATGAACATTAATATTAATGTTATAGTAATTCTTATAGAAAAAACTAATTGATAATTCAAATCTCATTTAAAGGAAGTAACGTTTCGGGTGTACCAGTTCTGTATACAAATCGTTGCGTCAACTTATTAAAATGCCAAGAAAAGACGACTACTCATTCATGAGTAATCAATTAGCCCATACACCTTTTGCGACCACAGATGAATTCCTTGGTAACATAGATATGAATCTTAAAAAACGAAAGTAAAGGTCAGAATAAACATTTTTAAACATCTCCTACTATATTGTTCCTACACATGGTTTAATAAATAATTAATCAAAGCTCCAAAATTTTCACTGAAATAATGCACTCACATAATTATTATACAATATATACAAAGTACGTTTTCCATCTAACTTAAACCACAGTCAGCTTGCCGCTGCAATGCTTTTTTAATAATAATTTTTATGATGATGTATCAAAATATGCATTTTGTTGGGATGAGTACCGCTCTTATCTCTATCCTACATCGTCATACCGTGTTTAACAAGAGATAGTCGAACCCACATTTGTGGCCTGTTTGTTTGGCGATATAATAAAATAAAAATTGAGCTAATCAGCGAAATATTATTAGTATTAACCCCAAAAAAATATATATAAAGTTCACGCCTTATTGCCTTATTACATTATATCAGATTAGATTTCAAATTTAAAAACTTTTAGTATTACATATGTGAAAATGAGCTTATCGAAATGTCAATAAATAACACTTCCTGTCTTTTTACATCACCATTCATGGTGTGTATTATGCGATACAAGACACCCATTAATAGAAAGTAACAAAATACAATTGACAATAGGTATTTTCTACATCCAAACATACACGTATTTGCACTAAAGAGGTCCCTTAAACATTATAAACAAAGAGAAACTATATAAAAACAACAAACAACTCTCACGACCCACTTTTTGTAGAATCCCAATTATTGTATATAATTGTTCAACAAAAAGCAAACAATTGGGAATTACATTTCTTTAAAACATTATTTATGTATTAGGTTGTATAAAAATAAGTGTTGTGTAAGTATGTAATTAATTTAAAAGTTTGTAACATCAGAGTTGACATCTAGTCAATTTATGACGTTATATTGTGTATGAAATATTTTTGTTATTATTGATTTATGCTATTTAACTAACAAGTAATGTCATACCAAAGTAAACAGGTTTTTCGCACTTCGGACAGTTCGGCATATTGTACAACAATTTTACTGCGACGTGAACACCGCTGAATATGAACTTCAACTAAGCAATGTTAGTATAAAGCGCAGGTTTTACTTAACCGGTCTTCGATTTCATTCGTTTGTTCCAAATACGAAGTGAAACTGATGTAATTTGTTGTCTAACTATTAATGTCTATTCTTTACTATATAAGGGTTTTCTAATTTTTTTTTTTTTACAGAAGGCACATGGCTGTAAGAGCAAATTGGAGTATATGTTATGATGAACAGAGATAAGCTAAGTAAAGTTCAAAACATGTATTTTTATTAGATTATGATGATTTTTATATGATACATTAATGTCTTTCATTCTGTTATAATAACCTTAAGCAGTGCGTGCAGGTATCTCCTACATTAAATATCAAGAGGACATCATGATCTCATAATTAAAGTATTTTGTGTACTTATATGTATGTACAGATAGGTAGAAAAATGACGTAAACTGTTGGGCCAGATAACCAGATAAGAGTATTTGTGTATATATGTATGTCTAAGTATTATACGCAGATGAAGGTCATGTCGCTAAATGCTACACCTGTTTGTTGACTGGAATGAAAATACAAAATTTTAGTATTTAAAATGTACATTATTTCTATTTTTGTACATGCAGATATAATACTTTATGTAATATTGTTAACAGAGTAAACTAATATGTGGGTGTCTTGTTAACCATTATGAATCATCTTCTCCACTGATTCATAACATCACAACTTTTGATCTTTTGATAATTACGTAATCCTCAAGTTTGGTTCAATTGACAAAAGTGGTCATGGAAAGTTTTATCGTTTGAATTTTTATCTCTTGATTATTATTAACAAATTATTGGGAAAATAAAGTAATAATTAACCTCAGGTCAAGTAAGGATAGAACAACAAATCTCCAGGTTAGTTACTAAACATGATACTAAGACTAATAAGATATGTTCACGCGCATCTTTATGTCTATCTCTTTTCATTCTCGGACGTCATCGCGTGACAAAACTGCACGGAGCTAATAGCTACCGAATTACAGGTGTTTTCGTTCATTTATTTTGTATACACTCTTTCAATTTCTGGTGAATAAGTTATTTAATTATTTTTCCATTGCACTTTATAATAATTTTACGAACGATGGTTTATTGTGCAGTGATGGGTTGTACCAGTAACGATAAGAAATGTAAAACTATTCATCGAGTTATCGATACTTTAGTTTTCCAACTGTTAAGGAAATTTGCAACTTATGGGTGCAAAAATGCTATCAAAAGCATGAATTTAATATTAAAACTGTTACAATATGTTCAAAACATTTTTCAGGTGATGATTTTTGTGTTAAGGAAAAACTATTGGAATTTCAGTTGCCCAAAAATAAGTGAGTGTTAAAAGATGATTCTATACATTCACTTTATCTAGCCAAATCTCCAAGATCCCAAACATCTGAACAGAAAAATCGTGATGAAAGGATAAAAAAGAGGTTAAAAATGTACCTAACTTGTATGTTGTACTTCTTTAATTAATTTTATTACCTGTTTTTTTTTTATTAATGCAGGCTTGTAAAAATATTCAATCCCAATTTTGCGCGTAAGACTGTGGACACAATTTTGGCTTTACTAAAATTTATTTATAGCCAAGAAAAGCACGATTGCACAAATAATAGTAGTGAACTTGAAGTACTGGTGATGGGCACAAATGGGCTTGAAACTTTGTAAGTAGGTAACTCCAATAATAAAGATATTTATTTCTTGCCTGTTTTATTTTCAATATTACTAAATTTAATAATCTTTCAGTTTACAAGAAGAATCTGAAATTTTAAAAAAGGTCTTTTTGTTAGATGCAAAATAAATTTTAAAATAAGAACACTTAATAAAAACATAAAAAGACTTCCAACATGAGAAAGCGCAAAATTATCAAAATTGTAAAGTAAAGCTAGATACACAAGTTAGATTTTACTTATTTTATATTATAACTTATTTGCATTACAATAAAATATTTACTCGAAATAATGTTCCGAAAGATTTTATTTATATTTTAAAAGGTAAAAAATACCATGTTGCGTAAAGTGTCTGTTTTTTATTGAGTATACTTACATAATATTTATTCAAAACAGCAAAAACAACAAAAATTTCAAATAATAACACTTTAAAAGCGAGTTTCTTCTGATATCGCAGTACATTTTTGTCACGCGATGACGTCATGCGCGCACCGGTTTAAATTCGTTCGGCAACTGATCATATCTTATTAGTCTTAGTATCATGGTTACTAAAATATTACTTGTAAAATTGAATGAGTATTAAATTACTATGTATTTCGGTTTTACCGTTTATCTCGGGTTTAAGAACTCTCCATAACTATTTCGTTTCCTCTATTAATTTAGGGTTTGGGGACTGTCTTTAACTATTTCGTTCATACCGTTGGTTTCGGGCTTAGGGAGTCTCTCTCATCATATCGTTTCCTTCGTTGTTCCTGGTTTTTAATTATCTCGTTTCACCATCCTTGTTTTCAGGTTTAGGGACTGTCTTTAACTATTTCGTTTTTACCGTTGTTTTTGGGGTTTAGGGACTCTCTTTCACCATCTTTTCCTTCGTTGTTCCGGCTTTTTAACTATTTCGTTTCCATAATATGTACTTGTTTTCAGGTTTGGGGACTGTCTTTAACTATTTCGTTTATACCGTTATTCTCGGGTTTAAGGACTGTCCATAACTATTTTGTTTCCTCCATTACTTTCGGGTTTGGGGACTGTCCATAACTATTTCGTTCCTCCATTGGTTTCGGGTTTGGGGACTGTCTTTAACTATTTCATTTCCTCCATTACTTTCGGATTTAAGGACTGTCTTTAACTATTTCGTTTTTACCGTTGTTTTTGGGGTTTAGGGACTCTCTTTCACCATATATTTCCCTTCGTTGTTCCTGCTTTTTAACTATTTCGTTTCCATGCTTGTTTCGGGTTTAAGGACTGTCCATAACTATTTCGTTTCCTCTTTTACTTTCGGGTTTGGGGACTGTCTTTAACTATTTCATTTCCTCCATTACTTTCGGGTTTAAGGACCTTCTTTAACTATTTCGTTTTTACCGTTGTTTTTGGGGTTTAGGGACTCTCTTTCACCATATATTTTCCTTTGTTGTTCCTGCTTTTTAACTATTTCGTTTCCATACTTGTTTTCAGGTTTAGGGACTGTCTTTAACTATTTCGGTTTTACCGTTTATCTCAGGTTTAAGAACTCTCCATAACTATTTCGTTTCCTCTATTACTTTAGGGTTTGGGGACTGTCTTTAACTATTTCGTTTATACCGTTATTCTCGGGTTTAAGGACTGTCCATAACTATTTCGTTCCTCCATTGGTTTCGGGTTTGGGGACTGTCTTTAACTATTTCATTTCCTCCATTACTTTCGGATTTAAGGACTGTCTTTAACTATTTCGTTTTTACCGTTGTTTTTGGGGTTTAGGGACTCTCTTTCACCATATATTTCCCTTCGTTGTTCCTGCTTTTTAACTATTTCGTTTCCATGCTTGTTTTCGGGTTTAAGGACTGTCCATAACTATTTCGTTTCCTCTTTTACTTTCGGGTTTGGGGACTGTCTTTAACTATTTCATTTCCTCCATTACTTTCGGGTTTAAGGACCTTCTTTAACTATTTCGTTTTTACCGTTGTTTTTGGGGTTTAGGGACTCTCTTTCACCATATATTTTCCTTTGTTGTTCCTGCTTTTTAACTATTTCGTTTCCATACTTGTTTTCAGGTTTAGGGACTGTCTTTAACTATTTCGGTTTTACCGTTTATCTCAGGTTTAAGAACTCTCCATAACTATTTCGTTTCCTCTATTACTTTAGGGTTTGGGGACTGTCTTTAACTATTTCGTTTATACCGTTGGTTTCGGGCTTAGGGAGTCTCTCTCATCATATCGTTTCCTTCATTGTTCCTGGTTTTCAATCATTTCGTTTCACCATCCTTGTTTTCAGGTTTAGGGACTGCCTTTAACTATTTCGTTTTTACCGTTGTTTTTGGGTTTAGGGACTCTCTTTTACCATATCGTTTCTTTCGTTGTTCCTGTTTTTAACTATTTCGTTTCCATAATATGTACTTGTTTTCAGGTTTGGGTATAGTGTCTTTAACTATTTCGTTTATACCGTTATTCTCGGGTTTAAGGACTCCATAACTATTTCGTTTCCTCCATTGCTTTCGGGTTTGGGGACTGTCTTTAAGTATTTCATTTCCTTCATTACATTCGGGTTTAAGGACTGTCTTTAACTATTTCGTTTTTATCGTTGTTTTTGGGGTTTAGAGACTCTCTTTCACCATATATTTTCCTTCGTTGTTCCTGCTTTTTAACTATTTCGTTTCCATACTTGTTTTCAGGTTTAGGCCAAGTAGGTACGGAATAACAAATCTCCAGGTTAGTTACTAAAATAGGCCTATTACTTGTAAAATTGAATGAGTATTAAATTACTATGTATTTCGGTTTTACCGTTTATCTCGGGTTTAAGAACTCTCCATAACTATTTCGTTTCCTCTATTACTTTAGGGTTTGGGGACTGTCTTTAACTATTTTGTTTATACCGTTGGTTTCGGGCTTAGGGAGTCTCTCTCATCATATCGTTTCCTTCATTGTTCCTGGTTTTCAATCATTTCGTTTCACCATCCTTGTTTTCAGGTTTAGGGACTGTCTTTAACTATTTCGTTTTTACTGTTGTTTTTGGGGTTTAGGGACTCTCTTTCACCATATCTTTTTCTTCGTTGTTCCTGCTTTTTAACTATTTCGTTTCCATAATATGTACATATTTTCAGGTTTAGGGACTGTCTTTAACTATTTCGTTTTTATCGTTGTTTTCGGGTTTAAGGACTGTCCATAACTATTTCTTTTCCTCTATTACTTTCGGGTTTGGGGACTGTCTTTAACTATTTCGTTTATACCGTTATTCTCGGGTTTAAGGACTGTCCATAACTATTTCGTTTCCTCTATTAATTTAGGGTTTGGGGACTGTCTTTAACTATTTCGTTTTTACCGTTGTTTTTGGGGTTTAGGGACTTTCTTTCACTATATCTTTTCCTTCGTTGTTCCTGCTTTTTAACTATTTAGTTTCCATAATATGTACTTGTTTTCAGGTTTAGAGACTGTCTTTAACTATTTCGTTTTTACCGTTGTTCTTGGGTTTAAAGACTGTCCATAACTTTTTCGTTTCCTCTATTACTTTCGGGTTTGGGGACTGTCTTTAACTATTTCGTTTTTACCGTTGTTCTCCGGTTAAAGGACTGTCCATAACTATTTCGTTTCCTCCATTGCTTTCGGGTTTGGGGACTGTCTTTAACTATTTCATTTCCTCCATTACTTTCGGGTTTAAGGACTGTCTTTAACTATTTCGTTGTTACCGTTGTTTTTGGGGTTTAGGGACTCTCTTTCACCATATGTTTCCCTTCGTTGTTCCTGCTTTTTAACTATTTCGTTTCCATGCTTGTTTTCGGGTTTAAGGACTGTCCATAACTATTTCGTTTCCTCTTTTACTTTCGGGTTTGGGGACTGTCTTTAACTATTTCATTTCCTCCATTACTTTCGGGTTTAAGGACCTTCTTTAACTATTTCGTTTTTACCGTTGTTTTTGGGGTTTAGGGACTCTCTTTCACCATATATTTCCCTTCGTTGTTCCTGCTTTTTAACTATTTCGTTTCCATACTTGTTTTCAGGTTTAGGGACTGTTTTTAACTATTTCGGTTTTACCATTTATGTTGGGTTTAAGAACTCTCCATAACTATTTCGTTTCCTCTATTACTTTCGGGTTTGGGGACTGTCTTTAACTATTGTGTTTTTTCATTGCGTTGTCGGGTTTAGGGACTTTTTTAACTATTTGGTTTTTATGGTTTTATTTGGTTTTTCGATTTATTTCGTTTCCATAATTGTTTTCAGGTTTAGGGACTGTCTTTAACTATTTAGTTCTTACCGTTGTTCTCGGGTTTAAGGACTGTCCATAACTATTTCGTTTCCTCCAGTACTTTCGGGTTTGGGGACTGTCTTTAACTATTTTGTTTTTGGGGTTTAGGGACTCTCTTTCACCATATATCTTTCTTCGTTGTTTTTGCTTTTTAACTATTTCGTTTCCATACTTGTTTTCAGGTTTAGGGACTGTTTTTAACTACATATTATATTAATACTAGCTGACCCGGCGAACTTTGTACCGCCTCAGAATCAATAAATGTTGTGGCAACTTATTAGCTGAATTAAATTCATTTTTTTATAAAAGGATAATGCCCACAACCCCATCTACTGGCATTACCGGAACCAGCATAAAACGCTATGTTTATTTTTGTTTTTGTCATGCATCAAAGATGGCGTTATATACGGATTCTATACTAAATGTATGAGATTTTTTTTTGTTAATGTTTCTGATGTTTTAATAGTTATTCGCCCTCGAAAAAAGTCAGTCAATCCATTCTCGATATATCATCAAAAAATTTGTGTGTGGAGTCCACGCGCAACAGAAGTGAAACTTTTGAGTTTACTCCTTAAAAAATCGATTTTCATTTTTAAAGCCCGGTACGACAAATTTTGGTGGCCGGCGTTATTTCTTATTGTTGTCCTGTACCAGGGGGCTTTGTTATTGTCGTTGCCTTGTACTTAGCTCCCCGCCCCCTGTAATTTTTCCGATGTTTTAATAGTAATTCTGCTATTCGGGGCGTAGGCAAATCCAACAAATGAAAGATCATAAAAATCGATCGAGCCGCTCTTGAGTTATAAACCTAAGGCAGCCCCCTGAGCCCGCTGTCCATGTTTTAATAGTTATTCTGCTATTCGGGACGGAGATAAATCCAACAAATCGAAGATCATAAAAATCGGTACAGCCGTTCTTCAGTTACAAACTCAAGGGGGCCCCTGGGCAGAGAACTGAAAGAAATCTAAAACTAGGAACAAGAAAAGTTGAAATAATCACAGTATACAGTAAAGAGATGAGTAAAACAAAACAAATGTTAGAAGAGACCATAAGTGAGACAGAAAAAAAGAATTGTAATAATTGGGGGCGACTTCAATGCGAGAATTGGGACAAGATTAGGAAGACGGAATAATGAGACAGAAGATGCGAGAAGAACATCGCAGGACAAGACAGAAAATAAAGAAGGAAGAAAAATTATCGAATTTATAGAAGAGAGAGGATACGAGGTACTGAACGGGAACTGGGAAGAGGATACATAGAAATCGCCGAAGAAGAAATAAAAAGAAAAAAAACCCGAGAAAGAAACATTTATAAAAACAATCTGGGAAGAAGAAAGCCTACAAAAGTACAGAAGTGCGCTACAACATATTGAAAGAGAAAAAGAAAAACAAAAGGACACCGAAACAAGAATGAAAGAACTCGAAAGGAGAATGAGAGAAGCGATGACAACAAAGAAAATAGAAGTAGAAGTGGGAGAAAGAATGGGAAGAAATAGATGGTGGGATAAAGAATGCAAAGAAATGAAAAGACTAGCCCGAAAGCAAATGAGAAAATGGAGAAATGGGAAGGGATCGAGAGAAGAATACCGGACGCAATTAAAGAAATACAAAGACACTTGTGAGAAAAAGAAGGAAGAAAAGAAAAGAGAAGAAGAAGAGGAAATTAGGTCAATCAACACACAAGAAGAAGTTTGGAAATACATAAACAGTGAACGCAAAGAGAAAAAGAAGGCAGACGAGAAGATAAGGATAGAAGAATGGAGAGAATACTTTAAAGAATTACTAGACGGAAAGGACGAAACGGAAAAAAGAGACAAGGAAGAAGAAACAAGAGAACAAGAGAACGGGGAAGAGATTACGAAGGAAATGATTAAGAGAGTGATAGGAAGAATGAAGAAACGAAAAGTGGCGGGAGAAGATTAACTGCAAAATGAAGCGTGGATCTATGCAACAGAAGAAATAATAGAGATAATGAGGGAGATAGTAAACGACGTCTGGCAAGGGAAGGGGTTACCAAGCCAATGGAGGATGGGGATAGTGTGTCCGATACACAAAAAAAGAAAAACAGAAAAGGCGGAGAACTACCGGGGAGTAAGTCTGCTGAGCACGGCGTACAAGATCTACGCAATGATACTGGAAGAGAAATTGAAGGAAGAACTATAGAGGAAATAGGGTTGTTACCAGAAGGACAAGCGGGTGAATAATTAGAAATTACACTAGAAAGTGAGAAACTGGAAAACTAGAAACTAGAATCTAGGAAGGTAGTGACTGGAAAACTAGAAACTTGGAAATTAGATACTGGGAAAGTAGAAACTAGCAAACTAAAAACTAGACAGTTAGAAACTAGAAACTTGGAAACTACATACAAGAAAATTAAAATTAGGAAACTTGAGATAAGGAATCTAGAATCTAAGAAACCAGAAGATACCAAACTAAATAACTAGCAAACTAGAACACGATAAACTAGGAAACTAGAAAACTAGAAACTTGGAAACCAGAAATTGGAAAACAACCTAAGAAAATATAAAACTAGAAACTAGGATACCAGAAGCTAGGAAATTGTAAATTTGTATTCCAAAAACTAAGAAATTAGAAATTACACTTGAAAGTGGGAAACTGGAAAACTAGAAACTAGAATCTAGGAATGTAGAGACTGGAAGACTAGAAACTTGGAAATTAGATACTGGGAAAGTAGAAACTAGCAAACTAGAAATTAGAAAGTCAGAAACTAGAAACTTGGAAACTAGATACAAGAAAATTAAAATTAGGAAACTCCAAATAAGGAACCTAGAATCTAAGAAACCAGAAAATACCAAACTAGAAAACGATAAACTAGGAAACTAAGAAAGTAGAAACTAAAAAATTATGAAACTAGAAACTGGGAAACCAAAAACTAAGAAATTATAAACTAGAACCAGAAACTTGTATAAGAAAATATAAAACTATAAACTAGGATATCAGAAGCTAGGAATTTGTAAATTTCCAATCCAAAAACTAAGAAAGTAGAAATTACACTACAAACTGGGAAACTAGAAACTAGGAGACTAAAAACTTGGAAATTAAATACTGGAAAAATAGAAATTTGTAAACTAGAAACTAGAAAACTGGAAAGTCGGAAACTAGAAACTTGGAAACTAGATACCAGAAAATTAAGAACCATGAAACTTGAAATCAGGAACCTAGAATCTGGGAAACCAGAAACTACCAAACTAAATAACTAGCAAACTAGGAAACTAAGGAAGTAGAAACTAAAAATTATGAAACTAGAAACTAAAAAAACAAAAACTGGGAAATCAGAAACTAGAACACTAGAAACATTGAAACTAGCAACTATGAAGCCATAAAATAGGAAACCAGAAACTAAAGAACCAGAACCTTGGAAACTAAAAACTATGGAGCCGGAAACTTGGAAACTAGAAATTAGGAAACAGAACCTAAGAAAATATAAATCGAGAAACTAGGAAACTGGAAATTTCCAATCCAAAAACAAAGTAACTAGGAAAATAAGAAACTATAAACAAAAAAAATGAAAAACTAGAACTGAGATAATCAGAACTCCAAAACTAGGAAGAATTAACTAATTTTCCAAAGCTCGTTTGACCAATTCGAAAAAAGCTGCCACACTTAGGGTTCCCGTCCTGGGTTCCTCAGGGATCTGTTTTTGTCTTTTACTGTTTAACATGATTTTTTAATGACAGACGGATTACTCTACTTTCTAGAAGCTTTCCGACATTAAACATAATTATAAATACTTCTCTGCTCTCTGTAAATTAGCTTTAAAGCTAATTAATAGTTTGCTAGTTATTTAGTTTGGTATCTTCTGGTTTCTTAGATTCTAGGTTCCTTATCTCAAGTTTCCTAATTTTAATTTTCTTGTATGTACTTTCCAAGTTTCTAGTTTCTAACTGTCTAGTTTTTAGTTTGCTAGTTTCTACTTTCCCAGTATCTAATTTCCAAGTTTCTAGTTTTCCAGTCTCTACCTTCCTAGATTCTAGTTTCTAGTTTTCCAGTTTCTCACTTTCTAGTGTAATTTCTAATTTCTAATTATTCACCCGCTTGTCCTTCTGGTAACAACCCTATTTCCTCTATAGTTCTTCCTTCAATTTCTCTTCCAGTATCATTGCGTAGATCTTGTACGCCGTGCTCAGCAGACTTACTCCCCGGTAGTTCTCCGCCTTTTCTACTTTTCTTTTTTTGTGTATCGGACACACTATCCCCATCCTCCATTGGCTTGGTAACCCCTTCCCTTGCCAGACGTCGTTTACTATCTCCCTCATTATCTCTATTATTTCTTCTGTTGCATAGATCCACGCTTCATTTTGCAGTTAATCTTCTCCCGCCACTTTTCGTTTCTTCATTATTCCTATCACTCTCTTAATCATTTCCTTCGTAATCTCTTCCCCTTTCTCTTGTTCTCTTGTTTCTTCTTCCTTGTGTCTTTTTTCCGTTTCGTCCTTTCCGTCTAGTAATTCTTTAAAGTATTCTCTCCATTCTTCTATCCTTATCTTCTCGTCTGCCTTCTCTTTCTCTTTGCGTTCACTGTTTATGTATTTCCAAACTTCTTCTTGTGTGTTGATTGATCTAATTTAAGAACCAGAAAGAAGGTAAGTGGAAATTAGAAAATAAGAAAATTAAAAGAGAAGAGGGCGAACATGAAACAAAGAGGAATAAAGGGACAAAACGGGAGCTATAAAGAAAAACATACTTACATAAAGCCATGATAAAGAGAAAACAAGGACGGACAAGCAAGGAAAGATAGAGAAATGGCGAGAGAGAGATAATGGAACACATTTACGGCGACATTGAAAGAGATATTGTGGGAGAAGGTAACAGATGTAGAAAGAAAGAAAAAAGAATAGATCGAAAGAGGGAGGGTCGAACAGATGGGGATAGAAAATAGATAAAAGAAATTAACGGTTATGGAATAAAAAATTACTACTTCAAAGAAGCACAGAAGTTATAGAAAAATGAAAAACAAGGAACAAACAATAAGAGATAAAAATCGAAATTAAAAATAAAAGAGAAACAATCAAAAATACATAAATATGAAGTAAATAGGCAGATAAAAGAAAAACCCAGGAACCCCATTTGTGGCAGCCTCGTGGTCATCTGCTTTCCGTTCCACGTAAAGATACTGAATTTTCATTCCTTTTAAATTATGTTTTCAATGACAATCAGTAAACCTCAAGGTCAGAAATTTCGTTAGTGGTACCAGTATGTAAAATATGTGCGTGATTGT
This sequence comes from Diaperis boleti, assembly GCA_963583935.1. NCBI lineage: Eukaryota > Metazoa > Arthropoda > Insecta > Coleoptera > Tenebrionidae > Diaperis > Diaperis boleti. The sequence goes on from OY757249.1 coordinate 20,647,612, forward strand.
ATGAAGTATTGCTGTTTGCTCCTGGACCTAAAGCTAGAAACGTAACACTGTGAAAAGCTTTATTTTTAAACAATCAACTAACCTAAAAAATCACGCGACCGAAGTCGCGGGTTCGGCTAGTTCTTTAATAAAACGAGCCTATTTAGATAAAAAATGTATATTTAAAAAATATTGTATATTAAAAATGTTATAGTTTTGTTGGCGAATCGTCTCCTGTAGTATAGTGCGTTTTCGTAAAAGTTTACAAGAAATCAATCTTATGTATTTCAGCACTTTTTAGGCGAAACTGCAATATGCTTACAATCAGTTTTTAATGGACAGGTACAACGACACGAAGTCTTTGGCTTCGAATTTGCACTGCTTGAGCTGCTTCTAGCAGTTGGTAAATCTTCAATTGTCTCAACTTTGGGATCCACTTCCTTCTTCTCTTGATCAGAGGCAACGACTGGTTCCTCCGCAACCTCACGACTTTTATCTTTGATCAAATCCTCGGGACACTTCCAGATAAAAATGCTCCCTGCGCCACTAGTTGTTACGATGTATTTTTGATCAGGACTGAAACGTGCTGCAGTGATCACAGCTGTGTGTCCATCTCCAATATGAGTGGTAATGCCTTTAAATCAGGTTCTTACAAATGAATGGATATAGAATAATTTACCTCTTTGATAATCCCAGATTTTAACGATTTGGTCATTGCTGCCTGTAACAAAAATGCTTCCATCTTGGGAGATATCGAGTGCGTTAATTGCTCCAGACTCTGAACCTTCGACTTCACGAACAAGTGTTCCGTCCAACACTTCCCAATAAGAAAGTTTTCGATCCGAACCTCCAGTTAAAATTTGGACGTCTGTAGGATAGTATCTGGCACACATAAACAGAGTGGTACCAAACAGAATATGACGACGACATTGCCGCACCAAGTCCCAGATTATACAAGTACCATCGGTACCAGCACTAACAGCTTCAGTGCAAGCTTTGTTAATGTCAACAGCAGAAACTGGAGCTTTGTGCTCTTTCAATGTACAAATTAGCTGCTGTCGAGTAGGTGAAACAAACCACATTCGTACCTAAATTTACATTTGGTGATTTTTGAAATCAGAGAACTGTCGTTCTTACCTGGCCCTCACATCCTCCGCTTATCAAAAGATTACCTTCATGATTTGTAGCTAAAGCTGATACTCCTTTATTGTGCGCATTTAGTATAGAATAAATTAATCGTCCCGTGAGCGGAGTAAAAGATCTGATAATTCCATCGTTCCAAGCAGTTAGAATGGATTTTCCATCATGAGAAAATAACACACTAGAGCAGCTAAAGTTTTGAACCTTGATTCGAAGAAGTTCTTGGCGTGTTTTTATGGACCACACACGAACGTCATTTTTACCGGCAGTGGCAAACACTTCAGAGAAGTTGCTATAATAATATGTTGTTTTGCATACAAACTTTTTAAAAATACTTACTATGGAAAAGCAACATCATAAATAGTGGAGGCATGACAAGTTAGAGTTAATTCAGTGTTGAAAGTTTTCAAGTCGATTGTGTAAACCTCACAATTTACAGTAGCTGCCAAGATAACAGTCTCTTTTTTTATGAGTAGCAAAGACGTCACGGCTGAAAATACTGTCGTGCTCTTAAGCTAAAAAGTTATGTTATGAGATCGTTCAAAAAACAAGGAACTTACAATTTTCAGCGTCGGTATAGAGGGCATTTTTACTTTTGTGTCAATATACTTGTCTGGTTTGTACTTAGTTTCTTCGACAAGTTCGATAGTACCGTCCCCCGCTCCAATTAGCAGAGGTCCAGCAAACAACCGCTTAATCGACTTAACACCCAAACTATATAAATCTACTTTTCCAACAGGTAACTTCTTTTTACTTATTCTCGTAAAGCAACCGACAGTGACTGGTTGTTTGGCTGGAACTGTAATATCGGTATCATGATGATAATTCAGTCGAATCTTTAAAATGTCTCCTGTTGTGGTACCACAGTAACATAACTCATCCCTTTCGTTCACGTCCATACAAAGAATAGTTCTTTTCAATTTCCGGGTGCCAATATCTATAGCATGGACTTTCCTAGCTTCTTTATCCACTGTCCAAACCGCTAAGTGGTTATCACCGCCTGTCATAAAACAAGGGCCACGTCGATTCATGCTTAAGACAGTTGTAGCTTCTCCTTGTATTCCGTGGGCAACCGCGGAACCACATATGACTTGACCTTGAGTCACATCCCATACCACCAAAGAACCACAATCACGACCACCAATCGAGAATAAGTAGTTATCGTTACTTGAAAAAGACAATGCTTCTACTCGGACTTTGTGAAGTTCATGCTGGGAAATGATGGTGCGAGTTTCGTAGTCCCAAATTACGACGCGAGCCTGTCAATGTAAATTAACGATTAGAAGACTAAAAATCGATATCTAAAACACACAAATAAATTGTTGAATTACTTTGAATCCTATGTGATTAATTTGACCACTGGCAATGTATTTCCCAGATCTGGAAACATCAATGGCGGATATAGTATTAGTATGACCACTAAGAAAATCTTGAGCTTTTGTGGTCAAATCAAGGATTGTTACTTTGTTTCCTAGCGGAAAAATAGCATGCTTTTCGTCGGGATGAATAATGAATCCTTTGACAGTAGTGCCTAAAAGATGACATTAAATTTAAGCGAAAGTTTAGAATTTTAAATTACCGTCAAATCCGATAATTCCATGAACATCCAACTTTCCAACATTTCCTTCTAAAAGGTCAGCTTCCTCTTGAGACATTTATCAAAATTTTATTTAAATTAAATTGTTGAACAGTATGTTGTTGTGTTCAGGGAAAATAACTGATGATAACTAATTGTCACAACGCCGTTGTTATGGTGAGTATCACAAGAGTTTGGTCAATAATATCGCTTGCATCTGGATTGCATGTGGTTGGAGTCGTATTGGGCTAGTTATAGATTGGTCAGATTTAAGAGGTTTTTATTTAATGAATAAAATGCAGACAAATGATTTTTAGACTAAATTGCTATTAACAACTAATTGGAATCCATGTTAGGTCGAATATATAAAGTTGCTTGTGATTTTTTGAATGACGAAGACGAATTGAAAAACGCATGTGATTTATTGTTTTATCTACCAGTTGAAAGTCTGCAACCAGCAATACATACTACATAATTAACTTGGCAACAGACGTACGTTAAAATGTTATGTCAAATGCATAGACGACTTGATGACTTTTTTAAATGAACACATGATATAATCGATACATATAGTAGGGATTACGAACAGGACAATTCGTTCGTCCGTCCGTCATTGAGAGGTAAAAAGCAAACAATTGCATTATTCGATGTAGTTTGGTTTATATATCAACCCCTAGAATTCGTCTGGCGATAACTGTGTCCAAGCAGCCCCCAGGGGGGTAAAACTGTATTTTCCCAAAATAAAAACAGACACCTTCATACACCTTCTCACAGTTCCACTTTTCACTTAACTATCCTGAACGCAAAGTTATTCAAGTGTTTGGTCGAGCGCTTTACATTGTTTAAACGGGAAGAGCGCGAACAAAATTGGCCATATCCCGCTTATAATGCGACTTTAATTTTTTGCCATATGGGGTAATTCGCTCACACCGCAATATCTCGGAGAGGAATGAAGATATGTAAAAATGGTCAAACAGAAAGTTTTAGCTGATGGTATCGGTATTCGATTGATGTTTTTGTATTAATTATTGGATCACAATTAACGGAGTTATTATTTAATTTGTACCACCATGTCAAGACGCGAGAGCCGGTTCCCGAGATTCCATATGCAGTCCCCACTACTCCAAAAAAAATTCTCTTCCACTTCCACTCGTTTGAATTGTATCATGCTCTCGCTGTCGTGTACGTTCTTGGAGGGGTGAATTGATTTGGCGGATTAAATTAATAATAATAAATATTATACACATAACGTAACTATTGTTTTTATTAATTCTTGTATTTATTACATACAATCGACTAAAACTTACCACGTCAAAAGCCACACCCTAAAAACAGAAATTTGATCCAATTGCTGACAGCAACGCTAAGCTTTTCAAGAGCAAAAACATATTTCGATCATATTGGTGGGTAATGCAGGAATTGTAGAAAAGACGGGGGCAATAGATCCGTCAGATTCCTCTAATTTCCATTCAAAGTCCTTAATATCGGAAAGGTTTAAAGTGGCATTCAACGCATTTTGACATTTAAGTAGTTGGTAAAATGCTCTTAAACAGTGTTGTCTTAGAGCATCGACTGACGGAGGCAGTTTATCAATGCCGATTTTAGAGGCTATTTTCTCACCCAATTCATTTATAGTTGTGCAGTCATCGATATGGGAGTAATAGAGCGACATACAAAACTTCTGCAACTTAGTAAACGTTTCTTTATTTCAACTTTTGTCTTTACTCGACGCATTATTGACAGTGATAACGTGCCTTTACCAGCTAAATGGGACTCATTCATACATTCATGGGAAAATAAGTCTGATCTTACCCACAACTTATCAGTCTCCATTATCAAAAAGACTACAATCGAAAAAGTCAATTTAGTTACATCAGGAGGTTTTCATGAAATTTTGCAATATGATTCTGCCCTTCATTTACCACCCGGCTCAAAAGAATTGTTAATGTCGAATCATGAAGAGGCTGATACCAGAATCTTACTCCATATTTTGTCTGCCAAAATGGAGGAATATGAAGAATGCGTTATATCTTGCAAATGCACTTATGTGCTGGTACTCTTACTACATTTCTCTGACAAATTGAATGTTAATTTGTACATGCGGACCCAGAAAAGCACATATGTTCATATAAATAATATAAGACTTGAAGAACCCATGAAGAGAAACCTTATCTCTTTCCATGCTTTGACTGGCTGCGATATTACGAGTCAGTTTACTGGTATTGTAAAACCAACTGCCTGGAAAGTTTTGACTAAGAAATATGACTTGCTTGAAGTTAAAGACGAACTACTTATATGGCAAAATGCGTGGAATGCCACTTTAAACCTTCCCGATATTAAGGACTGACGGATCTATTGCCCCCGTCTTTTCTACAGTTCCTGCATTACCTACCAATATGACGAAATATGTTTTTGCTCTTGCAAAACAGGTCTGTATCTTGTGTTAGCGTTGCTGTCAGCAATTGGATCAAATTTCTGTTTTTAAGGTGTGTGACATCACGGTGCTTATGTAAAGAAAATAAAATGGCTTGTTTGTCGAATTGTGGGTGCTATAGCAAAAACTGCTCTAATGAATTTACCATATTAAGTGAAATAAATGAAGAACAAAATAGCGAATATGGTTTTTGAGGTGGTAAGTTTCAGTCCATTGTATGTAATAAATACAATAATTAATAAAATCAATAGTAACGTTATGTGTATAATATTTATTATTATTAATTTAATCCGCCAAATCAATTCACCCCTCCAAGAACGTACACGACAGCGAGAGCATGATTGAACGAGTTGGAGTGGAAGAGAAATTTTTTTGGAGTAGTGGGGACTGCATGTAGAATCTCGGGAACCGGCTCTCGCGTCTTGACATGGTGGTACAAATTAAATAATAACTTCGTTAATTGTGATCCAATAATTAATACAAAAACATCAATCGAATACCGAAACCATCAGCTAAAACTTTCTGTTTAACCATTTTTATATTACTTCATTCGTCTCCGAGATATTGCGGTGTGAGCGAATTACCCCATATGGCAAAAAATTAAAGTCGCATTATAAGCGGGATATGGCCAATTTTGTTCGCGCTCTTCCCGTTTAAACAATGTAAAGCGCTCGACCAAAAACTTGAATAACTTTTCGTTCAGGATAGTTAAGTGAAAAGTGGAACTGTGAGAAGGTGTATGAAGGTGTCTGTTTTTATTTTGGGAAAATGCAGTTTTACCCCCCTGGGGGCTGCTTGGACACAGATATCCCCAGACGAATTCTAGGGGTTGATATATAAACCAAACTACCTCGAATAATGCAATTGTTTGCTTTTTACCTATCAATGACGGACGAACATCAGTTCTGAGCAACTTTTTAGTGCGTTGTGACTCTACTAATAGAAAAATAACAATAAAATAAAAACAAAAATAGAAATAAATCTATATTCCATGTTTAATTAAATCAACCTTTTTTCTCCTATTCCCTCTCTTTTTTTCTACACTTGTTCTCTTCCCCTTTCTCTACTGCTACTCTTTTCTTTTCCTTCTTCGTATCACGCTCTTCATCCATTCTCTTCCTCGTCCATCCTCATTCAACAACTCGCGTGCCTTTTTCTCCGTTTCTTTCATCTCGTTGCACTTTCTCAGATGTTCCATTGATTTCCTTTCCTCCCAACACATTCTGCATAACCTCTTTTACCAATATTCATTCTCTTTCGTTTCGTTTCCACACCTAAATCATACATCTATCCTTCATTTTGATTTTCTTTTTTAGATATACTGGTGCCCCCTCCGTCATCCATTCTTCGTACTTCGCACTGTATTTCGCGTCTCTTATTTTTTCTCTTCTCTCCATATGTCCACATCCCTCTCTATTGTCTCTGTCCATATACTTTCTCCTCTGAATCTTCTGTTTTCCACTTCCTTCCTTCCCAGTCCATTCCTCTCATAATAATTTCGTGGTTCTTCCTTCTCTCCTGCTATTCATTCTTTCTTTCCCACTGCTTTTTTTCGAAATTACTCGCTCTTTTGCCCGCTTCTACTCTCATTTTCTCCCTCTTGCATTCCTCTAGCACCATATATCTTGGCGTAGCTTAGTCTTGTCCCAATACCCATCTGTAGTATTTTTGTTATCCTCTATATTTTATCTTGTTCCTTCCAGCCCCAGATCTCCGCTCCATACAGCACTGCGCTCTTCACTAGGCTTTCAAATAGCATCACCCTCTTTTTAAACTCCCTTTCGAACAACTTTTCTCCTATTTTCCAAACTTGCGCTACTAACTTATTTCCTTTCTTGTTCAGCTCTTTAATGTGTGTGGATGTGTTGTTTCTTTGGTTAAAGTTGTATCCCAGGTACTTGTACTCACTCACTTCCTCTATTTCCCCATTTCCACTCCCTTTGTTTCTCTCTTCGGTCTGCTTTCTTGAATATCATCATTTTGGTCTTTTCTACCTTCACCTCTAAATTCTTTTTCTTCATGTACTTTTCAAGACATCTAATCATCCTTCTCATTTGCTTCTCTTTCTTCGCTATCACCGCCATGTCATCCGCGGAAACTAGCGACCACACCTTTTCTTTTCCTACTACTATCCCCCTCTCTTGCGCTTTCCGTAGTGCTTCATATAAGTCAGTTAGATATATGGCGAATAGGGTCGGGCTGAGAGGGCATCCTTGTCTTAGTCCTTTGTTCGTGTAGAAGGATTCACTCACTTCCTCTCCCACTTTCACCCTGTTTCTTGTTTTCTCATATATTTCTTCGATTCTTCTTACTAACCTCTCGTCCACTCGTTTCTTCCATATTTTCTCCCTTTCCACTCCTATCCACCGCTACACATCGTGTACAATTTCCCCCCTTTTTTTCTCCAGTTGATTTTCTGCCAAGTGGTTCAGAACGTATACGTTGTCCTTTGTGCCTCCGCCTTCTCTGAATCCTGCATGTGCCTCCGGTAGTATCTTTCTCTCTTCATATTCTCTCACTAATATCTCCTGCAACGGCATGCTGTAGATCTTATATGCCGTGTCTAGCAGTGTAATCCCTCTGTAGTTCTCTAGTTTTGCTTTATCGCCTTTTTTTGTAGATTTCTTCTTTGTGCTGTATATCGTTAGTACTATGTATTTTCTATCCCTATCTTTCTTTCTATCAAACTTTCCTTTTCTTTGCACTCTATCCTCCAGTTTTTCTTTTCCTCTTTATTTTCTGTTCTTCCATCTCTTTCTTTTCCCATCTTACCCCTTTTCCTTCTTGTCTGATCTTGTTTTCTGTTTCCTCCGCTATGTTTTTTATTTTTTATTTTTTTCCTGTTTTATACCACAGAGACAAGACCACTCACCACTCTCTGATGTACCAAGCAGACGCAAGTCATAAATCTTTGCAACACAGTCATGTTTGCTACTTTAAGTTGATACCGTAGATTTCACTAACACGCGCTGTCATTTACGTGAATTTGGTTAGATTGAAATACCCGCCCAATTAGTCGGTTTAGTCTTTATTCTTTATTTTATTGTTTTAAAATCCCTGCCTTGCAAATAGGTGTTTGTGCAGCAGTAATACGTACTATACATGTGTCGCCGAACAGATATAGCAATATGGTGTTTGAAATAGTAATGTACCATTGGTTGAGTTTAAATAATACCGCCGCATTTCTGAACACACATTTGATTGTCTTTTACAGAAGTCAGTTTCAAAGTCAGAGACAAAGTGATTCTGCAGACATTTCTAACATTCATATAATTCAGACTTGTTGACATTTATACGTTAATTTATGTATAAGTACTCGATAAAATAATCGTATAAATTCATATGTATTTATACCTTTTTAGAATTTTCCGCGTACAGCAAAAATTCGGGTCATTTGAAATTTTTAAATTTACTATGATAATATGTATGTAGATGTGTTAATAAAAGTACTCAAATAATATTTAAATATATTAAGATATCCCCAAAATAGACCATACAATGCATAGGAGAACTTCGCTGAAGCTTGCGTGGCTAAAAAAACGGTTGGCGTCCCTTCTAGAGGGTGGAAGGAGGATCGGCGGCCATTACATTCATTCAGACTTTAACCAGACTTTAATTAGTAACTAACGCTTAATTTTTTGTTTTTATCTGATTTTATTCCACTATGAGTTTTCTTGTTTTTAAAGTTGAATTAAAGTTGAAGAATTTAAATTAACAATCGCGTGTGTGGTACCGCCCAACGTATTTACAGGTAACCATTTTATTCTATCTATTATTTTTTTGTCATACTCTACATCACGGCTTCCTAGATTAGAAAAGGACGGTGTCCCTTCTCCGGCTGGTCGAGTTTGTAGTTCAGGGATTTCATAATCACTATGCAGATTCGAGCGGTATGAGACGAGCGCTTACTTTAAATTGAATGCTCGACTAGTCGATGTGACGTCACAACTCACTCACTCACGCACTCACATGTTCAAGAATAGGGCCCTAATGCCTCTTTTGTTAAGCCACACATATCTGTTTCAGCCGAGGTAGATTGAATGTCGGCAATAAAATGGGGAAAGTCTTCATTCAACCAAGATAGTCGTGGTCTTCAGTGTCAGTGTAAGGAGCGGTATTGGGATCTCGTCGATGGATATTGCTGTATTCTATTGCTGACGTCGTGAATTTGAAAATACTTGTACATGTTTTTCATAAATATAACTGTTGCAGTACAATGTTTAAAGAAGGAAAATTGTTCACCATCATGATGAGCAAGATACTTCAAAGCGGCTGTTACTGGGGGCGAAAATATTTGAATGGCCAAATTTACTTTTATTTTTTCCAAATTTGAAGGACAAAGACGTTTTTTGTTAAATATCTCATTTGGCTTAATAATAAAATTTTCTTGAATTTCTGTTAATTCATCTTTGAGATAATTTGCCGATTTTATTCCATTGGATAATGCCATGTCATGATCCAAAAATAAATTTCTTCCACTTTTACGGCGTGACAATAATCAAAACTAAAAAAAAGCTTGAGTCCAGGATTATATGGATGAGGCAAAAAAATTTGAAGTGAACCAAAATGTTTAAAATCCACATGATATTTAATTGATTCTTATAATTTTAAATTCACAATCATCAACTAATTTTAAAACATCTAATATTAATTTGTACAAATCTTTGCTGTTTAATTTGCCATAATTACTTTAGCGGTTCGTTTTTTATTTGAAACACGCTGTCAAGGTAACAGTTAAAAGTTCGGTTAAAAGTCGATAGATGGAGGTATAGTACAGTACATTGTCAGAAACAGCTTTTTTTCAAACTCGACCAGCCGGAGAAGGGACACCGTCCCTTTCTAATCTAGGAAACCGTGTGCTACATAAATGAGATGGCCCTGAAATTGACCGGCGCAGTCACCCCTTTGTTGTTAGGTCCACTACTGCTATTCAAACCTGGATAAATAATTGAATAACTACCTGCCTTAAAAAGCTATTTTGTCTCTGTTGACTTGAATTAACCAACACTGAGAACTAAAGACAACAGGGCAAAAAGAGGCATAGCGCCACGCCGAATGTTGGGGTTCTGAAAAGATTTCCGATACCGTCGTTCGCATGAAACCCACATCTAGCTATTTTAGACACCGGGAAACCAAATTTCGGTATCTAGTGTTTTTGCTTTGTGCATGTTTGTAGCTTCGTTGCGCCTTCGTTGCGTTTTGCGCCCGCTAGATATCCCGTCGCGATCGTTTCAAAATGGCTTTCAAAGAAAACGTTGTGTTGCAGTATATTTTATTGCTTGTCCATATACAGCGTGTTATTGAAATGCATGTCAAAAATAAAATCGGTAATTGGTCACGATATAATTAACTATTAAAAAAAAAGGAAACCGACTTCAAAAAACCCAAAGTAACTAAAACTAAAAAGTAAAAAATAAAAATTTCCCATTTCAGAGTTATTTGTTGTTCCGGTTAATGTAATTATTTATTTTTCCGTTTAATGAAATTCAGAAATTATTGTTGATTATCTAATTATTAATTGTTTTATAATTTTTAAGTCGGTGCCAAGTAAAACATAAAATTATACATTTTAAAGTTATAATTCCCTGATAATTTCAGACTTCTTAATTCACGATTATGATTACTGAATTAAAGTTTTCAGAACACATTTGATACATTAGGTAAAAGCTATATATTCGTAGTAATAATTTTGCATGATTTAGGTTGGATTTACCGAGAGATGAATTATTATTAGATTTGAAATAAATAAAAAATTATTTATTATGTAATTCCTATAAATTGTTTTTATAATTTTTTTCGTAGTAACTAATTTGTTATTGTAGGAAGGTGTATAATTTGCTTTTATGGCACCAACTTCAAAATTATAAAACAATTAATAATTAGATAATCAACAATAATTTCTGAATTTCATTAAACGGAAAAATAAATAATTACATTAACCGGAACAACAAATAACTCTGAAATGGGAAATTTTTATTTTTTACTTTTTAGTTTTAGTTACTTTGGGTTTTTTGAAGTCGGTTTCCATTTTTTTTAAAAAGTTAATTATTTTACAATTTTAAGTGATGGGTAGACCTAGTAAGGACGCTTCAAATCCACGCGAGCGCGAAAATAGATTGTCTTTGTGGTTTCTATGGGATACAGCATGAGAAAATGTGGATTATGTTGAAAATAGAAAATTATTCTTTGTACGGTCAAAACTGCAAAAAATTGTAGATAGGCCTTCAATACCTTTCAAATGAGGTATCACTCGACCCATAGTGCCATTTAAGATTTTGGGGCTAACAGCCCCCTCGCGAAGAGGGCGAAGCGCCGAAACTTGAAAAGAATCTGAAAAGATGTGCCCCTGGCAAATAAAATCGACCTGTTCGAGGATTTTTCAATCAGAGTTATCAATTCGGAGAAATCTGGACTGGGGAGTTTTAAATGAGACAGCCTGTATATTATAGACATAAATCGATTGGTGCAGAAAGCATCCAAGTACCATATCATGTATGCTAAAATTTGCGACTAATTGATAGTGCTTATATGCCAAGGGCATAGTAAAACACAATTGTAGATCAATTTTCCATAGTGTTTTCGTTTCCTGAAAAGTTTGCAAAATGTTACTTGGTTTGTTTTAACAATAAACGATTCAATTGAAATCGGCTCATAAACAAAGAAATTATATTTGAAGTCGGTTTCGGTAAGACACAATAAATCACGTCGTTGATCACTGTGTATGTATTCTCGGCTTGTCACTGGGGTTGGGTTGAGGCCATAAACCATTCATTTCGAGCAGGTAGCGTCATTCGAACACATTTCCATTTGATTTTGAGGAATTTCCTTCTATAACTTCGAAATCTTACGTCCAATACGAATTAAATTAAAATGGGAGCATCCTGAAGGTATACTGAATATAACGCAAGAAGAATAATTGAAATCGGTTCATAAACAAAGAAGTTATGCGCGCACAAACATATCCAATCACCACATTTCCATCTGATTTTCAAGAGTTTCCTGCTATAACTCCGAAGTCTTACGTTCAATATGAATGAAATTAAAATGGGACCACCTTGGAGCCATACTCAACCCAACGCAAAAAGAATAATTGAAATCGGTTCATAAACAAAGAAGTTATGCCCGAACATACATACATACAAAAAAAAAAAACATATATACAGTCGAATAGAGAACCTCCTCCTTTTTTGAAGTCGGTTAAAAAGGAAGTCGATGTCAATTTTTTTTGTAATATAAGTCTTTTCGTTTTCGAGATAAAAATCATTAAAAATTTGGTCAAAATCCCCCGTCCGCTACTGCGCTAAAGGTTATTAAAAATGTCCTCTCCTTCGCTTAGCAACAATAGTAACAGGTAAATTTGAGTTTTTTGAAGTGTCACAGTTTGCCGTCATAATTATTGTTCTACATGGAAGCTATACAAATACTGAGATGACCGAAATGGTCTTGTTGTATGGAAGAGCCTTAGGAAATGCTCGGGATGCGGAACGTAGGATTTTGGACTCTGAGCCAGACCCCATTGAAGAGGAACCAGAAAGTAGCATAAGAAGGTTGTTTTAACGTGTGTGTGATTCGCCGTTTGTCGTGTGGCGAACATTAAATGAACAGGGCCTCCACCCCAACCAGATCCAAAAAGTGCAGGCATTGAAACCTGAGGTCCTCCCTCGAAGGCGGCACTAAAAATCGAGTACTTTTCTATGAGACGATGCTTCTGGTTTCCGTAATTTTAATGATAAAAAATTTATTTCGACACCAGCATGTTTCTTGAGAAGTGTAGATCTTAAAAAAAAAACATACGGGGCACATTTGACCCGTACCGCCTCATGCGATGAATTCTGAAAGTGACACCCATGCAAAGGATGCTGCTAATTTTTGCGAAAATCAATGGGGAGTCGAGCAGCGGACAATACAATCAAAAAAATATGTACTTTTTGCATTGAATGTGAGGGTCCTGGGTATTGCTTACCACGCTTCAACCAAGCTCACTAAGGATAACCACTTGGTTAGTTTTGGTGAAGGTTATTGCTAAAGTTTATTGTATCTTTGTTGTATTAATGTTTTTAACATTATTCTAATAACTATATTATATTTTTTGTAAAAATTCTATAAAAAAAAATAATTTTCATAAGAGCCTCGTCCAGCGCTTGTATTAGGTGTATTGCTTCATTGCAAAGCGACCTGTTTCAGTATACATTCATAATTGCAATTCTGTTGTCCAACAGAGGGCACCCAATCATAAGAACTATACCGTACAAACCGTAATATACATACGGGACATCGTAGACCGGTAACGCACCCCACAAAGTTTCAATTTTATCGCCCCGCAGCGAACGTATTAAAATCATCAAATTGTATTGTCACCAACTTAATACGAAGCCACTAGAAATTGTTAACCACAGTACGAGATCACAAAACTCAAATGCACAAAATGACTAAAACTTAATAAACATTTAAAACCATAATTTTTGTGTTATCAAATTACGCTCCACTCCTGATTACCTCCCGCCATGTATTCAAAGAATCTAGGGTTTGTTTCCTTTGGGTAAGTTTGAATGCCGCCATTGCTTGTCTTGTCAAAAAAATAACACAACGTAGGGTTCTGCTTTTTCTTTCATTGTCTGATGATCACTGGCCAACACCTGGCCAACTTTTAAAGTTCGCGGTTTGTTTCAAATTTACAAATTTGACGTTTGGTGACGTCATTGACATTTCATTTCATGTTCAAATTCAAAAAGTGGCGGTAATGTCAAGAGGGGAGGTTATCACAATACTGACTTCAATTACCTAATAATTTTCCTTCATTAACACCTTTATCAGCTAAAATTATGTCACCTTTTTGTATCTCCATTTTCTATCATTTATATGAAGCCACTCTGCAACATTATTTCTTTATCAGAAATCTTTCATCGTAATATTCCCTTTGTAGATAACATTGGCTTTATGCCACTAATGTCGATGGTGATTCAACAAAAAAATGCAGTACAGTCCAAGAAGTCTATAACATTCTTGTACTGCTCTTTTAATAGTATGTAATTTACAAACCAAGTGCGGGAACACAAACTTCCCGCTTTCACGCATGAGGATGTACAATATGTTTTTTACCACGATTTTTAAATTAAAATTGATTTAATATGCAATTAGACTTCAAAATATGAAACAAAGCAAGCCATGACTTCTATAACAATTGACAACTTTGACAGTTGATTTTTCAGTTTTGATGTGATTTGAAGTGATCAGAAGTGATGTCGGATTCAGACACAATAACGTGTACCCCACCGGAAATCCGGGAAGCCGCTAATATGACAATTCAACATTTATTGTCCCATCAATCAAAACGACGATACGAGCTGGTTTATGTAAAATTTGTTGATTGTTGTAAAGTTAGGAACATTAGCAAGTATTTGAAAAACTGTTGGGGTATTTTCAACCCTTTGCAAGTAAAAAGTCAGTACACACTTTTTATTTAGTGCTTTTTAGCGTGTTTCCCGGTTTAGTAGATCCAGAAGCAAGTGTTTCCGGTTGTCAACAGAGTGCGTAAAATGTCGCTTTCGAATAAGTTAGGTATAATATTTTCTGTAACCTATCAAATCCGAAAAAAAAAATCTAAAATAATTAGGTAATTTAACATAAATTTAAATTTTGCACATTAAAAAGTTCGTTGAATGTGGCAAGCCGTGAATTCGGCCTTACTGTCACTTCCTGTATTCGTTGCACTGACCAACACCCTGTGGAAAGTAAAAAACCAAAATTGAAGCAAAATCTTCTATCCTTAGAATATAGTATATACACTTTATATTCTAAGCTTCTATGCGAAACACAGCCATCTTAGTAGCTACTTCCATTTTCGGCCTTTTCAATTTTATTTTTTGTACAAATACAAAACCTCTTCTTCCAGAGTCATCAATCGCTTTCAGCGACTTCCCCATTTTTGCAATAAAATATTGTAGGCACAGAGTCTTTTTTCTTCCACCTGCCATTGTGGTGACTTTTACTTTTGAGAAAATCATTTGTATATATGTAAATAATGAGGAACGCAGCATTTGGGTTTTGTGCCTAATTTAAAAACGGCGCTGTCAGAAATGTCACTTGGTATACCGTGCGATCATTTAAATTATAAATTAGAATAGTCTGTGAAATTTAAATTAGGTTGACACTACTAACTGTTGACAATTTGGTTTAATATTTGAATGTCAAAGGTGTCAAAGTGACTTTAAAAAAAGGGCAACAGAATGGTAAATGGAAGTATTCTATAGAACGCTGTGTTAATGTTTATCGAAATACCTACCCTAATTCTTCTGCAGATTATTATAAATTAGACCATTGAATATCAATACTCTATTTAGAGAATGATTAGACCAACAAATTTATAAATGTGTGTCCAGTGTACTGTAGCGGAGTGAGTGTTAGTTTTATGATTTCGGATTTCAAGTCCGGACCTGACAATTGTAGATTATTTAATTTTCCCGTATCTCAAAAACACCGTATTTAAAAGAGGGATTTTTTAATGCATGAGAGTTAAGAGCTGCATTGAAGCGTAGATTATTTTCTTTAAATTGAGATGAGAAACATAAAAGTCACAATGTTTAGACCATAACCTCAAATTTTACTCTCAGTCAATTTGCGGGCTGGGCCATTGCATAAAAAAGTAATCCGCCTACTCTAATTTATAATTTAAATGATCTCATGGTATGAAGTACAGTAATACAGTTTTACGCGAATCCGGAGATTTTTTATATTAAAATATTAGATTCTACATCAAAATAACTTAATTTGCATGTGTGTATTTATATGAAAAATTGGACCCCGACTTCGCGATTTCGACTTACACGGTTATAGCTTGGTCCCACCTAAGTATCGTGTAAGTTCGGGGTATTATTGTACTTTAATCCTAACCATGACGTCACTGCACTATTTCCCGGTTGTCATATTTCCCTTACCGTTGTTTCACTGGTAAGAGACAAAAAAATTCTTTTCCTCTGCGCATGTGCAATGTAACGTTTT
Source organism: Diaperis boleti (assembly GCA_963583935.1). Classification (NCBI taxonomy): domain Eukaryota; kingdom Metazoa; phylum Arthropoda; class Insecta; order Coleoptera; family Tenebrionidae; genus Diaperis; species Diaperis boleti. The sequence continues at coordinate 20,663,739 of OY757249.1, forward strand.
GAAAGTTCAAATAAAAACGGTCAAAAATCTTTTTTTATTACAATCATAACCATAATTTCTGTGAAATTGTGTTGTAAAAGGTTCTGGTAACGGTTTTGGAAGACTTTCAGAATAAACATCTACAAAATGGAGCCCGAGAGCACTATTACCTTGAGTAAAATGTTTCAGTCTCTTGAGGAAGGCTTACAATACATTTGTGAAGCAAACCGAAGAGCAACATTCAAGTCTTGGGTTTTCGATGATAATGCTAACTGTAGTGCTGCAAAGGTAAAATGAAAATGACTTGGTATGAGTACGAGTACAAGCCTCTGTTTTGCAGCTTGCAGAAGCAGGTTTTGTTTTTCAAGGGAATAAAGATGAGCCTGATGCTGTAAAATGCTTTTTGTGTAACAAACACTTGGATAGTTGGGATGAAAGTGATGATCCTTGGGCTGAACATCTAAAGCATGCTCCAAACTGTTCCTTTGCAAAACTGGATAAACCTGAGAAAAGTTTGACTGTGTCTGAACTTATAGACATTAGGAATGAGTTTGTTGAAATTTTTATCCGGAACTCATTGACCGAAAAGTTAAATATCATAGGAGCAGTGTTTGATGAATATATTTCATCATTCAATTGTATGAAATGACTGATAGCTTTATCTTATATTTTAATCTTAGATATAGGTTTTGGTTGAAATCAGTGTATGTTTTATTTGTCACTGTTTTATCACATAATTAAAGAAGCTTGCAATTATGAAAGTGTTGTTAATCATCTTTAGTTTTTTAACATTTTGTGGTATAGGATTGGCTTTGGATTGTTACACTTGCTCAGCAGGTGAACAAGATGCAGACAGAACTTGTGTTGATGCTCCTCAAAATCTTACTGTCACTGACTGCAACAAGAGATACTGCACCATTATAAGACAGGAATATTTGGTAAGTTTTAAAATATGTGTGTTACTTCTTATTATGTTTTAGAATTTTAGGATTCTAAGGGGAAAGTTGCTTCAATTTATCGAGGATGTCAGGACACACCACTTTATATGAATGAAGTGATTGAGGATGATACATATAGGTTCTACTATACAGCTTGTCAAGACAATCTTTGCAATGGTGGCAGTGGGAGATGGAAGTCTTGGTGACAAGTCAAAATGTCCACTTACTGTATAAGATAGTAAATGAAACATATCTGTTTTACTATGAACATCCTGTAGTTAAATACATACATCCAATATATTTACTTGCAGTTTATATTTATCAATTCTTATTGAGCCAAGTTATATACAATTGACCTGTTATAAAGAGGTGTATAATCCTATAATTATATGCCCCAATTGTACAATGACTTGTTGCTATTGAAGACAGTTTAGTTTTACTTGTAGATTTAGTGTTATACTTTTGTTTACTGCTGCTGTGTCTTATCTGTGAACGTCTGTAGTTTTTATTAATGTTATGAAAAAATTGAAAAACAAATTCACAAATTAAACTACAAAAATATAATCAAAAGCCAATACTTATAATACAAACATCACAACTTTTAGGAATGAGAAAAATGAAACAAACTGTTCCTAGCAGGTCTTATTTAGTTTTATTATTATTATTGCGGTTCTTACACAACTACAAGCTCTATGGGCATGTTTTATGTCGTTCTTTGCCCCAAAAAGCGCCCCCGAGTGTGACCTCATGAAGATTTTCCCCATTTGTCTCCTAAACGGTAACTCCGACGAGAAACTTATAGGACTAATTATATTCGCCATTAAATTCTGTATAAAATTGGTCTCATGAAGCTTTTGCCTATCTCCCACCCACCGCTCATTTATGACTTTGGAAAATGAATATAGTTTTCAGCGCGAAGGCAAAAATTAGTCCGCCCTCGTTTTTTGCGGTGAGTATCTCGAAAACCATTAGTGGGAGCAAAATATGAATATATTTATCATTCAATTGTATGAAATGACTGATAGCTTTATCTTATATTTTTATCTTACAATTAGATATAGGTTTCTGTTGAAATCAGTGTATGTTTTATTTGTCACTGTTTTATCACATAATTAAAGAAGCTTGCAATTATGAATGTGTTGTTAATCATCTTTAGTGTTTTCACATTTTGTGGTTTAGGATTGGCTTTGGATTGTTACACTTGCTCAGTAGGTGAACAAGATGCAGACAGAACTTGTGTTGATGCTCCTCAAAATCTTACTGTCACTCACTGCAACAAGAGATACTGCACCATTATAAGACAGGAGTATTTGGTAAGTTTTAAAAGATGTGTGTTCTTACTTCTTATTAAGTTTTACAATTTTAGGATCCTAAGGGGAAAGTTGCTTCAATTTTTCGAGGGTGTGAGGACACACCACTTCATATGAATGAAGTGGTTGAGGATGGTTCATATAGGTTCTACTATACAGCTTGTCAAGACAATCTTTGCAATGGTGGCAGTGGGAAGGCTGGAGATGGAGGGTCTGGCAGTGCAAGTCTTGGTGACAAGTCTACATTGATTATTCCAGGAGTAGGAAATGGAAGTTATCAATTACAAATTTCATTTTCTCTGTTACTGCTGCTTATAGGATTTTTGGTTACATTCTAAATGTCCACTTTGTGTAAAGATAGTAAATGCAGTTTATATTTATCAATTCTTATTGACCCAAGTTATATAAAATTGGCCTGTTATAAAGAGGTGTACAAGTCCTACAGTTACCTGCCCCAATTGTATAATGTCTTGTTGCTATTGAAGACAGTTTAGTTTTACATGCAGATTTAGTGTTATACTTTTGTTTACTGCTGTTGTATCTTATCTGTGAACGTTAATGTTAGTTATGGAACAATGAAAAAACAAATACACAAATTAAAAGTTCTCATGAAGGTTTCCCACCCGCGGCTCATGAACCTTGGAAAACTAATAGTTTTCGGCGCGCAAAAATTAGTCCGCCCCGCGATTATCTCGAAAACCATACGTGGGAGCAAAAAATGTATAGAAACAAAATTGTAGAGCAGTTTTTTTCTGTACAAGGTTTAGTCAAACATCGGTAAAGGCGGGAGTCCCCAAATTAGACTTTTTAGAAGAAATACCTTTCATTCCCTTTTGCCCAAAAAACCGCCCCCGAGCGTGACATCATGAAGCTTTTCTGCATTTTTCTCGTAAACGGTAACTCTGACTCTCTTCTCCATTCAATTCTGCATAAAATTGATTTCATCCCCCACCCAACGCTCATAATTGACGTTGGAAAATGAGTATAGTTTTCAGCGCGAATAACAGTTTATTGCAAATGTTTTATTAATATGGAATTGTACAGAAAAGGCAGCAAAAAAAATGCAACAAAAAACGGTAACATTTCAAAGATATACTAAATTGAAAAACGTAATAATTGCACCAAGCATTTAGCTCAACGTTTCAACGGCTCTTTTGATTCATATCACTTTCTTCTTCATTAGGAGCCTTTTTCACTATTCGTGTTCTCGCGACATATTTATACTTTTTCAAAAAAGGATATTCATCATATATGTAGGGTGGTATTCTGAAAGGAACTCTTGGTGGATATTTTACTAGTTTTTGGCATTCTGTCACGTTTCCGCTACATTTGTAACCAAATTTTTCAAATAGAAATTGACCTCCCTTACAAGCATCACAACGAAGTAAAGCTCCAAAAGTCATGTAATCTGCTAGACGATCCAGGATCTACAAATAAGTTATGCTTACATAAATATAGATATTCGAAAAAATAACTAACAGATTCTTCACCAGGAGGAACTCTTTGGTGATTATATTCTAAAAGCTCTATTAGACGTTGTTTGGTCAAAATTTTCAATTGATCTCGATGTTGAAACATGATTTTATTTTGCTCGGTGTAGAGCTTCGATTCTTCTTCGGTAAATCCTTCAATAGTATTCTCTGATTTTGAGTTCATAGTATCACGTGCAACTTGTTTAATAGCGCTAAAACCTCAAACGTAAAAAAATATAAATCGCCTATTATGAATTACTTACGGCAACTTCCTTTTTATTTCATTTTGGTCCTTCTTACGCAAGCTGAAAAATCCTGGCAAGTGTACTGCAGATTCAAAATAACCAAGCTCTGTTCGTAAGGACAAAAAACAAATTAAGTGGTGCCAAATCATTGGGCCTACTTTTCGGGCATTCATGGTCTTTGCAATACGTATCTGAAAATTATTATTACGTTTCGGTTTTTATTTAACAAACACATACCTCGTCCTTCACAATTTTTTTTTTGCATATTTTGCATGTAGCTTTGTTTGTGCTTGAATATTCTATTTTGAATTTTTTTACGTCCTCACTTTTCATAGCAATGACTTTTTGCTTTTTGATTTTTCTTGTTCGTCTTGGTCCAACTATTAAATGATTGGGTATTGTATTATGTATGTGATGGAGCGACCGAATACGTACTCACTGCTTTCTGAATAAGTTCTTGGTCTTCAATACGTACGCTTTCAAAGTGGTAAATCACGTCTACGGATTTCGGATGGTGGTTGCCAAAGAAGCAGTGAAAATGGTACCAGTTTGGAATTTTTGCATCAAACCTGGGGGACTGAAAGAGAAAATTTGCATTATAGGTATAATTAACTACGATTTTCTTCAAGGCACGACAAGTATTTACATATTATTAAAATTTAAGCCCATTCTCTTGACAGTTTACATTTTCAAGAGCTCTCAGAAGGAGTAAAGAAACAAGATCACAAAATAATTAATTTCACTCCTTTTGAGATATGTATTCTATTTTCACTGGTGCAAATATTAATATAAAATTCTGTAGATACAGATGAAGTACTTATATCACTTATAATTATTTATATTTGATTACAGCGGCAAATACAACTAAATTTTTTCTCGACGTCAACACACCGAAAGTTATGTGTTACTCTGGGACTATCTACAAGTAACAATGCACCAACGGGTGTCATGCATCGTTCGCTCAATATAATTTATAAAAAATACTCATTATGCTTTAAAGAATATATTAGAGATACAACAGAAACTCCTGCTTACCAAACTTCCTGACGGTCATGTTACAATTGAACGGCTTGTAAATATTGTATTCAAGCCCTGAAACGCGATTATTTTACAAAAAATCACATTAACTCCGAATATGGAATTGTGGCTTTCATTTCGTAGGACTTTCCTATACCTGTACAGTTTCACTTCTGAAGCGCGTGGTGGCCACGCATCCAATTCCCACATTCTAAAAAAGTGACAGAACACCTCGGTCTACCTTTTTCTGTGCTCAAAATACTGTTTGCTTTCTGTACTCCTTTTGATAGCTTCAAGATATCCAAGGTCAAACAGTCTCCAAACTCTTCCGTCGAAATCAAAGAACATCCGGTTACCAGCACGCGTGTACCACAGTGCCAAATTCATTAGTTTATCATTTCATGTTACATCTCTTTTCGTGGGCAAATAAAACAATATGTAATGGCAAGTTAAAATTTATTAATATACCAACAAACTTTGGTAACAACTTTAAAAAATAAGTAAAAACTGGTAATGTAATCATTTGTAAACCAGAAGAATGTCGATAAATCCAAGTGGAGTAAATTTAAATTAAAATTTAAATATATCAAGTCGAACTCCACAAACTTTAATAAGTGTAAAACTACAGATGGAACATGTTTCGGCAGAACACTACTGCCATCATCAGCCCTTAAAGTATTATAATTTTTTATATTCTTTAAGGGCCGATGATGGCAGTAGTGTTCTGCCGAAACATGTTCCATCTGTAATTTTACACTTATTAAAGTTTGTGGAGTTCGACTTAGATATATTTAAATTTTAATTTAATATTTGTATTGGAAGTTAACCTTAACCAAGTATTTGATGTAGACTTGTGCCACATCATATACAATGTATTCATTGTAAAGTAAAGACGAAGATAAGTCATTATTTTCTACCCCTTTTCCAAGAGGTACTTCAATTCCATCCAAAGTTACAGACGACTTTGAATGGGGTTGCGTTCGACCTATGCCCTTAGTGCTATGTTTTCCCTTTGGTAACTTTTCCACATACTCGGGATCAGTTCTCTCATACATCTGTAAAGGCACAACATGTAAAACAAGTATACACAATATCAAGATATTACATCTCCCAAAGCAACGTCACACAACAAAAGTAACCCTGTGGAATCTGCGGGTGAAGTGCAACAATAATTTGCGGATTTTGATACCATATCGGCGAAGTAGATGCCTTTACCAAACATGTAACCTGTAACTGGGGCTTCTGGTGGAGCGATTCGCAGACCCTGCGCCAAAATGCCGGCAAAATTGGTTGTGCGAGAACCGTGCCATAGTAGTTTGCGATTATGCAGTTTTTTAAATGGTTTGAATCGCTTGTTTTCACCTTGTCTTTTAATTGTGAAAATCTCTTCAATTTTAAGAGAGTAGCTTGAATGAGTTTTAGTGTGAGTGTTTTTGAGATATTTTTCAATGATTTTAAAGTCTTCAGTATTCTTATGTAATACTTCAATATCTGTATTAAGTTGTTTATAATACCCGTCCACGGTGTTTTCTGAACCACTTGATTTCATCAAATTATAGGCTATTTCCAGTTCCTGTAAACTATCTAACATGGCGATTTTTTGCTGCAAATTGAAATTAATTACTGTTAAAAGTGGAATGCATTATTTTTATTACCTTTATCATTTCCGTTTCTTTCAATATCGGAGGATCGTTGACGCCAAATGAATGAGGAACAAACGTGTAAAATCTATTTGAAGCATCTATAAATCTAGCTTCAGCTCCATTTGAATCAATAAGACGTTGTATTTCACTCAAAACACTGTAGGCACTATCAATTTGTTTTTTACTGAGTTTTCCTAATGGCATCTTTTCAGTGTCCAACTCAAATTCCAACATAACTTTTTGCATGGCTTCTACATCAAATATTTTTCTAATTAAATCTTGGACAGGCAGAGGTAAGGAGGACGCTGAATCAGTAATGTCCAAAGATTTTGATGGACCATTCTCTGCATAATCAATATCAACTGGGTAAAATAAGCCAGGAATCTTTTGAAAATTGAAGCGATTTTGCCACATGTTTCCCGTTTTCTCTTCATAAAACGCGATAAAATTTGTTTGAGCGTCATATAATGATACAAATTCCTCTAATTTTGAGCCTCCAATAGTTGTGCCTATGCGGCCCCAAGCACGAAAGACCCAGTATTTATATCCTTTATCAGCTTCCAGTAGTTGCAATTTGTAAAAACTATTCTTATTAGTTTGAATATCAGTATTATTTAGTACAACAGTGTACTTTTCAGAATTATAACTGTACACATGAGCTTCATGTTCTAGGCCACTTTCAGGATCAACAGCTGTTAAACCTTGGACAGGCAAAGGTAAGGCGGACGCTGAATCGGCAATATCCAAAGATTTTGATGCACCATTCTCTCCATAATCAATATCAACTGGGTAAAATAAGCCAGGAATCTTTTGAAAATTGAAGCGATTTTGCCACATGTTTCCCGTTTTCTCTTCATACAACGCGATAAAATTTGTTTGAGCGTCATATAATGATACAAATTCCTCTAATTTTGAGCCTCCAATAGTTGTGCCTATGCGACCCCAAGCACGAAAGACCCAGTATCTATATCCTTTATCAGCTTCCAGTAGTTGCAATTTGTAAAAACTATTCTTATTAGTTTGAATATCAGTTTTACTTAGTACAACAGTGTACTTTTCAGAATCATAAGTGTACACATGAGCTTCATGTTCTAGGCCACTTTCAGGATCAACAACTGTGCCTTCTTTAAGAGTCAATTTTACCTTATTGGGCATCGAACTGGTGTATCTACTGGCGGACTTAGATTTGCTCACAGACGGTTCCGGAGGGAGGCGAGTCTTAGGCTGCACAGATTAAAGTACTGTTACATCAACTCATAATCATTTTACTTGGCACAAAAATTAGTCACTTTGCGTATACTCACATCTGATCCCCAGTCACAAATAGTTTTCTCCAAAATAAATTCCGGAATTTTTCCCGAATGTTTATGGACTTCATCTATGAATTCTTCAGGAACAACATGAATTTTATTTTCTTGAACTGACTGCATGCGAGCTCCCATTTTTTCAACATCCACTTCTGAAGCAAAAACGGCCATTACAGACCCACTAATTTTTGTGGTAACTTTTCCGCCCAGTTTGGTGATTTGTTTTTTTAATTCTTCTTTTCCTCTTTTTGGTTGAGATAAAATAACAAATTCCATGTTGTAGAGAGCTGGTGCTTGTCGTGCAACTTTTGGTCTAAAAGTAGAAAGATTACAACTAAATACTTATAAAAATCAGAAGTAGTTTACGCTGCGTTTTCTTCTAGATCTTCTTTTTTAACCGTTGTCGACGGTGGTGCATTTTTAACAACCCTAGTACTGACTACGCACTTATACTTGGCCAAAAAAGGATATTCTTTACGTAAATTGGAAGGTACTTTAAAAGGTTTTCTGGGAGGCTCCTTTACGATTGTGTTACATTTCGTCCATTCAGTCAAATTTCCGTGACATTTGTAACCAAACTTATCAAAAACTAATTGACCATTCTTACAAACATCACAGGGAAGTAGAGATCCGTAAGTCATAATGTCTGCTAATCGGTCTAATATCTATTAAAAATCAAATAAAATTTGTTTCAAATAAAACACAATATGTACTAACCCTGTCTGTACCAGGTGGAACGTCTTGATCATTGTGCTGTAAGAGCTCTGTTAACTCATTTTTGTTGAGATCCTTTTGTAATTGATCTCTAAACTTAAACATGGTTTTATTTTGTTTAGCATACAATTTTGAGCCTTCCTCTGATAACCCGTCTACCGCATCTTCGCTTTTTGCCTTCTTGATTTCAGGAACATCCTCTTGCTTGATAGCTCTAAAGATGATCATAAAACATCATCATAAAAGAAATATGATAAACACTTACGGTAATTCCTTCTTTGCTTCCATTTGATCATTCTTATTCAAAGATTTAAACCCAGGCAACTGATCTGCTGATTCGAAGTATCCAAGTTCAGAACGCAGTTTCGCAAAACAATTTAAGTGATGCCATACATCTTGGCCTCCGCATTTCATACCTACTTCACTCTCAAAATCTTTTTTTGAGACTCGAATCTGTAAGCCACATACTTAATAAAATCTCACTTTTACATTTTCACGATCAGTAGTTACCTCGCCCTTCAATATTTTTTGTTCACACCCTCTACACATTGCTCTACCCGATTTGGAGTTTTCGATTTTAAAGTCTTTAAGGGCAGATTTTTTTGCAGCCACGGTGCTCGCATCTCTATTTTTACCCTTTCCTTTTATCTGTGGTACTACAATAGATGCGCTAGCATCTTGTGAAATGATAGAAAGTAATTCCTGTTTTCCAGATTTAAAAAAAAACTTACTTAATTTTTCTTGAATCTTTTCTTGATCTTCAATGCGTAATGATTCGTAATCTTGGATATGGTCTACAGTTCTTGGACGTTGCTTGTTGAAGAAGCATATATAGTGATACCAATTGGGGGTCTTTCCATCAAACAAAGGCGACTGGGGAAAGTGTAAATCAATGAGAATCTAGCAAATTTAGGTTTCAATATTCAATACACAATACGAATTGTGAATTTAATACACTGACCGGCAAAATTATCGCATCACTTAAAAGTAACACAATTGCGACTAATCGGTACCATACCTGCTACCACAATTCAAGGGAGAGAATAGCAGGCGTATAAAAGAAACTAAGTAGGTGGTGGTAGGCAATTATGACAGATTTAAAACCAATAGGTTCACAATTAAACGTGAAATTGTCGAAATTAGTTACATTTTTGAGAAAATAAAAAATAAAGTTGAATCCTTTTTTTTTTTCAAACAATGTAAGTTAGCAGTCGATTTTCAGTTTTGATGAATTTTGTTCTAAATACAGTAACTTTTTTAGTCCTTTTGCAAAAAAACATCAACAGAGAAAGTCGTTCTTTAACATCAGAACAGGCCCCAATGGCAATAGCACTGCTGCGTAACGGCAGAAGCCAACGCTACGTAGGTAGATTTCTTGGGGTAAATCAATCGACGGTTTCCAGAGTTGCTAGTAGGTATCAGGAAACTGGCGAACACAAACGCAGAACCGGCCAGGGCCGTAAAAGGGCCACATCACAAGTTGATGACCGATTTGTCATGTTAAGATCGTTGCGGAATAGGCATCTAACTGCTCCACAGCTTCGAAATGCTCCTCGGAATACCAGAACTGTTGAAGTTAGTGAGAGAACAATAACGAGGCGACTCAGGGAAAGTGAAAGGAGTAGTAGAAGGCCAGCGGATGGGCTTCTGCTTCTCCCAGAACACAAAAGAGCTAGATTACAATTTGCTCATGATCATGTCCATTGGACAGCTGGGGATTGGGGAAAAGTATTGTTTACGGATGAGTCACGTTTTGCTCTAAATTCACCTGATGGTCGTTTGAGAGTGTGGAGAAGACCAGGCGAGCGTTATTTAGAATGTACAATGGTGAATCGGGAAAATTTTAGTGGAGGATCCCATATGGTCTGGGGAAAAATTAATATGCAGGCCAAGACAGATCTCGTCCTCGTCCCTGGTGGTGTCCTAAATGCACATCGGTATATTACCAAAATTTTAGAACCTCATGTGGTACCATTCGCATCATATGTAGGGAAACATTTTCTTTTCATGCAGGACAATGCTCGTCCGTAAATCTCTAGGGTCGTGACGGATTACCAGCATGAGGTTGAAATACCAAAATTACTTTGGCCAGCGCAAAGCCCAGACTGCAATCCCATTGAACATCTTTGGGATGAACTTGCACGGAGAATTAAGATACGTCAAAATCGTCTTGAAACGCTAAACAAGCTAATTGGAGCGTTAAATGAAGAATGGGAACAAATCGATCAACACGTTATCCAAAGACTGATTCTCAGTATGCCACGCAGAATGGAGCAGTTATTCAGGCTCGAGGGGGCAATACTAAATACTGAAACTTCTGTGAGAGTAGAAATGCAGAAAATAAAAATTTTCGAACTTAAAAATTAACAGCACAAAATTTTTGTTCTTATGTTAATTTGGAAAGTTATCCTACCCATCCGTTCATTGTTAGGGTATTTGCTTAAATTGATCATCACAGTTTAGTTTTTAATTTATTTATTTACTGTAATAAGCGTTCTACTAATTTTAAATTAAGTTTCTATATGAGATTATCGGATGATGCGATAATTTTGCCGGTCAGTGTATAACATAACATCGCCAAATCTTGCCTAAACCTCCGCCTACACACTTTTCTTTTAACAGTAATTGATAATAATTAATTATGAAGATTTTTCCAAGAAAAGCCGGAAATAGGGATAGTATACTTAATAATTTGTTGATACATTCTGATTCCTCTAATTATATAATAAAACGTATTATTTATGTGTGAACAAATATTTTTTTTCTGTAACTTTCACCTGTTTTAACATTATTAACAATTATTTAGTAGTCATTGCCATTGTCGTAGACATATTGGTAAATTATTGTTTTCAATTTGTGAATTAGCTCGTTGAACGTAATATTTTGTTGAATCTTCACAGATTTAAATATGAAATGAGTTCAACCGAGCTCCTAGAGGTTCCCGAGGAAATCAAAAGCATTGTGTCAAAGGCGAGGGAGCAATACGAAAACGTCTACAAAACTTACCGGCTCTGTCAGCGAAGGTAAACGACTTTGACCGTTTTTTTTTCATATTTCAACGCGAATGACGAGTAATGTTTGGTAGATATTTTGTTCATTATCATTCAAATAAATCGTGTCGAGTTGGTTTTTACAGCCGTTATGTAAGATCATAATAATTATTACGATACTTTGTAAGATCATTACGTAGTAAATTAATTTTTTGAACGATTAAATGACTGTGTCAAAAATTTTCTTACGAAAGGCTATACTTCAAATGCATCGTTTAACTCAGAAGAAAATGCGCTTTTAACATTATATTACAAGATGTAGATCATTACATAAAAACAATAAAAGCTGACTATCGTTTGACCTTGCATTTCATATGTCAAAAATATTCTGGTAGACACTAAAGGGCTCTTTCATTTGGTTTTTATTTCGTTAAAATCAAACAATAAATATGGATGAAACAGATTCGTCCGTTTTTCTCGAAACATCCTGTATATGTCGTAGGCTAGGCGAAATGAGTAGTTTCAGCTTCTCTATTTCCTTCCAGTTTTTGTACTGTCTATTCCGAGTCATTTCAGTCACGTTTTGTTTTTGAATCTATGTATATGTCTAGTTCTTTCTCCTCCTTTCAGTATTTTTCTAATCTTTTGTAACTTATTTAGTCTTTTGTCTCTTTCTGTTCAGTATCATTCCCGTCTTTTTCATTCTCTTTCAAGTCCACAGTCTCATTTACTGTTCCTTCTGAATTTCTTTCCATTTCCTTCCTATTATATTAGGCTCTTTTACGCATAACTGCATCTTTTATACTTGTTTACATCTTGGTTACCATGATTGAAAATGGAACATTAAACCCGCAAAGAAAAAGTTCGCAAAATTATCCCAAAAGAAATGAACATTTATTTATGATAATTATAACTATTAATTGTGCGTAAAATGTTGTACGGACCTCTGGCCGAAAGACCGTTAACACCCTCGGAAGACTTAAAGGCCCTTCGTCGTGGGGCCTCAAAATCGTCCTCTGGCGTAAACTCTTTCTTTCGGCTCTCTATACGTAAATAACGATTTCGGCTTTACATTCTTTAACTTTTGCAGTTGGTAATTAGCTCTTGAATATTCATCCTACACTTATTCTTCTTCTTGATAATTTATTTTTCTTTTGTTTTCGTTATTCTTCGTTTTGTAATGCTCCGCTCTCTCTAACTCTAATTCTTTATCTCTTTATACTTCCACATTTGTCTTGGGGTTTTTGTTCATCCTTGCTAGTTTTTTCTCTTTCTATTTATTTGTTCTTTCTTAAACACTATATTTAACATATATTTTTTGGAACACCTGAATCTAAAGTTTATAAATCCACAATATTCACATGTTACGACTTTTAGAATCTTGGAATCTTAAAACATGCAATAATAGTGAGACGACGGCCCGGAAGCGGATGATGTCATGATGATCTCACCACGTATGGTAACGTAATTAATATGGAATAGTCCACATGAGAATGTCTGGGAATAATTGTTCACATGGGATGCTCTCATGAATCTAGAAGACTCTGTGGCGGTGATCTCATGCTATACCACGCTCGTACAAGAGACTGATCTCATTCTTCTGGAATAATCCATTGCGCCGAAAACATGATCTCATGATTCCGGGATTAGAAAGAATCGAGAACGCCAGGAGCGGTATAAGAAGGGATCAAACGACAGAGCGAGTCAGTCTATTGGAAGCATCGTGAACAAGTGGTCAGCGCGTGTTATTGTGAAAGTTTACACATAGTGAAAAGTTAGTCTTATTGTTAGTCTTTTTAATAAAAGTTAGTAGCTACGGTGTGCACCAGAATTTTCTTTAAGAGGGTTCTCCAGTGGCAGGTAGAATTCTGCCGGTCGAAGTATATTTTCCCGCAATATCTTTTTTTAATTTACAATTTTCAAAAAAAACGCTCTGTAGCTGCAAAGATCTATATTTTATCAACACGCCCACAAAATTTCAACAAAAAATCTTCAAAAATAGAAAAGTTATATTCAACGGCGCGCAAAAATGTACAAAAATGTGCGGCATTGAATGTAACTTTTTTATTTTTGAAGATTTTTTGTTGAAATTTTGTAGGCGTGTTGATAAAATATAGATCTTTGCAGCTACAAAGCGATTTTTTGAAATTTTTAGATTAAAAAAAAGATATTGCGGAAAAATGTACTTCGACCGGCAGAAATGTACCTGCCACTGGAGAACCCTCTTAAATCCTCGAACCCGCCCGGCTCAGGCAACGTTACGATAGTAATTATACACCAAGGTTGAGAAGCCATTCTTAGCCGAGCTATTTTGCGATTCTTCGCATCTTGGTAAATAAAAGTGCGAGGTTACGAAAAGGCTTCGCAACCGTGGTTTATATACTATTTTTTTCACTACTAGCACAATTTGTTTAACTTTTCTTCAAATGATAATCATGATAATGCCAAAAGTCGGAACGAATTTGAGGTTATCTATTTTTTGAGACTGACATTTTTCAATCATAGACCAGATGTTCATGCAAAATTACACAATACATTTTGTAATAGTTTAACACTTCGTTGTTTGTTTTTTTTTTTTCATGAATTGCAGTAATTAATGCTAAATATTTACAACTAGTGCAATTTGTAAAAATCGAAGGGCGCTGTTGTTAAGTTGGTAAATAAATAATACAGGATATGCTTTTTGCAACAAATCCGGTCTCTTCAATTATTAACTACTAGTCAATAATGAAATTATTAACTACTAGGAAAGAAAAACAATTTCACACATCTTCTACAAACTATATAATCGTATATTCTACAGCTAGTAGTGAAAAAAAATTATTTCCTCCCAACCGGGAATAAAGTGCAACTTTATTCCCTCGTTTTCGACTAATAATGTGGTACTTTATTCCCTAGGGGATAAAATAAAAAAAATACATCTTTAGCTCTTGCAGTAATGGACAAATGTCTAAACTGTCTTCGTGATCGTTATTTTCTCCCATTTCTACTGATATTAATCCTTAACTTCAATTCTGTGAATTGAGAGTGTTAGACAAACAATTATTACTTGAAAAAAAAAAATCTTTTCTAATTTATTATTAACTTAGAAGGGTGGGAGGAAAGTTTTGTATACATCTCTGGAATAAGACTGTTAATCCCTCAAATGAAACATTTCTTACATTCTCGGGATTAAAATGGGTCTTTATTCCCCATAGATACATAAATAACTATTAAAATTGATGAAGTAACAAAAATGAGGTGTTTTATATTTTGTGAAAGTGGAATGACATTGACATCGAAGACTTTCTGTCCGTAGTATCTGAAAACCAAAATTTTGCGAAAAACGGATATTATTGACAAGCAAGAACAATCCAATCCAGACCTATTACACACATGACTGTGCCAGTGTTGTTAAAAAAAAACAAAAATTATTAATGTTTCAGGTGGTAAAAGATTCAGATAAGTGTAGATTTATTTTTGCCTTTAAGTTGGCGGAATGGCAATTGGAAATGCAAGGTTATGTTTGTTTGGTACAAATCAACGATATCTTACCAGTAGATACGGTGCAAAGCAAAATGCGTAAAGCTAACATGACGTCACATTTGTGTTCAATATTATGCAAGCAGAAGGAACAATTATTTAGGAAATCTACAAAATAAATAAAATAAGCGGCAATATATATATTTTTTGATAATAATTAATAGCGGAATATAGAAAAACAACAAATATTTAATTTTTCTAACTGGTAATAATATTATAACTTTCACCCTATTATTATTAAATTATTTTTTCTCGGGGATTAGGACGTTCCGTCGACCATTTTTTTGTCAACTTCTTCAAGGCTCTCTACGGCACAAGAATTTATTTTTTAATACACTATAAAGCATTTTAAATAGAGAAAAATCGCGAGAAGCGTAAATTGTGTTTCAATTTTTATTTACATATAGGTACATACATTTACATATTATTTACATTTGACAAAGAATCTACTATACCGTGGTCAATGTGGGCGCTTTTATTACTATATCTCTTGGCCGACCACGGTATAGATATGTATAATACCATGCAATAGCTACTATTGATCGAGAACAAAATAATTTTGGTGAATTTGTTTGAATCCTTTTTTCCCTGTCAACATTTATAGATTTGGCACTGTGGTTCAGTCTTATCGTACAATACTGAAATATTGCTGCAAAACTGCTTGCTGACAGCAATTTCCTCAAACATATGGTGAAACAAATTGGAAAAGACCGAACTTTCCATATTGTTTAGGATGGTTACCGCATTTTCCTTCATTTGTAATTTATTATACTCTTTCGTTCGCTTGTAATAAACGAAACTCCTTTTCCGCAATTTTCGAAATGAATTGCACTTCTTTTGAGGGATGGATTAAGTTTTTTTGAGTAGTACTATAATTTTTTATCTCCATAAATGTGCCAGTTAATCTCGTTTCTTTATGTTCTTCTGAAATATTTAATATTATTCCGCAACCACTGACGTCACATTTGGCTTGAGATGTTGGCTTCACCCATCACTATGCATTGTAGTCCTTTTACATATCTACTGGTAAGACATCGTTGGTACAAATTTAAATGAAGCTGTTACTCTGTGATCGGCTGACAACCAAATCACAGGCTTGACAATTTTGATACATCAAATTGTATTACTGCCAACTCTAAACTTTTAATGTCTGAACTATTCCGTACACATGACGTGATGAATAATTGTCGAGATTGTCTCGATGATGTCATCAACGGAACTATCTGGAGGCGCCGGTGTATTTATTGGAGGACGTTCCAGCGGGAGGCTATTCTAGTCAGCCAACCAGTCGCATCGACGTTCGTCACAGTTAAACTTGAAGATCAGTGGGTCGAGTCGGACAGTGCCTTTATCTATACGCATTGCCGCGCGGTGTATAAATAAATGGATGACACCACAAAAATGCAACATTATTATCAATCCAAATTTAAATCATATAATTCGAACGCAAATACATTGATAAATCCATAATTTGTGTTGCTTATCTACGCTTCGGTTCCAGCACTGCGTCCATTGCATTCAAAAAACCTGGTTCTGTATCGGTCGATTTCAATTTCCCCCCACCGTTGTCTTAAGAAAAACAAAACAACGTAGGTCCGTTCCTGTCTTGTTTTCACGGTTCTTGGAAAAATTCCAATTTGGCGCGAGTCATTGTTTGTTGATTTGACGTTTTATTTCAAATTGTTGGCGGGAAGAGCTTACTCATCACAGCATGGTTTATGAGCAGCCCCGAATCTGTGTGACAAATGGATCATTTTGATATTGTATTTTCAATGATTTCATGTTACATCTATTTTTGTCGACAAATAAAACAATATGTAATGGCAAGTGTAAATTTATTATACCAACAAACTTTGGGAACAACTTAAAAAAATAAGTAAAAACTGGTAATGTAATCATTTAATATTTGTATTGGAAGTTAACCTTAACCAAGTATTTGATGCAGACTTGTGCCACATCATATACAATGTATTCATTGTAAAGTAAAGACGAAGATAAGTCATTATTTTCTACCCCTTTTCCAATAGGTACTTCAATTCCATCCAAAGTTACAGACGACTTTGAATGGGGTTCCGTTCGACCTATGCCCTTAGTGCTATGTTTTCCCTTTGGTAACTTTTCCACATACTCGGCATTAGTTCTCTCATACATCTGTAAAGGCACAACATGTGAAACAAATTATACACAATATCAAGATATTACATCTCCCAAAGCAACTTCACACAATAAAAGTAACCCTGTGGAATCTGCGGGTGAAGTGCAACAATAATTTGCAGATTTTGATACCATATCGGCGAAGTAGATGCCTTTACCAAACATGTAACCTGTAACTGGGGCTTCTGGTGGAGCGATTCGCAGACCCTGCGCCAAAATGCCGGCAAAATTGGTTGTGCGAGAACCGTGCCATAGCAGTTTGCGATTATGGAGTTTCTTAAATGGTTTGAATCGCTTGCTTTCACCTTGTCTTTTAATTGTAAAAATATCTTCAATTTTAAGAGAGTAGCTTGTATGAGTTTTAGCGTGAGTGTTTTTGAGATATTTTTCAATAATTTTAAAGTCTTCAGTCTCTTTATGTAATACTTCAATATCTGTATTCAGTTGTTTATAATACCCGTCCACGGTGTTTTCTGAACCACTTGATTTCATCAAATTATAGGCTATTTCCAGTTCCTGTAAACTATCTAACATGGCGATTTTTTGCTGCAAATTGAAATTAATTACTGTTAAAAGTGGAATTCATTATTTTGATTACTACCTTTATCATTTCCGTTTCTTTCAATATTGGAGGATCGTTGACGCCAAATGAATGAGGAACAAACGTGTAAAATCTATTTGAAGCATCTATAAATCTAGCTTCAGCTCCATTTGAATCAATAAGACGTTGTATTTCACTCAACACACTGTAGGCACTATCAATTTGTTTTTTACTGAGTTTTCCTAATGGCATCTTTTCAGTATCCAACTCAAATTCCAACATAACTTTTTGCATGGCTTTTATATCAAATATTTTTCTAATTAAACCTTGGACAGGCAGAGGTAAGGAGGACGCTGAATCAGTAATATCCAAAGATTTTGATGGATCATCCTCTCCATAATCAATATCAACTGGGTAAAATAAGCCAGGAATCTTTTCAAAATCGAAGCGATTTTGCCACATATTTCCCGTTTTTTCTTCATACAACGCGGTAAAATTTGTTTGGGCCTCATATAATGATTCAAATTTCTCTAATTTTGAGCCTCCAATAGTTGTGCCTATGCGGCCCCAAGCACGAAAGACCCAGTATTTATGTCCTTTATCAGCTTCCAGTAGTTGCAATTTGTAAAAACTGTTCTTATTAGTTTGAATATCAGTTTTACTTAGTACAACAGTGTACTTTTCAGAATCATAAGTGTACACATGAGCTTCATGTTCTAGGCCACTTTCAGGATCAACAGCTGTACCTCCTTTAAGAGTCAATTTTACCTTACTGGGCATCGAACTGGTGTATCTACTGGCCGACTTAGATTTGCTCACAGACGGTTCCGGAGGGAGGCGAGTCTTAGGCTGCACAGATTAAAGTACTGTTACATCAACTCATACCCATTTTACTTGGCACAAAAATTAGTCACTTTGCGTATACTCACATCTGATCCCCAGTCACAAATCGTTTTCTCCAAAATAAATTCCGGAATTTTTCCCGAATGTTTATGGACTTCATCTATGAATAATTCAGGAACAACATGAATTTTATTTTCTTGAACTGACTGCATGCGAGCTCCCATTTTTTCAACATCCGCTTCTGAAGCAAAAACGGCCATTACAGACCCACTAATTTTTGTGGTAACTTTTCCGCCCAGTTTAGTGATTTGTTTTTTTAATTCTTCTTTTCCTCTTTTTGGTTGAGATAAAATAACAAATTCCATGTTGTAGAGAGCTGGTGCTTGTCGTGCAACTTTTGGTCTAAAAGTAGAAAGATTACAACTAAATACTATAAGAATCGGAAGTATTTTACGCTGCGTTTTCTTCAAGATCTTCTTTTTTAACCGTTGTCGACGGTGGTGCATTTTTAACAACCCTAGTACTAACTACGCATTTATACTTGGCCAAAAAAGGATATTCCTTACGTAAATTGGAAGGTACTTTAAAAGGTTTTCTGGGAGGCTCCTTTACGATTGTGTTACATTTCGTCCATTCAGTCAAATTTCCGTGACATTTGTAACCAAACTTATCAAAAACTAATTGACCATTCTTACAAACATCACAGGGAAGTAGAGATCCATAAGTCATAATGTCTGCTAATCGGTCTAATATCTATTAAAAATCAAATAAAATTTGTTTCAAATAAAAAACAATATGTACTAACCCTGTCTGTACCAGGTGGAACGTCTTGATCATTGTGCTGTAAGAGCTCTGTTAACTCATTTTTGTTGAGATTCTTTTGTAATTGATCTCTAAACTTAAACATGGTTTTATTTTGTTTAGCATACAATTTTGAGTCTTCCTCTGATAACCCGTCTACCGCATCTTCGCTTTTTGCCTTCTTGATTTCAGGAACATCCTCTTGCTTGATAGCTCTGAAGATGATCATGAAACATCATCATAAAAGAAATATGATAAACACTTACGGTAATTCCTTCTTTGCTTCCATTTGATCATTCTTATTCAAAGATTTAAAGCCAGGCAACTGATCCGCCGATTCGAAATATCCAAGTTCAGAACGCAGTTTCGCAAAACAATTTAAGTGATGCCACATATCTTGGCCTCCGTATTTCATACCTACTTCACTCTCAAAATCCTTCTTTGAGATTCGAATCTGTAACCCACACACTTAAAATCTCACTTTTACATTTTCACGATCAGTAGTTACCTCGTCCTTCAGTATTTTTTGTTCGCACCCTCTACACATTGCTCTACCCGATTTGGCGTATTCGATTTTAAAGTCTTTAAGGGCAGATTTTTTTGCAGCTACGGCGCTCGCATCTCTTTTTTTACCCTTTCCTTTTTTCTCTGGTACTATAATAGATGCGCTAGTACCTAGTGAAATGATAGAAGTTAATTCCTGTTTTCCAAATTAAAAAAAAAAACTTACTTAATTTTTCTTGAATCTTCTGTTGATCTTCAATGCGTAATGATTCGTAATCTTGGATATCGTCTACAGTTTTTGGACGTTGCTTGTTGAAGAAGCACATATAGTGATACCAATTGGGGGTTTTTCCATCAAAAAAGGGCGACTGGGGAAAGTTTAAACCAATGAAAATCTGGCAATTTTAGGTTTGAATATTCAATACACAATACGAATTGTGAATTTAATACATAACATCGTCAAATCTTGCCTAAACCTGCGCCTACACATTTGTCTTTTAACAGTTATTGATAATGATTAATTATGAAGATTTTTCCAAGAAAAGCCGGAAATAGGGATATTATACTTAATAATTTGTTGATACATTCTGATTCCTTGTTCCTTATGTGAGATAAAACCTCTTCTCATTATTAGTAGTTTTAAAAAAGATATTTTCATAATACCTACCTGTTATTGCATTATATCAAAACTGTGAGCTTGAGTGAAAACTCACTCATAACAGTCACGGCTGTTATATAAATTAACAGTACAGGAGGAAGTTTTTGATCATTGTTTCTATAGTAACACTTTCATTTATGAATTGTCTAAAAATTATGCTAAACAATTCGTTTTTTTTTTTGTCGGTATTGCCGACGGTATTATGAAAAATACTGAACGATATTCGGCCGATACGCAAATAAAAGACGCCTCGACTTTACAACCAATCTTGTCTGTTGATAACTAGCATGCGATCATTTAAATTATAATTTTAATAATATAGATTATAAATATAGATTATGAAGAAATAAATAAATTATAAATAATATAGAATAATTGAGAATTACAGCAAATGTTCAAAGTGTTATCCGGCATCTTCAATTCAGTTAACTCCATTGCCGTTGCCGTTTTTTTGAAGTCACTTTGACATTCGAATTTTAAACGAAATTGTCAAGTTATATAATTTATATTAAAATTTAAATATATCTATGTCGAACTCCACAAACTTTAATAACTGTAAGATTACTAATGGCAATTAGTAGTTATTAAAGTTTGTGGAGTTCGACATAGATATATTTAAATTTTAATTTAAATTTACTCCACTTGGATTTAAGAACATTCTTCTTGTATATAATTTATAATTTAAATTAGAGTAGGCTGTGAAATTTAAATTAAGTTGGCACTACAAAGTTTTGGACATTTGCTGTAATTCTCAATTATGTATTCTATATTATTTGTTAGTCTTTTATTTTCATGAGAAACATAAACGTCACAAAGTTTACGATAACCTCAAATTTTACCGTTAGTCTAAGCTGTCAGTCAGTTTGCAGGCTGGGCCATTGCAAAAAAAAGCCGCCTACTCTAATCTATAATTTAAATGATCACACGGTATAACATAAATAATTTGTATGTACATATATGTATATATATACAACTTTTTTTTAATACTCTTGAAGCAATGCTCAGGGAGCCCGGGATAAGTAAAAGCGAAGAATGCGAAAGGAATAGCGGTACAAACTGACATACAATAGCTATTAATGTTACAAGCAAATAACATATGGGTGTCTCAAAATTACGGCATTCCGAGTTCAGAGCGTTGTGGAA
The DNA here is from genome assembly GCA_963583935.1 of Diaperis boleti. NCBI lineage: Eukaryota > Metazoa > Arthropoda > Insecta > Coleoptera > Tenebrionidae > Diaperis > Diaperis boleti. The sequence continues at coordinate 20,685,520 of OY757249.1, forward strand.
GACCCCACCAGAAGTACGAGAAAAATTGTTAAAAAATTCGGCGACCTCTCCCTACAAAGAATTATAGAGGTCTGAAGATGCAGACTTTACATCAAGTTATCTTCAAATAAAGGCTATGAATGTTGGCGTTTATTTTTATTTATTATGAGCATGATTATGTGTAATAACAATCCAAAAAAAAAAACTTCAAAAAGTGGATTTAACGCAGAGTAAAAAAATATTCAATTTTTTGTCAAAAACGAACGGCAACAAGGCTAGAATGGTATTTGGTTGCTGTGGAGTTTGGAGACGGCATGGGTGTAATATTATTTCGTTTCTCGGGAAAAGACCGCCAATAATATAATTGACAATAACTTGCATTGTGGGGACTAATTTAATTTCAGACGTTTTCTGACTGAAGATTTTCAGACACTCATTGGGAACGAACGCTGTGGGAATGGTTGGATAAAAATTAAGTGGCTAGGTCATGATGGTCCATTTGCTTGGCCCGCAAGGAGTCCAGATCATCCATTGGACTATTTCATTTGGGGGTATGTAAAATACAGGGTTTATGGAACGCCTCCAGAAGGTCCTGAGGATTTGTCAAATCGTATTTTTGCGGTGACCGTAATGATCACAATATGCCATCAGGAGGGTGGAAACAATGTTGGAGGCAGAAATTTTGAACAATTTTTTTAGTTAGTTTCATTCATTAAAATTTTACTAAGATTATTGCCTTCTGAATTATTACTAATGAAAACCTAATATAGCATCTTAGCAACGCTTCCAACTAAGGTTTAAAAAGGTGTTGCCGAAGTTAAAATGCGAATATCTTGTAGAGGGTAATTTGAAAAAATGTTTTGTAATTTTTTTTTTTACTCCAAGGGGTGTACACCCAACAACACTCCAAACTCGGAATGCCTTAATTTTGAGACACCCTGTATAGTTTATGCCCGAGCGAGCTTGTGAGCCAGGCTAATAAAACGACACGTCCAATAAAACGTATTATTTTCGTGTGAACAGACTATTTTTTCTGTACCTTTCACCTGTTTTAATTTTATTAATAATTATTTAGTAGTCATTGCCCTTGTCGCAGACATATTGGCAAATGAATAATTCAAATAAATCGTGTTGAGTTGGTATTAAATTATACAAACTCAACAATTAATGTTTCAGGTCGTAATAGATTCAGATAAGTGTAGATTTATTCTTGTCTTTAAGTTGGCGGAATGGCATTTGGAAATGGAAGATTATGTTTGTTTGTTACAAATTTAAATGTAGCTGTCACCCATCTGTCATTTTGATGTAAATTGTATTGTTGCCAACTCGTAAACGTTTAATGTTGATCACTCAGTACTTCCAAAACTTCATATTTTCGTAATAAGTCGACTGAGTGAGTCCATTTTTTTAAATTTAATTTTTTTAAATTTTAAACTGATACCAAAGAATAAGTGGATATTAAAAGGAAGGGTCGCTCTCGTCGGCCCTTTTGATCCAGCCGATGTGTTTTCGTTGATCTTGGACGGTTGCTTTAACTGGGGCTAGAAGCGTAAAAGCTGGGCTAGAATGAAGACGTTCGAAACAACCGACTGCACTTGTTCACAATATCTGGACCTTTAACTAGAAATAGGTCGCTAACTTTGCCAGAAATGAGTTTTCTTTTCTGAGTGGCCGTTTTTGTACAAGATTTACTTCTACTTTGCTGATACCATGAAGCATTTGCCCATAGATTTTTTCTTAATGGAACTGCTATAATTTTGGTCACTACTGTATTTTTCTAGACGTTGGCTAGTTAAACTTGAAGACAAAACAAAAGTTCTGAATATGTAGTGGGCATCTCAGGAAAGCACCAATCAATAGAATTTAATACTAATTAATTAATATCATGATGACAAAATAATAAATATAAAGCTAAGGGTTGAATATGATTTCAAATAAGCTTAAACTCTTGGCTGCAATATGGGAATTCCGTAATGCTCTGCCTCAAGCTTTTAAGTCCTCAATGCAAGAGGTGAAGAGTTTCCAAAATAGTAAAATTTGTTTGATGGTTACACTGTTTATATTACAATATATCTATGTACTTCACATGTGTACAGTATTCATGTTTCTGATCCTAATTTAAGAATATGTATAAAGAATATTGCCAGGATGTCATAATGACAATGTCAGAAACCATGACAGTTTCACAAGACATTCTTGGTTATCAAAGTATGACGTAAGGCCCCAATTATAATTTTATGATTTGTGATTCCATACTCAAGATATGAGACTTCACTTCATCAACGAAGATAAAGTTTTAAAAAGTCATACATCCTGACAGTTTAATATGTAAACGCTATGTTATCAAGAAGATAAGAAAACGTTCTACGGTATATTAAATTATCAGAAACTATTACTAACTTTCAAACTATGGACAATTTCTTACTTGTATCATAACAGCAAGTCGTAAAGTTCCTTGTCCGATGGGAGACTTACAGCCCTTACAATTTGCACGGCCACTCTTGGCATACTCTGCACGATAAGGCAATTCCATTTTGATTTCCAATTATTTCGTTATTTATTATTGGTTTTTCTAAAATAACTTCGAAAACAACAGTTCACCGGTAACTGGAAAAGGCGCAATTTGCGCAATAACTGAAGAGCAGAGTTGCCAATTGACAGCAACCACAAATCGTTAAAAGTACTGTCAAAACACGTTTTTCTTTGGTAACTTTGCGCATCTCAGGTTGGATGGAAAATACTTACAGAGCGCGAAAATTCAAATATCGACTTTTATTTCCTAAAATTTAAACGAATTTCAGGAACGACAAGCACTGGGGAACCGTTATTTTGGCTTCAAATGAACAATCTGAGCAAAATATTTTAACACGTTATTGGTAGACAATAAATAATGTTAGATTTTAGGTTAGGAGACCAAAGTGGATAAACGATATTTGAGGCACACTATTTTGTAGGCTTCAGGAAGAAACAAAATTTTGATAACTATTTCCGCAATGGCATTATGTGAAGCGGAAAAAACATTTGTTTTACATGGAGTGGAGGTACGCAATTTCATAAGAAACAATCCTTCTATTCAAATTTCAGGAAAATTTTAGGATAGATGGCCGCGAACGTGAAGACTACAGACCCATAGAACTCGAAACCAACATTGTGTCTCATGCGTTTGGATCCGCAAGATTGCGTCTTGCAAATACGGACGTTCTGGTAGCCGTAAAAATTGAAATTGATGTCCCATATCCGGAAAGGCCTAGAGAGGGCAAGTTGGAGTTCTTTGTAGATTGGTATGTTGTGCATGATTACGTTTCTTTTATTTTAATTTTTTGTTTTAGCTCTGCAAATGCTACTCCAGATTTTGAAGGTAGAGGAGGGGAGGATTTAGCAGTAGAAATCTCCAACATTTTGGCTGCAGCTTATAGATCACCAGAAGTTTTTGATTTAACAAAGTTATGTATACTGAAGGGCCGAAAATGCTGGAAAATCTATGTGGATATTTTGGTAAGTATCACACTTTTTTTTTAAATAATAGTATCAAAAATGTCATTTTAGCTCTTGGAATGTGGTGGGAACTTACATGATGCTGTTTCTTTGGCAGTAAAAGCAGCTCTCTGGGATACAAGAATACCCTTAGTTAAATCTGTAGCTGTTGATGGCAATAATATTGATATGGAAGTCTCTGAAGAAATCCATGATTGTCAAAAACTAGATATTTCAGGAGCACCTATTATGGTAATGCTCAGTGATTAATATCTTATTTATGACAATATTTTATAGGTAACAGTATGTAAAATAGGGGAACACTGCATTGTAGACCCCAGTGCAGCAGAGGAATTGTGCTCAGTGGGAGCTGTAGTAATTGCAATTTCAAGAGATAAATTTAGCACAGTCTTACAAACAGGATCTGGGTCTTTGCACCCTCAAACATTACTAGATTGTTTTCAAATGGGACACAAGGTTGGTCAGAAGCTGAGTACAGCTCTTTCTGACTCACTCTCCCAAATTAAACCTAGTGAAGATCAAATTGCAGGTTTCTTAAGATAAATTTATTTATGAATAAAGAACATTTTTAAGCAAGACCATTATATCTTAGAGAATCATGAATACTCCTAATCAAGTCATGGTTAACAGAAAAAATAAATCTTAGGGATGAAATTTCCACAACAGTGTTATCATAGAGTCTCACTTTGTTGCCAGCTGTAATTGGGCGCCCATCAACAAAAATTGGACGCCTTCCTTCTGAAGACAAGTAGAATTCCCCAGTATTTCTCAACCTAAAATGTAAAAACTATAGACCTGATTGGAAAGCAAAGGTTGAAAATAACCTTAGGGTTCCTTGGCGTCTTGACACTTTATGTGCTGGTCCCTCTAAGCTTAGATCTATATCAACAACATAACCTTTGGCAGTCCTTCCAATAATAATTTCTTTGCTCCTCATTAAATAACGAACCATTCGACCTCTTAATACTGCCAAGGTATTGTTGTCCAACTCTCCAGGTGAAACCCCTATGACACTATCTACAAGGACATTCCATCTTCCAACTTCATTTTCTAAATGCCTTATATGCTTGATATTTTTTCTTTGTTGCAATTTTAATTCACGATCAAGTGCTTCATCAGGAGGTTCACTCAGTTCAGAATCTTGTATGATGTCTTCAGCATCATTAAACGTCATAATTGGACGTCCTGAAGTAGGTAGAGGCCCCAAAACTTGGTCAGGCAGCAAATGGTACATTTTTAAAGTTTGCCAATGGCGATAGAGAGCATTTGCAGTCCTGCCTGAGTAGAATACATCAGGATTTTGTGCAAGCAATTCAGCAAATGTGTCGATAGTTGGATTGGCACTCTAAAACTAAAGTTAAAAATCGAGGCTAAGAAAGATTTGATACATACAGATTTAATGGTGCTCAAAATTTGTTCTTCCATTTGGCTCCACAGAGCTTTATCTTGCACAGCTGCTATCATGTCAGGATGTAGATTCCTCATTGCCGATACAGCTACTCTTGAGACTGCTTGATCATAAAGTAAAGCATACCACCTCTGTTGTAACTCCTGAACAGTAAACTTGCAGGAAAACTTGGTACCCAGATGAACTGTACGCAAGTCATTTGTTTGCTGAACTCCAATTATCAAAGCTAAATCATCTGTGGGTTTCCATCTCCCCAAATCTTTGGTTGCAAATTGATTCTGTTGGCGCCCTTTTTTATTGCGTCTAACATTGCTGGTGGTTACTGTTTTCGATATTGGTTTTCTTTTCAACTCAATGCTGTGACTTACTGGAGGTGGATTGACAATAGGGGGCGTTGACGGACTGGCTACAGAAAAGTCTGAATGGGACTGACTCCTGGCACGGTTGTTCTGGAAATAAAAGCATTATTAATAATACAATTTAGAAATTTATGTTATACCTTTACTGTATTTAAGCCGGGCAATCCTAAGCTGTATTCTACTAATTCATCGTCAAACTTCTTGCGTTTAATTGAACGATTAGAGCTAAAATCAAATTTATGTTTTAATTCAAGCTTTATATAACCTGTAATTACCTTCGACGTTTGGTAACATCACTGCTGTCCAATAAGTGGCTCTGTGACATACTACTATACATGTCTGTCTTTTCGGATCCAGACTGTAACATTTCCGCATCTTGCAGGCTTTCCATTGTCAGAAATTATTTGCACAAATATTTACACTTTCTCACAACAAACTTCAAGGTTATGTTAAGCGGGTCAAACAGATTCCGTCTTTATTAGTCGGGCTTGGTAATAATTTTCGTTTGAATTTGTAAATTCACAAATATCAATTTGAAATTTACACGATTTAATCCGCAATTTCCGAATTCACTGTTCATCAATAACTAAATTTTTCCAAATTTAGGACTTCCAAATTTACAAGTTCGGAATTTCCACGATTTCAACTATTCAAAAATGGGGAAATTCTGGACTTCCAGATATGTGGGGTCAGTATTGGCAAACTTGTGGATTCAATTTCGATCTAACTACATAATTTGAATTTGAATTTGTAAATTCACATATTTTAATTTGAAATTTACACGATTTAGAATTCGCAATTTCCGAATTCACTGTTCATCAATAACTGAAATTTTCCAAATTCAGGACTTCCAAATTTACAAGTTCCGAATTTTCACGATTTCAACTATCAAAAATGGGGAAATTCTGGAATTTCAGATTTGTGGGGTCAATATGGCAGTTTTCAAATAATCCGCTCATTTTTGTGACTGTGGTCATTCGTTTAACTGTCAAAGTTTTGGGGACATCCACCTCGGCGGCGCTGCCAACCAAAGTTAGTTGTTTTGTGCTGCCAACCAAATAACGGTAATGCAGGTGAATGGGGATCATTGCCAGTTTGTTTATGGAAAATCATGCTACTCCTAAAATAACATCAAATAAACATGGAAATGGAACTGAACCTCGAGGATTCTAGAGATGATAGTGGGTTGGACGTGGAAGACAGGATTATGAAACGGTGTAGATTACCTCGCAGACAGGCAGTGCAAACTAAGAAGTTCTGTGCCAAAGATGAAAGAAACGCATCATTTAAGAAAGTGAGACAAGAACCATCTAAAATGTTCAAAACATTTCTGTTTAAAGGTTTCAGTAATTCTACAAAAATCAGAGACTGATAGAACAAATGAAGAAACACGAATGTTAAGTGAATGTTCAGAAGTTGTTGAAGAAATCCAGATGCGTTGGCGTAAGAGAGATGAAGCAAAACGGAGAATGGAAGAGATTGAAGATACTGCAGAAGTGTTGCAACAGAAATGTTTTATTTTAGCACAAGCAATAGCACAGGCACAGCATTTGGTTGTTTACACAGGCGCGGGAATCAGCACGGCTGCAAAAATTCCCGATTATAGAGGACCGAATGGTATTTGGACTAGATTGCAACAAGGCAAAGATATTGAGTGAAGTATTAAATGTAACACCTGGAATTTTATTAATCCTTTTATTGTAGACATCATGATTTATCGCTAGCTAAACCCACTTATACACATATGGCCCTTTCTGAACTATATAAGAAGAAAATTCTCAAATATGTTGTGTCACAAAATTGTGATGGCCTTCATTTACGCTCAGGCTTGCCAAGAACTGCACTTTCAGAGTTACATGGCAACATGTACATTGAAGTCTGTAAAAACTGCAGACCCCACAAAGAATATTGGAGATTGTTTGATGTAACTGAAAATACCGCAAGGTTTTCTCACAAAACCTCAAGGAGGTGCTACTTATGTAACGAATCCTTGGTGGATACAATAGTTCATTTTGGAGAGAGAGGAAGTTTACAGTGGCCACTGAATTGGAGTGGAGCATGTAAAAATGCTGAAAAGGCTACAACTATTATTTGTTTAGGTTCAAGCCTTAAAGTTTTAAAAAAATACCCTTGGTTGTGGAGAATGGACAAGCCCGCAAAGAAGAGAGCAAATTTGTATATAGTGAATTTGCAGTGGACACCTAAGGATGATGTTGCTAATGTAAAAATTCACGGTAAATGTGACCAGGTTATGAAGGCAGTTATGAATTTGCTCGACATACCAGTTCCTGAGTATGATAAGATGATAGATCCCATTTTTGCACATGGAACATTATTAAGTGAAGCCGAACTACATACTACCACCCAACCTATCTTGAAAATAAAAGATGAGATTAAAGAAGAGTATTTCACACTACAAAGTGATTTTCAAGACTGTCAGACAAATGGTGATAATGATCTCAGTTCAAATAATTCCTCAAAATCAGAATTCTGTGATAGTAGTAGCAATAGTAATAAATCATCACCCAGTCATTTTGAAAACATGCCCGACAGTGTTCCCATTAATTCTAAACGTGGGTTTTTAATAGATGAAATTCTTAACACCCATGTTCATAATACCTCAATATCTGGAAGAAATACACCAAGTCCTGTAGATGATTCCTTTTTTAAAGCTTCAAACTACTCTCTTTTAAATTGCAACTTGGGCGCAAATTTTTTCATATATTATCCCTATCAAACCAGTTTTTTGTACTCCGGTTTGCATAGTATAATTAATCCTGTCCCTGATTGTGTCATTTCAGACCTTAAGACTCAAGTAATTACTCCTAAGATTGAACCATCTTGCGATTTTTGCAATAAGTACTACAATTCTGTAAGTTGTTTGTTTTATCAAAAGACCGAACCAGTTTTCATCAAGCCAAGGTATAGGTTTAGTAAAATCGAAGAAAAGGAGAAAGTAAATGTTTGTGTATGTTGTGATTATACAACTGATGAAGAAGATCTTTTGATGACAGAAGAGAGAGAACAACCAAGTGAAAAAATTAAGATTCAGGCAGGATGGTTTGGCAAAGGCTGTCGGAAAAATCGGCGCTGGAAAAGAAAGTAAACCTAAATTGTTGTATACATTTGTCAGTATTATTGTGGTTTTTTGTATTTTTTTACTAATTTATTTACTCATTGTTTTATTTATAAATGTGTGCTAATAAATACAAAATCAAGACTACTTTCTATTCAATCTAAAAATTATAATCTTACTTCTGGAAAGGGTAATAATCCAAACCTGATTTGTAGTCGTATCTTGGTTTATCAGCTTTTCGAGCTTCCGCTATAAGAGCCTGCACGCCTTTACGATAAGGTGGAGGAAGTAAATCTTCATGTAATGTACATTCAAAAGACTCCTTGTCCTTTTTCTTAAAAACGCGTCTTCTTATAATATCAACATCGCGCCCGTATTCGTCCAAAAGCTGTTCTAAATGTGTTGGAGGTAAGTTAAATTCAAATAAAAAGTAACTAAAATTAAAAGAGTGAACATTTGTTCATTACACTTTGTATATCCACCTGGCCTTACGATGAACCAAACCATGCATACTTGTCTTATAGGGCATATCTTTCGTACCCAGGTGCTCTAATTTTCTAATAAAACCGCGTTTATCGAAAATGGCTGTGGCTGATCTCTTGACCACAGAAGTCAGTTCAGACTACAATAAAGATGCAATTAAAAAGAAGCATTGAAAACATAGCCATACCTTTGGCATGATCCTAAAGAGTAACAACAATTCGTATGTTATCATAATTTGGCTTTACACGTTAATCAAAGTTAAATCAGGTCTCTGGTTAAATTAATGTTAGGTTATGATAAAAAGTGAGGTTAGCAAAGTTGGAATTTTTTTACTTTAAGGTTGGTATACCAAATTTGTGTACCAATTCCAACAAGTCCACTGTCAAAATCTACTCCAGAATTCTAGAAAACGTGCCTGAAGGCGTGTTAGGTAACGTAGATAGGATAGAAATATAGATAGCAAACTTATGTAGAAAAAAGTGATGCCAAAAAACGACAGACAGCGCCATCTCCGCTTGTAGCTGAATAACAAAATTGTAAGCGGTGTTCAAATAAAAAAAGAGCCCTGTAACTGGTTGTTCAGAAAGGTTGGTAGCTTGGATAAATCCTGGGTTATGTGAATTTACTAAAGCCAGCATTACACTATGAAAGATATTTGACAAAGATCTTTTATAAAGACGTTTTAAAAAATTATTGGGGAGTGTAATAGCATACTTTGATGAATGTTTTCCAAAAGGTATGCCATTACAATGTCAAATAATTTTATATAGGCGTCTTTATAAAAAAAATCTGTCAAATACTTTCATAGTGTAATGTCGGCCAATGTTATAAACTAGGACCAACTAATCGCAACAAATGATTGTGGGAGCATATGAGTATATTTTAAAAAACAAAAGAATAAGTGGCTGTGGACAAAAACATGAAAAGCATTTCGGAAATGAAATACACAGTCCATTATTATAGTTGTCACTTTTCACAATTTTCTTTCGACTTAGTTTAATTGAGTATACATACGAAACTATTGTAAAATCTTAAATTCACGTTGGTGAAATGTGTTAACCTACTAACTCCACTCTAGAGTAAAATGTGTTTTCAGTGTTAGAAGAGAAAAAAAAGACTAAGTAAAGTCTGAAAAGCAGCTACCTCCTTTAAAATTAATATCTCCAAATGGTTTAATATAAACTCCGACATACAAGCGTTTTAATACTCTCATGTAAAATTGTGCTGAATGGATTTAACAGGTTAACACATTTCACCGACGATTTGTCGACTCTTAAATTAAATCTTAAATATAAAAGTATAAATCCACCACTAGCGAATTGCAAACAAATGAACCACAGCAGTTAAGAATAAGAATATCAACAATAGAGACCTTCACCAAGATGTTTTGTGATTATTTATTTAGGAAACCATCCCTGTATCCTTTATCCAAAATATACTCGCTGTATTAACTTGTTTAATCGTCTGTGATTAACTTGACAGGTACAACGCAATTCTTATCCTATCTACAGACACAACCGAGAAAGGACAAGTCGTAATCAGTTTAACAAACAAAGCCACTATAACATGAATTCCTATTACTTGCATTACATTGATTTGAATGATGGTTGCAAACAATTACAAACTTGTGTGCTACTACAGACCTAGGTACCACTTCACACACGGCTGTATTTATGCCCATTTGCAGCTACCAATCTTAATTTTAATGTTTCCTATTTTGCATTGAAACAGTTGTGTTGAAAATGACTATATAAATATATGCATACATATGCGTCGGCGGAAGCGAGCATTAATTAGTTTATTATAAAAAAAAACTACTTCTGAAACATACCTTGTCTTAAAAGACAACACCAGCTGAATACACTAGTTTACAGTTTTTTTTTCGTTTACCCCCCAAATAAATTATATTGTATTCCTTTTATAGCAGCCTACTAGTCCAAAGAGAAAATTACAAAATTTTACCTCATCGTTTCCGCGATCGCTGGTATTTGTTAAATGCCAACTTTGTTAATGCATCGCAATCTTTACTGCGGAAGTCAACTCCATTTAAAATGTGATTTAATTTACTCACGTAGTGGAAAAATACCAAATTAACTATTATTTTTAGAAAAAATTCCGTATTTTCAATCACATGTTCTTGGCAAAAAAGATTTACGAAAGCGTCTGAATCCCTATCAATTGAATCCATTAACCGCTTTTTAATGCCGTATGATATAATTACAGATGGCATGGCTGCATAGAGGAATCTTGTTACATGTTGCACAGCCCTTGATAAGCAAATACTTGGATATACCAGAGCATTTTGGCCACGTTCTCTCAACTCGATTAACAAATTTTGTGGTAAAACTTCCGTGGTTTCCATTTTCCCCAGACAGGCCTCGCACGTGATCTTCTTTTTTAGTTTCTTCCCAATTCCACCTGAGACATATGCTGTGGCAAGATCCACTTGTTCCTCACCATCAACAACTTCCTGGGGGGGAATGGCAGCATAAATTGGAGTTGGTACAAGAGGGGTATGGGTTGGTTCACTTTCAGTGGTCAAAAATGTTTTCAGATTGTCCAGATATGAAAGTGAACCATCATCTTCACAGTTGGTCCCAATCGAACGCGGCGAAACCAAATTATTAACGAGCAGTGCCTTCGTAGTAGACGAAAATGATGATGGAGTTGGTTTTGAATTTGCTCCAGCATACCCTCTCACACAGGAAAAGAAATTCTCTAACGGATCTTGGTTGAAGCTTCTGGGCGTTAGAAATTGGAAACCCATACCCCTCAATGTGGTCCATAAATAGCCAAAGCTGCGCAAGGTGAAAATCCAATTTGTTAAGGAAGGCGTTCTCACGGGCTTTGGGGAAGTTGCAGTCGTAAAATACATAGTTTGTAGCATTGCAATGGCAGACATCCAAAATGGAATATGTTCCGATGTGTCTGTCACTGCACTACACAACGTTTTTCCATGCGTTGCATAACGCGTACTGCCATTCACACTGTCAAACAGTTGGTCAAAAAATAACAGTAGGTCACTGGTGTCCGAAGCCGCTGGATCCAAATAGTGTTCAGATTGCTGGGGTAGGTCCTGACTAATTAACGCCCTGGCTTTTATTGCGCTCGCAACGCGGTGGCTGAAAACCTGTGTGCAGTGGCGCACACTCATTTTTCTTATTCGCTCCGGCAAGACATGTTCGTCTGTCAGCTTGACGAACTGGCTATATCCACCAAGCTTTTGATCTAGACGATATGCATCTAAAATGTGTTGCCATGAAGCCACTTTCTGCTGCCCATCTTGAGTAAAATGCAACCTTTTCGTCAGTAGTGCATTTCGAATTCCCTTCATCAGATGTGGGTAGTCGTACAAATGTACAACTTCATCCCCATCTACTGTGTACCCCTGGTAACGATTCTCCATTCCTTTTCGAATGCAGTCCGCGTTTGTTTCGTGTAGCAATACATTTATTGCAGCTACATTAGTGCTGCCTTGATCACAAACACTTGCCACAACATTCAGCCCCGTTTCTCTCACACTACGGATTACTTTCTTTAGCATACGAACCAAGTCCGCTTTTCCTACGGTGCCTTCGGTAAAACAGTAACAGATCGGCTGTTTCCATTTCTTATATACTCCTTTAATCATGAAAACCAGAGCATGATCGGCGAAAGCAAGCCGTTTCTCGGCACCACCAAAATCTACAAAACCTTTCAACGAGTCAAATTTCTGGTCATAGTCCAGACCCGTAGACAACGCCACCTCATCAAACATGAGGACACAATTTTTTTCGAGTGCCTTCATATTAGATACCGACTGTTGGAGTTGCTTGAATATTGCCGTGTTGATCCCGCAGGAAAAGGGTATTTTATTCAAAAGAGTCCGTAAGGACTTTTTTGATGGGAGGGCGAATATTTTCCTTAAATGCTCATATGCTTTTCCACTCTGTTTAAGAATTGACAGTGCAAAAATTTTGTCGTTTAATGTAAACCTCCGCCCTCTCGGCTCCTTCTTTTGATTTCTCAGCTGACTACTGATGAGAGTCAGCGTTGCTTCATTAAGATTTTGTAATTCGTCTAGGAGAAGAGGATTTTCTGTTAGAGCATCCAAAGTACATTTTAGCTTGGACCGTCCCGCCCTAGCACGTCTTACAGCGTTTTGAGTGCTTTTTAATTTTCTAACAAGCTGTCGTTCCCTGTCTGTCATAGTTTTTCTCGCTTCAGCTGACGACCCAAGAACTAGAAAAATTAATAATAACATTTAGTATAATCTAGAATTCATATACGTTAAACTAAAATGATAAATTTTGCGAAACTATGCATAATTAAAAAGTAAAACGCATGTTTTTAAGTACGATAAAGCAAAAAAACTCAATTTTGCTGCCGTTTTTGCACCCAGCCCTTCAATTATTAATGAATTGTTAATGTCTTATGTACCGTGCGATCATTTAAATAATAAATTAGAGTAGGCTGTGAAATTTAAGTTAGGTTGGCACTACTAATTGTTGACAATTTGGTTTAATATATGAATATCAAGGGTCTCAAAGTGACTTTACAGAATTTCCAAACTGCTTTTTCACAGTATTCAGGTGGTGCTATAAACAGTCATAGCCAATAAAAGTGTATTCATATATATATATATATATATATATATATATATATAATGAAGTAAATTTATTAAATAACTAAGTAAATTTACACAGGTATGTATCTACGTCTAATGCAGTTATTTAATTTTATCAATTGCACTTTCTAAGTATGCTAAGTTATTAAAAAGGGCATTGTGATGAATTGTCGAAGCACCCTTTAACAAAAACTCCGTTTGTAAGAATCTGTTTTAGAGAACGACATAATGGCACAGGATATTACACAAAGTGTTCTTTGCTTAAAAAGTAGCTCAAGACTTACAGACAGATATGCAAACGTTAAATAAAAAAAACTTCCAGGACCTATCGTAATATCCAACCAATGTCCAAAATTTCCCACAATTTCTCACTATAACCGATCTCAGACTAAAAAAAAAATCTCGTTAAATCCACCTCAAGTCTATCCTGGACAATGTAGTTTATTAATTTAAAATAAAGTTACTAAACTACTAATAGTTACTCAATTATGTAATTTAAAAAACATTCATGTACATTTGCAATATTGAAGCATCATCTATTAATCAGCAATAACATAATAGGGACATTTTAGCTATTTACTTTCAGCATGATATTTCTGATTGTAAGTATTCCTTGATTCGATTCACTATTCATTCTCAAATTAAAGCAAATTATAATAATGCAATGAATATAAATAAATCAAGAAAGTTCAAACCACAGGTGTGTTTTATTACATTATTATTATTGTTGCATTTTATATACTCACTTGTTTTAACTGGCAACACCACTTCCATAGGCTCAATTCCAGTACCACTTGTTGATGGCATGGGTTCTTCTGCACCAAAAGAAATCTCTGCCCTGGAGGTTGATGCACCTGAAGTATCTACAAGAAGTTGTCTTTTTGCTTTCTTATAAACATTCCTCATAGGCATCCTCTTTACTTTCCATTCTGGACTTTCAGTGGATTCAGCAACGGGGATACTCTCAGGAATTTGTGAAAGGGCTTCTATAAATAATTACAATCTTGCAATTGTGTTTTTGGTCATCAATCTGTTTTTAACTTACCACGAACTTTCTCTGGGGTAATTAAATGTCTGGGTTTTGTAGATTGCTGCATGGGGTATGCAAAACAGGATTCTCTTGTAGATTCCAAATCGAAATCTAAACATTGATTAACAATTATAAATAGTTTTGGCCATATGAACTTTAACAAACTTACCTATCAAATTGAGGGTTGGTAAAGAATACCGTTGTAACTTTTTATTATCTGAACCAGGGGTGAAGCATCTTTCATCAAAATGCCTGGCACATACTCTGTAATGTTTCAGTGCATGCTCCTCTACGTCCCGCAATTTCGGATTTTTAATCCTGGATAACCAAATCTCGCTCACTCGCTTTTCCGACGGAATAGCGAATCTGTGCGTTTAAAACATCAAAAGATTATAAGCACAGTTCCAAATCAACTACACGTGTTTATAACATTATAACCTACAAACTCAAAATCTTACCTTGCAACATTTTTATCATTACATCCCGGCACACAACACGGACGAATATTTGACATGTTTATTTTATAGTCTATTTACTCTACTAAGATGTGAAAACTTGGAAATACACGGCCAAAGCACTCGATCAAAACCAAAAGAGAAAGGAATAAACCAACCTTCTTATGGCGATGACGCGCAGAAAATGGCAGAAAATGGCCTCAAAATTGCTCAAAATGATGGGTCAGTAACATAAAGTTCTTAAAGTCCCTAGATAGGCTTTAAAGTTTACGTTTTTACAGCGCCATCTAGTCTTCAACAAGTAAACTTAATAGTTCTAGCTACACTTACAGATGTCACTTTAAAACCTGGCGTCAATTGGTTCCATTTATGTTTCCGCCCCATGTTAGGTAAGACGCTGTGTGTTTTCATAACCGTAATTATTTATTAACTACGTTTTTGCGTAGTCTCTAAATAATGTGTGATTCGTTTATTGTTACCCATCCAAATGTCTGATGGACCCCAGGAACAACTAAAGAGATTTGTGTTTTCTTCTAAATATAACCTTAGAGGAGAACCTGAAGAGGAAAAACTAGAAGTGATTATTCCTGAGGTACCATCTATTTTAATTCCTTCCCAAATATTCATCTAAATTGTTTCTTTTCCAGTTGCTACTACCAAGTTACTCATTTTACACCTGGCCTTCAGCTCCAGTTTTGGCCTGGTTTTTATGGGAAAATCGCAAAGATCTGATTGGAAAACGAATTTTGGAGATCGGTTCAGGGACAGCATTGCCAGGAATAGTTGCAGCCAAGTGTGGGGCCCACGTAATATTGAGTGAATCAACCACACTTCCAAAGTCCTTATCTCACACCAAAAGAAGCTGTCAACTAAACAATTTGGTCCTCAACGAGGACATCAAGGTGGTGGGTTTAACGTGGGGGCTATTTTTGAACAATAGTGACTCATTGGGAAACCTTGATTTTGTGCTGGGCTCAGATTGTTTTTACGAACCTGCTGTGTTTGAAGATATAATTGTATCTATCTCGTATTTATTGGAATTGAATCAGGGTGCTAAATTTTTATGCACTTATCAGGAACGCAGTTCTGACTGGTCCATTGAACACTTGTTGGCTAAGTGGAATCTTCATTGCCAAGTACGAAACATCAGTAACTTGGGGACCACCGCTGGTATAGATATTCACGATTTAGTTGGTGATCACAGTATACATTTGTTGGAAATTTCCCGGCAAGTCTGAGTATGGCTGGTAACTTAGCTCGTTCCCTTTACAAACTCTATGTGGGAAATATTCCATGGACTGTGGGTCATTTGGAGTTAAAATCATATTTTAATAAATTTGGCACAGTAAGCCTTGCTAACGTAATTTTTGATAAAGATACTGGTTTGTCAAGAAATTACGGTTTTGTTGTATTTAAATCTAAAGAAGATTTTGATAAAGTCGTCCAAACAGAAAATCACCAGTTAGAAGGCAATTCCTTAAAAGTTTTTCCCGCTAATACTACCAGTGGTCAAAACAGTCAATAATTATGGCGACATCTATAGATAGTTTTAACGACCTTGAGGAGCTTGGGATTGATTGTGAAGGTAGTGATTTTTTAACAGAAACTTTTAATCAAGCTGCAAACCATTTGCAAAAATTGTTACCTAATTTGGATAAACAAATGCTTTTAACGTTGTATGGGTACTATAAGCAGGGTTCGCAAGGACCTTGCAATACTCCAAAGCCTAGTTGGTATGATATGAAAGCAAATTCCAAATGGGAAGCCTGGAATAAGTTGGGTAATATGGCCCAAAGTGAAGCCAAAACTATTTATATAGAGACCATTAAAAAGTTGGACCCAAATTTTAGTACAGCCAGGAAAGAAAGTTGGGTTTCAGTATCAACGTTACAAACTAACCAAAGTTCTGACAGTTTAGTAGAAAAGACAGTTTTCGATTATGTTAAAGAGGAAAATTCTCAGCAGGTACAACAAATTTTACAATCATCTAAGGGAAAGGACCTGCAAGAAATTGATGAAGATGGATTAGGTTTGATTCATTGGGCAGCTGATAGAGGATCTGCAGAGATTTTGCAGATATTAATTGATTCAGGTGCTGATATCAATTTCCAGGATTCTGATGGACAAACTGCCCTACATTATGCTTCAAGTTGTGGACATCTCGACTGTATTAAGTTGCTTCTTGAAAACAAAGCTAAACGTAATATTTTGGATAACGATAATTTGAGTCCAGAATCTGTGGCTTGTGACGAAACTGTTAAAGAATTATTAGTAAATTTTACGTAGTATTTGTTGTATTTTATGAAATATATGGGCTAGAAATATAAATATTTTATTGATTATTTCCTCATTTTCATCTAATGCATTACAATCATATTTTATTACAGACAAACGAGTTACGAGCGTTTTTTGAAAAATATTAAAAAATGATCCAATTGTCCCAAAGTGGTCACTTTCTGATAGAACTCGACCTCCTGAATCCAACGGTGTAAATTTCACCCCCATTGTTCTAATGGTTGCGGAGATATCGCGTTTTAAAGTTTTGGCACTTGCGAAAAATTCGTGAAGTTCGTGAACACCCAAAAACATTTTCGCTCATATCTCGTAAACTGTATGTCACTGACTTGATGTAGGGGCACCAATGTGTTCGTATTAAAATTCTCTTTAATTTGAGTGTCTAAGGTGTGCTGAAATGTGTGATTTGAACATGCTAGAAGCGACAGACCGAAAATTTTGGATAATTTTTGTGGATTTTTTGAATTTTTATTACATTTATTTTTCAAAAATATTAAAAAATGATCCAATTGTCCCAAAGTGGTAATTTTTTGATAGAACTCGACCTCTTGAATACAACGGTGCAAATTTCACCCCGATAGCTCCAATGGTTTCGGAGATATCGCGTCTTAAAGTTTTGGCAATTGCGAAGAATTCGTGAAGTACGAGAACACCCAAAAACATTTTCGCTCATATCTCGTAAACTGTATGTCACTGACTTGATTTAGTGGCACCAATGTGTTCGTCTTAAAATTCTCTTTGATTTGATTGTATAATGTGTACAAAAATGTGTGATTTGAACATGCTAGAAGCGACAGACCGAAAATTTTGGGTAATTTTTTTTTGAATTTTTATTACAGACAACCCGTGCTAGATATGACGTTTCTGAGAGCACCAATCGAAAGAAAAACTCCATATTCACTTATGTTCCGGACTACTTGACCATAAGTCGAAGAGTTTGGGAGCAGGAGAGGATTCAAGAAAAATTAAAAGAATTTGAACCTGAAGGGGGTAAATTTTGAAAATCCAAGAAGAAACTTTTTGTTTCCAAACGCTTCGAAACCATCACTATCTTATGTAAATTGACGCGAGCAATCCGTCTGTAACGTCCGTTTCCCCCTAAATCGAGCCGTTTTTGAGTTATGAGCGTTTTTTGAAAAATATTAAAAGATTATCCGATTGTCCTAATGTAGTCATTTTTTTTATAGAATTTTTTTGAATTTTATTACAGACAAACCGTGCTAGATATGACGTCTCTGAGAGCACCAATCGAAAGAAAAACTCTATATTCACTTATGTTCCGGACTACGTGACCATAAGTCGAAGAGTTTGGGAGCTGGAGCGGATTAAAGAAAAATAAAAAAAAAATTGAACCTCGGGTAAATTTTGAAAATCCAAAAAAGAAACTTTTTGCCTCAACACGCTTCAAAACCATCACTATCTTATGTAAATTGTTGCGAGCAATCCGTCTGTAACCTTGGCTTCCCCCCAAATCGAGCCGTTTTCGAGTTATGAGCGTTTTTTCAAAAATATTAAAAAATGATCCAATTGTCCCAAAGTGGTCATTTTTTGATAGAACTCGACCTCTTGAATACAACGGTGCAAATTTCACCCCGATAGCTCCAATGGTTTCGGAGATATCGCGTCTTAAAATTTTGGCAATTGCGAAAAATTCGTGAAGTTCGAGAACACCCAAAACCATTTTCGCTCATATCTCGTAAACTGTATGTCACTGACTTGATGTAGGGGCACCAGTGTGTTCGTATTAAAATTCTCTTTAATTTGAGTGTCTAAGGTGTGCTGAAATATGTGATTTGAACATGCTAGAAGCGACAGACCGAAAATTTTGGATAATTTTTTTTGAATTTTTATTACAGACAACCCGTGCTAGATATGACGTTTCTGAGAGCACCAATCGAAAGAAAAACTCCATATTCACTTATGTTCCGGACTACTTGACCATAAGTCGAAGAGTTTGGGAGCAGGAGAGGATTCAAGAAAAATTAAAAAAATTTGAACCTGAAGGGGGTAAATTTTGAAAATCCAAGAAGAAACTTTTTGTTTCCAAACGCTTCGAAACCATCACTATCTTATGTAAATTGATGCGAGCAATCCGTCTGTAACGTCCGTTTCCCCCTAAATCGAGCCGTTTTCGAGTTATGAGCGTTTTTTTTTTAAATATTAAAAAATTATCCGATTGTCCCAATGTAGTCAATTTTTTTATAGAATTTTTTTGAATTTTATTACAGACAAACCGTGCTAGATATGACGTCTCTGAGAGCACCAATCGAAAGAACAACTCTATATTCACTTATGTTCCGGACTACGTGACCATAAGTCGAAGAGTTTGGGAGCAGGAGCGGATTAAAGAAAAAAAAAAAAATTGAACCTCGGGGGTAAATTTTGAAAATCTAAAAAAGAAACTTTTTGCCTCAACACGCTTCAAAACCATCACTATCTTATGTAAATTGATGCGAGCAATCCGTCTGTAACCTTGGCTTCCCCCCAAATCGAGCCGTTTTCGAGTTATGAGCGTTTTTTCAAAAATATTAAAAAATGATCCAATTGTCCCAAAGTGGTCATTTTTTGATAGAACTCGACCTCTTGAATACAACGGTGCAAATTTCACCCCGATAGCTCCAATGGTTTCGGAGATATCGCGTCTTAAAATTTTGGCAATTGCGAAAAATTCGTGAAGTTCGAGAACACCCAAAACCATTTTCGCTCATATCTCGTAAACTGTATGTCACTGACTTGATGTAGGGGCACCAGTGTGTTCGTATTAAAATTCTCTTTAATTTGAGTGTCTAAGGTGTGCTGAAATGTGTGATTTGAACATGCTAGAAGCGACAGACCGAAAATTTTGGATAATTTTTTTTGAATTTTTATTACAGACAACCCGTGCTAGATATGACGTTTCTGAGAGCACCAATCGAAAGAAAAACTCCATATTCACTTATGTTCCGGACTACTTGACCATAAGTCGAAGAGTTTGGGAGCAGGAGAGGATTCAAGAAAAATTAAAAAAATTTGAACCTGAAGGGGGTAAATTTTGAAAATCCAAGAAGAAACTTTTTGTTTCCAAACGCTTCGAAACCATCACTATCTTATGTAAATTGATGCGAGCAATCCGTCTGTAATCTTCGTTTCCCTCTAAATCGAACCGTTTTCGAGTTATGAGCGTTTTTTCAAAAATATTAAAAAATGATCCAATTGTCCCAAAGTGGTCACTTTCTGATAGAACTCGACCTCCTGAATCCAACGGTGTAAATTTCACCCCGATTGTTCTAATGGTTGCGGAGATATCGCGTTTTAAAGTTTTGGCACTTGCGAAAAATTCGTGAAGTTCGTGAACACCCAAAAACATTTTCGCTCATATCTCGTAAACTGTATGTCACTGACTTGATTTAGTGGCACCAATGTGTTCGTCTTAAAATTCTCTTTAATTTGAGTGTATAATGTGTACAAAAATGTGTGATTTGAACATGCTAGAAGCGACAGACCGAAAATTTTGGGTAATTTTTTTGCATTTTTTGAATTTTTATTACAGACAAACCGTGCTAGATATGACGTATCTGAGAGCACCAATCGAAAGAAAGACTCCATATTCACTTATGTTACGGACTACGTGACCATAAGTCGAAGAGTTTGGGAGCAGGAGAGGATTAAAGAAAAATTAAAAAAAAATGAACCTCAAGGGGGTACATTTTGAAAATCAAAAAAAGAAACTTTTTGCCTCAACACGCTTCAAAACCATCACTATCTTATGTAAATTGATGCGAGCAATCCGTCTGTAACCTTTGTTTCCCCCTAAATCGAGCCGTTTTCGAGTTATGAGCGTTTTTTCAAAAATATTAAAAAATGATCCAATTGTCCCAAAGTGGTCACTTTCTGATAGAACTCGACCTCCTGAATCAAACGGTGTAAATTTCACCCCGATTGTTCTAATGGTTGCGGAGATATCGCGTTTTAAAGTTTTGGCACTTGCGAAAAATTCGTGAAGTTCTTGAACCCCCAAAAACATTTTCGCTCATATCTCGTAAACTGTATGTCACTGACTTGATGTAGGGGCACCAATGTGTTCGTATTAAAATTCTCTTTAATTTGAGTGTCTAAGGTGTGCTGAAATGTGTGATTTGAACATGCTAGAAGCGACAGACCGAAAATTTTGGATAATTTTTGTGGATTTTTTGAATTTTTATTACAGACAAACCGTGCTAGATATGACGTTTCTGAGAGCACCAATCGAAAGAAAGACTCCATATTCACTTATGTTCCGGACTACGTGACCATAAGTCGAAGAGTTTGGGAGCAGGAGAGGATTAAAGAAAAATTTAAAAAAATTGAACCTCAAGGGGGTAAATTTTGAAAATCAAAAAAAGAAACTTTTTGCCTCAACACGCTTCAAAACCATCACTATCTTATGTAAATTGATGCGAGCAATCCGTCTGTAACCTTGGTTTCCCTCCAAATCGAGCCGTTTCCGTGTTATGAGCGTTTTTTCAAAAATATTAAAAAATGATCCAATGTCCCAAAATGGTCATTTCTTGATAGAACTCGACCTCCTGAATACAACGGTGCAAATTTCACCGCGATAGGTCCAATGGTTTCGGAGATATCGCGTTTTAAAATTTTGGCAGTTGCGAAAAATTCGGGAACACCCAAAAACATTTTCGCTCATATCGCGTAAACTGTATCTCACTGACTTGATTTAGTGGCACCAGTGTGTTCGTCTTAAAATTCTCTTTTATTTGAGTGTGAATAATGTGTGCTGAAATGTGTGATTTGAACATGCTAGAAGAAGGGGATTTGTTGTAATGATACACATATCTAATTGTAAAATAAAATTTATTGAAAGTGTCTATTTAGTTTTTAATAACTTAACAATAAAATAAATACTGTTTGTGAACAATTGCTAACAAGTATACATATCACAATTATTAGTTCATCTGAAAAGGCACGCAAACAGCGTATATGTCATTTTGACGAAATATTTGCGAGAGTTAAAATCACTGTTGTAGCTTTGTGAATGTAAGGAAAACCTAAAACAGATGATTTAGTCCCAGTAATTATTAGAAAAATCCATTGTACCTGTTCTAAACTTGATTGCCCTAGAGAATAATCTTCTATATTTAGTTCTTTTTTGCCACTTTCTAAAATACCAAACATTTTGGACCATGGAATACTTTTATCAGTAATATAGTAGGTTAAAAGTTCCTGATGCTTTTCGCGCTCTACAGCTTTGGGAAAGTTGTGTAAAACAAATCTCTCTATGAGCTTCGTATCTGCTTCAGTGCCATCAGCAGATTTATGTATTTTAATTGTTAACGTGTATCCCTCCGCGAATTTATTTTTTAAATGTTGGGTAGAACCCAAACACTTGAAATTTCCATTCACCATTATTGCCAACCTTGTACATAATGCTTCACATTCTTCCATGCTGTGCGATGTTAATACAACACATTTACCATTGTCTCTTACTCTGCATATTGCGTCCCACAAGTATCGCTTAGTAGCAGGATCCATGCCTACAAAAATCTCTTAGATTATTATTAACGTTTTTTTCCAATAATTTACCAGTCGTTGGCTCATCCAAATAGATAACTGGTGGATCGCCAATTAATGAAATTGCAGTACTCAGTTTCCTTTTGTTTCCTCCGCTAAGTTCCTTAACTTTTTTGCTCAAATGCTGGTGAAAATCGAAATCCCTAGACAATTTTTCGCTAACATATTTGCATTCGTCTACAGGAACTCCTCTAAGTAAAGCAAACATTGTCAAAGATTCTTGAGCAGTTAAGTCATCAAGAAGAGCGTCAAATTGGGGACAGTACCCAATCAGTTTTTGGACATCTTTCAGCCGTGATTTGATGCTGAAACCCTTGACCCAGGCTTCTCCATATGTTATTTTCACATCACCCGTCATCATTTTAAAAGTGGTTGTTTTTCCGGCTCCGTTAATTCCAAGCAGACCAAAACACTCAAACTGCTTGACGCCTAAGCAGATTCCATTCACTGCCAAAAATTTGTTATAGTATTTTGTGACGTCTTTCAAAACCAAAATATAGTCTTTTTGAAGTTGTTCATCCGAAGCATTTTGAATTAACTGTTTTTCGGCATGAACATCATGGTCTTCGTCCGGATTTTCCTTTGGAACTTTGTTCTCGTAAGTTGTAACAATTTTGTCGATGACTTTAGAAAATATTTTATAATCAGCTAGGTTAATTATAATGAATAGCACTGCACCAAAGAGAAAAGAAAATAAGAGGTTACGGCCGATTCCTGGACTTTCCCATTTAAAGTATTGGGGGGTTTGCACTGAAAAATATGTTTCATATTAAAGAGGTTACATAGTTATAAGAAGACTAACCACAGCAAAAATCCGCTAATGCTTGTGATGGGTTATAGTGACAAGCTGCATCCCAACACATAGCTTCTGTCATATTCAATTGAGACTCTACGCAAGCTTGTACTACAAATTTGCAGACTTTATTTGTGGCGTAACTTGTGTAAGTGTCGCGAATTCCAGTGGCTAAAGAGTAATGAGGTACGATGAGGAACACCCAGTGAAGAATGTCTGCAACATATTCTAGGTCCAAACCTGGAGTGGCTAACACTTGTACAACCAGGAATGCCGCCACACCTAAAATAATTTATTTTAATTAATACCAATTATAATTAACTTAAAATTTTACCAGTGAACACACTGAAAAGAGTCATTCTGGTGTAACCCGTTGAAGGGACTTCAAAGAAATACGCACTCAAGTACATCATCGGTAGCATTGCTACCCCAAAGTAGAACAACAGAAGAAACAATCTTGCTAAAACATAAAGTATTCTTAAAATGGTGTTTACCCAATTATGCAAAGTTACCTAAATCATCCACCGACTTAAATCCGTCTTCTTGGAAACAAATAAGGGTAACCATGAGCGCGATGATTGTTACCATGAAGGTCACAAGGTCACAAAGAAAAGACATTACCCAAAAAATGTAAACTTTTACCCCAGATACAAACTGCAAATGCTTTGATTTACAGACCCGTTCTCTCACATAGAACAATACATAGAACGAAGACACAAACGCCATACTAAAACCTATGTTGAACGCCAGTTGGAAACCCATGCTATTGCCTTGCAGCAATTGTTGTACCTGCAAAAGGCCGATAACTTGTTGTTATATAAGTGCAATACATACTTTAGAGTCAGCTGTATAAGGCAAGGGATAATTCGCGAAACTGATGCTCCGACCATTTCCAACGATGTGTTTATAAAGTAAATTTAAAACAAGACCTAGTGCCAAAGGCGGAGAATGGTAGGGGTTGTTGTTAAACCAGGCAGTGATAATTGTAATAAATCCACCGAAAGTCTGTTTAAAAGAGGCGCCTACGATGTATCTCAAATTAACAGTAGCTGGAGCTGTTTCTGTCTAAAAAATATATTATTGTTAACGATTCAAATTTCTGTCGGTCTCAATTTACTAGGTAAAGAATCTCTTTTGTTATATTGTCCACTTTTTGGACATCATATCCTTTGAGAGTTTGCGCAAACATTTCGGAATAAGAATCACTGTCGATTACTTCCATCAAAGTGACTGGATTGTCGTAGGAATTTAGCGACATCGGTAGCTTCGGTAAGTCTCCGGTTCTTTTAGAATTCCTACTGACAACTATTGCTATAACAAGAAAAGCTACAGGCATTAAAATTTGAATAAACTGCAATATCCAAGTTCGAGTGATCGACAAAGATTTCTTCATTAGCATAGCTAGAAATTGGTTTCTAACTAATTTATATCCAGTTAAGAGAACTGTATTTTCCAAAGTTACTAAAAATGAGGTTTAGTAATTCAATATGTAGGTGTTATATTTTTACGTTTAGTGTCTTGCGAATTTATATCGAATTTGTTATTTAATCCGAGTTTCGATTTCATCCTGTCCCAAAAGCTGTTTTCAGGGTATCCGTTTTGAACGATGTTATTGTAACTCTCTTCTTGTCCATGATCTGCTCCGACTCTATGGAAGACTATACATCAGTATTTAAATTCAAATATAGTTTATATGAAATTCACTTCATGAAAACTTCCTCTAGGGTTGTTAGTGAAATTCCATAACTACGAATCCCTAAGACCTCACTGTCTTTCTCCAAATCTTGCAACATCTCTTCAAAAACAGAAGACTGACTTTCCGCCAGAAGATAAGTTAGTTCAGAACCAACATTACCGTGAACCTACGAATTTTTAGTTAGTTAGGACGAAACTATAATCTACCTTTTACCTGGATGTTAGGAATATGTTTTTGTAAGAGGTTTGTCACTTTTGCAGTCTCACATGAGGCAGACTTATCCATAATGAGGTGGTATCCAGCACCGTATTTCTTCTTGAGGAAGAAACTTGATCCGCAACATTGTAACTGTCCTCCTGCCATTATTGCAATGCGATCTCCTAGCAGATCAGCCTCATCCATAAAATGTGTTGTTAGCAACATAGTTCTTCCTTGCTTTTGTTTCTGCAATAAATCCCAGAGTGCCCTTCTAGCAGAAGGATCCATTCCGGCTGTGGGTTCATCAAGCATCACTACCTTTGAGTTCCCACATAGTGCCATTCCTACACATAATTTCCGTTTCATGCCACCTGACAACTTTGATGATTTTGCATCTGCTTTTGGTTGAAGTTCTAACATTTCGACATATCGATCGATTTCTTCTTTTATAACTTCTTTCTTCACTCCTTTAAGTTTACTGAAGAAATACAAATGTTCTTTGACGGTGAGGTCGTCAAAAAGAATGTTATGTTGAGGGCAAAGTCCTAAACTTGCTCTGACTCCATCCATGTCAGTAATAATATCATGGCCGTTGATTACTGCAGTGCCACTTGTTGGAGGGAACATTCCAGTTAACATAGACATCGTGGTAGTTTTTCCAGCTCCATTATGACCCAATAGAACCGTAATCTGGTCGTTGTACATATTTAGAGAGAGGTCCCGAACAGCTGGTTTAGTACCAAACACTTTTCGTAAATTTCTGATTTGCACGCCAGTTGACAAATTGACAGGTTCTTTCTCGAAAAATTCTCCTTCATGAGCGGGGGTTCCTCCAAAATCTTCAACACCTTGCAGGAACCATCGATAATTCTAGCCCACTAATCGTCTGATTTTACTTACCAACATATCTGGGACGTCCACACCAATATGAAGATGTAAATGGAAAGTACCAGGGTAAGGGAACTCCGTATTCACCGGGAAAAATTGCCTCAACGTACAGTGCAATTATAAGGTATAGAAAGGCATCTATAACCAACATCAGCATAATCAGACCTAATGTTAAACTATCATCTGAAGTAATTGGCTTCCCAATGTTTGTCCACTGCATTCCTACGCAGAAGAAATAGTTAAAAGTTGAAACCTAAGTCCGGATAACAAAGTACCTTCACTAATTCCTTCATACATTAGCATCAGTTGGAAACCATAGGCCATCGCAGTGTTTGATCCAAGACTCGCTACTAGTTTAGTAGAAAGGCTGAGCTGGTCGTACTGTTGTTGTAAGAACAAATATGGTGCGTAAGACATAAACCACAGTAAACCAGCAACAGTCGCTGCAGTGTTAGCTTTGGAAAAGAACACACTAATTGCAAAGCAAAATGTGATAGTAGCACAAATATACAATATCAAAAATACTAGCATGACGGTGGGATCGCTATACGTAAAAACACTGTAATCTGTATTTGGATTCCACGCAATCTTTAATAATATTATTATCAAAATAATAGATATCAGCAGAAATATGAACGTTTTAACAAACCAGGCGGTCCAATGAAGCCAGTTTGGCAACCCCATTATTTTCATAGCTTCCTGAAATAGTGATTTTGTATTACAAAGTTTCATCTTGATTGAACACACGTACTTTAAGCTGCTTTTCTTTTTCTGTAGTGATGATCTTCACTGTATTAATGCAAGTATAGACAAAACTCAACATTACGATAATTCCGACAAAACTTTCGAGAGCTTGCAGTAGAGGATCCTCGATCCAACTTGCGTACGGAAATCGTTGCATTTGGATCATGGGTGGGAGAATAGTTATCATTCTTGTTTTAAATTCTTGAAATGAGGTCACTCCTAGTTGACCAAGTGCCAACACATACGTCATTAGTAGTTGTAAAGTCAAAAATCCTTCGCCGAAGTAGCCTAAAATATAAGAGTTCTAAATCAGATTCAACTTCCTCTATTCTAGCAAAAAGGCCATGCAAAAATGATTGTCTCACACCTTATCACGCAAGCCTACCTGGTTCACCACCAATCACAGACTTTGCTGATCTAGGCCCAGGTGATTGATAAATAGGATATACAATGTTTGTTTTCCAAGTTCTTCTTTTAAATATATTATGTATTCTTTCTGATGGTGCTAATATTACGAGTTTATACAATGGCCGAGTGCAGTATTTAATAGAACGTTACCTACCTGGCACAGCTCCTGTGTTATTATCTGGCGATCTTGGTCCTGGAACCTGATACACTGGGTACAATATATTTGTGTGCCAATTGTTTTGTCCAAATAAGTCGGAAAATGTGCGTAACTCACTGGGAAATCTAAAAAGATATTACCAACGTTTTGTTGAATGTCTACTAAACAAAAATATTACCTAATGGAAACTTCCACATCGTCTGGAAGTGTTTCTCGGTTAGCTAATGAATCGTCAAGCTGAATTCCGGCAAATGTCAGGGTGGCGTTTGAGCTGACGAAATGCGCTTCAAGTTGTCTAGAATTGTTGTAACCAATTACATGCATTACATCTTCTAAGATGGTCATCGAACGCCGAAACGCTGTGTTAGTGGCAGGTGAATACACCAAGGTGATATTTTGTAAGCTTGTTATGTCGCTCAAGTTTGGAGTATTTGATCCTGAGGAATTGCTAATGGGGCAGTAAAAAGGTAATACACAAAAAGGTTCATATGTTTTTGTGGGGTGTTGTTCTGGGTCGACTAGACTTCTGATGATTACTAACAATATTGAGAACAGAACTGGCGCTATGATTTCCACGACGGTTTGAAGTGGTCTTCGGTACTGGAGTAGCCAGTTTTTCCACATGAGAAGAAGAAACTTCTCTGTTCGATTTCCCATGATACCTGGAAAAGGTAAATACGTGAATTGTTACCACAAGAATTTGTATTGTGAAAATTTTAAATGACTGCCTTTCACGTATGGATAAATTGATCTGAATTGATCTAACCTTGTTATTTAAAATGAATCTATGACAACTATTCAGCGTACAAGACAACATATTAAACAATCTGTACCATTATGGCAAATTAATTAAATTAATACTTGATGTGTCAGTTAAAACATTCGGAACAAGTTAGCAAAAGTTGATATGTCTACGATAATTGGAAGGCGATTATATAAATTTAGTCCCAAATAAATTAGCACGAGATATCAAAACTTTAACTTAGCCTCCTGTAAAATTTGGAAATTTGGACATATCAACATTTGCCATAATGGTATAGACATTATAATACTGATCTTGCTAGAGATATAAATAAAGATAAGTTTGGTGGGGTTTCATATTTTATACAGGTTGATTAAATTTTCACACACTAGAAGACCCACTTTTCTTACACCTTGGGTGTACTATTTTTTTATATCCTTGCGATTGGAACAATTGTAACGAGGTTACTGAGTTTTCTATGTTTTCCGACACCGTGGTGACAAATACGCCTAATTAAAATATTTCCTGACACCGTATCGACATCGTTCTTGTTTCCCGCCGCCCAGTAAATTAGCGCGCTCCTGATGTCGACATCCAGAATTGTCCATGCCGTTCCCAGCCGCCGCAGTCGCGTGGAGAGCGAGATCACGCCGGGAAGCACTCACGGCACTCGCGAGTCTCCCCACCAACAGTTCAGGTCCGCCCAGGTTTCATCGGGGAAGAAAGGGAACCGAAGAGGGAAAGAAACGCGAAGAGGACCCGACCAGGCCGAAGTGGGACCGCCGACAGAACGGGTCAAATCTGAAGATCCCGGTCCCGACTAGTTGCGCGGGGAGTTGGTCCGTCGGGTCTCTTCTTGGCGGCGCTCCCGTCCGTACCTCTCGACTTCACGTCCACCGCCGCCGCCGGCCGCCGGAGTTTCCCGACGGAGAGGGAGACACCAGGTTAATAAAGATACAGACGTTCCCTATTTCTGCTTGTTCTCTCCGCCACCGTATACATATGTTTTGTAAATAAAGACCGTAACTTCCATCCTGCCAAACTGACCCCCGGCTTACCGGACTCCAATTAAGCTACCCGTGGACAAGTGCGGAGCACACCACGTTAAAAAACTGGCGCTCGAAGCAACCCGACCGTAACAAGCGTACACAATATTACTTGAGTTCCAATTTACACCACTCGCAAAGTTGCGAATTCGTAACTTTACGATCATTATCTTGCGAGCGGTTTTTGCGTGTTCGTAACTTAACCATGACTTAACGTTCACAACCAGAACAATATTGTCTCGCCAATTTTGTGAAAAAGGTTAAGCAGTGTTTATTTGTGAAGAAAATGGATGCTTTAGTACGTCATTTTGTTACAAGCATTAGAACACTTCTTTCAAATTGCGAGACATTCTCGTGATCAATTTGAAGAACTCAATGAAACAATGTTTTTAAATATGTCTCACTTCACAAAAAATGTTTGTCGATATTTCATACAATTTTTTTTTTATGAATTGAATAAACTTCTTCTTTCAACAATTTCCTTTAAAAGAAGTAGCAGCCGTTGCCAAATTTATTAAATTTTCAATCTTTTTTGGTATTCTTTTGTTTGGAGTTCTGGAAATAAAACTATTTTTTGTTTCATTTGGCAAGTTTATTTAGCTTTAAATTTATACATCAACAAACTACTACTATTTAATTAAGATGTATTTTATACTCGTAACTATCAAAAGTACTAGACTTGTTAGATAAACCTTAGGAAATCTGATAAAATTCTCTAAAAATGCTAGGCAAAATGTTCATTCTGGTAGATAAGTAGTCTTCTAAGTGAAATAAATTTCATGCTCTTGCATGATGGTATTGGAATGACAACCATTTTTTTGACTTAAAATTTTTGAATTTGGATTGAACACGAGAGTGATTTCTAGTTTTTAAAAAGAAAAAAAATCAATAAATGGTTGTTATTTCTCATCCATTTAGTCAGTCGATGAGTATAGTGGACAGGGCGGCCCACCCGCCCACCGCACTCACAAACGATGCCAGAACCATACACTTTTTAGTCACAAACAAACCTTATACGAGTAATGAAAATCAATCCAATTTGAGATTTACATCGCCAAAATATATACTCAAAATTACATTTTTGGCTGAATGGTTGACAAACTGGTTCGGAATGACAACCATTTTCATATTGTATCCACCAAAACAGATTTATATCGAAATTATACTCAAATTTACATTTTTGACTGAATGGTTGACAAACTGGTTCTGAATGACAACCATTTTCCTATTGCATCCACATTCCGTTTCTTGTATTTCACAATTGTTCTTTGTGACTAAAAACCGTTTCGTTCATCGCACGACATGTGAATGCGGTGGGCGGGTCGGTCGTCGTATCTACAACTGACCGATTGACTAATGGTATTGGAATGACAACCATTTTTTGACTTAAAAATTTTGAATTTGGATTGAACACGAGAGTGACTTCTAGTTTTTAAAAAGAAAAAAAATCAAAAAAGGTTGTTATTTCTCATCCATTTAGTCAGTCGATGAGTATAGTGGACAGGGCGGTCCACCCGCCCACCGCACTCACAAACGATGCCAGAACCATACGCTTTTTAGTCACAAACAAACCTTATACGAGTAATGAGAATCAATCAAATTTGAGATTTACACCACCAAAATATATACTCAAAATTACATTTTTGGCTGAATGGTTGACAAACTGGTTCGGAATGACAACCATTTTCATATTGTATCCACCAAAACAGATTTATATCGAAATTATACTCAAATTTACATTTTTGACTGAATGGTTGACAAACTGGTTCTGAATGACAACCATTTTCCTATTGCATCCACATTTCGTTTCTTGTATTTCACAATTATTGTTCTTTGTGATTAAAAACCGTTTCGTTCATCGCACGACATGTGAATGCGGTGGGCGGGTGGGCGTTCGTATCTACAACTGACCGATTGACTAATGGTATTGGAATGACAACCATTTTTTGACTTAAAAATTTTGAATTTGGATTGAACACGAGAGTGAGTTCTAGTTTTTAAAAAGAAAAAAAAATTCAATAAATGGTTGTTATTTCTCATCCATTTAGTCAGTCGATGAGTATAGTGGACGGCGCTTTCTATACCTGCCGTACATGAAATGGGGACTCTTTATTCTGACCGGCGGTTCTTTTAGCCCCATTCAGGTACGAAAGGAGTAAAAATTGTACTGAGTTCAATGTTAAAGTTAGAAGACTTGAATATTTTAAAATATTGTATTATTATTGAAAAATGACAATGGCAGACAGCTAGGACGGTTCCAAAGTCATTTCAAATTTGTTTTCTATAAATACTTATTTCTCTAAGTGACTTACATCCTGGGATGGATAGTAATAATGACTTTTACTTCCAAAAGATTTAATTGTGGCATTCGTGATAGCATAGGGGCGTATATGGTTGAATGACTGCTTCACAAAATTTTCTGAAATACCTTTATACATACAATACCTAATGACTAAAAGGATCGGAAACGAAATTAGTCGAAGTGGGCCATGCACGAAAAGCCGCTTGTAGCTTTATAGTATTATTTACGAAATGTCAAATTTGATATACTCAACAAGCGGATTTTCGTACCTCCATGGCCAACTATGACATACTTCGTTTTAGATCTCCTGTACTTGAATTATAAGAGCATAAATATTAATTTCATGCGAGTTTTTTCGAGCTGAAAAATCGCAGGCTGTTTTTGCGATGATGTAGATAGTCCACCAAGAAAACACAAGATATGCATAAACGTAGTGCGATTGGCGTTAATTTGTTTTCCTGTTTTGCATTTTATTTTTGGTTACATTTTATGTTTGATGTTGTAGATACAATTTATGGTACAATTGATAATGGAGCGAACCGCGACCTTGTCGTCTCGCTATATAATGACGTCGGAGTAAATTAACCATAAAACTCACCATCATGATCATTGTCAGTTGTTCTTTTGTCATAATTTGCAACGGATTCTATTCTTTCATTTCCGATTAATGAATATGAACAATGCCCCCTTGACGTCGACGCCATATTATTGTGTATCCTACTTAAGTAGGTTAAGGTAAGGCAGATCAGTTAACAAACATCGAAACGAATGAATAGCAATGAACTCTGAAGACCACCGAAACAAGACTAACTTAGTAATCCTTGCGCAGAAGTGTCGTTTCGGAAGTATGATTAAGCATAAAATCCCGCAATTTTCCTATAGCAGGAATAATCGATATAACATACAGATATAATTTAGTGTAATATCTAGCGATAGTAAGTACTTGGTTAACTCATAGTTTTTAGAACGCATGACAAACGCGTTATGATTATTTTCCATATAAGTACGTTGTCAAGACACTTTTCAGGAGCGAGTGACAGCGCACGAGTATAGAGGCAAATAGTGTGACGTAAATGCACTGGTGGGGGAGCCAAAACCTTTCCAAACAATGAGTCATCCTTTCCATTCCATGCTTTGAGCATTTGAGGTTATGTAAAAGTGGTTTAAATCGACGTTCATTTTCTGAGTTTAAGAACGCGTTTTGAAGTCATGGTTCAACGTGGGTCAAACTAGGGAGGTTAAAGCTAACAACAATTGGACGAAGCGTAAAGTACATGAGAACAAAAATTACAGCGAATGACAGGTAACCTTACTATTTCGAGCCAGCTGTTGACACGTGCGTTTGTTTGGAAAAGTCCCCACTCTCATTGACGTCACGACTTTTTCAGTCTATTGAACATTTTTTGTATTCGTTCACGCAAAATGAGAAAAATTAACATAAATAACATAAAATTTTGAGGTTAGGTTTGACAGCTGTCAAATTAAATATATAAGCCGAAAAGTTTATGTATTTAGTTATGTTATATTATGTATTTCACAAAACGAATACAAAAATACAGTTACCGGACGTATACCTACACCGTTATATTTATTTATTAAATATAGTATAATTTTGAATCAACTGACAAATTGAAAAAAAATGGTTTGTTGCCTTTTGCTTATTAATTGCTGTAATATAATATAAACAAAAGAATCAAATTTGGCAAGTGAACGTCATGAATCTCAATAATTCTGCGGCAATTTTTAATTAATGAACTTTTGCGGATATATCGCATCAATAATAATAATTAATGAAATGAAAGCAGGTGTTATTTGCGTCAAAAATTAATATGTCGATAAGTTCGTGTTGTTTTCACGTACCGTAGTTGAATTAATGGACTAATCACTAAAGAACTACATACCAGGTGTGGCATGTATTTTGAGTCAGGAATTTTACAAGTAAAAACGAAGATCTTAGAATTAATTAAGATAAGAAAGAAAATAAATGGAAATTTTAAATTCCGCCTATTAAAAACTTCCCCGGATAATTTTGATAAAATCATGAAATGATTCACGGTATTATGTATGTATATTACATACAGGGTGTCCCACCTAAAATTTGTACCCCCCAACAATTCCAATTTCGAAAGACTCTCGAACAGGTCAATTTTGTTATCAAGGGGGACCAAATTGTACCAAACTTTCATGTCTTAGATCTCATCCCTTTAGCCAGGGGAGCCAGCCCCTTAAAAAATTTAAATAGCATGGGGGGTCGTGTGATGCATCATTTTAAAGCTTATTCAAAAATAAAATAAAGCTGATAAAATTTCCTATAAGAATCGCCCCCTAGGTTGAACCGTTTTCGAGATGTGAGATAAAAATTTATTTCAAGCAAATTATACTTTTTAGAAGTTTTGAAATTTTGGTTATGAACTCTCAACAAGACCCAAATAAAAATCCGATAGGTTCCCAACCCCCCGGGGGAGCGTGATACTGCCTAACATCCCCCGAGCGTGCCGTTATGAACCTTTTCTGCATTTTTTTCGTAAACGGTAACTCCGACTAGAAGATGTTATAGAAAAGCGAAAAGCTAGTGTTTGGCTGACATCTTCTTCATTTTAGATTCTAGAAATAGATGGTAATCGAACAGTGCTAAATCTGAAGAGTATTCTGAGTAGGAAGTAATTAAGTTCTCTACAATACCTTTTTGAATTAAGTGTTTCCTTTGGTTTCAAGGGTCACAACAAATTATTATTAAAGTTGGTCCCCTACTGTTTTTGTTCAGAATTAATTTCGATTTTGATGTTAATCTAAAGCTAGTTTTCCGGTTTCTCTAGTTTCTGTACATTATCAATTTTTCATCACCGGTTATCAAACTTGGGATATTATCGGAGAAAAGTTTTTGGTAGGCCTTTTATTATTAGTGTTTGACTTACTTGATTTGTTTAATTTATTCAATTTGACAATTTACATGTTTTATTTAGTTATGGTAAGTAAAATATGTATTTTGGGTTTTGGAAGAAATACAATGATATGCACTATCATAATATTTTATGTTTAAACACATTATACCAGATGTTGGTGTTTGAACATTTTGTAACTGTATACCATGGCAGACACATTTTGATCTGTATGTTTTTGACGTAAAACATCTTTAAATTTGCGACTGCAATGGAGATGGACGACCCAACCAGCCTAAGTATTACTATGAAGACTCAGGTATACCATATACATAGTCTGAGTGCAACACCATTCATATTCCCTCCTTGTGGTTGCGTCCCGGATATTCGACTTTTTTTTTCCACAATACATTTTTGTTTTCAAATTCTAATTCTAATCTTTCTGGTTTAAGAGGAGGGTTCGACGTTTGTCACACGCTAGGTGGCGCCACGGGTAAAAAACAAGGGTCCCGTTTTGTTAAGTTTTACGTAAAACTATTGATATAAATAGCATTTACTTATTATTAATAGATAGCCGAAAGTTGTCCCTTGGACCTAATGCCATTTTTTTGGCTGGTGATGGTCAATAAACTCGGAAATAAATTATTAAATTCCATTCATTTTTGAAATTTCATAGTAACGAAATTAGATGAAACTCGTTACAGACTTGGCGGAAGCTTTTAAAAAGTCACTGCTAAACCCAAAAGTGACCAACTTTGCGTTTAAATCGAAATATCTTGACAGAATTGACCGAAAATTTGCCCGCTTATGTCTGACCTATCGTAATTTTGCTGCAATAGTTTGACTACTTTCTCAGAGATGGGGCACAAGCAAGACGCAAGAACACAAAATTTAAGAATCCTATGGACCCTGTGACGGTCTTGATTGTGACACTACTTTCTGTGCACGCGAAAGAAGAAGAAAGTTATAGAAACGTATGTCTGTGAGATATCAGACGCAGAGAGGAACCGGCAAATGCGTGGGTACCTATTGTACTCGTCACGTTCACTGTTTTGTACCTGACGAGTTTCGGGTAATTACGGTATATTTCCAGAAAAGAGGGTGCGGATGGTTTTGCCTCTGACGAGATATGCGACTTGTAATCGAATAATTAAGTAATAATTATTAACTTAAAAAAATAAGAAACCGACTTCTTAATTCCAGGCTTGACTATTCATAATACTAATATTGTATGGTTTCGATCTACCGACAGATAAATTGATATTATTATTTTTTATTATGTAATTATTGTTTTTTTCCGTTGTATATAATGTGTTATTGTAGCAAGGTATATAATTTGTTTTTATGTTTTACTTAACACCTACTTCAAAATTATAAAACAATTAATAATAAACAATAATTTACTTAAAAAAAAACACCGATGGTGTCTGCTAAAAAATGTATTCAAAGTCAAATTGCAAAAGTATTTTTTTGCATCCTTTTCTTAATAAACGGTAAGTGTTAACATAAAAATAAAATCATTCTGCTAGTTTGTACATAAATAAGGAACAACTCGAAACTAGGAAGGTATTATGGAAATGAAACAATAATAAGCGTTTTTTTTTAAATTAATATTGGGTGGGCCTTTGACCTATATGTATTCATTTCATAAAGAAATTTAAATGTCTTCATCAGGGGTGGGTCATGTCTACCAGTTAGGAAATCCCAGTGTCATAAACCCTTACCTGACCCAATCTAAAATCGCGAACAAGGTTCCTTTATTCAAGTCTTTTTAAAACCTTCATTCCCTCTCATACAAGCTTCCATTTCATAACATGCTTTCTGACAATAACGACGTCACTCAGTTCAACCTGCTTCAACCGTCACAATCAGTAAACGAAGCTCTATCAAAATATGAAAAAAAAAACATTAATTTGGATAAAGCTGAAAATTGGTTCAGGTCTTAGGTACACTATTACAAATAAAATATCAAAAAAAGATCAGACAAAAGTTTTAGATCATGCAATTATCTACAAAAATTGTTTCCATACTTTCTTTCCTACGAATCTACACCACTCCTGTGATATCGCGATTCCAAAAGTTGAAGAAGTATTCAGGACTCATTTGATACAAAAGAGCGATCTATTCGTAATGCATACTAATATTGTATGGTTTGGTTGGATTTACCGACAGATGAATTCATAGTTTTGGTTATTATTTATTATGTAATTATTGTTTTTATTTTATTTTTTCGTTGTATCTTATGTGTTATTGTAGCAAACTATATAATTTGTTTTTATGTTTTACTTAACACCAACTTCAAAATTATAAAACAATTAATAATTACATAATAAACAATAATTTACTAAAAACAAAAATAGCTCATAATAGTCAGGTTAAAACAGACATTTCAAGTCCCATTTGGAAATTTTGTTGAATAAGAGAGGGGTCGTCAAAGGACTGTTCTGCCGTAGCTAGCGGCAATATGGGTTTTTCGGCCACTTTACTATTTATTAGGGTCTCAGGTAGACTCCGCTGTAAAAGACAAAAAATATTGGAAAACAGCCCCATCTAGAGTTGAGTAGTTCCATCGAGTGGTTTAAGTGCCGTTACAATATTATTTTGTTGAATGGACAATATGGGCCATCTAGTAGTCAGTTGACGTTTTACATCTTTTGCCCTGGGTTCTTATCTGAACTTGCTGGAGTGGGCGTGGTCGGACCCCGCTCTTAATATTGTTTAATAACTGAAGAAATTTGGGCCAATCAAATCAAAACATTTTCTGAAAACAAGTCTGTATTCCAAAGTACAGTGCAATTTTCAACATATAATTTTTTTGGGGAAGAATGCACTCTATTTCTGTGTAATTGTAACAGTGTTTTATTTTTTACTTGGTAAATAATTCAAGCATAAAAAAATAAGGCAAAAAACTATTGACGTTAATATTGTCTATTAGAATTTGATCTGCAGCCCTTGACCCTTGTTAGAATTATTCCTAAGCAATATGTATTTTGAAAATCATCCGCAAAAAATCGTTTCTTGTAATAATGAAGAAATATAATGTACAATAATACTGTTGCGAGAGATTCCGATTCGAGCAGTTGAGCCGAGCGGACGTGTTTTGCGGCGCTCGAGAAGATAAGCGGATAAAAAAGTGTGAAAAAAGTGAAAAAGACAGAATGAAAAAAAGTGGTAGTGTGAGAGAGAGAGAGAGAGAGAGAGAGAAGACGATTACAAAAGGAAAAGAGAAGAAGGACGAGAGTCGGAAGAGAGGATTAACCCCTTTAGGAAAAGTAAGAAGTAAGAAAGATCACCGGTTAAAAAGGCAATGGATGAGGAAATGAAAGAGATGCTGAAAAAAATTATGGAGGATGTAGAGGAGATAAAGGAAGAGAATCGGAAGACGAGCCGGGAACTGGA
Source organism: Diaperis boleti (assembly GCA_963583935.1). Classification (NCBI taxonomy): domain Eukaryota; kingdom Metazoa; phylum Arthropoda; class Insecta; order Coleoptera; family Tenebrionidae; genus Diaperis; species Diaperis boleti. Next base: position 20,723,502 of record OY757249.1, read on the forward strand.
ACAGTTGAAAATTATGATGCGGGAAAAGGAAGAAAAATGGGAAAGAGAAAAGATTGAACTAAAAGAGAAAATGAAAAAATTGGAGGAGAAAATGGAAGATCAGGAAAAAAGAGTGAGAAAAAAGAATATTGTAGTAACGGGATTGGACGAAGAGGAATGCGAGAGCGAGAAAAAACTGGAAAAATGGATGAAGGTGGAATTAGAGGTAGAAGTGACTGTGAGAGAGATGTATAAAATAAATGGAGGAAAAATGATTGTGGCGGAACTTGGGAGCTGGGGGTAAAAGAGGAAAGTTATGGAAAATAAAAGAAAACTAAGAGAAAGAAAAGGAAAGAGAGTATACATAGAAGATGATCTGACAAAGAAGGAAAGAGATATACAGAAGGAATTAAGAGCGATAGCCAAAGAAGAGCGACAAAAAGGACAGCGTGTGAAAGTGGGTTATAAAAAGATATGGATAGAGGGAAAAGGGCTTAGGTGGGACGAGGAAAAGGGGGAGTTAGATACAGAAAAATTTTGAATAAGAGCAAAAGAAAAAGACGACAGGGCAGAAAAGGGAAAACGAATACGGACAGGAATAAAGGAGAAAAGGAGCAAATAAGAATAGTATTCTGGAACGTAGCGGGAATAAAAAAACAAAGAGAATGAATTTTGGGAGTATTTGAGAGAATTTGACGTAGTGGGAATGGTAGAAACGTTGGTGGAAGAAAAGGGGTGGGAAAAATTGGAAAAGAGAATGCCGAAAGAGTTTAAGTGGAAATGTCAATATGCAGAGAGGGAAAGCAAGAAAGGGAGAGCTAAAGGTGGGATAATAATAGGGGTGAAAGAGGGACTGGAAGGAGAAAATGGAACTGAAGCAAAAGAAGAAAGAGGGATTATGGAAAGAACGGTGAAAAGTAAACAGAGAAAATGGAGAATTGTAACAGTGTACAGCAGAAGTATGAAGGAAACGAAGAGAATAAAATAAAAGAGCGAGTAAAAGAGCAAGAAGAAGGAACTTTTGTGATTGGGGGGGATTTTAATGCAAGAATTGGGGGAAAAGGAAGACGGATAGAAGAGGAACAAGAAACAATAGAAGGAAGATCAACAAAAGATGGAACAGAAAACGCAGAAGGGAGAGTACTGATTAGCTTAGTAGAAGAAAGAGGGTGGGACATACTTAATGGGAACTGCACAGGAGATGATAAAGGGGAGTACACGTATATTGGATCAAGAGGGGAGACAGTTATCGACTATGTTATGGTAAATGAAGAAGCATGGGATGAAATAGAGAAATTCAAGGTGGGAGAAAGAATGGAGTCGGACCATATGCCTTTAGAAGCGAAGACAAAGGGAAGAGAGAAAGATAGAGGAAGTGTGAATGAGTTTAGAAGAAAAATTGTGAAGAATATTTGGACGGAAGAAGGAAAAGAAAATTATAGAGCAAGACTTAGGAAGGCAAAAACGAAGAAACAGAAATAAACGAAAAGGTGAGGGAACTGAGCGATAACATAAGAAACGCAACAGAAAAAAAGAGATAGAGATAAGAGAGAAGAAGAACGAGTGGTGGGATAAAGAATGCAGGGAAAGAAAGCAGGAAGCAAGAAGGAAACTAAAAAATTGGAAAAAAGAAAAAGCAACCAAGGAAGAGTACAAGAGAGCACGCAAGAGGTATAATTTAGTATGCAAAGAGAAGAGGCAAAAGAAACGGATGGAAGAAGAGCTAAAGATGAAGGGTATAAAGACGGAAGAAGAGGTATGAAGATATATAAATAGGGAAAGAAAGAAAGAGAGAGAGAGAGAGAGTGAGTGATGGAATTACTATGGAGGAATGGAGAAAGTACTTCAGTGAGCTGCTGGGGGGTGATGAAAACAGACAAGAAAAGGAAAAGAGACAACAAAGAGTGGAAGAGATAGAAGAGATAACAAGAGAAGAACTAGAGCAACAACTAAGAAAACTGAAAAGAAAAAGACACCGGGGAGGGACGGTATACAGAATGAAGCGTGGATATATGTAACTGAAAGAGAAGTTGATAGGTTGTTAGAGATAATGAATGGAGTGTGGAAGGGAGAGGGATTCCCCAAGGAGTGGAAGGAGGGGATAATATGCCCCATATATAAGAAAGGGGAAAAGGATAAAGTCAATAATTATAGGGGGATCATTTTCCTAAATACGGCATATAAGGTATACGCGATGATTGTGGAAGAGAGACTGATGAAGGAAATGAATGAGCGGGGGGTGTTACCAGATGGGCAGGCGGGATTTAGGAGAGGTAGACGGACCATGGATAATGTATATATCTTGAATCACATAGCAGGAAATGAGATAAAAAAGAGGGGTAGCAAGATATATGCATTCTTTGTGGACCTGAAGGCGGCTTTTGATAATGTGGAAAGAGATTTATTGTGGGAATGCTTGAGAAAGAGAGGGATAAATGAGCATCTGGTAACAAAAATAGAAGAGATATATGAAGAGACGATAAGTAGAGTGAGAGTGGATGGGTGGATGGAAGGGTGAGTGAATGTTTCAAAACTTATAAGGGAGTAAGACAAGGTTGCCCACTAAGCCCCAGCCTGTTTGCAGCTTTTATTGGAGATATAGAGGAGATGTTCAGGAATGGGCAGGCGGAGGGAGTTGTGGTGGGCAAAGAAAAAGTGTGGTCTTTAGCATATGCGGATGATTTGGTGGTGCTAGCGAGAGAGGAGAAAGGTATGAAGGAAATGATATTAAACATGGAGAAATATACGAGGAGAAAAAAGTTGACGGTGAATGTAGAGAAATCCAAGATGATAGTGTTCAGAAAAGTCGGTGGTAGGAGAAAAATAAATGAGTGGAGATGGGAGAAAGAGAAAATTGAAGAAGTGAAAGAATTTAAGTATTTAGGTTATGTGATGAAAGAAAGAAACACAGCAACAGCACATGTGAGAGAGTTAGTGAAAAAAGCAAATGAGATAATAGGAGCTGTATGGGGAATAGGAGAGAGAAAATTTGGACATGATTTTAGAAGGAGAGTAATGATGTTTGATAGTTTAACCGAGCCCCGACAAACCGGCGACATATTTACATTACCTAACATACTGCCCCCTTGAAGTTGTTAAACTTCAACAATTACATTAATAATATAAAAATTATTTACATTACCTAACATACTGCCCCCTTGAAGTTGTTAAACTTCAACAATTACATTAATTTAGTAAGAAATTTAAGCTGAACATTATAATACATCAATTAATATTAATGATAACAAAACCACTAATGAATGGACTAAATGACTAACACCAAAATTGTTTGGGATTCAGCACAATACAAGGCACTTGTAACACTAGCACTAGGGACTTTTCTAACCACCTTTTAACACTAGTGAACTCACTACGCTCACTATCCCTCCTTGTCGACGGGTAGAACACCCATGATCCGGACGGACGTTTTGAAGACTCCTGGACTCCTCCATGTTTCCATCGCCTCCAGGATGAACGTCACAACTCCATCCGATCTTCCAGCATAAAGGCGGCAGGGCAAGGCCAGGGGATAGGGGTTGAAAATGGGTTGGGTTTGACATTAAAGGGATTACAGGGCTAGATTTCATACAACTTTCGATTTGTACTAAGAGCGTATACATTTCAATTAGCGTCCAATGAATATTTCCCAAAACCCTCTTTAAATGTTGTTTAAATAAATAGAGATCTGAAATGTTTGTCTCCTCATCTTTGTTTAAAGGGCTCGCTTTGATATTAATGTTATCTGCAACAATTTTAGGTTGCACCTCGATAGTATTTGAATGAAATTTACTTAATCCAAATTTTGCCCGATTTAGTATATTATTATCTGTTATATTATCATCTCTAATCATCTGACTGGTTTCGGCATATTTTTCAGGTTTGGGTTCTGTCAGTTCGGTTAAACAAAAATTAACCGGTTTTGTCCCGTACGCTAACGTCAAGAATTTAAATGTTTGTAAAGTTTGATTCGGTTCATTCCGCCAGGCAATTAATTGGTAATTACCGTCTATCTCGTCAACTAAATTTTGGCGATACATTTTTGTAATGTCGGCATTTAATGTACATTGAAAAGTTCTGAGAACTAAAATGATGGAGAATAAATCTCGTTGATTGATTGGTCCACGCAATAGCTGATTATTATTATTTAAACTAGTCCAGTCAGAATTATTTGACGACGGCGACACTACCCTTAATTTTTTTGATTTACTTGATTGTTTATAATCCGCGTTTTCTAATGATTCATCCCTTGTTTCTGCAACGTTGCAGGTAACTGTGTTCTTCGGTGTACTATTAATGTATTTTCGATCAGCGGCAATAAAACCAATCTGATTTTTCTGCGGTATTGTACCTGTCGGTAAACAAATTCGGCCAATGCATAATACGGCCCCGAAACGCCCCCCACCTAGCAGGAGGTTTATCTTAGAATTATTGCAAAATTCGGGATCTGTTAATTGCATGTCTCCTGGAATTTCCAAAGTGGATAAATTTAATGGTACTAACGGTAACTCTTCCGTGATTTTGTCAACGGTGCATTTCATATTATTAACGTGAAATGCATTATAACTAGATTTTATATCAATTTCAACCGACTTTGCTGAATTGCTGCTTATGCCATTTCTACCCTTGATTTCAAAAGTCTCATTAGAGCGCCGTAAACCCAACTTATTACACATGTCTTTGGTAATGCAACTTGACATTGAACCAGGATCCAAAAAAGCGCGACATGATTAAAATCTTTCCTTTGAATTTTTAACCAAGACTATTGCCGTAGGCAATAGCACTGTACTAGAATTTTGATTTTTATTTAGTGCATGATTAATTAGAGTAACATTTTGCGGTTGTGGTTCGTTTAAAACTTCATCAGCGTGAAGTAGCGTATGATGTACCTTATTACAATTTTGACATTCCATTTTTATCCGACAGTCCTTAGACATATGATGATCTCTTAAGCAGTTTACACAAAGTTTCATAATTTTTACTTTCTCCCATCTACTGGCAACCGATAAATTATTGAATTCGGGACATTTATAAATTATATGTTCAGCGGATATACAAAAATGACAATTGATAAGTTTCGGCCGCGTAGATGTTACATTAGTTATGGTACGTTTATCTAAAGGAACTTGTTCTGATTGGTTTTCAGAGATTGGACTGATTGATTCTGTTTCATTTGGGATAGCAGCAGGTTCTGGCTCTTTTTCGTTTTGAACTAAAAGTTCAACTTCATTGCTTTCCGCGGTTTCTTGCCCTATTGGGTGACTTTCAGCTTTTTCACTGACATTCTCTTTTTTGATTTGTGACTTTGCACCTTGTGCCTTTTCAATAATGCAAAACATGTCACATAACAGATCACAATATTTGTTGTCGAACTTACAACGCGCGTCGTTGTGAATTTGTAAGGACTCTTCTGTTTTCCAATCGAGAGCCTCCATCAATTCGTACTGACTTTTTACAAATTCTTTTCGTGCATCTTGCAATATTTCTGCTCGTACCTTTATATGAAGTATGTTGGTATTTTCTGCATTAAAACCTCGTACATACGCCTCTATGCGATCAACTTTTTCATTGATGAATCTTATTCTGGTTTTGACTTCTTCAATTCGCGTCATTTTAATAAATGCGAGTTGTTTTGATTTAAAAATAAGTGAATTATTATTATCAATAACACGATTATGATTTTTATCATATGTTTTTTAACTGATTTGCAGTAACTATAGTTTGATTTCGTTTTAATGATTTATTACGTTTTAATGATTGATTGCGTTTTAATGATTTTTCCGTACAACATTTAAGGATTAGGTTTTTTAAGTTTCGTTTGGTTTTGATTTGATTTGATTTTACCGTCCACGCCGTTTAGTACATACCGAATAATTGCATAAATGGATTTGAAAGAACAAACGGGAATTCTGGCCACTAACCTTTACCCTGGAGTTCCTGCACTGGACGGCGGCGGCGATGAGTTTCTTTCTTGATTTCGAACACCTGGATCTGTTGAACGGGTCTTGATAGAACGCCTGGATCAACTGAACGGGTCTGGATTGATGATGCCTGATTCACTTAATCAGGACTTGATTGATTTCGCACAAAAAACTTTTACTCGAAGCACACTATGCTGATGCCTGATTCACTTAATCAGGTCTTGATTGATTTTCACTTTTACTTGAAGCACACTTTGCTGATGCCTGAGTCACCTAATCAGGTCTTGATTGATTTTCACTTTTACTTGAAGCACACTATGCTGATGCCTGATTCACTTAATCAGGTCTTGATTGATTTTCACTTTGACTTTGTTTTCACTGAAATCCGGCTCGAAGGATCATATGTTAACCACTGTTGGGTTGAATGCTGGTGAATTCTGATGTTGTACGGATTAACTTGTAGTCTGTTTTTAACTACGCTTTATTTTGATTGATTAATTACAAACGAAACTTAGATTATTGTATACGAACGGCGTTACGTAGCCTTCGTACTTGTGAGTCCTTACAAGACTCGTGCAAAAACTATTTCCTAACACTAAAATTACATCCTTTATACAATATAAAACAATGAGCGTCCGGTGGTCGCAGGGCAGGGGTCGGAATTCCCCATTGATGGTCAAATTGGCCGGGGTTGCCGATGGTCGGAAAAACCGGCTATTTGCATTCATAAGGCATAATAAAACCCAACCGAGCCCCGACAAACCGGCGACATATTTACATTACCTAACATACTGCCCCCTTGAAGTTGTTAAACTTCAACAATTACATTAATAATCTAAAAATTATTTACATTACCTAACAGGAAGTATGAAAAAATAATAACGGAAGAAATGCCAAAGTACCTAGGAAGAGAGAGTAGAAAAGAGAGAGTGATATGTATAAGCAAGATTTAGATGTGTAAATGAGGAGAGAGAGAATAAATATTGGAGTGAAGATAGTAATAGAGTATGTAGGATGTGTGGAGAAAAAAAGGAGACGATAGAGCATTTGTTGAAGGAATGCGTAGAAATGAGAGTAGAGAAGAATGAGGACGGAAGAGGGATCGAATGGATGAAGAAATTTGAGTGGAGAAGAGGGACAATAAGTGGGGAGGGATAAAAGCTGCTAGTTATTGGGTTGAATTATTGATTTATTTAGTTTTATTTATTATATTATATTTTATTTTATTTGAGTTATGAGAAATGTATCGGATACTTTATAAACCTGTAAAGGTAATAAATATATATACTACTACTAATACTCTTGCGTTTCTGGGTTCGATTATTTATTTAAACATTATGTACAATTTATTTACACTTCTAAAATTACAATAATTGTATGTATGTACAAATTACTACTTTACCGGCCCGTCTGGTGTTATTTATTTACACCGCTCGGCACTCCGGATAGATAAAGTCAACTGTCCGACTCGACCCACTGATCTTTTACTGTGACGAACTGCGATGCGACTAGACTGACTGGAACGTCCTCTAATAAATATACCGGCGCCTAAATCTTTCTAGGCGCCCCCAGATAGTTCCATTGATGACATCATCACGATCTCGATCTGTACCGGATATTTCAAAAGATTATGTCATACTATCTTAAGTACGTTGTAGTATAAATCCAGCACGTTCTAGTAATTAATCACATCATAATCTCACGCCGCTGCAGCTATGAGTCATTTCCGGTCCACATCCGTTACAATATTTTAACAAGGTTGTTTTAAAAATTCAGTGCGAATTTTTTTTTCGAGAAATAGAAATTTTACCATTTTATAGAAGAAAACCCCTTTACGAAATACATACAAAAGCAAAGCATTTTAAAAATGGCCTAATATTATGTCATTTAAATTTCAATCTCGTGTCTTATTGTCTTTAAATAAGTAAAAAATATACAGCGTCTAAAACTGTATGCCGAAAATTACGTGCGTTCAACAAAAATCGACGCCGCAGGAGCTTTCACAAGCTCTGGCTAGTGGGGGCACGCCGGGCTTGGCTTCATTATCTGGCCGCGTGGATGAGGCATCACCATAAAAATCTCCCCAATTTAATAATCTGACATGTCAAATTAATGTCAGATGTCAGGTGACAAATCTGTCACCATCTACGCCATACTTTTTTTAATATATGGCCCACTTGAAGTAGTTTTTTTTAAAGCACGATATCTACTGCTCTTTTAAAATAATAGTGACAAAAATATCTGCTGATTTTTAAAATAAAGTGGAATAATAATTATGGGATATTAAAAAATTGAAGTAAAACACGAAGAAAAGCGTTAGGTAAAATTGTTAAAAAAGCTGAAATTAGTTCCAGTATTAGCATAAAATAATGTCCAGTGTGAAAAACAGTATATTATTACATGCTGATTCCTGTCGACAGAACTAGTTCTCGAGACACAGGAATGGTACTTCTGCCGTTTTGTATACTATTATATTAATAATTATTCGAAATGTAATAATTAAATTTCAGTAACACAACCATTATTATTGCAACATTTAATTTCAGTCAACAACAACAAATGATATTATTTGTCAGATAAATGTCCACGGATTTTTTGGAATTCGTACTATCAAACAAATTATTAACTACTCACGATTTGCCGCGATGCGGTAGAAGCAGTTACGTGATTGCCTTTATTACCAATTATTACATCTTACATTTAATAATTTAAATTCGGGTTGTATGGAAAAAGAGGTCGAGAATTGGTCACTTTCCAACCTTTTTTGAAGTTGGAACGCCGTATATTACCGACCTATTGTGAATAAAAATACCGACTAGTGTTATTCATTGCTTGATGATAAACAATGCCTAACCAAATACATGCTTATAATCATTATTCAAACTGAAAATTTTGAGCTTACCGGTCTTCTTCTCTGTTGGAGTAATAGTTAGATACTTCATGTTCAAGAACTCACATTAACACTAATAGTTATTTTCTTCTAATTGCTATCAATGTTGAATAAAGTTTCCTCTAATACTGCAACAAGTGACACTAATAATTTTAAAACATGAATTATCTTTTATCTCTACTGATGTGTACGTACGTATACATATAATAGTGTGACAATTATTGTGTTTATGAGGCGCTTAAATATAGAATTATTACAGAGTTTCAGAACAAACTTTACTGTAGAACACAAGGAATATTGTTGTATGTAATATAAATAAATTAAAAATTGTTGTTGAAAATGATGTTTCATTTTGGTAGACTAATTAATTATTGTATTATTATTATCGGTTTAAAAGAATTGATGGGTAATATAATTATTTTTGATAGAAGCATGAGGCGAGCCGAATGTTGCGAATAAGCCCGAGCCCCTGAAAATTGACAGCGCACGAGTAGTAAACAACATTTTTGTATTCGTTTACGCAAAATGAGAAAAAACGAATTAACATCAAATTTTGAAGTTAGGATATAAAGTTAAATATATATATAAGCGGAAAATGTCTTAACAATGATTTTTTATCCTCTGATAGGACTTGTTGAACATTATTTGTATAAATGTAACCTTTACGATCAAACAAGCTAGTTTTATTAATAAATTATATTTAATCACATAATATATCATCTGGTTCCGGCCGGAACATATTATTTCGCGCTAAACTTTTGTGAACACGTCACTATGATGTTATTTATCAGATCTGTTTCTTGTTAAATCATCACTGATCTTAAATGTAAGGTATCAGTGATAAGTAAGAGATAAGATAATAAGTATGTAGAGTTGATAAATATAAATACTGCCCAACTTAGTTGCCCAGTTTTAAAAGCGTTACATTGAAAAATGCAATTTCATGTTTAACGGAGATGGCTCGATTGGTTTTACCTTTCACGAATAGATAAAGCTACTTTTTAGTTATCATTATGGATGTATGGATGTAATAATTTGGAAAATGGACCGATAAACAAAATATGGCCAATAGAAACTTAAAAGAAGTAATCGTTGCGGCATATGTAGTTTTGTGTTGTTTATTTTAGTTTTGGTTTTCAGAAAGTTAAGACCATCGGATACAAGGTACATAACACGTTTGGGTAAGCCTTCTAGGATGATGTAAGCATTCTAGTGCTCTAGAATCTTCTAGTCCTTTATATTTTTGTACCGTAGTATAGGTCGAACAAAAGATTCTCGTCCGACAGCGCTGTCAACCCCCTTGTAAACTCCCGTTCTCTTACTTAAAACAGTTATAGCAATCAAATGGCTGTATAAATTCAACAGCCTACCTCTTTTTGTTTGGTAGTTTTATCTATAAATAAAACTTCTGTATTTACCACCCGAGTCACATAGTTAATCCAAATTTCAACACCAATAATAGATGTAGAACAATAATTGTATCATATTAAGAAAATACTGACATAATAAAAAATTTAAAAATTGTGATATATTATTTTTCTTAGACTTACCCGCAGAAAACATGTCCGATGTGATTCACGGTTTCACATTACTTTAATCACTCATTCTGAACAAATATGTGTTAAACTGCCGTGCAAGAAACATGTCATTTACAATGTAAAGCAGATTTTTACGGTCAGTTTAAGTTTTGTTTAGGTTAATGAATGAAAATACGCATGTTCCACGTAAAAACATTTTATAAACTGATAAAACAACCTTTGCCGAAACAATATGTTTTAAGTAGGTACATACTCTATAATCTCACTGAAGTGGTTTTTGACACATTAATTGTAATTTAGTATCTTAACATCTATATTTTGGATTAAGGCGAAAGGTGACAAGGAAATAGTGAGAAGCAAATCCGCTAGATGGCTCTGAAACCAGTGAAAAGTATCCCCGGAATAAAAATGAAACGAAAAGGCCAATTTCAATTATGAAAACGGTTTTGTATTCAAAAGATCAGTAGAATTCACGCTTGTTTTCAACTTTTTGAATTTTCAAATTTTATAAAACTTGAAAGTGAAAAAACCCAGTTTTTTGGAAAAATTTCAAAAATCCCAGGTATACATTTTGCAGCTGACATACTGCCATTCCTATTGACAAAAAAAAATTATTCAATTTCATTATTTTTCCCTATCAAAACTGCGAATTTCTATTATTCCTTTGACAGACTTGCCGCTCGTCCTGTACAATGGCCGTGAAAGAAAGCCGATTTTTGTACCTAGTCAGCGACAGATTAGAAATTCCAGGAAATATGATGAAGATTTTGTTTTGTCTCGGTCAATTTGGATCAATTTCTTCCTCGCCTTGAATAAACTACTGTTTTTGACTCCTTATTCTACCCTTTGTCTCTATAGTCAGCGGTTTTCGTGTGGAGTGTATTTTTTACATTGTATGAGAATGAATGAAATTATCTAAAATAATAAATCCTCGCTTCAACAGGAATAACGGAGTTAAAAGGAGACATAATCAAAATGATCGTCAATTATTTACATAGGACGCATTTTTTCTTATAACAAAATCCTGAAATTAGACTTGTAGTCTTGTTATTTCCATCAAATTTTAAGATCCAACATAATATAAGTAGTATGTATAATTATGCCAAATCCACCGAAATCAGGCACGGCATTTGAAAAACGTCCGTGAAAGAAAATTTTGGCGTTTACGATACTTTCTCTTCCAGAATCCAGACGTGGTAGCCGGGAAAGTAAAATTTTGAAAATTCTCAGATGTACTGATATAATGCTGTGTATGTATTTGTCACACTCAATTATACGAATTCGAACAATGTGAAATTTATGAATAAAATGCTCATAACTAGAAATTAGCATTGAAAATGCCCCAAATCCGAAATATTTATTCCTATTATACCTAGTATTGCTTGTTTCAATTTCATTACCCGTTCTGACTGCACATCGTCTGCACATCTGTCAACTAGAAAGCATCTCAATTTTTGTAAGTCGATGGCGTACATAGCGATGTAATAACTGTTCGAAACGAATCCAAAGCGATAAGTGGAGCCTCGCAAGGGTTTATAATCTGTGGGTGTAAAAAATTAATTATCGGTCCAAAGCATGTTCGTGTATATAAAGCTGAAAGTGATTTGCAACTCTAAATGACACAACAGTAGTTCGTGGAATGATAAGAAATATGAGTAGTTTTTTTAATACGATGCAGAATTGTTTTATTTTTCACAAGCCAACCCGACATACGTTGTGCTGTCCAAATTTCAATAAAGTTGTTTTTGGTTAGATCGCAAAACAAGCGAAAAGTAAAAATAAATGTAATGTTATTTTATGCCCTACCAACGTCTAGATGACTTATTATTCCACACAAATGGAAGGTATAATGTAGCTTTTTACACACAAGGGATATAATATTTAAATGGGGTGGATTACTATGGTTACACAATGGTAAGACATTAATAATTCCTTGAAACGTCATTTTGACAATTTCATGTTTTATTTTTTTTTATTTTTAATGTTTCACAAGAAATTACACGTCGGGCATAAAATGTCGTATCTTACACGTGACCGAAATGCCATTGTAAACTCGTGAGATGTGTATCACTCCTGCTACTAGATTCAAGGATCTCACTCGGTGACAATGAAGCATTTTGTAATCTACTATTATTTTAGTTTTAATTTAGGCTGGAATGCGTTTTCCCAGATTTTTCTCTAGATCCTCCCGATTTTTTTTCAATTGAAAACATTTCAGTGAGTTATTTCCATCATTTGAAGCATAACGAACAAAACGAAAAAAGAATCAACCAAATACATATTATGTTGTTCATATCGTCAGTTATGATCGAGAGTACAGACAGATTTTTGGACTATTTTTGGATTTTTGGTCCGTATTTTACGACTTTTTTTGCAATTGTCTCGAATTTTATTTTCCTGAAACTTTTCCACAACCACAATGAACAAAACAAAAAAAGAATTATGCATATCCATCGTTCGAATAGTGAGTTATGGTCTTGAGTCCATACAAAAATCTCATAGAAAACAGAAATTTTTCTTCCATAAGAACCATTACGGATAATATCCTAAAAAACAAAATTAGCCAAATCGGTCCAGCCGTTCTCAAGTGATGCGCTTACCAGCGTATTGGATGAAGTGATGAATTAAATAAACAAAGTCTATCACTTCATCTATCTTCAACCCAAATGTGAGAATATGGACCCTCTTCAACCTTTATATAGATTTTTGTTTTGATTATTTTAATATTATATCCTTTTAGTTATATATAGTTTCATTTGTATTATTTTTTGATATTTTAATTCGTTTTATTTTCTGATTCTTAAGTAGATAAGTATAAAAGTGCAGAATACAAAGTATGTAAATACCTACTTATTTCTCCTTTCACCTCCATTGTAACTGTTTTTGCGAATTTATCTCGATGGTTTACCGCACTTATATCTTGCAATTTTGTTGTTTTTTTTTTTTATTTTTATCACGAAATTAAAGATGCCATCTAACTATTGAAGGTTTTATTATTTTCAAATAACAGGCCAAAATAAGTTATAACAATAAGCCCTTCGTTTTTTTTCTGTAGTCTGATCAAATTACTCTTTACGTCATTGCATGTGCCCCACACTATCGATTTATTATTCTATACTTCGAAATTAAGTAATAATAGCAACCAGAGAAAATTAAAGCCTAACTCTCGTAACTAGCCTCACGTCTTTATTTTAGAATGAAGAACGGGTAACGGAATCGTCGAAATGCTCAAAGCTAGTTCTCGGCAAATTGAAAAGCGCCATGTTAGGTGGTAATGAAAATTTTGGGCTTGGGACATTTCTAATGCTCATTTCTAGTTTTAAGCACTTTATTCGGATCTGCAACAATGGTGAATCTAATTTTTAAAAACCATATTTGTAGCGGGCCGAAATTTACTCTGAATATTTTATTACGTACGTTATCTACATATATTATGTATAGTATGTATATTGTATGTAAAAATAGCATTGGCTAATAACAAATGGAGTTGCCCAGTGTTAGAGGCGTTATTTCTTATTATTATCGACATAAAAACGATAAACCGCACGCATCGGCAAGAATATAGGAAGCGGTAAAATCGTCAAAGACGAAGTGAAAAATCAATTTTCTGATATGAAGAATTTTCTAATATTTTCAAACTTTGGGTTATTTGTATTTCTGAATGGATTCTCCACAATTTGTATACCTTCAATTTTGAAAAAAAATCATAATTCTTAAAATTTTTTTCAAAAAATTTCCAAAAATTAAAAATTTTGAAAATTTCGAAAACAAGCGTGAATTCTAATGATTTCTTGAAACATAAGCTGTTTTTAAAATTTGAATCGGTCGAACCGTTTCGTAGAAAAAACGGGGACACTTTTGCATGAATTTTGTCTCTGTCGCACACCAGGCAATAAAATTCAATCACCTTTAGCCTTAAAAGACAGGCAGAAAGTCCTGCCCCAACGTGACGGTTTCGATGAGGCTGTACCTCAATGATTTGGACACCTCAATCAAAATTGTCCCTATTTATCGGAAAACGAAAAACATTGATTCAAAAACAATTCAATTAATCTCGCAAATCGATACCTTACATCATCCTGTATAAAACTAATATTTCTTCTCATATCCAATTAATGGTAATGGACAAAGAACTTGATTGTAGAAAGGTATCAGTATTATGTTGAACTGTCACTTAATTTGTTGTTTTTAGTTAAGCAAAACATTGTTTATTATAAACACGAAAATAAATTATTTCTACATACTTTTACAGTAAAGTTTATGAAAATTAAAGTCGTTTTAAGGCTATTATAGCGAAAACAATTCATGTATTTTTACAACAAAATGGTAGAACTGTTGTTACTTTGTGTTATACAAGATCAATCATTCATACATCCAGTAGGCTTTGTACGTCAAAATTATCCATCTAACCATTTATGTTAATTGTGTTTTCCATAGGCAACACGATTTATGAAAAATTTATGAAGACCTTGTATAAGTTCCACTACGAAAAAAAAAAAGACAATAAAATACGATAAAAATAATAATATATTTTATAGTTCGACACTGTCAGAATTTTCAAGTTTTCACTTGTGTAAACACTTTCTCTCATGCAATAATAAAATGTCAGATAAACGTCACACTATTTTTATTAATTTTAAGCAATTTAAAGACTTGCCAAGGTGGTGTCGAACTATAAGACGTTAGGGTGCTTTCGGGCACTCGAGACTTAAAAAAGCCCTCGTTTCACTCGTGCTTTTTTAAGCCCTCGTGCCCGAAATGACCCAATTTACACAGGAACTCGTATAATAATATACTATTTTATTTTTTATTTTATTTTATTTTTTATTTCTTTTGTTCCCATCCCAATTGTCTCGATTTGTTCTTTTTTGTTCCGGATTGTTCCCGTTTGTTCTCATTTGTTCTCGTTTTACATGCATTCTTAATTCCAACTGAATTTAGTCCCATATTTAGTTAATTTCTGGAAATACTAGATTTGCAAAAATGTGTCTTTGTTATTTTTTTATTCACGGTCGAATTGAGATATTTAATAGAAAAATTACGATTTCTTATTTGAGTTACTTGAGTAAAAGATTTGTAACTCTTTTTAAATTGTTGGAGTTTAGATGGTTGTCTTGTTTCTAATGGTGTGTAATATTCTGCTACAATTTTGTTTTCTCTAGTATTAGTCATTTTTCTTATTTATTGTAAATGAAAAATTAACTTAGTTAATGAAATATTAATAATTAAAAATGAAGATAGATATTTTTATAATGATTTAAATGCATAACAAGTATAACAAAAAAAAACGTATCCTGTTTGACTCGGTTACGAAAGTCCGCCTAGCAATTTTGCGATTGACATAAAAATCACGAAACGCAGTTGAGTAATTTTTGATCAATGTCATGAGCAAAATTGTAGAACTCGAGTCCACAATTGATAATTTTTTCCAGCGAAATCTCAACTCGAATTATATTTGCCAGACTATTTCACGAAAACGTACAAATTATTGATAATGTGGTGGAAGGTGACAGGTAATTTAGGTATTTGACATGCAGTATGCTGCCACAATGACTGCAACAATTGTTATCTGAATTTTTACAGATTTTCTTGAAATGGCGCATCCACCATTTTCCACGCCTTTTTCAATCTCCCGCTCTAGGCTCCCGGCTGTCTTTATCTGTTCAAATGTGACATTGTGAGTATGAAAACAGCTCCCAAATTCGACAAATTACACCTTAAAACGGCGACTGAATTTTTTACAGTTTTTCTTCAAGTAGCGCATCCCTCATCTTTCACCCTTTCTTCAATTTTTCCCTACAGGGTTCCGGGTGTTCTATATCTGTTCAAATGTGAAATTGTGAGTATGAAAACAGCTCCCAAATTCGACAATTACACCCTGAAAGGTCGACTGAATTTTTACAGTTTTTCTTGAAGTGGCGCATCCACCATTTTTCACATTTTCTTTAATCTCCCGCTCTAGGCTCCCGGTTGTCTTTATCTGTTCAATTGTGACATTATGAGTATGAAAACAGCTCCCAAATTCGAGAATTACACCCTGAAAGGTCGACTGAATGTTTTACAGCTTTTCTTGAAGTGGTGGATCCACCATTTTTCACCCTTTCTTCAATATTCCCCTACAGGCTTCCGGGTGTTCTATATCTGTTCAAATGTGAAATTGTGAGTATGAAAACAGCTCCCAAATTCGACAATTACACCCCGAGAGGTCGACTGAATTTTTACAGTTTTTCTTGAAGTGGCGCATCCACCATTTTTCACCTTTTCTTCAATCTCCCGCTCTAGGCTTCCGGGTGTCTTTATCTGTTCAAATGTGACATTGTGAGTTTGAAAACAGCTCCCAAATTCGACAAATTACACCTTGAAACGACGACTGAATTTTTACAGCTTTTCTTCAAGTAGCGCATCCATCATTTTTCACCCTTTCTTCAGTCTACCAATGTATGTGGCAACTCCTCCACTGGCTTTGTTTCGATCAGTTCCATTTTTGGCAAAAGAAATGAAATTTTTTGTTTGCAGCTCTGAGAGTTTTTAAAATGGGTTTCTTGAAGTCATATGACGTCAGTGGGGAATTCTGTTGCTAAGAGTTATGTACATGTTCCATTGTAGAATTTTGAAAATGACGAGGGAAAAGAAAAGAAAGGTGGATTATAGAGAGCAAGAGCGGGTTATGATAAGTAGAGAGCGTTTAGTATTCGTCCTCACTTTCGTCTTCTGTGTTTTGTTCACGATTTAACTGCTTTTTGAGTTTGTTCTGGAGTTTAGTGAATTTGGATTTAATAGTTTTGTTTTAATAAATTTGGTATAGCATGTTGATAAATTGAGGAATGTCTTGAGTATACGATAATAATAACCTAACCTGCACAAATAGTTTTCGCACAAATATTGTCCGAATTTGCGATTCGGGAAAAATTTAATATGCTCCTCGGTACCAAAGTCATTTTGCATTATTTATGTGTGTTTTATTTGCCTCGACTATCGCCTCGGCAACTGAACACACATTCGTAATGAAAAAAATAAAACTTGATGCCTTAATACATAAATAACATTTTTTTTCAAAAAATCATATTTAAAAAACTAATTTATTGTAGATTTTTTTTGATTATGTTTTTCGTGTTCAGGTGAACATGTTATTTATGACTTATCAATTACAACTCCCATGTGATTCACAAATTACTACGAGAGCTACTGTACAATTCAAACAATGTGTTTAAACCTAACATTTGGTGGTCATTGTGTTGCGTATGTCAATTCCACCTTTTGTTTTCATATTATGATACAGTCACAATTAGACATAGTGCATTAATTAACAATAACAATTTTGGCCACCATTCTCGCCTAATATGGTATTGTGAGACCTTGCTATATCGATTGTCGATGAGATATCATCATACATACATGTAATGAATGTTTAATTAGAATTCTTCTTAGAATTAAAATTCTGTTAGACGTCATAGGTTATAACATGTATATTGATTTTTAAACTATATAGTCTAAATGTAAATGAAAAAATGTTCTCTCTACGTGAGATATGGAGCAGCACGCAATTAAGTAAATAAACTTTGCCCTGTACTTAAAATCAAATGGTTATGGTGATATGAAAATAAAAAAATGTGTTAAAATTCGACAAACTTACTCATAAAAAATCTTTAAATTCAATGAAAACTTTGATAAAAAAATAGAAATATTCCCAAATTAGTTACTATTCATTACTAATTAATTACTGTTAATATTAATGTTATTTGTTTAGCTTGCTAAGCATTTTAGTTTGGCTTCTGAACGAAGTGTGAATTGCGTTTAAAATAACATGTAACAGTTTTTTTTTAAATTGCAACTAATTTGTAGTTATTTCTGTAGTTATTTTGATAAAAATATAACTATGTAACTTGCCAAAAATGATTAAAATTATGATTAATTGAAGGTATGTACTAATATTTTAAAATTGTAAGTGACTTTAAAAATGCATGTACAGGTATTCAGTTTTAGATCTAAATGAGTTTGAATTCATTCTACAGAGACTAATTAGAACACAACTACTGTACATATACTTTATTTCACTTTCTGAGATATTTGTCTTTTTAATGGAAGAATATCAAATTTACACACAAAAGAACGCCTGAAATTTCAGTTTCTGGTAGAAACGTTTTGTTATTATTTATTTATAACTATGCATTTTGTCTTGTTCGGTCAATTCACTGATGAAAACAACTCTATTTCGGACAGGTGGATACATGGAAGTAATTTATATTGACGTGAATGAAATTGTTACAAGGGCAAGTGCAAGGTCCATCAATAAAACACACGTGGAACGCTAGTATGAGCTTACCTCATCTAATCATTAATGGCACTACTTCCTTGTTTCACACATCAGTAAAAATTTAAAAAATGTAAATATCGCTACAATTTTGAATCACTTGTAGGTTAGGTGCTGAAAATAGTTTCGTCTGAAAACGCAGGCGTTTCAACCTCGACTCGAAAGCTCGTGCTCTCGGCGTCTGGTGGCGTCGATAATTTACGTAGTATGGATAATTTTACCAACAGCGGACATTTTTAATAACTTTAATAATACTGTTTTATCGGTGACGATGTTTTTTTTTTTTAGTTTTATACAGTATAGTTCTTTCTTTTAAATACACCTAATTTTTGCTTCCAATATTTAATGTAACGAGCACTTAGGTTATCATGTCATCTCGATGAACTGAAAAGGGGTTACAACATGTGTATCGTTAGATAGTCCTCATTTAAAAAAATCGTTTAAATATACATGCTACTTGTCAGGGCATTCTGTTGCGCAATCTCAATATTGATATGTATTTATAATTAACGTGAAAATTACAAAGTAACTCTCCTCGATTGAATTTCGGCAAAGAACGTAATACAAACAGTAAAAATCAATATTGTCGAAACTAACCCATTGTATATTTTTACCTACAAAATATAGTCCGGTCAAAATAGACATTTATAATAATAATAAAAAAAAATTGGTAAAAAATGCTTTTGTTAATTAACAATTTTTTGTTTCTAAATATTAAAATTAAGAAACTGTTTTTCATTACGGATTAGATTAAAAAAAAAGATTTGAAAATCATAAACAATGCATTTGTTTATAACAATTTTTCAAACAATAGCAGTTAGAAATGTTTTTAATTTTGTTAAGCCTTTGATTGTTAATAAAAAAGTAAAAAATCAAAAATTGGAATTTCAGAAAAAGGGACTTTTGAACCAAACTAGTGTGCATATCATGTAGAATGTGACTCCTTCAACATTTAGAATCGCGATATCTCAGGAATGGTGATCCTTAGCAAAAAAGTATACAGACCACTTTTGTAGATAATTTTAAGATTTATAATTTTTGTCTGGGCAACTTTTTTGATAAAACTTACCGTTTTCGAAGAAACTCCAAAAAACCTCAAATTTTGACCTTTGATCCCGAATAACTTTTTTAGCGCACATGGGATCGATGGGCACTTTTGACACTCCAAGACAAGGTCTCCACCAAAATTTAGCTCTGTGGGAATTTTTGTTATTTGACCACTATTTTTATGACTAATAGCTATTTGTCAATCCACCCTAATTTATACCAACATGTCTCCTTTTTTTTAGATTGTTTGATGTTGGTTTCTTTCGTATCTGCCTTTTTGGTAGCTTTTTTTTCTCTTCGGCTTATTTTGTCCTTAGGTTTCTTTAGCTTCTTCCTTTTTTCGGTGTCTCTCGTTAATTTTTTTCTATCCTATTTTTCTTTTGATTTTATGTTCTCTCTTTTTTTTCGTTGTGTTGTTTACTTCACATTTTATTTACACTATTCACAAAAGTGTGTCTTTCATGCGCGGGCCTTGTGTGCTCTGCTTTTTATTGTAAATAATATTCATCAATTTATGTCGGGAAAATGTTAGAATATATTCCAATCCGACCAGATTTGTGATGGCCACTTTATATAGTCTAGTTTGTTTTGTTTCACATTTTTGTACCATTATTTTTTCAGTTATAGTTAAAGGGCACAAGGGAAAAACCAAAATAGTCCACTTTTTGAGAATTTGATTTGAGAATATGTGTTGTCAGTTTGTGCGTAAAAAAAAACAGAGTAACCAGAAATATACCAAAAAATCATAAATAACAAATTAATATACATAGTGAATTTTAAACCGATAATCAATTTTTTTGAACGCTAAAGATCAAAATTGTTGAATATTAAGAGTTTGACGAATATAATGCTGAAAGAATGACTCAACTACCTCTATCCATTGCGGAGTTATATGAGGATGAAGTTGACAATTTTACAAACTTCCAAAATGCAAATTTGGCTGTTGTGTTATTGTCTCATACCTCATCACGAGACACGACTAATAATACTTAGATGTGCATTACTGGTTGCGTTTTCTTTCGTCCTACTAAGAGCCGTTTTTTAACCCCCGCTGTAGCATTCCTTTATAATTTCTTAGCCCGACTGCACGTGTGTGTGCCACGCCAGGATTTCTTTTCCTGCTCCCTACAGGAGGATTAATGTCCTGGCTTTGTTTACGGTTGGAGGAGGAAAATCTTAAGCTCCGGACCCAACGGTAGTGTCGGATTCTCATCGACTAAAAACCTTCCCGCCATCCTGGAAGGAGGTTGCGGAATCTTCTGAGAGGTATAACTTCACCACTTCCCTCTTTGCCTTTCGCTTCTCTAGTCCCTCTCTTTCGTCCTCTTGATTCGCTCTATTAAACTGATGATTGTTCCCCATTTATTTCACCCCCCAACTCCTTTCACATACAAGCAAGGTATGCTCGGCGTCGTCGTCCGCCTCACAGTAATTGCATGTCCCATGTCCCGTTTGTTCTCTTTTCAACTCTCCGGAGATAAGTCCCAAAGCTCACTTCCCCATGCGTTCTGCGAACCCATGGTCTCAAATCTGGCATGAGGGTTCTGGTCCACGATGACTTATCCGTCATTGCCCAGAGGCTCTGCCAATGGGCCAGGGATTCCTCACTTTCCCCGCAAGTGTCAATCTTCGGATCCCTCATCTTCCTCCCTCACATTCTCAGTCTTTCTTCGGCGAGGAGGTCAATGGGTGGCACACTCAACAATCTCTCCTTATATTAATTTTAATGCGGTAGCCGCCTAACCATGACTGTACGTCATACGGTATTACAAAGTGGAACACCACACACATCCTTTTACCCTTCCCTGGTCCTTCCATATTGGGTAAGAGTCTCCCAAGCGCCCCTGTAAGCCCCTTTGCCTTTCGCTCCACCCGGTCCACTTGTTAGACGACCATGAGGTTTCGTTGGAATTCCACCCCAAGATACGTCACTTTCTTCCAAATCGGTATATTGGTTGCCTCCATCATCACATGTATCTGTCTCAGATTGCGTTTTCCCATTACCAGTCCCATTACCAGTACAGTTTTAGGCCCTAGACCCGACGCCTGTAGAACACCCGCAGACATTACCCCCATCCTTTCTCAGACATCTTTTGCTGAAGTAGATCAACACCATTCGTAAGAGGTACAGAGCCACTCCCCTACGCGTCAGTTCTTCAATAGAGCTGTTAAAAGCATTCTGTATATCCAAAGTGACGAGTACACAATACTTCCGAGAACGATATGGGCCAACATTCGCTCTCCTTGCACACCCGTATATCCATGGCATCCACCGTGGATCTCTCCTTCCAAAAGCCATACTGCTGCTCCGCCAGACCTCCTCACCGCTCTTCTTCGTGTAAAAGTCTCATTTCCTCCAGCAGCTTACTAATGCAGGCACAAGGACCTGTACTTACTCATTCGGTTACTTTTCGCTCCTTTTCGTTGAGGACTAGTCTCCCTTCCTTCCGGTGAAATCCCATCCGGCCCATGATCCCGTACGACTTGATAGAGTTTGACGTCGGAAAAGTCCGGGACCACCCTCACTACCATCGGGATTCTTCACTCCATTCTCTCATCACTAGGAAAGAGTTGTTCTACATGCGCCATAAGTTGGTTTCCACTCAATTGATTGGTCACTTCCCCGAACTTCCTGGTGACCATCCAATAGCCATTTCCTCAGATGTCCTGATGTACCTCCACAATCAGTTTCCTCCAAGCCCGTCTCTTGGACAAGCTTATATGGCCTCAACTCCCTCCAGCCCAGAAGGTATTGCACCCTGTTTTCTTCTCTCTCGTTATCATCCACTTTTCTGTGTTCTCTCATAATTACTTTAATTTTCGTCAGACATTCTTTTCTCTTTTCAGCAACCTCATCAGTCCACCAGTCTACTGCCCGTCTTCGACCAGCAGCACACCGCTTTCTTTTGAGGACCTTCTAGAAAGCTTCTTTCAGAACTTCACCACATTCATACACAAGAAATTTGGTTTCCTGGACCATCCAGTCGCAGAGCCTTCTCATTCAAGACCTCTCCCAAGACATCCATCCGGTTGCGAATAACGATCAATCTGAAGCTTGTGACGCTATCTTACGGCGGAGGGTGCCTCGAGGGCTAGATTCTTAACGTGGTATACTCCGCGGAGCCGCGGGTAGCTAAGCCCGAGTCCGGTATGCCAGGGGTCAGGAGGTTCTCTATCTTCACTCTTCCTTTTCGGGTCGGCCGGGGACTCCACTTCTTTCTTGTTCCCAAGCTGATAGGAGGATCTCACGATTCTAGCGTTCTGTTCGGCCTTTTATAGAGAAGTTGGAGGGGAACCGATGACGTGGCTTCGTTACAAGCTTTCACTTCTGGCTGGTCATCTGTTCCAGAGGAGGCTTAATCTTGTCTAATTTCAACGTGTTCTGGATAATAAAAAAAACTTTTTAACACTATACCGTGGTCGACCAAGAGATATAGTCATAAAACTAAGAGGTGTGGCATGCCGGCGCAAAACGATGTACGCCGAAGCCTGATTTACATCCACGAAATGTAAAATAGAGCGCGGGCACCATACGGGTTGCATAAACTGCGATCAGCTGCTTGTGGAGAACCTGTTTTGTGATAACGATATCAAGATAAGCAGGAAAAACACGAAAAACGAAAAAATACACTTCGAAACACGGTAGGACGGTAGACGGCGTGGTCGGAATGAATAACTAATAACTCGTAACACAACCACAAATCCACAAAATCTCTCCTGTGTGCATTTGGCTTTCTCAAATATGCGCCCTTTTTGAATCAACCAATCGCAATGTGTTCCTTGAAAAACGCGGACAATGTGGGCGTTTTTATTACTATATCGCTTGGCCGACCACGGTATAGCAACAGGGGAATAAACTACACGCAGTCTTTTTAATCTGGGAGAGCCGTTGTACCGATTTTCATACTTCAGTACTTCTGGCCCCCCTGACGATTGTACCAGCATTTCTTTTTTTATTATATAGATGAAATGTTGTTCTTTGATAAGCGCATTACTTGAGAACGGCTGGACCGATTGGTCTATTTTTTTAAAAATATTCGTAACGATCCAGGTAAGGTTTTTGCGGAAAGAAAGATTGGAAAAGTTGCCCGGAAAATATTCTCCGGGATTTTCCAATTTTTCGGGAAACTTCGTTTCCATTAATTTTAATTTCGCTTAAGGTTTCATTTTTATACATTGAGATATTCCCAAAATAGACCTGTAATGCACAGGAGAACTTCGACTTGCCTACCCAGCAAGGTGCTCGTTGAACAACGACTCTGAAGAACAACCTGCAGTGGTTGGCAATGCGCTGAAGCTAGTTGGCCGTGGCTAAAAAAAGGGTTGGCGTCCCTTTTGGAGGGAGGAAGGAGGACCGGCGGCCATTACATAGACATTAAGACTTAGAAGCAACAAGTCGTCTTTTTGTAACTAACGCTTAATTTTTGTTTTTCTCTGATTTTATTCCACTACGAGTTTGTCCTGTTAAATTGCATTGTCAAAAATCCACGATACCAGAAGTATCGGTTGAATTTAAATTAAAGATCGCGTGTGCCGTGCCGCCCGAAGTATTTACATGTAACCTTTTTATTCTATCTATTTTTTTTTCTGTCCTACTCAACATAATGAGATGGCCCTGAAATTGACCGTGCATACTAGAAATTCCTAGATAAAGTCTTTTCAATTTTACCGTCGTTCGGCCATCCTTTGTCACTAAAATAAAAAAAATGGCTGCCATTGTGGAAACCTATTAGTCACCCCTTTGTTTGTTAAATATTGCTTAAATAATATCCACTATTGCTATTAAAAGTTGGATAAACCATTTAATTCAAACCTGTCTTTCGGTATGAGGCCGACAGCAACTTGCGGTCAGTCAAAAGCTATTTTGTCTCTGTTGACTTGAATTAACCAACACTAAGTAAGAACTGAATACAGAAGGGCAAATGGCGGCAAAGCGTGTGTTATCTTTTTATGTTATGTTGCGCCCCCTTGCGATTTCCGATCCCGCCGTTTGCATGTAAACGATATCTAGCTAGTTTAGACACCGAGAAGCCAAATTTCGGTATCTAGTGTTTTTTGCTTTGTGCATGTTTGTAGTTTTGTTGCGCTTCGTTGTGTTTGCGCCCGCTAGATGTCGTCGCGTCGCGATCGTTTCGAAGTGGCTTCCAAAGAAAACGTTGTGTTACTGTATATTTTATTGTGTTTGTCCATATATGTTTCGAATCAACAGATAGACCAAATAGCATTCATTTTTGTGGTTCGTGTTGCATGCATGCTTTCGAGATTTTATACGGTCCTAATCGTGCGAACAGAGGCAATTGTTAAACGAGGGTCGTTTTCGAACTCGCTTGAACTTTATCCCGGGCTGCTGCGTTATTACCAGGTGGAGTTACTGTTAACTTCTGAGCCAAAGTTAGGTTGGAGTTTGCAGTGTTGTTTTCGGGCTACTAATAAATTGCTTGCTTCACAAATATTTAAAATACTTAACAACCAAAAAAATTGGTCCCCGAGATAAGTTCTGCTAACTTGGACTTGGACAAGCCTTAAAGTAAGGCAGGAAACTAAGCATGACTAGGACAATTCGGAGGAGTTTGAAGGTGTTAGTTTTTTCATGATAGTGAACTCTCTACAATCTTGCCTCACTTCCCAAGCAACACATCTAGTCTAATAGACGTTAAAATTTCGACTAGACTAGACGTCTAAGGATGGTCTATATAGACTGTTTATCGACGTCCAAATGTCCGCCAGATAGACGTAAATATTTCATCCAACTTAGATTAAATATAGACGTACAGTGATAGACGTAAATATTTCGTACAAATTCGACGATATATAGACGTACAATTTTCATCTAAAGCGAATATAAAATTTCGTATTATAGACGTAGAAATATGATGTATTTTTAGTCTAATGATTACAGAAAATAAAATAATGCAAAAATAAAATGAATTGAACATAATATGTATATTGAATACCAAATACAATTCATTTAACAGCCACCCTTATTGGCACCATAATGCCGCTGAGTTGATAACTTCAGCCATTGTCTTGAATAGCCTTGGTGATCACTACGTCATTTAGGTCTGAGGGTTTGTTTCCCGTTGACGAAAAATACAGGTTTTGAAATTAGTTAATTAAGCACCCTATTGAATTAATGTATTTAACCTCACGATTTATCAGTTGCGTTAAGTTTGTATCCTTGAATGGTCTTTTGCCGTTATGGCCGGCCCAATTAAACTTCGTCGCAAATTTGTTCGTAATCACATTTTTTAGTATATTCATCACGGCTTGACGAACAATAGTCCACCCACCAATTGAGCTTAGACGGCTTTTCTAAAATCATAAATAATTGGTAAAATTAATTTGGAAGTTATCTTAAAAACCTTACCAAATAGCTGTATGTAATGATTTCTCATAAGTTGGCCTTGTACCGTGGTCTCCCTGTACTAATACAATCTTTTCTAACGAAGTGTCGAAAGGGAAGATGGGTCGAGCACTTGCGGGTGGAAAAATCACGTGATCTTAGTTCCGCACGGTATTGGGTAGTTTGTCTAGGGTCTGACAAAGAAATCTACCTACAACGAGGTCACTTACCCTTACGCTTGAAAAATACATCCATAAACCGTTAAATTTCTTTCCGTGAAATTTGAGCATATTTTAGTAATTGTAACAATATTTATCCGTGACAACTTTACTTACGTGTCTTCATTGACAAGGTAAAAGTGTCACTTTATCTTATTGCAGATAAAATAGCAACTTTTGCCTACTTTATATGCATTATCACATAAAATACAAAAATTAAACTTTTCAATGAAATCATATTACTTATGTATTAATGATGATGGATGGTAACATCAATTTCGATGCTTTTGCTGCTTCAAGAACTTTGGGCGGTTGATCGTCGGTTTCTTTTTGGAATTACATATTTAAAAAAATATCTACACCTACACAAAAGATGACTTTTACAGTTTTTTCAACTTAATTTTGTTTTTGTTGACATCCTAACCACGAAAACATTTATATTATGTATTACGATTTAGCTTGATCTTAATCTTTCAAATTCATATACTATAAATTATTGTTGTCCAATTTATTTATCTGAAAACGTTTGCGGATAAAATAGAACTTCTATATTATATTATTTAGAGAATGAGTGGTTTTATGTGCTTCCCCTGGATATATAGATATCTTTTTTCTACATATAATATATGTAGAAGTTTATACATATAATATATGTATAAAAATGACTGAAGTTCGACTGTAAATCTATAATAGACGTATATTCGACATCTATATTGTAAAGGGTCTACCATAGACGTCTATATTTAGTTCAATTTTAGACAAAGACGGCTTATAGACGGTGTAGACAGTGTTTCGACGTCTATTAGATTAGGATGTGTTGCCTGGATTACAGACAGTTGTCTTGTTAACTTTGCCTTAGTATTTCCATCTGATCTACATGTTGTCCATCAATCTCCGACTCAGATGTACCCCAACTTAAATAATATTATACACGCGTTTCAATATTATATGTTAACACAAAGTTACTAAAACTTGTTAATCGCAGTACGAAATCACAGAAACACAAATCCACAAAATGACTACAAACTAAAAAACATTTAAAAGCATAATTTTTGTGTTATCAATTTACGCTTCACTCCTGATTAGCTCTCGCTATGTATCCAGAGAACCTAGAGTTTTTTTTCTTGGGTAAGTTTGAATGTCCCGCCACTGCTTTGTTTTGTCAAAAAAATAACACAACGTAGGGTCCCGCTTTTTCTTTCATTGTCTGACGATCACTGGCCAACCTTTTAAAGTTCGCGGTTTGTTTCAAATTTTCAAATTTGACGTTTGGTGACGTCATTCACATTTAATGTAAAGGGGGGTTATCACTACATTGTTAACCTTTAATTATTTTAATTCAATCCTTTTGAATAAATTGTTTGAGTTGTTGGCGAATCTAGTGTTTCTGTTGGTTGCCCCAACTGGCGCCCATAATTCCGTTCCGTAAAGTTTGAGCCTGAGCCTGAGCCTGAGTTAATTTGTAAATTTGTAATGCTCGTCTATCTGATTCCAACTAATAAAACTGATAAGTAAATTTTTATTGGTCAATTTAATTATACATTTATTTACAAAATTAGTTTTGAAAATGATTATGATGGATATAATCCGTAATTCACGCATTCACATCACATCCAATATGTTAAGGTGACTAGAACATATAAATACTTATTTTCCTATAATACAATTATACTATTTTTGATATTTGGTAAAGCTCAAAAAGACCTGTAACGAAAGTGTAAATAATATAAAATTGTTATTTGTTAAATGGCTTACCTGTTCCAAACTGCATTGTCCTAAAGAATAATCTTCAATGTTTAGTCGTTTTTTACTCCGTTCTAATGTACCAAACATCTGCGACCAGGGAATGGAGTTATTAATCAGTTGATAAGACAAAAGTTCTTGATATTTTTCTTTGAGTTGAGCACCTGGGAAATTTGTTTGAATGAAATGGTCAATGGCTGTTATTTCATTTTCCAACTCGTTATGGTCAGAAATTTTTCTCATCTTTATTGTCAAAGCATATCCTTGGGCAAACTTATTTTTCAACCTTTGTGTCGATCCAAGACACTGGAATGTGCCATTGACCATAATAGCCAATCTGGTGCACAAAGCTTCACATTCTTCCATACTATGCGAAGTTAAGACAATACACTTTCCACTATCTCGTATTTTAGCCAGTGCTGTCCACAGAAACCGCTTCGTAGCTGGATCCATTCCTGTGGTGGGTTCATCCAAGTAAATAATTGGTGGATCACCGATAAGAGCTAAAGCTGTGCTAAGTTTTCTTTTGTTGCCGCCACTGAGTTGTTTAACTTGTTTATCCAAATGTTTGAAGAAATCAAATTCGTGGGCAAGATGTTCTCCTAAAGAATTACTATCTTCCCAAGGGACCCCACGAATTAAAGCGAAAATTCGTAATGTTTCTCTGGCAGTTAAATCGTCAAGTAAAGCGTCAAACTGTGGACAGTATCCTATTAGTTTTTGCACTTCTTTTTGCTGTGTTTTTATATTTAAACCGTTGACCCATGCGTCGCCATAAGAAATTTGTTCATCGCCGGTCATCATTTTAAAGGTGGTAGTCTTGCCGGCACCGTTGACACCAAGAAGACCAAAACACTCATACGGTCTAACACCTAGGCATAAGCCGTTTACTGCTAGGAAGTTCTTGTAATATTTTGTGACATCCCGGAGAACTAGGGCGTAATCGTTGCTTAGAGCATTTTCTTTAGTGTTGTGTATTTTATTGTTTTCTTCTTGTACGTCTATTTCTAAGTTTACATCTCTTTGTGGTGGTTTATTGTAGTTATACATTTTGTTCATAAAATAACTGAAGAAACCGTATTCATTCATAATAATGATCGCAAACAACAGAATACACATCAAAAATGAAATAATAATGTTTCGACCAATTCCGGGAGTGCTCATAGCATAGTAGTCATGGATTCCTATAAATATGCAGAAATTTACATCGTTTAATTATTGCAAGTTTCAGAAATTTACCACAACACGCAGGTTGCTCATCAGTACATGCAGCGTCAAGTCCACCTGGCAGTTGAGAACACAATTGTCTGTAGCTGTATATAGATCCTAAGTCATAAGCTCCCTTTGCGACTGAATAAAATGGGATAAATAACAGAATCCAGTTTAAAATTCTTGCTACATCCAGAAGATTCAATTTTGGTATTTCCAATACTTGCATGGCAGTTATTCCGACAATCCCTAAAAGCTGCATCTTTAAACAGAGTGTACTATTAGTTTTACAAGAAAAAACCTGCTACCGCTCCCATCAACATCATCCTAGAGAAACCAGTTGAAGGCGTTCCGAATAAGTATGAAGCCAAGTAAGTAAATGGTAGAGCAAAAAACCCAAAGTACACAAGAACAAGGGTGATGCGACCTGTATAAAAAATATTTGACGTGCATTTTCAATTGTTAATGTCTTAAGTTACCAAGCTCGTCTGGAGTTTTATATCCGTCTTCCTGTAGCCCTGCTAAAGTGATCAATATTCCACACATTGTTACTAAATAAGTAATTAAATCGCACAAGAAGGAGGCACCCCAAAATATAAATACGTTGACACCAGATACAAATTGCAAGTGCTTCGCTTTACTGACACGTTCTCGAATGTAGAACAGAATATAGAAACTAGCAACGAAAGCCATGCCGTAGCCCAGTTCCATAGCAATTTGGAATCCCATTAAGTTGAATTGTAAATCATCAAGCTGAAATATTATCATAACAACTGTTCAGTATGCGGTTTTATTTTTACTGACCTGAGCATTTAAAGTCAGCGGAAGTGGATGATTAATAAAGTTGATGGAATAGTTTTCACCCATTTTATCTTTGTACAAGGCCTTCAGTACAAGACTGAGTGATAGAGCAGTTGAATGGTAAGGATCACCGTTGAACCAAGCTGTAGCCTTATCATCATCGAATGATGCACCCACAATGTAGTGCATCTTTACGTTTGCTGCGGAACTTATTGTCTAAAAAAGCCGATATTGACAGTTAAAGACTACAGAACAATCTAGTTCACATCTTTAAAAATATGTTATTTAACAGTAAGATGAATTAATTAGAATCGTAATGAGGTTTAAAAAAATGTGTTTGGAGTCCACGCGCGACAGAAGTGAAACTTTTGGAGTTTGCTCGAATCGATTTTCATTTTTAAAGCCTGGTACGACAAATTTTGGTTGCCGGTATTCTTTGTTATTGTCGTTGCCCTGTACTACGATCATGCGTTTTCGTGTCGTGGAGCATTTTCGTGTCGGACGCGAATTAGGCTTACACCGTGCCAAAAGCAAACAGCAGTTAGTAGTGGGATATATAATATTCCATTTTAGTGTCGGGTTGCGACGCATAGGCTTACCCCGTGCAAAAAATCTTACACTGTGCGATAAGAAGATTCACTTCAAAAATAATTTGAATAACTTTCGGAACTCTATCTCGATTTTCTATCAGTATAATTTGATGCTGAACATAGACTTCCAAACCGCGACTCCGGTATCGCCGTATCGACAGTTTATCATAAACATTTTTTTTATAAGGTACAGTTATGTTCAAAAAAGTGTTGTACAGAATTTGTGGTGTGTGAACTTACCCGTGATTTCATCAAGTTCAAAAAAGTGTTGTACAAGGATTGTTGCATAGCAATGATCTTAATGCCAATAATGCTCTATCCATATGAATATTTTCAAAATTACAGAACAAAAATATTTAATTAGAAATTATAGGTTTAGCCTTATTGGTCATAGCACCATTTCTTTCCAAAATTTCTTGCAATATATGAGGTACTGACGCATATAGATTTGTTGTTAAATTAATTTCATTTAACAACTCGTTTCTATTTTGTGGTTGGAAATTTCGATGATTCATTTTGTTAACCATTAATCTTCACACATTTTCAGTAATATTTATATCTGGACTTTTGGAAGGCCAAACCAGTACCTCAATATTATCATCAACAAACCATTGATTAACTAGGCCTGTGCTATGAATAGGGCAGTTATGCTGAAATATAAAATTATTTTCGAAAAAGTGTTGTCTTACTGACGGCAACATAACATTTTCTAAAATATTTCGAGATGTTATGGCATTAAGTCTATCTTCAATATCCCAACACATCGCAAATCCGTGGATACTTATCCATGCGCAACAATTTATACAAAATCTTCCTGTTCTATCACCGGTGATAACATATTGCTCATCAAATATTTTGTATTAAGGTGAAAAATGGTGAATGCGTCGCTTAAAAAAAATTGTAAAAAATTCTGCCTGCTTTTGAGGGTGTATTCTGTGAAATTTGGGCATTTTTTTCATCATTACAATCTCACAATTGAAGAGCAAAAGACACGCGGAAGTCTATAGAGGAAGATTGAAGAAAGGGTGAAAATTGGTGGATACGCCACTTGAAAAAAAAAAAATGTAAAAATTTAGCCTTTCTTTGAAGGCTGAAATTTGTTGAATTTGGGCATTGTTTTCGTCATTGCAATGTCACATTTGAACAGATATAGACACCCGGAAGTCTATAGGAGAACATTTCAGAAAGGGTGAAACATGGTGAATGCGTCGCTTAAAAAAATTTAAAAAATTCAGCCTGCTTTTGAGGGTGTATTCTGTGAAATTTTGTCATTTTTTTCATTATTACAATCTCACAATCGAAGAGAAAAAAACACTCGGAACTCTATAGAGGAAGATTGAAGAAAGGGTGAAAATTGGTAAATGCGCCACTTGAAAAAAAAAAAAAAAATAAAAATGTAAAAATTCAGCCTGCCTTTGTGGGTGTATTGTGTGAAATTGGGGATTTTTTTCATCATTACAATCTCACAATTGAAGAGAAAAAGACACTCGGAACTCTATAGAGGAAGATTGAAGAAATGGTGAAAACTGGTAAATGAACCACTTGAAAAAAAAATCTAAAAATTCAGCCTGCCTTTGTGGGTGTATTCTGTGAAATTTGGGCATTTTTTTTCATCATTACAATCTCACAATTGAAGAGAAAAAGACACTCGGAGCTCTATAGAGGAAGATTGAAGAAAGGGTGAAAATTGGTAAATGCGCCACTTGAAAAAAAAAAAAAAATGTAAAAATTCACACTGCCTTTGTGGGTGTATTCTGTGAAATTTGGGCATTTTTTTCATCATTACAATCTCACAATTGAAGAGAAAAAGACACTCGGAACTCTATAGAGGAAGATTGAAGAAAGGGTGAAAATTGGTAAATGCGCCACTTGAAAAAAAAAATGTAAAAATTCAGCCTGCCTTTGTGGGTGTATTCTGTGAAATTTGGGCATTTTTTTCATCATTACAATCTCACAATTGAAGAGAAAAAGACACTCGGAGCTCTATAGAGGAAGATTGAAGAAAGGGTGAAAATTCGTAAATGCGCCACTTGAAAAAAAAATGTAAAAATTCAGCCTGCCTCTGTGGGTGTATTCTGTGAAATTTGGGCATTTTTTTCATCATTACAAACTCACAATTGAAGAGAAAAAGACACTCGGAAGTCTATAGAGAAAGATTGAAGAATGGGTGAAAATGGTGGATGCGCCACTTGAAAAAAAAGTAAAAATTTGGCCTTTCTTTGAGGGCTGAAATTTGTCGAATTTGGGCATTGTTTTCGTCATTACAATGTCACATTTGAACAGATATAGACACCCGGAAGTCTATAGGAGAACATTTCAGAAAGGGTGAAAAATGCGTCGCTTAAAAAAATTGTAAAGAATTCAGCCTGCGTTTGTGGGTGTATTCTGTGAAATTTGGACATTTTTTTCATTATTACAAACTCACAATTGAAGAGAAAAAGACACTCGGAAGTCTATAGAGGAAGATTGAAGAAAGGGTGACAAATGGTGGATGCGTCGCTTAAAAAAAATTGTTAAAAATTCAGCCTGCCTTTTGAGGGTGTATTCTGTGAAATTTGGGCATTTATTTTCATCATTACAATCTCACAATTGAAGAGAAAAACACACGCGGAAGTCTATAGAGCAAGATTGAAAAAAGGGTGAAAATTGGTGGATGCGCCACTTGAAAAAAAAAATTGTAAAAATTCAGCCTTTCTTTGAAGGCTGAAATTTGTTGAATTTGGGCATTGTTTTCGTCATTGCAATGTCACATTTGAACAGATATAGACACCCGGAAGTCTATAGGAGAATATTTCAGAAAGGGTGAAAAATGGTGAATGCGTCGCTTAAAAAAAATTGTAAAAAATTCAGCCTGCTTTTGAGGGTGTATTCTGTGAAATTTGGGCATTTTTTTCATCATTACAATCTCACAATTGAAGAGAAAAAGACACTCGGAGCTCTATAGAGGAAGATTGAAGAAAGGGTGAAAATTGGTGAATGGACCATTTGAAAAAAAAAATTAAAAATCTAAAAATTCAGTCTTTCTTTGAGGGCTGAAATTTGTCTAATTTGGGCATTGTTTTCGTCATTACAATGTCACATTTGAAGAGATATAGACGCCCGGAAGTCTACAGGAGAATATTTCAGAAAGGGTGAAAAATGGTCGATGCGCCGCTTAAAAAAATTGTAAAAAATTCTGCCTGCCTTTGAGGGTCTATTCAGTCAAATCTTGTATTTAAATGTTGACTACCCTACACTTCTTCTATTCCAGAGTTCCCTCAATTTTTCATCGTTTTTTGACTTTTAAAATGGTGTTTTTACTTGTCTGCATAATGTTTGCAACTTCTCTGATGGATAATCCATCATATAAATATGCAATAATATGTGCTCTTTCAATTAAATTCATTGCCGGCATTTCGAAATTACTTGATGCGACAATGCTTCAATTTGACATTTTTTTTAACTATGGTGATGTTTTTTTTTTTTTAATCCGACGCACATACATCTAAACTAGCTGTACAACACATTAATGAACATAACTGTACCTTGGTCGAATATGGCCAGCCGGAAAATATGGGCACACCCCTTTAATTCTGGGAAAGAAAATGAGGCAATATTTTTATCAATATTAGAATAGCAGCGACATCTATGGGGTTTTAGATCAAGCCTATGAACAAAGGGAGTAGAAACCGGTCGTTTAGCTGCATTCCTGGAGGAAAAAATAACGAAACGAACAGGGGAGGGCGGAACATGCAGACAAGGAGAGGAAGAAAGGAAGGGGATACGAAGAGAGAACCAAAAATTAAGAAAAAGATTTAGAGGCAAAGAGAAGATATGGGGAGAAGACAGAAACAGGTTTTGAGAGAGAGAGAGAGCTGGAAGGGAAGGTGGAAAAGTGGAGTATGAGGAAAGGAGCAGGAGAAAGATGGGAGGAAAGGAAAAGGACTGCTACAGTATAAAAATCGAATACTAGTAGAAATGGAAGATTGGCAGGGAAAGGAAAAAGTGATGAAGCAAAATGGAAAACTAAGGGGAAAGAAAGAAACAGCGATGCTATTTATAGATAATGACCTCACAAAGAGAGTTACAGAAGAAAATAAGAGGCATTAATATATGGGGTTCAGTGGAGACGGAATGAAAGGAGAGAGGGACTAGAGGCTTTCCAATAATGAGAAGAAGGGGTGAGGAAGAAAATCTAGACGACGGCAAAGGAGAAAGGACACCGAAACGGGAAAAGAAGAACAAGGAGGGTGAAGTAAGAGAGAGGATGAGAAGAGGGATCGGAAAACTAAAAAGGCATAGAAAAAAACAAAGGTAAGGGCACTATTTTGTAATGTAGTGGGACTAAGAAAACAAGAAGAAGATTTCTGGGACTATGTGAGGCAATTCGAGATAGTGGGCTTAACAGAAACAAAAACCAAGATCAACTGATACCAAAAGAATTTAAGTGGCAATATCAGGGGGCGAGCAGAGCAAAGCAGAAAGGAAGAGCGGGGGTAAAAAAGAATAAAGGAGAAACGATTAGAAACGTACATGTAGGCATGGTGGAAAATAGTGACAGATATAGCAAAGAGATGCAGATAACAATGCGCATGACAGAAGAATTATTAATAGGCAACAAAATGTAAACCTCCGGGGGGAGGAGCTCTATAAAAATAAGTATAGGAAGAGGGGGACAAGAAAAAAGAGTAGAAGAAAGAACAGAGGAAGCGCAGAAGAAGATTTGGGACGAACAAGAAGTGGAAGAGAACAAAAGAAGACTAGAAAGAGAAAGAATGAAAGAAATATTAGAGGAAGCAGCGACAAAAAAGGAAAAAACAATAAGAGGTAAAGGAACAAAAAAGAAAAATTAATGGTGGGACAAAGAAAAAGGGAAGCAACAAAGGAGACAATGGAAGAGAAAAAGACAAAAGCAAGCAGAAGCGGCTTTCTAAAAGTGAAAAGAAGATATAGAAGAAGGAAAGAAAAGTGGAAGCGATAAAAGCTATAAGAACAGAGAAGGGAGCGTGGGAATATTATATCAATATAGAGAGAAATCTCTTTCTAATACTTCATGAGGCTGCTGGACGGGAAAAACCATAAAGGGAAAACAGAAATAGAAAAGAGGAGGAACCAAACAGTACCAAAGGAGAAGCAATCACGCTGGAAGAGGTGCAGAGGCAAGTGAAGAAACTGAAGAAAGGGAAACCGCCGGGGATGGGTACGGATCAAATCGTGGATGTATGGGACGAGAAGAGTGATACAGGGACTGGTGGAGGTAATGTTTGTACTGTTGAGAGAAGAGGAATTCATTAAAAAAAAACATAAACATTAAACAGAATTAGGAGAAATAATGAAAGCTTACAAAGCAAACCAGAAAAGAGATAGAGGGGAGGGGAACTATGGATAATGTATACATCCTGGATCATTTGACAAAGGAAAACTAAAACAGAAAGGAAAGAGGGTGTATGTGGTAATGGTGGCAAAGAGTGAAAGAGAGATGAAAGAAATGATAAAGCTTAACTCAACAAGAGAAAGAAAAGGAATTTAAGTACTTCGGCATATGTTCAATGAAAGAGCCACGGATAAGGCACATATTAGGGAGTTATCGAGAAAAGCAAATAAAGAGATGGGATGTGTACGGGGATTAAAAAATAGAAAGTGGAGAGGCGATTTCAAGAGGAGAATGATGATGTTTGAAAGTTTGAGAGCATGTTGTTGAACGGAGCAGAGGTTTGAGATAGAGAGGGTGCAAGAGAACTATCTTATGTGGGTTGTAAGGGTAGACAGAGGAACGCTATTGTACCTACATACTGAGAGAAGAGCGCAAAAGGAATTAAATCGGCGAAAAGAGCGGAGAAGAGTTGAAAGAGTGCTGGAGGGAAGCAGAAGAACATAGGGGAAAACGAGAGGGAGAAATACTAACAGAGGAATGGGTACGCCGGCAAAGAAATAGACACTGAGAGTAAGAAGCGTGTGGATGAATGTAGAACTGAGCAAAAGGGACAAGAAGGACCAGATACAAATGCAAGTACGAGGAGATACCGAAATATTTGGAGAGGGAGAGTGGGAAAGAAAGAAAGCTGAGAAGGAGAATAGGTATTGGTTAGAAGAGGGAGGAAGAAGAGAACGGAAAGAGAGTACTGAAGTACTGAATGTAGATGGAAGGGAAATAAAATGGATGAAAGATGTATGGAAGAGGAGATAGAAGGTAGAAGAGAAGAGGGGAGGGGAGGGGAGAAGAATGTAGATGGAAGGGAAATAAAATGGATGAAAGAGGTATGGAAGAGGAGATAGAAGGTAGAAGAGAAGAGGGGAGGGGAGAAGAAACGAATATGCCTTGTTTTGAAATTAATACATAATGGGTTATGATGTGTACTCACAGGAATCGGAAAGCCCGTAGGGCAAATAAAGATTTACTATAATATAATATTTGGAATAGCCTATAGCTTGAAAACAGCTATAACTTTTAATATATTATAGATACTATCATTAAGATTACGATCGATTTTATAAAAAATTGATGTATCTTTTAATTTAATTGTCGATCAAATTTGTTGCTATTACAGATCCGTGGTTATACACATTTGTTTATATAAAATCAAAATCTTTTTCTTATTGTCAAGTGTTTGATATTTTACATCTTGCAAATTTATTAAACTATTCAATATTATTTTTTGAAGTGTTTTAATAATTCTCCATTTTTTTTTTAAATTAATATATTTTATAGTTCGACACTGTCAGAATTTTCAAATTTTCGCTTGTGTGAACACTCTTCTGTCATAAAAAATAAAATGTCAGATAAACGTCACACTATTTTTATGAATATTTTAAGCAATTTAAAGACTTGCCAACGTGGTGTCGAACTATAAAACGTTGTATTACACTCGTTCCTGTGTAAATTAGGGGCTTTCCGGCACTGGGGGCTTAAAACAGCACTCGTGCTTTTTTAAAACCCTAGTGCCGGAAAGCACCCAATTTACACAGGAACTCGTATAATAATATACTATTTTATTATACCTGCATCAGAATCGCCGTTTAAAGGCGATTAAAGCACGGCGAGCTTTAAAGGTTGTCAAGGAAATATAGGTATCAGTATAACTTCATTAAATTTGAAACCTTTTCATATTGAATTGATATTCTTTTCTTTTGACTTCGATGGTAGTATTTTGGATTCCGCTTGTTCGGCCAATGCTTCTATATCGGGTGAAATCTCGTTTTAACTAATTTTTCCTCGATTTTTGCTGACACGACTAAATGCAATGACAGACGTGGACGCGAGAAAAACGTAAACAATAATTGTCGTAACTAATGGCAATATTATTACGCCATTTCGATTTATCACGACAAAAAATATAAGTTTTTAGTACTTAATTTGTTTCCAGTATTGCTGGTATAATAAAAAATAGCGTAAAGTATTCGTGGATAACTGGTCTTTAAAACACTTGCTCTATTTCGAGCACTCCCACCTTGTTATCCACTCATACTGTAATATACTATATGATAGTATACAGAACCTCTTTTTTTTTGCAACTTTTTCTGCACGTCCTATCTTAATTGATCTTACTTTAATAACACGTTTTTAAAGATGTGAACTAGTAGGTATTATTATACTGTACCTCCGAAAGAATTTTAGTACTAATGTTGTTCACTGCAGTAAGCGTATAACCATTCAGCACATTTTTATACTGCTTGTAATATGAATTGTCAGAATTTCCTTGGATTAAGGTGATCGGTTCATCGTACGAATCTAGACGTAGGTCTAAAGCGGGAAATTCGGTCAGGGGGACATAACTTCTAGCATTTAATACTGTGATGATTAGAAGAGCAATGGGCAAGCCGATTTGAATTATCATCATGTACCATGATCTCCATATGGATAAAACTTTTTTTTGGAGCATAGCAAAGAACTGATTTTTTAGTAAAGGAACTCCTTCTAAATAATTTGTTGAGGTCTTCGTGGGAATCGGATCTATTGTTACTACAATGTTATTCGTTGTTAAGACCCACAGGAAAACGTATCACAAAGCGACTACTTACTGCTGCTATCGTATCCGTTTTTATTCTGCTTTTGGTTGTAAATTTTTGAACTGTTGTTCTCATGGTCGGCACCAACTCTGTAAAATGAAACTGTAAGTGAAACATAAAAAAATATGAAAACAGCTTACTTCATAAAAACTTCTTCTAATGTTGTTAATGACACACCATAACTTTCAACTCCTAAAAACGCTGTGTTTTGTTCTAAATCATGTAACATAGTTTCAAACTTTCCTGATTCACTTTCAGATAGTTGGTAAGTGAGTTCCGAACCAACATGAGAAAAAATCTCTACTTGTGGAATATATTTTCTTAATAAATAGGTAACTTTGTCGGGTTGGCATTTGGGCGTAATCTCCATGATTAGGTAGTAACCAGCACCATACTTTTTTTTCAAGAAGAAACTAGACCCACAGCATTGTAGGGTTCCGCCAGTCATTATAGCAATTCGGTCTCCAAGTAAGTCGGCTTCGTCCATGAAGTGGGTTGTTAGTAAAATAGTTCGACCTAAAAGGACCTATTTATTTTTGTTTTTGTGGTTAATAACGACTTAACCTTCTTTTTGTTTTTGTAGCAAATTCCAAATGGTTCGCCTTGCTGAAGGATCCATTCCAGCTGTCGGCTCATCAAGCATAACCACTTTAGAGTTTCCACATAATGCCATTCCAACACTCAACTTTCGCTTCATACCACCAGATAAGGTGCTCGAACGGGAATGGCGCTGAAAATTAATAGCATAATGTGTTTTTCCAAAGCTGTCACGTCATACCTTGTCCTCCAATTCTAACAAACTTATGTAAGTGTCGATTTCTTGGTTGATTTCATTATTCTGTAAACCTTTTAACTTTCCGAAAAAGTACAAATGTTCGTAAACAGTTAAATTATCAAATAATACGTTGTGTTGCAGACACAATCCCATGCTATCCCGAACATTTTGAATGTTGGTTCTGACATCATATCCACTAACAATAGCTGTGCCACTGGTTGGTGGAAACATTCCAGTAATCATAGACATTGTTGTTGTTTTACCAGCTCCGTTGTGCCCGAGTAAGACAGTAATATGCCCTTCGTACATTTCGAGGTTTAGATGTTTCACTGCTTTATTTGCTCCGAACGTTTTCGATAAATTTTGCAGATCAATGCCTACTGGTAAATTATCGTCAAACTCTTCAAAATATTCTCCTGTATTTTTTTTACTGCTCTCATGGTCTATAACAGAAAAAAGTTGTAGTACAAAAAATTACAGAACAAAGTTTGTACTTATGTTAACATCAGGTTTACACCAGAATGCACGAGTTACTGGAAAATACCAAGGTTGTGGCACTCCAAAATCACCAGGAAATATGGCTTCGATATATAAAGCCAAACACAAATACAAAAATATATCGAGCACTAGCATCAAGAAGATTGCTCCAAGAGTCAAATCATCGTCTGGGGAAGTGGTACTCCATAGATTGTCCCACTGTGCACCTAAAGCAAGATCATTATTTCATTTTCCCGCTGAAGTTTCTTTTACCTTGTTCAACTGATTCAAATTTGATTATAACCCCTATTCCGAAAGAGAGTGCCGAGTTTGCCAACAAACTTGATCCTAACGCAGTACTGGCGTTTACGGTAGTAGCTTGCTGTTGAAGAGTATAAGGAAGATATGTGAGGAAAAATACTAGACTGCCAACAGCTGTCGCCGTGTTTGCTGTTAACAAACAAATTTAGAATTTGTCAAATGCAACATCTGTTTTTTACACACCTTTTGAAAAGAATACGCTGATAAAGAAAGTAAATGTCAATGTACTGCATGCGAACAAAATTAAGAAAATAAATAAAAGACCTGCATTTGTATGAGTAAACACAGGAGCCTGGCTTATGTTTACGGTCAGTACAATTACGATAATTATAATTGCTATTAGCAATATTATAAAACTGCGTAAAAACCAAGCCAGCCAATGCAACCAACCTGGCAAACCCATAATTTTCATAGATTCCTGAAATGATTTTGCTATTATTAATTGTTTACTATATTTGCTTTTTAAACGAACCTTTAATTGTTGTTCTTTTTCAGCCGTTATGGCTCTGATTGTATTTATATAATTGTACATGAAGCTGATCATTACCATCATTGAGACCATAGTTTGCATCTGGTCAGCGTAGAACAAGTCGTCTGTGTATTGTGGATAAGGAAACCTATTCATACTAATTTCAACCGTTCCGTTGGTGTCATCCAAGAGAGCTCGAGTTATTAGTTCTTGTAAGCCCAAAAATCCTCGTTGGTAATAATCTATAGAAGATATAACAATAGTAAAAAGGTTGAAGAACGAACTTCATAAGATGGGGTTTGATAAGTTGATAATCAAAAGAGATTTACAATGACTTTATTATAAACGCAGAATAGAAAAAAATTACTTGGAATTCCTCCGTAATCTGGGAAATCATCAGATCTAGGACCCGGTCTTTGAAAAGGGGGATACAGAAAATTTGTGAACCATTCTTTTTTGTCGTTTCCTTCTATCGTTGGCAATCTAAAATAGGTTGAAAATTTTGAGAACTCTTATTTATATGTTTTTACCTTATCCTGACATTCATGTTCAAAAAGTCACTTGCACTGCTTATACCCTTCAACTCATCGTCAAAATTAATAGCGAGGTTAAGAAGTGTTGAAAAATTTGTGTTGGTGTCGATTATCTGGTCTAATTCTGCAGAGTTGCTGTAGCCTTGAAGTACCACTGCTGATGAATTACCGCATAACTTCTGGAGACTGGATTCAATGATTGTCTTTAAAAAATCATTTTCTGGGGAATATGCTGCATTAATTGAACTGCAAAAAAAAGGGTATTGTCTAGCAACAAAAAAATCAAGAACTTTCGGTGGACAGGGAAATTTGGTTGTTTGGAAGGCTTCATATGTGATCGGTCCTTTTTCTTCTACTTTTATGATACTTCTTACACCAACCAGGATCAAACATATTAAAACAGGATAAATAATTTCGAACGAAGTATGAATTGGACGCCTCTTTAATAAGGTCCAATTTTTCCACATTAATAATTTAAACTTATTAAATTGGTTGGTCATTTTCTAAAAAAAAAATGATGATTAATGTTGTGAAAATACTGCAAATCAAGCATGATCATAATATAACTCAATTGGTTTAGTCTTAATATTGATTTTTTTTTGCTCGAATAAAATCTATAAATAGGTTTTATCAGCAGTCTATAGATAAA
Organism: Diaperis boleti; assembly: GCA_963583935.1. NCBI lineage: Eukaryota > Metazoa > Arthropoda > Insecta > Coleoptera > Tenebrionidae > Diaperis > Diaperis boleti. Next base: position 20,765,299 of record OY757249.1, read on the forward strand.
AATACAGGTAAATTAATAAAAGGAAAGTTTTGACATGCCACAGAACATATGATTATAATAAATAAAGACTAACACAAAAAACAAAGCAAAAGACAAGTCATGTAATAATAATACGAACGATAAGTAATACTCAGTATTAAGTACTTTCCAAATTCCTTAGCACTAATATTAACCAGAAATCATAAAATATCAAAATTAAAATAAATAATATGGATTTAATACGTGAGTAACAATTTTAAACTTACATTTCCGACATTAATTTGACTTTATGAAGTAATCTATGTTATAATTCTACCCAATTCAAAAATTGAAATGTGTGCATATGTCGCAGCTAACTAGCTTAATTAATAGCCTAGCCTCTTTACTAAACGGGGCCGTTCAACTAGCGGCCTGAAAGATATTCAGACAGCTAGGCAAATGACTTGGATCGATAACGTTTAACTACTTGCCTAGCCTTATTACATTTCGAGTTTCACGCACATGGAAATATGACCTTCTTGGAGTATGTTTCTTTAAGGGGTCGCGCGCGAAGAACGAGGCACCAATTTCAATGATCCACGAAAAAATAAATTTTCACAGACGACAACTTCCCAGGATCATTGAAATTGGTGCCTCGCGCTATTAAATTAAATTCTGTTATGTTGATGTCAACTGCTAATTAACCTAGTTGGCAGCGATATATACATGAAATTATAACAGCTATATTGTCCAAAATAAATACATAAAAGTGAAATAAAATTTTGTATCTTTTGCACGTGCAGAATAAATGCTTTGAAGTTATTTCATTTTTTATGCTTCTTTAAAAGAATGTTTTAAACCTTAACATACCAGTTTAGATTTGAAGACGTTTATATAAATTAATTCTCATTGGGAAACAGGTTGAAAGTTTTTGTTCTAGACACTATACACGACTTCACTGACGATCACACTTTTTGAGAATGGCAAAACAGGAATCTTGATAAAGTATACCTACTCTATATAATGTGATACGGCTGATTGATAAGATAGAAATTACGTAAATTATTACACAGTAAAATGTTTAGATTGCAAAAATCTTTTACAAAGAGATGTGAGTAAAAAATTAAAATTTCCTAAAACGTATAATTCGCACTAATTTGCTTATTTTGTGATTTTTTTTCGCTTTAAAATAAATTTCTTTAGGTAATTAATTCTTAATAATTATCACTTATAATATCCCAAGTGCATTGATTATTTCCGGAAATTTTTTCGAATGCATTTCCAAAACGTATTAATTAGCCCGAGTGGAACACGAGGGCTAATTACGTTTTCGAAATGCATGAGAATAAAATTTCCGGACATTAATCAATGCACGAGGGCATATTCGGTAAGAAAATCGCAACGACACGGACATTATACTTCTTAAATTCTTAAATTATAAATTTCTGGCAAAAAAAAATCAAGTTATATAACAGAATTATCCCTGACAACGGAAAAAAAGTTGTTTAATTTCAAAAAATGTCACGTTTTGGTTCTACATCTTTGCTAAATAGTGATGAAGCGGTAGAAAATACAGTACCAATGAACACAAAACGCAGCAAAACATGTGTGTGGATCCAGTTTACAAGTTTTTGTAAAGAAAAAAGGTATAACATTGAAAATTGCGTATCGAAAGAAGAGCTCGCAATTATATTGAAAGACTGGGCTTTTAACATTAGGAACAGAAATGGAAATGAATAGGAGTCAGTGGTAAAAATCATGTGGAACTCCAGTGCCAAACAATTACAAGAAATGTACTATAAGAAGTTTAATATGACGTTTGATCCATTTACCGACATTGAATTCGGCAGCTCTAGAGCCGAATAAAGATAATTCAGATATTTGTCCAGTTCGGTAACTACAATCTTGCAATTTGCCATACATTATAAACAACCCCTTCTTGTTTTCAGATTGTTAGAAAAAAGAACAACATTTATTAGCACAGACAGATTACTTTTAACTCCTAACCCAAATTGGCAAAACCAACAATCTCAGAGGATGGCTGAACCGGCAAAAAAAATTGGTATCGACACAAAAAAAAAACACTAATCATTCTGTAAGAGGACAGCAGCTTATCAAAATTACTGGACATAGCAGCGCACATTCTATCCGTCCATACTTACAAATGGACATGGAGCATCACCAAACCATCATTAATTCAATGAGACAGCAAGCAAAACCATTTGGAAGCAGTTCTTGTAATGAAACTTCATCACTATCAGATATGATTACTTACAACAATTGTGTGTTCAATTTTAACAGTAACTAATTAATTATTGTTGAAGTTAATATTAATTTTGTAATTTGAGATTTTTAATAAATAAATGATTTTGATTGGCTGAAAAAATTTCCACTTATTAATTTCATGTTGACTTAGCTAGGTGCAAAAAATTTCCAGGAAATTTTTATATTGTTATAGAAACGACACCGAATTCTGTTTTTCTATTGGCTATTTTTCAGTGTCGTGCGATTTTCTGATAAATTTTTCATTTCGTCAATGTAGAAATAACCTGTTTTCGGAATAATAAGGCATTTAAATTGTTATCTCTACAATGACTCGTATAATATCAAGTATGATTGCATTGACGTGAATAGGCGTGGAATTATTGCGCATCTTTTTTCGTCTAGTGTCTTCCCAAATTTCCATTTTGTTTAATAAATTAAAGTTGTCAATAAATCCTGATCAATATAATATAATACAATTACGGCAAAACAATTTGTGTAAAAGTACGCAGTAAATTCTCAGTACAATGGGAAGATGACACATTGACAAATAATTTAGTTGTCCTTGTTTGTAGACAAACACATCTTCAACGTTGTGTCAAATATTTGTCACGCGTCACGTGTACTAATTGATATTTGGTTTTAGTAAAACAAAACTGCCTAATTGCTGATAACGGAAACAATAAATACTCTCTTTGAGATAAAGCAGTTGAGTATCTGAAGAGTTTTCGAAGGACTTGAAGGACCTAAAAATTTTCAAGAATTTGAGGTTCTGAAAATATGGAAGATAACTTATACTGGAAACTTATCTGTAACATCTGAAAATTGCAGATTGTAAAGTCTAATAATTTGGAGAAATTCAGTAACTTACAAAATCAAGAAGAACTAGAGAAAGTTATTAAAAAATAGAGATGAAACTTAAGGCGCTAAAAGATCTAAAGCATTTGACAATTCTGGAGATTCATCTGAAGGATGTAAAGGAATGTTAATAAAATTGTAATTAATAATTTTGTTAAAAAAATTCTTTCACCAATATTTAGAATGGACCTAGGCTATGTATTATCCCATTAAAATAAAATGGCTTTTCGTGGAGATCAATCAAAAAATAGGTTGAGCGAATGCGTTTCTTACCAACGCTGCCTTAACGATAATGAATGCCTTCTACAGAAAATTGTAAAGCTTAAAAAGTCACAAATTGATAAAATATGATTATTCCTATTTAAAAACGAATACTGCGTGACAATAAAAATTTCGTGACGATCGAAATCTTACACTTTTCGCGGCCTGGCTATCATTTGCCAAGTGTGTAACGTGCGATAAGAAACTTCGTTCCAAAAATATACAAGTGCGACGTTTCTAAAACTAGAAAATATACAAAATCTAATATAGTTTAAATACGACAAAAATGTAGTCTTGAAAACTGAAAACTAAGTTTCAATTATAAAGAATAATATGCAATATTTATATTTGTCGATGCAAGAAATGCATAATAATTTATGAAACATTAGCTTTTACTTCCGACTTTGTCCATGTGGCATAGAATATGATTAAATATAGGTTTTGGATTTTTGAAAGGGCCACAATGGATTTAAATCAAAAGATGTTAGACTGACTCCCGTGATACTTTTTGAGGAAAGTTGTAGAGAGTACGAATTACTACCTTAATCCCTAATCAGACCCGATATAATACGCAACCACTAAGGAAGAGTTTGGTGACTTCATAATATAGATAACTGTTTTCAATGTACATAAAGATAATTATTACGAATATTGGGGTATGAACCGTGCTTAACGGAAGCTAAGAGAAAAACATAAATAAATCTATTGAATCGATCTTTTTATTGCTAGAGCTGAATAGTGTGCTTTTCTTTACTCTGTAGCGCTAATTAGTAACAGTCTGTCATTATTAGGGTCATAGGAACAGTTCCTGGGTAGAAAATTGGTCGATTTTAGATGCAGGAGTCATATTATTGTAAAATAATGCTAAATGGCGGATGCGCCGGGATAACCCGGCAATAACCTTTCGAATCGCCAGAGGTAGAACGTCCAATAGATGTCGAAAACACCTTCAAATAGGTTACATTATGTTTAGAATTAATAAATACACCACAATTCTCACAAAACTTGTCAAGAATAATGAATAAACCTTTGTTTTTACAATTTCAGACGCTGAAAAGCGTATTTCGGCACGAATTTGGCGTTTACATTTTGCGTTTTTATTACAGACCCAGCGGTCTGAGTTGCAGTTATGTATAAGTCAATCAGCTTCTTGTTTTCTATATAGAGATAAAGTTACTACAATTCCAAATAACTGAGTTGGAAGAATGCGAAGATAAAAAGAATCTAGAGTACATCTGATGCACCGAAAGATTAGGTTGCACGCACGTCCATCAAAATTTAATCATCCGCCTAAAAATCATTGCCTTGGTTATTAATATTAATTGGACATAAGTTACAATTATTTTAATGATAATTGTTAATTAATCCAGTCAAAAATAAAACAATTGCCTGGATCACTTTTGGTGGTAGATAATTAATCCAGTGTTTATGTTTTATGATATCCGTTATTGATTATATTATTTTTCAAGTAGAGGTTTCGGTGTGGATATCATCAGTTAAAGTACCCATTCATGCACAGTTTGCCGGCAGTACGATCTGGACTGACGACTGATCTGCAGATTCAGGCCTGTGGACGGACGGACGACGGTCTGAGCGTGTATTGCAAAACCATGTTAGCATACGTGGAACCCCCCAACTTGTAAATTATTATTTATAAAATTCTTGTACAACTGTCCAGTGTATCTACATAACTACAGTTCTGAACCGCCGGCAAACTGTGCGTGTATGGGTACTTTTAGGATAATTGTGTTGGGACTGTCTCGCTGATAAAAATTTTAATTACATAATTATGTCCGATTATCTCACTAATGCTTTAATTAAGACTACTGTTGAATCTCCTGGAGGCAGCGTTTGTCCTCACAGTGGAGATTGCGTTCTATCCTGTTTCCCTGGATTATAGGGTCTCAATAACGAGAAGAGTATTGTTACTATACTTTATTTGAACGGTTTGACTACGCGTTTACATGTGTTATTTGTTACATGATTTTCTTATGAATCTTATTTTCTCACTGACTGAGAGTTTTGTTAAGACTCCCACTCAGTAAGATCCTAGGGGTGGAGCTTTTAGAGGAGGCCACGTCCTGATTGGCCAAGACCTACCCCGTACTCACATAAGATCCTACATGCTCCCCGCCTTGAAGACATCATGTGCTTCAAAGTTTAACTAAATCTTAAATGTAACTACTTAATCACTAATAATAATACATAATAACTGAAAAAATATTGGTTAACTAAACATACGCGCAAAATTAATAAATTATATATATATCAAGAATCAACATTACGTTCTAAGCTACACAGACAATATGATGTATATTGGAAGACAAACATACATAAACATACGAACACAAACAGTAAAAATACAACAGTAATAATGAGTACATTTACCAAAATAATTATGTGGGGATCAAACACATCATTACATAAATCAGCTACTGAGAGTCAATAACGTTTTACCACTTGTCACTCTCGCACTTGATATCACCACAATTTTAGTCATCGCTCTCCAGGGGAAAAGGGCACAATTTTCGCACAGTTCTTTTCACTATACCGTGGGCTGTACGAACCGTCGCCACCCTTACGATGCCATCGGCTGCTGGGTGGACTACTTGCCACATGAGAGGCTGGGTATTTTCCTCGACGAGAATTACCATCATTCCCACTCGAGGCGAAGGGCTCTTGGGGTCTGACGTCCACTTGGCACGATTCTGCAGGTGGACTAAGTACTCGCGGTGCCATCGTCTCCAGAAGTGTGTTCGTATAACTTCTACCAACTGCCACCTTGAGAGCCTATTCGTCGGAATACCTGTAGGGTCATGCTCTGGAGGAGATGTCAGTGGTTCGCCTATCAGGAAATGGGCAGGGGATAAAGGTTCTAGATCGTTAGGATCAGATGACATCGGTGTTAATGGACGCGAATTTAGGCACGCCTCGATTCGTACTAGAAGCGTCAACATTTCCGTGTATGTTAAGTGTGCATTTCCAATAGTCCTTTTTAAATGGCGTTTTACCGACTTGACATTGATTTCCCAAAGCCCACCTATGTTCGGCGAATGAGGAGGTATGAATTTCCAAGTAATTCCCTTATTAGAGCAATAATTTTCGATAGAATTTTTGACATTAGGTGTCTTAAAAAATTGTGCAATCTCCTTTAGTTCGCGAGATGCGCCTACAAAATTTGTTCCATTATCTGAATGAATTTCTTGGGGTTGGCCCCTGCGCCCAATAAAACGATGTAGAGCACCCAGAAACTCTTTCGTAGTTAGATCAGGAACTAACTCAATGTGTACTGCCTTGACGGAAAAAAAATGGGCGTGCGTATGACACTCGTTGTTTGGGTAAGTCACCCATGATAGGTTTAAAATTAATGGGACTCGTTTTAAAGCACTTGACACATCTACGCAGAATTGATCGAATTGCATTCCTAGCAGAAATAATCCAATATTTGCGTCGCAACGCCGCTAAAGTAGCTTGTGGACCTGCATGCAGCTGTTTTTCGTGTTCACTTCGAATTAACAATTTTGTTATTGGATGATTTTTTGGGATCAAAATCGGCTGCTTGGCGTCGTTAGAAATAAGTGAATTTTTCAATCGACCTCCTACACGAATTAATTGTTGCTCGTCCAAAAATGGATTGAGCGATAGTAATTTTGAATTTTTATCCAGTGCCTTGTCCCGTTGCAATTGCAATAATTCGTTTTGAAATTCAGTTTTCTGAACATGTTTTAAAATATTTACGCTCGATTGTTGGAGCTCAGCTGAGAATAAGTTGCCCTTAATCCTCTCTGTTTTGGATAGCGTGTTATGTCTAAATCTCAATATCCAGGCCATTATGCGCACTAATTTGTCAAAGTCCGAATATCTATTTAAAATTTCCCACTTTTCAGTGCTATTTGCTTCGACACATGCGAGCATTGTTGTGACTCTCGTCTCCGGAATTTCTACATCGGCAATGTTTATTTCCGAAGATGGCCACCTCTCCTCTACGGATCGCAAAAAGTTAGGTCCCGTCCACCACGTATCGTGACTCATTAGTTGAACGGGGCTTGCGCCCCTACTGAGGACATCAGCTGGGTTAACCTTTCCCTTCACGTGTCGCCAACTAGTCGGCGGTGTTAACTCACGTATTTTTGCAACTCGGTTCGCCACGAATGTTTTCAAAGAATTGCTCGGAGTATGTATCCACGCTAATGTTATGGTGGAATCCGTCCATAGAACCTCTTTAACAAATTTGATATTGATAAATTCCTTAACCTTCTTATACCGTCGGGCGAGGAGTAGGGCACCACACAACTCTAACCGAGGCAAAGTTGTGGCCTTAAGCGGCGCAACGCGAGATTTAGAACAAAGTAGTTGTACTGAGAATTCGCCTGTATTTGTTTCTGATCGCACATAAATCACAGCCCCATAACCCTGCAAACTTGCATCACAAAACCCGTGCAGTTCAATAGATTTTGACGGAAACTTGTTAATAATTGTTCTGGGGACTTTTAAGCCTGAAATTTGCGTTAATTCGCTTAAGAAAATGAGCCATGATGTATGAATATGCGCTGGTACTGATTCATCCCAGCTCGATTTTAATTGCCATAGTTGTTGCATAAAACATTTTCCTTTCATTATTATTGGCCCTACTAGTCCTAGTGGGTCAAAAATTTGAGCAATCACCGATAGGATAGTTCTTTTGGTCACCTTTTTCGGACTATTATCTACACTAATTTTAAAACTTAAATTATCGTTTGACGGGTCCCAGAACAAGCCCAAAGTTTTGGTTAGTTCCTCCTTGTTTAAATCGACCTTTAAATTAAATTTCTCAAGCTCATTCGCGGTTCTAGGTAAAACGGCGGGCTCATTTGATTGAAATTTTCTCAGATCAAACTGGCCTTGCTTCAAAATATTCGTTACATCGTCCCTTATTTTTATTACCTCTTCTACTGAATCGGCTCCGGTTAATAGATCGTCCATGTGAAAATGGTTCTCTATTACATGGCTAGCTATGGGACTTTTATTTCGATTTTCGTTAGCTAATTCCTGCAAGCATCGCGTCGCAATGAAACTAGCCGATTTGGTGCCATACGTTAAGGTTGTCAATCTGTAGGTTTTCAGCCTCTCTGTCGGATTATCTCGCCAAAAGATTAGTTGATAGTTGGTGTTTTCCGGGTGGACCCTTATCTGCCTGTACATTTTAGCAATGTCCGCATTTAAAGCGTATCGAAATGTTCTGAATCTAATTAGTATAGTGAAAAGGTCTGCTTGGACGACCGGGCCCATCATCAAATTATCGTTTAAACTTTTGCCGTTACTGCTTTTAGCAGAAGGCCACGTCCTGATTGGCCAAGACCTACCCCGTACTCACATAAGATCCTACATGTGGTCTCCCCGATGTTTAACGTTTCATCTTTTACCGGTAATTTAATGACAAAGCGACCCTCATCATTACGAGTTGTGTTATCCCGGAAATGGCTTTCGCAGGCAGCCTCTTCTATCGTTAGCCGCCTTGCATCTTTATCGGCATCCAAAAAGTTCTCCAGTTTCCAAAACCTTTCAATTTGCGTTTCTAATTTCGGAGTTATTGACAAATAGCAGGACACAAGTCCCCCTTGAATTCTACCGCCCTTTCTTGTATCGCCGCCGAGAGTACCGCCCACTACAAACCCAAGCTTCGTCTTTTGCAAAATTAGACCGACATCTGTTCGAAATTGACCTACACATAGCAACTCATAGAACAATCCGGCCCCTATTAATAAATCGACAGGTCGGCTTTTTTGAAACTCCGGATCGGCTAAACATATGTTGCGTGGGAATTTCCACGCCCCTTGTCTTAAGCTTTTGGAAGGAAGGTTGTCAGTAATTTTGTCAACGACAATAAAATCTGTTTCCTTCGCGTATCCATTAATTCTGGACTTGAATAAAACCCGAGCTTGATGATTTGCGCTGCTTGTAGTTCCGTTCAAACATTTTATTGATATGTTTGCAGTGGTGGTCGGTAGATCCAACATTTTCAACAAGTTCGAACTAATGTAATTCGACATGGATCCTTGATCTAACAGCGCCCTACATGAAATAAATTCATTGCGCTTATTTCTTACTTTAACTATGGCGGTTGATAACAAAACTATTTCATTGCTCGCTAATGAGTGATTATTGACAGTTACTCCAGGATTTTCGAGTACGGCGTCAGGGTTAGCATATGAATGCAGCAAATAACTGTGTCTTTTGTCGCAAACACCACATTTTATATTCGATCGGCAATTCGACTTTAAATGATTTGATCGCAAACAGTTAGTACAAAGTTTTAGTCGTCTAACGGCATCAATTCTTTCTTGCAACGTTAATTGCATGAATCCTGGACAGTGAATTATTTTGTGTGTCGTATCTTTACAAAACGGACACCATTTACCGAGGTTTACCTGCATTCTTGTTGTCGTATGAGCGACTGTACGCATTTTAAGATGCTGTTCTTTATTGACGCTGTGCTCTGTTGATTTTTTAGTCGTTGTTACTTCTAGTGCTTGTAAGACACTGCAACGTTTTTCCATGTAAGAAAGAAATTCTGAGAATGTGGGAAGTGTGTCGCTTAAGGACATTTCCCATTCGCGCCTACTTTGGTAGTCGAGTTTACCCGCGATTATTGCTATTAATAACGTACCACACTCATCTACAGGAACAGATAACGACTTTAAAGCATTTAAGTTGCTGGAAACAACATCAACTAATTCACGTAAGAGACAGTGATTAGGCTTTAAAACTGATTTACATTCTAAAACAGCGGATACATGATCTTGCACGATCAATCGAATATTTTTAAATCTTTTTTCTAAGGTGTCCCACGCTTTCTTATAGTTCTCGTCGCTGATTTCAAAGCTTTCAATTGACCTTAAAGCTTCGCCCTGTACACAAGAAAATAAATATTGCAGCCTCTGGCAATTAGTTAAATTAATGTTACCGTCTATAATTGATTTAAACGTATTTGAAAAATTCATCCAACTTTTATAATTTCCGTCAAATGATTTTAAATTTAAAATTGGTAAATTAACTTGCCTTTGATTTTCACTTTTACTAGAATTATTTCGAACATTAATTTGAGAGTTCTCGGTGATATCATGTATAAGGGCAAGAACTTTACAGCAACGGTTTTCGAAGGTTATTTGTCTATTTGTATGTTCTACCGCCGGTGTAGCCTTGTCCAATAATCTCATTTCTAATATAACCTTATTATATTCACGAGACAACTCCTCTAATTTGGGTTTTCTTACAAGTAAATTACTCATATTCTCCTTTTCTTTATCAAAATTCTGAACTATATTTTCTATGGCCGTCAGTCTGTCTTCTAAAGACTCGATTTGTACCTTAGCCGCTTCTAACTTGGCCATTATTAATTTTATTATCTTTAATTACGTTAATTTAGCAAAACTAAGGAAACAATAATTATTTAGATGCACACTTAACGTACAGTTAACGTTACAATTTTGTGATTAAATACGCAAACATTTATCTGAATAAATTGAACGGATACAGGAAAGGCAGGAAAAACGAACCACTAACCTGGTGATGCCTTCCGTCTTCGCCAGGCCTGGTGTCTTCTCCGTCTAATGATTAAGGGGAGCCGCTGTCACGCGCTGATTGATGGCAGCCTGCTTCCTCACAGTTGATCGTGATGATTTGCACACACATTTACACTCGATTTTTCTAATTCGCGGATTTTTAACAATCCGACTCGAAGGACCAATGTTGAATCTCCTGGAGGCAGCGTTTGTCCTCACAGTGGAGATTGCGTTCTATCCTGTTTCCCTGGATTATAGGGTCTCAATAACGAGAAGAGTATTGTTACTATACTTTATTTGAACGGTTTGACTACGCGTTTACATGTGTTATTTGTTACATGATTTTCTTATGAATCTTATTTTCTCACTGACTGAGAGTTTTGTTAAGACTCCCACTCAGTAAGATCCTAGGGGTGGAGCTTTTAGAGGAGGCCACGTCCTGATTGGCCAAGACCTACCCCGTACTCACATAAGATCCTACAACTACAATGGGTCTATTAATTGTTTTTGTCATATTATCTGTCTCTTATATAACGGGTGTCTAAATAAAAATTTGGTCAAAATTGCCATGAAACAAATTAGGTTGCCATTTAGTTGTGCGGTGTCAAGAATTTAATAAAAAGTTCTGTGTTTGTGTTTCATTTTTGATGTTTTGATTGTTATCTCTAGGACACACTTTCAATGTTTGTAATTTTTATCAAACCAATCTTGACCAGATTTTTATTTAGATACATGATATCTATAACAAGTGAAAATATATAACAACGGGCATTAGTAATAGCACCGGGCGATTCTTTCCTGGACTGTCTTTTAGAGTTTCAATTTCTTGCTGTATTTTGTTAAGGCTGTCCTGTAGTCTTCCTAGAGTCCCATCCTCCTAGCCCTGTTAAACACTTTCCAGTATTAGGTTTTAAGCCTGGCCAGTTCGACGTTCCACCAAGGTAGGTTCCTAAAGACCGCTTTCTTCGTAAGAGGTCAATATGCTCTGACCCATGTGAACTGAGGCTGCTTCCAAGTGCTCTACCGTGGCGATTTCGTAACGGAGGTCTTCAAGCTCAGTCGTCAGTTCACCAGTATGTTTTCTTAATGGACACTCTACACGAAAACGATGGCTCACCCAACACTCGACTTTTTTTACGATGTGTGACGGAGTCGTCAGAGTGAGGTCCAAAACCTCTTGGCGTATCGCGTTTATGAAGGTAGGCTCGTTGCCTCTGTTTATGTTTTACAAACATATTCGAGTAGGTCCTTCGTTCGTGTCCGAACTGTAACTGTTTGCTTCTCTTACTGCCCTAATAATTTATGAGGCTCTTCACTTTTTCTGAAGGGGTACTGGTCTCTTAACCAGGGAAGTAGGCTTTCCTGGGCAGTAACGCTGCTCTTGGATTTACACACCTGGTGTCTGCTTCTTGATAAACCTCCAAAACTCCAACCACTTGACGCTGCCTTTGAGTGCTGAAGATTTATCTTGATTCACTTTATTACCATGATTTCCGGCAGGTTCCTTGGGGGGTTCGCCAGAACTGCCTTGAACGAATGTGTAGCTAACTCGATAGCTAATCTTTTGAGATGTGTGTTGGGTGTCTACGGAGAGCGTGATCTTCAGTGTCGGACCGACCGAATTTCTCCGGATGACTCTCCTAGAGGCTTCAGACCTTCGTTTTGTGCTTCTACAAATGCCAGGATCTTTTCATTGGGGTATTCCTTGAAGGATGCTCCTTCTCAGCGCAGTGGCTTGTCAGCACACGTTAGATTAAGCCAGACCGGTTTTATTGGGATCTCCTTATTATTTGGAGCCGCCTTCCACTTCTCCACAATTTCGTTCAGAATCGCCTTTTGAATGGCTTCTAATTGCTCCATTGTCAGAGTTGTTCATCCTGAATTCAAATTAAAGAGAAATTGCTTTCAGTTTCAGAAGTTCTACTAAATCTAGAAAATAAAAAATGAGAAAGTGGTAAGGAGACAATTTTAAATCCTTTTTAAGAATATTTGGGCATGTACCATACATGACAATTGCACCTGTTGAGATAAATGACGCACTGAGATCTTTGGGACTTCTTCCATAACTTCTCAGTCTCAGTCTTTCAACCGGTTCAGATGTTCAAACATCCAGTCATCTACCACTACCTTATTTTCGGTTAACACTTCCAGTACTACGAAATCTTTTGCACGCATCGTTTTAGAACGTTCCGGAAATTGCTTGAGATAAACAATAAACGGATTTTCGGGCTAAGCCAAGAATATATACAAGAAAAAAAGAGCAAGAAGAAAAGGAGAAGGAAATAGCGTCCAATAGAAGTAAAAAAAACTAAAGAACACCGGAAAAGAAGAGAGAAGAGACATGGGACGAGCAGCAAGAAGGAGAGATGGAGACAGTAATAAAAAAATTACAAGAGATGCAAGACGAAATAAAAACAATAGGAGAGGAAAACAAGGGATTTAAGGAAGAGATAAAGCGATTAAGAAAATAGTCAAAAAGGAAGGAGGAGGAAAGGAAGCAAGAGAAGAAGCAGCTAGAAGGGAGAATAGAGGTTTTGGAGGGAACACAAGAGAAAACTAGAAGGAGGAATAATATAATAATCAAGGGATGGCAGAGTGAAAAGACTGAAGGAGAGGAAATTACGAGGGAGACAAACGCATTTATTAAAGAAATAATAAAAAAAGAAGTAGATGTGAGAAATGTGATAAAACTAAGGAAAACGACTAGACTGGTAGAATTAAAGAACTGGGAGGACAACATTAAATAATGAAAAATAAGAAAGTTCTAAGGGAAACAGAAGATAAGAATAAAATCTTCATAGAGAATGAATTAAAAAGGACAGAGCGGGAGGTACAAGGACAGATAAGGCAAAAATAGGAAAAGAAGATTGGGAGTGGAACGAAAGAAGTAAGAGACTGGAAAAGAAAATGTTTCGCTAAGGCAGAAGAGAGACTCAAATACACGGACAAGGATAATGAAAAAGGCGACGAAATGGAACAGCGACAGTAGGGGAAATAAGAAGAAACAAAAAAAACAGAGAAAACAGAAAACAAGACCAGACAAGAAGGAAAAAGAATAAGATTGGAAAAGAAAGAGATGGAAGAAATTAACAGAAAAGAAAGGGGAAAAGAAAAACTGGAGGATAGAGAGCAAAGAAAGCTGGAAAAATATAGGCTAAGCAAAGAGAAAGAGAAGAAAAAAAACCTGGAAAACGGAAAAAAAACACAAGCCAGGAAAATCGAGAAAAGGAGAAAAGAAAAACAACAATCGGGGAAATGAAAGAAGAGATAAGTATGGTATTCTGGAACGTACCGGGAATAAAAAACAAAGACAATGAATTTTGGGAGTATTTGAGAGAATTTGACGTAGTGGGAATGGTAGAAACGTGGGTTTAAGAAAAGGGGTGGGAAAAATTGGAAAAGAGAATGCCGAAAGTGTCAATATGCAGAGAGGAAAAGTAAGAAAGGGAGAGCTAAAGGTGGGATAATAATGGGGGTGAAAGAAGGACTGAAAGGAGAAAATGGAACTGAAGCAAAAGAAGAAAGAGGGATTATAGAAAGAACGGTGAAAATTCAACAGAGAAAATGGAGAATTGTAACAGTGTACAACAGAAGTATGAACGAAACGAAGAGAATAATAGAAGAGAGAGTAAAAGAGCAAGACGAAGGAACTTTAGTGAGTGGGGGGGATTTTAATGCAAGAATTGGGGAAAAAGTAAAACGGATAGAAGAGGAACAAGCAACAATAGAAGAAAGATCAACAAAAGATGGAACTGAAAACGCAGAAGGGGGAGTACTGATTAGCTTAATAGAAGAAAAAGAGTGGGACATACTTAATGGAAATTGCACAGGAGATGAGAAAGGGGAGTACGCGAATATATTGGACCAAGAGGGGAGATGTAATGGTGAATGAAGAAGCATGGGATGAAATAGAGAAATTCAAGTTGGGAGAAAGAATGGTATGCCTTTGGAAGTGAAGACAAAAGGAAGAGAGAAAGATAGAGGAAGTGTGAATAAGTTTAGAAGAAAAATTGTGAAGAATATTTGGACGGAAGAAGGAAAAGAAAATTAGAGCAAGACTTAGGGAGGCAAAATACGAAGAAACAGAGATAAACGAAAAGGTGAGGAAACTGAGTGATAACGTAAGAAACGCAACAAAAAAAAGAGATAGAGATAAGATAGAAGATGGGGCTGTGGGGGAACGAGTGGTGGGATATAGAATGCAGGAAGAACAAGAAGAAGAAGTTGCAGGAAAAGCAACTAAGGAAGAGTACAAGAAAGCACGCAAGAGGTTCAAATTAGTATGCAAAGAGAAGAAGCAAGAGAGACGAATGGAAGATGAAGGGTATAAAGACGGAAGAAGAGGTATGGAGAGAAAAAGAGAGAGGGAGTGAGTGATAAAATTACTATGGAGGAATGAAGAGAATGGGTGATGAAAACAGACAAGAAAACGAAAAGAGACAACAAGGAGTGGAAGAAATAAAAAAAGAGCAATAAGATTTGAAGAGAGAATGATAGAGAGAGGAGAGTGCAGAATTCAGCAAGAGCGTTTGAAAGAAAAAAGGAAAGGGGATTATGGAAAGAGAGGGAGGCATATTTCGAAAGAAACGGGTATGCAGGCGCGGAGATAGAAATAATGCGAGAGAGAGGCAGAGTAATCATAGATGAATTAGTGCAAAGAGATAGATTTTTGCAAGTGCAGGAAAGAAGAACTAGAATTAAGGAGTCGAGGTACAATGGGAAGTATGAAAAAATAATAACGGAAGAAATGCCAAAGTACCTAGGAAGAGAGAGTAGAAAAGAGAGAGTGATAATAGCAAGATTTAGATGTGGAAATGAGGAGAGAGAGAACAAATATTGGAGTGAGGATAATAATAGAGTATGCAGGATGTGTGGAGAAAAAAAGGAGACGATAGAGCACTTGTTGAAGGAATGCGTAGAATTGAGAAAGAGAGATGAGAGTAGAGAAGAAATTTTGAATGAGGACGGAAGAGGGATCGAATGGATGAAGAAGGTTGAGTGGAGAAGAGGGACAATATGTGGGGAGGGATAAAAAGCCAATTATTGTATTGAATTAATTATTTAGTTTTATTTATTTATATTATATTATACTAGCTGACCCGTCCCGGCTTCGCACGGTAATTTTATTTTATTAAGTATTTTATTGATATTCTAATGGCGGGCGATACGGGTGACAGGCCCGCGTGCATCTCCGCATGTAAACGATGCAAATCAGGAGTTTCAAACAGTGTAGTTTGTGTAAACTGTGGTTCAAGCTTCCACAAGAGTTGTGCCAAACTGTATAATGTGAAATCTTTGGAGTCCGGTGGAATTGTGTGTTGCACGGGATCGACCATGGTCGCTGACGATGATGATGCTTTCTTCGCGGCATTATCCGACTTATCTGGAGTGGAGAAGAAAATTGACATCAACATTTTTCATTATATAGTGAAACAAAAGGACCTCATCATAGGTGAACTTCAAGATAAAATCAAGTTAATGAATGCGCAAATTGAGTTTATGAATGATAAACATAGACTTTTTGTTGCTGATTCGACGTCACAAAAACGTGAAGAACCTTCAACGGTCAGTGCATCTCCAAAAAAGAAAATACCAGCTGTTTCTAGAACCGTGAAAAAATATTCGCCTGAGCCAGAAAATGTAATTCCTGACGTCAATTTACAAGCAGGGAAGAATCCAGTTTCAGGTAGTACAGGCTCTACTCCAGTACCCGGTCGTGTAATGGGTGACGTATCGCACGCAGTAGTTATTAAAGGAACTCTGGATCATGAACAACGCGATCCTCCATCCAAAGATGATTGGCATCAAGTCAAGCACAAGGAAGGAAGAAAAAGAATAAACCAGCGTGTTGTTGGGAACAACCGCGAGACTACTGTCAAAGGAGTGCCTAAGCAGGTGTCTCTTCATGTATGCAGAGTGGATCCCAAGTTTTCGTCTTCTGAGCTGCAATTAATGCTGCAACCTCACCTTCCTGAAGTAGCTTGCGAGGCGATAACTCCCAAACATCCTGAAATATATTCGTCATATAAGGTAACCATACATAAAGAGAATTTCAAGAAGGCCATGGATTCGTCCATTTGGCCGTATGGAGCCTGTGTAAGTCGTTTTTTAGAGAGGAGGATGACTCACAATGTCTCGAAACCCTAAAGTTTTCTCCCAAGTTACTTTTGTTAAATGTCAATACACTAAACGTAGATAAAATTAATGAACTTAATATCGAGTTAGATAATTTACATAGCGTGGATCTCCTATGCTTGACAGAAGTGGGAATCAAAAACTCTATCAGTGACACAGTGTATTTTAGTGGTTTCCAGCTAATTAGTTCTTACTGTAGGGCTGTCAGGAAATGTGGAGGTGTTGCGATATGGGCAAAAAATACATCACAAGCAGAAGAAATAAGCCTGGACCGCTATTGTGTTGAACAGCATTTTGAAATTTGTGGTGTTAAACTAAAAATTGGCAATTCCTCTACGGTGGTGTTAAATTGTTACAGATCCCCTTCTGGTGATGTTCCTTTATTTTTTGACAAGATTGAGACCGTTCTCAATTCTTTGTATAAACCTAATCTACAATATGTGTTATGTGGTGACTTTAATTTTGATATGTATACGTGTCCGAATTTTAATTCTATGTGTGTTATATTAAATTCCTTTGACTTAAAACCCGTGGTGAGGTGGCCTACACGTGTAACGTCCACCTCTTGTACTCTGATTGATCAGATTTTTATCAATTTTAATAATGACGGAGCATGCGTAGTTCTTGATAATAATATATCTGACCACAGAACTGTCATGTTAGAATTGTTTTGTGATAATAAACTACAGCCAAATAAGTCATATTGCTATAAACGAAAATTCAGTACAAACTCAATCAATAACTTTGAAAAAGATTTAGATAAAGAACACTGGGAATCTCTTCATTACATTAACGACACCAATTTAGCGTTTGAATCATTTTACAATACGTTTGTATATTATTTTAATGTGAATTTTCCTTTTAAGAAATATTCTATAACAAAAAACAAGACCTGGATCAACGATCGCGTCCGTTCGTCGAGCAGATCCTTGAGAGATCTTCACTGCCTAAGGAAGGTGTATCCAGACTTGACTGAAGCTTACAACGTTGCACGTAAGAGACACAACAACTTAATCAAAACCGTGAAGAAAAATTACTATCAGAATAAGATCGTGAATGCCAGCAACCCCAGCAAAGGCATGTGGGCTGTGGTTAACGAGTTGACAAATAAGGGTAATAAGCGAACGGCTAACCCTGTAATAAAAGACAATGGTAAAATTATTGACGATCCTCAAACCGTAGCATCAATGTTTAATGAGTTGTTTGTACAAATTCCTAAAGATACTGTTGGCAAAATACCGAATACTGCGAATAATAATCCTCTTTCTTTCAGATCTCGTAATGTGCTGAATAGATCGTTGTTTCTGAGGCCCTTCAATGAAAGTGAATTATTTGCTCTTTTAAATAATAAATTAAATAATAAACGGTCTGCGGGGCCAGATGAAATACCTATATTTCTGGTTAAAAAAGTTTTACATGTAATCATTAAACCCCTTACGTTATTAGTCAATCTATCTTTCTTAAATGGAACGTTTCCAAGCATATTAAAAACTGGCAAGGTTGTGCCAATTTATAAAAGTGGGGATTCACACAGTGTGTTAAATTACCGCCCAGTAACAATATCCTTTAGTTTATCTAAAATATTTGAGTACTGTTTCTTAAACCGCTTGATGTGCTTCCTTGATACACACAATATTATTGCCCCTCACCAACATGGTTTTCGTGAGGGACATTCCACTATGACTGCGCTAATATCATTTTATAATAAGTTAATCGACTCCATCGAGTCGGGTGAGTGTCCTGTTGGTATATTTTTTGACCTAAGCAGGGCGTTTGACTGTGTGAATATAAATAAATTGTTATCAAGTTTATATGATCTGGGCATAAGAGGCAATGCTTTAAATTGGTTATCCTGTTTTCTTACTAATCGTCACCAATTTGTTCAAATACGTTGTAACAATCAAAATGGCGTGGCCGAAGTCAAGTCGGAACTGCTGCCCTTGGGTATGGGGGTTCCTCAGGGGTCAATACTGGGTCCGGTTCTCTTCATTTTATATGTCAATGAGCTGGATCGTGTGCTGGCAAACAGTTTCTCTATAATGTATGCTGATGATTTGTCTACTGTAATTTCTTCAAATTCACGTACCGAGATGTTGCACCAATGCGATCGGGTTGTTCTTGATATTTCTAATTTTTTTCATGAACGTCTATTATACTGCAATGCAGCCAAGACCTGTCTCCTTCAGTTTCACAATAGACAGAAGCTATGTCAAAATATCACTTTGGAAATAAGTGATGTGCTAGTAAAGAGTGACAATTTTAATGAAGTTAAGTTTTTGGGGTTGTTAGTTGATGAATGTCTAAGTTGGAAAACACACTGCAGTAGTATTGTCAACAAATTAGCTTCCGTTGCGTACTTATTCAGAAATCTGAGAAGTGTATTAGATGTAGAACAGTTGAAAAATCTGTACTTTAGTAGCGTTGAATCAAGACTACGATATGGTGTCTGTCTGTGGGGCAACTCTGCCTCATCACGGGAAGTGTTTCGGTCTCAAAAAAAAGTATTACGCTGCATGTCTGGTGTTCATAGGACTCATTCATGTAGAAATATTTTCAAGGGGTATGGAATCTTGACATTACCCTCGTTATATATTCTTGAAATCTGTGTGTACATTTTCCGGAATAAGGAAAGTTTTCCACTTATTAGACATGTGCACAATGTTAACACTAGGAATAAAAATAATATTTATGTTCGTCAGGTCAAACTCAACTTGACATTTAGGTCGCCCAATAATTATGGACCAATTATTTTCAATAATATACCTGAAGCTATAAAAAATGCAGTAGGACTAAATAGTTTTAAAAGACAGTTAAAATTGTACTTATTAGATAAATGTTTCTACACGATAGATGAGTTTCTCAGATGAGTTTTATCATGTAGCATAATATGTGTATACATAATAATATGATAAATTGTATGTATAATTCTTTTTTTATAACATGTTATTTGTTATTGTTCTCTATTTTTGTATTGTTTAGTTGTATTGTCCCCTTTTCTTTGACTAATTCCTATACAAATGTGACATTTGTCAATATGGAAATAAAGGTTATTATTATTATTATTATTATTATTATTATTTACTACTTTAATAATTTAAAAAAACCGTTTCTTAGTGAGTGCCTACGTGGTAAAAGAAGTAAGTGTGCAAAATTTTATTGCAATCTATTTAGTAGATCTAGGGATTACCTCCCGCGCATGGTTACCCCCTGTGGAATCGAATTTTGAAAAACTGTTTCTTAGTGGGCGCTTACGTGGTAAAATAAGTAAGTGTGCAAAATTTCATTGCAATCGGTTTAGTAGATCTAGGGATTAACTCCCCCGCCCCATTACGCCCCTTTGGAATGGAATTTTGAAAAACCGTTTCTTAGTGAGCTTTTTCGTGGTAAAAGAAGTAAGTGCGCAAAATTTCATTGCAATCGGTTTAGTAGATCTAGGAATTAAATCTCCCGCCCCGTTACCCCCCTTTGGAATGGAATTTTGAAAAACCGTTTCTTAGTGAGCGCCTACGTGGTAAAATGAGTAAGTGTGCAAAATTTCATACCAATCGGTTTAGTGGATCTAGAGATTAACTCCCCCGCCCCGTAACCCCCCTTTAAAATGGAATTTTGAAAAACCGTTTCTTAGTGAGCTTATACGTAGTAAAAGAAGTAAGTGTGTAAAATTTCATTCCAATCGGTTTAGTAGATCTAGGAATTAACTCCCCCGCCCCGTTACCCCCCTTAGGGATGGAATTTTGAAAAACCGTTTCTTAGTGAGCTCATACGTGGTAAAAGAAGTAAGTGTGCAAAATTTCATTGCAATCGGTTTAGTAGATCTAGGAATTAACTCCCCCGCCCCTTTCCCCCCTTTGGAATGGAATTTTGAAAAACCGTTTCTTAGTGAGCGCTTACGTGGTAAAATAAGTAAGTGTGCAAAATTTAATTCCAATCGGTTCAGTGCATCTAGAGATTAACTCCCCCGCCCTGTTACCCCCCTTAGGGATGGAATTTTGAAAAATTGTTTCTTAGTGAGCTCATACGTGGTAGAAGAAGTAAGTGCGCAAAATTTCATTGCAATCGGTTTAGTAGATCTAGGGATTAACTCCCCCGCCCTGTTACCCCCCTTAGGGATGGAATTTTGAAAAATTGTTTCTTAGTGAGCTCATACGTGGTAGAAGAAGTAAGTGCGCAAAATTTTATTGCAATCGGTTCAGTGGATATAGAGATTAACGGAGCGGGGGGCCCCGTTACCCCCCTTTGGAATGGAATTTTTAAGTAAGCATGCAAAGTTTCATTGCAATCTCTTCAATGGATCCGGAGATTTCGTGATGAGTCAATCAGTGAGTGGTATTTGGATTTTATATACAGTATGTCCCCGGATTGAGTTTACAAGAGGAAAAAAAAAATTATTTTTGACTTTATGCCAAAACCTCAAAAGAATAAGATTTTTTGCTTGTCCTGAAACCAGCAAATCTGTAATTAAAAGTTTATTATTCTGACTCAGTGGAAAGAAAAGTTCATTTTTCTCTTAATTTTGGACTTATAAATTTTTTTCTCTGCTGTTTAAATCCCATCACATTGGCGATTTTATTTTTTTGACAACGATGTCAGGTTGACAAATGAGTTTACGCAAGTTAAATAACAAAAATGTTTGTGAAAAAATTAATTTTAATAAATAGCAACTCAAAGAAGCACCTTTAACATAAAAAAACTAATTTTTAACAAGAACAATCATTAACCCCTCACCCATTTCTGCGCACAATTCTACACTAAAACGAAGCTCCTTGAAACTTTGAATTTCTTCGATGGACAATGATGCCACCGCGTCCCCTATTCGATTTTTTAATTCTACAGCATTATTAGGTAGGTTGTCACTATACACAATTTGTTTTAAACGTCCCCAAAAATAAAAATTCAAAATTGTTAAATCGGGACTTCTGGCAGGCCAGAATACTGGACCATTTCTTCCAATCCACTGATCTCCAAATTTAACGTTTAACCAGTCAGTAACAATGCGCGAATAATGTGCAGGACAACCGTCCTGCTGAAAAAACATTGTACGCCGGTAATTAATTTCTAAAGCATCAAGTTCATCGTTAAGAAAATTTTCTAACATGTCTAAATATGTGTGCTGATTAACGTTGTTATCAAAAAAGTATGGACCCATTATAGCGTGATAACCAACAGCACACCATACATTTACTTTGGCAAAATACTGGCGACCTTTTAAAATTCTGAAATGCGGATTAATATCGCTTCAATATCTTACATGCTGTGAGACAACTGTCCCATTGGTAGAAAATGTTGCCTCATCAGAAAACATTATTCTGCGATAAAAGTTTCGGTCTCTCGATATTTGATCTCCCCTCCAAAAACAAAAATATAATCGTGTTGCATCATCCCCCGGTTCCAATGTATGATTAAATATCGGTTTGTATGGGTGAAATTTCTTCTCTTTCAAAATCCTTCCAACACCAAAAGGGTAGCAGCGTCGTCTTTATACATAGTACAGTTTCTTCTGTTTCTTTAAATTTTTAACAGATCCAGTTGTTAAGAACTTTTTTAGCAGTTTTTGGGCCCCCATACGTGAAACTTGAGTATTGGGAAATTTCTCATTGAACTTTTCAATAACAGAACGATAACTTTGCTCACCCGTACCATAACATTGAATCAAATAAATTCTCTGCTCCAAAGTCAACATTTTATATACGTTTACGACAGTAAGCTGTCACACAGTTGTCAAATTAATAATAAATTAATCATTAGCAAGTCCAAAATCAAGAGAAAAAATATGTTTCTTTCAACTCGGTCAGAATAATATTACAGATTTGCTGGTTTTCAGGACAAGCAAAAAATCTTTTTCCTTTGAGGTTTTGGCGTAAAGTCAAAAATAAAAAATATTTTCCTCTTGTAAATTCAATCCGGGGACATACTGTATATAGATTTAATTTTGAGTGATAGGAAATATATTAATTGGATAATTTATAAACCCGTACAGTAAAATAAACGGATTTTCAGCACGAAATTCTTCCCAGGTATCCGGAATAGAATGTTTCCAAATTCCGTTTACTTTTGTTGCATTGTGAACATAATATTCCAGTAAAAAAGACTTTTTTTCGACTGAAAAACGCATTGTACGGGTTCCATCCAAGTGAAGTTTTGCAAAAGAACAGATTTTTATTCCAAATCAGATTTGATAACTCAATGACTTTTTACACATTCTTATTGATCGAGTATATACTCAAAATTTTGGATACAGTAGGATCACTGATTTTGTTGCTCACATGTAAGAAATTGATAAACCAAACCAGGAGAATTAATTTATAACGAGTGAGCAACAAAATTCGTGATCGCAGTTGGCTAAACGTATATCGGTTCTTTTACTTTACTGTTACTGTTAGTACTGTGTACATTAATCGTCAATTCACATTACTCGATTACTTTTTACACATTCGTATCGATCAAGAATCGACTCAAAATTTTGGATTCGGAGGCTCCTATGATCACGAATTTTGTTGCTCACTCGTTACAAATCAGACCAGCTGTGACCAATCGAGGAACCGGTCCAAAAAGGATCTTTCCCCTGTGCTGCACTTGTTTAATATAGCGCCATGAACCACGATATTTGGTTTGAATAGATCAATTATTACATAATTCAATATTTCGTTTTTTATCATAGTTTGGTACGCCGACACTAGGGTAATCTTGCGATAATACCCGGTAATATAATGTATTAGATATTAGATATTTTAATAATAACTGCTATTTCTTGTCTGTTGCGACGCGTGCTACCACAGATAATGAAAATTGGTCTTTGACTAATAAGATTGTGAATATGTTTGATAGAAAAGCAAAACAACGTTTTAAATAAAGCTTGATATAATTTTTTTATTGTCATAATTTTGGCTTAGTGCATATTTATTCAATATAAATGGGTGACCTTGATGATATTGAACTAATCCTTTTGAACAGTAAAAGAAGTTAAACAATATGGAATTACAGTCTTCCTGTGATAAAACAAATTATTAATTTATCTAAAACCGTCACTTCACGAACGTCTTGCTTAGGAGATGATATAATTAGATAATAGTGAATCATAATTTCAAGAAAAAATAATTTGACAATGGCCAAAAAATAGATTGGTATTTGTTAACAAACTCGATATGATGATGAGTACCTTTCCTAAAATTTATTGATAAGTACATAATACATCGTTCAAGATAACGAATGATTGTTTCGTAGAAATATGTTTTAGGTGGTGTACCAATATGTATAAAAAAATTAGAGCATTTATAAGTGTACAAGTCCATTAAAGGAAATTCAAACTATTTAGTTTAGTTTTTATCATAGAGGTAATTAGAATTGATTTTATAAGTATGTATTATTTTTTATATGTAATATATGAATTAACTGAATTGATGAAACTACATGGTAACTCCATTAATCATAATTTACTTATTTTAATTTTGAATTAGGTGAATCACTTATACATAACGGGCTATTTATTTTTTGATGATTACTCACAATCAGTTGAAATGATGATGGAGATTTGAGTTTAGTGGTAACGTTTTTCAGAATCTACACCATCACGAATCTTATGAGTGGACTTCATACCTCAGACGTCAATAAATCAAACTTTCTGAATTGCAAGAGATAAACTTTATATCACCATTTATATACCAAATTTAAATGTGCTAGCAATAATACGTCTCTGATAGATAAGTTATATTCCAACAGTTAAGATAACGCCAAAATATGCCCAAATTTTCATTTAACGTGTATGTTTGCTCGATGCAAATATCTAATGACAAAAATCGATATCGAGATACAGTGTACAGTAAAGAGAAACCAAAACAGAATGTATACATAGAAGATAAAGAAGGACATATTATAGGCTATTATTAAACGGTGAATTGGAAGAAGAAGATGGCATAGAGCTGCCGGAGCCAACACAAGATACAATTCGTATGAACAATGTTCAAACAGGGGGTGGACCCTCTTCTGTCAAAACACTATTTTCTGACCATTTGAATATTGATAGAAAAGTATTAATTTCTATTTCGATATACTTCTGCATATCCCCTAAAATGAAAGGAAAAACAAGATATATGTTACATTATTAAATCTAATGTACTGAAGAGATGCTTACCTAGTGATTTAATTTTGCAGTGAGTGCAATCTATAGCACCAATCACTCGAGGGAAAGAGGATATACTATAGCAGCTGCCCTCATACGAGGTTCCTAGGACGCAGATAAGTCCAGGAAATCCTAGTCATATTTATAGTAATATTTGATTATTATTGTCTGGAACATTAATGTGTCCTTGCTAAATAATTCTGTTTTTACCTCTGGAGTAGGCCTGTTGTTTGTTGGTCTAGAATATTTTTTAAATTAACCTGTTGATTAATTGGTGTTAATTAATGAATTTAATTATTCCAACTCCTGGAATTCCAATAAGGACCCCGAAGGTCATTTCCCTTTTCTTGTTTTGAGAATAACCTCCACTGCGAGGTCGGGCATTTGTAAGTTTTTGTTGACATTACCACCGAATATATATTTGTTCATTGGCTTTGGTGTTAAATGAGGAAGTATGTTTTGAATCACCCATAACAGTATTCATTGTTTTATGGTAATCTCTCCATATTTGTTGAATGAATCGATGGGGTTTGAAGAACTCTAATCTAACATGTCACTGTTATTTATTTACTTTGTAATTTCAAAAATATTTAAGTCGGAGAATAATGAAAGTGTGCAGCTCTTTTGGAATGTTTTTACATTGTGAAATTATTCTGATGTTGCTTTAAAGCGATTTTAATAATAGTCTAGAAAAAGAAACCTTTCTGCTTGTCCATATCCTGTCTTAAAAATCATCTTTAATGGAATTTCATCACAAATTCTGTCATTCGATCGTGCATGAAAAGACATGGAAAGTGGTAATATCGTTACAGATTAAAAAAATTAATAAAGTATCTGAAGCAGATATTATTTTAAAAATTTACATAAAAATGCTGTCAAGTTGAAGTGTAGAAAACATGATACATTTGATCTTATAATAAGTACTTAATTATCCTTGTCTTCTAATTTTTTAGCTTTTTGAATGAACTGCATCGAGTCCGTCGTCATGGCGTATGGTTTGTTTTCAGTTCCATCATTGATCGCCGTGTCCTCGGAATAGCAGATAAATAATGTATCCACAATTGTCTAAAAAATATGATTTTAAATTCACAATTAGGACCGTTATGGTCCAACTTACATCAAATACGCCAAATACTATCACAACAACAACAATGTTTAGAAGGAAACTAATTATTGTTGCAATCCAAACATGGGCGTCATTCTACATAAAAATTTAATGATTATTTATAACATAAAAAATTAACTTTACCAAAAATATTCCATACGCAATGGCTGTTGAAATCACCAACAGTAAATACTGCAACATTGCAAGAACAAAACCTCCAATGGAATTGAGTGCAAAGACAAAACCAACATTCTTGACAAGCATGTTAGCAGCTCTTTTTCCTGATCTAATAAAAGACTGTCCATATATACCTAAAAATTAAGTTCATATTAATAATAATACCAAGAAGGCGTTAATTAATCTTTTACCTGTTTCAATATATGCATTTTTTGATAAAAATGTAAAAAGTGCTTCAATATTTCCACAACAGCAGTCAAAGAGACAGCGAAGTTTGGAAGAGGATATAAGAGATTTGATTATTGCTTTAAGAACAGCTATCAGAGTTATAATGAACGAACCGAAAGCGATGGTTCCTAAATGAAATTTCATTGTGTTAATAAAACTGATAGAGATAGGGGAACTAACTTCATTTCTAAAAAAATTAATCAATAATTATTAAGGTCGACATAATTTAATACCTACTTTTTGAAAAACCATTGCGCCACACTTCCTGATACAACCATGTACTGACATCCCGAGAAGAACTGAAGAGCCCACAAAGTCACAATCAAATTAAAAATCAATGTAAATTTCATAACTCCATTCATTTTATAGTAGTAGTTACCACCGCTTTCAACCCTTGTAAGATCTGCTGATGTTCCCATGTAAGTTGTTGTAGTTATCATTAAACTAAGTACAAGTAATTGTAGAGTTAATGTCTGAAGGAAGATTAACAATATTCATTTTCACTGTTATTAATTTACTTACGAGAACTGATAGAAAAACTATGGCTGGCATTGCAAACAAAGCTTTTGCAGCTTCTTTGTATAACAATATAATCAATTGGATCCGTTTTATGAAAATTATAAATAATATTAAAATTATGATGGCAAAGAAAGTTGACAGAAGAGCCAGAGCCAAATATCCTTGTTTAGCTCCATCTGTAATCTCTGCCCGACTAAATGTCACCCTGTAAAAGGAATTATATTCTTGCTCATCATTAAAAAATACTTACCAGAAAAAAACTGCCAAACTGATTGCAACAAGTACACCTAGAACGGAAACTCCCCAGATTACCACACCAGGAATATATCTAAATACAATCAAGGTAATTATACACAGAACTGTAAAATTAAAATTATTATTTTAAAACTTTTAGTAAATAAATACTTGTACTTGTGTTGATTATGATTACTATTAGAAACTTCCACCATAATTTCAAAGAATAATTCCAAAGATTCTAAAAACAAAAAAAATCACGGGATGGTATAAAACATAGTATTTTACTTTGTACCACATTTTCTATTTTTGTCGTATCATCATCCAACGAATCTCCATAACAAGTATTTCCATCGCTTATACTGAAAAAAATCAGTAAAAATGTAATCAGTGTCTAAATAAAAATGTGGTCAAGATTGCCATGAAACAAATTAAATTGCTACCTAGTTGTGCGTTGTCAAGAAGCAGACGGTGTTTTGAACACCTTATTTAATGAAAAGTTGTTCGTTTGTGTTTCATTTTTGATGTTTTGTTTGTTATCTCTAGGACACACGTTCAATGTTTGTAATTTTTACCAAAGCAATCTTGACCAGATTTTTATTTAGACACCCGATAGTTTTTGTAAAATTCGAAAATAGTATATTATGATACGAGTTTTATAAGAAGCATTTTGTCGCACCCACGGGTTAAAACGCCCGAGTAAATGCGGCAAAATGCCTTATAAACAAGTTATCATACAGTATTTTTTCTACTCTGCCACTTTTTATACAAAATATTAAAATTTCACAATCTAGGGAATTTCGCGTCGGTTGGCCACGTATTAACGGCGGCTATGAAAAAGAATTAATTTTAAACGTCAATAAATGAGTTCTGAAGTTCTTCAATGTACGCCCCCAGAAATACGGGCTTTGGCAAAAATACGATGAACAACGTGCTACCTTCAGTCACGCGAGGTATGCACTGACGAACGCGATATCTTTCTGGCCCTAGAAAATCCCAATCTCCCCATCCACAAAATGTTTAGAATCGAATCCGGCCGCACAAGCAAGTGGGCCCCCCTTATCCGCGTCATCACTGACCGGAGACACAAACACCCTTAATAATTTCCTGACGCGCACAGCATCACAGTTTTCGACAAGCGCCATCAGTGCACTTGTTTGTGTTACCAGCTTGACCACCCCCAGACAGAATGACTACCCAACAAAATCGCGTGCCCCAAAAGCACGTGAAGCCACCCCCAAACACGTGCCAATAATAGTAATGCCAATTCCCATCGACAGTTGTTGCTGTTGAATTGGCAATGAAATCATCACGCACATCATTTCTTCCAGAACGTAACACTGCCCCCTCCTTAAACGTCCAAAACGCACTTCCATCCTGGCGGAATTACAGTTTGCTCCTTTTCAGCATCCAGAGGTGCCAGGAAAGTAACAGTCGACATTCTGAGAAGTCAGCATGCGAGATCACATCGGTTCATAGCATCCGAGCACTCAAATTCTTTATCTCTCTCAGATCCACCGCATGACGCTACTCTTCTGCTATTCTAACATCCCATTTCCCTCTCTAAAAGACCTGTTTGTGGGATACCAGAAAGCCGAAATTACCAGTTAAAAACTGACCAACAACAGCCAAACACATTCTCTATCTCTCTTTCCCTCTCTCTCTATCTCGTGGATACGGAGACGGCGCCTCCCGGACCCGAACCCCTCCAGCACCGAGCGCGGCAGAAATCTACACTATATAATTTAATTAACGACGACGATCCTGGCACTGGTATTCTGCGGTTTTCCAGAGCTGTAATCATTTGAAATCACAGCTCGAAACTCATTCAGTGCTCTGTGCGACTGTTTGATCACAGACTATGTATTTATTTTTTAATGTATTTGTAACATATTACATTATATATATTTTAGCTTTCTGTTCTCCTTCTCCATATAAACTTTAACTATGCTAAGTCTCACTCCTTCGTGCGCGCAATATGGTTAAAAACGGGTACAAAAGATTCTCTTTATGTATTTACGTATTTGTAACACATATTACATTATATAGATTTTAGCTTTCTGCTCTCCTTCTCCATATAAACCTTAACTATGCTACGTCTAACTCCTCCTTGCGCGCAATATGGTTAAAAAGGAGTACAAAAGTTTCTCTTCACGTATTAATATAGAAAGTATGGAATAAAATTTCACTCAGCGGCGGGTAAAGGGACGGTGAATTTGGGGGTGATTTTTCTCAAAATGCTTATAACTTGAAGGTCGAGAATGTTAGAGGCCTGAGAATTGGCACTGGACTCTCATCTTAAAATAACTAGACCCGTGTTTGACGATTTTGCAAAAATTTATTTACAAACACCGAAAAAGGGGCGTAAATGGGGAGGGCAGTTTTCCTGAGAATTCTCATAACTGGAAAACAAACGGTGTTCCATACGTGAAAATTGGAATCTAGATTCTCATTTAATAATCACTGAAGGTGTTTTTGAGGATTTTGCAAAAAATAAATTACCAACTGTGGAAAAAATTTGGTGGATTTGGGAATGATTTTTCTCAAAATTCTTATGACTTGAAGACTGACAATTTTACAGGCATGAGAATTGGCACTTGAACTCTCTTTTGAAAATAACTCGTCCCGTTTTTCACGATTTAAAAAAAAAAAAAAATACCAACTGCGGAACAGATTTAGCGATTTTTCTCAAAATTGTTATGGCTTGAAGACTGACAATTTTACAGGCATGAGGAGTAGCACTTGAACTCTTCTTTAAAAATAACTCGACCCGTTTTCGACGATTTTCCAAAAATTTATTTACAAAAGATAAAGGTAAAGGGGGGAAAGGGGTAAGAAGTTTTTCTCAAAATTTGTATAACTCGAAAACCCAGAATGTTAAAAACGTGAAAGTTGGGATTTAGAGTCTGCTTTAAAAATAACTAGACCCATATTTGACGAATTTGCAAAAATGTAATTATCGACCAAGAAAAAAATTTTGAGGTGGTTTCAAACAAAATTCATATAACTTGAAAACAAACAGTGTTAGATACGTGAAAAAGGGATCTAGATTCTCTTTTTAAGAAGACTGGACCCGTGTTTGACAATTTTCGAAAAAAAAAAATTACCAACTGCGGAACAGATTTAGCGATTTTTCTCAAAATTCTTATGGCTTGAAGACTAACAATTTTACAGGCATGAGGATTAGCACTTGAAATCTTCTTTAAAAATAACTCGGCCCATTTCCGACGATTTTTCAAAAATTTATTTACAACCCGTTTTTGACAATTTTCCAAAAAATAAAACAACTGCGAAAAAAAGGGGAGGGTGGATTTGGGAGCGATTTTTCTCAAAATTCAATCACTTGAAGATCGACAATGTTACAGGCATGAAAATTGGCACTTGGACTCTATTAAAAATAACCCGTGTTTGACGTTTTTGCAAAAAATTTTCATTTTACAAACCGCGAAAAAGGGGAGTAAATGGGGATGGTGGTTTTCCTGAGAATTCTCATAACTGAAAGAAAAAGTCTTACACACGTAAACATTGGTATCTAGATTCTCCTTTTAAGAGGGCGAATGAAATCGATTTAGGCAACCATTCTTACAACGAAAACATGCTGTTTTTGTTAGAGGGAAACACAGATCACAAGAAAGCAATCGAGTTGAGATTTTTACACAACTTAAAATAAAGTCAAACACATTTCAACGTAGTTTAAACAGAGTAATAGCTGATCAATCTAGAAAAGAAATACTTTTGAGCAGTGCATAATACCTTTGTGTTTCAATCTATGTAGTTTTTAGCCACTTTTTATTTCACGTTTTGCCAATTTCCTCTAAAAATAATTGAGATTGTCTGGTTGCCAAGATCGGGCAAAAATCGGGGTTAGCGTAGAGGTTTAGTTTAGCAAGTCTCTAATAGAGGCCGCCCAACAACAAGCCAACGTAGAGTTCCTCTATGCCAACGGAGCCAACGGCTGATGTCAACAACAATAATTCACATTTGCGAATTATCTTGTAGTCTGGTTCAGAAATTAAAAACCGTCTTGGTACTGCGAGTTAAGATACGTGTGATAGCTCATTGGATTCGTAATAATCTCTAGAAAAATGTGCAAAAGTTTCAAACCCGCACACTAACAATTGCAAAAATTGTTAACAATTAAAGAATCCCAGAAAAGTTTTTTTTTTACAAATAACTCGAAAACTATCAATGGTAAAAAAAATAAAAAAACAGATTCTTAAAGAAGGGGAAATTTCGAAACCGGCCGTTGGAAATAAAATATGTAGTATATTTTATTACAAGGCCAGAAAATGTCATTTTGCAAGTGCGAGCACAGTTTGTGGAAGCGAGGCGTAGCCGAGATTTCACAAGTGCAAGCACTTGCAAAACAGTTTCGGACCGTGTGATAAACGAAACTTTTTCGGCCGACAAAAGATTTTCATTGTTCACTTTTGTAGGGGGGCCTCATGCCTCATGGGGGCCCACGTGTCTCAAAGAACTCCCTTTGCCCCCCTGTTTCAAGGGCTCCACATGTCGAAAAAAAAACATGTCTTAAAGGGCCCCCTTGGGGCCCCCCTGTTCAAGGGACTTTGTTATTGTCGTTGCCCTATACCAAGGGGCCCCCCTGTAATTTTTCCGATGTTTTAATAGTAGTTATTCTGCTATTCGGGGCGGAGACAAATACAACGAAAATAAAAGTTTGCATTGAAAAATCCCTAGTTTCCATTTTCTAGTCTAGGCAGGCGAATATCCTTTTCAAGCCGATTTGGACGATTGGAAATAGTATATTTTATTACAAGGCCAGAAACATTTTGCAAGTACGAGCACAGTTTGTGGAGGCGAGGCGTTAGCCGACACTTCACAAGTGCAAGCACTTGCAAAACAGTTTCGGGGCGTGTGATAAACGAAACTTTTTCGGCCGACAAAAGATTTTCATTCTTCACTTTTGTAGGGGAGCCTCATGCCTCATGGGGGCTCCCGTGTCTCAAAAAGCATTTTGGGCCCCCCTATCACAGGGGCCCCCACAAGTCTAAAGGGACCCTCATAACGCATAGGGGCCCTCGTGTCTTAAAGATCCCCCTTGGGGCCCCATGTTGCAGGGGCCCCAACAAATCTAAAGGGGCCCTTATAACACATGGGGGCCCTCGTGTCTCAAAGAGCCCCCTTGGGCCCCCCTGTCTCAAGAGCTCCACATGCCAAAGACAAATCCAACGAACATAAAAGCTTGCATTGAAAAATCCCTAGTTTCCATTTTCTAGGCTAGACAGGCAAATATCGTTTTAAAAATTCTTAAGGGCTGATGATGGCAGTAGTGTTCTGCCGAAACATGTTCCATTTGTAATTTTACGCTCATTAAAGTTTGTGGAGTTCGACTTAGATATATTTAAATTTTAATTAATAATTAGATAAAAAATTAAGCAATTATTTTAAACAAATGGACTAATTACATTTTTTTTAATTACATATTTTGTTGCCATATTTTCTAATACATAATATACTAGCTGACCCGGCAAACTTTGTAAGGCCTCAGAATCAATATGGGGGCTTTGTGCCCCCATATCCATGTTTTAGTAGTTATTCTACTATTCGGGACGGAGACAAATCCAACAAATCAAATATCATGAAACCCCTTCTTGAGTTATAAACCAAAGGGGGGGGGGGCTGCGCCCCCATGTCCATGTTTTAATAGTTATTCTGCTATTCGGGGCGGAGACAAATCTAACAAATCAAATATCATAAAAATTGGTCTATCCCAAGGGGGCCCCCTGGGCCCCCCACATCCATCTGAAAAATAGTTTACCACCTATTCTCATACCTACCAAATATTGGTCGTAAAGCATTTTTCACATGGAAATGGGGGCCCAGGGGGCCCCCTTGGGCTGGACCTGTGTTATTGATTCTGGCGTTATATTACGTTTTCCCATATTCGACTGATTGGCACACAGCCACACAAACAACTAATAAAGAAGGAACTAATATGCTAAAATCATTATTTTTTTCCAGTTCTTAGTAATGTGCCGCCAGCACGTGCATATGTGAATATCAATTTTTTTATGGGAAAAGTGCCGATCTGCGTCTCGAGTCGAATGTTCCAGTGTAACAATTTAAGCAAAATTGAAGATTATGTATAAAACACCTAAATTAAACCTGTTTATTCCACTCGCGCTAAACGCGCTTCTTCTCGCAAATAAACGATGGTGTAATTCACTTGGATAATATTTATTATCGAATTATAATAAAATAAAAATTTATCAAGTATAAATGTATTAGGTGTTATTTATTTAATAATAATTTGTAAACTACTGAATTAGAACTTTTTGCAAGAAAAGTCCTTTTCTAGATTTTAAAAGGTCGACGGGAGAATCTTTCCAATTTTACAGCAACTTAATTCAGTTCTCGTCTCTCGTATTTGCAGTCACGAAGTTCCCCCACTACCGCCATGCTCCCCCGTACACAAATTTGTGATATTTCGATGATTTCGACATTTCGACGCTACAGTGGCTACCTCTTTAATTTGATAGACTAACTACCCAAGATGTATTTTTCTGCAATTCGCCGTAAGTTGGATGATGGCGCCACATTAATTACGCACCCTTAAGAAGACGGGACCCGTGTTCGACGATTTTGAAAAAAAAAAAAAAAAAAATACCAACTGCAAACAAACAGTACGTGAAAACTGGAATATTGCTTCTCCTTTTAAAATGACTAGATGCGTGTGTGACGATTTTACAAACAATATTTCTTTTTTTACCTTTTGTTATTTTTTTAATTGAAAACTGATTTAAGCGGTTGTACCAATTTAAGCCGACCCCAATTTACGCAGGCAAAGCTGCGGGTAATGGCCAGTTTATTTATATTTGTTGAGAAAAATATTTAGATTTCTAAAATTTTTGAGCCAACTGTAAAGTTGGAGTGTTGTTTATTTAACTAAGATCTTAGATATCTGCAATCTTCTAATTTGTTACAAGACAAACGATAAAAAAAGCAATACTTACTATCCCGGTGGACAACTGGATTCACACGTTCTATCATGTGTTAATATATTAATAATTTCGAATCTAAAATAAATAAACGGTATTATCAGGTTAATTAGAAATAACATATAATAATACGGTTGGTTGGTATAGTCTTTTCCAGAACAGGCAACGCCGTCGACCTTTTTGTTGTTAACTCCGCACAGATTAGCACAATTATCATGACCATGTGTTAATCTTCTTATATCAGATTTCACAAGGGTGTATATCATAAACGGGGCCTAAAGAAAAAGTATAAAATCAATTAAAAAAATTATGGATTTAAATGGTTTACATACATTATATATTATTAATCTGTTTATTACATGTTGCAAATAAAAATGCAACATTTTAAACAAATAATTCTTTAAGAAGAGGTGTCACTTACCAGAACTAGCATTAAAACTCCAAAAATTACAAAACCCTTTTTGTCCGTAACGATACGATTACTTGAAGGTGTTGGTAACTCCACATAGTCCGGTTCCTCTGTTCTAAGTTTCATAAATTCATGAGGCTTAAAAGTAAAATAAATCAATTAGAAGTAACAGCAAGTTTATCAGTGACAATTTCTTACATTTTGTTCATGAAGAGTACTAGAAGAAACACCCATGTTGATGTACCTTTCAAAAGATTAAATATTTTATTAAGTAAATAAACAAATCATTACCCACATTCGAGATTTACATCTTAAGAAGTAGTTTCTACAAGAGCGTTTTATATGTAGGCGCATTCACAATATTCTATAACAATATGAAAAATTTTGGCTAAGATTATTATTATCCATGCACGTGTTAACCTTGGCTAAAGTAGGATTTGTAAGTTTGTTTAATAGATAAGTGGCACAAAATACATAAACACAAAATTACTAGAAAAATAAATGTGGTGACTAAATCTGGCGCATACGTACCTCCACTTTTCAATGTAAGTTTTAACAGAGATGCTTACACTTGCAACTAAAAGGTACGAATGCCGACGTAATAGCGATTTTGAGTTAGTGTTCTAACCTATACATTATTGGAGAGATAAGTTCCTAAAACCTTGCTTATCTATCTGAATTCGTAGTATAAGAATGGGATAAAATACACTTACATTATGTAAATAAAACTTTACAGATATAGACTAGTTTCAGACGGGGATACTGTGTGCCGCAGGCTGGAATCCCAGATAAAAGCCGCCCTTTTGAAACTAGCCTTATAGCATTAAGTATTAAAAATAATAATTGACCTGTGCCTATTCCTAACTAGAAATAGGCCGAATTATTTCCCATTGATTATTAACTTTAAAGGAAGTCTTTAAAGTTTCTGATTTCTCTCTTATAGAAAATTTCTTATATCTTTGCTCTTTCTCTATTGAATTTTTTAGATAATCGAAGGTTTAATGAATGGGAAATAATTCGAGCCATTGTGAATTATTGATAACAAGAAACATGGGAGAGTAAATTCATGATATCTTATCATGTTCAAGGTATGTATAGAAAAGTTGGTGCTGCCACAACTCGATAGTCAAAATTTAATTTCTGTGACTAACTATCTATTTACCCCCGGTGTAGTTTTATTGTTTGGTTAAGGTAAATATAGGTTTAAATCTAATGCAAATGCTGTCGATCAACTTGAAATAATATATCATTTTTTTGTTATTCGCAAAGTTCCAACCAAATCTCTCTCGCCCCCAACGACGCTAGTTTGAGCCCCCTTTTTGACTCGATCCTATAACCGAAAACAAAATGTAGTAAATCGTGTATCAGCTTCTAGACCTTAAGATCAAAATCAAACTGTAGTGATCTGTTTTTCCACCATCTGGACCGTATAGTGGAGATCAGTAGTCTTTTGTCAATATATTATTACTAGCTGACCCGGCGAACTTTGTATCGCCTCAGAATCAATAAATGTTGTGTTAACTTATTAGCTGAATTCACTTTTTTATCAAAACAAAATGCACACAACGCCATCTCCTAGCATTGCCGGAACCAGCATACAACGCCATGTTCGTTTTTGTTTCTGCCATGTATTCTGATGTTTTAATAGTTATTCGCCCCC
This sequence comes from Diaperis boleti, assembly GCA_963583935.1. Taxonomy (NCBI): domain Eukaryota; kingdom Metazoa; phylum Arthropoda; class Insecta; order Coleoptera; family Tenebrionidae; genus Diaperis; species Diaperis boleti. The sequence goes on from OY757249.1 coordinate 20,801,721, forward strand.
GAAAAGAAAAAGAAAAAGAAAAATGTGTGTGGAGTCCACGCGCAACAGAAGTGAAATTTTGTAGTTTACTCCTTAAGAATCGATTTTCATTTTTAAATCTCGGACGACAAATTTTGATGGCCGTCGTTATTTGTTATTGTCGTGCCAGAAGGCTTTGTTATTGTCGTTGCCCTGTACCAAGCTCCCCGCCCCCTGTAATTTTTCCGATGTTTTAATATTTAATTTGCTATTCAAGGCGGAGGCAAATCCAACAAATTAAAGATCGGCCCAGCCGTTCTTGAGTTATAAACCAAAGCAGGCCCCTGAGCCCCCATGTCCATTTATTAATAGTTATTCTGCTATTCGGGACGGAGACAAACACAACAAATCAAAGATCATAATAATCGGTCCAGCCCAAGGGGCCCACCTGGGCCCCATGCCCAATGTGAAAAATAGTTTACGACTAATTCCCATACCTACCAAATCTAAAAAAAATACTTCATAAAAATCGGTCGAGCCGAAAAATCGGTCCAGCCCAAGGGGGCCCCCTGGGCCCCCATATCCATGTGAAAAATACTCAACGACCTATTCCCATACCTATCAAATATACAAAAAAATATCATAAGAATCGGTCGACCCGAAAAATCAGTCCAGCTCAAGGGGACCTCCTGGGCCCCCATGTCTATGTGAAAAATAGTTTACCACCTATTCTCATACCTACCAAATATACAAAAAAAATTTCATAAGAATCGGCCAACCCGAAAAATCGGTCCAGCCCGAGGGCCCCCTCTGGGCCCCCATGTCCATGTGAAAAATAGTTTTAAACCATCCCTGGATTATGTCGATCAAAACAAAACAAAAATTATTCAAATTGGTAAAGCCGTTCTTCAGTTATAAAATTACAACGAAAAATGGCATTGATTTTTATACAAGGTGGAAAGTTTAACTGGAATAAATTCTGTATCTTCACTGCAATTGATTTTGAGAAAAATTCTTGAAACACGTCGATTTTTGTTTTTAAATCGCCACTTTTTAGCCTGATCAGCTTTCTTTTGTTTTTACTCAGGGGGCTGTAACGACCCTTAAGTTTTTTTTTTCAAATGGGAAGATATGTCAACCGACACATCATTGGAAAGCTCACAAAAAAAAGGAGTACAACGATATTTTTTTTTTACTTTTCCAGCTAATAATGTAAGACGAAATAAATAAAAACAACTTTAGTCTATTTCTTTCTTGGTAGGTTTACTGTTTGAAAATTGTAGGACTTGAATTAAAAAAATCTCGTTTTAGCTAAGTATAATGTTTTTTTAATGTAACAGATGTTCAATATGTTCACCAAGTCTTTCTTGACAAAATGCAAGACAATAATAAAACCCATTTCTTACATTTTACAACATTTCTGAAGTGATTTGCTGAATTTCATAGGTAATAGGTTGTTGGAAATCTTCAAGATTATCGGGTTTTGTGGTGTAGACTTTACTTGTAAGATACCCCCACAAAAAAAAGTCAAGAGGAGTGAGGTCTGGTGGTCTTGCTGGCCATTCTATTGCCCCTCTTCTTCCGATCTACTTATTATGAAAAATGTCGTCCAAATAACGCCGAACGGATGCAGCATATTGCGGTGGAGCTCCATCCTGTTGATACCATATTCTCTCATGTGGAAGTTTTGGATCTAATTCATCTCTAAATTGGTCCGCCAGAGCTGGGCGAAGCGTTTCTTGAAGAGACGGTAGATATCTTTCTGCATTAAGATTATCAGGAAAGAACATTGGTCCTATGATTCTAAAAACAGTTTTTAGAGTCTTATTCTCAGATGAGATAGAGATACATGAAACAAAACACATCCTTGTATTTCTTTTTTTATGAGCTTTCCAATGTGTCGGTTGACATATCTTCCCATTTGAAAAAAAAAAAACTTAAGGGTTGTTACAGCCTCCTGGGTAAAAATAAAAGAAAGCTGATCAGGCTAAAAAGTGGCGATTTAAAAACAAAAATCGACGTGTTTCAAGAATTTTTCGCAAAATCAATTGCAATGAAGATACTGAATTTATTCCAGTTAAACTTTCCATCCTGTATACATAGATGTATATACAATTTGGTCGTTTTATGTTAACTAATTATAATTATAAAAAATGTGGCAATCCATCAGTAAATAAAGAGGCTTCAAGGGATTTATCTCTAGCGTTGGTTGAAATTATTAATCAATTTTCCCGAATTTAGAATTTATTTATGAAATTCATAGAAAATTTTGCGTCAAATTACCTGTGAAGCGAATTGATAAATAGAGCCACTCAAAACACATGCGAAAACATCAGTAATAGATAAACAGCATTTGATATAGATTTAAACAAAGTTCTTTCTATACTACTAAATTACTCTCGAGTACATGTTGTCAGTTCGACAGGCAAAACAGTAAGGTCCCCGCCCCATATTCTTCGATTTTTGAATCCGACCCCCTCTCTGGATTGCGCTGACAACCTAGTGCAAGGTCGGGTAGGCAATCCGAATTTATCCCCTGTGAATTACAGGTCCCGTACTACAAAAACAAGTCAAAAAGTCAAGTAGGTAAATCAAACAGTCAAATGGCACTGTCAGTTTCATTTGTATGAGAACAGGAAACTATACCTTATAATTTAAAAATGGCAATGAAAATAACGAGAAAAAAATACAACTGCTGTTTATCATTATCACAATAAACATTTATGATGCAAACTTTCAAACCAGAAATTGTAATTCCTGACAAATTCAAATTCGAAACTAACGAAGACTCCATGTGTGAAGATGTATTTTGTTGCTCTTGTATGGTCATTGTAAATAATTTCAGCTGAAAGTGCTGAGACCGCCGAACTAGAAGTACCACAAACCAGTGAACTAAAACTATCAGAAACCGCTGAACTTGTATTGCCAAACATTCTTTTTGCCATCTTAATCTTACGATTTTTTTTTTCAATAAATGATTGGTCACCTCAAACCGATAAACTATTGAACAAACCACGAATGTTATGACCCATAACAGCCTTAGATGTCTTAAAATCCTCGCTCTACGAGCTCGGATTTCAATCTGACATCTGCGGGTGTAATAAACGTCATAACATTTCTAGGTATGTTAATGTTAAAGATATGCAAAGTATCCAGATAGACTCATCAGCCAATCTACAGTCAGTAAAATTGAAAATAAATTTAGAAGAATGCCCGGTTGTAAGAACGGGTCGTCCAAAAATTAACAAAGATACGAAAATTTACATTTTGGTAAATATGGAAGAAAATCCTCATAGTACTTCTCGATCAGCTGCAGCAGAAAATGGTGTGAGTCAGCGTTCAGTATTACGTTTACTTAAAAAAGAAAAGTACCATCCATACAAAATTCAACTAGTGCAGAAACTAAACGAGGATGAGTGCCATGGGCGTAGCCAAGTACGAGGCAGCCTAGCTGGGTGTAGACAACGGAAAGGGACTATTAACAAATGTTTTTGTAGTATGCAAATTATTCGTTTTTCCTTGCCTGCCTTTCGTAAATGATGATTTGTGTTTTAGCAAGACGGTGCACCCCCACACTTTGCACTTCCTGTTCGCATTTAATTCGATAATTTTAAGTACTTATAGTAGTACAGTTTTTGAATTGTTTTTGTTTGTTATAAAATTAATTTTTTCTTTCTTCTTTTTCTCCCTCAATCAATCCCTCAATCTGGTGTTAAAGGAGTGATTATATAGGGGGTTGGGTAAAATAGAAGATCTTCTGGCTTGAGGATTCATCTAGGTCATTGAGCAAGGGACCTTGACTCCAGCGTTCCAGAAGCTCTGCAGAAAGAAAACCTCGAATAAATTCTTCTATGCAATCTTTAACTACTAAGATCCAATAACTTAACATTGCTAGTCTTTGCTGTCTAAAGATCCAACTCAAATTCAGTTTCATGCAATTGCTGATTAACAACAAGTTTAATGTTATAGTCCAATCAAATAAGTCAGCAAATCAAAATTTTGAGGAAGTACACAAAATTTTGATATAAGTATCTGTGAAGTATTTGAAGAAGATAAGTGAGAGAATTTTTTTCCCAACCCCCGAGAAATGGTGAAAAAAAATACAATAAAGTTATTTTCTTTATTTATTCAGAATGGGTAAGAGGTAGTAAAAAAAGTTTCAAATAAAGATTATAAAGCATTAAATTCTACACAAAAATGATCTTTTGACTTTTTTGCTATTATTAAAATGAACCAAGTTAGGGCGGTTAAAAGTTAAGGGATGATATGTATAACGTCAAAAAATCATAGCGTTTTGAAAAGTTAATGGATCTTCATTCTTTTTAATTTACTCAGAAAAATATAAAATTTGTTATCAGAGAAATTGTTTTATATTTTAATTGTTAATTTTTAATTTAATTGTTAAAGGACTTTAGACAGTGAAACCAATTGCTTAAATATTTTTTCTACCTTTCCTTTTCAGAAAGGTATAAATGTTTTTACCTGTTTAAATTTTTCCTATACTTACGACACTGTTCTTCTGACGTCACGATCACTAAAAAGAAATCGATAATGTGATCGACAGAGATGAAAATTTGTCGGCTTCACAAAGATGAAATTTTGTCGGCTATTCCTAGGCTGCTTAAAAGACGCGCATGCGTCGCATCTATATCTCATGAGTGTTTGATTTAGTTAATGAAAGCTCCTGAAAATTGTTTGCAAAATTTGGACAAATATAATGTTATCCATAATTTGCGAACTAGTCTTACACACGCTCTGTTTTATGTACATTTCAGTTTTATTAAAAATGTGGAATTTTGCTTACATGATCTAAATACTTTCAAAATCTATTTTTCCATTTAATTTGTAATAAACGAAATTTTTATTACTACTAATACTCACAGATTTATACTAAATTTTGTTTTGCTTTCTCGACTTTATTAATATAAATTCAAATTAAGATACTTTTTTTTTTGTTAGAAATTTTTGGATATGAATTAATCTATTGAGAATATAATAATTGTTGTTATTTTTTATTAATAAGTGACAATACAATACTGTTGTATTGTCACTGTGAGACGCATACTACATACCCATTGCTATGACTACTTCAAATACAAAAAAAAACAGTACCTGTAAAAGCACCCTTGCTGGCTTAAAAAGGACCTCAATGCCAACTTCTTCGCCCTAGTTGTGCCCCCAGTCCAAGATCTTTGTTAATTAATGTGTGTGTCTCATTATATTCTCTTCCTAAATATAATTCGTGATACGTCTAAGAAACAATACTTTTTTTTTAAATGCGCCCAACTCATCCAGCCCCAGTCTTAAGAAAATACAACTAATGCTATCCATAATTTGAATGGCGAGTTATGGTCTCGAGTTCATACAAATATCCCATAAAAAACTTTTTTCTGGCAATTCCGACTATTTTCTGGCAATTCTGACTTTTTTCTGACAATTGCGACAGGGGTAGGACAATGGTGCTGTTTTGTTTCCCAAACTTAAAAGATGAAATTCTGTCTACATTTTGAGTATCACGCACAGGGAAATATGACCTTCTTGGAGTATGTTTCTTTAATAATAATATTAATAGAATAATAGAAGTTGATTTCCAACAGACAGAATGTCTATAGTGGTCGAGCACATAGCACGAAGCACCAATTTCAGTGATCCACGGAAGTTACCGTCTGTAAAAATTTGTTTTTTTGTGGATCATTGAAATTGGTGCCACGCGCTACGCGCTCGACCATTAAAGAAACATACTCCAAAATGGTCATATTTCCCTGTACGTGAAACTCGAAATGTGCAAAAATATTTCATATTTTAAGTTTGGGCAATTACTACGAATTGGAAAATTCCTACATTTTTCTGGTAATTCCGACTTTTTTCTGACAATTCGATGGACGATGGCAGTGTTTTGTTGCCCAAACTTAAAATATGAAATACTGTCCACATTTCCAGTTTCACGTACAAGGAAATATGACCTTTTCGGAGTATGTTTGTTGAAGTGGTCGAGCGCGTAGCGCTAGGCACCAATTCTAGTGATCCACTAAAGTTGCCGTCTGTGAAAATTTGTTTTTCCGTTTATCATTCATAAAATCATAAAATAAGAGATACTCTCCACATTTTGAGTTTCACGTAAAGGGAAATATAACCTTCTTGGAGTATGTTTCTTTAAAAGTGGTCGAGCGCGTAGCGCGAGGCACCAATTTCAGTGATCCACGGAAATTATCGTCTGTGAAAATTTGTTTTTCCGTAGATCATTGAAATTTGTGCCCCGCGCTACGCGATTGACCCCTTAAAGAAACACTCCAAATATGTAGACCAAATGTGGACAGTATTTCATATTTTAAGTTTGGGTAACAAAACAGTGCCATCGTCCTATCCCTGTCGTAATTGCCAGAACAAAGTCAGAATTGCCAGAAAAAAGTCGGAATTGCCGGAAAAAAGTCAGAATTGCCAGAAAAAAGTCGGAATTGCCAGAAAAAAGTCATAATTGCCAGAAAAAAGTCGGAATTGCCAGAAAAAAGTGTGAATTGCCAGAAAAAAGTCAGAATTGTCAGAAAAAAAAGTCAAAATTGCGAGAAAAAAATCGTTTAAAGTTATTTTTCCACTCATGTCCGTTCAGCGCCTTCGTAGTAAAAACCTTAACTGGACTATATTCTAAATATTCTAAAAAAAAAATAACTGAGTCGGTAGAGCCGTTCTCAAGTCATGCGCTTACAAAGGAACGGCATTACATTTACCCACGTACAGTGCACTTTCAGTTTTTTTCCGATTTTCTGGGCAACTTTTCAGTGTTTCTTTCCGTAAAAACCTTATCTGTGCTATAATATTAAAAAAAAATAGCCAAATCTGTCAAGCTGTTTAGGATGAGAAGAATTGCGAACACAGGCACACCGGAATTTTATTTATATAAAGATGAGCATTAATCATTCTATGCTTCAGTGAAATATAAATGTGACGCATGCGCGTCTTTTAAGCAGCGAAGAAGTAGCCGACAAAATTTCATCTCTGTCAGTGATCGTGACGTCAGAAGAGCAGTGTCGTAGGTATAGGAAAAATTTAAACATGTAAATTTAAAATGAAATTTAAAAAAATGGTTCCATCGTCTAACGTCCTTTAAATTGAAAATTCGAAAATTAAAATTGTTATAACTTATTTATTATAAATAAAAAATAAAACATTTGTCCGATAATAAATTTTATATTTGTCTGAGTACATTAAAAAAAAATAAGATCCATTAACTTTTCAGAACGCTATGATTTTTTGAAGTTATACACAACATCCCTTAACTTGTAACCGCCGTAACTTAGTTAATTTTAATTATAGCAAAAAAGTCAAAGGATCATTTTTGAGTAGAATTTCATGCTTTATAATCTTTATTTGAAACTTTTTTTACTACCTTTTACCCATTTTGAATAATTAAAGAAAATAACTTTATTTTTTTTTTCACCATTTCTCGGGGGTTGGGAAAAAAAATTCTTTCACTTATCTTCTTCAAATACTTCACAGATACTTATATCAAAATTTTGTGTACTTCCTCAAAATTGTGATTTGCTGACTTATTTGATTGGACTATTATGTGTGTGACCTCACAGTTTGTATTCGAATCTGTTTTCCCGGCAATGTGTTTAAACAGCAGGTTCTTTTTCATAGACGATTGTTTGGCCAAAATTGAAATCTTTAATTGCTCTGATCTACATTCTGGGCCTTTCATTATTCGTACGTCAATCACATTTTAAGTCCACTCTATAGCACCACCGAGAGCAGAAAAAACTAATATACAGGATGTTATGGAAGTCCTAGCAGAAAATTTAACCCCAAGTAGAACTCGTCAAAATAATTTTTTTTTCTAAATACCACTTTGCTGAAATTTTGAACATTTTTTTGACCCCTTATTTCACCGTCCGCCTATGCCGACTTGAACTTGAACGCGTTAGAACGTTTTTGCCGAAGAGGTTCTAAGTTTTTTGGGACAAAAAAATTTGTCGTTTATAGGAAATTTTAGTCATCAGTTGAGTGTCGCGCCGCTATTTATTGTTATGTTGTGTGTTCGATTCTTGTGCTCGCTGATTATTTTATTATGATTTCGGACGTCCCAGATGTAATCGCGTTTTGGAAATTGAACCTGATATTTTTAAGTATTCGAAGATGTGCTTCAAAGTGTATTCGAACTGTCGGTGTGTCAACATTTATCCTTGATCAAAATTAGAAAGTTTATTATTACATGCTAGCTTATTTGAATATTGTGCCTATTATGGTAGGTGAGTACATGTTTCCATTTAAACAGTTTTTATTTCGATTCGTTTATGGGGTAAAGTTTTTGTGCCTTCCTGAGAATGAATGAACGTCGATCCATAGGCGAGTATTGGTTTAAGGGGTCAAACTATTCTTAATTTTAACTCCGTAAGGAAGAGTTTGCAAAAAAAAGATAGATAATTTTTTTTTTATTTTGACGAGTTCTACTTGTGGTTAAATTTTCTGCTAGGACTTCCATACCACCCTGTATAGAAAAAAAAAATGTTTTTGCAAAATTCAAGCCTTTGATCATAATTTAACGAGTTTCAAAGAATGTCTTGTGATGAGCCTAGGCTCTTCCCGCCAACAATTTGAATTTAAAAGTCAAATGAAATGTCAATGACGTCACCAAACGTCAAATTTGAAAATTTGAAACAAACCGCGAAATTGAAAAGGTTGGCCAGTGAATCGTGATCGTCTAGAGACAAAGACCGAAGAGCGGACCTACGTTGTGTTCTTTTTTTGACAATTTAAATCAAACTTACCAGACACAGAACCAGGTTCTTTTGATGCAAGGGACGCAGCGCTGGGGGGGTGAAGCGTAGAATAATAACACAAAATTATGAATTTATCAATGTATTTGCTTTAGAGGTCTTATGGTTGAACTTTTGATTAATTATTGAATTTTTTGAACATTTCATCTAGTAAAAATTTTTGGATAATTTAACTCGTTTAACAATGGTGGTTGATTTCATGACTTTAACAATAATTTGATTAATTCATACAATAACAATTAATTTAAGTAAATACAATATTTGAATAATTCACGACAAATATTTAATTTGAACAACAGTATCTGACGAGAGAGTTCCCAAGATTAGAAGTATAGACAAGGTGAAGTTATTATAACATCTTATTCGAATAACAATCCAATCAATACAAGTTACAATTTAATCAAAGCAGTGAGTGTTTCCTTTTCTTTCAACAAATTAAATTTCATTTACAATAATTTTGGTATGAATTCAAACAGGTACACAGCCACGCTATACAGTTCGAACGCCTTTCCATATTATCAATAAATTTGGTCTTTGAGTTGTGCAATACTGATATTCGGATGAGGAATAAAAGTACGAATGCCGCCCCACATCTCTTAACCGCCTAGCCCCGACCCGTGACTATCGGCACTGTCACAACTAAGCGAGAACGGCTAGCGAGGTACTTTCCTTCACACACCACACTTACTTCAAATGGAAGACGAAGAAATACACAGATGGAAACCACAGATACATGAAAACACAAAATTTCAAGTCAAATTCAGCCGTTTCGGTTTACCAAAACTTTTAGACTGATAAAATACGTCGCATTGGATAGAGACAACCAGAAAATATAGCTTTTGAAGTGATTTGAATACCAGTCTATGAATCCTTTAATATTATTAAGCAAATTTAAGAAAATGATTCAAACTGTAAAACATCGCAACTATTATTTAAATGAAATTTGGGTCACTTCGACTACAAATAAATAATACCCAAGCGCCGCCATCTTTTCCTTTTCCAAACAAAACAAAATGACCGTTACCCAAGCGGCGTCCCCTCTTAACCCCTTCTCTCTTTAGTTTAAATTTAAATCGGTAATCCGTTATAAAATCAATTAGTTTGAAAACCTGACACAGGTAGTTCCCCGAGACGGTGACGTCCCTCCTCGACTTATTAAATATTTAATTAAAGCTTTACCTTTGTTTCGAACACAAATCTGGCACTAGACACTTTTCTACCCGACTTATCAACAGCTGACAACGAAGACTAAATAAAATTGAAATAACAACTACCACAGATCAACACAGAACGGAACAACAACAAAAAACTGAACCTTAGCCGTAGACCAATACTTTCGGCTCCCAGATGCGCGAGCAGTCATGATGTAGGGGAGACTTAAATTTTATTTATTTTTCCACTAGCTTTATAATTTCATTGTCACAAAAGTAATCTTCTGCAGACAATTTGCCAACCTCTTTGTACTACTAGTTTTAATAAAAGCTGTGGCTGATTCTTCTTGCAGTGTATTTTTCCATGTAAGAAAATCTTTATACATTGCAAAACTTAGTTTCTTCATGGAAACTTGCAGGTCATGTTTCGTTTTTAAATGTTCTTCAAACTCGACTTTTAAACTACGACAGACATAAAGCACACTTTATTTGCGAAGGATACACACAATCGGATTGACTTCTGTGATTTTTATTAAGGCGACTAGCCCGTTTTTGTTTACTTTACTTTTTTGTTATCTTTCTAAGAACGAGCTGCGGCACACAAAATATAATACGGTCATCCGTCGACACGTCTGCCTGCCGCTGAGGGGCGGCGCCTGTGTTACCTTGAGCCACGCCAACATTGCTGGAAACTAGCGAACTTTGGGGACAATTTGCAAATTTATTTTTCAATATTTATAAAAACACCTTGCATTTACCGAATACAGAGATCAGTAAAAATCAAGCACTAACACGTTTGTTAAAAAAAAATTTTTTGCTTCTCATTTTGGCAATAATTTTTTTTTCTGAACAAACAACGTTTTGCCGTGATGAAGGTTTTAAGTTTTGTTGTGTCGAAAAATGACTGATGCACTGATCCCTTCGGTACTCTTGTGGTTTCTTACAATACTACTTTCTAACACTAATATTACATCTTATATCTGCGAAAATTATATTTCGGTGAATTTTTCAAAATGTGTGAAAAATAAACGGCGAATTATTGTTTTCAGAAATTGTTATACCAGCCTTAACAAAAGCTTACGATAAACTTTTGCCAATTACATTTAAAAACTATCAGAATTAATTTTCAAGATTTATTTAAACAAATTGCTACCCAATATCGGTGATTTTTTTCGGAATTACCTTATACAAAAAATCTAGACTAGTATGTGATGTGGGCGCGCGGCAAGCGCCACAGCAAGTGCGCGCATCTGGGAGCCGAAAGTATTGGTCTACGGCTAAGGTTCAGTCAACAAAAATTATTAACAAAACTGCGTGTGAACCTTTGTTGATGTAAATTAAGATAAAAATGAGAACTCTCTCCTAACAGGTCTGAACTGAACTGAATCCAATTGCATCCCTTATCTGTCAACACCCCCACCTCGTTGGTGTCACCCTTTCTGTCCTGGAGGCCACGGTCAGTAACCCATTTTGCGTCAGTGTTGTTCAGATTTTTACAGTCTACATAAATATAATACTGTCTCAATATTTTCTGCTCTCCGTTCTTGCACACTACGAGGAGTAAAGAAGACATTTTAACAATACGCAATATGCGTGAAGCAGAAGCTTTATTGTAAATAAAACATATAAAAAGTATTTATAACAAACATTTTACTTAAAAATATGAATATGGTGTATATTTCGCGTTTTGCAACAAAGACAATGAAACTAACTATTATGTTTTTGATGAACGTAAAATAATGTCTGCGGGACAACCTCTTCAAATTTAACAGTATTCTACTTTCCATATATTTTTTTGGAATTTTCAACAAATTCCATAAGTCCCCTGGACATGTAATAGGGCCTTGCCATTCCGTCATTCAAAACTGAATCTTCGCAGAAGCAGAGGAATAGTGTGTCAGTAATTGCCTAAAACAATTATTTTTGGAATATCATTATAAGGAACATAAATGCTTACTTGGAAAGTTCCAAATATAATGATTACAATGATCATATTTACCACTAAGCATATTAGAGTGGAATAGATAGCAACTTCTTGGACGGCAGGCTAAAAATGAATTTATAACATAGGATCTAATATATTTTGTATCACTGATAGAATATACCAGTGGTTTCAAACATGCAAATTCTGGCTTACCATGAAAAGAACGTATGAAATGCCAGTAGAAATAATGGTAAGTATTAAAATGATGATCAACAAAACAAAGCTTCCAACACAATTGATTGCCAATACACTGTCGGCATTTGCTACTAACAAATGCGTGGCTCGTTTTGCCGACCTGAGGAAAGACTGACCATGCAATCCTAAAAAAATATTTGTTTTCCTCAAACTTAAAAATCGTGTTTGATTACCTGTTTGTATATATGCATTTTCTGACAAGAACTTGAGCGCTGCTTCGAGATTACAACACAGTATAAATATACATTTACAACAGGAATTTCTGCAACACAGTTTTAATATTGCCTTTACCATAGAAAACAAAGTTAATAACAACGATCCGAAAGCAATTGTTCCCAGATGGTATTTGAATGTTGTTTTCAAATTTTTACATATTGGGGAACCTAAATAATCCTTGTTTCTGTAATAAAAAATCAGAAATAACTCTTATGATTGCTTTCAATACAATTTCTCACTTAGCAAAATACCAAATTGACACACTTCCTGAAACGATCATAAATTGGACACCGTCAATAAATCTCATGGCCCAGATGCTAACAAACCCATTCAAAAATATGGTCAATATTACTATCCCAGTCATCTTATAAATGTAATGGTATTCGTCGACTTTATAAAGTTCTCTAGCAAATAATACTGCTGCTGTTGTAGCGATTGCCACAACGACAACAATAATTTGAAAAATCGCTGTCTGTAAAAATAAATTAAAATATACTTTTAAGTTGGTCTTAACATCAAAGCGCGTACTATAATCGGGACCAAAAGCAACAAAGGCATGGCACTCAGAGCTTTGGTTGTTTCCTTATATAACTGAACAACCAATCCGATTCTCTTGAACAAGACAATAAATACTATTAATATAATGGAAGCAATGATTGTCCAAATCACTGCGACCGCAAGGTGATAAGGCCATACGTCCGGAAACTCGCGAACACGTATAAAGCCATCAATAATGTAATATACAAACCTAAAAATAGTTATCACAAAGTGAAAAGTGGTGTAACAATAGCATACATTACCATATTGCCAAAATAGAAATAACCAAAGTAACCATGGAAAGTATGATTATAAACCATATTACTGGAGCAGGCATAAATCGCAACAAAAGTAAAGTCAGGGTACTTAAGGCTAAAAATAATATCGTATGAGTATGGTCGCACATTATAAAATCGGGTCGTTATAGGATAGAAAATTTACATGTAGTTGGATAGAAAATTTTGTAGTAGCATTTACGTGACAACGGCTATTGGAAGTGAAAGAAAATTATTCAGCTTCTTCATCGTTTCAAAGTAGAAACCTGACCGTGGGTCACATTCGGATTTTTGAATTTGGTAGAATTTTCAACTTCATCGTCATATAACTCGGCAATGGACTAGGGTAGCTGAGTCATTCTTTCACCATTATAACGGGTGTTCAAAGGAAAATATATTTGGATGAGTAGACGCTCAATGACATTTTGCTTCACAGTGCTGTAATGTCTTTTTTATTTTTTTATTTTTTTTTATTTGATTATTGTCGCGAACACGAGAGCAAAATTTTGTGACCAAAATGTGAGAAAACAAAACATAAAATCGGAAAGTAAAATAAGTCGGAACTAAACTAAGGTTCTCACCTATAGTTATTATTACAGAAAGAACAAATTTCCACCATTCGTTATTATATACAGTATGTACATCGACGTGATCGAGAGATATTGTATTTCTCGTGTTACTACTCTCTAAAATCTCGTCTTCCATGTCCATAATAAGACTTTTACCACATACGCTTTTATCTTCGGAGTGACAATATAAGAGACAGTTGGTTCTATCACCATAGCTAAAAAAAAGTTATTTTAATGCTGAAAAATAATATAATCTACGAAATATCTTGAACAATCCGTCATCGAAGATGAAGCTAATAAAGTCTAAACTACATCAATACTTTTTAATTATACATTTTGGCTGTCACTGTACATGTGTAAAAATATACTTACGGCTTGTTTGAGTAATCTTTACCAGAACAAGAAATTCCATTAATTTCCACATTGTTCTCTCCACAGAAGTTTCCACAATCATCAGTATAATGTGTTAAATGTCGAATGTCTGATTTTATGAAACAATATATAAGGAACGGAAGCTAAAACATAATATGTATGTACCATTCTTATAGTTAAAATTATACAAATTGTTATAATGTTAACAAGAGATGAAGAATGGCTGTTTGCACCCTTCATGTTAAAAGTATTTCGCATTTCATAAATTATACAGCGAGCCTCAAAGGAAATACGTCGATTATATTGTTGCGATTCTGGGTTCACTATGTACAATTTATTTACACCTCTTATATTACAATATTTACATTATTATTATACCGGCACGTCTCGTATTATTTATTTACACATCGCGCGGCACTCCGGATAGATAAAGGCAACTGTCCAACTCGACCCACTGTGACGAACTGCGATACGACTGGTTGATGCGACTAGACTAGACTCCAATAACGGCCTCCAATAAATATACCGGCGCCTAAATCCTTCTAGGCGCGTCCACATAGTTCCATTGATGACATCATCGAGACAATTATTCCAGAACACGTGGATGACGTCATGTGTACGGAATAGTCCAGACGATCTCGAACAGGCCGCAAGCAATGACTCATCCTCACGTCCGTTACAATATTGTTACAATAAGTTTATGATTTTAAGACGACATGGCTGAACTTAAAACTTCTTTGGCGAGCGTAAATCGATTTTTTTTCTATTGGCAGTGGTGAGGGTTTGCTTGCCTTCTCTATTCCCTTGCTGCCATTCTTTTCACATCTTTCAAAGCATCTTCATATCATCTGTTTTTGGGTCATGCTCTTCTCCTCTCTCCCAGCAGTTTACAAAGCACCCTTTTCAGTGCCTGATTTTCTGGCATTCTCTATAGATGACTCATGGTACAAAGACTCTCAAGATGTTACGCATTGCCTTCTGGAACACCAATCGGCTTCAAGCAGCTCGGAGCGAGCTCAAAGAATTTGTCACCTCCCATGGAGTGGACGTCGCACTTCTGTGTGAAACCAAACTCCAGGGCTTCACATTCCATCAAAACGATCGACTAATCAAACACTGTGTTCCAGCCGTTTCAGATCTTCAAAACCTGGAGTCCACTGGGATACCAGTAAGCACTGCAAACGTTTGCATGTTACAACTGCCACCAGCACACACCTCCAGACTTCTCAAAGCCGATCTGCGGGAACTGATGGATGGTGGTTACATTACAACCATCGCGGCAAGCGACTTCAATGCCAAATACCTGGATTGGCGCTGCCGACCGTCGAACCTCAATGGCGGACGCTCGACGCCTTCCTACCATAACTACCAAACAGGAGTCCTCGACACACTTGACATCACCCAGAACGTCAAGAACGTCGCCAATCAGATTGAGCTCTCGGTGGCTGCAGAACGTCTTGCACGTCGGGACGGAATCCAGCGTCCCAGTTGAAAGACACGCCAGGAGGATGAATTGGACAGAATTCGCCGCCCACTGTAAAGTCAACTTCGGAGATTTTCCACAAATCTTGGATGCCGAAGGGATCGACGACGCAATCGAAGCCTTTGAGAGCAAGATCAACAACGCGCTGGCAGATGCGAGCGAAGAACTCACGCAGATGTCATCCCATCGGCGCACGATTGCTTATCGAATCGTGAATCTGATCCGTTATAAAAACCAAGCGAGGAGAAGAGCTGGGCGCTAGTCAAGCTAGCAATCCAAGAGTTCAGAAACGACCGTTGGACAGGAAAGCTAGAATCGCTATCCACAGAGGATAACTCCAAGAAGTCGAAAGAGAACTCCGAGAACTCATCAATGAAGTCCCTGAATCAGAGATACCTCCCACAAACCCATTCGAAATCCGACACATCCTCCAAAATCTGAAGGCGCGGTAGGCCCCAGGACAGGACAACATCCCCATCAGGACAATGAAGTAACTCCCAGACGTCGACGCCCTGGTTAGTATTTGCAACACATTACTTAAACATAGATTCTTTCCAGATAGACGGAAACGTGAGACGGAGATCTTCATTCTGAAACCCGGGAAAGATCCGAAATTCCCTCATGACCACAGACCGATCAGCCTGCTCTCAGTATTGAGAAAAGTGGCAGAAAGAGAAAAATAAAAATAAATTGTGTATATAATGTTGTAAAGACACTTCCCAAATTATTTAAGTTGCATCAACAAAGTTTCACACGCAGTTTTGTTAATAATAATTGTTATTTCGTTTTGTGTTGTTTTGATCTGTGTTAGTGGTTGTTATTTCAATTTCAGTTAGTTTTCTTTGTCAGCTGTTTATAGTTCGGGTAGTAAAGTGTCTCGTGCCTGATTTGGGTCCAAAACAAAGGCACAACTTTACAATAATTACAATATTTATATCAGTCGAGGATGGGCTCCCGGGGATTCACCTGTTGGGTTTCAGAAAGTTTGTATTATAACGGTCCGGATCACTGATTAAAATTTAAATGAGAGAGAGAGAGAGAGAGAGAGAGAGAGCGAGAGAGAGAGAGAGAGAGAGCGGGGTTTAAGGGGACGCTACGTTCGTAACGGTAATTTTCTTTGTTTGCATAAAGGAAACATGGCGGCGAGTTGGCTTTCTTTGTTTTGTATTCGAAGCGATCCAAATTTCATTTAATCGGTAGTTCAACCAGTTATAGTTTGAATTCCTCCTTTTTTTTAACGATAAAAATTTCAGAAACTGATATTCAAATCACTTCAGCATGTAATTTACAAGTCAATGTTTCAGTAGACCAAAACGACAAAACCCAAAATGAAATTTCTAAATATCTTTATTATCTGTGTATTAATCAATGTGTGTATTTGTGTGTTTTCATTCGATGAGAAACGCGACACCGCACTTACTTCGGGCGGTAACAAGAATGTAGAGGGAGCGAGAAGTGTACTGTAGTGTACTTTAGAAATGTGTGTCTTTGTTGGTTTTGGGTGGTTTTCAAAATTTGAAGTGCATGACGAGCTCCACATTGACCTCCTCGTGCAGCGGGTAGCGTGTCCTTAGCTCGGGCGGTGACGGGAATGTGAAGCGACGTGGGAAAGTTCTTGTACTTTAATTGCTCATCCGAATATCAGTATTGCTCAACTCACATACCAAATTTATTGAAAATCTGGAAGGACGTTTAAGGTTGTCATTTACCCGCGATAGAGCCTGTACCAAATGCACGGGAAACATGTTACCATTTCATTGAATTTTACGGGTTTATTTTTGATTATTTGACTATACGGTTATGAAAAATCGATAAAGGACATCTTAATTTAGGGTAAGACGGTATTACAAAGCCGATATTGGCATTTGTTTATTCATAAAAAAATGACAAAGTTGCTTCATTTTTAGGAGTATAAATGAATGGCTTTGGAATTTTTTTTCTGAAAAACAACGCACAATTGGTAAATTTGAAATAGACGTTACCCTGTAGCAAGAATTAAACTTTCGTCAGTAAAAAACTCACGTGCCTTAGTATTGTTGTTCGTCAATAAAATTCAATAATGTTTGTCGACAAAATTATTTCTGAAGTAAGCATGAAATATACAGAAAGCTGTATAATTGGGTAGGAACTTGAGTAGAAAATTTAGAATTTGATGTAGCTTTGGAGCGGAAGATGTCGCATTTTACAGTGGGCTTTGGAGCAGGAGATTTTACAGTGGTCAGGTATAGAATCAAAGCTCTCGACCAACCCGATCATAAAATCATAAAATTGTGCGGCGAACACAAACACAGCAGGTATTTTTTATGATGCTTTCCAGCTTCCGGAATTCGGAAACTCTCAAAATACGGACCGACCAAGACCTGTTATAAGTAAAAATACTTTGCAGTATTTATCAAAAAAAGTTGCTTGTCTCTGTATAAACGATGAGACCAAGCAAATACAAATAAACAAAACTTTCAGATTCAAGGACAATTAGCAATTTGTCGAAAAAATGTTTCTTTTTTCATTGTATATTCCGGGGATCAAAATGATTTATTAATTGAAATAATTTATAGAAATGAAATTCTATGGCAAGCAATTAAAAACGTTTTTTTTTATTGCATAGCAGGTGGCATACAAAAAAAATTAAATTGACCTGGCCGAGCGATTAATATTACATAACGCAATTAATTATATATATTTTTTAATAATTAATTAACATTCCCGCGCGGTTTTAATTGCACACGCCAAAAATCAAGATAGTTTTGATTCCAGCGTACTTGACTTTTATTGAATTTCACCGGTTTAGTTTTGATCATTAGAATATGCGGTTATGAAAAATCGATAAAGGACATCTTATTTCAGGGTAAGACTTTATTACAAACCCCATATCAGCATTTGTTTATTCATAAAAAAATTATCAAAGAATGTTCCCCAAAACGATTCATGTTGAAACTTGACATAATAAAAGTAAAAAATGTGACACTATAAATAGTATTCAGCGTTGCCTTGAAAATAAAAAATAAAAACATGTTTGAAAAAGGAACATAAGAGGATTATCGAATTATCACTATAATCCAATAATTTAAAAGTCCTAAGATTGGTTGTAAACGATGATGAATGAAATAATCTATAATACAATTCAATAAATTTTGCTAAAAATTCACAGGACATATTCCTCAAATCAGATATAATTGTTAATTATGAATTTGTTAATTATTAATAATTAATTGTTGTTAATAATGTTAATATTGAACACGCCGCTAATGAATCGGAATGAAATCTGCAACGACTTGTCTCCACACACAGTGAAACATGCCTACGCGGTTTTAATTGCACATGTCAAAAATCAGGACAATTTTGATTCCAGCGGACTTAATAAATTGCGAATTCCACAATCTTGACCAGACAAGAAGTTTTAATTAACTATACCCCGTTTTCCGTGCGGTCAATGCAATACATTTTCCCGCAATCTTTTTTTCAAATTTACTAATTTCAAAAAATCGCTCTCTAGCTGCAAAGATCTATCAAAATTTCAGTTATGTTCAACGCCGGGCAGAAATGTACATGCCGTAAGAGAACCTTCTGTCAGAGACCTATGAGTGAACCACGAGTGGACCCCTTTATTACGGGTATTTTATTACGGCGAAAGTCCCTATTGTAAAGAAATATGGTCACCCAGGTCATCAATCTTCAATTTTAAAGTTTCCAAATAACATGGGTTGTTCGTTTGTCCCCAAAAGCAAAAGGACTCTGTAATACCACAAACCAAATCCGACCCAGACATTTTAGGTCTTCTATTCTGAACGAGGTTGCAGCATCTCGCGGCCAAAATTTAAGATTTTATCTCACTTCAACATCGGAAGAAATTTGTCTCTCACTAAATGACAACCTTAAACTGTTACTTAAACTTAAACTTAAACTGTTACTTATCTGTGTACTTGTGTTTGAATTCATAATAAAATTTATCGTAGATTTCGGTTTGTTAATGAAATTGAATTTGTCGAAAGAAAAGGTAACACTAAATGCTTTCATTAACTGTAACTTTACTGATGGATTTGTGTAAAAATGGGTTGTTGTAACCGCTTCATTTTTGTAGACTTGCAATTTTGAGAACTCTCGCCAGATGCAATAGCTCTAATTAACGTTTGTCATGAATTATTCAAATATTGTATTTACTTAAATTAATCGTTATTGCAGTAATGAACCGAATTACTGTTGAGAGTCATTAAATCAGCTACAATTGTTAAATGAGTTAAATTATCCAAATTGTTACTAGATAAATGTTCAAAAAGTCTATTATTAATCATATGTTCGACCATAATACCTAACCATAATTCTTAATTTGTGTTGTTAATCTACGCTCCACCTCCAACGCTGCGCACCTTGCATTCAAAGAACCTGGTTCAATGTCTGGGTAATTTTGGTTTGAGTTTCCCGCCACTGTTGTCTTGTCAAAAAAGAACACAACGTAGGTCCGCTCGTTCTGTCTTTGTTTCTAGGCGATAACAATTCACTGCCTTCTTAATTTCGCGGTTTGGTGATATATAGTGGCCCAGAAAACGCAACAATAATAGTATTAATTTTACAGATTCATATTTTTTATAATTTAATAGTATTTAACCGGTTTATTGTTAAAATTTCATATACTTACCAAAATAAGAATGGCAGTTCCAAAAATTATAAATCCCTTCTTATCAGTAACTTTCCTATTCTCTGGACGTGCTGGGATTTCTATGTTTTCAAGAGAGGTATTTACTTTTCTGTGTTCAATAATCTGAAACACA
Source organism: Diaperis boleti (assembly GCA_963583935.1). Lineage (NCBI taxonomy): Eukaryota > Metazoa > Arthropoda > Insecta > Coleoptera > Tenebrionidae > Diaperis > Diaperis boleti. The sequence goes on from OY757249.1 coordinate 20,822,001, forward strand.
ATTGTCTATTTTTAAAACCATCAAAATAATAATAATTAATTAATGACCACTAAATAGATCCACATTAATTTTTGGACTTTTCCATTTCGTAAGATAAAAATTGCGGTTAATAATAATCTGACTTTAAATAACTTCGTTCTAAAATAACCACTTTAGCCCGTTTTAATTTTATCTTAAATGAACGTATAATAGAAGGTGTAGTGAATAATAATAACAATAATAAGCATTCAAAACTGACTTGCTTTCCCACCACCATAGATTTAGTTAGAAAAAAATTATTGTCTGACGTAAAAAAAATAACATTACGATTCAAAATAAATATATAGTGTAATTACAAAGAAACAAGAAAAGTAACTTCAGATGATTTGCGAAATGCTCCTGGAATGCTTCGTTTATAAATAATGCATGAAATCAAAAGTATCCAAGGCTATTAGAAGCTAGGGTTTAAAACAGACGGTACTACTGTGTAAAAACAAACTGACAAATACGGAATTCCAATAAAATTGTATCATTCTGTGTAAATGGCGGGCTATGGATTAAACCGAAGATTAAAATTATACTGACCTCGTACGGTTTTATAACACTGGAATACGATCCCATGCTGTCCTAATTATTACAAATCTTGATAGTAAATATACTAACGTCTCTTATTTTATACAAACAAGTCTGTATTTATCACAAAATTGCACTGATGTCAGTGTGCTATTGGATTTGTTAATAACTATGTTAATTTGTTAATAACACCAAATCACAATAACTTCTAAGCAAAATAAACGAAAATAATAATAGTTCAACCGACGCCAACAACCAACACTACTTCTGTTTAGATTCGAGGCGCCCCATCCAAAATTGAACTGATGAAGGTCACACCGTAACATAGAAAACATATAGGACAGCTGCAGAAATAAATTAATATCAAGCGTAATACAACGTGTTTTTACAGTTTTTATGCTTTAATAACTAAGAGATTATCTGTGCAATTCTAATTAGGTGGAAAAATTTACAGATTTAACTTTGGGTAAAGAAGAGACATTGTTATTAAACCGTAGGTCAAGAATGTGTGTCAATCACGGTTAATTATTGTTATGTTAAACTCATTCTACATTAAATGTAAGTACCATTCCACATTTGGGATAAGGGATTTTCTTTTTTCTAAATCTGTCTGATGTGCTGAATTGTTCATAGAACATAATATTTATAATAAGTTACAAAGATAATAATATAGTAGATTGTTTTATGAGTTTATCATCAAAAGCCAGTTTTCTTTAAACGCCGAAAACCTGACAATTTCTTTGATTTGATAGACCGTCAGCGGCACACAAAGTAATTTCAAGGTTACTTTTAGTGCCGTCAGCTGACTATGCTTTACTAAACGACTTTGTCTGTGATGACAGTGAAATGGCCATTTGTCATTACCTATTGGCGTTTGAAGAAAATATAATTTACTAGCTGACCCGGAGAACTTTGTACCGCTTCAGAATCAATAACACAGGGGCTTGGGCTCCCCTGGGCCCCAATATCCATGTTTTAATAACTATTCTGCTATTCAGGGCGGAGACAAATCCAACAAATCAAATATCATAAAAGGCGTTCTTGAGTTATAAACTTAAAGGGGCCCCTTGGCCCCCATGTTCACGTTTTAATAGTTATTCTGCTATTAATCCAACAAATAAAAGATCATAAAAATCGGTCCAGCCTAAGAGGGCCCTCTGGGCCCCCATGTCCGTGTGAAAAATACTTTACGACCTATTATCATACCTACCAAATATACAAAAAAAAAACATAAAAATCGGTCCAGCCCAAGAGGGTCCCCTGGATCCCTATGTTCATGTGAAAAATAGTTTACCACCTATTCTCATACTTACCAAATATACACAAAAAAATTATAAAAATCGGTCAAGCCGAGAAATCCGTCCAACCCAAGGGCCCCCCCCTGGGTCCCCACGTCCATGTCACAAATATTTTACCACCTATTCTCATATCTACCAAATATATAAAAAAAAAATCATAAAAATCGGTTGAGCCGAAAAATCGGTCCATCCTAAGCTGGCCCCCTGGGCCTCTATGTCCATGTGAAAAATAGTTTCCCATCTATTCTCATACCTGCCAAATATAAGAAAAAAAATCATAAAAATCGGTCGAGCCGTTTCGGAGGAGTTCGACCACAAACACCGTTACACGAGATTTTTAATTTACACCTTCTGAGAAATTTCCCTTTTGGAAGTAAGCTCCTAATTATATGTAGGTATTCTAGTATGTATTGTATATTAAAAATATTATAATAGTGTAAAACAAAATTTATGGTGAGAAATTGATAAAATATCAAGTAGGTAAACTGATAAAATACTACATGCGTTATTAAAATTCATATTTCTATTATGTAGTCTGATAAAAGCCGGAGATAAACAGGCAAATGTGAAAAGAAGAATGAAGTTGTTTTTTATAGTAGTTAAATTTTGAACAACGTTCTTTTATTCTTTCTTTCCACTTTCGTAAGGGTTCGTTTACAATTGTCACTTTGAAACTTTGGAGGACTCATTCAAAGTAATAAGTGTAAATTGCCTTTTACTTTGACTTCATCCAAATGAATGAATGATAGTGTGACGGCGTCATCAATTACAGGACTGCACTGGAATTTGCTACAACGTACTCGAGGTAGTATGACTCATCTTTTGGAATATCCAGTACAGATCGAGAGCGCCATGGAACATTTGGAGCCTCTAGAAGCATATAGGCGCCGGTATATTTATTAGAGGACGTTCCACCGAAAACTAGTCTAGTTGCATCAGTCAGTCTAGTGAGTCAGTCACCTCATCGAGGTTGAAGTGGGTCGAGTCGGACAGTTGCTTTTATATATCCGGAGTGCCGCGTGATGTGTAAATAAATAATATGAGACGTGCCTGTGAAGTAGTAAATTGTAAATAGTGTAAATAATGTAAATAGTGTAATATTAGAAGTATAAATAAATTGTACATAGTGTATAAATAAATAAATCGAACCCAGAAACGCTACAATAGATAGATTATTTATTACTTGTGATTTTTACATAATATGTACTTCCATATTAAGAAAAAGTCTCGAGACATTTTGATATTATTCAACTTGTTGAAATGTTCTATCCAGTGCCTGTCTATCCTAGACTTTAGGAAAAAATGTTACAGAGCAAATTCCGATAGTTTTTCGACTACTTATTGTGAATGAAAAATAAAGAATTTTTTAAGTATATATATTTTGGCGTGAAACCTCTTTAAAATCGATCTTTAGGGGTCATTTGCCAAAATGAAATGTAACCAACACATTATGCAACAAGGTACACCCAACAGCATGAGTGCGAGGCCACAACATTTTAAAGTGGAACTGGCTAACAATGCCAGTTAACTTCGGCGTTTTACGTACTCCGCAGCTGCAATAATGCTATCAGACTTTTTTTCTATAAAGTAAGACTATCGTAGTTTTTATTATAATCTATGTTGAGAAAACTGGGGGCGTCACCCTCACCCACCCTTTCTGGAGGATGGGAGAGTGGATCCGCACCATTGTAAGAAACCATTCATTCATTAACATTATCAAGTTCAAGTATTAAAGCAAGTAAAGGTTCACCCTTGTTTTATCTTTTGGTCCTGAGCCATTAGTTCCGGGAATTAGCTCATTAGCTCTAAAGTGAAATTTACGAGCGACTGGCGTAAAGCAGCACATCACATCAGTTCAATTCAATCTATAATAGTGATAAACAAAACCAAGACTAAAACTTACCACAGAGCGCCAGTTTTTTTATTGTGGTATGCTCTACACGTGTCCACGGATAGCTTAGTGGAGTACGGTGAACCAGGGGTCAGTTGTCGAGTTTGGCAAAGAGTCGCTCGGGGTCGGATGTGGAGGTAAAACGGGGTCGGCGGATGGAAGCGCCGCCAAAAATGATCTGCCCGGATATCTCGGTTTTCGACCGGCAGGTGCACCGTAAACCAGACACCTGGACAGTCCCTATTAAGAAGCCACCACAACTGCCCTGCCCCCGTTGCATCAGGTCGGCACCAAAGATACCAGGGCTGCCCCTACCTTACTTTGTCCTATGGTGGTTGGTCCGGTCCTTTTGGTCTGCTGCTGGTGGACGGGACCTGGGACTGGGCACTGAAACTCACCACACTAGGGGAACGGTCACCACTGGAAGGGTTGTTGTCACCAACTGTGTCAACTGTCTTCCGCTGGCTTCTGTTTGCTCTTTTATAGGGTGCTTGTGACCAAACAGTGACGTTCTTCCCCTGCGTGAACGGCCGCGCGGGGGCGACTTATCCAAGGCCTTCATCTCTATATAATCCGACGTCTTATTCTCTCGGAACGGCGGTGAATCCGGGCAGCTTACAAACGACGGGACCCGGAACGCGGTCTTATTTCGATCATCGGAGTGAAAGAATCATCCCGATACGGCAACATTAAGCATTTATTTTTACATTTGCACGGTGCGATGTGAATGGCGTGGTCCGGGGTTACAAGAGCGACAACTGGGAGTGGTCGTAGCGACTCCGGGATAGTCTCGTTTGCAGCGGACAAATTTTATGATGACCAGAGCGAAAGAATTATCCCGGTCCGATTTTTAGAAATATTTTTTTTCGGCGATTTGAAAGCGGCTGGGACTAACGAGCGGCACCCGTTGCTGGCTAAACTCGATGCACTTAATCCTCACAGAATTTGGTAACTTCGTTACCTTACAGGGTCATGAAAAAATGTGGTGCTGGTACCTCAAATAACTTAAAGATAAATTTGAAATCCATATTGAAATTTATGGATTATTTCTTGAGATATAAGCTTTCCTTTTTGAGTACATTGAACTTTAATGATAAATATTTGTTTCATAATTTTATGAGTAAAAGATAGATAATGAGGTACCTACTTAATCAAGTTTTCAAAAAATAATTTTTAAAAATTGAAAAAAACCAAAGTTGTAAGATATTCGCCAAGAAAATTCGTTAATATATGCAACATTGCCAACCCCTTAGATACTCCTTTGAATATTCATGTTACCTTCCCAGAGTGCAATTTTGTGAGTGGCTATTGGAACGTTCTCAAGAAAATCCTGCAATTCTTTCGCATATTTTGTGTACAGACGAGGCATATTTCACTCAAGATGGAGTTCAACCAACGTAATAATCACATTTGGTAGCAACTGCCAATCCATTTGTAATTCGTCCACGTGCACATCAACGCAACGTACAAGAATGTGGCTGCAAATGAATGGTGCACCTCCTCATTTTGGCCAAATTGTAAGAGATTATTGTGACCAATGGATCGATTGGGAGAGGCGACCTCATTGCTTGGCCCGCACTCTCCCCTGACCTTAACCCCTCCAGATTGTTGTGTGGGGTCATTTAAAAGACCCATATCCCGTAAATGACATTGAAGAATTAATGGAACGTATTGACGCAGCAGTCGATACAATTGAGCAACACTCTGTAAACTGATGATTAGGTAAATCATAGTGAAAGTATGAGCTTTCACGCGTTAAGATGAAAGAGACCAAAGCGGTTTTGGAAACCGAAAAGATTGGGAGGTATGACGAGATGATCGTAAAGTTGTGGGCAAACCGTACGATATCGAGAATATCAAATAATTCGGACCCAAAAGTAGAATAAGAAGTTACTTTCTACAAAAAAAAGTATTTGAACGAGGATGAACCGAACACATGATGGGACCTTGTGACGCGTGTTTACGGCGGCGTTGCCTCGAGCGTCAGATTTTTTACGCGGTATGCTCCACGGGACCGCGGGTAGCGTAACCCTTTATACCAGGGGTCAGCTGCCTAGGGCACGGGGTTGCAGTTTTGATTATCTACACTTTATACATGGATATCGATACGGATATTTACAAATATTCACATCGCACGTCCGTCTTTCACCGAAGTTTCGCGGGGGCTTCCGTGCAATCAGCCGGCACCCGAAATACCAGGGCTGGTCTCGTCCGGTTAGTGACTGGGAAGCGGGGTGGGCGGTTGGTGCTTCCTTCTCGGATCGGACATCTTCTCCCTCTTCTTTCCCGGTTGACCGGAGGACACTAAGGGAGTACCTAAGTCTGAGCTCTGCTGGCCTCAGGTCGTTCTTTTATAGAGTTTTTGGTTAACTAACTGATCATGGGAATGCAAGAACGGTCCCGAAACGGTGCCGGGAAGTATTCTATTCGGGCGTATTTGTCACCACAATCTCGGAAAATTTGGTAACTTCGTTACAACCTTCTCCCAGATTGCTAGCTATGATAAGAATTGAACGTGACTTCAAAGAAACTTTATTAAGACTGATATTGTTAAATTTAAAAAAGGTGGTTACTGTTTAAAGACCTGCAACACTTGGACGATAAATGGGTAGTACACCACAAGGGTTGTAAAAAGGAACCGTTAGGGTTGTTCGGGCAGTTGCTTGTTAGTCTTTGTTTCGATCGCAAGTATCGAGAGCGGTCCCAAAATTGAAGTAGTTTTGTTGCTACATCAGTTTCTTAATAATTGTTATTTTCATATGTAGTTCTGTGTTAGTACTGTTATTCCAATTTTTAACTGGTCCTCTTTGTTAGCTATTAGTTTGTGTACAAAAGAGTGTGTGCTAGATCTGGTTCCAAGACAAAGGTAAAACTTTAAATTACAATATTTATATCAGTCGAGGAGTGACATCACCGTCGAGGGGATTCACCTGTCTAGTTTTCAGAAAAGTTTGTATTATAACGGTTCGGATTAATGATTAAAATTCAAATGAAAGAGAGAGGGGGTTAAGGGAACGCTGCGTTTGTAACGTCATTCTTTGTTTGCATAAAGGAAACATGGCGGCGCTTTGGCATTCTTTGTTTGTATTCAAAGTGATCCAAATTTCATTTAAACGATAGTTTCGATGGCTCATAGTTTGAATCCGTTTCTTTAATTTTTCTTAATAATATAAAATTTCCTAGGCTGGTCTTCAAATCACTTCAGTATGCAACTTTTCTTCAGTTTGAGACAATGAAATTTTAATTTGCATGTGAACGTTTTGGTAAACCAAAATGACAAAACCCAAAATGAAAATTCTAAATATTTGTAGTATCTGTGTATTAATCAATGCGTGTAATAGTTTGTTTTTCATTTGATGTGAAACACGGCATTACACTGTACCCCTCTCGCTAAGTGGGTTGCGTGCCCCCTTATGTAGGGCGGCGATCAAGGGTGGGAGCGAGAAAGGTGCAGTGGTGCATTTAAAAAAAATGTATGTCTGTTTGATGTGCGTGCCCCTTTGTAGGGTGGTGACAGAATGTGAAGCGACATGGGAAAGGTCTTGTACTTTAATTGCTCATCCGAATATCAGTATTGCTCAACTCAAATACCAAATTTATTGATAATCTGGAAAGGCGTTCAAACTGTAATTTATCTGTGTATTTGCTTGAATCCATAATAAAATGTAAAGGGTAGTCATTTATTGTAGATTTCGGTTTGTTAATGAAATTGGAAAAGGAAACACTAATGTTTTGATTAAATTGTAACTTTTACTGATTGGGTTGTTAATGGGTATGGGACCACTTCACTTTTCGTCACTTGCAAATTTGGGAACTCTCTCGCCAGGTGTAATTAACGTTGTCATGAATAATTCAAACATTGTATTCACTAAAATTAATTGTTATTTTATGAATTATCAAGATTGTAACTACATAAAATGTTCCAATAGTCAATTATTATTAATCAAAAGTTCGACCACAAAACCTCTAAAGTAAATACATTGATAAATCCCTAATTTGAGTTGTTAATCTACGCTCCGCCTCCAACGCTGCGCACCTGCATTCAAAAAACCTGCTTCTGTTTGGTAGGTTTGATTTGAATTTCCTGCCACTGTTATCTTGTCAAAAAACAATACAACGTAGGTCCGTTCTTCCTTGTTTCTAGACGATCACGATTCACTGGCCAACCTTTTAATTTCGCGGTTTTTTTCAAGTTTGACGTTTGGTGACGTCATTGACATTTTATTTGACGTTTTATTTCAAGTTGTTGGCAGGAAGAGCTTAGGCTCATCACACTGTCCTTAAAAAGTTCTGGTACTTAACAAGGTTAGGGTACAACTATTTTTTTTGCTTTTAAGTTTGTTAGTGGTTTTAGAATCATGATAAAAACTATTATACAGACCGTTTCAATCGAAACGAGCCACCATCAATAACTTTTTAGGAAAAGATATTTAAGAAAAATCTAAAAACAAGTCAATTTTTATCAAGAGGGGGACATGTTTTGATGCAATAGTAAGCAGGCCTGGTGCAACCCCATACCTCTGACAGGAGCAACCTCGATTTTTTGAATAGGGAATAGGGATCGAGTAACATGTCGTTTGAAAGGTCTTTTAATTGTCTTTTCGGCCACATAATTATTTTTTTATTTGCATAGTCTATAAGTTAGTAATTAAAAATGTAAAAAAAATTGTCGGATTTGTTTTGTATTTAGAAATGCCGGCAATTAACGATAAAAAGCTTGCAGTAAACATTATTAGACAATTTATTATTGATCTAAATAATGCTGTAATCAAATTTGTCGTCATCGATACTCATTTATACCAATCCTTAACAATAAGTAAATAAATAAACTGAAAACAAAATAAACATTAAAAATTGAAATATATCTAAGTCGAACTCCACAAACAACATTTTATAAAACGTCAACGTCATAATTTTTTTATATTCTTTAAGGGCTGATGATGGCAGAAGTGTTCTGCCGAAACATGTTCTATTTGTAATTTTACGCTCATTAAAGTTTGTGGAGTTCGACTTAGATATATTTAAATTAAATTTTTAATTTAAATTTACTCCACCTGAATTTAAGAACATTCTTCTGGTTTGAAAACAAAATAGTCGTGTTTAATTTCCCGAGCGATAAAGGAACTGTAGCATTGAACACTAAATTTGATTTCACATGAAATGTTCAAAATGATTCCCATCGACATCCATGCACTCATACAGACGATTATGAAATACGCTTTTTAGGTTGCGCAACGTTTCCGGTGTTATTTGTCGAGATTCCCAGATAATCTTTAGGCGCAGTATAATGAGGTCGTGCTCCATCCTGTTGAAAGACCAATGCGTTCTCTAGCTCCAGCTAAATACCGCTAAGATAATAAATACGCAAATAATTGTACAAAAACACAGATTGTCTAACATTGTTGATTGCAAGCTTTTTATTGTTAAAAATTGCAAGCATGTCTAAATACAAAACAAATTCGTTAAAAAATTGTTTTATTTTAATTACTAACTTATAGACTATGTAAATAAAAAATATTTATGTGTTTGAAAAGACAATTAAAAGACCTTTCAAACGACATGTTACTCGACCCCTATTCCCTATTTAAAAAATCGAGGTTGCTCCTGTCAGGGGTATAGGGTTGCACCAAAGCTGCTTACTATTGCATCAAAACATGTCCCCCTCGAAATAAAAAATGACCTGTTTTTCGATTTTTCTTAAATATCTTTTCCTAAAAAGTTATTGAGGGTGGCTCGTTTCGATTGAAACGGCCTGTATATATTTGTGTGTATATTGTTGTATATACTGTCATTGTAAATAAATAGTTGTATTGTTCAGGTAATCTACTGTTATTGTATTGTTCTGTATCTTGTATATAGTTGTAATGTTTAGTTAATGTTATTATTCTTGGCAATAAATTTAGTTTTTTTGTTGGAATTACTCATCTTTTTCAGGAAAACGAGGAGTATGTAACCGTTCAACAGACACTACTCCTATAAAGATCAAATAAATTTTGTTGAAGTACCTTCCACCATTACAATACGCCTCGATCTGCAGAACATACAGATAGATGATCCTGAAGGTGTTTCGTCGGCGGAGCGCCCGCTGCTACGCGCATATCAGGCAATACAAAAAAATCCGCAATTCACCAAAATTCAAGTTTACTCCAGCCGAGGAGCGCACACGTCTCGTATACGTGTCACTCTGAATATGTACACCTGCCGGAATGGAATTCGGGGATATGCGCTGAGCGTCTCCCAGAGAGGAGGTCGTTTGCCTCCTTGTGTAGTGAAAAGGAGATGTTCTGTCCACTCCTCTTTCGAACTCGAGACATGATAGTGTGCCTCCCTTTGAGTCCGGGGGCCAGTTTCATAAAAAACTTGTCACTTGTAATACAAGTGTGTAGTCGAGGAAGAGCTTCATTGATTGGTTGCTGCTTAGCAACGAATTGGTTTTACAAGTGACAAGTTTTTTATGAAACGGGCCTCAGCGCTTTCAGGTGTGTGTTTGAATGCAATTTGGGGCGAACCAATCGTTTTAGATTGGGGAAGACCACTGAAGCTACACCCGTACGTTCATGGAATTATATTTCTTTTTGGTATTAAATAACATTTTGGAGGTTAATAAATTTTGCTTTGACGTGTTGTCAGTTTAAACCAACACATTAGCGTGTCTTTGCTGATGTGAGGTGGACCCCTTGTCATCCATAAAAAGCTGCCTGGTGATTGTGCAGCCGAATGATTTTTTATGGTTTTTGGACAAACAATATTGTGCCCGAAATTCCGAATAAGGTCTCAGCAAAAGGTGTTCGTTGTTAAGGGGTTGTTCGACTGTACTAATTCTTACACTTTAAGCTTTTGTTAAAAATGTGCACCCAGAACTTTTGTTTTACCACCTAAGATATTCTTTATATATAATATGTGCACCTTTATTTTGTTTTAAAGAAATTAACTACACATAAAATATTTATTCAATGGCGTTTGTAAATACAAAAAATCACAATTTTTATACGTATCAAATCAGTATTACATAGGGTAAAAATATTGCATTGTGCCGAAACCACTTAAGTCAAAATATCACTCAAATTGTGCAATTTTACGCCCTTCAATCAACCGATTCGCTTATAGTAGGAACTTTATCTTGCCATGCTTGACTTCTTCGATCTTTATCGTAAATTTCTAAAACTTTTTTCGAATTTTCCACAAATTCCATTAGTCCTCGAGACATGTAATACGGCTTAGTGATTCCGTCATTGTGTTGACAGTCCTCACAAAAACACAAGAATATGGTATCAATAGCCATCTGAAAGTTACACTGCAGATTTTAAGACGTTAAACTTAGAGTCTTACTTCATATACTGTCATAAAACAATGGGCAACGAAATATGCGAAAAGTCCTGCCAGAGTCAACAAAACCCACATGTGCTGCAATCCTTCTATGTGCTATAAGATAAAATTACATAAGTGTTAGAGTAAAATGGTATATTAACTAACCTCCAACATTTTGACTCCTATCAATACTGTTGCAGCCACTACGAAAACTTTTCCCAGAAAAAGAACGAAGTCGCCGACTGAGTTGATAGCTGTAACGCGCAGAATGTTTGACGAAAGCAGTTTAAAAGCTTGTCGACTGGCTTGACAGAAAGGGTAACCATACATTGCTAAAAATAGTCAATAAATAACAAAGATTTGTTGAATAGTTAAATAGTTACCAGTTTCGATGTAAGCATTCCTGCTAATATACTTAAGAATTTTTTCAAAACAGTACAAACAGCATTGACAACATTTTAAAACACAATCCACACATTTGCCCTTATGACTGTGTAGATATTTTTCCAGAAATTTCAAAATGACACGAAGGAATTGAACCAGACTGATGAGAAAAGAACCCAATGCCACGGACCCTAAATGGTATCTCACCAGATTATACTCGCTCTTCAATATTGGTGTACCTAGCAAGTTCTTCTCTCTGAAAGATGTTTATTGGTTCCGTGAGTAAATTCAGTTTCTGTCGTACCTAGTGAAGTACCAATCAGAGACGGCCCCCGCCAAAACCATATGTTGACATCCAATCACAAATTGACACATCCATAACATGGCTAGTAAGTTGTACCACCTGGTAAACTTCATCCAACTGTCTTTTTGGTAGATGTAAACGTGAGGTTCTTTAAGTGTGAGATGTCCAGAACTTTCAATCCATAAAGAGAAGTAAAACCATAAACTTACTACGATACCTAATGAAATAAACGTCTACAAAATATTTATATTAAAACATTGAAATAGTTTTTCTTGACGTTCGTACAAATAGGGGTTGTATAAGTAAAAACGGCATTGCAGCCATAGCTTTTGCAGCCTCCTTGAAAAGTTGCACAACTAGTTTGATTCTTTTTCTCATGACAATTATAATCAGTATTACAATTACAGTTACGATGCTGGCTGCAATTGCGAATCCAAGGTATGTTCCCGTATTTCTGAAATGAACATCAGAAATCATTGACAATGGAAGATGATCTGTAGATTTTTTCGACTGGTTCCACATGATCCTGAAATACAAGATTCACTTAAATGTATTACATTTCGGCAGTTAAGCACCATAGAACTATCGTTCCAACGCAGCAAGCCAGAACAACTCCTATCAAAACTATCCAAACCACAAATCCCACCAGGAATCGAAATAAAATTAGTATCAAAATTGAGAATGCTAAAGAACGATAAATAATATCACAAGTAAATGTAAATAAAAATAACTTACCCAAAGAAATGAGGCATAAGTATACAAATTTGGTCCAGCATAAATGGAAGTCTTCGGATACTTCCTAAAAAGAAAACGAATAAAAAAAACTCTAAAACGCAATGTAATAAAAATGCAATGCTTTATACGTTGGTAAGCGCACAACTTAAGAACGGCTGGACCGATTTGGCAAATTTTTGAGGTAAAAAATAAATACCAAATTAGGAACCGCCAGCGAAGCGACATTCCACCGCGGAGCGCACCTTAAACAAGACCGTGCACCTGAAAATTAAACTTATAACTCGCCGGGAAAAATAGTTTGCAGTGTCACAGTAGGATAACTTTTTCATCATCACCACCGGAAAATTAGCGCGCTCCCGACGAGCCTACTCCGGAGTCGCTACGACCACCCCCAACCCCCGACCTTGTCACGCCCGACCACGCCCTTTTGATCCATCCGGAAACTGCCGAAATGAATTTTACATCATCTTAACCAGCGGAGAAGCGCGTACCGGACGCCGCCGTTCCGGAGCAAATACGATGCCCGGAACCGATTTTACTCCGGATAGAAGATAACACGATGATAAGACCCTCACTCCTCCGCATTGCGACAAGTGGTGCGCATCGTATGTCATTATCATCCCGGTTTTTACTGGTCTCTGAAAGGTTGGGTTTACGCGGGGGGGTCCCAGCAAGTCGAGTCCCGGGAGACGCCGATATACGTATACTACAGCGTGTTCTGTAACTTTTGTCATCGACCGCCCGGGTTTCAAAATTTCCAATAACCGGGCCGCCGTATTCAATGGAGGGGTGTATTGACGTCTACAGGGGGCAGCATAACTTTTGTCAGTAACTGCACGGGTTTCGAAACTTTAAGTAACCGAACCACCGTATAATATAAGGGGCGGGTACATCAGTGTCAACAGGGTGCATCCTAACTTTTGTCACTAACTGCGCGGGCTCCGAAACTAAACGAACCACCGTATACAGGGGTCGGGTATGCCGACGTCTACAGGATGACCCGCAATTTTTGTCATAAACGATTCAAAAAACCGAACCGCGCAGATTCTGAACCGCCGCAAATAGGGTGCAACTTGACAGGGGCGTACAGGGGGTTTCGTCACCGTTTTACCACCGACCAAGTCATTAAACGTTGTGAATATTTTGTAAATAGTTGTAAATAGGGAAACATTAAACTGTAACACCGAAACGGCTTTATTTTTCCCTCCCGCCAAACTAGACAGTTGACCTCTGGAGTTCCGTACTTCGACTTTTAGCTACTCGTGGTCTCGTGGAGCATACCACGTAAAAAACTGGCGCTCGAGGCAACCGCCGCCGCAATCAAGCGTCACAGTATATTTCAAACTTCTAAAGCACCCTATCCGCATTGACTCCCACCCTTAAATTTTAAATAGGGAAAGTGGACATATCGTTGAAAAGATCTTTTCAATCTCCATGCAATATTTTTTGCTTCCAGTGGGATAATAGCAGATTGCTTTATTAGGAGTAAAAGTGAGACTTTTCGTGGCAAATACAGACGAGCGACTTTTCTCCGAATAAAACATGCTATTTTTTTTAAACGCGGAAAATCGCCCACGAAATACAAATTTGACAGTTTACTAACCTCAATGACATGAAAATTTTTCAAAGCCCACGTTTTTTCAATTGAGCGGCAGACAGAGTGTTTTGTCTGCCATGACAGAGTAATGGCCATTGGTCATGGCCTAATGATGTATACAATGTTTTTTTTAAGATGTTCGCAATATTAATTTTACTCGAATTTACCGGATAAATGGTACTTTGCGGGGACAAACACACCAATGTCTACGGCTGTCAATGTGAATTGGCATTTTAACGGTTTGAGCCATTCAAACAAAAGCACTGATGGCGCTTGCAGAAGACGGATGCTATGGGTCAGGAAATGTTTGAGGTCTCCGGTGATCACGCGGATAAGGGGGTTCCACTTGTTTGTGCGGCAGGATTTGATTCTAGACATTTTGTGGATGGGGAGATTGAGAAAGTTTCCAGGGCCAGAAGGATATCGCGTTCGTCCTTGTCAATGTCCACACCGCGGATCACAAAGAAAAAGAACGGGCGTGTGCGAGTTGTTTGTGGTTTGGAGGCGTTTGTTACGGAGGTTATTGTGAGGTTAAGGGCTTCTTTCATAGCTGAGACTGACGTTTTTGAAAGTAATTCGGTATGGGTTAAAAATCACTACCACTTTTTTGATACATGTAAGAAGGATAAATAAAAACACGAGAATTGACGTTTCAAATTAATTCTTTTTCATAGCCACCGTTAATGCACCTAGCAAAAGTAGCCAAGCGCCGTGGAATTCCCTAGATTGTAAAGTTTGATTATTTTGTATAAAAAGTGTCAAAGTAGAAATAATACTGTCTGACAACTCGTTTATAAGGCATTTTGTCGCGCTTACTCATTGTTATGTAATGTAAATAATTATGTAAGCCGGATATAGTCGTCGCCGTGCTGTCGGCCCGGTTGGATTTTATTATGCCTTATGGATGCAAATTGCCGGATTTTCCCACCATCGGGAAGTTTGACCATGGTACCCATCGGGAATTCCGAACCCCCGACCACCGGACGCTTATTGTTCTATGTTGTATAAAGGATGTAATTTTAGTGTTAGGAACTAGTTTTGCAAGAGTTTTGTAAGAACTCACAAGTACGACGGCTACGTATATAAATTAAGTTTGTAATTAATAATCTTAAATAAACGTAGTTAAAACAGCCTATAAGTTCTATACGTGCAACAATAAGAATTCACCAGTATTCAACCCACAGTGGTTAACACTCATTTAGACCCGTGTGTGCGACAAAATGCTTCTTATAAAACTCGTATCATAATATACTAATACGCCTTTAGTTCCGGTGACAATACAATAAGTAATACTCAATATTGTAATACTTTCAAAATGACCGTTGCCACAAGATGGCGGATGATGTATTTTTAGTCAACTCCTTTAATATGGGTATCAAATGAAAGGGCTTGACGAGTAGAAAACGAATTCAATATGGTCGCCGCTCCAAGATGGCGGATTACATTTTCTTTTGAACTCTCTTAATATGGGTGTCAAATGAATGGGATTGAAGAGTATAAACGATAAAGTTAATGATATCACAGTAAATTCAATATGACCGCCGCTCCAAAATGGTGGATTACATTTTCTTTTCAACCCTTTTAATATGGGTATCCAATGAAAGGGATTGAAGAGTAGAAACCGATAAAGTTAGTGAACTAAGTTCAATATGGCCACCGCAAAAACTAAAAAGTTAAAAAAAAATAATAGTAAAAATATATTTTTTAAAACAAGATTTTATTATTTATTACTTAGAGTTACTTTCAAGATAATATAAATTCTCGCGACAAGCTTTTATATCATAATTATTATGCAATTGTATGATGTGACAAAATTATGAGTTTGCTTTAGTTTGATTGATTTCAAAATTTATTTTCATCTTTTCATAGCATTTAAATAAAAGCTTGTTTTTAAAAATATGTTTTTACTATTAATTTTTTTAAACCAGAAGAATGTCGATAAATCCAAGTGGAGTAAATTTAAATTAAAATTAATAATGATAAAACAATGATAATAATGATGGCAGTAGTGTTTTGCCGAAACATGTTCCATTTGTAATTTTACACTTATTAAAGTTTGTGGAGTTCGACTTAGATATATTTAAATTTTAATTAATTTTTTTGTAATACATAGTCAAAATAAGGTTTTTATGGAAAAATTTTAAGGAAAATAAAAGTTCATTGACAGGTACCACCGAGAGCAGACTGCTAAATATTTAATACATTATAACTACACTTACTTGAAAGAAGTTCTTAATTCCTGTTTTTGAGAAAAATTGGTTAACTACTTTGCTGCTTTTTACTGGAACACATCTGTGGAAGAATGTTTGGCTGAAAAAATCACTTTCGTATTAGAGATCAATAAGTTCGTCTGGAATAAGTAAGGAAGCAGGAGGAAGAATCTTTAATATTTGATAGATCGCGTGCACTATTACAGCAAATTAATTCGTCGATACACTTACTATCCCACGTAGTCGCTGCAGTTTGAGACACATTTCCTATCCATTGTGGATGAGTTGTCCCTTTTTATCATGATGTGGTAACTAGCAGAAAAGGATTAGTATTAATTTCTCTGGACGTTGCTGCTACGTACGACTCATTGAGGGTCCATTTGTTTTCACAAAATTCATCTTTAATGTCGTATCGAATAACATTTCTTCTACCGCAAATTTTTCCGCAGTTGTCGTAGCCGTTGACGATTCGAAAAATATCTCCGTTGCTAATACAGTATCCAAGAAAGATTAACTGAAAAACTTTCCAAGTAGCAATAATAACTTCACTGATTTCGTTTTATACCAAGATTATATTGAAAAAAGTAAAAACAAGAAGGAAGAACACGTCAGTCGTGGATCGAGATTTGTTCTTGAAGTCATCACTTGTTGCGGAGTCGGACCGACTAAACGGTTTCTGAATTTCACTCAACTGAAATAAATCAGCCAATATTAAAATAAACACACAAACGAAAAATACGCACTAACTGCTGCATTCTAAATATTTGACTGGGTTTTTAACAGTAGCTAGGTGCAGCGGTAAATGGAAGAATTTAATTAATATGCCTTACCCCATGTGGTTCGGTGCTCACTTTTGATCCCATAGCGTGGAACAGCTGTAATATATTAAGCATATAAAAGGAAATAATTATTAACTTTTTAGTGTGATAAGGTTGGACACGCGTTGGTTGGTTAGGCTGCAGTCGTGATTTCGTGAGTTGTTATCAAGAGAACTTACGGACGCGATAGCATATTTTCACTGACTTTCCTCTTTAATTGACCCCCTTTTTTACAAAATGCATTAGTTACCAAATCGATGGAAATATCAACTTCGAGAATCAAAACAAATTAGGCCACGAATAGCGATAACTTTTAACGTCTACAAAATCTAAGGGAAGATAGGTACTTACCTCCTGTATCTTTTCTGCAACCACTAATTCACGAATAAGATTAAGTAATCGGATTCATACACAGCCATTTAAAGTGGATTATCCCACATAGATGCACCATTATCAAGCAATTTAAATTCCTCTTTTATTGTCATGGACTAAAGTTAGAACGAAACTAATTTTCCATTTGAGAGAACCTTTAATATAACATTATTTAAGCTGCATTTCCCCTTCTATCGTCACAGCTCACCACGCTTACCATGCCATGTAAACAAGTTGGGGTGGTATCCAAGACAACACCTTGACCCTAGCCTACATCTATCAGGTGTCCCCTTTTCCACTTTTATCTATTTCGTGCATGCAATTGTGATAATACGTTACATGTTAGAATTATGCAATTTATGTAGTTCTGTAATCGATTTTCTAATAGTGATGCACCATTGTTTCAAAATAAGTCCGCAAGAATAATGAATAACCCACTGCCCTAAATTAGGGGCAGATTTTTTATATGTGTGGTTGTATATATCGTTGATTCTTTCATTAACATTCATTTCATTACCACGTTCAGGTTCTTGTAAACTGCAATGGAGCAGTGTGATTTTCCATTGTCAGAGAGTAGGTAAACAATAGAGGAACCATACAATGATGAAAGTCGTGTCACGAAAATGATTTTCACTCCCAGATGGCGTAACGAATTTTATCCGATTTTGTCGCCTCCTGCCATCTGTTAATCACAATTATAACTGTTTTTTACTCAGCGCCTTCTGGTGGTCGGAAACATAAGGTTAGCGGTTATAATGTTTGTGTTCAGATATATGTAAACACAGGAGTTCCGATAACAAAACGATTGTTACCACAAAAAAATGAATGGCTTTCTAGAATTACGTTGCGCTGCAGGTCCAGATATAAACAATAACAAAAATTATACGACCACAACTAAGCAACTGAACTTTTAAAAGACTTGGAGCTGCATTTTTTAAGGTACTTTTAGACGGTCAGTTCAGTTTTCCGTTCAGTTTCAGCGCACTAGTATCGAAATATATTATGTATTATTGAACATTTACTACTTTTACCGAACGTTTATTTTTTTGTCTAGCGTTTATTCCTTTTTTATTGCTCAGGCAGAAAAATAGTATCTTTGCAACCTTTATTCCGGTTGAAAATGTACAAATAAATTGTTAGATGATATTAAAAACAATAAGTATAATTAATAGTACAACGTGACCCGACAAATCAAATATCAATCGAAATGCTCCGTCGGGCGTCAGTGTCGTTGTGTCGTACTGCTCATGCAGCAGCGGAACGAGTCGACCCGTGGGCGTACTGCTGACCAAGCTTTCCAGGATCTGGATTGCGTACAAAAAGTAACTGTTTGTCCATTTTATAACAAATTCAGATAAACAAACTGCTGAAATTAAATATAGTATATTGTGCAACTACAATCGACAACGCCGCACGAGTTGCACATACTATTTTTATTGTGAATGCGGAATAAATGCCAGTATAAAATTGGGGTTCAGGAGCGAAGACCCGTTAGGGTCCATGGGCAAATTCAGTTTCAATATTTCGATTGTGTTTTTTTTGTCTAATTTCTTTTAACGTTATTTTTTATTTAATTTCAGCAGTTTGTTTATCTGAATCTGCGTGTGCAAGAAGTAAACTTGCGGCACCCAAACAACCGTTTGGTGTCAAATGGGCAAACAGTTACTTTTCAACCGTAACAAAGGTTGCACAGATACTATTTTTCCGCCTGAGTAATAAAAAATAAATACGTTGTTGAAATTAAACAAAAAACTATCGAAATATTAAAACTGAATTTGCACCTGGACCCTACCGACGCTTCGCCCCTGGACCCCATTTTATACTGGGATTTATTCCGCATTCGTAATAAAAAATAGTATGTGCAACTAGTATAAATAATAGTATAATAAATACGTATAAAGAAAAACACCAAAAACAGTTTTACAAAAAGTTTCTTTGTGACACTACTTTTAGTTTCACAAAAACTCAATTATGACACCAAAGTAGAAAACGATACTTTTAAGAAACTGTATTGTCGTCACTCTATTCGGGCCAGGACAATTGTGCCATAATTAGTAATTAATAATGCTTTTAATATTTTAACACGTTTAAGAGTTACGCCATGCAAACTTTTAATTTTTGTCCCGTTTTAAACGTTTTCTTCGCTTAGAAACGTTGGTAACAACAATAAGGGATTGTAAATATGTATATATCTAGTCGCGTCAATGAAGTCTTTTTCTCGAATTTTGATGTTTTTTTTTTATTATTTATAATCAGAAACCTTTTGGAGCGGGGACATAACTATTAATATTATTTAAACAATATGTATGATATTTATCTAAAAAAAAAAATAGTTTTGCGTTTTTTTTAACAGACTTCAAAAAGGGACGAAGTTATCAATTCGGTTGTGTTTTTTTTTAATGCTTGTTACCTCAGAACATTTATATACATATTTATATTTCATTTATGTTCACCGATTTCTTGGTCAATTGTGGACCGATTTACAAAATTCTTCTTTTATTTGAAAGAGTATACTCTTGCGGAAGTTACTTTGTCAAGAAGTCAAGATCTGATCAGGGAATCCCATGGAAATCGAGAAAAATCCTCAAATTTTCGCTCCCTTCTATTAACCGACTTCATGTAGGTTCACCGATTTCTTCGTCAATTGTGGACCGATTTACAAAATTCTTCTTTTATATTTTGAAAGGGTATACTCTTGAGGTGGTTCCATTGTCAAAAAGTCAGGATCTGATCAGGGACTCCCATGGAAATCGAGGAAAATTCTCAAATTTTTCCTTTCTACAAGTATTGATAAACAATTTTTAATTATTTTATTTATAAATGTCTAAAATAAATAATCCACAATTCATAATAATTTTATAATTTACTTTCGTATATTATTTGTAGAATAAGTATTGAAAAAATATTTTTTTTATATAAATATAATAAATAGTGTTTAAACAATATAAATAATTATTTCCCCACTTCAAAAGGTTTCTGATTTTGAATAATATATAAAAACAAACATTCACAAAAAAAAATCATTAAAATCACAGCTATTTTTAAGGACTTCCGAAGATTGCTTGTTTTATGTATTTATTGACGCGACTAATCTTGCTCACCTTTAGATCTCAAACTCGTATAAAAGTTTTTACGGTAAATTTAAATATGTACGTCCAAGATCGGTAATTCAAAAAGGAACCAAGTCGAGCGACTTAGATCTTTTTAAAAATAAATGTTACATTCCATCCAACATTATAAAATATTATTGGGGTAGGCATTTAGTTCATTTTATCACCATTTTAGTAGATAGCAATATGTAACTCAAAATGTCAAAAATTAGTCCTTTTTAATAATAAGCGATTCAATTGAAAACTCCAAATTCGGCTTCGGTGGTAAAACTCACCCGG
Source organism: Diaperis boleti (assembly GCA_963583935.1). NCBI lineage: Eukaryota > Metazoa > Arthropoda > Insecta > Coleoptera > Tenebrionidae > Diaperis > Diaperis boleti. The sequence goes on from OY757249.1 coordinate 20,842,859, forward strand.
TATGTATATTCATAATGTATTAAGTACAAACACTACGATAAAATAGTCATCGAGTAATATTTTGTAACTAGCTGACCCGACAGACGTTGCCCTTTCCAAATTTTAATAAATTTGTTTTTGGGCAGAGCGCAAAACAATACAAAAGTAAACACAAATATGTAATTTTATTTTAATTTAGACTAGAATGCGACTTTCCAGATTTTTCTGCAGATCTTACCGATTTTTTTTCAATGGGGTCGTCCCCCTCAATTAAATTTGACTAATTCAACTATATAGCACCTCATAGACTATGTAACATGAAGCCCTAAACGTGTTCTGTTGTTTCATAAAGTTGTTTTGTAAGATAACAGAGCGTATCAAAAATCGCAATTTGGGATAGCAGTTTCAAACGCTGTACATTTACCGCCTCTTGTGACGTCATTTCGGGGGGCATTCACATTGGTTCATGCGCTTCTCATTAGTCGGCACGTCTAGTAACTTGATTTTTGTCTGGTGAATTTTGTCCCGTGTTGACGTCACAAAAAGGCGCGCGTTTCAAATAAGACAAATTATTTTTTTTACCTTGTAAATGCGTGATTTCGTAGAAACAAAAAAATGGGCGTATAATATTTTTTCGTCTAGTTTCTAGAAATGCTTTTTTTGAAAATTGTGAGACGACCCCATTGAAAACATACCTACATCCATCCCCGGAGCATAACGAACAAGACAAAAAAAAAAGAACCAAATATGTATGGCATGTCGTTAATATCGCCAATTATGATCAAGAGTGCATGCAAATATGTATTATGATTTTCGCAGTTTGTCCTAATTTTCCGACTTTCCATGGTAATTGCCTCGAATTTTATTTTTTCTAACTAAGAACTTTTCCAGGACCGTAATGAACAAAACAGAAAACGAGTTAGGTATATCCATCGTTCGAATCGTGAGTTTTATGGTCTTAAGCTCATACGAAAAACCCATAGAAGAAAAGCAAAACAATAAATTATTTTTAGAGGAAATAATACCGTCAACTTAACACTGAGCCCCAGTATGAGAAACAAAAATTCGTTCCATTTGATATTCAAAAGAGTTTTATAATAACAAAATTAATTAAGATTGTATTTTTCCATTGAATGTATTTGTTTGATCTCCCACTAATGGCCAATGAAAATTTTGCTCGGGCAAATTGTACATTTTACTGTAGATTCGTCGTATTTATGTGGAAGTATCAAAAAAGAAAATTCTTTCTTTAAGATTGTCATTTAGTGAGAGACAAATTTCTTCCTACGTTTAAGTGAGATCAAATCTTGAATGTTGGCTGCGAGATGCTGCAGCCTCGTTCAGAATAGAAGAACTAAAATGTCTGGGTCGGATTTGGTTTGTGGTATTACAGTGTCTTTTTGCTTTTGGGGCCAAACGAACAACCCATGTTATTTGGAAAATTTAAAAATGAATATTGATGACCTGGGTGTCCATATTTCTTTACAATAAAGGGGTCCCCCTCGTGATTTACTCATAGGTCTCTGACAGAAGGTTCTCTTGCGGCATGTACATTCCTGTCGGTCTTTTTTGTTTCTGAACATTGTCGCTTGAAATTTTGATAGATCTTTGCCGCTAGAGAGCGATTTTTTGAAATTTGTAAATTTGAAAAAAAGATTGCGGAAAAACGTATGGCATTGACCGCACGGAGAACGGGGTACAGTTAATTAAAACTTCTCGTCCACTGGAATCAAAATTGTTCTGATTTTTGACATGTGCAATTAAAACAGCGTGGGGATAATTCACTGTGTGTGGAGACAAGTCGTTGCAGATTTCATTCCGATTCATTAGCGACGTGTTCAATATTATTATTATTAACAATAATAACAACAATGAATTATTAATAATTAACAAATTCATAATTAACAATTATGTCTGATTTGAGGAATATGTCCTGTGAATTTTTAGCAAAATTTATTGAATTGTATTATAGATTATTTCATTCGTCGTTTACAACCCATCTGGGACTTTTAAATTTTTGGATTATAGTGATAATTCGATAATCCTCAATGTTCCTTTTTCAAATATGTTTTTACTGTTTATTTCATCAAAACTAAATCGGTGAAATTCAATAAAAGTCAAGTCCGCAATCAAAACTAAATTGATTTTTGGCTTGTGCAAGTAAAACCGCGCGGGGATAATTTACTGTGTGTGCAGGCAAGTCGTTGCAGATTTCATTTTGATTCATTAGCGGCGTGTTCAATATTAATAATTAACAACAATAATTAATTATTAATAATTATAAATTAATGAAATTTATTGAATTACTTTCAGTGCGGATTAGATGGAAGATCAACTTCAACTTTGGTTGCATATTACAAAAGAAATATTTTTTTAAGTGTGCCTCTCCCTACTCCAAAATAGGTTCAAAGTCGAAAAATTCTAACTTTTATCGGTTCTTCGTTTATTATTATAAAACTATTATCCATTTTTTTTTATAAACAATTGTCAAAATGTGGTCATATTGGTATAAACAACAGTCATTTTTGGTTGGTCACATTGAATGTCAAATTCTGACATTTATTTCGTTGTTTAACATGGTGAAAATAACCTTATTAATAGTGTCGGCTATACAGCTCGGTCCGAAAGGACATATTTTTAGATGATACAACCTGGTCTTTAATTGCATTTTGACATTGACAATTGTTTATAAAAAAAAATGGATTATATGTGTCCTCCGTAAAAAATTAAAGCTGATAAAATTTCCTACAAAAATAACCCCTTGAAAGGTACTGGGTTGAATCGTTCTCGGGATATGTGCCGATGAGAATCTAGTCCAAGCAAATTAGACTTTTTAGAAGAAATAATTTATAAAGTTTAGAAAATTTGTTTGTGAACTCCCAGTAGGCATCCAAATAAAAATCCGAAGAGTTCCCACTCCAGCGGGGGAGCTTCATCCACTTTTGCCCAAAAAACCGCTCCCGAACGTGACGTCATGAAGCCTTTCTGCCTTTTTCTCGTAAACGGTAACTCCGATTAGAAAATGTTATAGGACTTATGTTCTACATTAAATTCTGCATAAAATTGGTCTCATGAAGTATCTCCCACCCACCATCCCACCAAATTTTATTTCTGTCCGACCTTTTGCGATCAAAAACACAAAAACCCCCCATTGCCTGGACTAATATGAAACTGACTGAAGTAACTTTTTATGTAATTAAATGTGGCGGATAAATTTTCAAGGAACTGTTGTTGAACTCTTGTATCGAACATAAATGCGAAACTGGCGAAACTGAGAGAGCTCAACTAAACACACAAAACAAAATTTATGATTACTTAGCACTCTGCGTTCCGAGAAATGAATGAGCGTCTCAAATTAGGTACCGCCATGCCTATATGCGTTTGAACCTTGCTAGTAGAAACGACACAGATCGAAGATGCCTGCCGAAAAATTAAAGACCCAAAGAAAAAGGAGTACAGGTAGTACATTCAAATAAAAGGGAAGTACATTTGCAGTACATTTCCTCCGGAGTACAGGTCATAAAATAAAAGTACAAAACTTCTAAAAGGAGTACGTGTGGTCAGCTTTATTTCTTATTAAAACTGCTGTAAAAATTAGAATTTATGTTAGTCTCCCGGACGGCTACCTTCCGTTCTCCATTGAAATAGCATGAAAGCAATGGCATATAATCATGTACTCGCCGTCCTACACTGCCCGAAAACCGTGGCATAGCGTTGATGCAACCCGGGGCTCAATGTGTTAACAAAAAAAAAAAATTCAACAACGTAATAAAATCAAGATACATTTTGGAATTAAGCAGTAATTGAGAAGTAGGTACACATTTTTCGGCTACAACTGACAACATTAAAAGTTATCGAAATGCATATCAGATTACTTTCTTTGCGTAGACCACGTAATCATTTGTATTGTATCTCTGTATTGTATTACAAATTGCGATAGGTTAGTAATCGGAAAAAAGGATTACAGAACGCTGTATAACTGCTCAATCTAAATCATCGCTTATGTTTCTCACTCACAGAGAGCAGCATGTGCTGAACGACTTTTACATTACACGCTTAAAGGTGGCTGATGGTTCCTCTATTCTATTAAATCCTCTTGGCCATTGTATAAAGGGGTGCTCTGATAGAGACGTATTCCCAAATATTATATTCACAAAGGCGTTCTTTTTTGTTTTTAAATATCCACATGTCTGGTGTCGAATAGCATTTGTACTATCCGCATGAGCTAATGTCTTCTACGTGGGGCTGACAGTTCTTTGGCGGAATCGTTATAAAGTAATGCTGGGTATTCACTTGCAACAAAACACTCGGAACAAACCGCGCTCAAAACGATTTGGTACACCCAAAAAGATTCATTTAAATATTGAAAGGTAAATCATTTGATGATTATAACTGAAGAAAAAGACATATTTTTAGGTTATGTTAACTCGAATTAAATCAGTAGCTATTATAACTAATGGAATTAAATATATTGGCAACATTTATTTATTTATTTTTAATGTATTTCATAATTTATTTTAAAATTTAAATTGCCGTATTAGCGGCGTCCCGGATTTCAAAACTGAAAAATCAACTGTCAACGTGGTCAATTGTCATTGAAGCCATGGCTTGCTTTGTTTCATATTTTGAAGTATAATTGCATATTAAATCAATTTTAATTTAAATATCCTGGTAACGTTCGTTTCAAAAAATATTGTTCAATCCTCATGCGTGAACAATCTTCCCGCGTTCACGCAAATGAAGGCACGCACTTCTTCGTCGCTATTGCTTCAAAATCGCGACGCAAATGAAGGCACTCACTCCTTCGTCGCTCGTGCTTCAAAATCGCGTTCACGCGGGAAGATTGTGTTCCCGCATTCGGTTTGTAAATATTACTATTTTCTGTTTTGAGTCATTGCTTTCAGTGTAGGAACCGGTGCTTTTCCAGCAATTTTGAAAATTATGAGCACCTGTTTCAAAAGTCAGAATATACACAAAAGTATTTGGTCATTCCTGACGGGACCGATTTTTATGATTTATTTCTTATTAATGCGTTCAGCTGGATGATTTTTAACGACAGTTGGACCCGGTAGGTAGCGCTGTTGTCGAGATACAGATTTCTTTATATTCCTTTTAAAAAAATCCTTAGGAAGTTCATTGAATCGTAGTAGTTTTCTATCGTAGCTTGGCATCGTTTTGACATTTCGATTTAGGATTGCTGAGTTCTGATATATTCCGTGTATTATTGTTCATTTGGTGGCATTCCATCCAACTTTCTAAATAAAATGTTTTATTTTCAACATTCATGTGTGCGATTTTGATGATGATGCAATGTTTATGAAGTGTTAAACGGTTCGTGAAATGTAAACGTGTAAGTATATCCTTAAATAACCTATATGATAAAAATGAAATGCTGTTCGTTGGTAAGTGCATCACTTGAGAACGGCTGGACCGATTTGGCTGCTTTTTTTTAAATATTCGTAATATTCCAAATAAGGTTCTTACGGAAAGAACAATTGAAAAAGTTGCACTCAAAATTGTAAAATTGTAAAACTTTTTTCAATGGGAGTTTTGTATGACCCAAAGACCGAACGAGAGATATGAGTAATTCTTTTTTAGTTTTGTTCGTTATGGCCCTCAAAAAGTTTCCGGAAAATAAAATTCGAGACAATAATTATAAAGGAAAGTCGGAAAATTCCGACAAACTAGAAAAATCATAATACATATTTGTATGCACTCGATCATAACTGGCGATAGGAACGACATTTTTTTTGTTTTTTGTTCTGTTTTATTCGTTGTGCTCCCGGGATGAAAATAACTCAATTCCAGCCTAAATTTATCTTCTATATAAAAATTGTCGCATGTATGAAACATCATCACTTCAGAACGGCTCGACCGATTTGGCTTTCTTTTTTCGCTGTGTTCATAATTATCATTACGAAGACGCTGAACGGACATGAATGGAAAAATAACTGACAACGATTTTTTTTCTACCAATTGGGACTTTTTTCTGGCAATTCGGACTTTTTTCTGGCAATTGCGACAATGGTGCTGTTTTGTTGCCCAAACTTAAAAGATGAAATACTGTCTACATTTTGAGTTTCACGTACAGGGAAATATGATCTATTTGGAGATATTTCTTTAAGGGGTCGAGGGGAATATGACCTTCTTGGAGTATCGTTCTTTAATAATAATAATAAGTTTATTTTCAACAGACAGAATGTCTATAATGGTCGGGAGCATAGCACGAAGCACCAATTTCAGCGATCCACGGAAGTTACCGTCTGTAAAAATTTGTTTTTCTGTGAATCATTGAAATTGGTTCCTGGCGCTACGCGTTCGTCCACTTAAGAGGGTTCTCCAGTGGCAGGTACATTTCTGCCGGTCGAAGTACATTTTTCCGAAATATCTTTTTTTTAATCTAAAAATTTCAAAAAATCGCTTTGTAGCTGCAAAGATCTATATTTTATCAACTCGCCCACGAAATTTCAACGAAAAATCTTCAAAAATAAAAAAGTTACAATCAATGGCGCACATTTTTGTACATTTTTGCGCGCCGTTGAATATAACTTTTTTATTTTTGAAGATTTTTTGTTGAAATTTTGTGGGCGTGTTGATAAAATATAGATCTTTGCAGCTACAGAGCGATTTTTTTTTAAATTATAAATTAAAAAAAGATATTGCAGGAAAATGTACTTCGACCGGCAGAAATCAACCTGCCACTGGAGAACCCTCTTAAAGAAACATACTCCAAGAAGGTCATTTCCCTTTACGTGAAACTCTAGGACCCAATTTCAGAGATCCATGCACAGAGAGAAATGTATTTGAATAACCTACACAATTGGGTAAATAATTATAACAATTTGGTTCTAAAAAAGTGACAGAAACAATTTGTTGAAAAATTGAACACAAGATTCTTTAAGACCGTTTCTTTTAACGAATTAAACAATATTTGTGTAAAATTTTCAAAGAATCTAATGCAATATCTTTATTCGTTTTGTTGAACGTTATTAAAGTTTTGTTACGTTTGATACTACATTGCATGTAATCTAACAAAACAAAATTATGATTAAATAAAATTTATATTTTAATCATTTTAAATAAATGTTAAACTTCAGGTACGATAATTATTGTATTAAATATATAAATATTGCTTTTAATGAAAACTACTCCAAATTGTGGTAACTAATTATTATATGTTTTATACTTGGTTCACCAAATTCTTTTAAGGGGTTTTAGCCGTTATGCCAATAATCCACAGAAATTATTGAACATTTTTTATTACAAAATACAATAAAAACAATGGTATTACATGATTATTCACACGACAAAAAAATGAAATTAACAATAAATGTGCAATTCTATAAATAAATAAATAATAAAAAATCGTATGTATAACTTATAAGTAATACATACAAATTTACACCAGCCCTAACTCTACCATATTGCTATAAATATGGAATAATAAACATTTGCAGTATTATTAGCTGTAAGTGGCTCTCCAGGTTTAACATTTGGCATTTGGTGGTTATATAAGGCTCCCCTAAGGTGACGTTGGCAGGACTGTGTTTCTTCGCAAGATTCAAGTTGAAAGTTGTACCCGAATTGCCTGATACACGGCCGTAGTCGAAGATTCATTCTCACCTATTACAGGAGACAGCTGAGAAGCCTATATTCATAAACAAAAACATTAATTTATACAGTAGGTATAATATGTATGTGCATACAATCGTAAAAAGTACCAATAACATTAATTATACTTTGATACCAAACTTGTCGTACAACGAAGTTTCATTTCGGGCTATGCAGCTTTGAGCTTTGTTTCGGCAGAACACTTCTGCCATCATCAGCCCTTAAAGAATATAAAAAATTCTATAAATATATAAATTTTAAATTTTTTATATTCTTTAAGGGCTGATGATGGCAGAAGTGTTCTGCCGAAACATGTTCCATTTATAATTTTACGCTGATTAAAGTTTGTGGAGTTCGACTTAGATATATTTAAATTTTTTAATTTAAATTTACTCCACTTGGATTTAAGAACATTCTTCTATTTTATTAACATTTCTGGTTATTATTATTAAATAAAACTTTTTTTAAGTTGGTTAAGTGTTGTTAGTAATGCTTTAGTGATAAAAGCGCATATACAGGATGATTCGTTGTAGACTGCACCTCCTCTGCCGGTTTTGTAATTTATGGTAATCATCCCCAATAATTAACAATCTAGTAGAATATGTTGACGTACTAAAAAAAGTTTATAACTGTACCTAACTATGAAAATAGGGTGATGGAGAGTAAACTTACCTGTCTGAAGGAACCGTCACACCGTCACTAATAAAATGTAAGGAAAAACGGAAAAACACTTAATTAGTACGAAAGAAACCCAAACAATGAATCTGGAATCTGCAGCGTGGCTGCAATATTCCAAAAATAGATATTGTTGGTGGTACGAGCGGGAATGCCTCTTATTGGCTAGGGCCTTTTAAACAAATTGTTTAATTCTTTCAGACCATCTATACAACACTTTTAAATTAAACTTTAATCCGCCCTATAGTAGCTAATCATATTAGCCACCAATTGCCCAATAATGTTTCAAACAATTTGTGCAATACTTCTAAATTTCACTATTATAGAGATTGGAGGAACAAATAACACAATTCTTTAAAAACCAATACTATTTTCTTTTCAAAAAATGTAAAGTTTCATCTTTAAGGTTACTCAATACAATTATCGTAATGTGTAAAAATAAATATGAAAGGATCCAATCATTTGTTGGACTCAAAGGTACTACAACCAACTGCATTCAAATGAAACAGCTGTATTTAAAAAATTGTTATTTTTGTATATAAAAAAAATAAACAATACCATGTACAACAGCGTTGTTTAATAAAATGCAAGTCGATTTTTCTCTGTGTGGAAGTTGCCGTCGTCGTTGTCAGTTATTTTTCCTTTCATGTCCGTTCAGCGCCTTCGTACAATGGTGCTGTTTTATTGCCCAAACTTATAGGATGAAATACTGTCCACATTTGGAGTTTCACGTACAAGGAAATATGACCTTTTTGAAGTATGTATCTTTGAGGGGTCGAGCACGTAGCGCGAGGCACCAATTTCAGTAATCCACGGAAGTTCTCGTCTGTGAAAATTAGTTTTTCCGTGGATCATTGAAATTGGTGCTCCGCGCTACGCGATCGACTCCTTAAAGAAACGTACTCCAAATATGTGGACAAAAATGTGGACAGTATTTCAAAGTTTTGGCAACAAAACAGTGCCATCGTCCTACCCCTGTCGCAATTGCCAGAAAAAAGTCGCAATTTGCCAGAAAAAGTCAGAATTGCCAGAAAAAAGTCGGAATTGCCAGAAAAAAATAATCGTTTACAGTTATTTTTTCATTCATGTCCGTTCAGCGCCTTCGTAATCAGGACAAGATTTGTATTAATAGTAATTTGTGTACCTAGGCCGTAAAAGTCTGCTGTTTGTTACCGAGGAGTGAGCCGAGGACACAATGCAGATAAGGCCAAAAAAGCACTTTTGGCCGAGGTGCACACGACGTTTTTAGGCGATGATATAAAAAAGAATTCAAAAACTTGGTCATATTTTTTTTTTTTTTTAGGCGATGATTAGCAAAATGGTGTTTGTATGGCCTCTTTTTTGGAGCCGTAAAGTTTTACTTTTTTACATATCTAGCAAATTCTGACAGAGCAGTCCCAAAAAAGTGGAGTTTGACCATAACTAACGATTCGAAGGATGGATATGTGTAATTCTTTTTTTGTTTTGTTCGTTATGGTCCTGGAAAAGTTTTCAGTAAAATAAAATCCGAGACAATTACAAAGGAAAAACTGCAAAAATCATAATATTTGTATGCACTCTCGATCGTAACTCACGGTAGGAACGACATATTTAGTTGAACTTTTTGAAATTGAGTTCACATTAAACAAAATCTGCCACTAGTTTTTTTTTTTTTTTTTGGGAAATAGTTGTTGAAAGAGTGAATAAGTCTAAATATGATCAAGACGAATCAAATTTAAATTCCGTCTTTTGATCTTACGTTTTCCGAAGTATTTATCACTCATCAGAATACCAAAAATAAAATATGAATTCATTACTAAAGATGCGTTGGTTCCATTCGAATATTCAGTGTTATATGTATATTCAGAATGTTCCAGAAATAAGTGCAATAATTCAAACCAGTGGTAGAACTTATCGAAAGCAACAGCTTTTTAAAACATTTTCCCTCCATACAAATTTACGAGCCGCATATGAATAGTTATTTATTTTCACTTGACCTAGTCCCAAGTTCATACCAAGTTTATACCTGAAATCAGTTTGTCGACACCAAGAGTGGCTGCCGGTAATTTGTATTTCACTTTCGATTTTAAAGTTATTCATCATAAAAGATGCCGGCTTTTTCTAATAGCGAATACACAACTTGAAAGACTTGAAGCGAATTGAAATATTTTGAAGCGACTTGAGGCGATTTGAAATATTTTGAAAGGACTTGAAGCAACTTGAAGAAACATGAAGCAATTTGAAACCACTTGAAATGTCTTGAAGCAACTTGAAGAAACTTGAATCGGCTTCGAAAAGTCCTGAAATGTATTGACGCGAATTGAAGAATTTTAAAGAGAATGGGAGACTTTAATCGATTTTGAAAAGACTTGGAATGTCTTGAAATTACTTTAAAGACTTGAAGCGACTTGAAACGACATGAAATGTTTTGAATTGAAGATTTGGAAAGTCTTCAAATGACTTGAAAACATTTTGAAGGGACTGAAAGCGACTTGAAGAAGCTTGAAACGACTTGAAGGAACTTTGAAGCGACTTGAAATGTCTTGAAAAGTCTTAAAGCGACCTGATAAGATTTGAAATATCTTAAAGGGATTGGAAGCATTGGAAGCGACTTGAAAAGACTTGAAGCGACTAGAAACGACTTGAAAAAACTTAATGTCCTGAAGCAACTTGAGGAAACTTGAAACGAAATGAAGGAACTTGAAACGACATGAAAAGTTTCGAATGGACTTGAGGCGACTTGAAATGTTTGAATAAATACTTGAAGAGTCTTGAAGCGACTTGGAAAGACTTCAAATATTTTGAAGGGACGGGAAAGTACTTGAAAAGACTTGAAATCTCCTTTAGCGACTTGAAGAGAGATGAAGTAAAGAACTTGAAATGTTTTGATTGTGTAATTAACACAATTTTGAAAACATCACGATTGGAAGCGTATAGAAAAGCATAACAGCACTACTACAGGAGTAGCGCCCAGTGAGCTACTCTATGGCTTGCGACCTGAGGTGCAGAACGAGGTCCTTTAACAAGAAGACCACCTAGAGGTCTGAAAAGTTTACGAGAAGAGGCAAAGAGACATTGCGATTAAGTAGCAGAGAAGATTAAAGAAAGATTTGACCGATGTCGAGCCAAAACAATAGAATACAAAGAAGGAGACATAGTCCTTGTAGAACGAACATTCTTGGTATAGGGGCTGATATCTAGAAAATATAATAAGTTTGGGACTTTACATCGGGCCAGTAAAAGTTACGGCGGTGCTGGGGAATGATAGTTGTAGGGTCGCATCGTTTTCCAAAGACCGACGGCGATTGTTGCTAGTGACAGCTTAAAGTTATAATATGTGCCGCAAGAAGCAAGAGTTAGAATGGTTTATTATCCTTCATCTAGAGCTATCGTAGTTGGTGTCGAGCAAGAAACACCACCAACTATAGTTTTTCAGTTATAAAACAAACAAACCAAAAGTAAACAGGAAAAGCATTTGGTTAGTCGGTCAAGTGCACCAAAAGTAGAATGATTGGCCAGTCAGACAAAGCTACAGTAGTGGGATCTTGGGTGCCAATGAGGGATCAAGGTCAAACTGGGTCTAGTGTACTGATAAAACGGTCTGCGTGGTCAGAGGGAGAACGGCGTGGTCAAGATTACGAACCGGGTGAAGCACAGATTTACGCTGACCGTGAGGAGAGGAGTGATGAGTGAGAGCTTTTGAAACTGTGTTTCTTTAACAATACTTAATTTTATCGATGACCTCCAAAATAATTCAGCTTCTCACAATGTTAACGAAATTGTTTTTCAAATAACAAAAAATATTATCTTGTAGAACGTGTTTGTGTGAATTTACATTTTACAGAATTAAAATAAAAATGCGAACTGGTAGAAGGCATGACTTTATTTCTTTCGAACAAAACTAGTAAGTTGTCCGAAATTCTGTTTATTGTATATTATCCCGAAACTATTATCATTATAAACAATTTTAAATTCAGCACTTATACAAATACACTTTTATTCACTTGACTAACAACTACTAACAATGCCAGAACTATCTATTACCAACTAATACTGGATATAAACTAATTATCGTCAGTCACTGGCGTTCTCCTTTTATAGTTCATAATGCCACTAAAAACTCAGCAGATTTACGAACACTTGCATAATGATGATTCGGTGCGCTAACAGATAAGAAGACAAAAATTCCATAAAAACCATGTTCTTGATTGGCTGACCGCGCCTTGTCGTAACTGAAACTCTGCGATGATTCACGCACTGCGTGAATACCATACCCAATGTGTCAAGGATGTTATTTATCGTTATCAATGTGCTTAGTAGTAGTGGTAGAACATTCGGTTGGGGCCCGTGCTGTACATAAAGTATAAGGCTACAGGTATTAGAAATGTAAAGCAGTATCCGGCCGTAACACAATGTATCATTAAGAGCAATATCAGTCCTTACTTGTCACTTTTGACTCTTTTCCGATTGTTTCCCAAATTAGATTAGATTCTGCCAAGGATGGGCATGTTATAGATATATGGCGATAAAGGACAGATGTGTTAGAGGTCAACGTTCGTCTTCTGACAATCAATATGTAACATCAGAATAATTCGTGTGAATGATCAATAGTCAAAACAAAAATATATAAACATCGTAATTCAAAATATACAAAAGCAATGTGTGTTTGTATCATAGATGTTACAGGGCAAGGTCACCGTCAACTAACATTGGTGGAAATGTCTATTCAATTATGGTAATAAATTATAACAAAATTTCCTTCAACTTTCAATAGAACATTTTCTAGAGTAAAGAAACGGAGCTGGGTACGCTCCTGAAAAAAGTTCCTCTTCAAAATTAGAGGAGTTTCAATGATAAATAAAATTAAAAGCAACTAAGAATCAAAAATGTGTTAGACAAAATTAAGACACAGCAGTAGCTTAGGATGAACGACATGTTTCACAAAAAAAATTCAATCAGCACGGGTAAACCTAGAACGAGGAAATATCTGAAGCTTTAGAGAAAATAATGCTCAGTTGAACATAGGCAAAAAAGAAGCAGAAAATAGGAAGAAATGGGGAGCAATCATCTCTACAGCAGATTATGACACTTTTTTAATTTCACTGACATGAGGAAACAATCTTTAATTATTTATAGGTATTTTTCCATTTAATAAAAATGTTCAAATTTTACATTATATTACCGTAAATTCGTAGAACATCATCCAGGATCAGATGGTACTCGTGAGGTTACCCTAATTTGCAAGATGTCCAATAATATAAGTTATAATCCTCTATCTAGCCAAACAATCTTGTAGTCGAATTCTCCGGATTAAGAAGTGTTTTTGTTGATTCTTAAAAGAATTCAGGTGGAAAAAATTAAACAGTCTATGAAAGATACCGGTTTTAATTTAAATTAAGTATCGTTGATCCAATCTTGGATATCACAGTGTTGTATCTTACAGCAATCTAACCCTAAACGTAATGATAGAAACATAATAAAAAATACACAACCCTTACATAAATGGCACTTACACAACACATAAAACGAACATTGCAACTCATTTGGGTAACTACAACTTAACTGACTAGTACAAATTCATAAATAGGAAGATCGTCTTAGTATAGATAACATGAACATAGATTTCAGTATGGCTATTGGTTGTTTTAGAAGTTAATACAGAGAAAACACGCTTGTTGACAAAAATCATTTGGTATTGGATCATTTAAAAATTTTGGCATTTTTTGTAAATACGTATATAATATCTCTTGTACAAAATAACAATTTTGCAAAAATGATGTTTATTTCATTTGATTTAAATGCTTGTATTATATTTTGAATTGCAGCCTACATTTAGCAAAAATGCATTCAGAAATTTTTTGAAGCTTTGGATATCTTTGGTTCTACAAGGTATAAAAATCGAGTTAAATGACATTGATGCAGTGACAGTAACCATAGCTAGCACTATAAAATCAAGGCAAGAATTTTTCTTTTCAAAGGAATGCTATAATTTCATTGCATCAATATTTTTTTAACAGGTACCAAATTGTTTGGTGCAAATTTTAATTCATAGAGAACAATAACTTAATTAATTTCATGCAAGTATAAAAATACGGATTTTGACTTTTAACCGGAACACACTTCAGAGTGTTCATCCCATGCAGACACCTAGAATAAGTGGATTAAAACAATTTCCAAGAAACAGTGCGATTCTTACTTGACACTCCCTGCTGCAGTACCATTGATTGCCACAACCCGCACATACAAACAGAGCCGATTTTTGGTTACAACCCTGACATTGAGGTACCTCGTCACCACCATCAGAACTGTTGTCGCCTCTTCCTCTACCATCAATCAGCTCATTACTTTCATCGATTACAAGTCTGTCAACACTGTCTTCTGCTTCCTCTTCCTCCTTTAAAACAAAAAGTGTGAGCAATGAGACAACGTCACTTAAAATAGCATACTTGAGCAGCTGCTTTGGTCTTGTGGGGAGTTTCAAACTGGTTGCCAACTGGAGTAATCGTGATTTCATTTCTGGCCTAAAAATAATTACGTATTTGTATCGGACACTTATATAAGCGGGACAGTACCTTGCTGGTGGAAAGAATTTCGGAAATCGACATATTAGATGGGTTGTTTGCAATACTCGTTGTGGGCGAGTGGGAGTTTCCTCGTTCTGGAGCTGTAAGAAGACGGGCTAAAGTGGGGCTAAATGACGTTTTGGTGTTTCCTTTCGACGGACTCTATAAAAATAAAGGGTTTAGATTAGCACAGTCACCAAAGTATTTGTAGAATTTTCTTAGTGGTAACAATCATTATCTTGAATTTACTGATGCAATTTCTGGTGTATGTAAAAACCGCTTTCTCCATTGATTCCTTGACCTGATCTTTTTTTTTAAGTTTTAAATGTGCCAATATGACTAATAGTAGAGAGGTCTTTTTTCTCAACCGGATTTGGCCAGTTTATGACCCGACCCTTTGGTTTTCCCAACTGGGAGACAGGCCGCTGCGGATATTTACTATTATTAAAGCTAAAGAAACTAAATTTTGATTTTGTTTTATCTTATTCCAGTATTAAAAAGATGAAGGTATATAGTGAAAAAAAAAACACAAATTTCAAATATCCACAAAGTAAAAACTACAAATTCGGAATAGTAGAAAGATGCGACGGCCATCAAACAAAAAATCCGTGGCATAGACGATAGAGTTCGTAATAGCAGTAAATATTAAGAAGATGGCATGTAAAAATATCTTACAACAAAAGAGATGCAAGACTACGAAACATACACAGGTAAAAGAAAAACAGTAAAACAGATGGCCACGGAAGGTGAAACAAAAGCCTGGCAAGAATATAGAAAGAAAATGGTAAACCAAAAACTAAAAATTTTAAAATAAATCAAGCAAGTTATACAAACATACTTTTATGAATAAAAAAAAATCTTACCGAATACAGAAAGTAAAAAATCTATTACTAGCAATTACCAACTTTAACTCAAGTCTTAATAGGTACAATAATTTAGTAAACAGCTGCAAATGAGTTTTTGATTCGTGTTTTTTTCTGATTTTGCGTGAACGAATTCAAAAAACACTGTTCAATGCTCGTGCGCTGTCACGTTTCAGGGGCTCGGGCCCATTGCAACACTCCGCTGCCGCTTCTTGCTTGAAAAATTCGGCCTTGCGCCTGATATGTGTCTTGACCATCTACGGTCTTGGTATCAAAATATACTATTAATACCCATAAATGCGACATTAATGATTTTGGATTCACTTACTTACATAAATGTGTCATATCTTTAAACCATAATCCTTAATACAATTCATATTCATGAGTTTCTGACAGATTTAAATCTAATTCTTAGGTTAGAGTAAAATACAATCAAGATGCCCATTTTTTAAAAAACCGCCATTTTTATTATTCAATCTTCATGTACAGATACTACAGCGTGATCAAGATGGACTGTTTGAGTTGGTAATACTGAATTTCATTTTTAAATGGTAGAATTGTAACAAATTCCAACTTACTGACATTTCAAATTTGGAATTAAAACGTTGTGAAATTAGATTGAATGGGCAGCAGTTTGTGGGGACATTTTGAGCATTAGTATCGTTCTGTATTTCAAGTTTAATTTCTGGTTCATTTAATTTCCTTAAATTAAAAGAATTTCTATTCCCTAACCTAAAATTTGTCTTTCAGTTGACGTTACGTATGTGTATCCGCCTGCAGTGTTACAAATAGCCGAACAAAAAAAAGTATCTTACATGTAATACCAACTCAAACAGTCCTTCTTGATCACTCTGTATAGACAGGGTAGTAAAGCCTCGAAATGTATAGTTTTGTCTGATGCTATTAAAGATTTTTCAAGTTGGTATATCTCTTTAACGACGACATACAGCGTCTTATAAAAATGGAGCTGTACCTTTCTCAGTTATTGATTTCCACGAAATAAAAACCAGATAACACTGTTGTTTAATGGCTACAAATATACGAAGATATTCTTTGATATATGAATTTCAAGGTCAAATTTTATTTTTAAAAAGTGAATTCAAGGATGTGATGTATTCAAAGTAACTTTTGAGAAAAAAAAGTTGAAACAATTATTCATATCTGACCGACTGAATTATGTAATTTCCGATTAAATATTTCATAAACAACTTGATTTTTGACCAAACAAAAAATTGCGTCCATTAGGTATTTTTTCTCAAAAATTTTCTCATGGAAATCATACGTCAAATACATCGTTGAAATAAAAAAAAAGCTTTCAAAAAAGATCATTACATTTAGAAAATTGACTATCGTTTGACCTTGAAATTAATATTTCAAAAAACTCTTGCAGGTAGCAACTAATAAATAACTGTCATTTGTTTTTTTTTGCAAAAATCAAACAGTAAATAAGAAAGATACAGCTCTGTCCGTTTCAAACACCCTGTATTTTGCAACTTGAACTTTTGGCACGTTTTTACCAGGAATTCATATATTTTAGATATTAATTTCGATATATTCGATAATTTACACTGTTTGTGAGTGCACAATAAAAAACTCAATTTAGAAATTTCCAAAAAAATTATATATAAATTATTTTAAAACTTCTTCCTCTTTTTGGTACAAATGGTACAAAATGGTTATTTTCGATACAAAGACACCTTCCAGGGGCGAGAGAGAGTTTTTGAAGCAAAAGAAAGAGGAGGTGCTCCACACCGTTGAATGTTGTGGGATTGGCTGCGCAGGTTACACAATCACTTTCGGAGTGGAAGAATTAGAATTGATTATACTGAACACTTTAACATTGCAATTACATATTAAGTAATTTTTGCAATAATTTTAGATATTAGAATCTGTTAGGATTACAATAAAATTCATAATCGATAGATATGTACTTTCTTCGTCTTTTAAGTGGTGGTCGAAAGAAAAACATAGTGTACAACACGTGCTGAAGGATATTTCAGCACTTGTTGTACAATAATTATACTATTTCATTATAAAACTTATAAACTTCTGATGATCACATGTAAGCAATTCAGCGATAAAAAAAATTACTAGGAACACCGTTAGTATAAAATAACCTCTTACTTTTTTAAAAAAATTTAAATTCAGGTTAATAAATTGGTTGATGATGTGCGTCATATTTATCATGACGCGGCGTAGCAATGTTTCCACAAAGTAAATACCTAATGAGTCACAAATTTTCGTTGATTTGTAGAACTACACCATACGTACATATTAGTATAATTATGCTTTTAATGCGGGCACTTGCTTTCACACTACAAAGATACTTGAAAATTTACTTGAAGTATATATCTAATACCTGCACTAATTATTTAGTTAAGGCAGCCATTCACACTAAACTTTTCATCTCAAAATTTTGATATTGCTACACAACAGTGGAATTTGTTTAAATTTAAACTTCTAGCATACCTTTGTTAGAATACCATGAAGCAAGGAATTGGTAGGTGCAGAGCTTGTGGTGGTCGGTACTGGATGAACAGTGACTTCCGGATAAGGTGGCGGGGGCTTAATGGCATTCTGAATGAGTTCATGACGTTCACTTTGAGACAGTTTAGCGAATTGTACCAACATGTCTTTGAATGACGGCTCCTGAGGCGTGGAGGACTCTGCGCTAGAAGGTCGCGAACTATCCGTTCGATTCTGTAAAAATTACAATTACTTAAAATTATCTTTCCGTTTGGAAAATACTCACTGAATCCATCGCGTTGAGCAAAACCCCCAACTCGCTATTCATGTCAATTCCTTGAAGGTTCTGGTGAACTTGACTCCCAGAGCCGAGTGCCAGTGACGAAAAATTTAAAATGTGATTATTGGAGCTCTTGTCATTATAAAGACTGCGAATTCGGCGCCCTCTTCGAGGGACAATTTCGGGATGCCGTTGCCTGTAATCGGCAATAATCGACTGTACGTCTAAAACAGGCCTTTGTTTGTTTTGTCTGAAGTCAAGGCATCCGTTCATGTCTTGAGAATATTGCTGGGGCTTCGGTAAGATATTCCGTTGTCTTCCGGGGTTTGAATTGGGAATTTTCAATGCTTTGTTAGGATTCGTCAAATTAGCCTTTAGGATACTTTGGTTCGAGGAATTTTTGATTCGTTCACTGAGATTATCAGTTTGAGATTCACTATACGATACTTCTCCGTTTTCGCTTTTATCACTGTTGAACAACATCACTTGCTTTCGTCGCTGCATTCGAAGAAGTAGTTCTTCTTTCAACTTTTTCAGATGAATGATGTTATTCCACTCCCGTTCTTTTTCTTTAGCTAGCTCGTTTAAGGTCCGTATTTCCGCAAGAATCTGCTCTGTCTGTATCTGCAACTGTTCCACGGAATTAGAGTCCGACATTTCAATGAAATCGTTTAATATCTTGTCACGCGAAACGAAGTTGTTCTGGATATCTATCCGAAGTCTCTTGTTCGCCGAGTCTTGACTTTCCAATTTCCGCTTTTGGGGAACTTCCTCCGAACTAGAACTTTCCTCGTTAACGTTATTAGCATCTAGATTATTATCATCTCCTTTGATATCTCCATTCTCGACTTCAACGGTTGATTTCTCTTCTTTGGGTTCTTCGCTGCCTGTTTCTTTCTTTGGTTCTTCTTCGACCGGGATTTCTTCCTCGAAACCATTTTCTTCAGGGTCTGTGATAACCTTACTGGTATCGTTACTATTCAACCGTTCTTCGGCATGTCCAGGCGACGAAGGTTGAACGCTGCAACCTTCTCGCACGTCCTCCATTATCTGCATTTTGGTCAGACTGAAAAAAGAAATCTATCAGTCTAAAGCGTATAGTGGTCTGATAATGTTTGTTTGCAAAAGATAAAGTGGTGTAATCATACATACGACTATCCGGCAAAATTGCGTTGTAAAAGTCAAAAGCTCGCGGAACGTGGAGTCTAGACGGTTCTAGAAAAAGCTGCAGTTCAAAGCTACTCGCAAGCAAACTTACAGTTAAAATCTGCATTCGGAGTGGCCCGATTGTTTGAATTCGTTGTGTAACACGTGCATGAGTGTGGTCTGTTTGGATATAAGCCGGGAGACCCACACAAAGACGCCTTGAAGCACCGCGACCATATCAGCGTACTGAGAAGTAGGTCGGTATCGCGCGGTCACGGACCCTCAGGCAAATGAACTATAGCCCGACCACGTAGTAGGGGGACTTAGAAAGCCGGTCGCTGTTTCGAATTCAGCTTGCGAAACTCCTACGTCGATGTAAATAAATGGCGAATACCCACGAAACAAAATTAGATGATTATCCGCCACCGCGAAGTGGAGGAAGTGCCACCTTAAACCCTTCACGGAAATGAGGTCCAGCTAACAACTTGGTTCTGCAGAATGAGCTTATTGCGACCAAGAAACTGACGTGATTCATGTATTGCGGAATTTTCGGTATTCCGGAGATGAGTTGACGTCGTGACGCAAACTTAAAACACTAGCCTTTCTTACCGCTAATGGCTCGCTTGATCAAAACCAGAACTTTTCAATTTGCGCTTTGTTATTATTAACTATTCCAGCAGTGAAGACATTCTTATGGTTTTAGGAACAGTATCGTGCTGTTCGATTGCAAAATAAGTTTCAACTAAAGATACGTATTTACGTATTTCTAAAAAAAAATAAACAATGAACAATGTCTGAAGTCCATTTCAAATTCTCTATAATCTTGTTTTAACAAGCTCGAATCCACCATTTTACAAAATGTATTTATGAGCGTGACAATACTAAAGACTAGAGGGAAAGTATATGGCAATATGCTTTCAAATCCATATTACAAACTATCAAAATGGCTTTACCGAAATTATTATCATAACTGTGTATTTTATTTACTTTATCGGTTTCAGGATATTAAACAGATGTTTACACTTATAAAAGCTGGCTGGTAGCTAAGCCATAATTGTATCCTGTATGTAAAATTGGTAAGGTAAATAAACCTTACCAAAATGTCAATTGTCAGCATTTGTCAAGAAAGTGAAAACGAATTAATGTGAAAACAGGACACAAAACTATTATACCTTATAATTTAAAAATAACGAGGAAAAAATTACAACTCTTTCAAACCAGAAATTGTAATTCAAATTGGATACTGATGAAGACTTCATGTGTGAAGATGTATTTTGCTGCAGTATTTCTCTTGTATGGTCATTGTAAATAATTTCAGCTGAAAGTGTTGAAACCGATAAACTATTGAACAAACCACGAATGTTATGACCCATAACAGCCTTAGATATCGCTCTACGAGCTCGAATTTCAATCTGACATCTGCGGCTGTAATAAACGTCATAACATTTCTAGGTATGTTAATAGCTATAAATTTAGAACGTTATTCGAGTAATATTGATGTCAACAAAAATTTGTTAGTTTTTTTTTTCAAAAACTGGATTTACGAGAAGAGTTCAAAAGTTAAAAAATGTTAATTTATTAACCATCAAATTGATCAAACTACGAAAGCATCAAATAGTCCATTGAAGTCATTTCGGTCAGGTATACTAGACGCAAGGAACTTGGTAAAGAAAGCGCCATGGATATAGTGATATAGAACAAATAAACGAGTGCAAAATAGAAAACCAACTTATCGAGAATCAAGCGGCGGCATTCTTTGATTGTGGGCGGGTGATCTTTGAATAGCACGTGTACAAATCGGAGAGCAGGTTTTTTATTTTGCACTCGTTTATTTGTTCTATATCACTATATCCCTGGCGCTTTCTTCATCTCAGATTCTTCTCAGGCCATTCCACGAGGCGACTTTACAACTAGCAACTCGAAATAGTTGCAGGAAGATTATTATCGGAGGCCTATAATATCCCTGCCTGAAAGGAGTCTTAAGAAAATAAATTGTGTTTTTATTTAACACATAATATTAAGAAGAATCAGAAGTTCGTTTAATTTTAAAACAAAAATATAATTATACAAATTCACTAGTTGACCCGTCAGACGTTGTAATGTCCAAATTTCGATAAATTTGTTTTTGGATAAATTGCAAAACAACACAAAAGTTAAGACAAATTTTCCGACTTTCCTTTGTACATAATTGTATCGAATTTTAATTTTCTGAAAACTTTTCCAGGACCATAACGAACAAAACAAAAAAAGAATTATACATATCCATCGTTCGAATAATTTTCATGGTTTTTGACTTGTTGGATTTGTCGGCGCCCCGAATAGCAGAATAACTATTAAAACTGGGACAGGGGGGCTCAGGGGCCCCCCTTGGGTTTATAACTCAAGAACGGCTGGACTGATTTTTAATTTTTTTTTTTTTTGTATATTTGGTAGGTATGAGAATAGGTCGTAAAGTACTTTTTACATGGACATGGGGTCCCAGGCGGCCCCCTTAAGCTGGGCCGATTTTTATGTTTTTTTTTTTTGTATATTTAGTAGGTATGAGAATAGGTGGTAAAGTATTTTTCAAATGGACATGGGGGCCAAGGGGCCCCCTTGGATTTATTACTCAAGAACGGCTGGACCGTTTTCTATGATCTTTGATTTGTTGGATTTGTCTCCGCTCCGAATAGCAGAATAACTATTAAAACATTACGAGGAGCTTGATACAGGGCAACGACAATAACGAAAGCCCCCTTGGTACAGGGCAACAATAACAAATAACGCCGGCCACCAAAATTTGTCGTACCGAGCTTTAAAAATGATAATCGATAAGTTTCACTTCGGTTGCGCGTGGACAAATTTTTTTTTGATGATATCTCGAAAACGGATTGACTGACTTTTTTCGGGGGCTAATAACTATTAAAACATCGTAAAAATTACATTTTGTATGAAAACCGTATATAACGCTATCTTTGATACATGACAAAAACAAAAATTAACATGGCGTTGTATGCTGGTTCCGGTAATGCCAGTAGATGGCGTTGTGTGCATTATGCTTTAAAAAC
The DNA here is from genome assembly GCA_963583935.1 of Diaperis boleti. NCBI lineage: Eukaryota > Metazoa > Arthropoda > Insecta > Coleoptera > Tenebrionidae > Diaperis > Diaperis boleti. The sequence goes on from OY757249.1 coordinate 20,865,468, forward strand.
TGAATTTGATTCAGCTAATAAGTTAACACAACATTTATTGATTCTGAGGCGGTACAAAGTTCGCCGGGTCAGATTATATAGATTTATAATTATAAAGATGACAACAAAAATTTCTGGATCTCGACAACCGCGCCACCTACCTGGTCCAACTGTAGCCAAGAACCATGGCTCCGTAAGTACAAAAAAAACATCAAAATCGGTCAGGAAATTTAAAAGAAAACTGGATGTCTACAACAGCACCACCTACCGGGTCCAACTGTAGCTAAGAATCATCCAGGTGACCCAATAAATACAAAAAAAAAGCAAAATCGGTCATAAAATTTAAAAAATCTGGATCTCAACAACCGCGCCACCTACCGTGTCCAACTATAGCTAAAAACCATCTAGGTGACCCAATAAATTAATATAAAAAAAATCATCAAAATTCTGTCAGAAAATTAAAAAAAAAACATCCTGGATCTCGACAACAGCGCCACCTACCGGGTCCAACTGTATAAGAACCATTCAAGCATCCACTCAAACACACACAAAAAATTTCATCAAAATCGGTAAAGCCGTTTAGAAGGAGAGGAATTACGAACCCATTTTATACAGTTGGCTCAAAAAAAAAGGGAAATGAAATTTGACCTAATGTGAATTGAAATTTGAATTTGTCAAGTTTTGTACAAACCATGCATTTGCATAACTGACATTTCTGACACATAAGTGCAGTTTTATAACCTAAATTCTAAAAAGCCATTTTAAACTATGAAAAATTAATATAATCTGACAGAACTTCCCGTTTTATTTGAAGCCAACCGTATATAAAGATAAACACATCATGTTTTGTTATGCCCATTAGCATTTTATCCCGGTACGCCATGGAGATCTATTAGGTAATTACTCAAGTGTTTCAATATTATTTTTGTAAATTAGTTACAATGTAAATCGTGTTCAACTGAAAATATATGAGAAGGCCATGATGCATATTTATTTTTGCCATAACTGCACTTTAGGTCATTTGGCAGTAATATTTATAATTAAAAGTATCAAATTCTTCAGTGCACCTAATGACCGAAAGTGCAGTAATGGCAAAAATAATGTGCGATCTCTTCCAAATATATGAAAATATTGTTTTTACGAATTACTAAAATAATACGCAGAGATCGAAAACCAAATTAATCAAAGTTGGCCATGCAGGAAGAGCCACCAAAATATTTTATTGATTTATAAAACCCGCCAGTAGATTAATTTTTGTATCTTGAATAATTTTCAAGATACATATTATACACTACCAAAGACTTAACAGTGCAAACAAATTACATACAGGGTGTCCCAACTAAAATTTGTATCCCCTCAACAATTCCACTTTCGAAAGACTCAGAAGAAAACGCTCGAACAGGTCAATTTTGTTATCAACTTTCATGTCTTAAATCTTACCCCTTTAGCCAGGGGAGCACCCCCTTAAAAAATTTAAATGGCATGGGAGATCGTGTGATACATCATTTTAAAGCTTATTCAATTCTCTATCCAAACCTACTTTTATTGATTCGTTTGTACAAAAAAGAGCATAAGAATTTGTTATTTTCGAAATCTACATAAAATACATTTGGAAAATAACAAATTCATGTTTTTTTGTAGAAACAAATGAGTCTTTCGAAATTGGAATTGTTGGGAGGTACAAATTTTAGTTGGGACACCAGATATATACACTTCCAAATAATTCAAAATCCTAAAAAAAAAATTTCGAATTACGATCGTCAAAGAAGCTTTCATTTCAGCCGTGTGATCTTAAGCACCACCACAATGTTGTTTTTTAAGTTTTTTTTTTTTAATTATGTATTATATCAAATTACATAATAAATGAAATTCCAATTTCCTTTTTACAACTACTTAATCCATTTGGTGCTATTTAAAAAAAATGGTTTGAAAAATTGTAAACAAATATTTTTTGTACGTTTTTACCACTAACATTGTAAAAATGTAAAAGGAAAAAAATCATCGTTTTGTTTGATTTTTAATTTTTTTTTTAGTTTATTTTCATTTAAATAAATTATAAAAAATAGACAATAAACATTTAGGTGTAAAAAGCTGTCCACGAAGCTAGAATAGAAATGATAACTCCATACAAATTGCTTAATTAACAATAGCCAAAATTGTTGAAAAATTCTAGACGAAATATTATTTTTTGAAGTATCTTAATAATTCTCCATTTTTTTGAAATTTTTAAATTTATATTAGACTAGTGGTCGCCCGTCACTCGAAATTCGAGTGGTATGTATTGAATTGGTAATCAAATCAATGTAATAATAAAAAAAAGTGAATAAAAAGTAAATAGTGTTGAATAAAGACTGGTTACCATATTACATATTACAATTTTTAATTTGCCTTGTCTGAATAATAAAAAAAAATAAGGCGGAATAATTTCTTTAGTATATACAATGTTTTGCGTAAACACTTGTTTATTGTGCGGTATAAGATGAATGAATACTACTACTAGTATTGTGTTGAAAAACCTCTTGAAGTATATGATCAATAACGGCACGTTGTTCATTATTCTTCCGCTTCTCGATTGATTTGTTGAGAAAGTCGCAGGTCAGTTAAACGAAAATATTGTGGAATTGGTGAACCAATTTTTCGGCAAGAAAAATTATGCGATAAAAGAATTGTATTTTGCACAGCTTCATTCGTCCTTTATTTCACATTCTTCACACCCTGCACCCAAACATCCATCCAGAGGTATAAATGTCTTAATAAGCATGTCTTAACTTCCCTACACAACTTGCTCACCCAACCTCAGGGGAGGGGCTAAGATACCTATATTTAGCTACAGTTGTCCAACTTCTCACTTAAAACGATTTACGCTCATTTAAATCGATGACTGTAATAGACCGCTCTCCCTTAAAATGATTTGCAAATAATGAATGGTGCAGTACATACTGTTTTATTTGGTTCAAATTGATTAAATATATAGATATCTATACCGCATATTTCACATATATATCACATATTTTAGAAATCCAAATGCACACACGAGAAGTTTTGTGCAACAGCTGGAATAGACGGGCACATTATGGTATGTGTATTTCTTCGTCCTGATATGAAAGTATAAAGTTGAATGTTTTGTTTCATGATTGAGGTTAAGGGAATGAGTAAGGTTAAGATTCGTTTTCATTTTGCATTTCGTGGATGTAAATCAGACTTCGGCGTACATCGTTTTGAGCCGACACGCCACGCCTCTTAGTTTTATTACTATATCTGTTGGAGGACCGCGGATAGTACATATAAAGAAAAATATTTATGACGAACTATGTTCAGCATAAATTATTACTTTTAACTAATCGAGAGAGACTCGAGAGAAGTAATTAAATAAAGTAGTGAAGTAGTAAAGAACACAACTCGTGTATTATTCAAAATAAAATAAAAAATGTGTAATAATCTTTTTTGACGTGAAAACGTCTATTCGCTCGTCGAGTACAGTGGCAGCCGGTCAAATTTTCTTGTGTTACAAATATCGTCAGATTTGAATCGCTAATAACTAGGAGCTCACAACGGGTAGAGCATGTCTGTACGAGTCGTGCAGCATTTGTGTTGCCTGTGACATCGTCGGGCTAGTGTATATGTATGTTCGCGATTGTTTCGAATTAGCGTGTGGGAAGTCATAAATTAGTGCAGCGTGGAAACGTGTTGAGCTAGGACGTCATTGTGAACGAATCCTTACAAGGAGCCAAAGTGAAATAATAAAAACATTCGATAGAATATAAGTAGATATCGATATTAAATTGAAAATTGAAAAAGTAAAGATGTCCTCTCATATGAGTCGTAAATATGCGCGGAATTATATAAAACGCAAATCAGAAGAAAGCTCTTGTCAAAAGAAACCAAAGGAGACTTTAATGTTAATGCCGACAGCGATTTGTTATGACGACGTTTTCACGGAAAATCTACGGCGCGGACCCGAACTGTACAAGTTTCATCTCTTCGAAGTTTGATGTTACCCGAAAAAACAAAAGGTACATGGAGTATCTGAAACTTCAATTAAATTTCACTTACTCTTGGGGCAATCCCCCGGAAATCTGCCTCGGCGCCTTCGCTGCGGGCACCAGTCCCACCGCCAACAAAATAGCAATTGCACTATCTGGCAAACTTTCCTCCTTCAAGAAATCCGTCGGTAAATTTCTGTCGGGAATCGCCCCCTTCTTCAAACGACACCTCGTCGGCAATCCCAACAGTTCGTGCTGAACGTCTCTCTCATAGCTCTCGTCTGTAAAGTGCAAGGAACAGACTCTGGCAGTGGAGCAGTTCTGCACGTATTTGCCGCAAGCCTGTACCCAGCGGGCCCTCGTTGCAGAATCTCCAGGGAAGCGGTGATAGCGTATGGACCCTCCTTTGGTCTTTCGATGGGAACTATTACAACCCACTACCGCGCACTGAGGCATCGTCGTTGTTACATTCAAGTGTCAAAGTTCACTTTATATCTTTTCAAATGAGATTCTCTTGGTTTTTAGTGCGTTAAAACTGAAGGTGCATAGCGTTACGGCATTGTCCTCCTACACCCGTTACACCGGATGACATTACGAAGCATCCAAACAACCTTCCGCTCTCACCTAAACATAATCATGCCGAGTTAAATAAAGAGTAAACGTGATAAGGAACTGGGTCGTCCGTCCCAATTTACCAGTGGAAGTTACGTCACTGGTGTAATCTTGTTGGTTACCTGATAAGTGGCTCATTGCTAATACTAAATAGGAAGGTAACGTTTGTTTATTGGCTGGAAGGTTATGCAATAGGTATAGAAGCAACAGGACGTGGCTCCGAAGGTGGTGTAATCAACGAAGAAATATCATTCATCCCTACGGGAACATACACTTTCCCGAGTATGAGGACAAACGAAAATTCTGTACGTGCTGTTATAAAGTTGAATTTAATTATCTAATCTATATTCCTAAGTTCAATGACTCATGAAAACTTTTCCACGATTCACTTCTAGTCAAAGCTCTTCATTTCCGCAGTTCAATATGATATAACGTTTCAATTTTTAAAAATGTTACCAACCTTATTTAAATTTTCGGCATTAATTTCTAAATTACAATAATTGAATATACAGAAAGAAGCCCGATCGGTGAACACAGTGAACAATGAAAGATATTCTGTATGAGCCCCGGGTGAGATACGATAATGAATCAATGCGAAAATTAATTAATATTATCTCGTAAATGGAACCCTTTATTCGTCTTCGTTTGGTATAAATATTTTACCACGAAAGATATGCGTTGGATGTGTTTTTAACAGCATATATTTACAGTAACACCATACGATTAAGATCACTATCTTCGTTCGTCAGACAATATCAGCCGCTCGTTACTTCTAGAGAAATAAATCTTTTCAAATCGTACTGCTAAAGTGGCAATATATATAATTATGTACTATCGATTATCAGATTTTTTAATTTCAACAAACATACATATTAAATTTGATTTTTGTTGTTTCACTTTACATTGCAATTTAACCTCAATTTCCTAATCAAATATTTGTTGTAAGTCAAGTTTACTTTAAATTTCGGTTGTAAATGGTTATAAAATATTAGCCCACTTCATAGTTAATAATTATAATAAAGTCAAACCGAGCAGAGATTTTATTAGTTTGCTTTAACTTATGTAATTTTTACTGTAATTAAAACAAATTGTCACTAACTACTAACTATTAATTAACTACTTTGGTACAATCACCAGAAAAACCAACAATAGTACAAATTTTACTTTTCAAAGACACATAATGTGAAATGCATCGATGCTGCTGCGGAGAGAAAGGAATCCAAATTTTAACGTGGACGGAAACAACCCCCTAACATACTGTTGATGACGTCAAACTGTCGTTATCCCTAAACCGGTGTGTACGTTACGTTGCTCATGTATCATTCGGCTGATAACACGCATACTCTCATTTAAATTTTGATATATTTCATGTCACGATCAACAACAGTAATAATATGGCAAGTATAAAGTGACGCACCTTGTACCACATTGAACCAATTCATAAAAATTTTACTTCGCTATACAAATGACTCAATGGTCGAAATATTTTTTATTGCTTCCTTAAGATTTGATTAAAAACTTATCGATCTTTGAGTGTTTATTACGTCTGTTCAGGCTGACCCACGACCCACGTTTCGCCCCTTCCATCACCAACGGTCGACTTTTAAAAATATATTCCCCCAAGCTACGGCCATTCTTTCAGCACCTGCTTTTGCGCTTCAGATGAAGCATATTGGCACATATTACTTCTGGCACAATTACATGGATTTTACGTGAATTCCGAAACAACCGATTCCCAGAGCGTCGTTCCTGCGTTCCTTGAACCCACCAACCAGCAGGGCGCGCCACTGTTTGAACGGAAATTGTTGCAACTTCCGCAAATACCTAAAACCCATTAGGTACCGAACCCATCGATGACGGGTGTGTACAGCGGTGAAATGAGGAAAACCAAGAGAATCTCACTTTTTTGCAATTGCACACACGTGATCACCGAAAAACTTTCACTCAACGCCGGAACCGGGCTTTTGACACGTGATTTTTTAAAGCACAAGCTTCGAAGGGAACGAAACTCTGCGGTTTACTCCGAAGGACCGCAGATACGCACTGGTTCAGCTCAAGCTTGGTCCAAGCGCCGCGCCCCACCAAGTGAGCACCGGTGACGTCATGAGCGTCTATCCGCCACCGCCTAGATGATCGATTTTGTGCAATTAGATCGGAGATGCTCCCAGATCCAGAGGGCAGACCCAACTAGCATTTTCTAGGTTCATATACGTCATTAAGGTCAACACACGTCACTTCGCGAATTTTTTCCTTTCCAAGGTTTACAAAAATTTGTTAGGAAGTTTCAAAATTCACGGGATGGTTGATATTGTTATTTTTCCCTCGAAAGCCAATTATTATTATTTTATTTTTAGTTACATTTGTATGAAAGTGTAAAAGAAGTGGGAACTCTCCCGTTTCAAAATTCAAATTGAAGTATGTATGCTCAAGAAGCAACAGGCTCAACTAAAATCTTGCAGGAAGCTTTCACCAATTTAAAGACAACTTTACTTTACAAATACGTAATTCTTCTGACAATAATAATCAATAAAGATACTATAATATGAGTGTCTGTCCTATTTACTTTGTGATTAAAAAACTAAGAAACCCTCACAAGGGCACAACAAACGGTGATCTGCAAGGACGCCTGCATGGCACGGTCTGCAATTAGGGTCTGCTGAGTCACGCGGGAGCTGTTGCAGTCTGGGGCCAGATCTCGATCAATACATCCACAGCCCTCCAACTCACACCCCACGTGTGCTCCTTGCTCGCCCTATCCGAATCGACAGAGGTTAACGACAACCCCACCATGGTATTTTCCAACACTCTGATGACGTGATAATTAATCATCTTGCCCTTGTTATGCTCAAAAATGTTGAGGAATGTATGAGAGTTCACTGATAACGAATCCCAAAGACTTCTTCAAGCTTTACATTATTTTATTTGGAACTATGAAGAACAAAGTTTCTATTTAATATATGCTATAGATAATACACAATAATTATATTATAAATATTGTTATTACATATTCTAAATCTGCTATAATATAATATTATACTTAAGAGATGGAAAGTCCACCAATTGTAAAGTTTGCAAAATTGGTTAAATTTAACTATTAAGTTATAGTGGATGTTATAATACAACTAGAGTTAAAAGTTATGTTTTACTTTGTGAGAAGAATGTTAAAGAAAAGCAAAACTTTCACTAAATTCAAATAATACTTAAAACTAAATAATGAACTTGCGCATCAGGTACTAGATTTGACAGTAACAAAAACTTTTCTAGAAACTAGACAAAGAAATACTATACCCCCATTTTTTGTTTATTCGAAATCACGCGTTTACTAGGTAAAAAAAATCCGAAACATTTGTCTTATTTAAAACGCGCGCCTTTCTGTGAGGTCAAAACGGGAAAAAATTCACCAGACAAAATTCAAAATTACTAGATGGGCAGACTAATGAGAAGCGCACGAACCAATGAGAAGGCTCCCCCGAAATGACGTCACAAGAGGCGGTAAATGTACAGAATTTGAAAATGATAGTCGAAATTGCAATTTTTGATACGCTCTGTTGTCTCACAAAACAATTTTGTTAAACAACAGAACACGTTTTAGGGCTTCATGTTATATAGTCTACGAGATGCTATAGTCGAATTGGTCAAATTCAATTGAGAGGAACGACCCCATTTTAAATTTTTAGAAGGAAATTTGAATTTTGTCAAATTCAAGATCATACACATGGAAGACTCAGTAACTAACTTAACTAGGAAAGTGTGTGTGTGTGCTTTGGACAACACACGAGAAGTGAACTTTTTATGAAATAGACCTCACCTCTTTGGAGAGAAGATACAGTATACAATATCCCCCCACTTATATTATTGAACGTTACGTCAGACGCGAATTACGCTTACACCGTGCCAAAAACTTACACGGTGCGAAAAGAAGTTTTATTTCAAAAAATATTGAGGGAAAATCGTCCTTATCGCGGATCTATAATACATAATAATATGTGAACGTGTATTACGATGAACAACAGATCGAATAATGTTATTTGCGGTCTCAATCCATCTATGGTAATAAATGCTGCTTATATCAAACATCTTCTTCCAGCTCTCTTATAGGCCTGTTTAAATTACAGGAGATATTTCAATTAGGTACAACAGGTTGTTAAAAAAATTGTAAATAAATTTGCCACTTCCTCAAAATGGAAAGTTTTACTGGACTTCCATGGCCAAATTTAAAAGCATTGGCCTCTTAGTCGGTTCGTCACTTTGAAAGTAACTGAACTTGATCGGCTTCATATATACATCTTTACTTGCTTCTTCAGTTCATATTATCTCTTGAAACAAATCCTAGAAAAACTTTATGTTCGAATTCACTGTGAAATTGTTCGTCAACGTGTCAGGGGCAGTACGTGGACGTTCTTCAAAACCATATTGTTTTTATTAGTACGTTTATGGTCAGGATTCTGAAATGCGCTTTTGAAGAAGGGAAACTAACGGGAGATGATATTTATAAATAATGACCTCACAAAGCAAGAAAGAGAGTTACAGAAGAAATTAAGAAGCATAGCGAAGGAAGATAAAAAGAAGTAAGAGTGAACACAGGAAATTAGCAATAGACGAAGAAGAAGAAGGGGGAGGGAGAAAATCGAGATGATAGAAGAATCATTAAAAGACAACAAAGAACAAACTTCTTTTAACGGGAGAATCGGAGAAAGAGGAGCCAGGGATTGTGAAGAAGATAGAGAGGATGGAAAAAGAAGATCCAAAGAGAAGACACAAAATGCGGAGGGGAAGAAGTTGATGGAAAGGGCACGAAGAAAGAGAATGGACTTACATAGACGGCACAGGAGAAACGCTGATGGAAGACTATGGAAGAAGTAGAAGAATTCAGAGTAGGGGAAAAATAGAGTCAGACCAGTTGCCTATAGAAGTAAGTAGAGGAACAAGAAAAGAAGAGAGAACGGAGGAAACGTAGAAAAAGGTGATGATCAAAATTTGAGACAAACAAGGAGTGGAAGAGTACAAGAGAAAACTAGAAAAGGCAAGATTCGAAGAACAAGAAGTAAGGAAGATGGAAAAAGAATTGAAAGAAATATTAGAAGAAGCAGCGACAAAAAATAACAATAAGAAGTAGAAAAGCAAGAAAGAAAAATTAATGGTGGAATAAAGAATGTGAAGAATGAAAAAGGAAGACTATAAAGGAGCTAAATAGAATGGAGAAAGGCTAAAACATATAGAAGTGGCTTTCTAAAAGCGAAAAGAAGATAAGGCACATACCAGGGAGTTAACAAGAAAAGCAAATAAGGCGATTTCAAGAGGAGAATGATGATGTTTGATAGTCTGAGAACATATTGTTGTACGGAACAGATTTTTGGGGATGGAGAGCACAAGAGGAGATAGAGAAGTACTCAAAGTGGGTGTTAGGGGTGGATAGAGAAACACCAGGGTATATAGTGAGAGAAGAATGCAAAAGGAATAGGTTGCGAGTGAACACGTGGAAACCAGCGGCCAAGTTCGAAGACAGGAATGAGTGCTGGAGATAAAAGAAGACGAACGCAGGAGAGAACTAGAGGGAGAATTATTGCCAGAAGAATGGGTACGCCAGCAAAGATTGGAGAGCCTGGGAGGAAGAGGCATGTGGATAAATGTATAACTGTGCGAAAGGGACAAGAATACGAACAGGCAAGAAAGAAGGAAAAGTATCATAGAGTCGTTTCTACAAAAAAAAACATGAATCTGTTATTTTGCAAATCAAGAGTATTTTAGGTAGATTTAAAAAATAAGAAATTCATGTTCTTTTTTAAAGAAACGAATTCACAAAAGTAGATCTGGATAGAGAATTAAATAAGCTTTAAAATGATGTTTCACACGACTCCCCAAGCCATTTAATTTTTTTAAGGGGGTGGCTCCCCTGGCTAAAGGGGTAAGATCTAAGACCTGAAAGTTTGGTACAATTTGGCCCCTCATGATAACAAAATTGACCTGTTCGAGCGTTTTCTTCTTCTTCTTCTTTCCAAATTGGAATTGTTGGGGGGTACAAATTTTAGTTGGGACACCCGGTATATACGTGGCGTACTTACGCATATTTTGACGATTACAACTTTTACAACTCTTTGACTCGTTATATCTTGTGTTTTTTATAGAGAATTTTATGTTCTACAATTTTTGTCTGAAGTAATTTTATGATGAAACTTACTGTTTTGCTGAAAATCGAGAAAAACCATTTTTTTTTCGAGATTTTTGACCTTTGACCTCGAATAATTTTTAATTTTGAAATGTTAGTTTTAATTATGTTGTAAACAATTACACGCACTTTCAGCTTGTTGTAAATTTATGTAGGTACCTTTACTCTTATTTTTTGGTCTAATTTGACCGGACTATTAGATGTACTTTAGAGTCCTTATTTTTACATCATGTTGCCTCTGGAAAACAAAATGTCCATGGTAAATGCATGTAATTTTTGTTTTCCAAAGGTAACACGATGTAACAATCATCTATAAGGACCCTGTAGATGAAGACATGGTTTTCTTAAATAATTTTGAGAAATAAGATTTTTTTTTTATATTTCAAAGTGAATTAGGTCTACACAAAAAAATCGAGTACAGTACTGTTCCACAGCAGTGGCGTATAAAAAATACGGTTGTTGAAACTTTACCACACCGTTTAATCGGAAATCATTCATTTTATAACAAGAGTCCAAGGAACTTTTTTGTGAAAAATTTTATGGAGTACAATTTTCCTAACTATTTTTCACGAGACTATTATTTACGAAAAAAATTAAATTCCACCTCCTTCCCTCCCCTAGAAAGGAAAAGGAAAATTAAGGATACTTTTAGGAACAGATTTGTGACATGTTTTGGTCTTCACAAAAAATCAGTGTTTTTTTTTTGGCCAATTTTCCTGGGATATTACGGGATATTATTCAATTGCAGTTTTTCATTTTTATAAGTATCTATTTAATTTCTATTTTAAATCTTTTCTTTTGTAGCAGTTCTTTGCATTTATATTTTTCCCAATGGACAAGTAAATATTCCTGTCTAACAGTAAGAGTACAATATAAGAATGAAAGTTAAAGTACGAGGCACGATAATCTGACAGCTATAAAACCGGGACCCATTGCCGCAAATTAGATGCACAATGAGAAAGGTTCAGGTTGTAAATCAACAGGAAACGGCAACGTCTTTGAGTTGCATGTTTATTGGTGGATGAAACGGAGCAGAGTCGAAATTTCTGGGCCACAATTTATTTTTATAGCAATACACATTTAACTGAAAATTGGGTTTTCCCGGGCTAAATGATGTTCTTTTGGAATTACTTCGCATTTTTTTTATTCTTTTTTCTGCATTATTCTTATTTCAATTTATTCGTTAAATAAATATTTTCAATTTTGGTTTAACTGTTAATTTGTTATTGATTTTCTCAAAAGTTGACCTGTCCATGTGATTATTATTTTCTCATTTTATAAATTGGATGCCTTACTTTCACACTGAATAGTATACAGTTACAATAGTAATTTGTAGAACTAGTTTTAGTTACGATAAGCTACTTCCTATCCCTCTGACAAACTCTAGCAGTTTTTAGTAGTTACTGCCTAAAGAATTACATACATTATTATTAACACTTGTCCTACTACTTTAATATAAATTGACGATGAAATTGGTGACTGAAAAAGGGTGAAAAAGGTTTGTGACGGCTGATTCTGTGAACCGACAACCAGGAACAAAATTAGATTAATGCTCATCTCAGAATACACTTCAACAACAGCAACGTCTTGCACAGACTTAGCATAAATCAACTTTCAAGTAATGGAGCCTTCGTCGATGGGACCAGTATAATTTGCCGAACGTTTCTGTATGATGTGAAGCACCATATCGACCACACTTTCATTATTGAGGACGCAAAAAAGTAACAACTGTAACTAGGGACATTTAAAAAAAGGTTGTTAGTAATAATATCATATCTTTCCTATATTTTGTGTTTATAATGAAGTCATTTTTATAAAAAAAACACTATAGCATCTCGTAGACTATATAAAATGGAGCCATAAAACGTGTTCTGTTGTGTAATAAAGATAACAGCGGTTCAAATAATCGCAATTTTGGCTAGCATCTTCAAACGCTGTACCTTTACCGCCTCTTGTGACGTCATTTCGGGGAAGTATTCTCATTGGTTGGTGCGTTTCTCATTAGTTCGCGCGCCTAGTAACTTTGAATTTTGTCCAGTGTTACAGAAAGGCGCGCATTTCAAGTAAGACAAATGTTTCGATTTTTTTTACCTAGTAAACGCGTGATTTCAAATAAACAAAAAAAAATAGAGGTATAATTTTTTCCGTCTAGTTTCTAGAAAAGCTGTTTTTGAGAATTGTGGGACGACCCCATTTCAAAAATAAAAACTGCAGTTTACATGAGGTATTGAAAGTAGGTATTTAAAATTTAAAAAGTTTGGGAACTAAATGCAAATAAAACTATCTGTTGCTAAAACTGTACATGAGACAAAGATAACAGGAAAATAAAGCCCCTGGCGGATCTGAGAAGACGATTTAAAACAAACTGAAGAAATTTGCGAATCGAGGAGGCCGAAGGAGCAATAAATAGAAAAAGGTGGAAGGCCCAAGCAATTTACCACAAAATCGACTAACTAAAAATTTACTTTTTCTACATTTGGATCTTGTTTATTTTAAAACAATTATCCGTAATAAACACATTTAATATATCAAATTAATTTAATCTTAATAAATAAGAATAAAATACCTATTAATTTTAGTTGTCAATATTTATATTATTTTTCGATAATATTACATCGAACTTCGGTACAAGTACATAGATGTCAAAGTGTAACGTTGAATAAAAATGAATAATGATTTTAATTAATTTTTTGATAAAATATAAACATGACGAGAATAACAAAATAACGTCCAAACATTTAAACATAATCTGTATAGTGACAAATTGTGACAAAACCAGACGATATTAAAGCAGCACCATTTTACTTGGAGAACTTAATTTGTATACAGGGTGTCTCGCATAAGATTAGCTTCCTTCAACATGGAACTGTACAGTACAGGGATAAAAAAATCTTAAACCAAATTATATTTTGAAGACACCCGAGACGTAAAACTTTTGAGAACTTCTGTTTAATTTTTGTTTCAAAAAGGTTTCAAAATTTAATTTTACAAAGTGCCTTTTTTCTGTTGTTCAATTTTGGCCCTCTCTGTACTTTTTTGTAGCATTTGAAGTATGTAACATCTCACATTTTCCTGACATCCTGTATATGGATTCGATGGATAATCCATCTTTTCCTACTAGATATTCTCCTGGCAGAAACTTAAGCAACTTTCATGTAGGTTTAACAACGGTTATTGTTCACGTGAATATGCAAATTAGTTAACTGCATGGTAGATTGCAACAAACAACCAGACACAAAATATTTTTGTCAAGGTCGTAATGGCAGGACACGACATCCTGCAGAAACCTTGAACCCGGCTTCATCGAACTAAAGTGGCACGAGGCCAATACTGGGACAAAATCGCACTGCATTTGTGTATCTTTGACCTCTAAACGTCTTTCCCGCGATTTTATTAAGCGACACAATTCGTCGGAAATTTTCTCTGTTCTTACCTTGAATTCGAGTCCGCGATTTGAAGTTCCTGGATTTTGTCCAAAGACAAATCAAAGTCGTAAGTGGGTAAAGATGTCTTTTTCTTCTTATTTCTTTCGAATTTCAGCAAGAGCTTGGCCATAAATTTCAATTTGTCGCAAAAATTCTCTGCATCATCTGCATTGGGACCAACAGAATTGTTTAGGCATTCAATTGACTTTTTTTTGGCGATCCGAATGCTCGATCGCATAGGTATTTTACAAATTCTATTGTTGTCGGTTTTAGTCGTTAGAATTTTTGGTGGAAGTTTTCCCGGCAAATTTTGGTTCGGCAGAGCATTAGTTCTTAATTTTTTTCTCAATGGCAATCCAAGAAGTTCGTGCTGCAGATCTCGCTGATAACAACTTTCTGAAAAATGTTCGCTACACACGCGACCATACGCGTTCACTTTCACGTTTGGTCTGGTTGTACACAATTCCACCCACTTCGCCTGAAGCTCTGGATTTGACGGTAACATGTGATAAATGATTTTGTTACCACCACGTGTTTTACTATAATAATTCCCGCACGTTTTCACTATACACTGAGGCATCTCTTTTGCTTAGTACAGAACTTCAAACTGTTCGATGATGCATTCGCAGTTCGCTATCTATCATCCCCTGTTAATTTAAGATACACCAAATTCACCTCTAAACGAGGGAGAGATTGAGATCGATTTTCCACACGTTGTTTGGGCAGATGCCTTACCAAAAACACCCTCTCCCTCTGTACCCTTGGTTATTGTGTTAAACCTACCTACCGCCGTGACGTCACTGGAATTTATGAAAGAACGTAACTATACAGGATTACTCAGGTAAATAGTTCTTGTAGGTAGCATTCAAAATAATAAAAATCAATCTTAACGCATGTACGTTTCAATGTATATTATTTGCAATAATAAGTTTAAAGACAGACATAAAAAGGGCGAATTGCCTGATAATATTTTAGTAAGAAAAAATTTAGGTAACTCACAATTATTAAAAATGCAGATGCACAAATTTTGTTAACTAAATAATTATGTATGAAATATCAGTAAATTCACAAATTTATCAATCGCAAGCACTATTTTAAAATCAGTATTTTATTTGTTGCAAATTGTTTTTCTGAAAAATGATTTAAAATGAAAATTGGGGGATTCCATTAGAACAGGTGTGACTAAGTATGTGTTTCTAAAAAAATTGTATCATAACTACAGAGCGATCAAAAACAAAATTAGTCAACGTTGACCATGCAAGAAAAGTCGCTTGTCGTAGTTTAATGGAATCATTTATGAAATGTCAACACGGTGAACTTGACATTTAATAAATAATTTTATTCAACTACAAGTGACTTTTCTTGCATGGCCAACGTTGACTAATTTTGTTTTCGATCGCTCTGTCTAATAGTTATGCCTTCTAAATCACCGTAAGGGGCGTGCGTGGAAGCACAAATGCCTCATACTGAAATCGTAGCAACTTACTTGCCAGGAAGTCAGAAACTGGAGAGTGTTGAGGAGAAATCCTGTGGGAATTCCGTTTATCCTCTCTCAAAAGATGGGCTAAGCGATTAGCTACAAATCTGGACAAGTTCGCTTACGAGCAAAGGACAGCGAAACCAAGGAAGCAAAAGGAGAGGAACTCTTGAATTGCTGCATGTGCTTGTTCTTCAGTAACGGGATAGGTGCTGCGAGTAATAAATTCCTCTTCATTTATCATTTTTAGAAACCAAATTTGTAACCAAAAACCATTAACTCAAAATGAAAAAAAAAAATGGGAAAAAATTTATTGACGCGTTGCTAAGGGTGCTTTTCATAGCCACTTCTGTCTACTAATTTAATTCTCAACGACAATTAAATCGTCCATTCGTTCACTACCGAGCACAAAAAATACTGGGACACTGTCAAAACTGAACCTTGTCGATGGAACAGTTCAACTCAAGTATTTTCATCTGAATTCAATGGACCATCACACAAAAGAACGACTTTTTAGATTTATTTGGGCATCGGAGGTTTGATGGAGTGACAATTGTTCAAAATTACCCTGCATAAGAATTTACTATTATTTTTAGAGGGCCGCACGACTTTTAATCGGCCGATCGTTTAATAAATTGGCGAAAACAATTTTAGGTATATTCCTCATATAGTGAAAGATTGTCCAAAAAAAAAAACATGGTGTGAAATAAAAGGTAGAGTGGACTGCGTAAGTCCCTGTGCAAATTTACTGGTAACTCACCTTTTAGCAAAATTAAATTCTAAATTTTCCTGAAAACTCTTCCAGGACCATAACAAACAAAACAAAAACAAACACAGCGAAAAAAAAAACATCCAAATCGGTCGAGCCGTTTTGAAGTGATGATCTTTCATACATGCGGCAATTGATTTTGTATTCACAGCACAAAGTCGTAATGTAACCGTAATGTTCCTGGCAAAAAAATCTTCCAAAGAATTCATCAAAGTCTTCATGAGACAGAAACATTTAAACAACAAGGAGTATCAGGGAGACCTATGACAGTAAGAACGGAGGAAATTGATGAAAATGTATTGAACATGATAGAGGAAGATCCAGGTACTTCTACTAGAAAAATTGTGTGGAAAATTCTTAAAAACAGTTTGTTCTACTTATACCACATACAACGCGTTCAGGCACTTCTTCCTGCAGATTTTGCCCCACGTATTGCACCTTGTCAATCAATGGCTTTTACACACTTTGGTTCAAAATCCCCAACAGTTGTCGCTGATTCTTTTTAGCGATGAAGCAAATTTTTCAAGAAATGCAATCAGAAATTTTCACAATTCTCATGAAGTAGTTTTCAAACATCAGTTTTCGTTGAACGTGTGTGTATTTCCACCTGGAAGACTTACTGGCGAAGTCTACCAGAAGTTCTTATAACAACTGCTACCTCACTTTTTGGATGATATACCATTAGACATCAGAAATGCTATGTGGTTTATACACGATGGGGCACCACCTCATTTTAGTTTGGTTGCATTCATTTTGGTTTGGTGGCATTTTCTCATTTTCTCATTTTCAGCAGTTTTGTAGATTTAGAAAACTTTGCATGTAATATTTAGGTAATAAAATATTGTTATTGTAAAAAATGTAATCGCACTGTAAAAGTAAGCGGCCTTCCAAAAATCACCAAAAGACAAAATAGTCTTAAAAAACCCAAGGAGTCGTCCCTTGTATGGAAGTATAGAAGATAAATTTGGGCTGAAATTAAGTTATTAAAAATAACCAAAAATGTCGTTCCTATCGCCAGTTATGATCGAACGTGTATACACATATTACATATTGTTGATGTGAAACATCTATACCCGCGTTACACGCTAGACGTTAGACTAGGATAAAACCAAGACGCCTCAACGTCTCAAAATTCAGGAGACGCTTGGTTTTGGCCTACGCCGCGTGCGTCTGATCGTGTATTTATTATATTTTCGTGTATAATATTATTTATTGGTTTACTTTAATTATAATTTTTTTCAATAACCCTCAATTTTGATTTCCGACTTTCCTTTATAATTACTATTATTGTCTACAATTTTATTTTCCTGAAAAGTTTTCGAGGACCATAACGAACAAAACTAAAAAAGAATTACTCATATCCCTTGTTCGCATTGTGCGTTATGGTCTTTAGTTCATACAAAAATCCGATAGAAAAAAGCACTTTCACCTTATCGAATTTTCCAATTTTCCGTGCAACTTTTTTTTTCTGCCCGTAAGAACATTATTTGGACTATTACGAACATTTAAAAAAAAATGCCAAATCGGTCCAGCCATTCTCAAGTGATGCAGTTACCAACGAACAGCATTTCATTTTTATTATATGTATACATGTTCAGTTTTATCATATAGATGAAATGCTGTTCGTTGGTAAGCGCATCACTTGAGAACGGCCGGACCGATTTGGCAATTTGGTTTTTAGAATTTTTGGGAAAGTTGCTAAGAAATTTTCTTTAAAAAATATAAAAAAAATCTGTATCTCGACAACAGCACCACCTGTCATCCAGGTGATACAATAAATATTAAAATCAGATTCTGTTAAAAAATTCAAAGAAATCTTGATCTAGACAACAGCGCCACCTACCGGGTCCAGCTGTAGCTAAGAACCATCTAGGGATCCATTCAAACACGCAAAAAATATCAACAAACGCACGGAATTTTATATAATTATAAAGATACTATTCGACCTGGCGAACTTTGTACCGCCTCAGATTCAATAAATATTGTGTTAACTTATTAGCTGAATTAAATTCTTTTTTTTTATCAGAGCATAATTCACACAACGCCATCTACTGGCATTAGCTCCTCCCCTGTCCATGTTTTAATAGTTATTCTGCTATTCGGGGCGGAGACAAATCCAACAAATCAAAGTTCATAAAAATCGGTCCAGCCCAAGGGAGCCCCCTGTCAATGTCAATGTCCCATATCAATGAAAAATACTTTACCACCTATTCTTATACATACCAAATATTAAAAAAAAAAAAATCATAAAAATAGGTCGAGCCCAAGCCCCCCCCCTGGACCCCATGTCTATGTGAAAAATAGTTTACCGCTTATTCTCATACCTACCAAATATACAATAAAAAAATCATAAAAAACGGCCTAGCCGTTTCGGAGGAGTTCGACCACAAACACCGTGACACGAGATTTTTATATATTAGATAAATTTCTTGGTTATCCAAGGTCCCGGGTTGTGCCAGCATTCTGGCTATTTTAATTGGTAATGTTCTTGCATTGGGGCCACATAACTATTATTTTTTAGTTTTAAAGGTTTTACTGTTCATTTATTAATAATAATCATTCAAATATTTTATTTAAATAAAATAAAAATTTTCGTTAGCTATCCAATTTTTATGCATATTATTACATAATATTAATTACGGCAGATAAGACAATAATCGTAACCACATAGTTTGTGCTCCGAGTGCTACATGGCGTGAAGCCCATAACAGTCTTCTCTGTCGAGGTGAATATACCATTTTTTATTACTAGCATATTTAATTGCTTTTTTATTAACAACAAAGCAAAATAATGGTTTCATAGATACGCACGAATTTAAGTACCTATACACCAACTAATAAACCAAGTCGCTTGAAACCGCCATTTTTAAACAAAACAGGTGTCCTACAAATTCTTTCGTATAGAACATAGGTATAACAAGGTAAATTGTACAGTCGGTTGCAGAAAAAAACAGGATTTTAAACTGCCCATTTTATACCAAACGCACTGAAAAAAATGAATTTGTTGTGACAACAAATTTTAATTTGTAGGAGAAAAATTTGTTGTCATAACTTATTCTTTGTTATCTGAAATGATTTTCTTTTTATTGCTTTGTTAGGAGAACAAAACTTAACAAAAACGTGTTTGTTGCCACAAGTAACATAAATATTTGTTATGTCGAATAAAGCGTTTGTAGTGACAACAAATTCTAGTTTGCTATCATTACAAAAAAAGATGTTGGTGTTGCTGCCCGGTCATCTACACCAATCAGAAGCGTAGCTGCAGAAGATTTCCTGGAATTACTAAAATGGAAAGGGCCGCTATTGTCTACTTTTCGGTTGTGTATGCAGATTGCATCCATGTGTCAGTATTAAATCGGATCAGGTGGTTGTGTTATTTGTTTTGGGCAGTGTTTTTTTTTTAATAACTTGGGTAGGTAGGTATTGTATAGTGCAATAATTAACCTAAAAGGTGATGGATTATGACGCTGTTATTTAAATTTATTTTTAAATTTGCTCCTAGAATTATTTCATAAGTATAGTTTTGTGAAAATAATTATAATATGTGAAATTTGAATTAATTTGCATTTCTGGTTTTAAGAAATTAGTTGATATATCACGTTCGGTTTGTCAGGCGATCCCAAGCATATATGCTCGGACGAACGAAATTATCTTGTTCTGCTTCTCGGAAGACATGTTTACTTTTCAATGCAATAACTAAAAGGAAAACTCAATAGTCAGCATAATTACCCGTTTATTTGGAACAATGGCACTTGGCCCGAATATTATACATTTCCAAGAATTTAGATTTTGTACAAAGTAACTTTATTTTATTTGTTTTTTTTTTAGAAAGTTAAAATTATTGTTTTTGCAAAACTTTCTAAAATGAACATACTATTTTTATACCCGATGTTCAGGAAAAAAAACCTCACCCTGA
This sequence comes from Diaperis boleti, assembly GCA_963583935.1. Taxonomy (NCBI): domain Eukaryota; kingdom Metazoa; phylum Arthropoda; class Insecta; order Coleoptera; family Tenebrionidae; genus Diaperis; species Diaperis boleti. Next base: position 20,885,794 of record OY757249.1, read on the forward strand.
AGGTCGCAAAAAATAAGGGGACAGTACCTACTTAAATTGTTTGTTTTTAGATTGTCGAGTGCCAAATTTGTTTTACTGGAAAATGCAGTAGTTGGGCTGTTTCCATCAGAAGTCAAGGTATGTATTTAAATCTATTTAAAAAAATTAATAATAATTGCGGAAATTGTAGGAAGTGTATGTTTCACAAAACCTGAGAAGGACAAGTAATAATGGGTGGAGAAAGATCGAAGACTATTTCGAAGATACTATAACATTCGGAGAAATTTACACACCAATGGACTTATTCCTAAATTCTCCTCATTTCGGAAAAAAGGAGTAATTTGTGCGACTTCAGGTACATAATACATAATAATTATTTAATGTCGAGTTATTATTTTTATTATTTTTTTCTTGTGTAGGTAATATTACAAGTTTATTGACAGAAGAAGAAGATGAATTGTATAGACTCATGGACTGAAGTAATACAAGAATGGCCAAAACACATATAAACAACGATTAAGCTATATAAATATATCTATTTGTGACTACATGAACATATCCCTAGCGTTGAAAACTAAACTAGGTTATAGTTTAGTTAGTAAGTTTATTAATTTTTTTCAGTTTATTTATTTATTTCAATTGAAATTCTTATGTTGCAATGAGAAACAGTCATTAGTTTTTTTTTTATTATAGTATTTTTTCTTTTGATTTTTTATTAGAATTTTGTTTTTGATTTATTTTGTTTTTATAGGTATGTACTATGTACGTATATACATTTTTTAGTTGCATTACAATATTTGAATTTTTGTAATCTTTGTTTTTTTAAATAAATAGCAAATATAATGAGGATATTTTACTAGTGAATCCATCTTCAAAGCTAATATAAAACTTTTAAATTATTTATGCAAGAAAATACTAATATCTATTTCTGATGTCAAATATGATTGATATTGTTGCAACAAAGTTGCTGATTTAAAAGAATTAAGACACTGTTTAAGGTAAGTAAGCTCAAACTTAAAAAAGACAAGTCATTTTTTCAAAACTTGTTTTCTTTTTCTAAAATTACGATTGTAAGTGACAACACCAAGTGAGTGATACTTTTAAATTTTTATATACAGTGTAAAGTTTCTTATTTGCTTGTTTTTATTTATTGTCCAATTTTAGTATGAAATAAATTAAAGGAATTTTAGTTTCAGTTTTTCAAGGATTTCATAGATAACAACTGTTTTCTCAATAACAGAGCATCCTGTAAACTAAAAAAATTATTAATACTACAAATTCTGTGTTTGTAGCTGGAAATAATACGTTTGTTAATACAACAAATTCTATGTTTCTTGCTGTTGGTAATAATGTTTGTTGACGCAACAAATTCTGTGTTTGTTGCTGTGAGTAGTATGTATGTTAACGCAACAAATTTTGTGTTTGTAGTTAATAGTAATAGGTTTGTTAACACAACAAATTCTGTGTTTGTTGCTGTTAGTAATATGTTTGTTAACGCAACAAATTTTTGATAACAAATAAAATTTGTTAGGACAACAAACTTTTTTGTTGAGGCTATTTCCACAAACAAAATTTGTTGGGAGTACTAACATGTGAGTTATCGTAACAAATCTTTTTTTTCGGTGCGGTTATTTGGGTGCGACAAGTTTACTTTACACACGCAAATTCAGATAAGCAAACTGCTGAAATTAAATAAAAAAATAACGTTGAAATTAAACAAAAAACACAATCGAAATATTAAAACTGAATTTGCTCCAGGATCCTACCGGGGCTTCGCACCTGGACCCCAATTTTATACTGGGATTTATTCCGCATTCGCAATAAAAAATAGTATGTGCAACTCGTGCGGCAAGTTATCGATTGCCCCCTCAAGCAAATGAGCGCACTCACTTCGCTTTCGTGGGAAATCGACAACTTGCCGCACTAGTTACACAATGTACTATTATACTGTCAACCGACATATGTATAACATTTTCTGTCTCAGTACAATATACAGTATGTTTACATTCCTAAAATATTAGAGAATCTCTTCTCTAAGCCTTTTTCTTAATTTGTTAATTTACTTTTCATTTTATAGTTGCAACTTACCTATATATTTCTAATTATTATTTATCTTTTTTTCCTTATTTTATACATATTTTCAATGATTTTCAATTAATTTTACAATAGTGTTTCTATTATACAAGGTCTTCATAAATGATTTATACATCCAGTAGGATTTGAATGCCAAAATTCTCCATCTAACTACATGTATTTTTTCCAGAGGCATGTATGAATAATAATTTATGAAGACCATAATTATAGAACCAAGAGTCCAAACAGAATATTAAAATAAAAAGAGAAGAAAATTTCCAAACGTTGTAGTGTTTCGTTACCAACATTTGCAATACTGCATCGAACATCATGTTTGGCGCATTTATTGGTTTTATAAGCACAGTTTCAAAAATATTGGCGTTTTTAGAATGGTCACCCTGTCCACAGTTTTTATTAGCAGGAAATCGGAAAAATTTAGAAAAAAATATTTTAACAAGCAAAAATCATGACAATTGGTGTTAACAAAAACACAAATTTTCGTCAACGGCAAGATAAATTAAATTATATAGGTATGTACTGTATATTTCAATTAATATATTTTTATGAGTACAAATGGTTTCTTAACACATAATAGACTGACAAATGTTAGCCATGGACAATATCGTTCCGATTATTTAAGTATTAAAATCGTTTTTTTTTCCAGCGCTCCAACTGACGTCACGGCTGCCATGACAGATGCGCAACATCCTATCTTGTATTCCTTGCATCAGGCTAACTATACATGTAAATTTTGTTATTCACAGGCAACATGATTATGAATCATTTATGAAGACCCGATATAGAAAAGTACATTAACTCTATTAATAAGTATAAAGTAGAAGTAAGTAAACTATTCAATAATTATTTCTGAATATCAACAAAACTTTAACTTGAAAATTTATTATATTTCTCCAGTGATAATTTAAGTAAAAAAATATACTGAATTTAGGTCTCTAATTGAAATGGCTTAAAAAACCTATTTTGGATATGTACTACATATTTTAATTATTCACGAAAAATCAAAGACAATCTACAGCAGAAAATTTACAATTTTATTATTTTAATAAAACTCCACTACGTATCATACAAATTTAATGCTTAATCTTGCATAGGGGGAGAATAAATTATTTATATTGTATTGTTAGCACAACACTTGATCAAAACTTTAATATGCACGTTCATTTTTTAAATGGAAATCGAGGACCTGACCAATTTGAATAATTTAGTATAATTAAAATAAGAAAATAATGTCTCTAATTTTGGAACTTGATACTTAATTCATATAGGCAAGGTCAAATTTTGACAATTTGTAGAAGGACAGCAATCATTAGAAGCCATATTAGTATAAGTCATTGACGTTGAACGCAGTGGCAGCTCGTGATCCTCCCGTTTGGACAGCTTAAAAAACTTGATATGTTTCGTTTTGGAATAGCATTTAAAAAAAAAAACTTCCAATCGCTTGCCACCCTACTAGTATGCAATTAAATAAGATCTTCGACAAATATTTCCTTATCGTAATAAAAACGTCAATCACACCATATTAATTTTTGCTTGGAAGTGTCTGAGAAAGTCCTCAGGTTCAAAAACTGAAAACACCAAAACTAAACAGGGAGTAGCTATTAGGAAGACTTTCCGACTCTAGATAGTTCATTGCCAAATACAAAATTGTAAGCACTCCTCTTCAGTTCAAAATCCTGACAGTAATATGTCGCCGCGGCGCCGTTCTGTGCTAATAGAAAGATTTCGAATTACAATCGTCAAAGAAGTCTTCACTTCATCCGTGTGGTCTTAAGCTCACCAACAATGTTTTTTTTTTATGAATCAATTTACTTAGAGTGAAAGCACTAAATCTTGGACAACAATATCGTTCATCTGTCAGAGTATAGAGCGAAAGCACCTTTAGCCACAAAACCACATTAACAATGAATTCATGACATTTAGGCAATTCTAACTAAAATGTCCAAGAAACTTCTCAATCAATATATTTGCAGGAAGTATATGCACGTTCTTATTTCCGCACTACAATGGCTAAGATCATCCAAAACAATTTAGTGGTTTACAAAAATATCAAGCAAAGTAATGAAAATAGGGACTCTGAATCTGCAACGAAGAATGTTGGTTCATGGTCATTCGCCAGGAAATGTTCGTCCGGCCTTCATAGCTGATATAACTTACTGTCTATTCAATGAACCACTAAAGGAATCGCGCCAACTCTTCTTTAATGAAAAGCATGAAGAGGAAATCATTTATCGAAAATATTCCTTCTTCAATAAAGAAAAAAAATCAACTTACCTTTCTGAATTTTCTGCCTCCAGACTTCCTTCAATCGAGTTGTCCGTGGATATTAAGGCCTCCAATTTTTCGTCTTCACAGACTTCCTCGTTTCCGTCCCCGTCAAAGAAATCATTCTTTTCGAGCTCTGGGCAATCCATGATGACATTGTCGCTTTTGAAGTCGATGCCGTCGTTTTCAGTTTCGATATTCTCAAGGAGGAGATCATCGTTGAAATCATTTTTACTTTCTCCCGCTAAAAATTTTTCAACAGCGTCCTCTTGCGTGGCGCTACCTGTCATTCCTTCCAGCGGTTCGTCTTCCGGCTTATTTGTGTTTGTTTCTATCTCTGTTATGTCATTATTACTATTTTTTTCATCTGCTTCGGTTACAACCTCGACACAATTGCTATTAATAGCCTCACAATTATTTTGAAACGTCAGCATTACAGAGTTTTCCGCCATTTTCATGCTTGTTTAAATTAACCATTTAAATTCTGACTAATTTCACTTTTCCGCTGGCAACTGCACTAACTTCCACACTTGAATTCCACACTCTTTCTCCAATTTAGTCACTGCAACTTACACTACGTTACGATTTGGATAACTAGCGAATGTAAACGCATTTCGACACTTTATTTATACCACGAAAATATTTGCTGACCCCAATGTATTGATTGCGTTATGGTAACGTTACAGGAAACTACTTTAAAATCATTTGAACTTTGGCGCTTCGAACAGTCGATCTCCGCCTTTAATCGCGATGCGACTGCCATCTCTTCGCATTGTGGCGCACTATTGTGATGGTCATGAAATAGTTCAAGGATATTAAACTGTAATAAAATTGCAATTGATTTTATTTTATCGAATATGAATGCTGTGACCGGTCCGGACAAATAAAACGAAGGAAATTAGTCTTTAAAACGACGCTTTAAGTCAGTCTTGCCACAACAATGTATCACCAATTAAAATTTTAGAGTTTTAAATTTTTTATCGGAAATTGTACATAGAAAACTGAATTAAAGAACGAAAGTAGAAAATAATCTTCCCAACACTTTTACTATGGTGGGGAGCAAGGTCCCCACTTGACCTTCCTACGTGACGCCCCTGATTAAGACACACCCTTAATTAAGAGTCATCAAGCACATCCAATTGCGTTTTAATGCGACTGGAATGAAAATTTAAATTTAAATTTGATTTGAAAATTGTATGCATTTACAACTGCCACAAAAAATTGTGTAATAAACTTCCAAATGTTTTATTACATCCATCAGGACTGATATAATTGCTAAATTATAAATCCAGCCAGAATTGCAATAGTTTTAAAATGACGATACATCAGTCGTTTTTATGGTAGAAAAGCTTCCAGTGTTTCATATTTATACGAGCTACAATATTACCTAGTCAATTAATCTTATCAGATAAGATAAGGTGAAATTAGGCAGGTGCTGATTTCGTAGATAAAAACGTCTAAGCCTTTTTCGAAAGATCCTTGTTTCTAACTATAAATTGGGTAATTATCATAAAGACATAACATTTAATTTTAATTTTATGCTTAAATACAGGGTGGAAATAAACATGTCAGTGAAACTTCCAGAAACTTAAATTTTGGTTTTTTCACGAGCTACGTATTGGAGCTAGTGTCTTGTGTTTATCTCAAGGCTTCAAACTACCCCTAACTTTTAATTTTTAAATGAAAGGGTCTGTCACGTGACACATCGTTGGAAAGCTTATTTCAAGAGGATTACAATAGATGTATTACTTTTTAAAAATAGGTTCTTCAAAAAAAGTATTTCTTTCCTTGGAACAGACGAGATGATATATAAATCACACAACTGTCCTGAAAATCCTCAAAAGAATCCATAGAAAATGCAGATGTACAGGAACTAATTACAGCTTCCACCCTGTATATGTGAGTGAATATCTTATGTTTTTAGTTTTAAAAACAAGGAAATTACAGCGTAATGTTTCACAGAATAACATCAAGATTTACTTTCCATGTCCATAAAAAGATAAAAATCGTCACGTATCCAGAAAATTCTCATGTTTTCGTGAGAGCGTCGCAATTGTTGTGCTAACTTGATGTAATTCTTTTTCAGTTAATGTTATAGCATTTTGTTCAAATTAATTGTGTACATATAATATCTCGTTAATATTAATATCAGAAATATAAAGTTTTAAATTGATTCCTTCGGTGAGTAAAAAGAATATTTCCTTCAATTATGTTCTAACCTAATAAAACGGTAATCAATTAACGTAACTTGTATTTAAGTTTAGAGAACAAAAATTCATTAAATTATCAACCAATATCTAGTACAGGGTCTCCATAAATGAATCATACGTCCAGTGGGCTATAATACGCACGTCAAAATTCTCCATTTAACTATTAGTAAATTTTGTTTTTCTCATACAACATGATGTATGCATTATTTATAGAGAACCAATAGGAATAGAGAAAGAACAAATATTAGACAGAAAATTGGTACTCATATTTTGAATTTCAAAAATATATGAGTTGAGAATTCAATTTTTTTTTATTTCCCTAATAATTGCAATGTACTTACTTACTCTTTTCCTTGATTGTTTTGAACGTTTGCTTAGTTAATTTACATACCTGAAGTGCTACAAAAATTTGACTGTCCATTGCTGTCACTAAGTTAAAAAATTCTTAAATTATAATAATTGTAATATCATAAAATGTGTTTATTTTCTTGAGAGTATTTTTAGTTTTAGATTTTCCTTTATAATTTTTGTTCTCAATAAAAATAAAATATGTTATTCAGAAATTATTGACATCTCAGGTGGCCATGACAATGTGATTGAAGCTTTAGCAAAAAGTCATTAAAAGTGTGAATCACCTTCTGTATATATGTCAAACCTAGAAATGTCAACTACATCAGGTTGAGGTTACTATATTAAAGATATATCATTTTCTTGTTGAGATAATCTTTGTAGATCTATAATGTAGACAAAACCAAATAAGGTTAGGAATCAGGAAGGCAACCTGAACAAGAATATCCCCAACTTAAAATTTAGGGAATACCCAAATTCCACAGTCTACTGAGATGTCAACAATTTCTCAATATAGTAAACATGCTTATAGCTTGGCCCCTTAAATTGGTCTACGAAGCAAGAAAAACAACGTGAAGATAACGGCATAATCACAAGCGTGAAAACTGCCTCTATTCTAGTTGTTTTATTTTCAAACTAGTTCCTCCAGCATTTACAAAAATCTTTTTGTTTGTTTTAGCCGATGATGTTTTCCTGTATTCCATTCATGTAGCACCAACTTTTCGAACTAATCTTGATGTAATCTTAATACTTCACTGCTATATATGTAAATGCCACATTACAAGAACAATATCAATGGTGGTGTAATTACAACCTTTTGGTGCGCCTTAATAAATGAGTACCGCAACCAGTTTCAGACAAGCCAAGGCTTTTAATAATGTATCAACATTGTCTCAAACTAAATTGATACGGTGACAAGTAACACGAAAAGTAAACAAAACGAAATATGTAATTACTTTCACTATAATACGCTCTGTACCAATTTATTCATAGTAGGAAAGAAATGCGCGTGAACTGAATTATCAAATTCATGGCACTCAGCAACTCGGAAAAGATTGTGGATCGGGTGAAGGTGAATAATTAATTAAAAGCAGAGTTGATTATAGGATGGGACCTAAAATATCGAGGAAGGGAGACACAAAGGGCAACAGTCCGACACTATATTTCAATTATTTTTATTGGGAACGTTTCTCTTCGAGGGGTGAGCTCAAGTGCCAACTTAGAGGCGAAGATTGTTTCTCTCCGGAGATTTTTAGATTTCTTAACACAACTTTGATGGCTCTAGAAGATTGTTAATGTTACTTTTAGTGGAAATTCTACGGTAAATTTACTGTATCATTACTTCGTGAGCAATAAAACAGACCAGTAAATAAACTTCAACTTAAAAAAAAATCCGACTAAGCTGGATTTTTGTAGACCTTTAGTTTGGTGTCCTAAATATTCCCTGAACAGTACCCTTTATTTGGACCTTGGGTTTTTGCTTTTAGATGGTGGAAAGGGGGTAAATTATTATCGATTTCTTGAGTAAAATAGCTATGAGAAAAATTGCAGCTAATTAAAAATTCCACATATAAAAGTTTCTTAGACTTATCGTAGAATTCAACCTTTTAAACATACAGTCTGAGTTATTTATGAATAGAAATTGAATTATTATACGTGATATTTAATTTACTGTCAGTAAATAGTCTCAAAATATCTGACGAATTAAACGTTATTCATTTTAATATTTATCATGCCAATACTCTCAAGCGACCTTGAGGGGCAGATGGGTGGCACAGAAAGAAACAAAAATCAATTGATAAGCGCAGGTACAGTCAGTCAAATTGACCAATCTACTGCCCACATTCAATGCATCACATCAATTATTTAGTAGTCTTCAAGTTTAGAAATGGCTTGGAAAGTAACTAAATCCTGAAGACTGGGGGTGGACAATCACCAACTGCCGCCAGCCCCCGATGAATTAATAATTAATAGGGTAATTCCGACTGAGATTTATTTTTGTACATTCAGTAGGTTCATGCGTCTGCAACGATTCGTCGCTTCGTCAGAATATAGGTAGCTCATCCAAAAAATAATGTTCTGCAAAGTCAAAAAATATAATTATGATGGCAATTTTTTGTACAATTATGAATATCCAATAAATTATTGTTTAATTGTCCTTTACAGATTACGTTAGAAATGCCAGTGTCGTAAAGATCTCTTTTTATTTAACAAAAAACTTTTGGGCCATTTATACCTTATATTCGAAATAGATGACCCAATTTTTAATGGGAAAGATATCTGCTAATTTCCGATAACTTTCAAACAGGCCGACGGATTACAAACTTAAATTTAACTGCCATGGGGAGTTTGGTCTGAGGAACAGTTAGTCTAAGATATGGAACCATGGGGTCAAAGAAGCTGCGAGAAATTTCAACGTTTTACCTTACACAACGACAAAAAGTGATGAATGGATCAAAATGTATGCATTGCATGGACTAGTTACAAGAAATTTGTGTGACAATTGTATCAAAATGTGTTCTAGAAAAAGCAAATAAGCTTAAAAAACCATGTATTGTTTGACCTGGGCCAACTATCCCATGTCTTTGGGGGAGATGGCCCACCGATACATTTTAACATTTTTTAGGGGTCCACGGTGCCAACGGGACCCTAGTACGTAGCCTTAACTGTCCGTCCGTCCGTCTGGCACAGGGCTGTAATAGATAGACACTGAGGAAAAACCATATCTTTTTAACCGAAATCTTACGACATAATATTAAAAATAATTTTCTATTGTCTAATTATACATGTTAGGTTGTAAACATTAAAAACTGTATCGTAACAAACTATATTAGGCAATTTGAAGTTAAAACGTTTATGAACACCCGGATAAGTTTCTTCAGGAATTGCATGTTTTAGTACTCTTATTCACATGACTATACAACGGATCGTGACGGTTTTCACAAAGTTTCTAATAGTTAAACGTCGAATATGACGTTCTACAATAACTCTTCACGTGTGCTGTTTCTTCTCTTTTCATTGAATCACTTTCTCCATATTTGCTGAATGGTGCAAGCGTCTGCAATTGCTCACAGTGAAGCACACACTAATTTATATAATTCGGCATTTTCTAACTGTTATAGTTATTAACGTCATGAGGTCGATAATTGGCAAATAACAGACAAGATTGATTGTAAAGTCGAGGCGAAGACGAGACTTTATAGTCAATCGCGTCTGTTATTTGCGTATCGGCCGAATATCGTTCAGTACTTTTTATAATACCGTCGGCAAAAAACAATGATCAAAAACTTCCTCCTGTACTGTTAATTTATATAACAGCCGTGACTGTTATGAGTGAGTTTTCACTCAAGCTGACAGTTTTGATATATGTAATGCAATAACAGATTAACAAATGTTTTTTGCCATGCCTCAAGAAAATAAATGTTACTACCTTTTTTGTTATAGATACGTATTAATTTATTGCAATAATAATAATTATGACAGAAACGCATTAGCAGGAGACAAAAAATACTGTGAAGGCGTGTAAAAGTATTTACTAGTGGAAGGGTTGAAAACAATACAGAAGAGAAACTGGAATTTTCTAATACTTACGTTAAAAAAGACATTGTGTGCTTAAGACCACACGGCTGAACTGAAAACTTCTTTGAATATTGTAGTTCGAAATAATTTTCTTTCTTATTGGTAGTATGGTGAGGATTTAGAAACAAAAGGCGCCACGAAACTAAGACGGGAGGATTTTAGTGTCAAGATTTTGAATGATTTTGAAGTGGGTCGAGTGCTTCCCAGGCAACACATCCTAATCTAATAGACGTCGAAATACTGTCTACACCGTCTATAAGCCGTCTTTGTCTAAAATTGAACTAAATATAGACGTCTATGATAGATGATTTTTAGACCCTCTACAATATAGATGTCGAATATACGTCTATTATAGATTTACAGTCGAACTTCAGTCATTTTTATACATATATTATATCCGCAAACGTTTTCAGATAAATAAATTGGACAACAATAATTTATAGTATATGAATTTTAAAGATTAAGATCAAATTAAATCGTAATACATAATATAAATGTTTTCGTGGTTAGGATGTCAACAAAAACAAAATTAAGTTGAAGAAACTGCAAAAGTCATCTTTTGTGTAGGTGTAGATATTTTTTTAAATATGTAATTCCAAAAAGAAACCGACGATCAACCGCCCAAAGTTCTTGAAGCAGCAAAAGCATCGAAATTTATGTTACCATCCATCATCATTATTACATAAATAATATGATTTCACTGGAAAGTTTAATTTTTGTATTTTATGTGATAATGCATATTATAAAGTAGGCAAAAGTTGCTATTTTATCTGCAATAAGATAAAGTGACACTTTTACCTTGTAAATGATGACACGTAAGTTGTCACGGATAAATATTATTACAATTACTAAAATATGCTCAAATTTCACGAAAAGAAATTTAACGGTTTATGGATGTATTTTTCAAGCTTAAGGGTAAGTGACCTCGTTGTAGGTAGATTTATTTGTCGGACCCTAGACAAACTACCCAATACCGTGCGGAACTAAAATCATGTGATTTTTCCACCGGCAAGTGCTCGACCCATGTTCCCTCTCGACACCCTCTCGACACTTCGTTAGAAAAGATTGTGTTAGTACAGGGAGACCACGGTACAAGGCCAACTTATGAGAAATCATTAGCATACAGCTATTTGGTAAGGTTTGATAAGATAACTTATAAATTAATTTTACCAATTATTTATGATTTTAGAAAAGCCGTCTAAGCTCAATTGGTGGGTGGACTATTGTTCGTCAAGCCGTGATGAATATACTAAAAAATGTGATTACGAACAAATTTGCGACGAAGTTTAATTGGGCCGGCCATAACGGCAAAAAACCATTCAAGGATACAAACTTAACGCAACTGATAAATCGTGAGGTTAAATACATTAATTCAATAGGGTACTTAATTAACTAATTTCAGAATCTGTATTTTTCGTCAACGGGAAACAAACCCTCGGACCTAAATGACGTAGTGATCACCAAGGCCATTCAAGACAATGGCTGAAGTTATCAACTCAGCGGCATTATGGTGCCAATAAGGGTGGCTGCTAAATGAATTGTATTTGGTATTCAATATACATATTATGTTTAATTCATTTTATTTTTGCATTATTTCATTTTCTGTAATGATTAGACTAAAAATAGATCATATTTCTACGTCTATAATACGAAATTTTATATTCGCTTTAGATGAAAATTGTACGTCTATATATCGTCGAATTTGTACGAAATATTTACGTCTATCACTGTACGTCTATATTTAATCGAAGTTGGATGAAATATTTACGTCTATCTGGCGGACATTTGGACGTCGATAAACAGTCTATATAGACCATCCTTAGACGTCTAGTCTAGTCGAAATTTTAACGTCTATTAGACTAGATGTGTTGCTTGGGTTACAGTGCTTACAGCGGTTGCATTTGTTTTTGGCAATGTAGTATCTAGAGTGACTGTGGTTTACAGAACGTGTTTTGCGGCGCTCGATAAGATAAGCGAAAAAAATTGGAGGAGAAAATGGAAGAGCAGAAAAAAAGAGTGAGAAAAAAGAATATTGTAGGAACGGATTGGACGAGGGGGAATGCGAGAACGAGAAGAAACTGGAAAAATGGATGAAGGTTGAATTAGAGGTAGAAGTGACTGTGAGAGAGATGTATAAAATAAATGGAGGAAAAATGATTGTGGCGGAACTTGGGAGCTGGGGGGAAAAGAGAAAAGTTATGAAAAATAAAAGAAAACTAAGAGAAGAAAAGGAAAGAGAGTATACATAGAAGATGATCTGACCAAAAAGGAAAGAGATATACAGAAGGAATTAAGAGCGATAGCCAAAGAAGAGCGACAAAAAGGACAGCGGGTGAAAGTCGGTTATAAAAAGATATGGATAGAGGGAAAAGGGCTTAGGTGGGACGAAGAAAAGGGGGAGTTAGATACAGAAAATTTTTGAATAAGAGCACAAGAAAAAGACGACAGGGCATAAAAGGGAAAACGAATACGGAAAAGAATAAAGGAGAAAAGGAGCAAATAAGAATAGTATTCTAGAGCGTAGCGGGAATAAAAAACAAAGAGAATGAATTTTGGAAGTATTTGAGAGAATTTGACGTAGTGGGAATGGTATAAACGTGGGTGGAAGAAAAGGGGTGGGAAAAATTGAGAAAGAAAATGCCGAAAGAGTTTAAGTGGAAGTGTCACTATGCAGAGATGGAAAGCAAGAAAGGGAGAGCTAAAGGTGGGATAATAATGGGGGTGAAAGAGGGACTGGAAGGAGAAAATGGAACTGAAGCAAAAGAAGAAAGAGTGATTATGGAAAGAACGGTGAAAAGTAAACAGAGAAAATGGAGAATTGTAACAGTATGAAGAAAACGAAGAGAATAATAGAAGAGCGAGTAAAAGAGCAAGAAGAAGGAACTTGGTGATTGGGGGGGATTTTAAAGCAAGAATTGGGGGAAAAGCAAGACGGTTAGAAAAGGAACAAGAAACAAAAGAAGGAAGATCAACAAAAGATGGAACAGAAAACGCAGAAGGGAGAGTACTGATTAGCTTAGTAGAAGAAAGAGGGTGGGACATACTTAAGGGAACTGCACAGGATATGAGAAAGGGGAGTACACGTATATTGGATCAAGAGGGGAGACAGTTATTGATTATGTTATGGTGAATGAAGAAGCATGGGATGAAATAGAGAAATTCAAGGTGGGAGAAAGAATGAAGTCCGACCATATGCCTTTAGAAGTGAAGACAAAAGGAAGAAAGAAAAATAATGGAAGTGGGAATCAGTTTAGAAGAAAAATTGTGAAGAATATTTGGACGGAAGAAGGAAAAGAAAATTATAGAGCAAGACTTAGGGAGGTAAAATACGAAGAAACAGAGATAAACGAAAAGGTGAGGGAACTGCGCCATAACATAAGAAACGCAACAGAAAAAAAAAGAGATAGAGATAAGAGAGAAGATGGGGCTGTGGAAGAACGAGTGGTGGGATAAAGAATGCAGGGAAAGGAAGCACGAAGCAAGAAGGAAACTAAGAAATTGGAAAAAAGAAAAAGCAACTAAGGATGAGTACAAGAGAGCACGCAAAAGGTACAATTTAGTATGCAAAGAGAAGAAGCAAAAAAAAAACGGATGGAAGAAGAGCTAAAGATGAAGGGTATAAAGACGGAAGAAGAGGTATGGAGATACATAAATAAGGAAAGAAAGAAAGAGAGAGAGAGAGAGTGAGTGATGGAATTACTATGGAGGAATGGAGAGAGTACTTCAGTGAGCTGCTGGGGGGTGATGAAAACAGACAAGAAAAGAAAAACAGACAACAAAGAGTGGAAAAAATAGACGAGATAACAAGAGAGGAACTAGAGCAACAACTAAGAAAACTGAAAAGGAAAAAGACACCGGGGAGGGATGGTATACAGAATGAAGCGTGAATATATGGAACGGAAAGGGAAGTTGACAGGTTGTTAGAGATAATGAATGGAGTGTGTAAGGGAGAGGGATTTCCCCAGGAGTAGAAGGAGGGGATAATAGGCACCATATATAAGAAAGGAGAAAAGGATACAGTCAGTAATTATATGGGGATCACTCTCCTAAATACAGCATTATAAGGTATACGCGATGATTGTGGAAGAAAGGCTGATGAAGGAAATGAATGAGAAGGGGGTGTTACCAGACGGACAGGCGGGATTTAGGAAAGGTAGAGGGACCATGGATAATGTATATATCTTGAATCACATAGCAGGAAATGAGATAAAAAAGAGGGGTGGCAAGATATATGCATTCTTTGTGGACCTGAAGGCGGCTTTTGATAATGTGGAAAGAGATTTACTGTAGGCATGCTTGACAAAAAGAGGGATAAATGAGCATCTGGTAACAAAAACAGAAGAGATATATGAAGAGACGATAAGTGGATGGAAGGGTGAGTGAATGTTTCAAAACTTATAAGGGAGTAAGACAAGGTTGCCCACTAAGCCCCAGCCTGTTTTCAGCTTTTATTGGAGATATAGAGGAGATGTTCGGGAAGGGGCAGGCAGGGGGGTTGTGGTGGGCAAAGAAAAAGTGTGGTCTTTAGCATATGCGGATGATTTGGTGGTGCTAGCGAGAGAGGAGAAAGGTATATGAAAGAAAAGATAGGAAGCATGGAGAAATATATGAGGAGGAAAAAGTTGAAGGTGAATGTAGAGAAATCCAAGATGATGGTGTTCAGAAAAGGGGGTGGTAGGAGAAAAGTAAATGAGTGGAAATGGGAGAAAGAGAAAATTGAATAAGTGAAAGAATTTAAGTATTTAGGTTATGTGATGAATGAAAGAAACACAGCAAAAGCACATGTGAGAGAGTTAGTGAAAAAAGCAAATAAGATAATAGGAGCTGCATGGGGAATAGGAGAGAGAAAATTTGGACATGATTTTAGAAGGAGAGTAATGATGTTTGATAGTTTGGTGAAAGGCGTGATGATGTATGGAGCGGAAATATGGGGATAGAGAGTGCAAGAAGGTTTGGAAGGGGTGCAAGGAAAATATAATGAAATGGGTGCTAGGGGTAGAGAGAGAGAGACATCGGGGTATATAGTGATGGAGGAAACAAAGAGAGATGGAATAAGAATAGAAGCTGGAAAAAGAGCAATAAGATTTGAGGAGGGAGTGATAGAGAATTTGAGGAGAGAGCGATAGAGAGAGGAGAGTGCAGAATTTTGCAAGAGTGTTTGAAAGAAAAAAGGAAAGAAATAGGAAAGGGGATATAGAAAGAGAGGGAGGCATATTTCGAAAGAAACGGGTATGCAGGAGCGGAGATAGAAAGAATGCGAGAGAGAGAGGCAGAGTAATGACAGATGAATTAGTGCAGAGAGATAGAGATGTGCAAGTGCAGGAAAGAAGAACGAGAATTAGGGAGTCTAGGTACAATGGGAAGTATGAAAAAATAATAACGGAAGAAATGCCAAAGTACCTAGGAAGAGAGAGTAGAAAAGAGAGAGTGATAATAGCAAGATTTAGATGTGGAAATGAGGAGAGAGAGAATAAATATTGGAGTGAGGATAATAATAGAGTATGCAGGACGTGTGGAGAAAAAAAGGAGACGATAGAGCATTTGTTGAAGGAATGCGTAGAATTGAGAGGGAGAGATGAGAGTAGAGAAGATATTTTCAATGAGGACAGAAGAGGGATCGAATGGATGAAGAAGGTTGAGTTTAGAAGAGGGAAAATAAGTGGGAAGGCATAAAAAGCTGCTAGTTATTGTGTTGAATTATTGATTGATTTAGTTTTATTTATTATATTATATTTTATTTTATTTGAGTTATGGGAAATGTATTAATCGGATACTTTATAAACCTGTAAAGGTAATAAATATACATACTACTACTATAAATAAAATATATATAATAAATAATAAAACTGAATTGTGGGTGTTCCAAGGTTCGTGACAAAAAAGTAGGAAACAATGCGAAATAGTCGCTCACAGTTTCGGGTGACTTCGTAATAACCCTATATATCCATATAATTAACAATTTATTTCGCCATTGTTTGGTATATTACTTGTGCTTCGAGTATAGGCAATTTCAGATAAATCACTTTATAATTAAAAAGGTTTTTAATAACATTCCCAGAAAAGATATCTCAGAGAGTATTGGATTTCTCCAGTAAGAAATGAATTGTGGCTCCTCCGTTATTTTAATTTCTAAGCAGCTGTTTGTATATCAAATCATCGCCCCTACTCAGCAGACCTTCATAATTTAATTTGGCGTAAATGTGTTTGCCACATAAGGTCTAAATTCCAACAAACACATCTCTCTCCCCTTACTAACTCAACTGATTTCCAAAAAAAAGATTATTCGATAGTGTTGTGCGAACGCAGGAATAGTGAATTGGTTTTACTCTGAAAGGGCGGAATAAAAATGAATCAATGGCGGCTCCTCAAGTTTTAAAATAACGTTAGTTATTTAATTAAAGATTAATTTTATAAAATAGAGTAAGCGAGCAAAATACACCTTATTATAGGTAGTAGGAATAGAGAGGTGAAGTCATTTTTAGCCAAGTAATGTGGACACACCGAGTCGTAGTGACGAACAAATTTGCTCTCTCACATGTTGCTTTTTTGTCACTATAACTAAAAAATGGAATAAAATAGAGAATAAAAATATTATACAAATAATGATAATATAAAATAAGAAAACAATTATAAAATAGGTAACAAACAAATTTAATTAATTTTAAAATGGCGTTTGGCCTACAATTTGTAATTTTTAATCTGTTATTTTAACAACTTGTAAGTGTAATTAAAAAAAATGTAATTGAATTGTAACACCAATTTGCATCTCGATGGTGTAAGCGAAACAATTTAAATAAATTAATTAAATAAAGTCCTTATTACTCTTAATCTTTCCTGAACTGAATGATGTTTATTTATATCAAAAAGTACAAACAAAATGAAAATAAAATAAAATAACTTAGCGTCCTTCTAAAGTTTCTTAAGTCTATGATCATCCCAATACTTTTGTTTACATTTCCTTTACATGCAATTATCTTTCTCACAGTTGTAACACCGAAATTGTTTTATGAGCTGGAACTAATTGCTGCTGTTGTGAAATTTAATTAAACCAAATTTACGTAAATACTTCACGTAGTACTTACGAAGAACGTAAATACTTATTCTTGGCTGTTAATGGCAATGTTTATGTCTTGCAAGGAATTTTATAAAATTGATATGCCGCACACATCTTACAACTTTAACCGCATATCTTTAACTGGGTTGCTCTTGCTGTCTGTAGGTATGATAATTTGTTGCCGATGGATTTAAGTTGCTTATAATCTTTATTTGAAAGTGGTTGTAGCATTTTATTTGGGAAGAATGACCTTAAAAGTTTGGCAACCTGCATGATCAAATATTTTTACAAAATATCATTTTATATTCAGATTTTTTTTGTTTTTGTGATCTACTTATTTTTCAACAGATTTCAATTACTAAGCCCGTATATTAAAGAAACACAAATAGTAATTAAACATAATTATAATAAATTTCTGAAATCATTAACCTACCTAAAAAGTCAATAACCCCATAAGAGATAATACCGAGTTTTGTGAAATAATATGTTTACTTTAACATAAACACTGTGATTCCCCTTAACCTGATAACTAAAAACAAATCGTTATCGACAATGAGGTAACATTTTCATGGAGGTTGGAAATTTTATTTTTGCAAAAAGTTTGTATGTTTTTGGGGCTGTGATTAAAAAATACTTGAATTAAATTAAGTTATTAACGTTTCGCCAGTTTTATAAGAGGCACGACCAGAGATGAGCACAAAACAAATGAATACAATAATAATAACAAACGAATAATCAATTTTAATTTATTTTATTAAATAGCAAAATAATTAATTTATAATTGTTTAAATTCAAACGATGCAAGGTTCATAAATTTAGCCTGCAGCTGTATTCGCATTTCAGTGATATGCTAAACAATACAAATTTTATTAAAGGCTTAAATAAAGTTGTTAAATATTTGCGCTCAATTGAAAAAACATAGCTATTGTAGCGAGTTTATTGTGAAAAATATATACGCAACAGGGTTACATGAAATATATGTATATATCATGTGTTCAACAGAAACCGACGACGAAGCAAGCGTTGGAAGTCATGTCTGCATTTAGATCACACGCATGTAGTGCTGCAAAGTAAAGTCATATTGTTTTGAGCCTATCGACTCCCGAAACTTGTAAAGTGACGTAAAACTGATAGGTTTAGGTTTTTTTTAAGCCATGGCCCAATTGACGTCGTTTTTGTTGAACGCTCAATCGAGATATATACAAAAGTCGTCGGAAAAAGAATACGGCGGTTACCATTCATACTGCTACTTGAGAAGACCCAGTAATAAGGAGCGGCAACCAGTGCGATTATCGGAGTGCAACTGTAGGTAGAAGAGTGAGAATAAGTCAGTGGCTCTGGCTATTCCAGACTAATAATACAATTTTATATAGAGGGCTGGTCTTCGGCGCAGGTCCGACACTCGTGGAGGATAGTGGTGGTAGTTGACGGTGGGGGGTAATTTTTTAAATTTCTCAAAAAAAAATCTGATGTAAATTGACACGAGAAAGCCGCCTGTATCATCAGTTTCCCTCTAAATATAACCGTTTTCAAGTTATAGACCTCCGTGAACTCCCGAAAACATTTTCGCTCATATCATACATGAGTATGTCATATGTCCTTTAATGCGTCATTTGAGGAAGCTATGACCCAAAGACCGAAAACTTTTCGGAGATGCGACGTTTCTGAGGCCGCCAATCGAAAGTGGACGACAAAATCGAAATAAGAAAATAAGTCGAAGAGATTAGGAGTAAGAGAGGATTAAAGAAAGATTAAAATTTTTTGAACCTCAAGCGACGGTGGCTCTAACGGAGAGCGTACGGCGAAGCGTAAATGTACTAAAGGGTGGGACTGTTACAATATTAATATTTTAATTATACTGGACAAATTTAATAACGAATATTACTACCAATAATTTAGAGCAATTAAATATTATATATAAATTAAATGAAATTAAATATGAATAGATTCCACCAAAATGAAAATACCGATATTGTTTTTTATCTATTCTCAATAGTTTATTAACAAACTTAATGGCACTCGTCATTAAGCCGTAACTGCGAATTCACAGAAAAAAATCAAATTTAAATGAATATAAAAGAATCTTGATGCAAATTGCGTAATTTCGTTTAATTGGAGCTGAAGTTTCATCGTTCCAATTATGAAGAGAAAGTAGACAAGGCCGACAATAAATGTCTGTTAATGTGCACATTTTTAATTTAATTGTTCTAATAAAAATCTGTAACTGTTTTAACGTCAACAGTAATGTCAGTTTATTTCAGCATTATTCTTGTTTTATTTGGAATGTTACAATCCTTATACAGGGTGGATGGGGTATGGAACAAAAAATGCTTTGAATATTTTTTCAGAATTATAAAAATATCTAAAACAAGAAAGTTTGAGAAGCACAGATATTGCGGTCAGAATTGAAAACAAATTAATGTTATCTACCTATAGGGGTTTTTGAATCAATGGAAATTTTCCGAAATTGAAACTCCTAAATTTCTCAGTCGTTGCTTGGGAAAAAAGGTGCAAATTGTGGTAATTTTCAGCAGTTAATTTAGTTAAGAACTTTCTATAATTGATCGAAACCAAGAAGTTAAGAAAAACAAAAAAATAGGAGAAATACAATTTTTTATATTATTCTAGTAAGAAAAAAAATATTATAGCTTGATATATTTCCTTCCAGCTACTCTCGTAATTTTGGAACTTTTTTTTGAGGTGTTGCTAGTTCTCAGGACTATAATGGAAAAAACTACTGGACGCCAAAAATCAAAGGTTATCTACTATTATTTTGGTACTACTATATGGGTGCACCTAAATATCGGAAGATCTATTGTTTAATGTATCAAGATCGATGTCCAGTGCCTGCCTATCCGAAGACTTTCATTTTGCCCTTCCCCTCTTTCTTTGCGAAAATACTCTCAAGGAAACCAACCACTCTCTCTTGATCTCTTTGTGGCTCTCGCTTTCTTCACCCTTACTCCTCCTCCATTTCTATTTCTTCCATCGTGTCCGTCGATCTTCGCCGATTTGACGTCTTCTGAAATTATCCCTCGCGGTCCTCCTGGTGTCCTATTCCCAGTCGAACATGAGATTCTCCTCGTTATGGAGACTTGTGTGGGCGGTTGTTCTTGTTCCTATTTCTGGTCTTGTTCTGTCTGCTACCTGCATCTCGAAGATTTTGTCGGTAGCCCACCAGATCGTCGTACGACCCCCCATTTCCCTGATCCCCTCGATCCGATCGCCGTTCCAAAATTTTGTCGGCCATGTGCGTGGGATAGCCCCCTCTTAGTTTCTCACCCTACCGTTTAATTTACTTTCCGGCTTTGAACTCTGGAGGCGTCTGTGAAGACCCAGGGCCCCCTTCAGCTGCCGTGTTATTCCTTGACGGCGCGCCATCTCAACTTCGGGCGTGTCGGATGTGGGCCTTTGGGCTCCCTTCCACCTCCTGTTCCTCTTCTACCCCGCTAGGACTGTGAGAGCAGCGTTCGACGTTGTCCGGTATGCCTTAGCGATCCTCGGAACGAAGGATCTCTGCGCAGTTACGAGCCTCCTTTTGATCTACTTCTCTCTTCCCAAACTTCTGATCCCTACAACAAGGCAGGTTTGACCGCCCCGTTATAGATCTCTCTCAGCGTCTTCGGATCCGTTCCCCACGTTCGGCCTGTCACCGCTGCGCTAACCCGGCGACATTTCCCGCGACTTCCAGGTTCTTCATCTAACGTTTCACCGATAAATCCTCGACCTTGGTTTTCGGTGCGCCCTTCACTATCCGGTGGTTTCCACTTTGCGACGGCTTTTTGGGGCCCGTCATCGATCCATTAAAGATGGTCATCGTCTTCTCTGCTGGCACGCTCCCACGTCCTCTCCTACACTGCCTTCAAGTGCTGGACGGTCGAAAAGTGATTATGATGAGCTGATAGTTGGGTGTCCACTTGAACTCCTTCTGGGTGCTTTCGAACTCCTTAAACCATTCTCCCATGATTAGGAGCCCCAAGACAGGCAATAGACACGAAGCCCTGCTTGTATCACCTCGATGTCTGGACCGTGACATCTTCCGACTTCTCGCTCGTCGGGGAAGTTGGCCACCGCTCTCCTCAGATCCATGGGGCATCCGGTCTCGTCAGACACGGATATTATGCCGAATTGAACGCGTATTTGATCCTAAGTGCGACCATATGTTTTGTATCTCTGTCGGCCCTCGGCAGCTACTTTACTGCCCTGACGAGGGCCTCTGTTGTTCCTCTGCCCTTCCTAAACTGATTTTCGGAGAACTTTCGTTCTTTTTCCAAGAAGTACGACAGTCTCGTTGCTATGATCTTGTCGTAGATTTTGCCGATGGTCGCCAGAAGACACACCGGTCTTAGTCCTGATCCGCTGGACTTCGGGATCCAAGTGATCTGCGCTTGTTGAAGTTCCGCCGATGGGAACCCGTCGATTCCCGGTGCTTTTCATTTCGGTGTTCTATTGATCTTTTCTTCTACTGCAGTTCCCTTCCGCTAATCTCGTGTTCTTCGTTATTCTGTTCTTCAAGGTCTTCGGAAAAGTACCTACTTACGGATGAGTGCTTCCGCTGTTTCCTTCCTGTTTTCGTCCATCAGAATTTAGATCATACCCTTCTTCAATCTTAACATAGTTAATAGATATTTCTGCTAAATGATAATAAAAAAGTCAATGGGGTCCGGCGCTTAGTTTAAATCCGCAGAATTCACATCAAAGGTAATTCCGGGGGAGATGCCCCTACGGTAGAGATGTCCCAGTTCGTATAATTTTACTCCCAATGTCAAATTTGGCACTTTATAGTCTTTATAGTAAGGTAAGCAATTTACATGGGTAACTCTCGAACCGCTACTTCCGAACGTTTCTTGCTTCAAACTATAATAGTAGGAACAGTTGAGGTGCTGTTTATTTTGCTCCGGATCACTTTCTGAGGTAAATGTTGTAATGAACCTGTGGGGCATCTATGCCGTACAAAAAGTATAAAAGGAGAGATGCCGTACAAAAGGAGATGCTTCTAGTTCATTTATGATGTCATAATTTGACGGATGGATTTCAATATAGAGTAATACCAACAACATATCCCCAAAAGGTTACGGAGAGGCAACCGTCAATGGAGCCAGGAAAATTTAGAAATAGCCCTTCGCAAATTTAATGCTAGCCAAATAGGGGTTAATGAGGCTGTGAGGAAATATGGAATTCGTAATTTGACTTTTTTAGTCGACCTGAAAACATTTTTCACATGGATGGGACTGGATTTCAAATAAATAACGAAGCTGGTATTGTAATAGCAACCAAACGTTCAAAAGATGTTCACACAATTATCTTGAACGAACGAAGTGAGAACCTCTCAATAATAGCGCAGAGGGCAGATTTATTTTTCCTGTTATCATTTTCAAAGTGGTGAAAGAAAAGACAGAATTTTCGGACAGTTACCCTTCAGGATCTCTTTATGAATCAGAAATCGTCTTATATAACCTCCGATTTGTGTTTGGAGTGGCTTAAGGAAAATTTTGTCGCTCGTAAAACTATTCTTATTCTGTATGGGCATTCCTGTTATAGAAACTGCCTCGAAATGCTACAGAAAAGTATTGAAATTACTTAGATGACTGAAAGAAAGTTTAGATGTGTCACAAAGGTGAAGAAAAACCTTGGTAATGAGGAAAGGTGTAAGGGCCAAATTTAGCTTTTTTCGATCTTTATGGTCTGTGTTTAACCGAAAATAGTGGTGGTTCCCCAAAATTGGCAAAATAAAAACTTAACACTATCTTATTATAACATGTCTAGTTTCTCCTTCGTTCTCCATTTGAGTTTGTTGTAGTGTTGGTCGCTCTTAATTCTTGAATCTTCAAGTGTTGGAAACTTCGTATGAATTGTATTTGTGATAGAGATTTTTCATTACTGTTTGTTCTCTATCTTTGTTATCTGTTGTGGAGCAGGTTCATACGCAGCGTCCACAGTGTTTGATGTGGCATCATTGGTCGGAATATCGTAGGTCCCTTTTTCATTAATGGAAATTTAACGACTGAAAGATATTTGCAACTTTTACAAGAACAGACTATTCCAGCATATGGTTTCAACAAGACGGAGCACCGCCACATTTTGGTCGTCAAGTGCGCAAATATTTGGATGAAACATTTCCCAGCAGATGGATAGGCGAAGGGGGGTTATTGAATGGCCAGTTAGATTTCCTGATTTGACCCCACTTGATTTTTTCTTGTGGGGTCATGTAAAAAATCGAGTGTTTGTCAACAGACCATTACAAATTGAAGACCTATAAGAACGAATAAGAAACGCAATTTCCAATATTTCTCCAAATTTTTTGATTGATTCTTTGCAAAATTTTGCTCAACGTATCCATTATTGTCAAGATGTCAATAGAAATCATTTTGCACTTCTTTTGTAGCATAAAAATTATGTGTTTCGTGTTTAAGTTTTCTCTTTATTAAAATGGGTTCTTTTTCAGTTAAAAGTGTTATTTTAAAAATTATTATTAACTTTGACTTATTTTTTGGTCAAAGTTCAGGCGACAAAGGTCTAACGATAGATTAAGACAACAGTCCCAAGACTAACAAAATTTTACATTTTACATCTTCGATTAAAATAAGCTATGCATGTGTTACATCACAGAACTCCTCTTGCTCTTGCTGTTCTAAAATATATTAAATTTAACCCTTCTTGCCATTTAAAAAAAATCAAGTTAGCCTTGTATCTTCAGAACAAACTGAGATAAAAATTTGATAAACATCTGAGACGATGGAATTTAAAGACTTTTAAGCATATACCAAATTTCAATAAGTTTTGAGTAATGGTTTTTACAATATATATTTATAAGACCCTGTATATTATTTTTATATCAAAAAGAAAATACAGCAAGGAAATGTTATGATATAAAAAAGCTTTAAAATGGAATGATTAGTAAGTTCTTTAAACCTGAAATTGTTAATGATATTTAAAAGTATTAATGAAGGAAATTATAAGGTAAATATGTGGTAGAGAGGTTAAGTAGCGAAAAATAGAGAAATAGAGGGTGATATAAAGAAAAAATTAGAGAAGATATTGAGAAAAGCGAGAAGAGGATTAGAGAAAGGTAGGAAGAAAGAATTGGGCAGGGAAGAGGAGATATAGTCAGGAAAAAGAATAAATCGGCGAAGCCGGAAAATAACGACATCTAGGAGGCGCCACAGGAAGCGGATGAACAAAGACGATAGAAACCGCTCGCTCAGTCAGGGAAGCCAGGACTCTTACCTGGAGAAAAGGAATAGAAAGAGAAAAGGGGAGGGTAGAACAGAAAAACAAGAACAGGAGGAAGAGAATTTTTTTCAAAAAAGTAAAAAGACGGCGAGGTCTCCTGGAGTAAAGAAAACACAGAAGACATCAGAGAAAGAGAAGGAAAAAGACACAGAGATGGAGAAAAAAATATTGGAGCTGTTGAAAGAGTTGAAGGAGGAGATGAAAGAAATAAGACGAGAAAACAAGGAACTCAAGAGAGAGATAGAGAGGCAGAGAGAAGAATTTAAAGAGAAGGAGAAGAGATGGGAAGGAGAGAGAGACTGGTGGAAGGAGAGAGTGGAAAAGCTGGAAGAGGGAATGGAAATCGAAGAGAGAAGAAAGAGGAAGAACAACATCGTGATAACAGGATGGGACGGGGAAAGAAAAAGTCATGTAAAAAAAGAGGATGTAGAGAAGTTTTTGAAGGAAAATGTAGAGGATAGTAAGATTGTTACAGGATTAACAAGGATCAAGTATTGGTGGAGATGGAGGGATGGGGTGAGAAGGAAAGAATAATGAAGCACAAAGGAAAATTGAGGGAGAAGAGGGAAACAAGGGGCATATACATAGACAACGACCTCACAAAGAAAGAAAGAGATTTACAGAAGAAACTAAGAAGTATGGCGAAGGAAAAAAGGGAAGAAGGGAAAGAAGTAAGAGTGGGATACAGGAAATTAATAGTGGACGGGGAGCAATGGGGATGGAATGAAAAGAGAGAGAGTCTAGAGGTTTTCCAATAAGAAGAAGAAGGGGAGGAGGGAAAAAGGGGGACAACGGCAAAGTAAAAAGGACAATGAAACGGGAAAAAAGAAACAAAGAAGGAAGTAGGAGGGAAACTAAGGAAGGAAGGGGGAAATCAAAGAAGGTAACGAGAAAAACAGGGGTGAGGGCACTATTTTGGAATGTAGCGGGACTAGGAAAAAAAGAAGAAGATTTTTGGGACTATGTGAAGGAGTTCGATATTGTTGGATTAACAGAAACATGGTCAGAAAGCTGGGAAAAAATATAAAAACTGTTACCAGAGGAGTTCAAGTGAGAATGGCAAGGGGCGAGAAGGGGAAAGAAAAAAGGAAGAGCAGCAGGGGGAATAATAACAGGGGTAAAAAAAGGAATAAAAGAGAATACTAAAAAGAAGGGAGAAGAGGAAGGTCACATGGTGAGAAACGTTAAAATAGACAGTAAATGGTGGAAAATAGTGACAGTGTACAGCAAAGAGATGAAAGAAACAATAAGCAAGATAGAAGAAACATTAAAAGACAACAGGGAAGAATGTCTACTTCTGGGAGGGGATTTTAACGGGAGAATTGGGGAAAGAGGAGCCAGAGATTGGGAAGAAGAGAGAGGAGAAGGAAAAAAAAATCCAAAGACAAGAAAGAAAACGCGGAAGGGAAGAAGTTGATGGAATGGATAGAAGAAAAAGGATGGGAAGTGCTGAATGGAAATAAACAAGGGGACGAAGAAGGAGAATGGACCTACATAGGCGGTAGAGGAGAGACGGTGATAGACTACGGAATAGTAAACGAAGAAGCATGGGAAGAAGTCGAAGAATTCAGAATAGGGGAAAGAGTAGAGTCAGACCATCTGCCTATAGAGATAAGTATAGGAAGGGGGAGAGAGAAGAGAGGAGAATAAGAAAAAATAGAGGAAATGCGGAAGGTGATAATTAAAGTATGGGACAAGCAAGGGGTGGAAGAGTATAAGAGAAGACTGGAAAAAGCAAGATTTAAAGAACAAGAAGTAGGGAAAATGGAGAAAGAATTGGTAGAAATATTGGAAAAAGCAGCGACAAAAAGAGAAATAACAGTAAGAGGTGGAGAAACAAAAAGAAAGGATAAATGGTGGGACAAAGAATTTGAGCAACGTAAAAAGGAAGCAATAAAAGAACTAAGAAAGTGGAGAAAGACTAAAGGGAACAGAAGTGGCTTTTTAGAAGCGAAAAGAAGATACAGAGAGACATGCAGGGAGAAGAAGAGGCAGAAGAAGGAGAGAGAGGGGGAAGAGATAAAAGCAATAAGAACAGAGAAGGAGGTATGGAACTATATTAATAGAGAGAGAAAGAAAAAAGAAAATGGGAGCGAGGAGATAACGATGAATGAATGGGAGGAGTACTTCATGAGGCTGCTGGAGGGAGAAAAGGAAAAAAAAAACGGAAATAGAGACGCAGAGAAACAGAGTAGAACCTGAAGGAGAAGAAATTACAATGGAAGAGGTGGAGAGGCATGTGAAGAAACTGAGGAAAGGGAAGGCACCAGGGAGGGATAGAATACAGAATGAGTCGTGGATGTATGGAACGAGAACAGTGCTAGAGAGGCTGGTGGAGGTAATGAATGAAGTGTGGAGAGGAGAAAAATTCCCGGTAGGGTGGAGAGAGGGGGTGATTTACCCCATTTACAAAAAAGGGGAGAAAAATAAAGTAGAAAATTACTGAGGGATAACTCTCCTAAACACAGAGTACAAGTTGTATGCATCAATTCTGAATGAAAGGATGAGCAGAGAGATAGAGGAAAAGGGAGCATTACCAGATAGCCAAGCAGGATTTAGAGAGGGCAGGGGAACTATGGATAATGTATACATCCTGGACCGTTTGACAAAGAGTGAGTTAAGGAAGAAAGGGGTAAATGAATGGCTGGTAAGAAAGGTGGAGGAGATATATGAGAAGACAAAAAGTAAAGTGAAGGTAGGGGAGAGGGAAAGTGAATGGTTTGTGACAACAAAGGGAGTGAGGCAAGGTTGCCCGCTCAGCCCCTTGTTGTTCACTTTGTATGTGGCAGATATGGACGGAATGTTAGAGAGAGCACAAGCGGGGGGGTGTGTGGTAGGTAGAAAAAAAGTGTGGAGCCTGACGTTTGCGGATGATGTGGTAATGGTGGCAAAGAGTGAAAGAGAAATGAAGGAAATGATAAAGAGTTTAGGAAAATATGTGAAGAAGAAAAGACTAGAAGTGAATGTAGAGAAAACAAAAATGCTGGTGTTCAATAAGAAAAAGAGGAAGAACGAAGAGAGTGATTGGAGGTGGGAAAAGGAAGTAATAGAACAAGTAAAAGAATTCAAATACTTGGGGTATGTGTTCAATGAAAGAGCCACAGATAAGGCACATATTAGAGAACTGGCAAGAAAAGCAAACAAGGTGATAGGATGTGTATGGGGAATAGGAGAGAGAAGGTGGGGAGGCGATTTTAAGAGGAGAATGATGATGTTTGAAAGTCTTATTGAAAGAGTGTTGTTGTACGGAGCAGAGATCTGGGGATGGAAAGAACAAGAGGAGATAGAGAGGGTGCAAGAGAAATATCTGAGGTGAGTGCGAGGGGTGGAGGGAGAAACGCCAGGGTACATAGTGAGAGAAGAATGCAAGAGGAATAGGTTGAGAGTGAAAGCGGGAAGAAGAGCGGTCAAGTTCGAAGACAGGATGGAAGGGAGGAAAGAATTTAGGATACTAAAGGAGTGCTGGAGAGAAAAAAAGAAGAATTCAGAGGAGTATGATAGGGAGAATTACTACAGGAGGAATGGGTATGCAAGCAAAGAAATAGGGAGACTGAGAGAAAGAGGCGTGTGGATGAATGTAGAACTAAGTGAAAGAGATAAGGATACGGATAGACAAGAGAGGAGAGAAAGAATTAGAGAATCCAGATACAACGGGAAGTACGAAAGATGCATGATCAAGGAAGTACCGAGGTATTTGGGGAGGGAGAGCGAGAAAGAAAGAAAGATGATGGCGAGGTTTAGGTGCGGAAATGAAGAGAGAGAAAATAGGTATTGGGCAGAAGATGGAGGAAGAATGTGTAGAATGTGCTATAAGGAAAGAGAGACGATTGAGCATATGTGGAACGAGTGCAGTGAGATGAAACACAAAGAGAGGAAAGAAAGAGAGGAAATACTGAATGTAGATGGAAGGGAAATTAAATGGATGAAAGAGGTATGGAAGAGGAGGGAGAAGGTAGAAGAGGAAAGGGGAGGGGAGAAGAAATAGAGAATTTTATTTAGTTTTTTTTATTATTATAATTGTTAAGTTTACTTGTATATGTATAGGAATCAGAAAGCCCGTAGGGCAAATAAATATTTATAGGTTTGACGAAGAATGCCAAAAATCAATAGAAAATAAAAAGAGGACACGGATAAGAATACCACGTGTGTAAAACACGGAACGAGTAAGTGAACATATTATAGGGTAGAACATTGTACAGTTGGGGGAGACACTCAACATTGGACATCATTTGTGACATTGGCATTTAAGATGTAAACCGGTCTTTATATGGAATCTCGATTGATAACCTAATTTTCAGCATTCTCTCACTCACAAATAAATGATACGTAACGTCATCAGCATCGGCAGTTGACAATAATTATTTATCGATTTCAATGATTTTTTGAAGGAATGTCAAAAAATGAGCTCCAATGTAGTTTATGAAACATTTCCTAACTTCGTGTTAATTTTGGAAAAGTTAATTTTTCGGTATTTATAAAACATTCCAGAACTTAAATGTGTTGATTGAAAAAAGTCTTGTTTATGAATAATTTGGACACAAATATTCCAACAGACACTAATAAAGTATTCCGGAGCAAGTTTTAGATAAACTTATTTGTCTCGAATGCATTAAAATTCCCCGTCTAATTGATGAAACATTCCCGAACAAGAATGTGTTAATTTTCGAAAATGTAATTTTGTTCGGTATTTATAAAACATTCCAGAGCTGAAATGTGTTGATTAAAAAAAGTCTTGTTTATGAATAATCTGGATAAAAATATTCTAACAGACACTAATAAAATATTCCGGAGCAAATTTTAGATAAATTTATTTGTCTCGAATGCATTAAAATTCCCGGTGCAATTTTTGAAACATTCCCGAACAAAAATGTGTTCATTTTCGAAAAGTTAATTTTGTTCAGTATTTATAAAACATTCCAGAGCTGAAATGTGTTGATTAAAAAAAAGTCTTGTTTATGAAGAATTTGGATAAAAAATATTCCAACACACTAATAAAATATTCCCGAGCAAGTTTTAGATAAACTTATTTGTCTCGAATGTATTAAAATTCCCCTTTTAATTTATGAAACATTTCCGAACAATAATGTGTTAATTTTCGAAAAGGTAATTTTGTTCGGTATTTATAAAACATTCCAGAGTTGAAATGTGTTGATTAAAAAAGTCTTGTTTATGAACAATCTGGATAAAAATATTCCAACACACTAATAAAATATTCCCGAGCAAGTTTTAGATAAACTTATTTGTCTCGAATGTATTAAAATTCCCCTTTTAATTTATGAAACATTTCCGAACAATAATGTGTTAATTTTCGAAAAGGTAATTTTGTTCGGTATTTATAAAACATTCCAGAGTTGAAATGTGTTGATTAAAAAAGTCTTGTTTATGAACAATCTGGATAAAAATATTCTAACAGACATCCCAATGGTACTAAAAAATGCGGAAAATAAGGACAACGTATTTAGCCAGTTAGAAAATATTTCAAAGAATCATTAAATACATCAGACAAAAAAGAATTAAGAGAAATAATTAGAACCCCAAAGAATAGCAAGACGTTTGATGGAAATGGAATAATTTTGGAAATTATAAAAGCTAAAGAAGTGAAGAAAGTTTTCTAGAAAAAGAAATATTATGCAGACTAGAAGATGCCGGCAAGGTGGAAAAGCTTCCAAATGAAAAGCTGGACCTGCATGTATGTACTTGGTATTCCTGAAGTGCAAACACAAAAAGGTACTGGTAGTAAAGTAGGTATTGGTATTAGATAAATTCAAAGTTAAAGCTGGAAGATCCATTGTCGACGTGTTTATTTAATTTAGTAAAAAAGATTCGTGATTCCAGCATAAAGCCGCATTGATTAAAATTGAAGAAATAGAAAGAGAAAAGAAAACATTACAAGTGTATAGGATTTGATGAAATAGATATACAGAATAAAGAAGCATAATATGGAAGAAGTGAACCAACGAAGAATTAAGTTCTTATGGTAAGTCAAATAATAAGCAACGAGTGAGATGATGTGGACATGTATTGAGAATGTGTAGTGTAAGGGATTGTGTAGAAAGACTCCAGGTAGTGGCAACATCTGGAGATAATGAAAATTTCAAACTGAGACAATCCCTGAAAATTTATCTACAACTTAATTGTATTTCGCAATATCATTGCAAAGGATCAAAATTGCGTAATTAATCTATGATAACGTTTAATTACATATTACTATAATTAAATATCATTACTAAAACCATGGTAACAGCTTGGTCAAAATAATTCAAAATTGCGAGTGTATGATGCTCTACGATCCCCCAAAGGTTCCAGATGCTAACGGGATCTACATGTTAACTCCACCCTTACCTAATCTGAGAATATTAAAGCAAGACAGGTATTACGGTTCATCAGGCTTTTTTATTCTCATGTGGGGGTGACATGATTCGTATAATATGTATGAATTTCTCCCTACCTGTTTGCAACTTAAACTTCCGGGGATTGGATTGGATTTCGTTTCACTTGATCAGGATATGATATTATACCATGAGATCATTTAAATTATAAATTAAAGTAAGTGTTTTTTTAGACAGTTGAAATTTGAGGTTATGGTAAACATTGTGACGTTTAAGTTTCTCATGTTAAATTGTTTTAATTTAAAGAAAATAAAACATTAACAAATTGAGAATTCCAGCAAATGTTCAAAGTGTTCTCCCCCAGCTTCAATGCAGCTCTTAACTCTCCGTTTCATATTTTCAAATGCAATTACTAACATCTGAAAGGTTGCACGCATTAAAAATTCCCTCTAGCAGTTCTTCAAGATTGTGCGGGTTATTTCTAAATACGGGAAAATGAAATAATCTAGAATTGTCAGGTCCGGACTTCGGGTCGGAAATTGAATGACACGATCGTCATAAAACGCTCCGCTCTCGCTACATCACGAAATCTTGCCACACATTTTTAAATCGCATTGTTGGACTAATTTTTGACAATCTGCGGGAAAATTTTGGTAGTCATTTCGAAAAACCTTTAACACAGCATTCTGTAGAATATTTCCATCCACCATTCTGTTATCACTTTGACATTCAAATTTTAAATCAAAATGTCAAAAGTTAGTAGTGCCAACCTAAGTTAAATTTCACAGCCTACTCTAATTTATAATTTAAATGATCTCATGGTATAACAATAAACGCTAAATCTCATTAATGTGTTCATATTTTAAATTCGGTTATTTGTGATGTTTAAGGCATTACGACCAACGTATGCCATTAGTTCAAATGTAATGCTACGAGTCCATTTGTAAATTAATATGGCAGGAAATGCTTTATAAAATATTCAATGCACATTATCATTATGGTAACATTGTTTTCGGCCAAAGCTAAAACCAATTTCCTATCAGATAATCAAACGCTATGCTTAGCATAAACACACCTCTGCTTGGTATGTTTAGAATTTAGTTTTCTCCTTTATTGTTATGCACATCCTCCATCCTTTGTCCTTCAAACCAATTTTTATTACTTTATTCTAAACTGTATTATGCACATTAGATTCAATATGAACGTTTGGAATTCTTTATAAATGCCAGCCATATGTTTACAATTATATTATTCAAATTAATAAAATGTAAGTTGCAGTAATGGATTAGACTAATTAATTCTGCAATTGTACAGCGTAAATCCAAGCTCTGCTGTTTAAATTTTATAGCCTTGTGAAGTGGGATCAATATAAATGCTATAAAGTTTTAAAAATCACAATTAAAGTTTGTACGTTTTTTATCGTTATTTTTATAAATTTTCAAAACATTTTCAGCTCTTATTATGATTTACGCTTGTCAATCCAGTCAATTTTATTTGAGAAAATAAAATTTTGAATAATACCTTACAGTAAGAATGAAATTGCAAATCATTGTTTGCTTGTCAACCATCAAATTAAAATTTAACAGAAGATCGAACAAAATGTTTTTAATTAACAATACAATTTATTTTTCAGCATAAAAGTGTGTTGATTCCCCATAGATTCCATGTACTTTTAAACACTTATAATTAAAAAAAGCTCTAACTTTGTAATAACTATACCTAATGACCAATTATATTTATTGACGTTTGAGCAACTAAATTAAAGTTAAACTAGAATTACATCTTATAATAGAATTAGTAGTGCTTTGTTTGTCTGTGTTTTCCAACATTTATTGCTGTTATCTGCTTAAATTGTTTGTTACTCCAAATTTTGAGTTTTACGTATAGCAGGATAGGTTTGGACTGTGCACTAGTAAAAAGAAAACTAACAAAAATTTTGAAATTAAAAGTAGGTAGGTATTGAGTTTTAAAATTCTTTCTTAATTTTTACATAATTTACTTAGTAATCAACGTTCCTGTTGTAAATTGGCATTTTCTTTAAATGTTTCTTTTGAATACATTCTTAAATGCAAAAAGTCAGGATTTATCTCATTTATTGCATAAAATTGATAAAACGTAATAGCTGATATCAAAGACAAAATAATATTTTATTTCACTTTTCAGAAGTCTACAAAAATCTAGATCTGGTGAAATAAGTTACAGAATACAGAACAACTCTCTGGTCCAAAAAGTAATAATTTGTCCCGTGTTTGAACTGTTGGTTTCCATCGTGCCTATAATTTAGCATACAATGTTTATATCTAAATTAGGACCGTAATTAGTTTCCGGTCCATAGCTGTAGTAATTGCGTTTTCATGCAGTCCTTTGTGCTCCCGAGTTTGTCACATACGCACATACAGACGCTGAGTAAAGTTGAAGTCGGGGCTGGCGGAACTAAAGAGAACTAACAACACTGCTCTTGAAGAATCGCCCTTATGTGTCCTGTACAAAGAAGTTGCACTAACCCTACAGACCTTGAGTGGGATAAGATACAATCTGACTTTTTATTTGTGGTACGTCTCGTTGTCAAGGCCGCGCGGGGATCGGCATTAATATAAATTTTATCAGTGGCGGAGAGTACGCTGCTGGAAGCAACTACTCTCTTCAAATTGCGTGTCGATTTTTTTTTTTTGTAAAATATCGGTGTAGCGTTTCTGCATAGTATCACTAATAAAATAGTATTTCGTTTTTAAAATAAAAATCTGTTTACTGCACTCAAAATGTGTGAAATACTATAGTTTCACGGTACTTACAGTTTATCATGAAATATCCATATCTAACTTGTAAACACCAAGATTTGATCACTGCATAATTATAATTTATTTGTAATTAACAGTATGTCTTGCTGTCAACATTACCATTATTTATATGAGTTTTTAATTTCAGAAGCAATAAAGGAATTTCTTCATATTAATTGCATATTAACACAAATAACACATTTACCTATATTTTTTACTTGTTACTTTAAAAGTGCGCTTTTATGGCAATAGTGGAAATTTTCCTGTAACAACTCCCATTTATTTATAGTGTAGTGCGTGCAACTCTTGAGGGGTAAGATCAATTTATCATTTTTAAACTATCTGAGTAATTTGTCGGCGGCCCAAACTTTGTTTAATTGCAATCTCTAAGTGAACTCCAGCACCTTCGCTCTTTTTTTTCTGAGAAACTCAGAAATGGAGAATATATCCAATACTTGTCTATTGCCTAAAATCTTTAGGTTAAACAGAGAAGGTCCTTTTAAATTTAAAAAATTCGAATGGAGTTATTTGATACCAGTATCCATGGGGTCAGTTGTTACATGTAACAGCTATAGCCCCAATGACCAATATTACTATGCAAATTAATTGCATGAAAAATGGCCACATAAAAAATGTACAAAAGCCCCTAATCAATTTTTTCAGTGTATAATTACTATTTTTCACTACTAGCTGTAAAATGTATTATTATTATAGTTATTGTCGAGGATGTATGAAATTGTTTTTTTTTACTACTAGCTGTAGAATGTACGATTATATAGTTTGTAGAAGATGTCTGAAATTGTTTTTCTTTCATAGTAGTTAATAATAATTTCATTATTGACTAGTAGCAATAATTGAAGAGACCGGATTTTGATGCAAAATCCATAGCGTGTATTATTTTATCTACCCTTCGATTTTTACAAATTGCACCAGTTGTAAATATTTAGCATTAATTCCTGCAATTCATGTAAAAAAATAAACAACGAAGTGTTAAACTATTACAAAATGCTTCGCATCTTGGTAAATAAAATAGCTCGGCTAAGAAAAATGGCTTCTCAACCTTGGTATATAATTACTATTCTTTCCTAGTAGTTAATAATCATTTCATTATTGACTAGTATTTAATAATGAAGAGACCGGATTTCATGCTAAATGCATATCTAATAAATGTGGTAACACCTAAAGTAGGACCTCATGAAAAAAATCTCTTCCTTAGAATTTGGCAGAATATTCGTGAAATTGTTTATGTAACTATAAATACAAGAATGGACAGAAAAATATGATTTATAGGATTTAACTTACTAGTAGTGAAAATAGTATATTATAAACCAAGGTAGAGAAGTAATTTTTCTCAAATAAGCAGTATTAATTATTTTTTTCACTACTAGCAGCTTAAATCGTTAAATAAATAAAGCATCAAAAATACAATCGTCTAGCGGGTGCCAGGTCACAGTTAATCCTTAATAGACGTTGCCGTCTGTGAACATTTGTTTTTTCCGTGGATCATTGCAAATTTTGGCTCGCGCTTCGCGCTCAACCCCTTAAAGAAACCTACTCCAAGAAGGTCATATTTTCCTGTACGTGAAACTCGAAATTTGGACAGGATCAACTGTGACTGGCACCCGCTAGACGCTTTTTATCAAAAATAAAGGTTATGTCTTTTTTCTCTGACATTTCTCCGTCAGAGACCGGATTTTCTTGAAAACCTGCACAATGCATACCTGTGCTTTTGTAATAATTTAATTTCGTTTTTTTTTGCATAAATTGCAGTTAATTAATATTTGCAACTGGTGCAATTTGTGAAAATCGAAGGGCGCTGTTGTTAAGTAGGTAGATAAAATAATAATAAACGATATGCATTTTGCATCAAATCCGGTCTCTGCCCATTATTAACTATTGGTCAATAATGAAAAAATGATTAACTACTAGGAAAGAAAAACAACTTCACACCTCCTCTACAAACTGTATAATCGTACATTCTACAGCTAGTAGTGAAAAAATAATATATAAACCACGGTAGAGAAGCCCTTTCTCACTTTCGCAACTTAATTAATACTGCCCAGCTGAGAAAATCGACTTCACTACCTTGCTATTATAATATACTATTTTTTAACTTCCTTAAAAGACCGGAATCAAAAAATACACATGAATCAAGAAAAACGTTAAATTTAAAGTTTTAAAATACAAAAATATATTTTTTCTTCAAACGTCTGAAAAAGATTGAAAAAACGTGTGCTTTGAAAAAGTTTCATGTCATTGAGGTTAGTAATGTTTTATTCGGAGAACAGTGGCTTTCCGTGGCTAGTCTGTATTTGTCGTGAAAAGTCATAATTTTATTCCTAATAAAGCAATATACTATTGTCTTGTCAGTGGCGAGAAAAGGTGTCCCAGATGCTGGAATTATTGTATGTATCTTATTAGGCCTATAAAACACGAATGAAAAGGGTGGACACGAGAGCGTTAGCTCGAAATGGTTACGCTTTTTTTGAGTGTTTTCGACCAATAAGACACGAATTCAATACAAAATTTTATCCACAACCGTAAATAATTTACCTGTAGTTGTCAAATGTGACAAGAAGATATGAATAGCTTGTGGGGCCGTTTGTCGCAACCTATTATTTTGCCAGCTATCTTCGTCCAGATTTCTGTTTTCATTGCAGTTTTTATTTCATCTTTCCATTTGGTCCTTGGACGTCGTTTCTTTCTTCTCCTGTTTGGTATATGTACATGCATAACATTTTCTTTATAGTTTCTTTTGGCTTATTCTTTTCATGTGTATATACCAAGATAACTGTTTTTCTTTTCTTATTGTCTCTGTTCTTATGTGGTCGAAAAGAGTGACATCACAACATCTTCTTAAATAATTGTTCTCCATTGCATTTATTTTTCGTTTTAGGTTTTTATCTAATGTCCAAAAAATCTTTGTTTTGTTTCTTACATTTCTGCTTTGCAACACCCAATTTAGTTTGCTCGTGACTGCTCGTCTTCGGCCTATTTTCCTCAACACATCTTCATCATCTTTGCCATTTTTAGTCAATAAAACCCCTAGGTAATTATAGTCTTTTGTGTGTTTGGTGGTTCCTTTAGGTGATGTAATTAAGTCTTCCCCGTGTTTTCCAATCGCCATGTAGTGAGTCTTTTGTATGTTTATTTCTAAACACCACTCTTCGAAATCTTCTAATAGTTTCCTCATCATGTAGGATGCATCATCCAAAAGAGTGTCTACGAAGACCATCAGATGTAACTGGCTTCCATACGCAAGTGATTTTTCAATAAGTTGTTTTAAACAAAATAAATTATCTGTACAAGATTTACCAGATCCAAATCCGCTCTGCTCTTGCATTTCATTTATTTCGCTTTCTATCCTTCCTATTAGTATTCGGCCATACAGTCTACCTGTGGACGCTATAGCATTTAAGCCCCTGTAATTTGAGCACTCTTTTTTAGTTTTTTTCCATTCATTAGGTACCTGAGCCCCATTTATGCATTTATTAGGCCCAGAAGCTTTATTGTTCTTTATGTTGTTCAATTCCCTTTTTATTTCTTTTATTTTTATTGTGCCGTTGTTCTTTGTTTCTATTGGTGTGTAGTTGATCTCTTGAAACTTCTTTTTTTCTGTCAAAAGTTCGATCCAGTAATGTTCCCACTTGCTTAGTCCAATTGTAGCTTTCTTTCGTATTTTTATTATTTAATTCTTGGATAATCTTCCACGCTGCCTTGATTTAGAGCTCCCTAGAAGTGTGTCTATTTGTGTCTATATGACTTTTTTTAGACAGTTTTTTTTATCAATTGTCATAGGAATTCTCAATTTAAATTTTCTACCCCATGTTAACTTTTTTGTTAGGATGAAGAATTAGAATTAAAATTTTTGCACAACATAATTTACAACTTCTTCTTTCAATCGCACTAAAAGTTATGCATTTAAAACAAGAGAGAGTAGTTCAAACAAATTAAATGTTCACGAATTTTGTTCAGAATATTTAGATGTACAGATTATTATTATTGAAGTAAAACTTCTTTACGGACACTTGACTTGGGGAGTAAGCTGGTGAATGCGTGACGAGAGCGTTACGAAAAGTGTGATCGGGCAAAGCGAACGGAAGTTTTCTTTAATGCACGATTTTTACAATAATTAATTCATAGATTTTTTTTGCCTTAACCCGCGTCCTATCCGCTGTGAATCCGCACTTCTCACAATACACCTATTTGTGCCGACTTTTCGCTGACGACAATAAACTGAAACATGCATTATCCAATACTGCAGACGGTATTAATTCAGGATTCTCTAGCTCCGTTTATAAACTTACATAAATTAAGAGCACTTTCACAATGGCGAACTGAAGCTTTACTTCAGTCGTGTGGTCTAAAGCACACTCGTATTTTTTTTCCATTTCGCTGATATTATGATATTTCGGAAAAATATTTAAAAATTAGGGAACATTTTTATTAAAATTCAAAACTACAATTATCTAACAGCAACAATGTATCACAACACAAATTAGAAATAACAATAATAGTAACAATTATTACAAAAAGACACAAAACAGAACACACTTCACCATCATAAACTACAATCGGTGTTCAAAGTGATTCGGTCTGTTTCCAAAACTTTCTGACCGATGTATCCCCACAATGAAAAGTCCATAAGGCTGAGATCAGGACTTCGGGCAGGCTATCCTGTAGGGTCTATTTCTCTCTTTCCAACTTTCCGGAAATGCATTATTTAGGAATTCAACAACTGCTCTTGCTGTATGTGGAGGAGCCCCATCGTGTTGAAAGATGATTTGACCATTAGTTTTTTGCTCAACTAATGCCGGACCAATCACCATAATCAGTATGTCTAAATATTTTTCCGCGTTGAGAGAACCGTCAATAAAATATGGTTCTATTATTTGATTACCCAACATTCCTAACCAAACATTTACTTTACTAGGCCATTGGGAATGCGTTTCTCGAATAATATAGGGCTTTTCTCGAGACCAAATTCGACAGTTTTGCTTATTTACAGACAGAGTGCAAAATAAAGCAATAATTTCAAAGACTTCAAAATATGTCAAATTAATTTCCCATAACCACCTAAATAAATTGACAAAAATCCATAAAAAATAAAAAATATAATTTCATTTTGAAGGCATAATTTTTAACTACTTTTAATCAGTTTTTCCCTAAAACACCAAAAACAATTTTATTATAACTGCCAACGCACGTTTCGCCAACAATGTTGGCATCATCAGGGCGATGAGTAAACGATCAGTTTACTCATCGCCCTGATGATGCCAACATTGTTGGCGAAACGTGCGTTGGCAGTTATAATAAAATTGTTTTTAGTGTTTTAGGGAAAAACTGATTAAAAGTAGTTATCTACCACCAAAAGTGATCCAGACAATTGTTTTGTTTTTGGCATAATTTTTAGTGTAGAAATCCGAATTTTTATCCTATCAAAAGTTAACGTGGGGTAGGATATTTAACATGAGAATCCCTATGACCAGTGTTACAAAAAATCCACCGTATATGTCTATCTCCGTCATATTTTGTTTTTAGCCATATTCTGTATAATGTTTTCTTTTCTTTAACCATTTCTGCAACTTCTTCGTTGCACCAGAAATTTTTACTGTTGTTTTTTGTTTCAATTTCACTCAGTACTTTAGCTGATTCGTGTAGACCTTTTTTTAAGTACCTACATGACATCTAGAGTTCTATCAGGGCAATTTTTTATCTGTTCAGCTGTCTTAAACATATACAGAAAGTTGATCGATACATTTTAGAATAATTTTAAGTTGTATTGTGGGTATTTTACATTTTCACTGTTTCTTCTTCATTTAGAGCCTTATTATAAGGGGCCGTCCATTAATGACGTGAGGTGTTTTTCTGTTAATTTGTACCCCTCCCTCCCCCTTGATGAGGTTTGGTGAGATTTGGTACATAACAATAAAAATAGACTACCTTTCCTAATTGTTTACTTACTCCATGGGCATGGGCGTTCTGTATTGTTCGTTGAAAGATTTTTTAACGCGGCGGGGATTTCCACGAAAAGAGTCTGGTAAATAAATTGTGCCGCAATTGTCTTAATTCGGGGAATCTTATACATAGAAGATATTTAATACTGTCTATACTCGAGATTGCTATTGTAATAAAAAAATTGTTTGCGGACAAAATAGAAAACCTTTAAAAAAGTAAAATAATAAATTTTATGTTTTTTTTGTAATATATATTCAAATGTAATGTAAAAAGTTGACGTGAGATTCTCAATGACCCCCTGCTCTCTTTAGATGAGATTTGATGAGATTTTACTGGACCTCTCCCCCCCCCTTTTTGAGCTCACGTAATTAATGGACGACCCCTAAGAGGTTTGTCTTAGATATAAAGTATAAAGCGGCTTAACCCCAGAAGGGGTGTTCTGCCACTTATTGTTATTATACAGGGTGTTATGGAAGTCCTAGCAGAAAATTTAACCACACTGCTGAAATCCGAATTTTTTTTGAAAATTTTTCTGACCCCTTATAAACTTTCATGAACTTGAACGCATCCGAACGTTTTTGTCGAACTTTTTTGGGACAAAAGATTTGTCGTTGATAGTAAATTTTAAATTTGTTATGGCCTGTGCTCAATTTTTGTGCTCGTTGATTATGGCAAATTCTTTTCTCCAACTCCAGATTTCGGACGTCCCAGATGTAATCGCGTTTTGGAAATTGAACCTGAAATTTTTAAGTATTCAAAGATGTGTTTCGAAGTGTCAACTTTTATCGTTTACCGCACGAACACCAACAATGTTATTATTCCTGATGTAAGTTGGAGAGTTTATTATTACCTACGAACCTGCTTCAATATTATGCATATTATGGTAGGTTACTACATGTTTCCATTTAAACAGGACTTCCATAACACCCTTTATAAGTCATAACCCACAAAGCGCAGTGGCTAGTGGTGAAAAACGAGGCAGGCCGATTCTACTATGAAAAAATATGAATGAAGGATGGACCAGATTTGACGCTTGGAATCAAATAAAGGGACTCGCAAGAATTTTATTTTGGCCAAAGGTTACCAAAATTCTCCAATTTGTCACTAGGTTCTACCTCAAAAAAAATTTACTTTAGGCGAAAAATTGCAAAGACATAAATGATTGGAAATTATTTCTAGTTTAATTTTGTACTTAACAATTTTCGCATAAAATAAAGACGTTATTACTAATAAACCAATTTTTGCCGCTATTTTTGCAATATGGAGGTAGCGGAAAATATAAGAGGTAACAAAGTAAAAATTCGAAAAAAGCATCCCAAAATCTATAGGCCTGCGAAAAATTAAAAATCCCGAAAAACTTTCCTCATTTTGCTATAATAGATTTACTCGACTATATCATTACTAAATAAAAAAATCTTTAGATTCATCCAAATCTATTTTGTACTCCAGCACTGCTAAATAAGTTACCTAAACCAATTCTTCGTCGAAAACCACGAGCTTTCACGAATTTTATTTTTATTTTCAGAGTTTAAACTGGCCATTTAAATAATAATTATTTATTACAACTGTAACTAGATTATCATTATCGTCTTTTATAGTGTTCGATATAGATTTTTTTTCTGCTAACTTCACGCGACCCAGTAAGCATAAATAAATGATTAGAAGGAGAACTGTTCAGAATTTCTATTTGTTCTTCATGATTACTGTGCTTGTTGTTTAGAAGTTATGGAATTGTTTTGGAGACGCTTTTGTTAGAGCCATTGTTAAATAACAAAATATGTAGTACGAACATTTCTTAAAATTACGAAGTGGATCTTCAATGTGTCACCAAACTTAAAAACAGTACCGACATAATCAGCAAATGATTTTTTCTCTGTTAGTTTATTCGTTAGAGGTTTACTGAAATAAAAAAAAACTTTGGGGCGAAATCGTCGTATAGGTAATAAATTGTGAATATGTAAAAATCAAAATAATAATAATTAAAACGTCCCTGAGAATAAATGCTGAAAATTACACATACTGGTGCCCTTGGGATCTTATGGGAGACAAGAAACACTTTTCATCCAAAGAGTTCATAATTTTAAGGTTTTTATTGGTTTTATAAAAAAATACATAATATTTGTTAGTTACTAATATTGTTTTTTTTTTGTCAATATTTGCAGTTTGCATTTTGTCGAATATGTAGTACCTAGGTATATTAAATTTAGTCCTTCCTCGTAACTTCTTGTTATGAATTTCTTTCTGGCAAAGGTATACAATACCCACGGAACGACGCGACATAATATGAGTTTTCCAGGAAAAACGAATTGTACTTTTGCGTCGGTTATTGAAGGATTTCTGTCAATTTAAAAATATGAAAACACAATTTTACAATATGAAGCTTTCTACGAACATGTCGTCATTATTAAAAATACGAAACCATCAGACTGATGTTATTTGACAAGAATTGTGGCTAGTCAGCTGGACTTGCTCAATTAACTTTACCTAATTTTAAATATCAGTCATTAAAATGTCGATACTTGTTGGGTTTTGACGACTCTTATTTAATTGTTGGATGTTCCGTGGAGCATTCACGTCGTTCGCGTTCAATATCCGTCCTTCATTGTTACCGTTCGCCATTGAACCATGATTATTCAAACAAGGTGCAAGCCACAACATTGTTCTCTGTTTAGACACCAACAAGACTTTCAGGAAACAACAGACGGTAATGCCAGATGTACGTGAAGTATACTTCGCTTTGAAACAATGAGTATTATTCTGTATTTTTGTAAATTATTTTTTGGAGACAGTTTCTCTTCTCTTTTCTAACTTGATGCCAAAAATACTATTTTTGGCTTTTTAGAAATACCATGAATGCATCGTGCTCTTAACAATGCACGGGTGAAAGTTTTTACGGAAAAAAATCGGTAATTAGAAATTACGACTTGAGAAACTAACAGAATCACGGTTTGATGCGCATTTAGATTCTATTTTTATCAAATTATTTAGTTGTGAATTTCCGGGGAAATTATAAAATTTGCTAAATTTCCGCACAATCATTTAAATTATAAATTAAAGTAGGCTGTGAAATTTAAATTAGGTTGGCACTACTAACTTTTGACAATTTCATTTAAAATTTGAATGTCAAAGTGACTTTTCAAAAAAAACGGAAACAGAATGGTGAATGGAGTTAATAGCTGAATTGAAGCTGCGGGACAATACTTGCAATTCTCAAATTTGTGAGTCTTTTATTTTCTTTAAATTAAAACAATTTAACATGAGAAAGATAAACGTCACAATGTTTACGATAACCTCAAATTTTACTGACAGTCTAAGCTGTCAGTCAATTTGGGCTGGGCAATTGCATAATAAAAAAGCCGCCTACTCTAATTTATAATTTAAATGATCGCACGGTATAATTACATGTTATTGCTAAAAAATATTATGTACAGTTATGTTCAAAAAAGTGTTGTACAGAATTTGTTGTGTGTGAACTTACCCGTGATTTCATCGAGTTCAAAAAAGTGTTGTACAAGGATTGTTGCATAGCCATGATCTTAAAATGCTCTATCTAAATGAATATTCTCAAAATTACAGAAAAAAAAATTTAATTAGAAATTAAATACAATAACGTAAATAATCCATTTAGAAACTTTTAACACAACTTAAAACAATCTTTTAGAAAATATTTGGTCATAGCCGAATTTCTTTCCAAATTTTATTTAACAACTCGTTTCTATTTTGTGGTCCGAAATTTTGGTGATTAATTTTGTTAACCATTAATCCCCACATAGAGGAAGAAAGGGTGAAAAATGGTAGATGCGCCATTTGAAAAAAAAAAAAATGTAAAAATTCAGACTTTTATTGAGGGCTGAAATTTGTCGAATTTGGGCATCGTTTTCGTAATTACAATGTCACATTTGAACAAATATAGACACCTGGATGTCTATAGGAGAATATTTCAAAAAGGTGGGTGCGTCGTTTAAAAAAAAAATTGTAAAAAAGTCTGCTGTTGAGGGTGTATTCTGTGAAATTTGGGCATTTTTTTTCATCATTCCAATCTCACAATTGAAGAGAATAAGACACTCGGAAGTCTATAGAGGAAGATTGAAGAAAGTGTAAAAATGGTGGATGCGCCACTTGAAAAAAAAAAAGTTAAAATTCAGCCTTTCTTTCAGGGCTGAAATTTGTCTAATTTGGGCATTGTTTTCGTCATTACAATGTCACATTTGAACAGATATAGACACCCGGAAGTCTATAGGAGAATATTTCAGAAAGGGTGAAACATGGTGGATGTGTCGCTTAAAAAAATTGTAAAAAATTTGCTTTTAAAAAAAAAGAGAACCGACTTCAAAAAGTGAAAAATAATTGAATACATGTATTATTACATGTACTACCCAATGACCTGTCTGAAGTCGGTGCCAAGCCAAATAGGTTACAAATTTGTAACATATTGTAATTATACAAAAATATCAACAACGTTATAACGCATACGAAATTCGATATCATTCGAGACGGCCGTCAACGACGTCTGCCGTTTGGGGTGTTTTGCTCAGCACGAGCCCCCCACCCACGCTCACGCATTCCGGTGCGTTCGCCGGGAGACCTTCGATGTGGCTGGAGTAGGCAGCCTATCTATCTACTACCTATTTGGCTTAGCACCGACTTCAGACAGATCATTGGGTAGTACATGTAATAATACATGT
Organism: Diaperis boleti; assembly: GCA_963583935.1. Taxonomy (NCBI): domain Eukaryota; kingdom Metazoa; phylum Arthropoda; class Insecta; order Coleoptera; family Tenebrionidae; genus Diaperis; species Diaperis boleti. The sequence goes on from OY757249.1 coordinate 20,930,302, forward strand.
ATTCAATTATTTTTCACTTTTTGAAGTCGGTTCTCTTTTTTTTTAAAAGCAAATTTTTTTACAATTGTAAGTGATAAGTTAGTGATACCTAGTAAAGACGCTTCTCCAATATTGAGGTCCTCAATAAAGTTGACGAAGAAATCGGTATGAACATAATTATATACATAAAATGAAGAAAAAATATGGGGATTTTTCTCGATTTCCATGGGATTCCCTGATCAGATCCTGATTTTTTGACAATGGAATCACGTCAAGAGTATACCCTTTCAAATAGAAGAAGAATTTTGTAAATCGGTCCACAACTGACAAAGAAATCGGTGAACATACATGATAAGTCGGTTAAAAAGGGAGCGAGAATTTGAGGATTTTTCTCGATTTCCATGAGATTCCCTAATCAGGTCCTGATTTTTTAACAATGTAACCACCTTTAGAGTATACTCTTTCAAATAAAAGAAGAATTTTGTAAATTGGTCCACAATTGACGAAGAAATCGGTGTACATACATGAAGTCGGTTAATAAAAGGGAGCGAAGATTTGACGATATTTCTCGATTTCCATGGGATTTCCTGATCAGATCCTGATTTTTTAACAATGTAACCATCTTTAGAGTATACCCTTTCAAATAAAAGAAGAATTTTGTAAATCGGTCCACAATTGACGAAGAAATCGGTGAACATACATGAAGTCGGTTAATGAAAGGGAGCGAAAATTTGACGATTTTTCTCGATTTCCATGGGATTCCCTGATCAGATCCTGATTTTTTAACAATGTAACCATCTTTAGAGTATACCCTTTCAAATAAAAGAAGAATTTTGTAAATCGGTCCACAATTGACGAAGAAATCGGTGAACATACATAAAGTCGGTTAATTAAAGGGAGCGAAAATTTGAGGATTTTTCTCGATTTCCATGGGATTCCCTGATCAGATCCTGATTTTTTAACAATGTAACAATCTTTAGAATATACCCTTTCAAATAAAAGAAGAATTTTGTAAATCGGTCCACAATTGACGAAGAAATCGGTGAACATACATGAAGTCGGTTAATAAAAGAGAGCGAAAATTTGACGATTTTTCTCGATTTCCATGGGATTCCCTGATCAGATCCTGAAATGGTGACAATGGGACCAATCTGCAAGTATACTCTTTCAAATAAAAGAAGAATTTTACAAATCGGTTTATAAATGACGGAGTTCTGCGGTAACAAACATTAAAAAAAAAAAAAAAACATACAACCGAATTGATAACCTCCTCCTTTTTTGAAGTCGGTTAAAAAATCAGCCTGCCTGTGAGGGTGTATTCTGTGAAATTTGGACATTTTTTTCATCATTACAATCTCACAATTGAAGAGAAAAAGACACTCGGAAATTTATAGAGGACGATTGAAGAAAGGGTGAAAAATGGTAGATGTGCATATTGAAAAAAAAAAAAAAAATGTAAAAATTCAGCCCTTCTTTGAAGGCTGAAATTTGTCCAATTCAGGCATTGTTTTAGTCATTACAATGTCATATTTGAACAGATATAGACACCCGGATGTCTCTAGGAGAATATTTCAGAAAGGGGGAAAAATGGTGGATGCGTCATTTAAAAGAAAATGTAAAAAATTAGCCTGCCTTTGAGGGTGTATTCTGTGAAATTCGGGCATTTTTTTCATCATTACAATCTCACAATTGAAGAGAAAAAGACACTCCGAAGTCTATAGAGGAAGATTAAAGAAAGGGTGAAAAATCGTGGATGCGCCATTTTAAAAAAAAATTGTAAAAATTCAGACTTTCTTTGAGGGCTGAAATTTGTCGAATTTGGGCAACGCTTTCTTGATTACAATGTCACATTTGAACAGATATAGACACCCGGAAGTCTATAGGAGAATATTTCAGAAAGGGTAAAAAATGGTGGATGCGTCGTTTAAAAAAAAAATGTAAAAAATTCTGCCCGCCTTTGAGGGTGTATTCTGTGAAATTTGGGCATTTTTTTCATTATTACAATCTCACAATTGAAGAGAAAAAGACACTCGGAAGTCTATAGAGGAAAATTGAAGAAAGGGTGAAAAATGGTACATGTGCCATTTGAAAAAAAAAATTGTAAAAATTCAGCCTTTCTTTGAGGGCTGAAGTTTGTTGAATTTGGGCATCGTTTTCGTAATTACAATGTCACATTTGAACAGATATAGACACCCGGATGTCTATAGGAGAATATTTCAGGAAGGGGGAAAAATGGTGGATGCGTCGCTTAAATAAAATTGTAAAAAATTCAGCCCGCTTTTGAGGGTGTATTCTGTGACATTTGGGCATTTTTTTCATTATTACAATCTCACAATTGAAGAGAAAAAGACACTCGGAAGTCTATAGAGGAAAATTGAAGAAAGGGTGAAAAATGGTACATGTGTCATTTGAAAAAAATAAATTGTAAAAATTCAGCTTTTCTTTGAGGGCTGAAATTTGTTGAATTTGGGCATCGTTTTCGTAATTACAATGTCACATTTGAACAGATATAGACACCCGGATGTCTATAGGAGAATATTTCAGGAAGGGGGAAAAATGGTGGATGCGTCGCTTAAATAAAATTGTAAAAAATTCAGCCCGCCTTTGAGGGTGTATTCTGTGACATTTGGGCATTTTTTTTCATCATTACAATCTCACAATTGAAGAGAAAAAGACACTCGGAAATTTATAGAGGAAGATTGAAGAAAGGGTGAAAAATGGTAGATGCGCCACTTGGAAAAAAAAATTGAGCCTGCCTTTGAGGGTGTATTCTGTGAAATTTGGGCATTTTTTTCATCATTAAAATCTCACAATTGAAGAGAAAAAGACACTCGGAAATTTATAGAAGAATATTGAAGAAAGGGTGAAAAATGGTAGATGTGCCACTTGAAAAAAAAATTGTAAAATTTTTGTCTTTCTTTGAGGGCTGGATTTGGTAAAATTTGGGCATCGTTTTCGTCATTACAATGTCACATTTGAACAGATATAGACACCCGGATGTCTATAGGAGAATATTTAAAAAAGGGTGAAAAATAGTGGATGCGTCGCTTAAAAAAAATGTAAAAAATTCAGCCTGCCTTTGAGGGTGTATTCTGTGAAATTTGGGCATTTTTTCATCATTACAATTTCACCATTGAAGAGAAAAGGACACCTGGAAGTCTATAGGAGAATATTTAAGAAAGGGTGAAAAATGGTGGATGCGTCGCTTAAAAAAATTGTAAAAAATTCAGCCTGCCTTTGAGGGTGTATTCTGTAAAATTTGGGCATTTCTTTTCATCATTACAATCTCACAATTGAAGAGAAAAAGACACTCGGAAATTTATAGAGGAAGATTTAAGAAAGGGTGAAAAATGGTAGATGCGCCACTTGAAAAAAAAAATTGTAAAAATTTAATCTTTCTTTGAGGGCTGAATTTGGTGAAATTTGGGCATCGTTTTCGTCATTACAATGTCACATTTGAACAGATATAGACACCCGGGTGTCTATAGGAGAATATTTCAGAAAGGGTGAAAAATGGTGGATGCGTTGCTTAAAAAAAATTGTAAAAAATTCTGCCTGCCTCTGAGGGTGTATTCTGTGAAATTTGGGCATTTTTTCATCATTACAATCTCACAATTGAAGAGAAAAAGACACTCGGAAGTCTATAGGAGAATATTTAAGAAAGGGTGAAAAATGGTAGATGCGCCACTTGAAAAAAAAAATGACTAGGCTCACGGAAAGATCACGGAATGACCCATATCAGTAATACCCTTCGCTGACTAGCCGATATTGAACAAGATGATATGAAAATAAGAAACACAACTTTCATTTGGTATTTTAAAGAGAAAGCACAAATTAGTCAAAGTTCTGTTAATGTAGGTAGATTACATTAAATGAGATTGCGTGAAAAAAGTTGTTACAACTTCTATGGGTAGCGGCTTCGAGGAGACTCAACGTTTAAGAAAATAAATTCACTCTTTTACCTGAGGCGTTAAGCTTTCAATGTCAGTAATTACAGTCTAGTATCCATTTACGTTCGCAACTTAAAATACCTGTCGAAGACGGCTCTGTGTGCTAAAGTTATCAAGTTGGCAATAAAAAATAAAAGTTGTAAACATGGTTATTATCGAGAATTTGTGACAAAACTGTGTCTATTGTGACATTCAGTTCTAATTTAATTTTAATTCAGTCCTAATCTGTGCTGAAATTACATTGTTACACAAAATCATTTACATTTAAACCCTATGAATAAAAACCAATAAAAACTAGAATTGTATAGTACTCTTCAGATTGTCAACATTTCCTAATATTAAATTTTTTAGAAGCTATTCTATAAGAAATTTTGATTGAAATTGCAATTCAATATCTCTTCATAATGCAACGTCTTCGTGCTTTCATGCAGCTTTTGCAATTTAATTAAATATGGTGCTTCAAGGAGAGTATACAGTAACTGATGGAAACTGAAAACTTGTTAGGGCTGCTTTGAATACGAGCCAACATAATTTTAAATAACACGAAAAGTAAAAAGTTTTATGTGTTATTACGGATCCAATTGTTCTCAGCATGTTCCCATACGTGTTAATAATGCTTTTACGTGTGGAGTCTAAGACGTCGACGTTTAATAACTATTTTATTATAAGTACATAGTCATAGTAATTATGTCTTTAGAGCTGAAGCTTTTAACCGCAATGTTAATGGTGCGTGGTTAATTTCTTTTTTTTTCGGAGTAGTGCCACTTACGCCTATAAGGGGACACATTCTAGCAAAATGCAATGCACATCAGAGAACTTTTTCATATTGAGTTTTATTGAGTACGTAATTTGTGATACAAATTATTTTAATTAGCGTAAATAAAACTAAAACTATTAAAATTAACTTGTTGTAATAAATCTAGATGATTGATATCGAGAAGTAACTAAGCTGGTTGACAAGTTCAGTTTTTTAAAGACGGTAAAGAGCTTAACGATGGGAAAAGTAAATTGCGTAAGAAACTAATAAGACTAAGAACTAGCTTGGTGATTGGTGATAATCAGTAATACACTAGTCAACACGGTTTATATACCTTTAAAATATAGAATAAAATCCATCACGTCAGATTTTGAAAATATATAATGTATCTACCTGTAATGTGAAAAACTATTAATTATGCTTTCCTTTTTGTAATTTTTTGGATGAGTGTAGATCGTCAATAGTATATTACATTATAAGTGTGGTAGGTTCAATTTTACATCACGAAGTTTTAATATTGAAACACGACGCGCAGCGGAGTGTTTTAATAAAACTGAGTGATGTAAAATACCTACCACACACATAATGTATACAACTTTTTAGCCGATGACGAAGTTTTCCACTCGGCGCCCCCATTTAACAAAAATTATCGTTGCACCGAAGTTACATTCACATTATTGACATAAAGATAGGTGCAGGATAGTGTGACGGACGCAGATTTTGCCCAAAAGGATACGGGAGTTGTAGGAATGCATAAATAGCATAAAAAGGGCAAAGTTCCTAAAAATATGAGAGAGGTTATGTTTTTCGAGTGTTTTGTTGCCTTACCTTATCTTATTCTTGACGTGTTTTACTTTTTGTTCAATGACTTCACCCATTTTGCCATATTATTGTATTTTAATAATATAATAATAATCGCAATAAATTAACATTTTTAAATTGAGTGACATTGTAAATTGACAAGATAAATAGGCAACTGAGATGCTTACTATTTATACCACGAGATGGTGCGCCTTAGAGTGTCTTTAAATTGGTCATTATTATATCTCAGAAACTTATTCAAAGACAGTTAAGTGCGGTATCTTCTTTCAAAATATACGACCAATATTTATCATAAAGGATCTTTTTTTTGCGCGTTTCTTAAAGAAGAAAATTTTGGACTCTTACCGCTTAAAGGCGGTAGGTGACAGCTTCAATGTGTAAAAAATGGGTTACCATGGCTGTCTAAAATGTGGTAGAACGTAGTTTACAACTGTAAAGGCTAAAAAAAAATATTTACACCAATGGAATGATAATAATTTTTCAAAAAAAAAACAACCATCGATATTTCAGACACTTGACTTGGGGAGTAAGCTGGTCAATGCGTTACGAAAAGTGTGATCGGGCGAAGCGAACGGAAGTTTTCTTTAATGCACGATTTTACAATAATAATTAATTCATATTTTTTTTTGCCTTAACGGGATTCGAACCCGGGTCCTATCCGTTGTGGCAATTTGGCTACTTATCTTAATCGCTACACATGATTGCCGAATTTTCGCTGACGAAAAACTGAAACATGCATTATCCGATACTGCAGACGGTATTAATTTAGAATTCTCTAGCTCCATTTATAAACTTACATAAATTAAGATTACTTTCACAATGGCGAACTAAAGTTTTACTTTAGTCGTGTGGTCTAAAGATCACACGTATTTTTTTTATTACGATTTTGATTCTAATTCTGATTTTTGTTTTTGCGATTGATTGAATTTTTGGTTCGGAATTTTCCATTTTGAACTCTGGATTGGATTCGATTCGATTTAGAGTGTTGTGGCCCTAGATTTAATTCGGAATTTTGGTTGTAATTATGACTGAATCTGATTAGACTTTTATTCGGAATTGATTTGGATTTCCGGGTTCTGATTTTATTTTGAATTTAGGCTAGATCTGATTCGATTCTGATTTGATTTTGGTTTGCATTCGTATTGAGATTCTGATTCTGATACTGATTCCGATTCAAATTTTCATTATCAATCTCACTCTGATTCTGATTCCGATTTTTATTCTAATTCTGACTTTAATTTTTATTCTGATTCTGATCCTGATTCTCATTCTGATTCTGGTTCTGGTTCTGATTGTGATTCTGATAATGATTCCGATTGCAATTCTCATTTTCATTCTCATTCTGATTCAGATTCCGATTTTGATTCTAATTTTTATTCTGATTCTAATTCTAATTCTGATTTTGATTTTCATTCTGATTGTGATTTCAATTCCGGTTCCGATTACGATTTCGATTTCAATTTTTAGTTCTGGTTCGGATTCCGATTCCGATTCCAATTTTCATTATCATTCTCACTCTGATTCTGATTCCGATTTTTATTCTAATTCTAACTTTGATTTTTATTCTGATTCTGATTCTGATCCTGATTCTCATTCTGATTCTGAATCTGGATCTGGCTCTGATTCTGATTGTGATTCTGATAATGATTGCGAGTCCAATTCTCATTTTCATTCCCATTCTGAATCTGATTCCGATTTTGATTCTAATTTTAATTCTGATTCTAATTCTAATTCTGATTTTGATTTTCATTCTGATTGTGATTTCGATTCCGATTCCGATTACGATTTCGATTTCAATTTTTAGTTCTGGTTCGGATTCCGATTCCGATTCCAATTTTCATTATCATTCTCACTCTGATTCTGATTCCGATTATTATTCTAATTCTAACTTTGATTTTTATTCTGATTCTGATTCTGATCCTGATTCTCATTCTGATTCTGGTTCTGGTTCTGATTCCGATTTTGATTCTCATTCTAATTCTGACTTTGATTTTTATTGTGATTGTGATTTCAATTCCGATTCCGATTACGATTTCGATTTCAATTTTTAGTTCTAGTTCGGATTCCGATTCCGATTCCAATTTTCATTATCATTCTCACTTAGATTCTGATTCCGATTTTTTATTCTAATTCTAAATTTGATTTTTATTCTGATTCTGATTCTGATCCTGATTCTCATTCTGATTCTGGTTCTGGTTCTGGTTCTGATTCTGATTGTGATTCTGATAATGATTCCGATTCCAATTCTCATTCTGATTCTAATTCCAATTTTGATTCTAATTCTGACTTTGATTTTTATTCTGATTCTGATTCTGACTCTGGTTCTGATTGTGATTCTGATACTGATACCGATTGCAATTCTCATTATCATTCTCATTCTGATTCTGATTACGATTTTGATTCTAATTTTAATTCTAATTCTGAATTTGATGTTTATTCTGATTCTGATTTCAATTCCGATTCCGATTACGATTTTGATTTCAATTTTTAGTTCTGGTTCGGATTCTGGCTCTGGCTCTAATTTTGATTTTGATTCTAATTCTGATTCTGATTTTAGTTTTTGATTTTGCAATTGATTGAATTTTTGGTACGGTATTTTCCATTTTGAACTCTGGATTGGATTTGATTCAATTTAGAATGTTTTGGCACTGGATTTGATTCGGAATTTTGGTTGTGATTATGACTGAATATGATTAGACTATTATTGGGAATTTATTTGGATTTCTAGCTTCTGATTTGATTTTGAATTTAGACTTGATCTGATTCGATTCTGATTTGATTTTGGTTTGCATTCGCATCTGTATTGCGATTTGATTTGAGATTCTGGATTGTATTATTTAATTCTCTGAATTATCAGATTCTATTTGATTTTGATTCTGATTATGATTCAGATTCAGATTCAGATTCTGATTGTGGTTCTGATACTGATTCCGATTCCAATTCTCATTATCATTCTCACTCTGATTCTGATTCCGATTTTGATTATAAATCTGACTTTGATTTTTTATTTTTTTTTTTATTCTGATGCTGAATTCTGATTCCGATTTCGATTACGATTCCGATTTCAATTTTTAGTTCTGGTTCTTATTCTGGTTGTGGCTCTAATTTTGATTTTAATTTTGATTCTGATTCCGATTTCGATTTTTAGTTCTGGGTGGGATTCTGGTTCTGATTCTAATTTTGATTTTAATTTTTATTCGGAATTGATTTGGATTTCTGGCTCCTGATTTGATTTTGGTTTGCATTCGTTTCTGCATTAAGATTTGATTTGAGATTCTGGATTGTGTCAATTACTTCTCTGGATTATCAGATTCTATTTGATTTTGATTCTGATTCTGATTCTCATTTTGACTCTTGATTGTGATTGTCCTACTAATTCCGATTCCAATTATAATTATCATTGTCACACTGATTCTGATTCCGATTTCGATTCTGATCTCGATCTTTAGTTCTGGTTCTGATTAACTATTAACTACTAACCACTAACTATTCAAAAAATAATAAATCGTAGGATAATGTAGTTTCCTGAAACAAAGACTTAGATATACATCGGACACAAAGCGACTTTCGCTCATCGAGAAGAACAGTTTATTGGCCATAGAAGCCGATATAAACGACGCCTTCCCAGATAAACAACACGTCCCTAGTATAGCCACAAATATTTTAAATATACATGTGTCAAAAAATATATTGGATAAATATTTTTAATGAGAGGTTTTTGAATATACTGTTTATATTTTATTCAAATTTAGGTAAAATATACATTTGAAATATTTACTCAATATTAATAATCTAAAATGGGAAGAATGTCGATGAATCAAAGTGGAGTAAATTTAAATTAAAATTTAAATATATTCAAATCAAACTTCACAAACTTTAATAAACGTAAATTACAATAGGAACATGTTTCGGGAGAAAACTACTCAATCTTCAGCCCTTAAAAAGAATGTTTAAATTATGATAATAATAAACAAAATAAATAAATAATAACAATAATGATAATAAACATTCTTTAAGGGCTGAAGATGGGAGTAGACTTGAATATATTTAAATTTTAATTAGTAATCTGTTCTACATTTTCTTAAATATATTTGGTAAATATTTTTAGTGAGATATTTTTTTAATATATTTTTTTATATTTTATTCAAATGTAGAAAAAATATACATTTGAAATATTTTCTCTTTAACAAAAAGTACCTACTGTATAGTCATTCAGACGAATTCAATCTGACTAGAAATTAATTAATTATTATTTCAGCTACTGTTGACTTACGAGAACAAGAACATTATTTGTGTGACATACTTACTTGTGATATATACCTAACACAACATATTTCTTAGCTTTTCACTTACCTTTTTATTTTCCCTTTCACTATCTTTCTTGGTCCGTGTGAATTTGAAAATGAGGCAGTGCTATGCCCGTGTGTGCACTAGTGCGATCATTATTTTAACCTCAATCCACTTGCAAGAACTGGTCCAATACGTTACGTATTGATTATGTCGTTGGTAATGTTTTTCTTGACCCCATGCCAACCAAAAATTATTGCAGAGCTTGATGTCCACCGTTCAAAAAACTGGTTATGTAGATGTTTAAACCACAATACAAGATAAAAACTGACAGCCAACTGGCGAATAATGGGTGACAAATTAGTTAGCATAAATAAAAATCAAATGGTTATTTTAAATTGTTTTATTATCAGCTAGAAGTTTATGTATAAGCTACATTCTAAAACTATAATAATTGTTCTTTGGTTTGAAACAAAAACTCATTAATTAATACTTACAAAAATCAATAAATAATTCTTAAATGTACATATTTTAATTACAACAACTATGTACCGCTATTAAGCGTTTAAACACCATATTTTCTTCTACAAACAAATTTCACAACGTGTTATTTATTGTCTACACTTTTAATACTTTTTCAAAGTAAAATTAATTATATAAAATAATTTTACGATATGTTTGTATACATCCTCAGGATGTATTGTGTCTCACAGATATTTGTATTTTTAACATTGATAACACAAAATCAGATAATACTGCAACTTTGAAACGAAATAAAATATGTACAGAAAAAATATCAACAAAAACGTTAACGCCACTAGAAACTAATTTAGTACAAGTTACGAAGTCAATAAAACAAACATTTGTAAGAATGGCAAACGAGTGTAATAAGTCTTGTTCCACAATTGCAATTTTAGAAACAATGTTCTCCCAATTTCACATTATTTATTAAACTTTAAAACTTGTTAAACATTTTCTTAAGTTCAGTTATAACAATATATAAAAAAGTCTGATGAAAATTTAGAAAGGACTACCAATCTGTTTATCTAATTTCACTTAAGACTAATTTTCATTTACTTTATAAAATGTTTCGATCAGTGTTGCTTCAGGATATGCAAAGCATACAATATATAATTTTTGTAACTATGAAAATTATTTTATGTACAAAAGTCGAAGACTAAATTTTTACATGAATTTGTGGTTTTTATATAAATATATCGCTAATATCTAATTCATCTCTTCAAGTAATCGTGAATACAAACATGGAAAAGTGACAGTGAAACTACGTGAAATGATTAAGAAACAAATCGAGAAAATATTGCACGCAAAGTCCAACTAATTATTGAAAACATAACAAGTGATTCTGTAATCAAATTAAATACATAAACCATACACATAATGTATTAACAACATTTACATAACATTACATCAAACATAACATTAGTTCAGACATTTATATACTTTTATATACATAATATAAATACAAGATACAATATACATTCAGGAACATTTCTTAATAATTGTAATAAGCGTGGAATGTTGTTTATATTTATAATTTTTAGACGAATTCAGTTAACGATAACGCAAACACCAACAAATCGCTAAACGTCGGCTGCTTTTCTAATTCACACGAAAATTAAATGGACCCTTCGGTTATTAGTACTACAAACAACGATCAAGGTCTTCCTTTCAAGTCTACCGGCGTATTTGAAGCTACGTAACTGTCTTTTAATATTATTGGCTAATAATGCCTTTCAATTAAATTTTTGGAACTTCTACACAACATGTTGGAAAGGATGGAGAATTTTTGTGTTAACTGTTTGTCATTATTTAAAAAAACAAATTGCGCATTAGTTGGGAAATTTGTTAAATATTAAGCATTACATGTATTGTAGTTTCACAATTTAGTTATGACGACCCACTGAGGCGAAAATATTTACTTAAAAAATATTTAAATAAGTTAACAAAATTATCTTTCACAATGAGACATTTTATTTCTAATTATGTACATGTATTATATTTATCAAAGAGGAGAACTGCTTTTTTTTGCTGGTAGACTGGTATGCGTACAAAGGTCGTGATGATTGTTCACATGCCTGTGTGAATTTGGCTAATCAGTAGATCACATTGTATAGTATTACTCGACGATCTTTACTCCAGACTCCGACTATTTGTTTATTTATTTGACTAATTTAATCGAAAAGTTGTTAGTTTTCGGACAACACTTTTTGGTAAACAGTCGAATTTTCAGAACAGTTTTTTAGTAAAGGTACGTGTGCCACAATAAGTTGCTTCCAAAAATGATAAATGAATATGACAGATTTTCTGATAATGGAAAAGGTAGATTCATACTTATTTGCCTGAAACTAATGGGAACATGTTGGCCATAATGCACACAAAGCCAAGGCAAATAATAATTCAGTTGTTCACTGCCCCTGTCAGTCCTATTTTGGCGATAATTCACCGTTCTACTAATTGGTTGACTAATCTACGGAATTGATAATTCTGCCGTCGGTTTACATTTGCCATAACAGTACAAATGTTTATACAATTTAATGTTCAAATGTTTACATTACCATTTGAGTGTAATTCCTTGAATTAGCCTGTTGAAAGATTTATCTAGCACACCAGCAGTCATAATTTTCGTACTAGACTTGCCAAGACCGACGCAGTAAAAAATTCAGAACCTATATTTGGAGCAGTACGAATTTGGATTAATAGAGCGTCATGTATGCCGATAATCTAGGCCGCGTATACAGAATTAGTGAAAATAGAGTTCACAAAGTGTTTTGACCTGCTCTCTATAGTACTCGGGCTCCAAAGTAAATGGATACAGAGAGAATGCCAGCCAGCTATGTCTTTAAACAGAAAGTGCAAAGATATTAATTAAAATGTAGGTTGCGTTTGGATTAAACGAACGCTGTTAAGTGTAAATTGTTCCTTTTAAATACTTTAGATTGATTTAGTGGTTTCAGCTGGAATACCCTGGTAAATTAATCTATTTAACAGGGTGTTTTATAGGAGGAAGAAATGTGCCACCATGTTGAACGATAAGAGATTCAAACGCTTTAACGAGACTTTTAGGTTAACATCGTCGTTAAATAAGATGTGTCTGTTAAGTGTGCATTTACAAAATTAGTTGGCCAAAAATTTTTAAATGGGTTTATAAACATATTTTAATTTTGACAACAGTATGCTTTATTGGGAATATTTTTGTTCTGTATGTGTGCTGCAATTGGAAAAATATTAAAAATTTAATTTGAATTGTTTAAAGATTGAGAGCATCATAGTTTTTGCTTCGAGTTTATACTCTCGACTTAATAATTGCCAGATTGGATTTGTCAATTTAATTATTTATTTACTAACCAATTACTGTATCCCATTTTATCGTAGTAATTAAACCAATAAATAATAATCAATAATGATCTTCAGAAAAAAAACTATGGAACAATTAAAGTTAAAGAAATAATATTTCTAAAATTGCATTATTCTGATTCTAAAAGTATTGATTGTAAATGTAGTGGATTCAACATTTAGAGCGGGATATAAAATGGTATTAAATGAAACGTGTAATGTGAGTTTGTTGTCTTTGAAGGCGATCCTTTTACAGGTGTGTCTTATCACGCCGGCAATTCTGCAACTCGATATCCCGGAATTATTTTAGTAGTCTCCTATTAACGCCAAGCTGTATTTTCTGCACGGGCGTTGCATTTCGTCAATTTTCAGGCAATTTAGACGATGGACATCTGGTTTCAATTACTCGACATGCAGTATCATTGACTGGTGTGACAGGTGCCAAATTATTTTACTGAACTATTAATTAGACAATGCTAATGACTGGAAAAGAAACATTTTGTAACGAACATTAAAAATCAAAAAATAATCATTTGGTGGCGACTGATTTAGAATGAGATGATCTGTAGTACATTATCTCTTACTTTGCATTAAATTCATTTTCAATTGTACCTCCACAGGCCCATTTTTTAATTCACTATTTAGAAAATTCCTTTGTTCTTCGACATAAATTAATAATTGGAGATTTTAAAAACGAATCTGTCGTTCCTTGTCAAAGCTCGTTAATTGCACACCTTCCATTTTAATTAAATCTAACATTAAACAACTCATAAATTTTCGGTTGGGCGATAATCTTCATTTTACGCATCCCTCGAACTGATTTCTTGCAATTTGCATAATGTCACGTCGGGGCCAATTAATTTTTCACAAATCGATTTTTGTAGTATGACTGATATCCAAACCATTTCAAGACAAGTCGGGATTGGGGAAGAACGTCATGATTTAAGGTAATTAAGCCTCCGGAATTATTTCCAGCTTTAATCCTATTAAATTTAATTATCTTCCGAGAGCGGATCAAAATCACGCAAGAAGTCCTTATGAAATCTCAAAATAAAAGTTATAAAATAAGCACATGGTTAATTAATCCCTCATAACGTATTCTAAAATCAATTATTGTAAGTTTACTTCCTGCAATTTAATCTCCTAGAAACCTACCGAAACATTAAAATTAATAAATAGTTATTAATGCGATTAGTTTGTTATGAACGTTGTAATAAAACTTGCTTATTGATGTTGTTTTGCATATTATAGGCCTCCAGCTGATAATAATATACCTAATGTTCAACGTAGATACATAATATTATGATCCAAATTTTACGACCAAAATATAGTCTATTGTTTACACAAATGTTTTTAGTAGCTTTTACCTAAATGTTTGAAAGAAAACCGTTCCATATAATCACAGCAAACCTTCTTTAACTCATCAAATTAATTCGTGATGGCACTTTAAATGTGCAGAATGTCAAAATAGAAACACACTTTCTTATCGTGGTAGAGAAAGATTAAATTTTATCGTAATTATTTTAATGTACAGATCGTATCACCAATTACAGCCATTATTGGTCTTGCACGTACTGTGTTTACAAAGTTACATCGCTAGTAAAAATCGGAATTTATCATAAAATTATGAAGGTGCGTGCAACTAACAATTTTTTCTTGATTTCCAAAAAGTGATAAGCCAAGTTGGTGTAATACAATAACTCCAAATTCCAAAGGTCGGCAGGCTTTTTCGACCAATTTATTCACAGAAATGTTAAAATCCTTATTACTATTCAATCGGCGCTATGCTCAGTCACGCTTCTATTTTCTTTTGGAAACTCGTGTTTTCGCCTCAAAGATTACAATGTACACGAACTTTTTTTTTTTTAATACATTATGCCATTTATTTATGTCGTAAAATCGTAATTTCTGGTCTCCCAAATTTATGAAGATACGCTGGTTTTCTTGGCTTAGATTTACTCGTTATTTTGGTGTAACCTTGTCGAATTTTAATGTTTGCGTCCACTGAAACTCGCATTCGTACGGCGGATAAAATCACAATTCAGCCACAAACGTCCTTTGTTAAAGTAACTATTTTTTTTCCAGTAAGATGTTGAAGGTCAAACTGTAGGCAACACGTGGAAAACGTCGGATCGAAAATTAGAACTTCAAGCGTATCATGACGTGATGATGATTGCTGTAATCGTCAGTTGAGGATTAGTGTTTTTTTAACACCTATACTCTTTCGATAGAGCCATGTACTAATTTTAGAATTTTTTTCCAAGAACTAGAATCTGTTATCTAAATACTTTACTGAATGTATGAAAAAATAGAAGGATGTATTGTCAATATTGACTCTAGGGACACGTAGAATGACGTGAAGCAATTTCAGTATTGACAAGAATTGATCATATATTATGTATTTTAATTATCTGCAAACCCATTAGTGACCATACATTTATTACTAGAAGTATTTTCCAGGTCCAGTTTTAAAATCGATCCTCAAAGACCTTTCCATTTAAAAAATGTGGGTTTCTGATCAATCGTCCAATCGCCCTAAATCCTGCAACCTTTCGTTAAAGACCCGAACGAATCCCTGGCGTTCCATTGACACCGTGAACCCTCCGAATTGGAGCAAACAACAATCCGGAATTTTCGCGGTGAATAAAGACGGCTTCATTACAACATCTTTTGTGGAATCCTGCGAGAACGCACTTTCCTGCTGAAACGACGAAACAGTGTTTCACTCAGGGAGACATCGACCGAGGAAAATCAATACCGCAGCCATGCAGAGTTTGAAACGGATGGAAGCTAGCAGGGTCATGAGTTCACCTCGACTCCAAAGCGGAGGTTCTAAATTTAAACGACCGTAGTTCGTTGCCGGTTGCATGTATTCAATTTACTACTTGCTTCCCTTTATGCACAAAAAAACACCATTTCAAATGCTAATTTGTTATTAACACTTCACTGGATGTTTGTTTGGGAGACGCCGCTGTCTTTGGAACTGCTTAGCAGGAAGTGTGTACTAATAAGAAAGACACATTCTGTGGGCGTTGTGAGATCTACCACCGGGGAGTTATGCGTCGACATGACAAAACGAAGAAAAGCAAGTGGTCGGTTTCGAACTGGCAGACGAACTACTAACTACTTGTTTATTTTGGTGGAGGTACTGCAAAGCTAAACTTTACGAAGACGTATGCGTAATATTTTGAAATCTACAGTGGGTTATTGTTTATGGGACATTGTAATGAGAGGATTAAGAAATAATTAGTTTCGATTTCAAAGCTCGACGTATAGTGGTTTTGCTAGTAATAACACAAATCTCAAAAGAAAAACAGACATCAATACAAAGACGTTCGAAGGACATGCGTCTAAATCGTAGGACGTTCGTTGGATCTAATCGTCTACAAATACTTTTATGACAAAAATAATCAGTTTTAACATCACACGACCCAAGAAAATAATCGATTATTATACTTCAGAGTCATGAGACGTATTCCGCAAAACACGACCACAGCGTAGCTGGAGGGGTGTTTTAAGGATCCAAAAACTTTTTTCTGACGTTTATTAATAATAAATTGTAAACACCACAAAGTATTCTATTATTTTGCAATGAATATAACAACTAAAAACAAAAATAAGAGTCAGAATTTTCTTTCATGTTTTGTTGTGAAAGTTTTCACGACCTCGCAGACAGTACATAATTATAACTATATTGCAGGAAATTACTGTAATGCTAGTTCACGATACCCATTCCAATTTATGCCTATACTTGGAAGGTACTTCTTCTAAAAAAACTAACTTAGCTACATAATAAAAAGCAGGATCAGTTTTAATCATTCTGTCATCAATCTGTTATATTATTATCTCATATTGAAAAAATTATTTAAAAGCCAAGATAACAACCAATATGTGCATGATAAGGTTTTTTATATAATGTTTCGTATCACTGAATAGTCAATTTAAAACTGCAAAAGTAACTTTGCATCCTAATTTGTAGTTTGCATCCAAACATTCCAAATTATTGTTTAACTCAAAACGTCAAAAAACAACCTAGTGCACAAAAACAAATAGCATCAGAAAATAAATCCATTGAGGGTGTGCTGTTGCAAATTCCACTAATTAGATTTTCTTTGTTTCGTATTTTACGTAGATAAAACTGAATTATTAACACAAAGTACCTATTTAAGTTCATCAAGCCATTATTGACGTCAATGGTTGTTTGACCCCCTTTACGGAGAAAAAATATATTCAGCTGTTTACTCACTCTCAGTTTGTCTGGTTAGAAGGTTAAATACGTGCATCATTGTTAAACTCATTGGGCTCAGGTCAGAAGATTTCTCTGCGTTTATAAAGTTTAATAATAAAATTTTCGTGGCACTATTTTAAAATCTTGGTGGTAGACGGACAAATTAAAAACAAATTTAAAAATTGTTGTAACGGCTCTTTTATCTATCATGTGGGTACTGCGATAAAGCTCAACTAATTTTAAAATAGTCCATAATCGATTGTGGAATCGGATGCGGGCTGAAAATACTAGTATAATAAATTCCGTTCTGGGAAGTCTTTTAAACTCGGTAAAATACCTATCGTTTGCCCAATTGACGTTAATAAATCACGAAAGCGTCGTTAAGGCATTGATTTTAAATAAAGGGAACCCTTAGGTCGACACATTTAAAATGGAAATTGAGCAGTAAAATTGTATGTAAATGTCGTGTAACCAAATTAGAAATTCTAATCATAGTCTGTAATGAATTATTAATCGAGCGTGCTTTGATTTAGGTGTGAATTGCGTATACTTGAGTGGATTGCGAATTGACGTTCTTGCGATTTGTTGGTTCACATAAGTCGTATAAAAAACAAACAAAAATTGTACGTAACTAACCTCTCATTTGGAAAAATAGTCAAAGTCGAACCCTGTGAAGGCAGCATCGTTATTGACGCTTTGGTACGAAGGTGTCCTCCAGGTTGGTGGAGGCTGAAGCCGATGTTATTCGCCAGTCGCTGTTACGGTTGTCCAATTCCAAGGACTATGGTAGCCTTTTTGACTAAAACCAAAAGACATATTAGCTATTTTTTAATACTCATTCCACAATTGAACAATATTTTGTAAAAGGTGATTTTGGAAACAAAAGTAATCAATGCTTTGCTCAGGTTACAACCTTGACGCCGTGGGCGACAAGCGCCCAGCTTGACGTCCTAGTAACATAAACAACTATTACATTTGTTTATCAAAAGTTTTAATCGGGAAAAAGCATCTCTCAAACTCTTTGAACTGGTCGGTAGGTATTACGAATTAGATTTTATTTAACGGTAGAGTGGTAATATTGTTGCAACAGCAGTGGAAAATGCAGATGCAACATAATGCAACACTTGCTCATAAAATGGTAATTATACCGCCCATCCATGCGGAACTTCCGATCTCCAATTTGTCCAATCAGTATGTAATTATTATAAAATATTGTTAAAATTATTGTTAGTTAAGAAATATATATTTTGACATGTTTGTGATCATTAAAATCAAAATATTTTAGTGATACCTAATCATGCAATTGACGATCTAAATGCCCATAACAGATGATGACAACGATTGCTCGAAAATTTTGCACAAAACGTAAAGCAAAACCTTTAGATTAGTTTCATTCCAATTACTAAACACCAGTTTATTTTTGTCAATGATTGCATTCTACATTCCTTATGGAACATGGTAAAAACAAAAGCAATTTCCATAGAATCATAATAAATAGTGTGCAGGAAAAGGTCAAGTCGAATGTACTCTTTAATTAAATAATAATGATATCTGAATATGCAAAAAGATTTGTTCATTCTAATAATAACTTTGCGAAAGTGTTCATATAAATGCTTTATCCGTATAAATGATTAATAATAATAGAAGAAAGTTTGCAAATTATTTCTATGTGGACATTTACAAGACCCGTAAATCAGTATAATATATAGGCAAACAACCATATTTTTTATTATACCTGCATCAGAATCGCCGTTTAAAGCACGCCTGAGCGTGCGAATACAGGCGATTAAAGCACGGCGAGCTTTAAAGGTTGTCAAGAAAATATAGGTATCATTATAACTTCATCAAATTTGAAAACTTTTTATATTCCTTCAGGTATGGGTCTTTTGACTTCGATGGTAGTATTTTGGATTCCGCTTGTTCGGCCAATGCTTCTATATTGAGTGAAATCTCGTTTTAAATCATTTTTTCTCGATTTTTGCTGACACGACTAAATGCAATGACAGACGTGGACGCGAGAAAAACGTAAACAATAATTGTCGTAACTAATGGCAATATTATTACGCCATTTCGATTTATCACGACAAAAAATATTTCTAAGTTTTTAGTGCTTAATTTGTTTAAACTATTGCTGGTATAATAAAAAATAGCATAAAGTATTCGTGGATAACTGGTCTTTAAAACACTTGCTCTATTTCGCGCGTGTTTTAAAGACCGTGTTATCCACTCATACTTTAATATATTATTATATTACGCTAAATAATTACAATGACATAATATAAAGGTGTAGAATCGGTTTGGTGGACAGGGATTTTAGATAAAAATAAGTATCCTCAAATATTGTTTATAGGAAAACATAAGAAAAGTTTAATATCTAGTATTAAAAATTATTCATAATATGTAACATATTCTCGAAAACAAATTTATTGTTTCTTCTCGTTTTTTTTTTTTTCATTCAAAAATGCTATCAATAAACTTTTTTATCTAAAATGCCCTCAGTGAAAACCATTGGAAAAATGATTAAACAATTTCGAAACTGTAGGCAGTGTAATTAAGCATTAAGGATTTTGTGGACTGTTGTTTGAAGTGACCTCTGTTAGCTAGAAGAATTTAATATATTAGTCCTCAGTATAAATAAGTTAGGAAAAGTAACTCTTAGGACAAACGTACATACAGGGTAGCGCAAAAGAATGGAAACACCTGAATATCTGAAAAACTGTTAGTCCCATCTAAACCAAATTTTGCAGGTATATAGGGGTAATTTGGTGTAATTTTTTCATAGTTGCACTGTCATTTGTTTTCGAGATACAAAACCAACTTATATTTTTTTAAATAGCAACATAGGGTGAAAATAAACTTTTTGGAAAAAGCATTTTTTCCGAATTTAACGATATGCTATAATAATTCTACTTTTTGGCATTTGTTTGCACAAAAAAATAATATTTTTTTTATAAATTATCAATAGTAATGTCCCGAGTGCATGTCAAATTGTCGATAATATAATTTTCTCGAGTGCGCGAAGCGCACGAGAGGAAATTATGAGACAATTTGACATGCACGAGAGGACATTTTGGCAGACTATTTCCTGAGGAAAAATTAAACGGTACAACTAAACGTAATTCTGTGTTTAAAATTGGTTTATCTTTAAATTTCTAAACGGTTGTTGACGGTCATCATATTTGCACTGAATTGGTATCTTAGGTGATTTATTTATTAACAACAATTTTGTTCGTGAAAAAATAATGTCAAAAATGAGTTCACGTTTTGGGCAGAATTCCGCGCAAGTAATAGACACCGCAGTGGATGAACTAACTCCAGCAAATACGAAAAAATCTAGAGATTCTGCGTGGAGACAGTTTCAACAATTTTGCGATGAAAGGAAATACACTTTGGGCAAGGAAACTTCCGTCTCACAACTGGCCCTAATTCTAAAAGATTTCGCAGTGCTTTCAATATGAGGCGCAATGATGGAGAAGAATATAAAGAAGGTGTTATCAAGACACTTTGGAATACAATAGCGAAGATTTTGCACCAAAAATATTATGAAGAGTTTAACATTATTTTCGATCCATTTAAAGATGTAACGTTTGAATGCGCCAGAACTGCCAGAGATGTGAAAAGAAAACAGTTGCAAATGTGTCCTGTAAAAAGAAAAAAAAGTGCATCTAGCTTATCAGAACAAGAGATTGATCAAATGTGTGTTATTTGGTACGAGACGACTCAGGATGGAATGCAGCGCAAGTTCTTTCATATTGCTTCATATGAACTGGCGTGGAGAGGAGGAGAAGCATCTAATTGTCTTTTGAGTTACTTTGAAGAAGAATTTAACAACTACGGCAACCCTACAGGCCGAATAGCTTATAATCCTATCTTTTCTAAGACAGCCCAAGGAGGAAGTCACCGTTTAACAGAAAAAAGGTGGTTAGTTCAAAACACCATCGATTCTAATAAATGCCCCATAAGGTACCTATTTAAGCATGATATAAAACAAAATTTCATTATAATTTTACAGGTTTTTCAAAATGTTGAAAGAAAAAAGAGGAAAACATATTACTGTCGAACTTCTTTTCTTAACTGTAAACCCATCATGGATGAAAGAAACGTCAAAAGGTTTTTTTTTAAATTGTCCACTAGGATTTCAAAGTGGACAAAACAGACAGCGGAAGCTATAGGAATTGACACAAAAAGAAAAAAAGTGACAAATATCACTCGAACCGTGCCGCTGCAGTTACTCAGCTTGCCAAGGTTGGAATTTCAGAAAATCAAATTATGAAGGTTACCGGACACTCAAATCAGGCTTCAATAAAGAGTTACCTCCAAGTAGATAGTGAGCATCATGAGAAAATTGTACACAAAATGCGAAATGACAGTAGCGAAATAACAATAAGAAGTGATGGAAGCAGCATGGAAACTCCATCATCACCATCTAATAAAGTTTTATATTCAAATTGTGTTTTCCATAATTGTTCTTTTTCTTAAAATATAAAATTAAAACCAAATGATGTTTTAATTAGTACTAGGCGAAAATTTGGCACTATTGCAAATTATCGATAATTGCACTAGTGCACTATTATCGCTGAACTTTGATCGTTATTGGCTAAAAATAAAATATTGCAGCTTTTTGGTTGGCTTAATTTTTTTGAAGGAAATAGTCATTATTATTAAACTCACAGCTGCAAATATGATTATTTGTGCTGTAAGAAAATAAAATGCCATCAAACCTAAAAGTATTACTAAAAAAGTCTGTTTTTTACAATGAATGTTTAAAATGTTGACCATTAATTTCTTGACAAAAATGAATTCTATTAACAAAACTCCCCATCTAAGATAGTTCCTGGTCTTACACAGCTTTTTCCAAATTATGACAGACGAAATGTACCTACCGTAGCAACCTGGTTCCAGCAAGATGGAGCTCCACCCGATTCTAGTCAACAAGTCCGACGTCAGTTAGATGAGGTGTTTCCTGGCAGGTGGATCGGCAGGAGAAGGGCAATTGAATGGCCGGCCAGATCTGCCTCCTGATTTGTCACCAGTTTTTTTTTGTGGGGTGATTTTTTGTGAAAGATTATGTCAGAAGACCACTTGATTTTGAAGATTTAAAGCAACGAATAAGAGAAGAGATTGCTAGCATCACTCCCAACATGTTGCGCAATGTGTTACTAAGTTTTGTTAATAGAATTAATTTTTGTCAACAAATTAATGGTCAACATTTTGAACATTTATTGTAAAAGACAGATTTTTTTAGTAGTACTGTTAGGTTTGATGGCATATTATTTTCTTACAGCACAAATAATCATATTTGCAGCCGTGAGTTTAATAATAATAATAATTTATAAAAAAATATATAATTTTTTTTTGCAGACAAATCCCAAAAAGTAGAATTATTATAGCACACCGTTAAATTCAGAAAAAAATTCTTTTTCCAATAAGGTTATTTTCACCCTATGTTGCTATTTAAAAATAATATATGTTGGTTTTGTATCTCGAAAACAAATGACAGTGCAACTATGAAAAAATTACACCAAGTAGATATTATAGACCCCTATATACCTGCAAAATTTGGTTTAGATGGGACTAACAGTTTTTGAGATATTCAGACGTTTCCATACTTTTGCGCTACCCTGTATAAAGCGTTTAATAAACTGAAAATAAAGAATGACAAACATTTTAATTAGTTAATAATTGAGACGCTTTTATTTTGTCTCCATTTGAGTTGTCAGTCTATTGAATTTTGCTTTGACACACATCATTTTGAAGCAATTCTTTTAATTATATTTTCCTTTTATTACAGAACCGAAAAAAAAGAAATCAAAAATTAGGAATTTAAATTTCAACTAAAATATGAATATTACTATATGTTGAGAAATATTTGCAGCGGCCGTCGCGTCGGCCAGTTGGGAAACCCAAAGGGTCGTAAAACCTTTATCTGACTGGCGGCACTCACGCCCGCCATCAGTAAAAATTCAAGCCTCAATCATCATTCAAAATCAATACAAAACTAAAGCGGGAGACGAAACGTTAAATATCAATCATAAAATATTCGTTAATATACAAGTTCTTTAAATCGCGAGTGTTTTCACTATACAAATTCAAATCAACGGTCCTTCGCGCAACACAATTCTACTTCCAAATCAACTAGACCTTTAGGCCTTTCGAACAAATCTACCCCCAATTCAATAAACTATAAATTCACAATGTGTAATTGTTTATCATGAATTATTATTTCTATAGGCATCATAAAGACATAAAGTTGACTGATTTTTATATAAGAAATTAGTTGTCTAATTAGTACCAACATTTAGAAATTTCATTGACTCCTTTTGACTTTGTGAGAAATTTCCAATTTTTTTACACTTTTGCTGCGAAATACAATTTTGAATTGAAGCCAGAATATTGTTGGACGTACAGAGGACGGTATTTTTGTAGAATTGTGTCCATTTGCACCGTCACCTTTAAGCTCTACTTAGATCTAACGTAAATAAATGGAGTAAATTACAATAGGAACATATTTCGGGGGAAAACTACTCCCATCTTCAGCCCTAATTTTACAAGAGATTATTGATACAATTGATGAATTACAGAAAAGAATGTTTAAATTATCACGATTTTTTGTTTTGGGGAATTGACTATTGAGATTTGGCATATGAAATAAGCATGTTTTTTTATAATTTTTGGTGAAAACCGCAGGTCGCTATCTTTATTCGTTTTTGAGACACAGGATATGCCCTATAACGAATGTTATTAATATATCTAATTAATTGAGGTTAAATTATGGAATTAAGCATCACCTATATATTATCAAACAACCCGTTTATTAAATAAAATATTATGTAAATGAATTTCTTTGTGAAAAAGTATACAAAAACACATGTAAAAGAATTTCAAGGTCGCTCAAGGTCACGTGCAAGGAAAATAAAAAAATATATTTTTAGAAATTCTGAAAAGGTCACTAGTTGTTTCAAATAAGCTTGTCTTACATACTTGCACAAAAAAAACTGCATATGTGTTAAATAATTAACAAGTTAAAAAAAAGAAAACCCCACGTCTTCGTATGAAGACACTGTGAGCGAAAGGGTTAAAGAGTGTTTAAATTATGACGTTATTTTGAAAGTATTAAATTTTACGTTTTGAAAAGGTTAAATGATTTTTAAAAGATTTGGTAAAAAGAACATTTTATACAATGGATCAAGGAGAATCTGGTAAGTTTGATGGAGTGGTAAAAAAGGTGATTGGAAATTGATTGGAAAATTAATATGGTGAATTGAATATAGTGAAGTTATTCTGTTCATTTAAACAAGATCCGTTTTCCAGTTTCAAGGCTTTCCTGCTTATTTCCAAAGTCTCAAGAACAACTAATTTCTTGGTTTTATTGCATTTGTGGTGAAAAACTATGTCTCGTTATTAATTTATGATTGGCGAAAGAAGAAGATGTTGATGGAGGAGGGTCAAGATCTGAAATGTTCTTTAATACGGTCTGAAATTTAGCCACCTGTCTGACCTATGTATAACGACTCACAAGAAGAGCAGTTCAATTTGTATACACCGGATGACTGAAGATGGGAGTAGTTTTCTCCCGAAACATGTTCCTATTGTAATTTACGCCGTTTATTAAAGGATTAAAGTTTGTGGAGTTTGACTTGAATATATTTAAATTTTAATTTAAATTTACTCCACTTTGATTCATCGACATTCTTCCCGTTTACTTAATTTACAATAACTTTAGTTTAAAAACATCTTAACTAAGTCGTTTTTAAAATTTAAACGGTGCAAACGGCTCTAATGTCAATGTTTTGTATCGCATCGCAGTGTTCATCTAAGTTCCTCCGGTTTCTTGTGTTGGTGTGATTGCGAGGGGAAGTGTGAGAAAATTTTCAATCTCGCGCGCCCGCGTACAGCGACACTTGTATCGAGCGATCAAGATAATTTGAGTCATTCATGAATTCGAATCCGTGTGTCTTTCGCGATTGATATGCTTAATAGTGACATCTAAAGTTACGTCATTCAAGAAGTTTAAAAAATAATTTTAAGGTTTCAAAAATTTTGGAAATAAATCTTTAAACAGATGCGAAAAAAAGCAGCCTCCACAGCCTATTTTTTTAATTGTTAATTTCAATTTTTCGCCAGATCTTGGGTATAAATAAAATCCCAGTTCGGTGTAACCTGAACCATTACCATCAAATGTCAAATGAATTTGAAGAATTAACTTAACCTCAAATCTCAGTATCTTGCCGCTTGCGTTGATGATAGAACATCCATTCGGCCATTGGCACAGCAAGTGGACTTTCAACTACAAGCTTTAAAAAAATTTCGCAGATTCAAAATTTCACATTCCATATTCCAGATTTGACATTTCAAATTGAAGATTTTCAATTTCAGATTACAGATTCTAAATTGAACGCTTTACATTCTGTATTCCAAGATTGCAAATTTCGGATTTTACATTCTAGATTTCATATTCCAGATTCCACATTCTTAATTGCAGATTGTCAACTACAAGTTTTAGATTTTGGATTCGCAGATTCAAAATTTCACATACCACATTCCAGATTTGACATTTCAAATTGAAGATTTTCACTTTCAGATTACAGATTCTAAATTGAACGCTTTACATTCTGTATTCCAAGATTGCAAATTTCGGATTTTACATTCTAGATTTCATATTCCAGATTCCACATTCTTGATTGCAGATTATCAACTACAAGTTTTAGATTTTGGATTCGGATTGCAAATTTCGCAGATTCAAAACTTCACATTCCACATTCCAGATTTGACATTTCAAATTGAAGATTTTCAATTTCAGATTACAGATTCTAAATTGAAGGCTTTACATTCTAAATTCCAAGATTGCAAATTTCGGATTTTACATTCTAGATTTCATATTCCAGATTCCACATTCTTGATTGCAGATTGTCAACTACAAGTTTTAGATTTTAGAATCGGATTGTAAATTTCGCAGATTCAAAATTTCACGTTCCACAATCCATATTTGACATTTCAAATTAAAGATTTTCACTTTCAGATTACAGATTCTAAATTGAACGCTTTACATTCTGTATTCCAAGATTGCAAATTTCGGATTTTACATTCTAGATTTCATATTCCAGATTCCACATTCTTGATTGCAGATTATCAACTACAAGTTTTAGATTTTGGATTCGGATTGCAAATTTCGCAGATTCAAAACTTCACATTCCACATTCCAGATTTGACATTTCAAATTGAAGATTTTCAATTTCAGATTACAGATTCTAAATTGAAGGCTTTACATTCTAAATTCCAAGATTGCAAATTTCGGATTTTACATTCTAGATTGCATATTCCAGATTCCACATTCTTGATTGCAGTTTATCAACTACAAGTTTTAGATTTTGGATTCGGATTGCAAATTTCGCAGATTCAAAACTTCACATTCCACATTCCAGATTTGACATTTCAAATTGAAGATTTTCAATTTCAGATTACAGATTCTAAATTGAACGCTTTACATTCTGTATTCCAAGATTGCAAATTTCGGATTTTACATTCTAGATTGCATATTCCAGATTCCACATTCTTGATTGCAGTTTATCAACTACAAGTTTTAGATTTTGGATTCGGATTGCAAATTTCGCAGATTCAAAACTTCACATTCTACATTCCAGATTTGACATTTCAAATTGAAGATTTTCAATTTCAGATTACAGATTCTAAATTGAAGGCTTTACATTCTAAATTCCAAGATTGCAAATTTCGGATTTTACATTCTAGATTTCATATTCCAGATTCCACATTCTTGATTGCAGATTGTCAACTACAAGTTTTAGATTTTAGAATCGGATTGTAAATTTCGCAGATTCAAAATTTCACGTTCCACAATCCATATTTGACATTTCAAATTAAAGATTTTCACTTTCAGATTACAGATTCTAAATTGAACGCTTTACATTCTGTATTCCAAGATTTGCAAATTTCGGATTTTACATTCTAGATTTCATATTCCAGATTCCACATTCTTGATTGCAGATTGTCAACTACAAGTTTTAGATTTTGGATTCGGATTGCAGATTTCGCAGATTGAAAATTTCACATTTCACATTCCAGATTTGACATTTCGAATTGAAGATTTTCAATTTCAGATTACAGATTCTAAATTGAACGCTTTACATTCTGTATTCCAAGATTGCAAATTTCGGATTTTACATTCTAGATTTCATATTCCAGATTCCACATTCTTGATTGCAGATTGTCAACTACAAGTTTTAGATTTTGGATTCGGATTGCAAATTTCGCAGATTGAAAATTTCACATTCCACATTCCATATTTGACATTTGAAATTGAAGATTTTCAATTTCAGATTACATATTCTAAATTGAACGCTTTACATTCTGTATTCCAAGATTACAAATTTCGGATTTTACATTCTAGATTTCATATTCCAGATTCCACATTCTTGATTGCAGATTATCAACTACAAGTTTTAGATTTTGGATTCGGATTGCAAATTTCGCAGATTCAAAACTTCACATTCCACATTCCAGATTTGACATTTCAAATTGAAGATTTTCAATTTCAGATTACAGATTCTAAATTGAAGGCTTTACATTCTAAATTCCAAGATTGCAAATTTCGGATTTTACATTCTAGATTTCATATTCCAGATTCCACATTCTTGATTGCAGATTGTCAACTACAAGTTTTAGGTTTTAGAATCGGATTGTAAATTTCGCAGATTCAAAATTTCACGTTCCACAATCCATATTTGACATTTCAAATTAAAGATTTTCACTTTCAGATTACAGATTCTAAATTGAACGCTTTACATTCTGTATTCCAAGATTTGCAAATTTCGGATTTTACATTCTAGATTTCATATTCCAGATTCCACATTCTTGATTGCAGATTGTCAACTACAAGTTTTAGATTTTGGATTCGGATTGCAGATTTCGCAGATTGAAAATTTCACATTTCACATTCCAGATTTGACATTTCGAATTGAAGATTTTCAATTTCAGATTACAGATTCTAAATTGAACGCTTTACATTCTGTATTCCAAGATTGCAAATTTCGGATTTTACATTCTAGATTGCATATTCCAGATTCCACATTCTTGATTGCAGTTTATCAACTACAAGTTTTAGATTTTGGATTCGGATTGCAAATTTCGCAGATTCAAAACTTCACATTCTACATTCCAGATTTGACATTTCAAATTGAAGATTTTCAATTTCAGATTACAGATTCTAAATTGAAGGCTTTACATTCTAAATTCCAAGATTGCAAATTTCGGATTTTACATTCTAGATTTCATATTCCAGATTCCACATTCTTGATTGCAGATTGTCAACTACAAGTTTTAGATTTTAGAATCGGATTGTAAATTTCGCAGATTCAAAATTTCACGTTCCACAATCCATATTTGACATTTCAAATTAAAGGTTTTCAATTTCAGATTACAGATACTAAATTGAACGCTTCACATTTTGTATTCCAAGATTGCAAATTTAGGATTTTACGTTCTAGATTTCATATTCCAGATTCCACATTCTTAATTGCAGATTGTCAACTACAAGTTTTAGATTTTGGATTCGGATTGCAAATTTCGTAGATTCAAAATTTTACATACCACATTCCAGATTTGACATTTCAAATTGAAGATTTTCAATTTCAGATTGCAGATTCTAAATTGAACGCTTTACATTCTGTACTCCAAGATTGCAAATTTCGGATTTTACGTTCTAGATTTCATATTCCAGATTCCACATTCTTGATTGCAGATTGTCAACTACAAGTTTTAGATTTTGGATTCGGATTGCAAATTTCGCAGATTCAAACTTTTACATGCCACATTCCAGATTTGACATTTCAAATTGAAGATTTTCAATTTCAGATTACAGATTCTAAATTGAACGCTTTACATTCTGTATTCCAAGATCGCAAATTTCGGATTTTACATTCTAGATTTGATATTCCAGATTCCACATTCTTGATTGCAGATTGTCAACTACAAGTTTTAGATTTTGGATTCGGATTGTAAATTTCGCAGATTCAAAATTTCACGTTCCACATTCCAGATTTGACATTTCAAAATAAAGATTTTCAATTTCAGATTACAGATTCTAAATTGAACGCTTTACATTCTGTATTCCAAGATTGCAAATTTCGGATTTTACATTCTACATTTCATATTCCAGATTCCACATTCTTGATTGCAGATTATCAACTACAAGTTTTAGATTTTAGATTCGGATTGCAAATTTCGCAGATTCAAAGTTTCACATGGAACATGTCAAGCAATACTTTAAGATTTAGTTTTATATCCATATATTAACATGTGTACAAGAACTGCATCAAGATGATTTTCCATTAAGGGCTGCATATTGTCAATGGTTCTTGAACACGTTTGACGATGATTTGTTGGAGAAAACGTTCTTTTCAGATGAAGCATGGTTTCATCTAAGTGGATACGTTTTAATGCACAAAATTTTGGAGAATTTGGAGCAGTGAAAAGCCTCATGCTTATGTAGAGGCCCCATTACATCGACAAAAACTTGGTGTTTGGGCAGCAATTAGCCGACGACGTATAATAGGACCAATATTTTTTTGAAGGTAAATCATTAATTATTAGTTATATAACCTTATTTTTTTTAAATCTACGTTCAGGTAACCTAACTGCACTTGCATATCAACAACTGGTTTTGGAAACTTTTATTAACGAACTTCATGATGGCGAATTGGTACTTTACTATTTTCAACAAGATGATTCTACAGCACATTCAGCAAGGACCACAACAGCTATGATACGGGAGTTCTTTGATAACAGGTTTATTAGTCGGAATACAGAAAATATCTGGCCTCCGAAATCTTGTGACCTATTACACCTGCGGACTTTTTTTGTGGCCTTAATTAAAAAATTCTATTTACAGAACGCCTCTTTATAATTTACTAGAATTAAGGCTCAACGAAAAAATTAATGAAATAAATAATAATCCAGATATGTTACGATGTTATTCAAGGTGTTAGACGAAGGGCTCATTTGTGCTTAGACCAAAATGGAGAACAATTTCAGCATTTATTATAACAGTTGAATGAAATAAATGTATTTAAACGTACAGACACGGTGTGGGCGGGTGGCCGTTAGTGAGAGCTGCCACCATAGCACTGATAACACATGTTTGTAAATCATTCCGCTCAATATACGTTTTATTAACTTCCTGAACTTTTATCGTCCTAACAAAAGCAATAATAGTGAAATTTTTGAAGATTGCTTGAGTATTTCAGAAAGAAAAGAAAAGAAGCTAAATTCCACTAGGAATCTCAAAGAATGAGACGGCAGAACCAAGAAAGGAGTAGACAAAACAAAGAAAAGAAATTATAAGGAAGGGATACTAAAAAAGATTAAAGAAAAGGTTATCAACAAAAGCCAGTCTTCTATAAAAACAAAAATGGAAAAATCATGACAAGAGAAGACCAGATCTTTGAAAGATGACCGGAATATTTTAGTGATTTACTAAGAATTAACTTTAAAGAAATTGGAATAATTTGCTGTTTTATTGGTCAGAAAAAGATCAGAACAGTAATAAAAATTCTGTCAAAACTGAATCGCCGCCACCTTGGCGTCTTTAATTCAGGTGCTATTTTATACCTTACTTTATACATAACTTCTTCGTCAATACGTGCAACATGTACTCAACAAAGAGTGTTTGAATACAGACCGCCGATTCGACGTACTGCTTTTGGTTTCAAAATCGATTGTCCCTCACAAAAGAACATTAAAAACGAACAATGCAATGTGGACAGGATGCAAAGTTAAAAAACAGTGGAAAAAGCCGCACAGTATGCCTCATTTATCCACGCTTTGGACAGTGCGGTTCAAAGGAGAATGAATTACGTGCGGCTAACATTTTATTGCCATAATTGGCCCAGTGTGTTGAAAATTACCTTCTCTTCTGCAAAATCGACTCGTGCGACACATGCGTGTTCTTCCTATAGAGCTACAGAGCTTTGTACAGTCTGTACGTTCGGCTCGAAATGTTAATTTTTATTAGTAGGATAGGCCATTCAAGGGCGCAGTAACTCATCCGATCATGCTCTATGATTAAATTCCTTAAGAGGCTTATTAAAAATGGATATGGCATTAAGTTGATTGAGTACTCGTAGATGTCTTTACAGAATGTTGGCTGTGCTTAAACTCGTTAACGACTAATTAACGAAGGATGCTACCATAATTCAAGCGATTCTGAATCGCCGATATTAATCTAATTAAAGAAATCAGAAGCATGAAGAATATTGCTTATTTACAAAGCATGTTGTTTTACGAGTCAATGACATTAATATTGTTGGATTTTAATTTGTCATCATTTGGATCACTTGAAGGCCGCAAAGAACCGATTTAATAAATAGCTAGTCACCACTATCTATTATAGGCTTCCAAGAGCTTTTAAGTGTACTTTTTGCTCAAAAAAGGATGCTGTTTCTTGTAATTTAATTAAACTTCTCTGGTAGAATCACGTGTCATATAAAAAAAGGGTATAAGTTGACGTAACAATCAATCGATCATTGTTTTATATTTATAAATTAAAGATAGGTACTTGGATGTACGAAAAGGTCATTTCGAACTACGTTATTCCGGGGATACTCTCACTTAATCAATTGCTACTTAAAAGTAGTAATTACTTCAAGGAAGCGGACAATTAAGTCACACTACAACCGTTAGGCATATTTCTTGATATGATTGTATGGCAACGAGAAAATATTACATGTAAGCGTTTCTTATCCGAACGATATAATTTTTTAATTGAAAACGTTGAAATGGGTGTCCATTTAATGATAACCCAAATATTATTTATCTTCAATTCGTAGTGGAAAACTAGTTTTTAATTACACTGACGGTGATGAAAAAGTAGATGCTTATTACTGTGTGTTACGTACGTGCGGCTTGCAGATTACAAAATAGAAAATAACAATAAACTCGCTTTTTAAAGGTCATTAAATTATTTCAAGCCACATTGTGAATTTCAATTGTGTACCGACCTACTCCTAAAATACCACTACGAATTTATTCAAATTAACATCTCTTTGATTGACATTTACACCTCGAAACAAGAATTAATTTCAATCATCATTTTGCTCCTAAATTCAAAAATATCTCCACAATAAAATAAATTATCTTGGCATTTTTATCGATTTTATTATAGACGTCAGATCAGCGCCGGTCGTCTATCGATTTTATCACCAACCGTCAATGCGATTTATGGAAGTAAACAAACTTTATTTTAATATATAACACATTTAATTTAACAAGTAATAAGTAAATTTCTCTCTGTTTACTGTCTCATAATAAAATGCGATAAGTTATAATATCTCAATTTTTTTATTATAAATTTTTACGACTGGCGATAAAAGTCTGTATGCACCACGTCTGGAAAGTGTCTTTATCGAACTCGCCTGGTACTCGATCGCTCGCTCGCTTTGCCCCCTCGGCCCCTAATCTCAAACTCGTTGGATAAAGAACCACTTTACTGATTTGGAACATAAATAAGTATTATTTTGAAAATTTAAGTTTGAATTTTTAATGTACAGCTATGTAGTGTCAAAATTTCAAGGCTGGTATTTGCCCCAATGTAAATTAACATGGGGTCAAAAATTTGACATGGGATTCTCTATGGTCAGCAAAAAAAAAACACAGGGTGTTCATAACTTCCTATGCAAAATTACAGCGAATAGTTTTAGGTTTTCAATTAGTCAGTAGACAAACATAAAGTCGTGAAGGTGGTCTTGTAATTTCATTCCAGTGTACAAAGTTGCGTTAATTGTTTACATGATTAATTTAGCAATTTCGCTTTTCGTGATGCCTAGATATTAGAAACGAACAATTCGGACTGAAAAGTGAAGACTCGAAGAGTCGTAAATTGAATTACATTTATCATAAATAGCGTTCTCAACATGCAATAGCTCTTACTAATCGTCGAAAACCTTCCACTTCAACACACTTTAAGTTTCGCGATAAAATCACAATAGAAATGCAAATTTGTTATGTTGAGTGTATTTAGCACATAAATTTGAATAATGCAATATGATAGTCCCGATAAGCACGAACGCTACTAATATGATTACGCTGCATTTTCAGCACACGTATACTTTAAAGATGTCTTTGAGCTATATAGAGAACTTATTGCATTATTTTCAACACCTGAGTAGCGGAGAGGCGACCTGTGTGCATAATATGCAAACTAAAACGTGCTTAATAATAATCTTGTAAATGCAGCGTGATGATTAACACGATCAATTAGCGGCAGATAATTACATTTCCTTCATTTCTCATCATTGGAAAACAGCCATACCACCCACCTACCGGCTGTGAAAGTAATCGGAGCATGAACGTTCACACATGGGACAAATGTTAAAAATTGTTGAAATATCACCTTAAGTCAATACTCAAACAGAAGTGACTTCATGATTCAAACCACAAGAGGTTTCATAAGAGGTCGTCAAGATTTATTCAGCATATTTCCTTGCACGTGCGATGTGTGGCGTTATTATTTCCGGAATGACACACATCAATCATTTAAATTGATTTGGCAAACTTTTAATTAAAAATTTTATAGAAGTCAACAAAGTTTTAAAATGGTTCTAAAGTGCAATTGGGCTGATGCATGGTGCCCCAATAGAATCGACAGTATTGATTTGATAATAAAATTTAAACTATTGGTAGTAAGATTCTTAATTTAACTATTACCTGTCGAAAAAGAAGATGCATGCTGTGATATCGTCGTAATTATTAATACAAGTCTTCATGTTTTTCGTCTTTTGATGAACTATAAAAGGGGATTATGACCAAGAGTTAGATATTAATAAGTCAGATAGTTGAGGAGCTTATATTCTCAAAACCTCACATCTCCACGTATGGACCAAAATGAGTTAACAGTTAATTTCGGCTCGACTGCTTGAACCAGAAGTATTTTGGGACCTCTCTTGTGGTACAAAAAATATTATGAGGTATAAGATATTATTACCTACGAAGCTCAACTAACATGTGCTAACAAATTCTCTGTTAATAATAACGATAATGCCTGCAGGACTTTGCAGTAAATCAATAAAGGAAAGCAAAAACTACTGTTGCTACTCCTTTATTATCTTTCTTATTATAGAAACGACCTTGTATGCAGACTGTTCGACAAAGATTGTTTTCAGAAAACTTGAAGAAAAGAATTTAAGGCTTATTAAATACAACATCTCATGTTTTCCAATAAATTTGTTTTTGGACAGTCCGCGAAACAATATAAAAGTAAAAACAAATGTAATTTTATTTTAATTAAGGATGGGATACGTTTTTCCAGATTTTTCTCCAGAACTTCCCGTTTCTTTTTGTCAATTGAAAACATTCAATTTAGTATGTATTTCCATCCCGGGAGCACAACAAACAAATTAAAAAAAAAGAGAATCTTACAATATAGTAATTTGTGTACCTAGGCCGTAAAAGTTTTTTTGGACGCATCTGCTGTTTGTGGCCGAGGCATAAGCCGAGGACACAATGCAGATAAGGCCAAAAAAGCACTTTTGGCGGAGGTGCACACGACGTTTTTTAGGCGATGATCACAAAAAAATTCAAAAATTTGGTTATAATTTTCTTTTAGGCGAAGATTACCAAAAAAGTGTTTGTATGGCCCCTTTTTTGGAACCGTAAAGTTTTACTTTTTTGTACACATCTTCAATTCTGACAGATCAGTCCCAAAAAAGTAGAGTTTGACAAAAAAGTTAAACTTAAACAAAATCACCTTTTTGTAACCATCGCATAAAAAAATTATTATGGTTTTTACAGTTATAAGAATTTTCCGACTTTCCTTTGTAATTGTCTCGAATTTTATTTTCCAGAACCATAGCGGACAACACAAAAAAAGAATAAATTGTCACTGCTCAAAACTAAAACTGTCGCTGGGCTAATCTGAAGATTGAAAGAGTGATAATCCATTTTCACTTGAAGTGGACTATTTCAATTTTCGAACTTAAGAAAGTTAAAAAGTCGAAATCCACATTTATTGTTTCGTTAAAAGGTACATGTTACGAGGGAATCCAACTTTCTTAACTTCGAGAATCTGAAGATTGCCTGAAAATTTTATCAAAATCGGTCCAGCCGTTTTGGAGTCCATAGGGAACATACATACATAGATACATACACACATCGATTTTTATATATACATAATATGTATATACATAGATTGTAAAATCATGATTGACATTTTTATTGGAACAAAATGGAATATAAATTTTAATTAAATATTCGATATTATAGGCACACTATTTTTTCAAAATTCATTGGTACTTCAAATATGTACAGTCGGGAGCAAAAAATATATCTACTTATGACAAGCTTAACCTCAAAATGATTTTGACGACCAAGATTTAATGCTTGCGACTGTACCTAATTGGGTTTATGAAAATAATATCTAGAAGAATAAATAATAATAATATAATAAATTTAAACCGATTTGAACGAGTGATATATCAAATGAAAGACATTATTATCCATTTTTTTTTATAAACAACTGTCAAAATATGGTCATGTTGGTATAAACAACATTAATTTTTGTTTATTCCGTCGTTTAACATTTTGACATGCACCATGAAACCATTATAAACCGTCAACGTGACGTCTATGAACATAACCTCAATAGTGTCTGCTATACAGCTCGGTCCGAATCCGAAAGGACATACTTTTAGATGATACAGCCTACTCTTTAATTGCATTTTGACAATGGCAATTGTTTACAAAAAAAAAAAAATTGATACATAGTAGGTATAAGAAAAATTGCTGATTGAACTGTCAGTGTCATTACCTTATGCGGTCAGCGGCAGTACTTACAGTGATTTTATTTTTTTTCTAAGACATATTCCTTGTTTGCAAACTTCCTTCTAACAATATAAAATCAAACTTTTAACTCTTATACTCTACTATTGTTTTATAAACGCAATAATTGACAACTTATTCATAGCTTACTTGATCATATCTGGTGGCTTATTTCGGGAATAAAAAATATATTCTTAATATTTAAATTTTATTATTAAAAATTAATTCAGCTATTTCCATTCCGGGAACATAACAAACAAATCAAAAAAAGAGAATCAACCAAATATGTAGTTCCTATAGTCAGTTTGAGACTGCATACAAAAATTATTATGATTTTTGCAGTTTGTCCAAATTTTCCGACTTTCCTTTGTAATTGTCCTGAAATTTATTTTCCTGAAAAATTTTCCAGGACCATAACGAACAACACAAAAAAAAAGAACAAACTGATGAGTGACATTTAAAACTTTCGAAAAAACTCGATTGCTTTCTTCGTTTTCATACGATCGCTACCAAACTTTACAGAATCACCCGCTGGGCTAATCTGAAGATTGCCTGAAAATTTCATCAAAATCGGTCCAGCCGTTTTGGACTCCATAGGGAACATATACATACATAAAGTGCGAGGCACGATAATAATAATCTAACACCTATAAAACCGGGGCCCATTGCCTCAAATTAGATGCACAATGAGAAAGGTTCAGGGTTGTAAATCAACAGGAAGCGGCAACGTCTTTGAGTTGCTTGTTTATTGGTGGATCAAACAGAACGAACTCAAAATTTCTGGGCCACAATTTATTTTTATAGCAATACACATTTAACTGAAATTTGACCTGTGATGTGATTATTATTTTTTCATTTTATAAATTGGATGCGTATGATAGTTTCGGTGTAAAACGTTTTGAACACAATTTTCAAGTACGGTCCTGGCTTTCAAAAAAGCTCTAGGAGTGAGAAACACTTCGGCCACGGAAATTTATGGCTAGGTTTAGTCCTCCATTGTTAAGATAATTGTGGGCAATAGACCTCGTTTTATGGGTGTTAGATTATCGTGCACGTTATTATACATACATACCTACACACATCGATTTTTATATACATAATGTATATAGATTGTAAAATCATGATTGACATTTTTATTGGAACAAAATGGAATAGAAATTTTAATTAAATAGTCGATTTTATGTACAGTCGGGAGCAAAAAAAAAGATCTACTTATAGCAAACTTAAGTAGTGATTTTGACGACCAAGATTTAATGCTCGCGACTGTACCTAATTGGGTTTATAAAAATAATATCTAGAAGAATAAATAAACAGTGGACAACAGAAAAAGTAATATATCCTGGTGTGCCATGAGCGATTGAAATGGATTTTTAAGCATTAAATTAGGATACACAATTACATGGTGACTGATAAAAAATCTTTCATGTTGTGTCTTGTTTAATTTTAACCCGATTTGAAGGAGTGATACATCAAATGAAAGCCATTATTATAATCTTTTTTTTATAAACAATTGTTAAAATGTGGTTATGTTGGTATAAACAACAGTAATTTTTGGTTGGTCACATTGAATGACACATTCTGACATGCACGATGAAACCTTGATAAACCGTCAACTTGACTATAAACATAACCTCAATAGTGTCTGCTATACAGCTCGGTCCGAGAGGACATATTTTTAGATGATACAGCCTGCCCTTTAATTGCATTTTGACACTGACAATTGGTTATAAAAAAAATGGATAGTAGGTATAAGAAAAATTGCTGATAGAACTGTCAGTGTCATTACCTTCTGCGGTCAGCGGCAGCACTTACAGTGATTTTATTTTTTTCGAAGACATCATACTCCTTGTTTGCAAACTTCCTTCTAACAATATAAAATCAAACTTTTAACTCTTATACTCTACTATTTTTTTCTAAACGCAATAATTGACAACTATTCATGGCTTACTTGATCATTTCTGGTGGCTTATTTCGGGAATAAAAAATATATTCTTAATATTTCAGTTTTATTATTTATTACTTTTTAAGTAGTTTTTTTGTATTCAGAAAAAAATCTCTAAGAATCACTAAAAAAATATATACGGTGCAATTTGAAAAAAGAAAACTGTCACTTTCGATAAAACTCGATTGCTTTTTTGGTTTTCATACGATCTCGCTATCAGCCTTTACAGGATCACCCGCTGGGTTAATCTGAAGATTGAAAGAGTGATAATCCATTTTCACTTGAAGTGATGGACCGTTTCAATTTTCAAACTTAAGAAATATGGTTCATGGTATATGGGGGTGGATTCCCTCGTAACATGTACCTTTTAACGAAACAATAAATGTGGATTTCGACTCTTTAACTTTCTTAACTTCGAGAATCTGAAGATTGCCTGAAAATTTCATCAAAATCGGTGCAGCCGTTTTGGAGTCCATAGGGAACATACATACATAGATACATACACACGATTTTTATATAATACATAATATGTATATAGATTGTAAAATCATGATTGACATTTTTATTGGAACAAAATGAAAAAAAATTAATTAAATATTTGATATTATAGGCACAGTATTTTTTAAAAATTCATTGGTACTTCAAATATGTACAGTCGGGAGCAAAAAAAAAATCTATTTATGACAAGCTTAACCTCAAAATTATTTTGAGGACCAAGAATTAATGCTCGCGACTGTACCTAATTGGGTTTATAAAAATAATATCTAGAAGAATAAATAATAATAATATAATAAATTTAAACAGATTTGAAGGAGTGATACATCAAATGAAAGACATTATTATCCTTTTTTATATAAACAATTGTCAAAATGTGGTCATGTTGGTATAAACAACAGTAATTTTTGGTTGGTCACATTGAAGGTCACACTCTGACGTTTATTCCGTCGTTTAACATGGTGACATGCACGATGAAACCATAATAAACCGTCAACTTGACATCTATGAACATAACCTCAATAGTGTCTGCTATACAGCTCGGTCCAAAAGGACATATTTTTAGATGATATAGCCTGCTCTTTAATTGCATTTTGACACTGACAGTTGTTCACAAAAAAAAAATGGATACATAGTAGGTATAAGAAAAAATGCTGATAGAACTGTCAGTGTCATTACCTTCAGCGGTCCTGGCAGTACTTACAGTGATTTTATTTTTTTCGAAGACATCATACTCCTTGTTTGCAAACTTCCTTCTAACCATATAAAATCAAACTTTTAACTCTCATACTCTACTATTTCTTAATAAACGCAATAAATGACAACTATTCATGGCTTACTTGATCATTTCTGGTGGCTTATTTCGGGAATAAAAAATATATGTATTCTTAATATTTAAATTTTATTATTTATTACTTTTATAGTTCGACAGTCAGAATTTTCAAATTTTCGCTTGTGTGAACACTCTTCTGTCAAGTAAAAATAAAATGTCAGATAAACGTCACACCATTTTTATGAATTTTAAGCAATTTAAAGACTTGCCAAGGTGGTGTCGAACTTTAAAACGTTGTATTACACTCGTTCCTGTGTAAATTGGGTGCTTTCCGGCACTAGGGTTTTAAAAAAGCACGAGTGAAACGAGTGCTTTTTTAAAACCCTAGTGCCGGAAAGCACCCAATTTACACAGGAACTCGTATAATAATATACTATTTAAAGTAGTTTTTTTTTGTATTCAGAAAAAATCTATAAGAATCACTAAAAAAATATATACAAAAATATATGTTTGAAAAAATAAAACTCACTTTCGATAAAACTCGATTGCTTTTTTAGTTTTCATACGATCTCGCTATCAAACTTTACAGGATCACCCGCTGGGCTAATCTGAAGATTGAAAGAGTGATAATAATCCATTGAAAGACATTGTTATCAATTTTTTTTTATAAACAATTGTCAAAATGTGGTCATGTTGGTATAAACAACAGTAATTTTTGGTTGGTCACATTGAATGTCACATTCTGACGTTTATTCCGTCGTCTAACATGGTGACATGCACGATGAAACCATGATAAACCGTCAACTTGACATCTATGAACATAACCTCAATAGTGTCTGCTATACAGCTCGGTCCGAAAGGACATATTTTTAGATTATACAGCCTGCTCTTTAATTGCATTTTGACACTGACAATTGTTTAAAAAAAATGGATAGTAGGTATAAGAAATATTGCTGATAGAACTGTCAGTGTCATTACCTTCTGCGGTCAGCGGCAGTACTTATAGTGATTTTTTATTTTTTTTTTTGAAGACATCATACTCCTTGTTTGCAAACTTCCTTCTAACAATATAAAATCAAACTTTTAACTCTCATAATCTACTATTTTTTTTATAAACGCAATAATTGAATTCATGGCTTACTTGATCATTTGTCGTGGCTAATTTCCGGAATAAAAAATATATTCTTAATATTTAAATGTTATTATTTATTACTTTTTAAAGCAGTGTTTTTTGTATTCAGAAAAAAATCTCTATAAGAATCACTAGAAAAATATATACAGTACAATTTGAAAAAGTAAAGTGTCATCTGGCAAATCGATTTAATAATAAACAAAATAAAATTTAGTAATTATTATACCGGTTATTTATAAATAAATTGTAAACAAACTTACTTTCCGAAGAGCGGATGCCAGAGGTGCTTGTGTGCATCCTGCATTTCCTCGACGCTCGCGGTCGTGCTGCCAACTTCAGGAATGTCATCGTGCTTTATTAATTTTGAAGTGTTCGCTGGATCGACGAGATGTTGTCTAACTTTCAGCTTAGCTGCCGGTGCCGTTGAACCAGAAAGATCAATCGGCTGTGTGTGATGTTTGGAAAAGTCGCCGTTTGAAGGCGACTTCTCCTTTTGCTCGCTGGAAGTGGGCTTGTGATA
Source organism: Diaperis boleti (assembly GCA_963583935.1). Taxonomy (NCBI): domain Eukaryota; kingdom Metazoa; phylum Arthropoda; class Insecta; order Coleoptera; family Tenebrionidae; genus Diaperis; species Diaperis boleti. Next base: position 20,971,365 of record OY757249.1, read on the forward strand.
CGAAACACTGGCGAACGATTTACAAGCGACCTTCTGTTTCTGTTTCTCTTCGGCTCTTTGGTGATAGAATCCCAAGTAGTTCCGTGTAGAATCGAATTTCTGCTTGGGCAAGTATGAATGTGAGGACGACTTCTGGGAGCTAACCGCACTTTTTTGACCGAAATGCGAGTTGTTGTAGTGAGGTATCTGCAGATTCTGCTTTGAACTGTTAGACTGATGATACGAATTCGGCATGTTGATGAACGAATTGGAAAACGAAGTGTGCCCGTTGGTTCCTGCAGGGTAGAAATTGTTGGGGATGTTCGGTTTGTTCATTAAAGTCGGGTGTTTGTGGTTGTTTACGTTCGTAGTTTTCGCCGATGCAGGGAAGTTTAACTTGTCCAAATAATCCCTGAACGAATTCTTCGGATTTAGGCCCTCGAAGGGAAGCTTAGGCCGCAACATGTTCGCCTGCATCATGGCTTCCTGCCACATTGATAATTCGAGAGCATTGTAGTTCAATTGGGGTTGTTGCATCGGAAAATTGACCGGAGGCGGAAATCTACCACCCAGATGATTTAACTCAGGAAGTTGACCTGGATACATGGGTAGTGAGTTAGATAACATTTTCATTATTTCGGTGTTGTTACCGAACGACATTGCTTCTAATTGGTTTAAATATGGCAGCCAGATCATTTGATTGAAAGCCGCCGTCGTGGCGGCATCAATGTCGTTCGCGAGTTCTGTGAAACCACCCTTGGACTGACCTTCTCTCGTTGAAGCGGTCTGTTTATTGACTGAATCGTCGAGAGCTTTACTCTTTTTCGAAGAATTATCTTTGCTCGTTTCTGAAGTTTTTTCTGGATGTTTAGAGGGCTTCTCTTGACTTTTCTCAATGGAACTTTTAATATCTTTCAAATTTAACGATTGATTTTGCTTGAGTATTATAGTCTCCAATTGTTGTAGGGTAATTACAAGAATATCTGGATCCTGCAGCAAATGTGGAAAAGCTAAGGCTTCCGGCAATCTCAACTCGGGTCTTTGCTTTAGTAATCGCGGAATTTCACGTCCTGGTTGCGAGATAATCTGACTCAATCTCTCTTTAGGTACCAACATCGGATCGGGAACATTTAAATTCGTATCGCATATCATTTCTCTTAATTGCGTTAAAGGATCAGGCCCTAAATCAGTCTTTAAAAGTTCAAGTAATCTCGGAGTTTCAGGTGCGTTCGATTTTTCCGCTAATTTTGTTGCAACCCCTGACTTGACAATCTCTAGGTCCAACAGATTCTTTAAAGTTAAGTCATCGTTTTTGAATTTTTTGTTGGGAGGTTCTGATGTACAGTTCTTTACTTCTTCTGAACACGTTACTGTGGGACTAGCTGATTTTCGACATTTCCCTAAATCGAGAGGTTCTTTTTGTTTAATAATGGTCACTTCGGAATTTAGAGCTATTTTCTGGGAAGTGGTCGTCAGCAAAGACTCAAGAAATACTGATTTGTTCTTACAATTATTGTTGGCACTAGTTGAGACGATATCTGGCGAAGGTGGTACAGCTGGAATTCCGCTGGGTTGCGGCGACTGAATGGCTTCCGAATTTTGCGATGGTGGTCTAGGTGATGACGATCTGACAGGTGATGAAGTACTTTTAGGAACGCTCAAATCGGTAGGCTGATCCGCTTCTTCCGATGCGACATTGTTACATTCATTATTGTCGTCATATTTTGTTTTTATCGATAAATCTGTAGGTTCGTCTTCGTTAGTTGTAGACGATTCCACCATGTTTTCCGGAGATTCGTCGATTTTAGGATCTTCCGAAGTTTTAGTTTCTTGGAAGAATTTTTCCAATTCGTCATCAGGTACCGATTTGTAATTGTTTTCATTGATATCACTCGAAAAACATTCCGCTTCTTTGATGCCTTCCATTTTAGTTTGGTAATTTGACGTGCAAGAATTGAGTACCTCTGCAATCTCAGAGCATTCGGGACTTCTGAGTGATTGTTCTAGCCTGCTGAGAATGTCATCCATCGCCAAGTTGTTATCATCTTCTTCTGTATAATCGCAGTCTTCCGTTTTAGTTACTTCTTGGTCATGATTTTCAAAATCAGTCGAATTTTCTGTCTTGTCCGATTTCGAACAGGACTCGATGAGGCTACTGAGTTGTTCTATATTGTTGATAAATTCCTTTTGATCTTCGTCGATCTCCTGGTTGTCTTCATCTGAGGTTTTGTTTTCCCAGTGACCGGATTGCATGTGCTGGTTGAATTCAAATTCGGCCACGGCAAGTAAATTATCTAAGGGGCTTACGTCACAGAGTTTAGCGGCACTGCACTTTTCCGGCTGAGTCTGCGCACAATCGGTTACGGTAGTGTTTACATTCTGTTCAGTGACGGGGCTCGGACACTTTTGGGGGACGTGAATTTTATGGGACGGCAGAAGAGACTCGACATCGTTATGCACCGGGGACGGCCACGTCGGAGACGACGAGTTGGGCCGGTCGTCGTCCGAATCTTGGATGTCTACGTCCACCTGCACGGCGGTAGATTTCTGCCTGACCTTGCTTTTTCGCGACTTGCGGTGGCGGTGATGATGATGGTGGCGGCTATCAACCGCCTCCCTCAGCGGCGCCAGCGTCTCCGTGCGGGGGATGGCGCGCCAGCCTTGGGCCGTCTTGGTCAGGAGGATGCGGTTCCGCTTGTCGTAATCTTCGCATTTCACGTCCACGATGCGTGTGTCTTCTTGACGCACCCACACAAAAATGGGGTTAACTCGCGGCGGTCTCTCCGGAGAGGGTGTCGGTGACCTGGGGATGCTGTGTTTGCTGCGCGACCGTGTCCTGGCGACGGGTTTGCGGTGCTCGCGTCGTCTGTCTGATTTACGGTGGCGCTCCGACCTCGCTTTCCGGGACTGCGGCGGCGGCGGCTGAGGGGCGGCGCTGGGACCACGTGACTGCGCGTTATCGATCGGTTCGCAAGGTTGGCGCCCCGGCCGCCGCGAGCGCTGCTCGCCCATAACCTCGTCACAGCGAGGGGCACACTCCCGACGCGCCCCGATGCTGGGGCTCTTCAATAGCGCTATGGGGATGAGGTCCGGAACGGGAGGCAAAGACCCGTTGCTCATCTCACCGACCCGCGCTCGCACATCCGCACGATCACCTCCGCGCCCCCATGGCCCCCCTTGCCCTCACGCGCACCATCACTTGACAACACACACACGTCGTCGTCGAGAAAACAGCACTGACCACGGCGCAAAACTACATGAACGACATGCACTACTCACTTCTCTTTACGCTCGAACTAAACACGGCAAGTGTTCTTACACCACTATGAGAATTCGTACGAGAACTGCCGAACGATCAACGAACTTGATCGAAAAAAGGTTCATGACGTCAACTTAGTTAGGGGTTTAGAAATTTACTTACAGTTTGTTGGCCCGGAGGCGGAGTGACCGCTGAAAGGAACGCCTTCGTCGCCGTAGTATTGCGCACTGGTTTTGGCACCACCCGGTATTGGGATCCTCTGGCGGTGGTGAACGTTACTAACACCTAAGAAGTTGTAACCTTGACTTGCTACATCGCGGTTGGCCGAGCACTTGAGGGGGTGTAACTAGAATTCATAAAGCTATTCACTCGTCTTTTAACTGCATTCCAAAGTCTTGTTCAGCAATACGCTTACAAATTCAAACAATTGAAAAGTGGAAAAATGTCTTCCAACTTTACGGTCACAATTATGTAATGACACGTTACTACACATTACAGCTACATTAACTGTACCCATTTTAATGCAGAAAGAATTACTTACATACGTATGAATGCCTCAGATTTTTTACTTATCAAAACTTCACATACGTAGGTCGTAATTGCTCCCATTAATTTTGATTCTGTTAACAGTTTGCACCCTATATTTTAATTGGTTATGAACTATTGTGTGTTTTTGAGTCTAACTGTATTTTTGTATTTTTTAACTATAGTCGCCTAAATAAATTTGACCGGCATTTAATAGGAGACAATAAAATATGTAGCAACCAAAAAGAACAATAACAGTGACAGTGTAAACGATAATTGTAAATCACAAGGTTCTAAAATAACATTTTTATCATTTTATGAATTTAAAATAGTTTAAACGAATAGTAGGGTAGAATCGGATGGCGAGGCACAACCGGACGGCTTTTTTATTTTTTTCTTCTCTTCGGAAATATCACTTTGTGGTCTACACCACGCAGTTGTAGAAAACACGACGTTGTTATTTCATCTCCGAATTGAGTGAATACTAAAAAGAACGTCGATATCTTTTTCTTGAACAATTTTGAGCACGTGCTGTCTGAGCATAACCATCGGGGCAAAACCGGATAATATTAGAACTGCCTATAAGGGCGTAATTTTTTTTTTTTGAGACATGGAAAAATAATAAAATGTCAAGAAACTAAAGAAAGAAACAAGCAGGTTGGATGAAGGTAGAGATGAAGCCGCAATCGATTCAGACATCGCTTGCATCTAGGAAGGAATATGTTAAACAATATAAAGTAAAATAACTATAATGAGATATGCTAAGAATGGGTATAATAGAGCCATCAATTATTGAAAGTTCAGGTCCCGAAAACACACTGTTCTGAAAAGTTTCATTATCGCACAGCAACATCTTTCTAATACTTAATTTCGATATTGGTATGTATTTTTAAAGTCAAATGTCGACTTACCTCGTTTGCAAACATCCTTCTCACAAAATCACCTTTTATTTAAGTCTCATATATAGATACATATTATACCTTCTTTTTTGTAGAATTGCTATACAGCCGATCCACACGAAGAGGTAAAAATTGAAGGTAACGCAGGCAGTGGGCTATTATCTATTAGGTACTACTTTTATTAAAACATTAAGTTTGCGCGTAACCATCACAGAATGTTTCCCGTCTACCCACTAAACGTAAATGACACAATCATGTGGATGGACCTTTACCCTTTGCCGAGAACTTCCAAAGAAGAATAAACCGCAAACAACTTTGAACAGTCTGTCAGACTCGAGCAGCTTTGCTAGTTATTTTTAAAATAGCTAGTTGAACTAACTTTTAACTAGAGTTCAAATTATGCATTTTTTGTTTTGTTTTTGCACTTTTAGTTGCTCGGCCCACCGTTACAATGACCACTTTTATTATAGGAGTTTAGTAGTAGTAGGAGAAAAAAAATCACTATATAGGTACCACCGAGAGCAGAAAGTACTGGGGCACCGGTAAACACTATATAGTATAACACTTTCAATACTTGACATACGCAAGTGCTAATTGTCACTATATTGTCAAAACCCTGAGTTATTTATACACAATAGCTGTCACTTTTGACAGTTCATATAAATATGTAGGCAAAGGACCAAATTAATCAGCTCAAAATTCCGCCGTTTTTTGATTTTGCACTTATAATTTGTTGCTTATACTTAGTTGCTCGGCCTACCGGTACAATTAACACTTTTGGTACAAGTTTAGTAGGAGTAGGAGAAAAAAAATTACTAGGTACCACCGAGAGCAGAAAGTACTGGGGCAGCGGTAAACACTATATAGTATATAACACTTTCAATACTTGACATGTGCTTGACATACGCAAGTGCCAATTGTCACTATATTGTCAAAACCCTGAGTTATTTATAAACAATAGCTGTCACTTTTGACAATTCATATAAATGGTCAAATCAATTAATCAGTTCAAAATTTCCCCGTCACAGTAATATTTTCTGCTCTTTATAACTAAAATAAGAATTGCACACTCGTACCTCTCATTAACAACCGGAACTCTCTTCCCTGGTTGTTTAAATAATCATTTGTTATTGTTTATTGAAAGACCGACAGTGATGAAATACGAAAAACAAACATGAGCTAAATCCCATTATTGTAAGTATTTAATGTGACAAGGGTCGTTATCTGAGTCTCCCGTAACGTAATGCAACTGGGGTGGGCCATGTGCGGGTCTCGTGCCAGGACCGCAAGTAATTGCCTGTGGTGGCGATAATTGACATATTGACTATGTCAGTGACAAGTGCCGTTCCGCGAGGGGAACACATTCTTATCGTAATGACATTTTATCAACAACAACAATGCCACGTGTTTTATCGTTCACGTTCACTCACCTTTTCACGTAAGTCATTCGGTAAATGTTAAACAAATTGATGTATAGGTACCAAAATCTTTATTAATAATTTATGTTCTATATTTATCGTGTTATAATTATAGGTTCAAGAAAACGTTGTATCAATTGAAATTTTAAATAGGTATCTATTTATATAATATACAGTGTGGAAATTAAGTAAGGAATAAATTCAGTAACTCCGTTAGTATTTGCACTTAGAAATAAAACTTAAAAAGCATGTGGTAGGGTTAATTATAGCGCATCCGAGGAACGTATACTAATTTTTTTCATTGTTTTTTTTTGACAATTATGATGTCATCAACATTTTTTTTTAATGGCAACCTATGTTTTTTATTTTACATTCGCATAGAGTTTTTTATTCTGTTTATTCCTTACTTAATTTCCAAACTGTATATTATTGCGAGTACAATAAAATTGTTTTTCTACTTTGGTGTCATAATTGAGTTTTTGGGAAACTAAAAGTAGTGTCACAAAGAAACTTTTTGTGAAACTGCTTTTGGTTTTTTTATTTGATACGTATTATACGTTGGTATTGAGCATTTCTAACCAACTCCTGCCGAACTCAAGCCAATTGTCAACTTTTCAGATAAAAAAAAAACATAACTACAAACACAACCAGTACTACCTAATCCTAAATATCCCTAAATATTTAAAAAAGCATAATTTTAACATTTTCATAAAACGAAGAGCTCCAAAGAAGAAAAAATAGTATACATATTACACTCGTTTAACAAGGCATTGTGACATTCTTTCTGTTGGGGCAGTTCTCTCGCTGCCCAGCCTCCTCTAACCAGGTTTATTTTTGAACGCTCGTTATTTATGAAGTCACAAAATCGCTTGTTTTTCGTCAGAATATAGATCTTTTCCATGTTCCTATTTAATCTAGTCAAATAAAGCGGAAAAAAGCTAATCCTCGGTCGGGAAAGGTGAAAATTTCTTTGTTTTGACGTTATAAAGAAGTACTCAAATCTCGTGTCCGCCACTCAAGGTATCAATAATGTTAAACGAGAAGATATATTTTTTTGCAAACATGTAGGTTATGAGAATTTTGGTGTGTGTGAAGCACGCTTCCATTTATATAGGAAAGATGCAGAGCAGAAACGGACTCCCGCAGACACAGATGCATAGCACAGTGTGCAATGTTTATTAGATATAGGAATAATAAGATATTGTAATTTAGATATGGTTTTTAGAAAATAAATAACAAAGTAAAGAACATTTCAGACACATCTATAACAGCACAGATCTTGACTCTCCTCCATCAACACCTTCTGCTTTCGCCAATCGTATATTAATAACGAAACATACTTTTTTACCATCCAATTCAAAATTGATTCACAAATGCAATAAAAGCAGCAATTTTTTTTCTTGAGACTTTAGAAACTGTAAAACGGATATGAACAGCATAACTTTAATAATCCCATTATCAATTCACTATTTTAATTTTCCAATCTGTTTTTCCATCCAATTATTTTAACCTCAAATGTCTTTTTTTCACTTATAATGATCTCATTATTTATCACCTTTTATACCACTCAAATATAGTTTAAACAAATTTACCACATTCTCCGCGATCCATTTTTAATTTTTACATTTTAAAAATTGTAATTTGTATACCTAGGTCGTAAAAGTTCGCTTTTTTGGACGCATCTGCTGTTTGTGGCCGAAGCGTCAGCCAAGGACTCGATGCAGATAAAGCCAAAAAAGCACTTTTGGTCAAAGGGCACACGACGCTTTTTAGTCATTTTCCTTTTAGGCGATGATTACCAAAAAGGCGTCTTTTCTGGAGCAGTAAAGTTTTATTTTTTGTACACATCTATCAAATTCTGACAGATCAGTCCCAAAAAAGTGGAGTTTGACAGATCAGTACCAAAAAAGGTGAGTTTGACAGATGCGTTAAAAAAACTAAAATTTTACCGTTCCAAAAGAGGCCGTAAAATCACCTTTTTTGTAATCATCGTCTAAAAATGTAGTTTTTTACATTTTTTTAAAAATCATGAAACGTTTTCAAAATGTCAAATTTGATAATCTTTCAATAACATAACGTCATAAGTTAAAGATTCTTTAAGGTAAGAACCCCACTGTAATTCATCAATGAGGTAGTACATACTAAAAAATAAAGTTTTTGGAAAATACAATAATCAAAAACCTCATTGAAAAGTTTATGGTTTAGTATGCTATTGTGGTGAAATTATATCGAGCGATCAAGATAATTTGTAATCGATCATCCATGAATTCGAATCCGTGTGTATTTCGCGATTGATATGCTTCATTGTGACATCTAAAGTTACGTCATTCAAGAAGTTTAAAAAATAATTTTGAGGTTTCAAAAAAATTAGGAAATACATTTTTAAACAGATGCGAAAAAAATGTTGCCTCCACAACCTATTTTTTTATTGTTAATTTGAATTTTTCTCCAGATCTTGTATTATATAGATCGAAGTTCGGTGTAACCTGAACCACTGCCATCAAATGTCAAATGAATTTGAAGAATTAACTTAACCTCAAATCTAAGTATCTTGCCGCTTGCGTTGTTGATGTTTGTTGTTGTGTTATTTTTCTCTATAGTGAAACAGTCTCTTTACTCTATAAAATCAGTTCTTTTAAAAACTTCATTTGTTCACTCCTTAAAAATGGCATTTTCATTAAAACACAATAAAGCGTTTATGGTTGAGTCGTATTTTCGAAATGGGCAGAAAGTAGACGGCGTGCGGCAATATTCTGTTCAAGATGCATGGGCAGAATTTCGTGAGCAGTTTTCCGATAATATCGACGATGATGCTCATTTCTCCAATACATTAAAGCGTTGTGTTACCCAGTTTCGAGAAACATCCACTTTAGAAAGAAAACCAGGAAGAAGCCTCTAGAACATCCATTCGGCAATTGGCACAGCAAGTGGACTTATCATATGGCACATGTCAAGCAATACTTAAGTAGAAAAGATTTAGTTTTATATCCATATCGATTAAGATGTGTACAAGAACTGCATCAAGATGATTTTCCATGAAGGGCTGCATATTGTCAGTGAAAAGCCTCATTTTATTATGTAGAGGCCCCATTACATCAACAAATTTTTATCCTCCTTCAGGTAAAAAACTTTTATTAACGAACTTTATGATGATGAAGTGATACTTGCCTATTTTTAACAAGATGGGGCTACAGCACATTCAGCAAGGACCACAATAGCTATGTTATAAGAGTTCTTTGATAACAGACTTGTGACCTTGTGATCTTGTGACCTTACACCTTACACTTTTTTTGTGGCCTTATTTAAAAAATTCCATTTACCGAACGCCTCTTTATAATTTACAAGAATTAAGGCTCAGAATCATGGAAAAAATTAATGAAATATAAATATAATAATCTAGATATGTTACGAAATGTTATTCAAAGGGGTTGAGGAAGAGCTCATTGTGCTTAGACGACCAAAATGGACATTTTCAGCATTTATTATAACAGTTGAATGAAATAAATGTATTTTCCTTAAAATTTCACGTTTTTTTGACAATAAAATCCTCTTTGAGAATTTCAACCATTTTATGTTTCAATTGACATATATTATTTGACATTTATAAGAGCAGTTTGAGTGCACGACAAACATTTTCGGATTCATGGATGACTCGATTACAAATTATCTTGATCGCTCGATAATGGGGTCGTCCCACAATTTTCAAAAACAGCTTTTCTAGAAACTAGACGAAAAAATATTATACCCCTATTTTTTTGTTTATACGAAATCACGCTTTTACTAGGTAGAAAAAAATCCGAAACATTTGCCTTATTTGAAACGCGCGCCTTTTTGTGACGTCAACACGGGACAAAATTCACCAGACATAATTCAAGTTACTAGACGTGCCGCCAAATTAGAAGCACATGAACCAATGAGAATGCTCCCCCGAAATGACATCACAAGAGGCGGTAAATGTACAGCGTTTGAAACTGCTGGCCGAAATTGCGATTTTTGATACGCTCTGTTATCTTACAAAATAACTTTATGAAACAACAGAACACGTTTTAGGGCTTCATGTTACATAGTCTATGGGATGCTATAGTGGAATTCGTCAAATTCAATTGAGGGGGACGACCCCATTACTGAAAATGTAAGAAAACTTTAATTTTTTTATGAGAGAACTGTACTAGTTTCAAATACGTCATTAATGACCGTAAAGACGTACGCCTTTTCATTTCTCACTCTCATTCATTTTATAAGTAATTCTTTCCTTTTCGCTCTTACTCCCTCGATACTCGGAAACTAATGACGTTATTCGCCCACGAAACAGTTTTTCATTTATTTCATGAAAACAGTTATGATTTTAGCAAAACGAAAAAATAGCAGTTTTATTTATAAAATCTTCTTCAAAATTTTGTATACTTCTCCATTGTATCATTAATATCTTGTAAAATTAGGCTGAAGATGGGAGTAGTTTTCTCCCGAAACATGTTCCTTTTGTAATTTAATTTGATTAAGCTTGTGAAGATTGACTTTAACAATTTTACATTTTAAAGTAAAGCCTGATGTCATGTCGCAGTTCTGAGTACCATCACGATCCATTTTTTTTTTTCGTCGTCATACTCTGTTTCTCACCCAAATTCAAGCTCTAGATTCATTATCGTCATCCTTGCAGGGAAACCCCAGATAAACTCTGATGTCAGATGAAAAGTACCTACACTTTACAAAATTAATTAGGAGTCAATTTTAAATTAATAAATTATTAAATTTAATTAATTTAATTTAATTTAATTCTTAAATTATTTTACTTATAAGTAAAAGAATTTACTTATAAAATTCTTACATAAATGTAAAATGGTTACACAACGGAAACCTTCACACATCAATATCTCTAAAACGGTTAATCACAAAAAAGGCATAAAATATAACCAAATTTGTACATAAAGAATTGTGTGCTTTACAACCCTCATAATACATTTGATATCTTGAGTAGTGGACATGAGATTTTATGAGAGGTTTGAGTACTTCTTAATAAAACAAAAAAACGTCTGTGCAAATTTCAAAGCTTTTCCGTTTTAATTCCAAGATTTAATTCTTATTTATGTTTGCGACCATCTTTCGTTACTATCATTTTCTGTTTTTATTTCATTTATTCTTTTCTTTTTTAAATGTAATTTCTAGTATCAACGGTGATCGACGGTAGTCTGGTTTATCTCTCACTTTCTAGCTGTTTCGAACGTAACTGATTTTGTGGAATCGCATAAACGTCTTGTATGTTCTTGTGATTTACCTATTTATGTGTATTTGTGTAATGGTGGATTATCGACTTTGGTTTTCCTTTTTTGTACTTGGTAGTGTGAACTATGATCGTTATCACAATCGAGTCGTGGGCAGGTTTTTACATTTACTACCTTTATAGTTTCCTTCAATGCGCAGTCTGTAATTCGCGTTGGCTGTAAGGCGATTTTTTATCTGGGATACCAGTCTGCGGCACACAGTATCCCCGTCTGAAATTGTATCGATTTTGAATAATTATGTAGTCAATTTTATGTCTGTATTTATGTACAATTGTTATTCATGAAAATATTTATAAAAGTTTCTCGCTTGACTCGTTTCTTTGCTTTATTCCGAGCAAAGATACTTTTGTTCCTCCTGCTTTAACTTATAAATATGTACATGTACTTATTTTCCCGATCTATGACATAGTGACCTCTCCCCCTATTGATATCGACTAGGTATATGCCGTCAATAGAAAACTATTATTCAACTCTTTAACATACATAACATAACGATAAAGCTATATTTGTGGTAATTATTATGCTAAAATTCGATTTTCAGGCACTGCATTGGTTAAATTATTATTTCCATCAAAATAATTACACAGCATGAGTATGAGGCAACATGTAATATTGATATGATAATTAAAAATGTCGGCGTTCACTGTCATGCTTGTTAATAATTCAACTCGTTCGAATCGGTCTGACACAAAAATAAACTAGGACAACGAGCAAATTTCAATAAGTCTATTGCACATATTATGCGATTATTTACACACCCGGCTGAGGCGGTTTTGACCGAATTGCTTAAATGTTGTTGCGATGTAAGTACGTATTTCGTAGTTAATTTGTGATAAATTATATGGTGAGAAATTTAATTTTAACGATTAATATGCTTTATTATTCAGAAGCAATCAATGCGGTTACTTTCGATAGAGAATTGTATCCATGAACTACTAATTTACACGCTATGTTACAATATGCTCGCCATATTACATTATACGATTTTGCCATTTCGAGGGCCATGTATGCAAAAATTCAAAAGCAAAAAACCTGAAATTATTGTTGATTGATTTTTTTTCGAAATGAGATTTACTATTTCTGAGCGAGCAGCAAGCATTTTCGTGAAATAATTATATTGTTGCTCACCCACAGTCGAGCAGTCGGCATCGGAACTCGGAATTCCCTACTTTAAAAATTGTGGCGGGGGTAGCGTTCAGAAAAATTTGGCAGATCTGAAGGTCGACCATCGTAAAGATTTCTCTGTCAAAAAACGTTAACTACAAAAAAAAATTGTACTATATACCTAACCTGCAAATAATACTCAACGGTTATATATGCGCCTTGCAAGAATCTAGTGCCCCAAAGGTTAAAATACAATTATAAAATAAACTAACCTATCATATTATTATATTCAATAACCGAATATGTATTGTTACAATTTGATTGTGTTACGAGGAGCGAATCAGCGTTTAGACCCGCACGCACATAAAAGCACGAAAAATTTCTTGCATACCACGCGACGAACTTGTGGCCTTCTTTTCGATCGACATCTTAACAAAGTAACATCTTCGTCGTAATTTTGTCCTAAACAAAGAGTAAGATTTAGGAGATATTGTCAAGTACGGAATAAACGATAGACATGTACAGTTAATTTTTAACTAAATCGCATTAGCGGATATATCGATTAGTGTTGAATTAGGGGCGAAAAAAAAAGGGGCAGATCCACCAGCATTCACCGTAGGATTGTTTCATGTTTCACATTCATTTGAAATAGCTGTTGAGTATTTTTCCACACGTGACTTTCCTGGACTGACGTAATCCACACGTCGACTCAGAAAATCCATAAGATTGGCTCCCAGGATCGCAGGAAAGGTATTTGTAAGGCCACGTTAGCTTCAAAGCCAGCAGAAATCGTTGAAACCGGCTCAGGAGATAAGTAGTAGTTCATTTTTTTTTTGTTAAACATTTCATCTAGTTCTTTTTATTGTCGCGTCAGTTAAATTGTAAATTTTCAACTAACACATATTTTAATCTTGTATTTAATCATTTCAATGCAATTTAATCTTTTAAGAGTAGTACAATAGTCATAATTTAACTTGTTAAATTTTTATTTCAACGTTCATATAGTTTTTATTTAACCAACTTGTTACTTGTCAATTTAATTTCAATATTCACAACGTTGATTGAATATTGTTTAATGGTATGAAATTTTCTGTGTATATTTATTTGTTCATTATATGACTTTTGGGGACATAACTGTATTTCCTGTATCACCACCCATACCTCAACTATTTTAGGTTGTAATAGTATTCCTAATTTAGTAGGTCGAGAAATTCAGTTTAAAATAAGAAAAATTGCATTATTGTTCGTCGTTTCGAGTTGATTATTTAGGATGCATTTGTCAAAGAAAGTTTGCACTTCTGATATGGAAAATCGTTCAGTCAGTTCGCTTCAATTGACATTTTGTCATTAACCCAACAACATTTTTCTTTCCGATTGAATTTGATCAATTTTTTTTGCTTATCAAAAAGAAAACGTAAGAAAGAACAACACATTATGATTTATTAATATTAAAATTAAAATTGATAGCGAAAGTGGAAACCTATGGATCATTTGGGACAGTTGTTCCAAGTTTTTTCAATACCATTTCATAAATCTGCATAATTAAAGTTTGCTCATTTTTGAAAAAAAAAAAAAAATTGGCACAAAATGTCTTATAGAAATATACATATTTGAAACAGCTCACTTTTGATTTTAAAGTTTGACATTCTCCTCCATAAGGTCTCGACTCGAAAAAGGAAGACGCAAGTTCGTCGCGTTGAATGCAAGAGAATTTTCACGTGCTTTTTGTGTGGGTTGTTATCTCTAGTTCGCTGATTCGTTCCTGAATTCAAGACAGTGAGACCCGGCAAAATTAAAATTGTAACAGTACCTACATGTAAGTTTTGCAAAAGGGGATGGCATAATTCGTTACACCGTCGAACCGCATTTGCGCTCGTTATGCTATTCGTTACTTTCGGCACCAGTAATGTAAAATAATACTATTGAAAAATAGTAAGCCCTACTTTACTAGACCAATTAGCGAAATTATGAATGGAATTAATGAACGAATCCGATCTACATAACAAAATAAATTAAGAAATAAAAGACCGCGTGTGCATGCGTTGGAGTGGCGTCGCCGCTGGCACATTCTCCTTCTTTGCCGGTTCCCTCACCACGTACTTAACTATTCCCCTCATCCGATGTGAATTTCCGTAACGACCCTCATCAAAGTTTCACTTCTATAATTTTTAATAAAAACTACATAGACTTTTTATAAAGTATTATTTTTGGTAAATTACAAAATATGATACATATGGGGCATTCCACGCCAAATCGGACACCATTTGGCTTTTGCATCTCCGATTTTTTAAATTTTTTTTTTAGGTTGAGTATCGGTTGAGAGAGGCCTCCCTGATTTTTTTCATTTTTATTTTGTAGAGCCGTTTCCGAGATACCGATTCATCAAAAAAGAACTCGGTACTAATAACGACAACATGGAAATTTAAAAATTTGAAAAAAAAAAATTGATCCCATCGTTATCCCATTATCGGTCCAGGCCTAAAAGTTGCGGACTGAATGACAGTACGTGTTTTTTGGAAAACAACATTTTATATTAAAAACCTGAAAAATCTTATAGAAATACGGTTTTGAAAATTTTTTCGATACATTTTTTCAAAAGTGTGTTTAAAAACAAAAATTAAAAAAGAACGTCCGAATCGGCCGATTTTAGTTATGGGCATTTAAAAAAAAAATTACCTTCTTTTTTGAAGAATCGGTATCTCGGAAACGACTCTACAAAAAAAATAAAAAAAGCAGGGAGGCCTTTCTCAACCGATACTACAACATAAAATTTGGCGTGGAATGCCCCATATATACGTTACAAACTTTTTCCTCTATACCTAATACATTCCGCACAAAAACGCATAATGTAAAATTACTCATTAAATAATGAATGAAATAATTTTGGTTTACAAAAATCTTTTCTTCTAAGACACTAAACGGAATTTTAGCTTTATCGATAAAAAAGGCTCCAGGTTTGTTGCTTTTTTTATAATTCAGAAAAATTTCATTTCAGAGCTAAAAGTTCGTCGTCGGAACATGAGTTTAATAACTACATTAGAGTCTTCAAAAGGTAGACCATTTAAGTAACAAAATAATAATGTAATAAACGGAAAGAATGTCGATGAATCAAAGTGAAGTAAATTTAAATTAAAATTTAAATAAACTCCACAAACATTAATAAACGTAAATTACAATAGGAACAGAGATAATTAGCTTTAAAAAAAAAAAGAAACCGACTTCAAAAATCGGTGCCAAGCCAAAGAGGTTAACAAATTTGTAACCTATTGTCATTATACAAATATATCAACAACGTTATAGCGCATCAAAAATTCAATATCAGGCCGTCAACGACGTTTGTCCCGCACTTGTCTGCCCGTTTGGGAAGTTTTGCTCAGCGCGAGCCCCCCCACCCACGCCCACGCATTCCGGCGCGTGCGCGGTGGGACTTGCGATGTGACGGGAGCGGACAGCCTATCTATCTACTACCTATTTTTTTGGCTTGGCACCGACTTCAACCAGATTAGTAGGTAGCACATGTAATAATACATGTACTGACTTATTTCTCGCTTTTTGAAGTCGGTTCCTTTTTTTTAAAAAGCTAATTATTTTACAATTTTAAGTGATGGGTAGACCTAAGTAAGGACGCTGCTCGAATGAGGAAACGACGGCTGGTTGAAAATAAAGATGAAAGACGCAAACTATAAACAATTAGTATTAATTTATTACTACCTGAAAAATCTAAGGCAATGATGACTCCCAGACGCAAAGACCTGCATAATAATTATTATTAAACGACTACATTTCAGAGAGTTCATAATAATTATAAAATCTGAGGATTTCGCCCGATTCCCGATCACTTCATCAGGTCCGGACTTGCTGACAATGGGACTACCTCCGGAGTATACCCTTTCAAATAAAAGAAGAATTTTCGAAATCGATCCACAATTGACGAAGAAATCGGTGAACATACATAAAAGGAAAAATTTGAGAATTTTCCTCGATTTCCATGGGATCCCCTCATCAGATCCGGACTTGCTGTCAATGGGACTACCTCCGGAGTATACCCTTTCAAATAAAAGAAGAATTTTCGAAATCGATCCAAAATTGACGAAGAAATCGGTGAACATACATAAAAGGAAAAATTTGACAATTTTCCTCGATTTCCATGGGAGCCCTTTATCAGATCCGGACTTGGTGACAATGGGACCAATTCTGGAGTATACCCTTTCAAATAAAAGAAGAATTTTCAAAATCGGTCTACAATTAACGGAGATATCGGTGAACATACATAAAAGGAATAAAAAAACATACATACAGCAGAATATAGAACCTCCTCCTTTTTTGAAGTCGGTAAAAACTACACCTATTTTCAGCACTAATTTTACAAAAGATTAATGATACAATAAATTGATAAATTACAGTGGGGTTCTTACCTTAAAGAATGTTTAAATTATGACGTAGTTTTAAAAGATTATTAGATTTGACGTTTTGAAAAGGTTACATGATTTTTAAAAATTTGAAAAAAACTAAAAAAAATTTAAATTGTAAAAATTAAAAATGGATCGAGGAAAATCTGGTAAGTTTGTTTAAACTATATTTGAGTGGTATAAAGGTGACGAAATCATTATAAGCGAAAGAAGTGACATTTGAGGTTAAAAAAAAAATTAACAAAATTAATTGAAGAATGAAAACAGTGAATTGATAATGGGATTATTGAAGTTATTCTGTTAATTTAAATAAGATCCGTTTTCCAGTTTCAAGGCTTTCCTCATTTCCAAAGTCTCAAGAAAATCTAATTTCCGGCTTTTATTGCATTTGTGAATAAATTTGGAATTGGATGGTGAAAACTATGTTTCGTTATTAATATGATTTGCGATGGTTATCTGTTTTAAATGAAACTCTGAAACCTTTTTTCTCCAATATTTTAGAACATTTCTCTAAGACTACTCCAAAGTATGTTAATGAATTTGAAAAGGAAATTGTTTTAGAAGGATCTCTAACTAATTGTAAGTGATGTGTGTATTTGAGTTTGTTATAGTTATCTATAGTATAATTTGTTTATGGTTTTTAATAGTAGATTATTTAATGAGCATATAATGGTGGTTATTATACACTATTATATGCGAGTGAAATACGGCGTTTCATCTAGAACTGTACTTTTAGAATTAAAATTAGAAATTACACCTTGTAAAAAACTTGACGTTGAGAAAAAATATCAACTGTCAATATTCATTATTTCATGGCCAGTTAATAATAATTCTTAAAAACCGATCCGGGCTGTCTGTGTTTAATAGACCTAGTTAAAGAAAGAGTGTAAAATAAAAAACCTGCTTATCGAGAATCAAACGGCGACATTTTTTGATTGTTGGCAGCCGATCTTTGAATAGCACGTGTACAAATCGGAGAGCACGTTTTTCATTTTGGACTCGTTTATTTGTTCTATATCACTATATCTCTGACGCTTTCTTTACAAGTATAATACGTCAATTATTAATCAGTTGTAGATACATAAATAAATTTATTAAAGTTTGTGGAGTTTGACTTGAATATATTTAAATTTTAATAATATAATTTTAAAATGGAGGCTATAAATTGTTTCTCTGGCAATTTATATGGGAATTATGTCGGGATCAAACCGTCAGAGCTATAACAATACATACTTCAGAGTCATACCCACAATCTTCAATAAATATGGTTCTGAAGCATTTTAAAGACACTTCTAAATGCCCATGATTTAAGAATTTCTGTACAAACAATTAGAAATAGCCTTAGAGATAAGATAATATCCATATCAAAGTTCCCGATCCTCACTTCTCACCAGAGAACATCCAGTTGCCTGATTACAATTATTAGAATAACCCATTCGGAATAGAAGTGGAAAATTTTATCAAGGTTTTATTATCTGACGAGTCCAGAGTTATCTAGACGTGACCCTGTTTATAGACAACCAACTGAAGGGTCTATTCAGTTTACTTTTGAGCCCTCAAGTACATTTGGTGGAAGCTCCGTTATGGTTTGCAGATGCATTTCATAGAGTTGGTTGTGGCACTTCCAGGAGCTCGTTTAACAGATTCGCGCTATAATACTGACATCTTAGTACCTCATGTATAACTTTGCGGTCCACAATATGTTGGGGAAGTTGTTATGTTGCGCGATAAAGCCCGGCAGCACACGGTCAGAATAGTGCAGTTCTAAATAGAAAATGCGTAGTAGAGGAATGGGAAAAGTTGTCCCAAAATTTAATTCACAATTGAATTAACAGTACAGAATCTCCAAGATTGTTTTATGAAAGGAATTTTACAATTTTTAGCATTATATGTTAGTTATCGTGCGTTTATCGTATAATTTTTTATAATTGCTTTTTTTTTTCAATTTTTTTTGCCCCCAAATCTACCTCAAAAAGTCACAGGTATTACTGCTAATAGATATTGTAAAAATATTTCATTATGGCCCTAGAACCAAAATACTGTGAAATAAAAATTTCTGAAGTGGTAATTTAACAATTTCTTTTTTTCAGTAGTATTTTGTTTGTAAATGACGAATGCAGCTTAATTCACCAATATAGGCACATCCTTCATAAAAATGAGTTCTGAGACGGTCGTAGAAAAAATGTTATACCTATGCAACTTGTGTTGTCGCCAGCTCGGACCTCGCCCCCGTGCGCAACAAAAAAATCTATAATGTGAGGGAAATTAAATATAAAAACAGAGTAGCCGAAGAATTTCCATTAATTCTAAGTTTCACTTGAAGAAATCATCAGACTTGAAGAAAAATTTACATAACTCAAGCAATCGCTTCAAATTTAATCTTTCTGTACCTAGACCATCGATTTTCTCAATAAAAGCTTGCGATTTCTACAACTGAGGGGTAAATAAGGTGTAATATCCATCTATTATTTAAAACGACCAAGATTTTTGATTTTATCAACTACATAATTATTATATGTTTGAGTGTCAAAGGGAAACATTAATGAACCGACATTAATATTGCAATAAAAATATCTGCTTGGATGTCCTGTTAGGAAGTTGCTAACCTAATTAATATTATGACACTATTGGTTTCTTTGCTAAATATAAAAATCTATAAAATGCGACTTACAGTTGCATTTTGTACTTTAAAAATGAGTATCATAATAGACTGTGATCATTTTCCATTACTTGCACTGCCACGTGCTACTGCATTCACCAGGTCATAAAATGTCACGATCACGAACCGAATTACTGTGTTCGAAGTTAACATTCAACTGAACAGAAAAACTCTGAGCACTTCATGCATTTCTATTAATTCAAAAACTTTGTAAAAATATTGGGGGGTCGGAATAAAGCTAATTGGGCAACAGTTTCCACCTCACTGCTCCCCATTTTATTTATCCATTCCAATCATTTTTGTACCATCTACATACATATTTATGTTCTATATCTCAGAGACACACAATGGCCCTCCGTTGCGATTCTTTTCGATAAAGCAGGAAGTGATTAAAGCGACCAACTTGTATTAATAATTTATTACATCGGGTGAGACGCCCAGTATTCTAAAATTTATGCACAACATTGTTTTCTACTAGAATTGTAATCGATATAGTGGTGTACCCACTCACAGTTAAACACGTAAGCAATTCTAAGACCATTATTAGAACGATTTAAACCGAGTAATTTTCTATAAATATTCATGTAACTTACATACGTGAAGGTAGTACCTACTTTGAATTCTTAATTAAGTGCATTCAACATATTCGTATTAGGTACAGGTACATAAATATATCGATAATTCATACTCAATGCTACCGCTGTCCATTTCTGGCGATAAAACAGCGAAAATTAAGTCTCGCTTCAATACTGTATGCATAGTGGTGTAACTATTGAATATTGATCCCTCCACAAATAATATTATTGTGGTATACTGCATAATACTGCGAATAAGCTCAGTTGAATGTTTTCTGCTTCATATTACTGGCCTAAAAAGCTCTTTGCAAATTACCTAACTAAGTAGGAGTGACAACTTTGCGTGTAGGTAATTTGTAGGTAGGATTCAACCTTGTAACTCCAGTTGATTAAAGGACACATTTTTTACTGAATCTATGCCCCTAAGAAAATTTAAGTTCAGCGAGTGGAGAGAAGGCAAAAACGTGAAAGAAGTTAACGAGAATAAGGTTTTTTGGACAAGGTAATGAGACTGTATAGATTTTCTTCTTTGGGTTTTGCAGAGTAACAGTCTAAAGGCATCAACAAAAATGTATACATATAGCGTTGCTAGGGAGTATATCGTTGCTAACTAGTAAAATCGCACACTACTTTACTGTTTGAAAAATAGCTATTTAAATAACAAGGAATGTAAGGACGTATTAACATTGAGGCAGACATGTACAGCCAAAGCGACGGCTTGTTTTCTGCCGAAAATGTTAATAGTCGATACATTCCGAGTTATCTTATTACATTTTTCCGGCTCCGATTCAAATTTATTTTAATAATGTTATTAGGTTCCTAGGAAAGTAATAATTTATAAAAGAACACTATTAAGTTCTGTTGTCAAAAGTAAAACATAAATAAATGTAATCGTCAACCTACAGGTATTGTTGTTAGGGACTACATCACTGACTCACATTATCGTAAGCCGGAAAAATATTTTATTACGGTGTATTTCTTTGGACACAGAACTAGAAAAAATAGTGTTTTTTAAATCTTTTTTTATATTAATTTAAGTTCCGATTTTGTGCAACTTAAATGCAACATCGACCATATAAGTTTTAAAGACGTTACCAATTGGATTTGTTTGAAGCCAACATCCAACAGAGGGGAAAGGGGAAACCAAGTTGGAATCCCTCTGTGCTGATTGGCTCATTTTAGTTGTACGTTTAGAGCCAGTGGCGTATCAAACTTAGGTGCCATGTTCAAACATTTGAACCACTTCTCGCGCTGTTCTGTATCTCGTTGAAAGCTAAAAGATAAAAATTGTAATGATTTTTTGTACTGTTGCAATCCCAACAATGTAACGCCCATGATTTTTGTTTACTTTTTTCACGTACTTACGCCACAGCGTTAGACCGAAAATAAACGAATAATTAAAACTCCCGTCTTTCCTGCTCTAGATATTCTGACGTCGTTGAAATGCAATAATAGTTAAGAGAGTTTGAGGGGACACATGATTCTTTAAATTTCCATTCTGAGTAGGTTGTGGAAAAAAGACATGTCTTTGATTATAGCTAATTTTTGAATCTCATGTTATGGTTATGGTTAGGTTTTCTGGTTGACGTTTCAAACTGACAGACGAAACAATTCGCCGGGGACCTACGTTCAAATGCCAAGGCTTACCTAGAATGGAAATTTAAAGAATCGCACGATATTAATTAAAACCAAATAGCCATAAAAAGTAACATAGTTCTTAATTTATAATTGAATTTTTATCACAGATATCTGAGTATATCCAAACACATTTAAGAGAACTTAACAAAGTTCCAAACGTTTCTCACGCTAATTAACTTCTTTGGAAACAAGTTTGTGCGATTATTTGCACACCAATGCAGCCACAAGCAATCTTAGTTTAATTACCCAAGTACATAACACTTCACGTTTTCCAATTCTTAATTATCAACTTCATGTCATTTGGATATACAAGACAAATATAATAATTTCAAAGAAAGATTTTTATGGAAATTTCAAATTGTAGATTTTAGATCCAACCTTGTACTTTATTCTTTTTCATAATGTGTTGTTATTGCACTCAAAAATATATCTAAAATAAAATGAAATTATTGTTGCTTAAAAACACCGTGTCAAGTATTAAATAAAAAATATTCTCTATAGGAATGAATTTAAAACGACAAAATCTTTAGATTCCACACTGTCAGAAAACTGTTCTGGTGAAGAAACATCAATTATTTCACAAAACACATAAAAAGGATAACAATTGATTGGCTAATTAATTTCAAACAAACGTACAATTTAAAAAATATAACTTCAACATAATTATAATTACCACAATTACATTATTAAACAACTCTATTAATCTCAATTATTTTTTGACTCATTACAATAATTGCAATTAAATGGAATGAACTTTTATTTATAGGTCCACACGTAAGCGATTGTAAATAAGTATTTTTATGGTAAGCTAATTATTTTTCTGCGATCGTGTAAAAACAGATCCCTTTTTTTTAATTATGAAAGGTGATCATAACAAGATTTCTTCTGGACGAATTTTTAATGGCTAAAGCTGCTAATATAATAATCAAATATGTATTACTTACAGGCGACTTCAGGAGGTAGGGATTGACAACCCTGAGCGTAATATGGTGGCAATCACTCGTAGGTATTTTGCCCTATGACCCAAAAATTCAACACACTTTTTGGGCATGGTGGATGGCGATTCAATGCGGTGGCTGCGAGCGGTACATAGAAGAAAATAGAAAAGAGTTACTTCAAATATTTTATAGTCAGTCTTTTAATTAAACAATAGATAATTATTTATCATTTTCAACTCATTAGCTAGTGGTAGTAGTGGAATTACATTAAAACATGTAAGAATGTATAAGTAATGTTTACCTTGTGATGTAAAGTATGCATAATAAATAAAATTGAAGTATTCAATTTTGCAACGAAAATAGTTTCATTATGAAATACAAAATATAATAATCTTTCCCAAAATAAAAGAATCACCAACACTGCATTCTACCTTGAAAATACAACCGGCAATTTGAGATGGTATCCTTAGCTCGTGGGCAGTATGTCAGTACGTTAGTCACAGCTAAATGTGTCTGAACCACGAAAATTTTGCCGAGTAGTTTAGTAAATGATTTAGTCAAATTGATTCTATTCTTTTGGTCGAGTAACTACCCCACCCGCCTGTCTTCAGCTGTTGGAAAAACATCTTGATGGAGTGATTTTGTGTCCACATAGTTTCGTTTGTTTCACTTCAAAATTTTTGTATTCCACGTCTTCTAACATCACTATTGCAGTATTATAAGTTTGTTGCATTGGAATCTGTTTATCTCTTAATACCGTGCGATCATTTAAATTATAAATTAGAGTAGGCTGTGAAATTTAAATTAGGTTGGCACTAATGACTTTTGACAATTTCATTTAAAATTACTGGCTGTGAGAACGAGCTTTTAACTACAATTTAGGCCCAGAACTTAGTTATTCTTTTCCATAGCTTCCTATCTCTTGCTTTCATCTTCCAGTTCACTATTGTTTTTTCTTGTATGTCTTCTAGAACCGCTTCCCTCCAAATTTTCCTTTGTTCTTGTACTCTGGTCTGCTTCCTACAATTTTCTTAACAGCTTTATAATCTCATCATATCTATTTCTCATCTTTTGAATACCGGTACAGATTTTGCTTCTATCCTCCTCCTGTTTTCTTTATAACTATTTTTCATTCCTATCTCCTTAATGTTTCTTTTATTGTTTAACACCCAAGTCTCACATTCATGTAACAGTGTCGGTCTTATTTTGGTCTTGTAAATTTTGAATTTTCAATTCTAGTTGCAAAGACTTTTATCAGTTTCTTTTTTGTCTTTGCAAGCTGCCTTTTGTCTCTCACAAAGTTTGGTAAATAATCTGTGTGGTCTAATAATAATAATAGGTGATGTTAACTTTGCTGCTTCTCAAAACTTTTTCGAACCCCATATTAAAGAGCAAAGTTGACAGTGGGTCTCCTTGTCTTAGTCCACTTCTGACTATAAAATCTTCAGACTTTTCTCCTTTTATTTTGCTGATCGTGCGACGTATTGTCATTTTTATTCATCTTTGCAGCTTTGCCGTTATTCCAAACTCTTTCATTACTTCTAAAATTTTCGTACGCCTTCTTGGAGTCAATGATCACCATTACCGTAATTGGTTCATTTTCCGCGTATAAAATTTCTTTCCTTATTCCTTCTGGTTGTATTTTCATTTGTTTGTTTCTTTTTAAAAAATTCTGATTTCTTTCTGATTGTATAACTCTTCTATATTAAATTTTTAATCTTTTGTTCTTGCTTCTTTCTTTTCTTCTATCTGTTTATCTTCTTGACTTTTGCTCTGTATTTTACATGCTTTTAAATATTAATATAATTTCTTTTTTGTGTCAGCAATTTGCACTCTTCGTCCCACCATGTTTCCTTATTGCAAAATTTCTTGTTGGCTCCGTCGCTGTCAGTATTATATTTTCTTCTGTTTGTGCTTTCCATGTTTATTTGTTCAATTTCGAAAGAAATGCGTTTTATATCGTTTTCCTTTTTTCGTCGAATGTGTGTTTCTATGATTAAGTATATAACACAAAATAAATTGAGCCAATAGCAATTACAAATTTTTCAAAGTTATTATGTATATAAGTGAGTATCCCCTTGACGACGGGGTATATTCATTTCGGTGTTTCGGTTGACTCCAACAATGAACTTTGCCATAGGAACGATTTTTTTATGATTGTTAATAAACGTCAGAAAAAAAGTTCCGTCAAAATTTCGCATTTTTTCGTTATATAATCGTAATGAATACCACTCGAGCATTGAAAATAATTTGATTAAACTATCCTCGTCATTCGACGTATTCCGCGAAATACGTCTCATGACTCGGAAGTTTAATCGATATTTTCTATGCTCTGGTGATATTATAACTGAGTATCCCAGTGTCAAATCGCATTTTCATTGTTTTTATTTTCTCTTTTTCAATACTTGAATATAAATTCTGACTAAATAGTGGTCGAAATTCGATTTTACGTTGTGGTTTGTCTATAAGGACATGATCTATTTGATTAGTGTATTCACCGTTTGGTGCGGAGCCTTTATATATCGACGGTAAACAGGTAATATCTCATATTCCACAATGATTGTACCGTCATCGTCAGAATAAATAATGATCTATTATCCATTACCATTTTCATCCCCACAATAATAATAATATGTAATTATACAAATATATCAACAACGTTATAACGCATAAAAAATTGATATCATTCGAGACGACCGGAAACGACGTCGTCTGCTGTTTGGGTTGTTTGTTAGGGAGACTTGCGATGTGGCGGGAGCGGGCAGCCTATCTATCTACTACCTATTTGGCTTGGCACCGACTTCAAACAGATTATTAGGTAGCACATGTAATACATGTATTCAATTATTTTTCACTTTTTGAAGTCGGTTTTCTATTTTTAAGTTAATTTTTCTTACAATTTTAACTGATAAGTAGACCTGATAAAGACGCTTCTCGAATAATGAGGAAGCGATGGCAATTAAAAATTTGAGGATTTCTCTCGACTTCCATAAGATCCCCTTATCAGATCCTGACTTGGTGACAATGGGAGCACCTCAAGAGTATACCCTTTCAAATAAAAAAGAATTTTCAAAATCGGTCCACAATTGACGAAGACATCGGTGAACATACATAAGTCGGTTCATAAAAGGGAGCGAAAATTTTAGGATTTTTCTCGATTTCCATGAGATCCCCTGATCAGATCAGATCCTGAAATGGTGACAATAAGACCAATCTGGAAGTATACTCTTAAATTAAGAGTGAATAAAAATGTTTGAAATTGAAAGTTCAATAATACATAAGGGGTCGCCCAATAAATTATGTGAGCTCAAAATGGGAGGGAGGGGTCCAGTAAAATCTCATCTAAAGGGAGCAGGGGGTCATTGAAAATCTCACGTCAACTTTTTAATTAAAAAAAAATACATTATTATTACATAGAATATAAAAAAACATTAAACTTATTATTTTACTTTTTTAAGGTTTTCTATTTTGTCCGCAAACATATAGACAGTATTAAATATTTTCTATGTATGGGATGTATGGGATGAATTGAGACAATCGCCACACAATTTATTTACCACTCTTTTCGTGGAAATCCCCGCCAGTTTGAAAAATCGCAGAATTTAATGGAGAACATAGGTCCTAAAACATTTTCTCATCGGAGTTACCATTTACGAGGAAAAGGCAGAAAGGCGTTACGTTCGGGAGCGGGTTTTTGGACAAAAGATGATGAAGTTTCCCCAGGGGGAGTGGGAACTCTTCGGATTTTTGTTTGGGTGCCTGCTGGGAGTTCATAAGCAAAATTTCAAAACTTTATAAATTATTTCTTCTAAAACTATAGTCGAGGCAATGGGTACAAAAAAGGGTGGTTTATTCGCAAAAGGTTGGACAGAAATGAAATTTGGTGAGATGGAAAACATCCACAAACTCGGAAAGCATTGCTCTTTCAGAAAAAAAATATTGCAGGATTATTTAAAGTAATCCGCGCTGAAAATTTGATTTTGTTGGAATTTGTAAATCAACCTCAAAATTTGGCGCCCCGTAAAACGAAAACTGTTGGTCGCAAACAAAAAATGAATACAACCAAAATTATGCACAATTTTGTTCTATACATATTTTATTTGAACTTTTTTTCGATAGCACTTACAACAACGGCGCTATTTTCCGAAAAGCGTCACGGTGCAGAGTTTTCACCCCTCACCCCTCGAGCGGCAAGCCCCCGTGGTCGCAAACTCAGGTGTACTATCAGGAGGCCTATGTCTACCATCCCACCAAATTTCATTTCTGTCCGACCTTTTGCGATCAAAACCCCTTTTTTTGTACCCATTGCCTGGACTAATATGAGAGGTCCATCGCTTGTGCTAACCTGAGGAGAGGTTTCTTGAGAGACTCTTTCATTACTGCTGAAACATCTGCCACAATGTCAGGAGTTCTTTTTTTGGGCGCTCCGCTACCCGCTTTTCGACCAACAGTCCCAACATAACGAAATCGTGCCACGCATTTATAAATTTATTAGACTAATTTTTGATAATCTGCTGGACAATTGATGGGGTAGGCATTTCGAAAATTATTAACACAGCGTTCTATAGAATAATTCCACTCACCATTCTGTCGTCGTTTTTTGGAAGTCACTTTGACATTCAAATTTTAAATCAAATTGTCAAAAGTTGGTAGTGCCAACCTAATTTGTTATTTTATTACCGGTTTTATTATTTATGTTTTTTTTTTTATTCAAAAACCGCGCTTGAATAATGTAAACGAAGATAGATGCAATGAATTAAATAGTTTTCGTTTTTAATACTTAATACTTCGTAATTCCAAAATGGGAATTGAATTAAGTGCTTCATTTTTTGTTGGAATTACCGGAATTACCTTTTGATTACTGGAATTAGTTACTTTTTGTGGGAATTATTTCCTGATTATTGGAATTACCTACGAATTACTGAGATTACCACGATCACATGCAAATTAATTCCTCGAATCGGAATTACCGGAATTATTCGTGATTACCTTGAATTCATTCCATGTGGAATTAGTTGTACAATTTTTTCCAAGTTAACAGCCCCTCGAAACTTACAAAGGTCTTCAAAGTTTGATTTCAAACAATACAAAAGGAACATAAAATCTTGTATGAAACTCGGCTGTAATGTCTTGTTTATGAATAATAGTAGAAGCGAGCTGGTATTCATGAACAATGAGAATCAGTAAATTACATAATCAAGCTAGTTGCATACAAGATTTTGTGTTTATGAATAGTAGCTCGCTTTGCTCGCTCATATATTACAAAATGATTAAATTTTCTTATTGTAAAAGAATGTATCCTTTTTAATTTTGGAACTCAAAGTTGGCATTTGAAAATGCAAAAATATCAAATTAAGGTAGCAAATTTTTGAATATAAAAATTTTGAATTCATAGAATTTTGGAAAAAGTGATCGAAATGAGAACAAAAATAACACCAAACAATGACTACAGTATTGGTAAATATGCAACAAAATGAAAAATTACGAAAGCCTTCAAAGTTTGACTCCAAACAACACAAAAGGAACATAAGATCTTGTATGAAACTCGGCTGTAATGGGAAATTATTGACTCGTGTTGTTTATGCATTGTAGAAAATTATTTCGTTATTCATTTTATTACGAGTTAGAATATATGAGCGAGCGAAGCGAGCTGGTATTCATGAACAATGGGAATCGGTAAATTACATAATCAAGCCAGTTGCATACAAGATTTTTTGTTTATGAATAGTAGCTCGCTTCGCTCGCACATATATTACAAAATGATTAAATTTTCTTATTGTAAAAGAATGTATCCTTTTTAATTTTGCAACTCAAAGTTGGCATTTGAAAATGCAAAAATATCGAATTAAGGTAGCAAATTTTTGAATAGGTATAAAAATTTTAAATTTATAGAATTTTGAAAAAAGTGACCGAAATAAGAACAAAAATAACACCAAACAATGACTACAGTATTGGTAAATATGCAACAAAATTAAGAATTACGAAAGTCTTCGAAGTTTGACTCCAAACAACACAAAAGGAACATAACATCTCGTATGAAACTCGGCTGTAATGGGAAATTATTGACTCGTGTTGTTTATGCATTGTAGAAAATTATTTCGTTATTCATTTTATTACGAGTTAGAATATATGAGCGAGCGAAGCGAGCTGGTATTCATGAACAATGGGAATCAGTAACTTACATAATCAAGCCAGTTGCATACAAGATTTTTTGTTTATGAATAGTAGCTCGCTTCGCTCGCTCATATATTATAAAATCGTCAATGAAAAAGACGACGTAAACGTTTTTATTGTAAAGGAATGGATCCTTTTTATTTTTGGCAGTCAATAACTGGGCATTTGAAAATGTAAAAATATTCAAATTGGTGTATCGACATTAGCGAATTTTGAAATCTTATTTAGCAAAATACATGAACATACATAAAAATTAATTATTTAAAAATTGTAAGGGATTTATTTATTTATTTATTTATTTATTATGGCAATTTGGACCCCTCCACCCTCACGTGAAATTTATCTTTTTGGATTTGGTGAGATTTGGGGTTTCCAAATTAAGAGAAAAACATCTCACGTAATTAAAGGACGACCCCTAATATTTTATCATATAACTAATTAACATATTTTTAGTTGAAAATTATAAAGTGAAAAGTATGTACTGATGGTGCGTAAATGACGCATGATTTGGAAGCTTCATCACCTGAAGATCGTACATACAATAAGGTGTACAAATGATTTTCATCTCGTCGCCTATGCATTTTCCATGTAAAATAAAAAATTCCGCTTTACGAAAAGTGTTATACTTTTTATATAACCTCAAAAATTGAGATACAGTTCAAATGTTATTAAATTATGATGATGTATGATCGAGGAACAATTCGATGACGAATCTTCTGCCGGGCTGGTGAGGTTTCCCGTGTCAATGAAGAGCACTTCGGCGGGATTGAGTTGGGCCGCCCTCGCAGCTATATCCACCGGCAGGGCCTCCCGCGGCATGCCAGTTGACATTTTGAGTGTACTCATTACGATTACGGGACCTCAAATGACTCCAAGGTATCTTCCTTGAATTTAATTAATTGACGTTCATCATTTGACAACCAACGCGTTATTGACAAAAATATAGCAAATGCAAAAAGAATAGAGCGGCACAGACAAAATTACATTTAAAAAAATTGCAAAGTTAATTAGATGAAAATGGAATGGAAATGAAAATCACACACTTAATTTCGATAATAATTGACAAATTTAGTTTTTGCAGATTGGACTTTCACAGATAAATGAAAAAAAAAATCTTTTGTCTTTAATTATCTTCTCTAACTTCTTCAGAGACACCACAATTTGCAACAATCAACAATTTTTTTTCTTAAAACTGTAAGACCAAACATAAAATTTTCTTTCTTATGATTAAAAGCATTCTCATTCTATTGACGTTTCTGTTCTTCATAAACACATTTTGGACTCATTAGAGTCTTCCACCTAGTTTTGTCTATGGTAAGTCTAAACGAATTAATTCTGCAATAAATTGTGGCCATCGATATGGGTAGACCTATAGCACCCATCCAATGCGCTCCAACCGAACGTGTTGTTTTAAATGGTTCGCGCAGTGCAATTTACTGTATATGTCAAATAAGAAATTATTTTGAATAAAAAAAAGAAAGAGAAACAAGTAACCTAAGAACGGAATAAAAGATCTATTGTGGTTCGAAAATCACATGTATATAGGTTGTCCCAGACATTATCGACGTCTTCTAAAAACAAGTTTGGTTGCGTCCAATAAAATATTTGGGGGTAAGTCGGGCGAAAATAACTTTATTAATAAATAAAAAAAATAATTTAATTTCTAAAAATATACAGTATACAGTGAACAATTTGAAAAATTCTATCGCAAATTTCGAGGAACAAAAAATATAAAGCAATATTTCAAAGTGTTTTCAGAATGATTTTATTTGATGTATCATATGTTCAAATCGGGTTAATAATAGACAAGATACTGCTCAAAGGAATATAGGGTGATTCACAAAGTTACACAAATTTTTAGACATGTGATAGTCCCTAATCTCAGGAGACCTAAAAAAATAAGTAACTAAAAAAAAAACAAGGAATAAATATGACTGGCATGACTGAAGAACTGTTAGTAAATAAACCCTTATCTCATGGCTTGAGCAAAAAAGAACTTCTTTACTGCAATTAATTTCTTTCAGTTTTACTTTGAAGGTGCACTAAATTTTCTTAAACCTTTATTTTCGAATAGTGATATGACCGATATGATTTTTAATAAATTATTGTGTACGGTCCCTCTTGCGGCTCGGGAGTCGTACGGTGTGCGATGTATTGGAAGAATTATTAGAGGACGCTCCTCTCAACATAAGACAACAAATAATGTGGTTCTTACAAGACGGAGCTCCTCCCCATAGTGTACGTATAGTGTTCCAGTGGTTAATAATTCCCATGAAAGTTGGATCGGGAATAATGGCCCGGAATTGTGGCCCCCAAGTTCCCCAGATTTAAATCCATGTGTAAGGCCACATGAAACATCTTGTGTGTATAATTCATATTGCAATACAAATTAAAATCCCCTTTCACATAAAACAACTTTTTTTCGGTAACAATCCTCTCTAATAAACGTTGTATAATGAGATTAAGAGGTTTTCGCCGTATGTAGAGCGCAAACTGGTTACATCAATCATAAATCAGCAGCAGTGGAAACTGGAAACAAGAGCTGCTGGCAACCTACAAAATCGATCACTGCCGCACAAACAGATCGCTCCTAAAGCTCACCCTCCTACAATTATGACCACAATAAAATCAAAACAGTCTGCAATATCATTTTATACTAAGTGCATTTATTTAGAATTTGAGGGGAGTAGAGGGATCGGGGACGAACAGGTACTTACTGGCTGCCGGACGTTGACTCCAACAGCAGGAGCGCATAGCAACAACTTTGCTCTCCGTTCCTGCTGGACAGAGAAGACCACTACGAAACAAACCTCGCATCAAATGCTAGGCTAGCTGCAATTGAACTCAATTACTCGTCGTCTCATTGCCTTTTATGCCGGAGCCTTAACTTGGACTTAAATGGACACCTCTGATAGTCAGATAGCTTAATCTGTTACAATATGGCTAAGACCGCTTCATTTGTATTATGGTAATGTTATAATAACAGAGATTTTATGGGAGCGTTTGAATTCTTTCGAGCTTGTGCCCACCTGCTTCGACGTTTTACAATGAATTTCTATTTTTATTGGGGCGGAATCAGTATTTATTCACTCGTACGAAAAATTCAATCATAAACAAATCAGTAATTATATATACCCGGAGGTTAAAATATTTAGGTTCTGAAGCAGATTATTGACCAGTGGCGATTCGATGAACTAATATGTAGGTGAAGGGTTGTTCTGCACAATCATCACTGCTCTTATTTATTTTAGTAAATTTTTTTTGACTAAAGCGCTTTTGGTTAAAAAAGTGTAGTTTGATCATTAATTGTTTCATTTGGAAAACGTGCCATTTAATATCAATCAATTTTTAGAGAATTTAATGTCATTTAAACAAAACAAAAGGTTAAAGGACAAATTCCAATCCAATTATTAAAGTAGTCTAATTCAGACAATTCCTCCTTTCCCACAGTGATAAACCCAAAATTCGTCGCACGCCCTCCGAAAGGAAAGCGAATAGTTTCACAGCAGCAGTCAGGCTGCTCCCTTCTAAAGGAGGTGTTTATGAAATGCGTTTCTGCAAAGCAACGCATTTTATCATAAAATTTCAAAGTGAAATGTTATTAGTGATTCCTATTGTCTTCCCACCAATTATATCCATGAAAAAAAAAAAAACAGAATATTTATGTGTTAAATTACTGATTGCAATATGAATAAATTATTCTAATTAAATTTAAAAAAGAATCTATATTATTGATGGCGCCCTCGTAAATTCTGAAACTGCCATTGTTTCGGTTTGAAGACTTATTAAAGGAATACTTAATAAGTAGTATTCGAATATAAATACCTTAAATTTGTATGCCTTTCCAATCGATTCTTACAATTAGTGGCTGTCAAAATGTTGCTATAATTTATTTTATTTTTAGACTTACACATGCTGAAAAGGTGTAACACGTAAAACACGTAACTTCAGGCTTCAAAATCTTTATTTCGATTTCAAAACTTACAGTTGTTCCTTTTCGACTACATTTATTACAGTAAGTATAATTGTAATTTTTATATTTAATTTATTTTACTTTCTACGAAAGGATCAACGTAAGTACAAAACATTGGACGTTCTTGATCATAAATCCTTGACACAATATGAAGCCATCTATGAATACCCTCCGGTCCCATTATTATAATTATAATTACAACACAAATTCAAAAAAGTTACGATTTTATTCAGACTAAAACAATTTTCAAAAACAGCTTTTCTAGAAACTAAACGGAAAAGTATTTTTTAGCCTTGACAGTTGTAAACTACGTTCAACCACATTTTAGACAACCATGGTAACCCATTTTTTACACATTGAAGCTGTCACCTACCGCCTTTAAGCGGTAAAATAGTCCAAAATTTTCTTCTTTAAGAAACGCGCAAAAAAAAGATCTTTATGATAAATATTGGTCGTATATTTTGAAAAAAGATACCGCACTTAACTGTCTTTGAATAAGTTTCTAAGATATAATAATGACCAATTTAAAGACACTCGAAGGCGCACCATCTCGTGGTATAAATAGTAGGCATCTCAGTTGCCTATTTACCTTGTCAATTTACACTGTCACTCAATCTAAAAATGTTAATTTATTGCGATTATTACTCTCATAAAATACAATAATATGGCAAAATGGGTGAAGTCATTGAACTAAAAGTAAAACACGTCAAGAATAAGATAATGAAAAAGTTAAGGTAAGTCAACAAAACACTCAAACAACATAACCTTTTTCATATTTTTAGGAATTGTGCCCTATTTATGCTATTTATGCATTCCTACAACTCCCGTATCCTTTTGGGCAAAATCCGCGTCCGTCACACTATCCTGCACCTATCTGTATGTCAATAATGTGAATGTGACTTCGGTGCAACGATAATTTTTGTTAAATGGGGCGCCGAGTGGAGAACTTCGTCATCGGCTAAAAAG
Source organism: Diaperis boleti (assembly GCA_963583935.1). NCBI lineage: Eukaryota > Metazoa > Arthropoda > Insecta > Coleoptera > Tenebrionidae > Diaperis > Diaperis boleti. Next base: position 21,005,160 of record OY757249.1, read on the forward strand.
TTGTATACATTATATGTGTGGTAGGTATTGCTGCGCGTCGTGTTTCAATATTAAAACTTCGTAATGTAAAATTGAACCTACCACACTTATAATCTAATATACTAATACCTATATTTTTTTGTTTATTCTAAATCAAGCGTTTACTATGTAAAAAAAATCGAAACATTTGTCTTATTTGAAACGCCCGCCTTTCTGTGACGTCAACACGGGTCAAAAGTTACAAGACGCGCGGACTAATGAGAGACGCATGAACCAATGAGAATGCTCCCCGAAATGACGTCACAAGAGGCGGTAAATCTACAGCGTTCGAAAATTTTTGATACGCTCTGTTATCTCACAAAACAGCTGTATTAAACAGCAGAACACGTTTTAGGTCTTCATGTTACATAGTCCACGAAATGCTATAGTTGAATTCGTCAAATTCAGTTGAGAGGGACGACCCCATTCCTGGAACAAGAAGTAGGTGCTATGTCGTCATTGTTAAGTAAATAATCTAATTTCGGAGGAGTGACCCGTTTATTTTTCTCTTGTCAACGTTTACAACATCCACTTTCTTATCATGCGAAAAAACCAGAAACTCCACACTATGAAGATTTTATTTAAAATTTAAAACCACTAAAAGCTTTGGCACGTAGCTTAATCAAGAACTGCAAAAAATATTTGTTCTGAAAAGAGGCAAGTGAATTAAAAATTCTAAAGCACACAAAAGCTGTTAGTGACACCAATAGCTCAAATTAACTAATGCACAATTGTTGTAGCTTTCGGCTTTTAGGAGATTTTTTAAATTCGGAGTAATCTTAGGGTTGCAATAGCTATGTTTTAAGAAATAAAGTGCAACTTAGGATTAGTATAGCAAAACAGTGTTCTAATAAATAACGCATTAATAACTAATATATCTAATAATTATTATTATACGGAAGCAGTATATATCGTGTTCGAAGTAAGACAGGAAATAAGACAACGAAAGCCATGACGGCTCGGTGCGTCTGTCCGGCTTCGACACCGAAAGGTATAAGAGATGCAGAATATGTATGTATAATTATTTATTATACATTTTTCGGACACTGTGAAGTGATGTATGGATTAGGTGTGGAATTTGTAACAATTAACTATGTCATAAATTATCTACCACTCTACTTGCACACATATTATGTACTATTGAAAGGACTTTTAACATTAACAGACGATGACAAAGTGTAACCCTTGCGACTTCTTTTAAAAAGAATGAAAGCAGGATTATTAAATGAATATTTTGTAATGAAAATAATTTGATGGGTAGTAAAATCGACCGTTAATTTGTTAACGAGTTAATAAAAACCGTTATATTTTTGAATTTTTGTCATTTCTCACTCATTATCTCGGAATCTAAACACTCTTGAAAAACTATTGACTCATGTCGGGTGATGCCTCTGATGCAAGTTTTATATTTTTACCACAAAAAACAAGCCTGCTATGATCATAAACCCATCGATGGACCGTGTCACCACTTTTATAATAGTTATAACGTCATGAGGCCGATAAGTGGCAAATACAAGATTGATAGTAAAGTCGAGGCGGAGCCGATCAATCGCGTCTATTATTTGCGTATCGGCCGAATATCGTTCAGTACTTTTCATAATACCATCGGAAATACCGACAAAAAAACCGCATTGTTTAGCATAATTTTTAGACAATTCATAAATCAATTTTGAAAGTGTTGTTATAGAAACAATGATCAAAAACTTCCTCCTGTACTGTTAATTTATATAACAGCCGTGACTGTTATGAGTGAATTTTCACTCAAGCGGACAGTTTCCATATACATAATGCAATAACAGGTAGGTATTATGAAAATTATTAAATGTTATTTGGTTTGCAACTGGATTATCTTAAAAATAAAAGCCTAACTTAAAAAAAAAAATTGTCCCGAGTATGTGGATGCCAATAATCTCCATAATTTTTGAGAGTATGGTAATTGGCCTGTCGCATTTCGCCCATGGCTGGAGGAAATTTAATTTTCAGAGTTCAAAGACAGAGGCAAGTATATTTTTGCAAGACTTTTGCCCCACACATCTACAAGAACCTATGCAGCACAATTTATTTTTGGGGTTTATTGAAGTTTACTCCTTAAGAATCGATTTTAATTGTCACAGTATTTAATATTGACGATAGTATTAATTATTATCAATTGTGAAAGAAATCAATCTTCCTTATTTATGTAATACATATAAGTAATATATTTTTATGTAACATGTTTTATGTATATTTTGTCGTATCAATATACACTACACACAAAAATTAAGGGAGCAAAAAAAAATCCAAATTTTTCGGTTATTTAAAAAAAGCATTTTACAGCTTCAAGATTCTAGTTTTCCGATCTTTTGGCCACAAATTTTTAGGAGCCATGTTTTCCACGCAATCCATAGAAATAGCGCGGAAAATTTTTGGTCTTCTTCTTTTTACTCCACCGGCTCGGAAAAATTATTTTGGGTTGAACCACCATATGGACCGAATAGCCTGTTTATTCAGCTTCAATTTCCTTTTTTTAGATTGTGTTTACGACCATTTTTCGCGGAGATATCCGATATTAAACGAAAAAGGATCCTTTTGCCTTTAACCATCGATATCTTAGCAAACTGTTGGCTGTTTCGGAAATTGGAACAAATTTGCTACGAAATCCTATGAAAACATTTAAGAATAGTTATTTATTATACGAGTTCCTGTGTAAATTGGGTGCTTTCGTGCCCGAAAATTTACACAGGAACGAGTGTAATACAACGTTTTATAGTTCGACACCACCGCGGCAAGGCTTTAAATTGCTTAAAATCCATAAAAATTGTGTGACGTTTATCTGACATTTTCTTATTGCCTGACAGAAGAGTGTTTACACCAGCGAAAATTTGAAAATTCTGAGTGTCGATCTATAAACGTTTTTTTTTTCCACCCACAATATCGACTTGAAAACAGTTGAAAAAATCGGCTTTTTCTCTTGTTCTGGTAAATCGACCGCATCTTCACAAATATTGATGAGAAGGCTAAGGATCTTTGGGATTTTTACACCTCAATGTACCCCGAATATCCCTATGAAACGGCAAATCGATCCATCGAGCGGTTTTTTTTTTCCCGATTGATCAAAGATTAGGAAAAGATTAAAGGAGCAAGATGTCTGTTTTTAAAAATCTTCATAAAAATGGAAAAATCAATTTTTCTTCAACTTTTTTCACAACAACGAAAAAGAAGAAGGCCAAATATTTGGGGAAAAAAATTCCGCGCTATTTCTATGGATTGTGTGGAAAACATGGCTCCTAAAAACTGTTGGCCAAAAGATCGAAAAACTAGAATCTTGGAGCTTTAAAATGCTTTTTTAAATCCTCGATACGACCATTTTTCACTTAATACTTATATTTGCCTATTGTACATTCAAGGACTATCGGACTTAATAAGGGGTAAACTCTAGTCGCGTGAGGGAGATGATAGGCACAACTAATTTTTTATAGACGTTCCTTGAATGACACAATATTGCAAAGTTGTTTTTCTACTTTGGTGTCATAATTGAGTTTTTGTGAAACTAAAAGTAGTGTCACAAAGGAACTTTTTGTGAAACTGCTTTTGGATTTTTTATTTGATACGTATTACGTTGGTATTGAACATTTCTAACCAACTGCTGTCGAAGTCAAGCCAAGTGTCAACTTTTCAGATAAAAAACATAACTACAAACACAACCAGTACTAGCTATTCCTAAATATCCCTAGAATATTTAAAAAGCATAATTTTAACATTTTCATAAAACGAAGAGCTCCAAAGTAGAAAAAAAAGTATATTACACTCGTTTAACGAGGCATTGTGACATTCGTTCTATTGGGGCACTTCTCGCTGCGCTCGTCGTGCCCCAAACCCACTCATGTCACAATGAAGTCTCTTGTGAAACTCGTGTAATAATGTACTATTGTTACTTTTTATAGAAAAAGTTGTTGTCTATGTAAAAAAAGTGTATAATTCAAATTCTTAACGTCTTAATAACTCAGGTGGTGGTAGTACAAGTATATTGTTCAATAATAAATCACAAAGTAGTTGATGGTTGTTTTTGAAATTACGACATACAACAATTCCTCAGTGTTTAGTGTATAAGTTGTAGCTTAAAGTAGGGCGAGTTCTTGATAACACACAAAAGGGCCGCCAAAATATTCCTGGTTTTTCAAAAAACACTGGTGTAAGTAAATATATAAAATTTTAATACATATTTAAAAACCAAATTTCGAATATTGGTCAATATTTTCCAAATATGCACGAGTCCTTGAAAAATGACAGCACACGAGTATTGAATTCTTTGTATTCGTTCACGCTAAATGAGAAAAAACACCAATTAACATAAAATTTTAAGGTTAGGTTTAACAGCTGTCAAATTAAATGTCTATAAGTTATATACCACTATCTCGATTATGTATTTTACAAAACGATTACAAAATTTTAGTTTTCGTTAATATAAGTATAATATTATAAACCCAATTAATGCTAATTGAGCTATTTTAAATACAGCTTAATTCTAAGATTTATTCCGTAAGCAAACCCAATTGCATCAAAACAACATATAAAGTGAATCAAAAAGTGAAAGCCCATTACAATGTCCCTGTCCGGAAGTGTCAAATTACACGTGATTTTTGACAGCGCACAAAAGTGCATTTGTCAACCGAAGATGCGTGTAAAATGCACGCTGTTTGCTGCTGTTGCTTACACAATTAAATCCGTGAAAAATCTGTAATTTGAATTCAACTCCCCAGATTACAGTATTACATGTGCTTCATTGACTTGTCCAAAGAATTCAATCTCGTGGAGTTATCGTATGTACTAAAAATATTCATTTAGGATCCAGGTCACTTATTAAATTAAGTAAGAAAAATGTATAAAAACACAACAACGGGGATAAAAGTCCCCAATTCTACAACTTCAGAAATCCTCCAATACGTCAGGGAGACTCATACTATATATTATTTTGATATGGATAAAATCATAGACATTCAATGAAATGTTTAAATGAGTAAGTGCGACAAAATTCCATATAAACGAGTATACAGTATTTTTTCTACTTTTCTACAAAGTACTTATACTATACAAAATAATCAGATTTCACAATCTAGGGAATTTCGCGTGGGGTGGACCTTGACACCAACAAACATGATATCGTTCTGGCCCTGGAAATCTTAATCTCCCCATCCACAAAATGTTTACAATCAAATCCCGCCGCACAAACAAGTGAATCCCCTTTATCCTCGTCATCATCACTAGAGACACAAACACCCTCAAGCGCCATCACTTTTTGGATGGCTCAAAGCGCCAGCCCCCGTCCCACTTCAACGCGCCATGTGTTACCAGCTTGGCCATACCCAGACAGAATGCCCCAACAAAATCGCGCGCCCCAAATGCACGTGAAGCCCCTCCGCAAACAGTGCCAACAATAGTATGTAATGCCAATTCACATTAACCGCTGTTGACCAGCCACTTGGACTTGACAGCGAAGTATAGGTTAGGATTGCCTTAAAAAAATAAATTATACTCTTTAAAAATTATGTCTATTATGACAAAAGCGTATCGTAATAGCCTCAGTACGAACGCAAAGTAGAAAAAATAATATATTATGTTACTAGGAGTAGAAAGTGTACATTTTGTGCTGAGCACAGAAGGTTGCGGCCGAGGCTTTAGCCGAGGTCAAGTAATCTGGGCGAAGCACAAGAAAAAACTTTCTGCTCCGAGTGACATATACTATTTTTTCTTCAGGCATTTTTAACAAAAACTTTCAAAGAAACATTTATAAAAAAAATATAAGGCACGCGACTGAAAGTGAAACTTGCCATGGTAGGACTCGAGTTTATTTCATTGTTTTCTGATACAAATGTTACGGTAACTAAAACAAGTAGGCCTCCAAAGGGGTCCCGTTAAAACAGCGGGTCCTTGAGAGATGGGGGTCCGAGGGGCCCCCAAGCGACATACAGGCCGAGGGGGTCTCTTGAGACAGGGGACAAGAGGCCCCATGATACAGGAGGGCCGATTTGGTGTCTTGAGACAGAGGCTGGGGGGGCCTTGTGGCCGTGGGCGTAGGCCCCAAGGAGGGTCCTTGAGGCAGGGAGGTGTAGCTATACCATCGATGTTCATAACTCAATCGGAATGCTTTGTAACTTGCAGTGTTTGTAGTACAATAATTTTCTATGTTGGCAGAGATTATTTCTGTCATATTATTTTACTAATAAAATAATGAAGTTCATTATTGTACTAGTAACACAATGATGTCGTTCGTGCGTTAAATACCAAAATATAAACATTTTGATACGCTTGAAGAAAAAAATTATAATAGCATGCGAGATCGATCTATGTATCTGGAACCAGAGCAGAAACAAGTAAAACAAAACAAAAAGTCAAGACTCAAGACAGTGGAAATCGGGACAATAAGATCAGTCTGTTGTGGATAAGCCTGAGAGGCAGAATATTCCTAGTCGAGAAATTAGCAGAATCTGCGACATACGAGACAATAATAAAATTAAACCAGAAGAATGTCGATAAATCCAAGTGGAGTAAATTTAAATATGTTTAACTCGAACTCCACAAACTTTAATAAGCGCAATATTTTGAGTGACGGAAGGGAAATAAACAAAAACATTGGTAAACCAGAAGAATGTTCTTAAATCCAGGTGGAGTAAATTTAAATTAAAAATTTAAATCTATCTAAGTCGAACTCCACAAACTTTAATGAGCGTAAAATTACAAATGGAACATGTTTCGGCAGAACACTTCTGCCATCATCAGCCCATAAATTTTTAATAAAAACATTGGTGTTTGCTATTATTTATTTATTCAAGAGTGACCTTACCTCACTAACAATTTGATAAAAGAAGAAGGCGAAAAGAATGGAATTCTCACATCGTTGATGTGCTCCATCAATACATCGTCAGAATTGTGGAGATGGCCGACCAGAAGGGTGATCCATTAGTCGTCATCGCACTGAGACAACGGATTCCCTGAAAATACATACCAAATTACGAAGAGAGGAGAAGAAGACGATGAACAAAAAAGTTTTACTTACACCTACGGCGGAAAGTAAAAAAAAATGCAGTGGTACACAAGACCGAAAAAAAAAGTCTTATAGTTTTACCTACTATTTTTTAATCATGGATGATGGATAATTGCACCTTCAAGTCCAAATTCTGAAATTAAATTACCCAAGAACATCTATTTTAGAATTATATTTTTTCATCTATTTTAAGACTTATATGCATTTTTAAATAGTTTCTATATTTTAGGCAAAAATCTAATAATTCGGCGGACCTCCCCCCTCTGGGTTATCTTCTGTTTGGCCATATTATTAAAAATACTGTATTTAGGAATCATCTGAATGACATAAATGATTTGAAGAATGCAAATACAGTTTCTACCGCAATGTTTGGTAAATGTTTTTGAAGATACGGAAGAGACGAGTTCGACTTTGCTTAGCACATAACGGTGGACATTTTTTGCATGTTTGTAAACAAAAAAAAATAGTAACAGTATGCGAATCGCTTCTTTGTCAACTGAAATTCTAAGTTTAATTTCAAGGATTCTATTCTATTTCTATTCCTGGGTGTCGGATTTTTTCAAAATCAATATTATATGAACGAAGTATGTATTAGTAAAGACGCAAGAAAAGATAACAGGAAAATAATTGACGTGTTTTGCGTAAGCCATTTAAAACTAAATTTAGGCATATGTTCAGACAGAAATTCTCAAGATCCATCAACCCAGTTAACAATACAAAAATTAATTTCAACAGTTTACTAAATCACTTTTATTTTGGAATTTGGTAATATTTAATTGAGACAGAAGAAAATCACACACTTATTATTCGTTTTTATGCTCATCCACGGTTACAGCTCAAGGGTCATCTCCCCGTCTGTAATCACCCAGGAAAAACAAGTTTCCTAATGTCCCCTTTTCTGTAAAACTTGCTACTGTTGTGACTCCTTTTGTAGTAATTGTGTGCCGAACCTCGCACATTCATACATTACGTAGGATAAATGCGTATGCATATTTTATAGATCGCTCTTTTAAAAGCATGGGAAATATTTGCTTACACGCCAAGTGTCAGCTTGAGTTGCTTGTTGATGCGAAATGTTGCAGTTCCCAGAGCAAAAACAAGATCTTTCGTGTGGGGTGCGAAAATTCAATACAAACGTAACCAGCACGAACAAATCTTTTTATTGAATCACATGCTTGATAAGATCCGGCCACAGAATTTAATTTAAACTTCCGAGTAAATACAGAACGGGATAAAAGTTTAGAGACTTTTCTTTGGAAGGAAAAGACGTTTCGACTTTCTTGCATGTAGTTAGAAAAAGCGGGGGCTTTATTTTAACCCTGGACTGTGGGTATTCATTATGAACCTTCAATTCAAAGGGAATAAATTTTCCAAGCGTATACGTGTTGAAAAAAAGAAAATGAAGAATGGTGTTCATTAAGGTCCGAATTGAATGTGGAAACTGATTTTTCATTTAGCGCGCTGTGTGAAAAGAATGAATTATCGTCGCACTGGAAACGGCACAATATTCTCACGATTAAGTTACAAATCACTGCAAATTGACTTTATAGTCGTCAATAAATTTATTTCAACTTTGACACCGTTTTAATTAGGTTAGATAAAAGGTTAGAACACTACATGTTCACTTCAATAAATTATATTGAAAGGTGATTAGGAAAACATAAAATATAGTCACTTTAGTTATAAAGATCATTTTAATTATAAATTACAGTAGGCTGTGAAATTTAGGTTGACACTACTAACTTTTGACAATTTTATTTAAAAATTGAATGTTAAATTTACTTAAAGAAAACGGCAACAGAATGGCGGATGGAAGTATTCTATAGAACGCCGTGTTAAAGGGTTTCCGAAATGCCTACCCAAAATGCATGCAACGCTATATATAACCTTTCAGATGTTGGAAAATGCATTTGAAAATATGAAACGGAGAGTTAAGAGCTGCATTGAAGCTGGGGGAGAACACTTTGAACATTTGCTCTAATTCTCAAGAATCCTACATTATTTGTTAGTGTTTTATTTTCTTCAAATTAAAACAATTTAACATGAGAAACATAAACGTGACAATGTTTACCATAACCTCAAATTTTACTGTCAGTCATTTTACAATTTGTAATTTAAAAATTTAAATGATTTCATGGTATCTGAACAAAGGTTTTGTTAAGGAAATTAAAAAATGCATATGGAAGACATTTATGACATATTTTCATTTTCAGTTTCTATTGTGGATTTATTACTTGTTCTAGCAATCTGAGAAAATTTACTTTTTCGTATAGTTCACATCGATGGTTTTAAAGATTAATAAAAATGGACCCCCATTTATAACCTATACTATATTAATATCAAGTTTCTACTATAAAAAATTCACATTACAAAAATGAGAAAGTTCTTCTACTCAGTGCTGTTAGACAGTCTCAAAGAATGTAAATTACCTATGTATTTTATAATATTCCGTTGTTTTTATGATGTAATACAAACTGCAGCGTTAGATGGGTCTCAGAATTTTACGCCGCAGGCTCTTGCTGTATTATTATTCAGCAGGGTGAAGGCAAAATATTGATTTTAGTGAGATAGAAGGCATAATAATTTTTTTTCATTACTAGCTTCAGAAAACAACATTATATAATATATTGTTTGATGTTTCAGAAATTGTATAAAGTGTATAATTACTATTATGAGACATGAATGTAAAAAATAATAAAGAAATAATTTTAAATCAATTTTGTGAGTACAGATAATTGCAGTGATTTTTTCTTATCTCAATATCAAGATCGGTTTTTTAGCAGCAGAAACTCAGAAATTCGCAAGATACTTCAAATGTAAATGTTAGTTAGTAGATTAGTTTTTTTTTACTATTAATCTTTTCTGCTCACTAATCACACAAATTAAAGAAATCTGTACAAAGTAATAAAAATTTCTGATTTAACATTTGATGCTCTTTCCGCCTCCTCTTTTTGTCTGATGCTATTCTTCTTGTCATGGATGAATTTAAATTATCTGTAGTAATTTGAAGGAGTTCGTCTCAAAACAATCTGCAGCCGTTGCCTTAATTCTTCAATAGTGTTCGTAGATAAACGTCTGTTCATCAAGCCCCAATGGAAGGCCAAAGAAAAGGACTGACATCAGTTTGGTCAAAAACAACTTACTCTAGTTACTATTGTCACATGTGGTCTTGCTTTGTCTTGTTTAAAAATTGCTCCTGGAAGCTTTTGAACTAGTGGAAGAACCACGGATTTTAAAAAATTGTCAAAATAACGTAGACCATTTAAAATTCCTTCAATGAACACTAAAGGGGAGCAGCCTCCAACGTGTATACTGCTGCAATCATTACACCAGGAGTTAAGCCAGTTTCCTTGGCCTCTAGGTCTTCGTACACGTATGCGCTCATCAGAGTACCACAAGGAAAGCATAGACTCATCACTGAAGATGATATTGTTCCACTTCGTCTTAAAAGACATCTTCTCGCTGTCTCGTCGCTATGGGTCTCCCAGTGCCCCTGTGCCGCAGTTCCAAGTTCCTCTACACTCTTATGGTTGCGGAGTCTTGGCGGTCTTGTAGATATTTCACGGTATTTCAACCTTGTTCGTCGACGAACACTGAGCCTTCTCGGGAGCACAGACAATTACAAAAGGCATACGGAAATATATGCCTTAAAAAAGGTTTAAAGGAAGGGTATAAATTTAATATCACTAGGTATATCTTTTTCAAAAATCCTATTTAGCTAGATCCACAGAGTTTGAGCATTCTGCGTCTACTACTTCAGTGGGGATTTTATTTTATTTGAAACTCAGTGTATATAAATACAGAGTGTCTCAGGACTCACTCCCAAGTCTGTGAAATTTCTCCTTATAGCCTTTTCCGTATCCGTCTCCGTCTCTGCTTTCTCCTCTCTGCACGTACTATTTTTCTTGTTCCGGTTTAACAGTTCCTTATAATAATAGTCTTCCCACTCTTTGTCCTATATATTTCAGTGAGTTTTGTTTCAGCCCTTTCAGTACTTTCCACGATTCTGAAGTTCTTGTACCTCTCAGGTATGCTTCTATGTTTATTAAGCAAGTGCCTTCCCATCCTTCATTCTTCTGTTGTATTATTTGTCTTTTAAAATCTCTTTGCCTTTTTCCCAATAGTTTTTATAATATTCCTCGTTTTTTGTGGTGAGCCAATTTTTATACATAGTAGCTTTCTAAAGGGGTGATAGGTCCCCCCCCAAATAATACTTAACTGTAATATCAGTGTTTAGAAATTTTCCTCAACGTCAGAGAAAATAAATTGAAATAACAGACATGTAGTAGAACACTAGAACGTTGGGTATAACACCAAACCTCGCGAGAGAAACTGAGGAGTTGCAGAAACTTAATACATGATTATCGCTTAAGTGTAAGTTAAGTCTGCGAGTGCCAACTGTGGGATTTTCTTCAACAACTTCCTTGCAGCACCTACGTCATGTGTGTGTCGCTTGAAGCTGTCACTTAGTCTAAGAGCCAGTGAAAGGCAAACATGACATATTTCAGTAAACTCTCAATTTTGCCAGAAGACTCTCTTATGCTTACTGTTCATGAAATGGGGACTAACTAAGCCCGGTCAAGGTAGGTTTAGTGGCGCTCAGGTGTAACAGGTACAAAAATCAGACGACTTTCAAAAGTATTTCAGTAAAGCTACCGTTTGTATATTTTAAATTACATTATTATTGTTATTAAAAAATCACAATGGCAGACGGTTATGGCGGTTGTAACATCACGGCAGACACTTTTCAAAGTTAAATATATATATATACATATATATATATATATATATATATATATATATATATATATATATATACATATATATATATAGATATATATATATAGGCAGACGGTTATGGCGGTTGTAACATCACGGCAGACACTTTTCAAAGTTAAAAATATATATATATATATATATATATATATATATATATATATATATATATATATATATATATATATATATATATATATATATATATTTTTTAAGTTAAGTCTGCGAGTGCCAACTGTGGGATTTTCTTCAACAACTTCCTTGCAGCACCTACGTCATGTGTGTGTCGCTTGAAGCTGTCACTTAGTCTAAGAGCCAGTGAAAGGCAAACATGACATATTTCAGTAAACTCTCAATTTTGCCAGAAGACTCTCTTATGCTTACTGTTCATGAAATGGGGACTAACTAAGCCCGGTCAAGGTAGGTTTAGTGGCGCTCAGGTGTAACAGGTACAAAAATCAGACGACTTTCAAAAGTATTTCAGTAAAGCTACCGTTTGTATATTTTAAATTACATTATTATTGTTATTAAAAAATCACAATGGCAGACGGTTATGGCGGTTGTAACATCACGGCAGACACTTTTCAAAGTTAAATATATATATATATATATATATATATATATATATATATATATATATATATATATATATATATATTTAGTAGATCTATTCGCCAGTAGCTACAAAGTTACTGATGTTAATAATAAACGAGTTATCATACAGGATTTTTTCTACTTTGCCACTTTTTATACAAAATAATCAAATTTTACAATCCAGGGAATTTCGCGGCGGTTGGCCACGTTTGCGAGGTGCATTAACGGCGGCTATGAAAAATAATTAATTTGAAACGTCAATAAATGAACTTCTGTGACTGTCGGATAAACGACCCAAAAAACTACACGATTTTCTATAAAAATGATCATACCAAAATATTCTTTACGAAGAGATTGAGGTACGAAATCTGCACAAAAGTTTGATGCCTTGAGGTTGTGAAATCTCCCCATCCACAAAATGTTTAGAATCAAATCCCGCCGCACAAACAAGTGGACTCCCTTATCCGCGTCATCACTGACCGGAGACACAAACACTCTCAAGTCATCACAATTATTATAGTGGCATCACAGTCTTTGGCAAGTGCCATTACTGCACTTGTTTGTGTTACCAGCTTAACCACCACCATGCAACAAAATTGCGTGCCCCAAAAGCACGTGAAGGCACCCCCCAAACAAGGGCGAACAATATAGTAATGCCAGTTCCCATCAACAGCTGTTGCTGTTGTTCCCTCTGCCAGCCACTGGAGACACCTTGACAGCGAAGTATTATAGGTTAGGATTGTCCTGGGATTGCCAAGTTTGCCAATATTAAAAAAATAAATTATACTATTGTTAGTAGAATTATTATAACATCGTTTTGGTCTATTATGACACGCAAAATCGTATCGTAATAGCGTCAGTACGAACGCAAAGTAGAAATAGTAATTTACGTTAAAAGTCCGGAAAACTCATTTTTACAGTAACGAGTCGAAATGTTTCCAGACGAGGCGACGAAGGAGCCGAGTCTCGAATTTTGAGACAAGTTACTGTAAAAGTTTCCGGACGTATGTCGTAATGCGTTTTATTTCATGCTACAGATACTAAATCATTGTTTTCATTTTAAAAAATGAAATTGGAATTCAGAATTTAAACATCCATGAATTGAGTATCTATGACAACAGTTTGATTTGTTGGTTGTATTTTTTTACAGGACTTGTACTGTAAAGTCCCATTTTCCGGACTCAAAACTCTGACGTAAAACTAACAAATATGCCACAGTATGAAATAAAAGATTTTAACACATTTTCTAAGATATGTAGGCGTTATTAATTTCTTCAATTTTTTCTCTTATGCGTTTCTTGAGTTCATCCAAATTATTAATAGGTGTATGTATTGAATTCTTGATGTGAGACCACAAAAAAAAAAAACAATCGCACGGAGCTAAATCGCAAAATCTTGCGGGCCAAGGCCTCTTTGAGTTTCAGAATGCGACGACTATATAGTGACTTCCAGAAGATAAAGAAAATAAAGAAGTTCTCTTATTTAAATAAAAAAACCTGCTTTCGGAAATGCACGCCTGCTATACAAAACGAGATTGCCGACTGCAAGTCAGAGCCGCATTAAAAATTATATTATTTGTTTAGTTCCATCTTCATCTTCATCATCATTATCGTATCCGTAATATTTCCAATATGTCATTGTAGCTCCTAGTTTATGCACTAGTGCTTGGTCTAGTATTATTTTCCCAGGGTCGAAACATTATTAAACCAATACACTAAACACACCACAGAAATATTAATTTCAAAACATAACAAAGCACTTAACAGACAATATTCACGTAAATGAATGAAGTCCATAAATAAATGTAACGGACAACACGCAATTAAAAAAAAAAACAAAAAAAAACAGTCCGATCCAGTTTCATCAAAATCGCGTGCCGACACATGATTCTCGATAAGCAGGTTTATCTATCGTTTACTATCATCGGCGCATTCTATAACTCGATCTCTATAAAATTGTAACATGGAAAAAGTTCCATGGGTACAGTGTGCTGTTGCTCCATCCTGTTGAAAGTACCCCTCCTGCAATTTATCAAAATATGACTGCAAAATTTCTTGCTGATACCTTTTAGCATTTATATTGCCTAACGCCACCAGTCGCTAAAAAAAAAAAACAAGTAAATTACCTTGGTCCAATAATTCTTCACCAATCTTTTCAGGGTGCAAAAAAGTTTCCACAAACACATAAGAATTTTTTGAACTCCATGTTCTAAAATTCTGTGAAAAAAAAACAGTAAATCAGTAAAAAAACTTTTGTTCAAAATATCATCATTGTATCTGAGAATGAACCATTCACAGAAAGACAAGCTTTGACTGAGGTTGTCTTCGAATGCTTTATTTTTAACAATGACATCGGGGAATTCAGTACCTACGAAACTCTTCGAGACAGTTTTCAACCGAATACACCCATACACCATCGATTTTGGACCCGTTACGAAAATAACTTTCAACCATAAATGTTTTCTGTTCTAACGTGGACACCATTTCACAAAATAAAGTCAAAAACAAAGCAAATAACCAACAAATAACTCGACCACGCAAGTGACACTAATGACATTTCGTTGGCGACTGATTCAAACTGCGACATGCCTTCACCGAAACAAAAGTTTGGCAAAGATAATGCTACCGGATTATTAAATCAACACCCGATACATATCATTGTATTTAATAAATGAAAATTCATATTTAAAATCGTTAAACTCAAACAATAAATAAGAAAGTTACGACAGTTCTGACCGTTTTTTAACACCCTTTATATTTTCACCATTCGTTCGTTGATTGGTTCCCATGTTTTTTCTTCTTGATTAGGATTCCTACTCCGGTTATTGCTTTTTTTTATTTCTGTGGTTACTAGTATCTCGATGTTGCTTTCCTTGAACTAATTCCATCCTTGCATATTCCACGTGTCTACCTGGGTTTTCTGAACTTTTTGCAATATACTGACTCCCTCCGTATCTGGCCTTTTGATCTTGCGATTTCGATCTTCTTTCCCTTTCGGTCTTCCATGTGTCAGGTTGCTAAGTCCTAACGCCACAAGCCCCCTGTTGGAGCATTATTCCGCCGCCCATTGTGGGTCCGACGCTATTTGTTCTTCCGCCCCCTTGACCATTGTTTGACTATTGTGACGATTCTTATTAAATACGTCATCCTCTGCTCTTGAGGGGTTTTCAGTCGAGTCAGCTGAGCCCATTTTTTTTCTTCAACCCTTTCTCAACATGACTTGACACGGGCTATGCCAAATTTCTTAATGTATCTCCTAAAATAAACTGCGATATTTATTTTGTAAGTTATATAAATTTTTATAAATAACATTTTAGATTGAATACAAATAAGTACATAAATCTATAATTATTAACTTTACACTGGTTTTAAGTTATAATAAAAGAGAAAAAAGTAAAATGGTAAAGTTAAAAAAATAAAAGTGTTTTAAAAAATAACTTGAATTTCGTAACGCATTCGCCGGTTACGGGCCAAGTATGATCCCGCGTATAGAAGTTACACTTCAAAAAATTCTGTAATTATAAGAATAAAATTTATACTTTGAAACCTTCGTAAGCTCTCATTCATTTACACGGATACTTGACAGCTACAATATAAACTCCGTCCAACAAATGCCCCTAATAATTAATTGTTTCGACGAATCGATCGTCCCAGAACCTGCCCACTTGCAGCCTATCGCTGCATTGCCATCTATCAAGTTTCGTACTATTGCAATATTTTCATGGTTTAAAAGTCTCTGGAGATTCAGATTTGACGCTGAGTGTACAGTCAGAGTATTGATCCTATGCCACCCCCACACTGCAACCCCTTGCAGGGATCTCAACCATCAAAGCTCTTTGTCTGCCGTTTCCTATGTGCATCAGTCCCGTCCTTCCTGCATTTACCTCCTGGTATCTTTGATAATGTGATTTGTTCAGGTGCAATTTGTTATTCGGGAGCCAATCAGTCTAGCAGTATAGAATGTAGAAGTTACAAATCAAATTAAAACCACTTAGCGTGATCAAGCAACTAACAAACACCGGCACGAAGCATAATGGAACCCAAAAATAGCCACTAGCAAAATATGGAACAGCGGAAATAATAGTTCTTTTACGTTTTGATGTTGTTAAGCAATGAGTTCTACAAACACTTCGCACTATGGTGTTTTAGAGCACGGCTTTTGAAAAGAAAAAAACAGTGATTTCTAAGTTGTTTTTTTTATTAATTATACAGAATGCATCAGAAATAGATGACCAAAATTTCCACCGTTAGAAACTTACCAACTTTTTCATCTTACAAAATTTTCTTCAAAAAGCAATATACCCGTTCATTATTGCCAGACTTTTCGGTTGAGAACGATAATAATAAATGCCGTAAGGTTTATTTAGAAAAAATATTACAGAGAGAAAAAAATACATAGTAGTTAAAATTTGGTCACCCATTTTTTTTTGTAGACTCTTATTAGTTTATATAATTAAATGAATATAATAATTGTCGTTCTTAAAATGTTATGTCCAAACTATTACTAGATATTGCTAAATATGTTTTCATTCACATATTCACGAAGAAAAATTGAACAGAGAAGTGTTATTACCTTTTTTGAAATTCTGTACAAGAAGTATGATTACATCCTATAATTTATTGCATAACTGCATGTAGTAGGTATATGATTACAGCACACCAGAAATTCACTTAATGTAATCATTGCAGTCACTGTTCGCTAAAAAAAAATACAAGAAAATCATGATGCAAAAAGTCACCAGTTTTACAACAGAAAAGATTCTTTTGCAATATACTGAGCGACATATGAATTGCAACACCTTGAATGAATAAAAGAATGGATTTTTAATGCGATATGTTCCTGGGGTGTAAGTCAACCAACGATGAAAGTTTCAAAATGCTAGCTCACATTTTTTTTGGACCCTAAACTGTCCAGGTTTCTAGGTTTTAGTGCGATGTTTGCTGCGTTTTCGTTGCATTTTTTTGCAATTATTCAGTTCGTCTACTTGCTTCAAATCCAAACTTGCCCAAATCGTGAATCCGGATGCCTCCCTCCACTATATTTTCAATTTGTAGAACATGGCTTGTAGTAGTAAATCTTTATTTGCACTACGGGCTTTCTGATTCCTATACATATACAAGTAAACTTAACAATAATAATAATAAAAAAAACTAAATAAAATTCTCTATTTCTTCTCCCCTCCCCTTTCCTCTTCTCCCTTCTCCCTCCTCTTCCATACCTCTTTCATCCATTTAATTTCCCTTCCATCTACATTCAGTATTTCCTCTCTTTCTTTCCTCTCTCTTTGTTTCATCTCACTGCGCTCGTTCCACATATGCTCAATCGTCTCTCTTTCCTCATAGCACATTCTACACATTCTTCCTCCATCTTCTGTCCAATACCTATTTTCCCTCTCTTCATTTCCGCACCTAAACCTCGCCATCATCTTTCTTTCTTTCTCGCTCTCCCTCCCCAAAATACTTCGGTACTTCCTCGATCATGCATCTTCCGTACTTCCCGTTGTATCTGGATTCTCTAATTCTTTCTCTCCTATCTTGTCTATCCGTATCCTTATATCTTTCACTTAGTTCTACATTCATCCACACGCCTCTTTCTCTCAGTCTCTCTATTTCTTTGCTTGCATACCCATTCCTTATGTAGTAATTCTCCCTATCATTCTCCTCTGAATTCTTCTTCTTTTCTCTCCACCACTCCTTCCATCCTGTCTTCGAACTTGACCGCTCTTTTGCCCGCTTTCACTCTCAACCTATTCCTCTCTCACTATGTACCCTGGCGTTTCTCTCTCCACCCCTAGCACCCACCTCAGATATTTCTCTTGCACCCTCTCTATCACCTCTTGTTCTTTCCATCCCCAGACCTCTGCTCCGTACAACAACACGCTTTCAATAAGACTTTCAAACATCATCATTCTCCTCTTAAAATCGCCTCCCCACCTTCTCTCTCCTATTCCCCATACACATCCTATCACCTTGTTCGCTTTTCTTGCCAGTTCTCTAATATGTGCCTCATCTGTGGCTCTTTCATTGAACACATACCCCAAGTATTTGAATTCTTTTACTTGTTCTATTACTTCTCCCTCCCACCTCCAATCACTTTCTTCATTCTTCCTCTTTCTCTTATTGAACACCAGCAATTTTGTTTTCTCTACATTCACTTCTAGTCTTTTCTTCTTCACATATTTTCCTAAACTCTTTATCATTTCCTTCATTTCTCTTTCACTCTTTGCGACCATTACCACATCATCCGCAAACGCCAGGCTCCACACTTTTTTTCTACCTACCACACACCCCCCCGCTTGTGCTCTCTCTAACATTCCGTCCATATCTGCCACATACATCGTGAACAACAAAAAGCTGAGCGGGCAACCTTGCCTCACTCCCTTTGTTGTCACAAACCATTCACTTACCCTCTCCCCTACCTTCATTTTACTTTTTGTCTTCTCATATATCTCCTTCACCTTTCTTACCAGCCATTCATTTACCCCTTTCTCCCTCAGGCACTCAAACATCCTCTATCTGTCCACCTTGTCAAAAGCCGCCTTGAAGTCTACGAATAATGCATACACCCTCCCCCCTTTCTTCTTTAACTCACTCTTCGTCAAATGGTCCAGGATTATTCATACATTATACATAGTTCCCCTCCCCTCTCTAAATCCTGCTTGGCTGTCTGGTAATGCTCCCTTTTCCTCTATCTCTTTGCTCATCCTTTCATTCAGAATTGATGCATACAACTTGTACCCTGTGTTTAGGAGAGTTATCCCTCGGTAATTTTCTACTTTATTTTTCTCTCATTTTTTGTAAATGGGGTAAATTACCCCCTCTCTCCACCCTACCGGGAATCCTTCTCCTCTCCACCAGCCTCTCTAGCACTCTTCTCGTCCCATACATCCACGACTCATTCTGTATTATATCCCTCCCTGGTGCCTACTCTTTCCTCAGTTTCTTCACATGCCTCTCCACCTCTTCCATTGTAATTTCTTCTCCTTCAGGTTCTACTCGGTTTCTCTTCGTCTCTGTTTCCGTTTTCTTTTTTTCCTTTTCTCCCTCCAGCAGCCTCATGAAGTACTCCTCCCACTCATTCATCGTTATCTCCTCGCTCCCATTTTCTTTTTTCTTTCTCTGTCTATTAATATAGTTCCATACCTCCTTCTCTGTTCTTATTGCTTTTATCTCTTCCTCCTCTCTCTCCTTCTTCTGCCTCTTCTTCTCCCTGCATGTCTCTCTGTATCTTCTTCTCGCTTCTAAAAAGCCACTTCTGTTCCCTTTAGTCTTTCTCCACTTTCCTAGTTCTTTTATTGCTTTTTTTTACGTTGCTCACATTTTTTGTCCCACCATTTATTCTTTCTTTTTGTTCCTCCACCTCTTACTGTTATTTCTCTTTTTGTCGCTGTTTTTAACAATATTTCTACCAATTCTTTCTCCATTTTCCCTACTTCTTGTTCTTTAAATTTTGCTTTTTCCAGTCTTCTCTTATACTCTTCCACCCCTTGCTCGTCCCATACTTTACTTATCACCTTCAGCATTTCCTCTATTTTTTCTTCTCCTCCTCTCTTCTCTCTCCTCCTTCCTATACTTATCTCCATAGGCAGATGGTCTGACTCTACTCTTTCCCCTATTCTGAATTCTTCGACTTCTTCCCATGCTTCTTCGTTTACTATTCCGTAGTCTATCACCGTCTCTCCTCTACCGCCTATGTAGGTCCATTCTCCTTCTTCGTCCCCTTGTTTGTTTCCATTCACCACTTCCCATCCTTTTTCTTCTATCCATTCCATCAACTTCTTCCCTTCCGCGTTTTCTTTCTTGTCTTTGGATTTTCTTTTTCCTTCTCCTCTCTCTTCTTCCCAATCCCTGTCTCCTCTTTCCCCAATTCTCCCGTTAAAATCCCCTCCCAGAAGCAGACATTCTTCCCTGTTGTCTTTTAATGTTTCTTCTATCTTGCTCATTGTTTCTTTCATCTCTTTGCTGTACACTGTCACTATTTTCCACCATTTACTGTCTATTTTAACGTTTCTCACCATGTGACCTTCCTCTTCTCCCTTCTTTTTAGTATTCTCTTTTATTCTATTTTTTATCCCTGTTATTATTCCCCCTGTTGTCCTTGCTTTTTTCTTTCCCCTTCTCGCCCCTTGCCATTCCCACTTGAACTCCTTTGGTAACAGTTTTTCTATTTTTTCCCAGCTTTCTGACCATGTTTCTGTTAATTCAACAATATCGAACTCCTTCACATAGTCCCAAAAATCTTCTTCTTTTTTCCCTAGTCCCGCTACATTCCAAAATAGTGCCTTCACCCCTGTTTTACTCGTTACCTTCTTTGATTTCCCCCTTCCTTCCTTAGTTTCCCTCCTACTTTCTTCTTTGTTTCCTTTTTCACGTTTCATTGTCCTTTTTACTTTGCCGTTGTCCCCCTTTTTCCCTCCTCCCCTTCTTCTTTTTATTGGAAAACCTCTAGTCTCTCTCCCTTTTCATTCCATCTCCATTGCTCCCCGTCCACTATTAATTTCATGTATCCCACTCTTACTTCTTTCCTTTCTTCCCTTTTTTCCTTCGCCATACTTTTTAGATTCTTTTGTAAATCTCTTTCTTTCTTTGTGAGGTCGTTGTCTATGTATATCCCCCTTGTTTCCCTCTTCTCCCTCAATTTTCCTTTGTGCTTCATTATTCTTTCCTTCTCACCCCATCCCTCCATCTCCACCAATACTTGATCCTTGTTAATCCTGTAACAATCTTTTACTTTACTATCCTCTACATTTTCCTTCAAAAACTTCTCTACATCCTCTTTTTTTACATGACTTTTTCTTTCCCCGTCCCATCCTGTTATCACGATGTTGTTCTTCCTCTTTCTTCTCTCTTCGATTTCCATTCTCTCTTCCAGCTTTTCCACTCTCTCCTTCCGATCTCTTCTCCTTCTCTTTAAATTCTTCTCTCTGCCTCTCTATCTCTCTTTTGAGTTCCTTGTTTTCTCGTCTTATTTCTTTCATCTCCTCCTTCAACTCTTGCAACAGCTACAATATTTTTTTCTCCATCTCTGTGTCCGTTTCCTTCTCTTTCTCTGCTGTCTTCTGTGTTTTCTTTACTCCAGGAGACCTCGCCGTCTTTTTACTTTTTTGAAAAAATTTCTCTTCCTCCTCTTCTTGTTTTTCTGTTCTACCCTCCCCGTTTCTCTTTCTTTTCCTTTCCTCCAGGTAAGACTCCAGGCTTCCCTGACTGAGCGAGCGGTTTCTATCGTCTTTGTTCATCCGCTTCCTGTGGCGCCTCCTAGATGTCGTTATCTTCCGGCTTCGCCGATTTATTCTTTTTCCTGACTATATCTCCTCTTCCCTGCCCAATTCTTTCTTCCTACCTTTCTCTAATATCACTTCTCGCTTTTCTCAATATCTTCTCTAATTTTTTTTCTTTATATTACCTTCTATTTCTCTATTTTTCGCTACTTAACCTCTCTACCATGTGTTTACCTTCAGCTCGGTAATACAGGAACATGGCTTGTATAGAACGATCAAGATAATTTGTAATCGAGTCATCCATCCACTTATAAATGTCAAATAATGTGTCAATTGAAAGATAAAATGGTGGAAATTCTCAAACAAAATTTTATTGTCAAAAATCCGTGCAATTTTAAGGAAAATACATTTATTTCATTCAACTGTTATAATAAACGCTGAAAATGTTTTCCACTTTGGTCTAAGCACAAATGAGCCCTTCGTCTAACACCTTGAATAACATTTCATAACATATCTGGATTATTATTTATTTCATTAATTTTTTCGATGATTCTGAGCCTTAATTCTTGTAAATTATGAAGAGGCGTTTGGTAAATGGAATCTTTTAAATAAGGCCACAAAAAAAGTCCGCAGGTCACAAGATCTCGGAGGCCAGATATTTTCTGTGTTCCGACTAATAAGACTGTTATCAAAAAACACTCCCAACATAGCTATTGTGGTCCTTGGTGAATGTGCTGTAGCCCCATCTTGTTGAAAATAGCCAAGTACCAATTCGTCATCATAAAGTTTTCAAAATCACTTCTTGATATGCAAGTGCAGTTAGGTTACCTGCAGGAGGAATTTTTAGGTTTACATAATCAATAATGAATAATTTACCTTCAAAAATATGGGTCCCATTATACGTCGTGATTTTATAGAGTAGAGAGACGGTTTCACTAGACAAAAATAACAGAACAACCAACAAGGTTACACCAAACTGGGATTTCATTTATACAGAAGATCTGAGGAAAAATTGAAATTAACAATAAAAAAAATAGGTTGTGGAGGCTACATTTTTTTCGCATCTGTTTCAAAATTTAGTTCCAAAATTTTTTGAAACCTCAAAATTATTTTTTAAACTTATTGAATGACGTAACTTTGGATGCCACAATTAAGCATATCAATTGCGAAAAACACACGGATTCGAATTCACGGATGACTCGATTACAAGTTATTTTGATCGCTTGATAGAAGCCTAACAGGGAAGAGTCCCAGGTCCTGGAGTTCAAAGGTACACCACATATGTATGTTTTCTGATGGATTCAGATCCAGAGCCCGTTTTCATTCCTTGCCTAAAAACACTTGAGAATACACTTTTCAGCAGGATAATACTAGGCCTCATACAGCGTGTGTTACTTTAGACCACCTGGACCTTTTTAATGCTAACCCCCTTCCATGGCCAGCCATCGATCGATACAAAACATTATATCTCAAAACGACATCGATGAACACATTCGATCCCAGACATCTTAATTAGTGCTCCAAGCAATTACGAAGTATTGTAATGCATTAAAAACAATCAAAAGATTTGGAGTAATAATTATGGGTGTTGCAATTTATGTCACTCGGTAAAATAGAAATTTCAATGATTTTCCAAAAAACTTCAACCAATTGAGATTATTTCATTAATATACATTCTATATTATTATTTATTTTTGTAATACAATATAACAAAAGCTGTGACTTTCAAGTGTTTTGTTTTTGTGGCAAATGTACCAACAAAGGCCCACTTGGCAAATTGCTGGCAATCCCTTGCTTTCGGCAAATAGCCGCTCGAGAAGAAGATAATCCCGTAATCTGTTTACAAGGGACAAAACGAACGTATATTTACGAATTCCTCAAGGGTGTTGACTTCACGCTTGCAGCACTCTTGCTTAGTCGTCGTATTTTTAGATCGTGAAATTTGAATGGCCAAAGCGTCACATCATATGAAATATCTAGACTAAACTTCTAAATCATTTAGTAACTTTGTGCCGACAAAGTTTACGAACTTGACTGGTGGACATTTTATTTTATGTTTTCGGTACAGTCCGTGAAAAAAGATTCGTAATGGGTATACATTACAATTTTTCTTCCTACGTGATATTATGACATGCCTAAGTTTAATTTTAAGTTATGGATTCAAGTGGGAGTGACTGTTGGCTTGGCTCCAAATTTATTATGTGGTGGTTGGACAAATACAATATAAATAAATACTTTCCGACAGCGGAGAAAAAGCTCGAAGAGCTTGTGGAACTATACAAATATTTGTTTTGGCCCTTGTTAGGGACAATTACGTTTGTTGTTAGAAGAAAGTGAATGTTTGTTGAAAAACAACTGTAAATTCTCATATTCTTGGTTTGTTTTCAATCTACCTATTATTGTCTGATATTACTTCTAGAGTCAACGGTGTAGATCTCCAATGGAAAATAATAAGGTACACGGAAAATTTTCTATTTGTTAGTACAAACATAGACCTAAACGGAGCCAACTTTCATTTCTCTCTATATTGGCCGCGTCATAAAAGTCTGACGTCACTTCCGGTCATGTACATCAATGAAATTAATGGCTAAATGTAGGATTGAATACAATACCTACTATATAATAAAAAATTAAGCCGTCACGGGACGCCTGGCAGATGTAAAACATCGAAACTGATGGTTATTAAAAGAATTTATAATTCAAGTAAACCAATAAATAAAAAATAAAGATGGAGTAATATAAATAAAAACATAGTTTCGTTAATAAAATAAATATATTTTTTCGTCAAACATCAGAACAACGTGGGTCAGTGGGTAAAGACAAATGGCGATTTTCTCTGATCTCTCTGAAATTGTCAGATTTTCGGCATTTCAAGAAGAACTAGTTTTATTCGGAGAAAAGTGGGTTTTCGTGGCTTGTCCGTATTTGTCACACCTACAGACTCACGAAAAACCCCACTTTTGCTCATAGTATTTCTTGCCTTTAGGCCTAGAAAGCAGTTTGTTACAGGCTCACAAATTAAGTAATAAAATATAACAAAAATAAAACAAAATAATCTAATGTAAGAGAGTGCCACATAATCCAAAATAAACTAAATATTACAGAAAGTCCATGTAATCTTAATATAATGTCTCTCATTTTGTGTTATTTTAAGTACCAATAACAGTTTCCTTTTCCAATCTTTTTAAGTTTTCCTCTTCGTTCAACACAGTCTTCACACTATTTCTTCTTCTTTCATCCAGAACTTATTCTCTCTTTTCTCATTTCCACACCTGAACCTCGCTATCACTTCCATCTCATTCTTTCCAAACATCCCCTCTAGGTATTTCGGCCTGCTGCTATTGATAATATGTTTGTATTGTCTGTTGTACCAAAGTTCTCATATTCTAGGTCGCCTCTCCTACATACCTATATCCCGATCTCTCATTGTCATCTCATACCTCATTTCTGTGTTTTGCTCTTTTCGATTTTTAATTTCGTCTATCGCGAATCCACACTGTCTGTATTACGTTTTTCTCTCCTTCCAACCCACTTTCCCTTCATATAATATTTTCAAATTTCTCCTTGTCTCTATTTTGCCCTCAAATTCTACCGCTCTTTTGCCTGTCTCTATTTTGAGCTTGTCCCTTCTAGCAGGATGTACCAAGGCGTCTCTCTATCTAGCTTTAGTAACCATTTTATATATTTTATCTGCATCTTCTCTGGTCTGTTCTACACAGCCCCATAGTTCGGCCCCGTACATCATTACACTATTCACCAAGGAATAAAAAAGCATCATTCTCCTGGCAAAATCGTGTCCCAGTATTCGCTCTCTTATTTCCCATACCTGCCCTACTACACTCTTGGCCTTCTTTTCCAGCTCTCTGACCTGCAATTTGTTACTGCCGTTTCTCACATACCAGAACCCTAAATATTTAAACTTATTTACTTCTTGTACCTTTCCACTCCACGCATTTTCTTTTACCCTTGCCAAACTTCATTATTATTTTCGTCTTTTCTACGTTTATGCTCAACCCTTTCCTTTCTAAGTATCTCTCTAAGGTTTTCATCATCTCTTTATTCAACCGACTCTCCTCTTTCGCTACTACCACCATGTCGTCCGCGAATACTAAGGACCACACTTTCTCCTTCCCTACTTTTTCTAGGTCTCCTATGTATGCTGCAAAAAGGTGTGGACTTGTAGTGCATCCTTGTCACAGTCCCTTCCAAGTTCTAATGCTTTTGCTGAGTGCCCCGTTTATCGACCCCACATTTTCTTAGGTACTCCCACAGTTTTTTTCGGTCTACATTATCAAACATTGCCTTGAGGTTTATGTACAGTGCATACACATGCCCTCCTCTTTTTTGTAATTCCTGCTTGACAATATGGTTCAGTATATTATATTATACATTGTCGATGGTACCTCTACCTCTCCTGAAACCTGCCTACCCGTCTGGTAACAACTCTTTATTCTCTAGCTCGTCTGTTAACCTCTCGTTGAGCACCATCGCGTACACCTTGTACTTCGTGTTTAATAGTTATTTCTCGATAGTTCTCCACGTTCTCTTTTGCCTCTTTTTTGTGTATCGGGCAGATCAGACCTACTCTCCACTCGTCCGGCATACATTCCTCGTTCCACATCTCATTCATAATCTCTGTTAGCTTCTCGCACACCTTTTCGCTTCGATACATCCATGCTTCATTTTGCACTCCGTCTTCTCCCGGTGATTTCTTTTTTTTAACTTGGATATTTGTAGTTTCACTTCGTCATGCATGATTTGTGTTCCTCTCTTAGTCGCCGTAGTCTTTTTTTATTTTGCAGCTACCTGGTTTCTAGGCTCCTCCTCTTCCTCGCTTTCCATTTGATTCATGAATAATTTTTCCATACCTCTATGTCGATTCCCTCGTATATTTTCCCATCTCTTCTTCGTTCTTTTTTAATGTGTTTCCATACCTCCTCTTTTGTCCTTATTCCTCTCACTTCTTTCATAAATTCTTCTTTTTTCTCTAAACATGTCCCTTTGAAGCGTTTTACTGCTGCTCTGTCGTTTTCTTTGGTTCCTTTGTTTTTTTCCACCTCCTTAGTTCTTTTCTTGCTTCTCTTTTCAGTCGCATACATTCGTTATCCCACCACTTGTTTGTGTCTGTCTGGCTCCCTTGTATATATTAATTTCTTTCTTGACTGTTGTTTCTTTAATACAATTCTTGAGTTCTCTCACCTTGTCTTTGACAATTATTTCTTTAAATGACTTTCTCCAGGTTTTCTTGGTATTTTGTCACATCCTCCTCGTTCCAGCTACATCTTGTGATAGTTTGTGCTTCTGTTTTGTTGACAGTTTCCTCCCAGTCTAACACCATTTCCAAGGGTTGGTGGTCCGAGTGTGGCATCTCTCCTACCATAAATAAAGATATAACGTGATTGCTGGCCTCACTATATTTACCAGTCTGTAGTCGATTACCCTCTTCCCCCTACGAATGTGAACTCCCCTTCTTCGTCGCCTTGCTAGTTTCCGTTGAGTATATTCCACCCTCTTTCTTCACACATGTCTATGAGTTCTCTGCCTCTTTTATCTATGACGTTGTCTTTTGGTGCTCTTTTGCCCTTTAATTTTTTATTTTTTTCTAGGAAAGCCCCCGCATCTCCCGTTCTGGCGTTGAAATCCCCCCCCCCATTAGTAGGTTAACTTAACTAAGGTATTTCTCTGCTTACCATGCCCCTCTTTTCAGTGTAATTCCCCCCTTCTTTGACCCCCTTTCTTACCCCTGTTACTATTCCCTCTTTTGCTCTCCCCTTTTTTTCTCTGTATGCATATTGGCATTTCCGATTGAAATTTTTTGGTAGGTTTTGATCCATTTTTTTTTTCATCCAGCTTCTTCTACCCATGTTTCTGTTAATCCCACAAAATCAAGCTGTTCAATATATTCTTAAAAGTCTTTGCTTTTTAATCCAGCCACATTCCAGAATATTATTTTCATTAGTCTGCTCTCTTGTTTGCTTCTTTTTTGCGTTTCGCCCATTATCTCTGTTCCCTGTTTCTTTATTCGTTTTCGTTTTGCGTTTCCCTTTTCCACACATTCACGTTGTTTTAACGTGGAAAAGCCGCGTATGTGGTTGATAACACGTTTATGGGTGAAAATATCACGTTATATTTTGGTAATACCTTCAACGTTATTTCAATGTATTTTACGTAACGTAAATTCAACGTTGATTTACAATAAAATATTGACTACGTATCTACAAATTACGACAATTCAACGTTAAAAAATTACGTTATTTTTAAATATTATATATGACGCAATAAAGACGTTTAACCAATATTGTTAATCAACGAAAGGTACACAATATTGATAAAATATAAGTTATTTTCCACGTGCAGTTCTGACGTTTGTTTCTCGTGAAATTTTTACATTAAATACACGTGTTTTTCTAGTGTCATATAGGCGTGTTTGTCGTCGTTTATTTTTCGTGAAATTCTTACATTAAGTACACGTGTTTTTCTAATCAAATAAAAAATAAAAACACCTAAGGAGTGAGAGTTCCAGCAGAGTATAAAAAATCATCATCATGGTGTAGCCCTATAGGTTTTTTGGTTTAAAAGGAGGTTTTTGAATTTACTTCCCTTATTTTTTTTATTATTGTATTTTACTTTACCTCAATTTACTTTTTTTATAAAAAAATCATGTTAAAAAATATATATTTATTATTTAAATCATAACTTAAATCAAATTATATAAAATAGAAAAGAACGAATGGCGGTGAAGTCTAAATTATTATTTTTGACTACTATTTCTCGGAAAATTTTAACATTAAATACACGTGTTTTTCTAGTCATCTATACTACAAATAAAAACGCATTCGAGGCGTGTTTTGGCGCCGTTTACTTTTCGTGAAATTTTCACCTTAAGTATACGTGTTTTTTTAGGCAAATAAACACTAGAAAGAACGTATTTCATATCATATTATTAGGCGTGTTTTGTGGTCAAGTTTATAAGTCACTAAGGGGTTTCAAAGATAAAATTGATGACTTTAAAATACATAATGTATAATAATCCTACTTAATTTATATTTTTTATTTGAATTACGATTAAAATCAAATATAGAAGCATAGAAAGGAATTAATGTGGATAAAATATAAGTAATTTTTGACGTTCAGTTCTGACATTAATTTCTCGTGAAATTTTTACAATAAATTCACGTGTTTATATACTCATATAATTATATTTAATTTATGTACTTCAAAGGAACGCATTCCATTGGCGTCTTTTACAGATTCTATATGGGCGGTTTTTGCGCTAAGTTTAGAAGCCACTGTAAATTGTTTGTTACGGGTTATAAAACATATGTACATTTTTTATTTGAATCACATTTTAAATAAAATAGAATGGTTATAGAATTTAAAAGTAGAAACAATAGAAATATTTAGTAAGGCTAGCATTTCTTTCATAATTTTTACGAAACATGGTAACAACTAAGTTAGCTCTTGTAAACATTTGGCACTCCGAATTTTACCCAAACAACCTTGAAAGTTTGACGTTTTCTCGTGGTTGAAATGTTTTAGGATCATCTCGCCCGCCTAGTTCGCAATAGAGATGAACAATCGCTCTTTGAGAATTCATATAATTATTCAAAAACAAAACAATTGTCTGGATTACTTTTGGTGGTAGATAACTACTTTTAATCAGTTTTCCGATTCACTCATCACCCTGATGATGCCAACATTGTTGGCGAAACGTGCGTCGGTATTTATAATAAACATTGTTTTTGGTGTTTTAGGGAATTAAATTGGTGATTAAAAGTAGTCATATAATTATTATTAAATTAAAATTTAAAAATAATATTGACATTACCTATTCTATTATGATGTTAATGTTATAAAAAATTACAAAAGCTCTTTAACCCAACGGCAGAGAAATAATTCAATGTAGGTAGCTATATTTACTTACGTAGATAGTTACTTACAAATATTAATTTAAATGTGTTTGTTAAAGTTGAAAACAAAAATTAAGATCTTTAATTATTACGGTTAATCAACGAAATTAATAAATATTGGTAATGTCTAGTAATGTGAAACGCTGTGAAGTAAGTGAAGGTGTCAAAAGACCAGCGAAAAGATTAAAAATAAAACAACGAATCTCTTTTGAGAGTCGTGTCGCAAAGTTTGAGTGTGTCTTTGACCGGAGAAGAGTTTAGTGTTGGTCAGGAAATGAAAAGTTTTTAAAAACGAAATTGAAAGCAGGTATAATTAAGAGTTAATTTGAAACACGTTGAAGTTTTACCGTTTAGGGGCTGGAATTTTGAGAAGAACGGATATTGGTTTATGATGGGGGCTGAAGGTTGAGGAACCGACGACGCGAGCGTAATTTTATTGTCGAAAATAAATAATAACCAAACTTATAGATCAGTACTATTATTGAATATCAATACTCTAGTTAGAGTATTGATATTCAATGGTACTATCAATGAAAATTTCTGCCTTATCGAATTTGTTTTGGCGACAAACAAACATGCTGCTTCCAAGACACAAAAATGTACGTGATTTACAGCTTTTTTTATTGCGCCTTGCACCTCGAACGAAACGAAACCAAGGAACTCTTTCCAGATGTGTCATCTGTGCTTGGCCATTGCTTCGTTCGATTTTGTTCATTTTTATTTTTCGTCTGAGATCGTGCAGTTCGTTTCGTTTTCGTTTGCCTTACCAAGTTTTGAGATTTGTGTAGCTTCCAAAAGTCCTAAAGGTAAGTAGTACAGTATTTTATTTAAAAGTAGTAACTAAATATGCATTTTTTATGCATATTACTAACCAGAATTTAAATTTATTCCGCAAGTGTACCGATTTTATGACTTTCGTCAAAAGTGGTACTCCATGTAAGACCTGGCCTTCTTACAAGGTTTTTAAGATTCATTTTAAGACAGGTATATACATATATATTATACATATATACATATATATTTATGATCTTTCTAATTATATATTTTAACTTTTGAGCTTTTTTGTAGAGGATTATGACACAGACGTGCAGAGGAAACAACTCATCAGTGGAAAGTCTCTCAAGAAAGCAAGTTTTTGGTCAAGCAAATCTCTTTTTGATAGTAAACGGCGTCGAACTGTAAACCTTGGAGAGGATTTTTGCTGTACCCCGACGACGTCTTATGCATCGCCAATGTCGGCATTTTCTCCAGCTTCAACATATCCTTGTAAATTGTGTCATTTTATATCATTTACGACAATCATATACCTAGTAAGGATTTTTTTATTTTTGCAATAGTTAGTTATAGTTATTTCTTATAGATTTTGAGGCAACTGTACTGCAAAAATTGGCAAAACTGACCCACCACGTCGAGCAACACACAATCCGAGTCATGAAAAAAATGATTTAATTAAATTTTCATATTTTCTATTCATATTATAATAGATTTGAACTTTTGTAAAGCAATTTTTTTTTGTTTGTTTTATAATCAATATATGTCATGAAAATCAACACTTTTTAAATATACTTATTTCCTAAAATCACCTAAAATAGACGTATTTTATAATATCTTTAGAATACGTTTACAGAACGTTTTGTTGAGACATTGAAAATGACGTTTAATTCAGAAAATCAACACGTCTTTTCAACCCGGTAAAAACACCTGAAAGAGACGTGTTTTATCAGACGTTTGTAACACGTCATTTTTACACGTCAAAAATCACGTAAAAAAAACGTGTTTCACTAGACGTTATAAACACGTCATATTTACACGTCGAAAGTAACGTTTTTCTCACGTGGTTGTGTTTACTGGGTCGTTGTTGACCTTTAGTTTCTAATAACAATATTCACCTCCTTTCCTTCCTCTTGCGATTCTGGATATTTCTGCTTGGATTTCCCTTTCCTGTTTCAGTAGGTCATGTTCGATGAATATTCTTTCCGCATCTTTGATTTCTTGCCATGATTTTTTGTTTTTCCTTTTGATTCTTATATTCCTCACTTTTACTCCTAGTAAAACAATTTACTATTTCTTATTAACCTTACTAACGTGCGTTCAACAAAAATCGACGACGAAGCAAGCCTTGGAATCTTACGCCATACGTTTTTTAATCCATGGCCCAATTGACGTCGTTTTTTGTTGAACGCACGATATAATAATATATACAGAATATAAATACAAGACAAACAAATTTAATATTTTTCTTCATTACCGGTTAGAAATGTGGGCTATAGGCACCTCATGTGAGGTACGAAAATTCACCTGTCGCCTGTTTATTTTTTAGAACAAACTTCACAAATGCGATGACAAGTTAATCAAACAAATTACCCAGCCTACTATTCAATTCTTAAAAAGTTCGTTTTAGCCGCCTACTTTGTCAGAAATATTACCAGTTTTTTACTTTTTTACAACGATGTTGTGCCGGTAGGGAAAAATAGTATTCAACCTTGTTAAGAAAGTGCCCTTGCAAACCTGCAAACCGTAGGCTCGGTTTATGAACTTTGCCCGTGGTCTGCAAGAAAGCACTTTCTTACGTTGGTTTGAAATATACTATTAATTATAGACTTTTTTACAATGGAGTTACGGAATATGATGTATCTTCTGTTATTTCTGTAGGTACAGGAGAATTCTGAATTAACGTTAACATACAGATATACATATGTCGTTGCGAACTTTTTTATAGGTCTGTTTAAGCTCTAAAACTTTTTTATAGAAAGTATTTGTATATCTCTTATAGTTAAGACAGCACTTTCTTTGCAAAAGTGATCTCCACGGAAAGCCATTTTATTTTAACGAGATAATATACAGCCTATGTCCACCCTGAAGGTCCATTCTAAATATTGGTGAAAGAATTTTTTTTAAGTAGAAGTTTCGGAAATTACTTAGACACTAGCTTCTCGCACACGCATGGGCACAAGCGGGCGGCGGGGGAGCCTTACGCCGTTTTAGGTGCCGACATTAGAATCGGTTTTACTCCCATATCGCGGCCATAGATGTTACACAGCAAAAACGACATATATATAAAAATAGTCCAGTAAATCTATTCCAAAATCCGAAAATTTCGTGGGTGTTCACAAATTGTAATGACGCCTGAAGAGGTATAACGATTTTTATAATTCGACATCTGACCGTTAATTTTTTTTTTATCAGTTTAAATGCACCTCACAACATACGTTCTATTGTCCTATTGTATTAGTCCATATTAATTAATTCAGATTTTGATTGTCTACAAATTACATTAGATCCAGGATCGATATTTAGTAGATAATATATACATACATTTATTTTAATTTAAATTAAAGAAAACTATTGATGCGATAATTTTTGTGCACTTGTTTGGATCGCTCAAAGCGCCAGCCCCCGTCCCACTCCATTGCGCCAAGTTTTACCAGCGTGGCCACCACCATACAGAATGTCCTAACAAAATTGCGCGCCCTAAATGCACGTGAAGGCCCTCAGCAAACAAGTGCCAACAATAGTAATGCCAATTCACAGGCACTTGGACTTGACAGCGAAGTATAGATTAGGATTGCCCTGGGATTGCCAAGATTGCCAATATTAAAAAAAATATATAAAAATAATTATTGACATCTGTAGGTATGTGTTGGAGTCCAAATTCCCAATCTGTAGTATGAAATAAGTATAGATTGTGTAAGCTCTTAACAGAAATAAAATATACACTTGATCGAACTGTCCCTGTCAATGAGTCATTAAAGTTGGTCTCGCCTTTTGCAGCAGTCACATTTTAAATAATCTATAAACGTCATTTGTATACAAGCACATTGAAACGAACATACACCATACGGTAGACGGTAATA
Organism: Diaperis boleti; assembly: GCA_963583935.1. Taxonomy (NCBI): domain Eukaryota; kingdom Metazoa; phylum Arthropoda; class Insecta; order Coleoptera; family Tenebrionidae; genus Diaperis; species Diaperis boleti. The sequence goes on from OY757249.1 coordinate 21,038,550, forward strand.
GGAATGTAAAAGTATTAATTAATAATTCATGATTAGAATGGTGGTTCGGAACGATAGGTAGCACTTACAATTCTGCGAGGTTATAATGTTCTCAATTAAACGAGACATTTCAAAAGCAATAAAATTTTAATTAAACGGTTAGTTTACGTGATGGGTAACGTTTTTCCAGTTACATGCTCCTGCAAGTGCCATAAAATTGTTAATGTCACTATTTAAAAACGGTGCCGACGCGAGTTTGGTACTTATTTTATGTAGTAAATATATGCAGATATTTTAATAAAGTTGGAAGTATTTTTCCAAATGGAGAAAGAAATCTTTAATATGCGAATATTTTATCACAGAGTTTACTGAGTAAACTGAGTTTACTCATCGCCCTGATGATGCCAACATTGTTGGCGAAACGTGCGTTGGCAGTTATAATAAAATTGTTTTTGGTGTTTTAGGGGAAAACTGATTAAAAGTAGTTAACAAATACCGAAAAAACATTATTTTCAATTATTAAAATGTCTACTAATCTGTGGGATGAGGCAACAGACAATAATCATTCGGAAGACCATTCCAAAAAACACCCTCATTAACAAGGAATGTGGAACAGCGCCACGAAATCCTTGCAGGAAATGTATTTTGAAAAGTTCAGAATCAAATTCAATCCTTTGGAAGACATTGCATTTCAAGACTCTACGAAAGCAAGAGATTCGAAAAGAAGAACCCTTCAGGAAATCGCAGAGAAAAAAGACTGCCTCCGCATTTAGGTATTTATTTTCAAAATATGTATTGCGAAAATGACAGTAAATGAATAAATAAATTAATTAAACAGTAACTATTTTAATTAATTCATTATAATTGTGTCATCGAATATAACCGTGGTATGATTAATCATCGAAGGTATTAAATTCGTGAAATTGAAACTCAATTTCACTCCTAATATCATCGATAATAATCATAACACTAGTTCTATAAAGAAATACCTCCAACATCAGCGAATAGACCAAATTATGAAAGTGTCTATTTTTTCAGAACTCGCTTGGGCAAAACCCCCTATAGCGCCACCCAATATCCGGCGCACCTGAATAGGACTCAATAATCAACTTAATAATCATCAACGGCATAACATGCTATTTCGCCCACAATTAAAAACGTTGATGAACGTGTGGGACATTGATATTGCACCATTTCAACAGATCAAACTATGAAATCACTTTAGCGGTATCTTCGCTATTTCCAAATGCCATAAAACGGTATAATTTCTGTATTTTCAAAAAATCAGCCAAGCAATTGTGTATATACAGGGTGCCATGGATATACCTGCAATAAATTGAGAGGGTAATCAAGAAAATTAGGGTGAAATGTATATTTGACATCTAACCCGATTTAGCTCCAAACTTTTCACAAAAACATTGTAACACGCAAAAAGTCTACAAATCCACACCGTTCTTGCAGTCAGTTTATTTTTCAAAAATGCGCATATACTAATATAATTAAAAACTTGAAAACATTGTAACATTTTGGATATACCTCCATATGTACCTACATGAGACATTATATGAGAAAGAGAGACCGACACATCAATTTTATTTATATTATGTATTATAAAGTTTTAGTTTTTCCCCCGAATGTATATAGTTTTCCCCCTGAGGCCCCACGTCCATGTGAAAAATACTTTACGACCTATTCTCATACCTACCAAATATACAAAAAAAAAAAAAATCATAAAAATCGGTGGATCCGAAAAATTGGTCCACCCCAAGGGGCCCCCCTAGGCCCTCATGTCCATGTCAAAAATAGTTTACCACCTATTCTCATACCTGCCAAATATACAAAAAGAAAAATCATAAAAATCGCTCAAGCCGTTTCGGAGGAGTTCGACCACAAACACCGTGACACGAGATATTTATATATTAGATATTTTTTGAAAAATAAGGACATTATAAGAAAAAAGAAAAATTTATTTTGAACAAAAAGAAATAAGATAACAAAACATCTATTGGCGTTCGAAAATCGCCACAGACGCGTCCCAGACATTATCGACGCCTTCTAGACACAACTTTCGTTGCGTGAAATAAAATATTTGAGGAAATAATGTAATAATTATGTCAGGCTGAAATATTCACGCATTCATGGTTATTCATGTTAGTGGTGAAAACTGTATAATTGACAAGTATTCATGGTTTACTCGACTTAAAAAATATTTTTTTATTTTATTTTTTTATATTATTAACGTATCACTTATTGATTGTGACATTTTTGTAGGTATTCAGAAAAAAATCTATACAGTGCAATTTGAAAAACGAAGTTGTGCCGGTAGGGAAAAAATAGTATTCAAACCTTGTTAAGAAAGTGCCTTGCCCGCCGTCTACAAGAGAACACTTTCTTACTTCTGTAATAGTATAGCTGTTGAAGGTGTATTAGGAATAGTCATATTTTATCAATTTGTGAATTAATCTTAACACCTAGATATATGTCGTGGCGGACTTTTTTATACGCCTTTTTAATTTCTACAACTTTTCTGTAGAATACATTCTTATATCTCTTATCATTACGGCAGCGTCCTTTTTTCGTCGACTTACTTTGCAAAAGTCATCTCCACGAAAAGCCCTTTTATTTTAACGATAATACACGGCCTATGTCCTGAAGGTCCACTCTAAATACTGGTGAAAGAATTTTTTAAATCGGATAAATAAAAGTTTCGGAAAATACTTAGACACGAGCTCCTCGCACACACACGAGGGGGCCTGACGCCGTTTTACGTGACAACATTTGATTCGGTTTTACTCCCACACATATAGATGTTACACATCAAAAATAAAATTAACTGTCATCTGATAGGATCGATTACTTTTCATTATACTCGTGGTCCGATGAAAACAACTGATCTCGCGGCGGACAAAGCTCTGGATGACCTAACAAGCCAGAAAGAAAGGTGACCGCAATTAGGATTAGACAAAATCAATACGCCATCATGTTTTTCTATTAGATTGGGCCAAATGATGTAGAATAGCAGTTCGACAGAACATTTTAATTGTCTTTTTTGCGTTGTAGAATATGGGAGGATATAAAATCAAAAGCGGGGAATGATTTAACGAGAAATGTCATCATGTAAAAATGTCACGATAGAAATCTCAGAATCTCTCAGAAAAATTAATTTAGTGCAAAACAGATGTTGAAATGAAGAGAAAAATATATCGAGTAAAAATTTCAAGTCTGAATTTCAAACACAGCATAACTTAAGAAAAAGAAAAATGAAGAAAAATTGAATATTATCTTTGAGAGTGCATTTAGGTCACTCGAAAAGATAATCAGAAATTTTATTCAATTTTCTCCGTTTTTACTGCCACATAGATTTAATTCTTTGGCATGAAAAAAATCAACTGTCAAATAAAATGTCAAAAAAACGTTAGACACTAATACAACATTGGATAATGTTGGCATAGAAGTTTTTTTTTTATCTTCTAAACGATAAAATTGCAATTTAACATACTACTCTTTACTGCATGTTAAAATGCAATTTTATCGTTTGTCAACATCTATTGTTGTATTAGTGTTTAACATTTTTTGACATTTTGTTTGACAGTTGAAAATTCATTCAATTTTCTTAGTTATAACACAATTTATTCCAAAATATCTACAAATATATTATGATATACTGCATTTCAAATGAATTGGCATCGCAGCAGGCGGTGTTTGTGTAAACTGAGCTTTATCTTATGTCAGAAAAGTTACTAAAACATGTGAAACTAGCATTAGATTATTTGGAGGTTATGTTATGAAACAACTCAAAATCCTCTGATGAATCGAACATAACTGAGTTTGTATTAATTATAAATAGTGGACAGCGTCTCGTACACACATATATTTTTCAAAATCATTGGTAATTTCTCTAGTAATTTCCTTCTCAATATGTCGTAAAGCCATTTTTCTTGTGTACAGTTTTCAGGTGCTTCACGCCAAATTTGCACAACTCTGTCTTTCATTCCCAGTTTTGCTTGAATTCTCTGATTGTAGTATGTCTTACAAAAACCCCAAAATTAACAACTTTTCGTAAATTAACAGCTTTTCGTCAACTCCTTTACTTCGATTCCAGTGACTGTCCCTCAAGTTTTTTTTAAAGTATCCTCCTAGCAGTTCGAACAGATTCATTCAAGATGTTTGTTATTCTCTGTACATTTGTTGTTTAAAAATCTACCTAGAGATATTTGGTTTATTATGAGCGCTGTCATGCTGCCAACATAAAATTGAATTTCCAGCGCCTGCCGCGATGCCAATTCATTTGAAATATAGTATATATTATAATACCTAGTGACCTAGTCGAATAGTATTTTCTGGAATTTGGGTATTTATTTTCGAAGAAATAAAGCCTTAAATTTATACACTGATGAGTCAATTTTCAAAAGTACGTAGGTACAAGTAACTAAAAAATAATAGATAAGTATAATAGGTACAGTTCCTTGAAAAATAAAATGGCACTGAATGTCACTTTAAATCCCCACAGGATTAATTTAATCCATTTCAGAAAAGTGTCAAGCATTAATGCTTGCATGTAAGAACTAAATTTCAACAATTAGTACCCTCGAATAGTAGATTTGTCCGTTCTCAAAGATGACCTTGACGACAATGACTTATTTTGCATGGAACTATGTCAATGCAAGTGAGTATTAATGTCACACAGACAAATACTTGCCCTTTAAATTTAAATTGTTCTTATTGAATTAATACCAATGTTTCAGGATGACCAATGGGGCATTAAGAACTTAACCAAGGTCATCTCATTCAAAACAGTGTCGACTACTAGATGAACTTCCAATAATCATATAAAAACTGCGAATGTTGAACAGTTTCTTTAATGATAAATTTATACATAGGTGGATAATCTACCTAATAATGTACCTATAACTAATATAAATAAGAATACGTTTGAAGTGGTTTACTTTTTAGTTAGTTGAGTCCTTTAAAACACGACATCGACGTCCTAGCTATTTCGCCGTCAACTCCTGCCTGATCAATACCCAAATTAATTCCGTTTTCCATCATTTCTTTTTTGTTTGCACACAGTGTAGAAATCAGATAAAATAATGATGTATTATATTCATGCATAAAAGTTGAAAGTCCTTGACTCCGCGTACCGACTGTACCTACCACTAAAAACCATTAAACGAGCAGGTAGGTACATTCTACCACAACATTAATGATTTTTTTGTTACGTAACAATGAAACCTCCATGTTATTGTTTGCGACAATAAAGGACGTGAGAACACAAAGATTGTACGAGCATACCTGACATTCAGAACGTATTTGTAACTGTGAGTAAACTCGATAATGTGTTGTAAATAGAAAGGCGCTAAGAATAGAGGACTGGGGACCTCAAGAGCTTTGTTCCGGTTGGCCGGCACTTCAGTGCTTGCAACCAATGAATGCCTTCCTCTCCAAAACAACTAACTTGACCGACAAATGCACACATTTAGAATTGATTTAGAGCTTTTTTAATTTGGCACAGAATACTGTCCCTCTGGTATTATGTTTCTTGTTTGGTTTTACAATTTTTTAATTGTGAAACAAGTATAGGATCGGATTCTTAAAACTAGTTCTTGAAGAAAGCATTTATAAGAAATGTAGGTACCTAACTTGCTATCGGTCCGCTTCCAAATGTAAGAAGGTACGTGTAAAAAATATGACACAAGTTGTTAATCAATTAAATAACAAATTAAAGCATTACTCAGGTAGGTGCGTAGTAATAATAATCTACAAATTTCGGAAAGGGTCTTTTATTAAATTAAAGTTAAATGCTTATACAAATAAATTGTTTAAATTACAATATTAACCCACAAAAAGAATGTACGTCAAAACTACCTAGACTGGGCTGTTTGTCCAAAATAAATTTGACAACCACATATATTGATATATGTCTTTGGGAAGACGAAGAAAGCAATCGATTTCGATTCCGTAAGAGAAAGTTAAATAGACAAATGCCCCTGTAAAGACCTTTGACAGAAAATAGTATATAACGGTGTTAGACTGATATATGGCATATAACATGCGAGGATAATGTTTGTTATTCATATCGGAGCCAGTTATATGCTATACCGGCCGTATGTTGTTCAATATTTTTCGTGATACCTACAAAAACTGATTTTATTTATATTTAAAAAAATCACCAAGAAACTAAGAAACTTTATTTCTTACCCTAGTAACGCCATAGTTTACAAACACCTTTCTAGACTGATACATTTTATCGAGTCTAGGCCGATATGGAGACCAAACATAAGTCGTTCTTTTGCTATAGGCCATCATTCAGCAATATTTAGAGATAAGATCGAAAATGACAAAAATTCCTGAAAGTGTTCTGCTGCACCTGCAACATTGATAGCATTCCTTAAAAAATTGCCACCTTTTTCAATTTAGAAAATCGTGGTCAATACACTGGTCATTGTTTTAGAAGAAGCTTCGCCACATTACTGACCAATCAAGTATAGGTGATCTTCTGACACTGAAATAACATGGTGCATGGAAGAGTGCAACAGTGGCAGAAGGTTATGTTACTGAATCCTTAAAAAGAAAAATTGATGTGGCAAATTTGATGACCGGGGCCGGCACATCCACCTGAAAGAAACCAACAAACCCTTGTCCTACCACTCTAAAGCCGGGAATACATCCGTTCGTTCGCATTCGCACCCGGTGCTTCCACACATTTGAACGAATCATCCGCGTTTGCATCATTCGCAGTATTTCCACCCATTCTCGACCGTATCCGGCAATCCATCCGGCGCCATCAGCGGTACGCTGCATGAAAGAATAAATTATGCTAGCCGAATGAGATAGTCAGCCCATTTTCAGCCCTTCGAAGAATAAGGTTGAATAAGTATGAAATGGAAAAAATATATTTTTTACTTTTTAGTTATGTTACTTTTGTGTTTTTTTGAAGTCGGTTTCTTTTTTTTAAAGTTAATTATTTTACAATTTTAAGTGATGGGTAGACCTAGTAAGAACGTTTCTCGAATGAGGAAACGACAGCTGGTTTAAAAGGAAGATGAAAGACGGAAATGCTAAAAAAATAGAACCAGAAATTTTTACAGAACAATGAATTAAAGTTCACAGGAGCGCGAAAACCGATTGTCGTGTATATAAGGGCATAAGTGTTAAATAAATTAAGAAATTAATGTCAAAAAGATCGTTACCATCAATACAAATTCAAGATTGAATATTTGAGATTCAAGATTCGATATTCGAGGATTCGAGATTGGAGATTCAATATTCGAACTTATATTCACAAATTCTAGATTTTCCATTCTCGATTCTACAGGGTATTATGTCCAATATCAATGAAATTAACATGGTACCATCTTGGATCTATACTGAACAAAACGCAAAAAAAAAATCAATGAAATTGGTTCATAAATAAATAAATTATGTTTAAAGTCGGTTTCAGTCAACACACAATAAATCATTCGTATTTATGATGTTATCGGCAGCTAATCACGTCCGTGACCACAGTTTGCTACCTACGTTATTCAGGGATTGTCATAAATTAATAATCCAGCCTGCAGAGATAAAGAGCAGTATGCAACCTTTTGCGACGAATGGTAGCGAAGAACTGAAATTATTGTCACCACGTCCACACTCCAACGTTTCCAAACATTCGTGCGTCCCATTTCCCTGATCTTTTCACTTTTACCGCCCGGCTGTGGGAAAAAATCGTTCGCATTCGTTTGCGCTCCATCCATTCGTCCCTCAATAAAATACGCTGCGATAGCACGTCTACACTTAAGCAAGAAATGCTTGAGAATGCGAACGAGTGCGAACGAATAGTAACTTTCGTCAGATGTATTCCCGGCTTTACTCCAGGACTGCTTTCTAATATACAAAATTGTACTAATAATATCTATAACAATTATTGTAATATAATTGTAATAAGTCCTAAATAAAACGTATTTATTTGTGCTGTTTATTCAATCATTACGGATTATTTGTTATAAAAATGTAATTTTATAGGACGGGCTTGTTTAAGAACAGGAATCAGGATGAAAGTGATCTACGGCAAATTCTTCAGGTTTCAAGTTCATAAACAATTCGCTAATTAGCCTTTGATTGTATCTATTACCTGTAGGAAAGATGAAGGATCTCATCCTCGTAAAAAATGCAAAACATAATAATTTCAAACATTCAACAATTAAAAACTTGTGTAAAAACTTGCGTTTTAATAAGTATATTTATGCTTTCGTTCTACAAGTAGTTTCTTTTTTATAAACGTAATTTAAGAACGATTTTTTTTGTGACACGTACAGTACAGCACTGTCCATTCATTTCTCTCTACTGCTTCGCTTTCCATTTTACATAGGTTATCTTATACACTCTTTACGCTTACATCTTTTATGCCATTCCGTTCTTCTCCATTCGTTTCATATTCCAAATATTTCGATTTCTCTGTGTTCTTAGTTTTTTTACACATTTTGGTTTCTCAACATTTTATTTTTTCCTTTTTTGCTTTATTTAGAACATATGTTTCGGTCCCGTATATTAGTGTTGATTATGTGTAAAGTAAATCATTTGAAATTATATATAGACTTGCATCTGTACCCGTTTTTGACTGTTTCTCTCTGGTGGACAGCAATTAATGATGTAAATAGGTCAAGCACTTTGCAAGTGAATCTATGTTTAGATCACTTAAATTCCGAAGAAAAATCAGCTGTAATGTCATTGTGCCAATCTTACAACGATGTATTCTTTCTCGCGCGGACGAACTTATACATACAAACGTATTATGCTACGAAATAAAAACCACAACAAATACTCCAGTTTCTGTAAAGATTTATCGGTTTCCAAAAATTCATTGTAACCCAAGTTGAAACATAAATAATAATTAGAATGTTACAGGACAATGTAATACGGCCTTCTTTCAGTCCCTATAATAGTTTTCCAAAGGTGGAGACAATTCTGGACAAGGTAAATGGCGCGTGGTTATCGATTATGGAAAATCAAATGTCACTGTCGAAGGTTCTTTTCCAATTATGAATATCGATCATATAATTATTGGATCAGTTAGGTCACAGTAAATATTTTACAAATTTTGGATTTAGCATCTGAATTAAACTAAATTTTAATAAAACCATAAATAAGTATATGATATATTTAGTCGTTTGATGTTGTTAGGGTCAACTGAGTTAAAAGGAAATCATTGTTTTACGTATTTAGACGATATTATAATCATATATGCTTTATCATATTATAGCTGGTAACGGTGTCAAACCAAATCCAGAAAAAAATTACCTTAAAAGATCACCCTACTTGTCTGACTCGTGTCGATCAAAAATCTATAAAGCCCTTCCTTGGATTAATGTGGATTAATACAGAAAATTCATCAGGAATTTTGCGAAGACCGCAAGAACCTTAACAGCTTTATTAAAGAAGGACGTGATTTTTGCATGGAACGGTGAACAGGAAAACACTTTTCAAAAACTGAAAAATGCACCATCACAAGAAGAAATTGTCTCTTGTGCTTCAAGTACTCTGGTCACTATAGTACTACCGAGAAGGAATTGCTAGCCATTGTGTGGACGTCATTTTAGACCATATTTGTATAGTCAACGTTTCAAAATTATAATAAGTGATCATGGACTACTCATTTCGTTATTCAACTGCAAAGACCCCGGAATCCCGTGATGCTCACAACAGATAGAGAATCTTACGACAACTTTATGCGTTCTCATTGTCATTGTCGTTGTCATTGTCATAAGCGATCTCAATATTCTAAAATTTCTACTGGTAATGTCGAAACGCAACCGTTTACTTCGCCGACCAAACCAAATTGTTCTTCTTTCTTTTACTTCTAACGAGCGTTCAATAAAAAACCTGGTTAGAGTAGGCTTTGAAATTGCGTTTTTGTTTTATTTTTTTACAGTGTAGAGCTTGACTGATTAACACGAAACTCTCCATGACAGATAACATAACCTCAAAATTTCAGAGAAGCTGCAATATTATTAATAATTAATATTATTATGCATCTTAAAGAAGTGTTGACAAGTGTTTTAGAGTATTAGTTAGCGGTTTTATATAGACCGACACGATTTGGGGGTTTGGGCTGCAATGTCCTGCAGGTATCTTCAAGATTCCTATAACGGTTGGTGAAGAGTTAAGGTAAGAGTAAATTGCATTCAGACCTTTGGGTGCGATGTTAATGGAGTTATTTTTAGATATCGGCCACTTTATGATTTGGTTTTACACCCTGATTTCTTTAAAATGTAGAAATTAAAACACTCTTCGAAAGGATATGACCAACTGACAGTTTCTAACCAAATTTCTACAAATGTTTATTGAGAATTTTACAATCCCTTGGAAGGACACAAAACAGTTACAGCAAATTAATGGTGAAAATGTTTTCGATATTTCTTGTAGAGAATTGTGCTCGTTTTCTGATCCCATTAAAAACAGTTTGCAAAAAATCTTCAGTTTCATATTTTTCTTACATCGGCTATGGATGCTTGGTACATGAAATTTTTAATATGTGGCCAAAGGAAGAAATCACTTGCAGTTTCGCTTGTTACTTTATCATATTTCACACTCAATCTTGTTCTCTTAAATGCGCAAATCTGAAAAGTATGGTTAAGTAGAAGTTTTAACTCTTGAGTTTCAGAAGCAAAAGACAAACCTTTTCTTTTGCAGCTGTTATTAGATCAGGGTGCGCCTCACTAAGTTTCATTAAGAAAGTGTAGAGCATAATATGTGTCTTTAGTGATATCTTCTATACTTCAGCCGACCTTCTTTCTTTGATGACACTTTCACCTACCGGTCAGCTTTGGCACAACTCACGCATTTTCTGATATGTTGGGACCGTCTTAAATTCATGTTTTCGTACCATTTCGTACTTGCAAACAAGGTTTAGGAAACGGCTGCTGTAGTGATTGTCAATTTCAGTAATAATTTGTCCGAATTTAGTGCTGGTTGCCTAACCTAAACTCAATTAATGACAAGTTCGTTTTTGTAACCATTGCAATGTACACTGTTATAAAAATGCCCAGCCTCCTTTAACCAGGTTTATTTTTGAACGCTCGTTATATTCCAAAAATTTTGTTTTCTTCGTTCTAAAAGTTTTTCCCAGTGTCATTCTTTATAGCCAATAAATTTTGTGTGGCCTTAAAGTTTCCCAAGCAGCACAAACAAATGACTGGCAAATGCTGTAGATGTTCCCCTTATTCACTAGAATATGCTATGAATGTGCTAAACACGTGAAAATACATGCCTGGCATATAACTGGAATAATACGATTAACCACTTTGTAGATACAAGAAGGAACACATGCTATGTATATTCTTATTGCTGCTCAGTACATGCACTGAATGAATTCATAATCTGCCCTACGTTTTTGAAACAAATGTTTTAGATACACGTCCTTAATGATAAATAAACTGATAATACGGTATTAATGTGATTGACTTAATATTATTGCCTCCAAAAGAACTATAATAAACAAAATATAATGTGCAAATAATTAGCATTACCACATAATTTCTATATTGTCTTCATCCCCTAGCCGAAAGTATAAGGTCTTCCCGGCTGCATTTCGCTACGTGAACCGCGACTTTTGCGGCCTGCTGGATCAAAAACGTCGTCATTGTTTAAGTGTTCCTGAAATTAAATTGCAATATTATTGCACCCGACTGTTGTGATCTCGAGGTAAGTTTTTTTGGACAACGCAGACTTTATAGGACACACCAGTTCGAGCTGCTAATCGACGTAACGACGAATGAGAACTCTCTTCAACAAGCGCTTCCACTTTTTCAACGACATTTTGGTCGGTTTGCGGCCTTTCAATACTCTTTCCGTTGCCTGAAATCCTTCTATAATTTGGCGGACGTGATGTTGCAAGGCAATTTCTTCAACGGTTTTGTTAGGAAATTTTAGTCGGGACGATGCCTTGCATTCAGAAATGAATGTTGCCATTCTCCGTTTACCTCGCGTCCACTTCGGAAATATATGCGTCGATAGTAAACTTATTGAATTTAATTAATTGACGTTTATCATTTGTCAACCAATGCGTTATTGACAGAATTAGCAAATGCAAAAAGAATAGAACGACACAGAAAAATTACAAAGTTAACTAGATAAAAATCGTTTTGTAACATCCTGTATATTAATTCAATCTCGCTTCATAGAGAGGTATATCTGTGTTACCAACATGAATTTTAAACTATGGCGTGTCAATATTGCCAAGGACGTCCCAGAACGAAATTATTAAATTTAAATCGATAACTGTAAAAATTTTATAGGACCATTATGAACAATGGATGGGTTGAGCACGTTCGGAACGGATTATTTTAGATATGAATATTTTATGAGAGAATGAGATATTAAATTATTTCTTGATCCAGACAAAAAAGCACAAGATGGTTTAATATGCGGGTGTCCCAAAGTCCATTTTGTACAAGGTCTGTTAAATTTAAAGCTCTGTTCATTTTAAAAGTCCGTTAAAACCTGTCATTCTATATCTAGGAACCCCGTTAAAATTTTAGAGCCTCTATTTTAAATGAGTGGATGTTTTATCGATATTTTAAACGTTTAAATTTTAACAGACACGTCTATTCTTCATGAGCTTTTATTTTTCCTGACTGACGTTAGATGGTTCAGTATTCCTAGTCGCAATAGATAAGAATTATTGTACATGAAAATTTTTATTAATCATCTTGTATCTAACAGTTATCTCAGTTATATAACTTTATAATTATACCTACTTATACTAGGTGATTCAGTGAAACTTTCTTTATTCATAATGGTACCACATTATGTTGAAGCATTACATACAAGAAATTTAATAAATTCCGGACTTCTTAAAATTTCTCTTTTTAAAACCCCAACAAAGCGTGGAGAATGGACAGGGAGAATTAACTTGAATGGGAAAACTTGGTAGTAGTAGATATTATGTTTTTGTACAACTTGCGGCGCTACTGTAGGTACATGTGCCTTTTGCATTGAAAATTAATATTGCATTTTGACTTAAATAATCTAAATTATTTTATTTAAAATTTATTTTGGTCTAGACAACTACCTATTGTTGAAATGTTGTCAATTCAATATATGCAAAAATTTAAACTGCTGGTCCAGTCATAAGATTCAGAACAACATAATTGTGAAAATTTGAGTCAAAAATTTTAATGCGGCATAACATTTTTGAACCACCCTAATTTGAAGTCGACATGATAAAAAAAGGCATACGGTCGAACCCAAACGATAAGGTTTAAATGGGCACTTGACATTGATGTTGATTTGACTTACCCACCTCAATAACATTACACATATCAAAATGACGAACTTTATTTTGTTTCAAAAATCACCCACGACACGGCACATCAGACGTTGATACGAAACTGTTCTTTTGCACACGTTCACCCTTAACAACCGTTAACAACACAATGTTTAAAAAGGGATAAGAACCTGCACCTTTTGTACAATTTTCGGGAAAAGATACGTCTTCGGTTTCGAGGCTCTTTCAGGACTGAGGTCATTTAACTGAGGTGGATAAAAAAAAGGATGACAGTTTTTGTCTATTATTTATAAAGTGAAGATATGTCGCAAAAAATCCTTGTTTACATTGCACTTGCTGCAGTGGCGTGCTCCGATTTTATAACCGAACTTTAAACAGTCTTATCTCGATACAGGGGGGAGTAGAAAACCCAAACCAAGGGGATTGCATACTACTCATACCAAATTTTTTTTACATAAATATTTAAATTTCACCCTCTATACTACTGCCTTCAATGGATTCGGATGTGCAAATGGAATATAAGCTGAACACTGTTGACACCATCTTACTTTTATGGTGTAAACAGAGACAATATATTATTTTAGTTTACACAGAGCTCTTTGATCAAAGTTCATTTGAATCTGTCGTTGTACATATTCCACTTATTTACATTTAGTTTTTATTTTGAAATCACATTTGTTGTTTTTGTAACTTAACTTATGGGCAGTTGCACCGCACAAAATTTAACTTAAAGTAGGGATTAACATCATAGCAACTATTGTTGCAACAATGGTATCTATGGAGTTATGTTTCACTTAAAGCCGACTTACGTGCGGTGCAACTAGGCATTAATGATTTTACGATTTATTAAGGGATTATTAATTCGAGTTTTTTTTTAATCAATATAAACTCTGGAACTTCGCAAAACTTTCAACTTCCGAATTATTAGATGCTTTTTTTTATACAAACAACATACGAATTGTTAAAGGGACAATATAATTTTTAGCGACGAGTCCATGGGTGCATAAAAGCGGGAAGGCCAAGGGGTGAAAAACAAACTTTAGGGCTAACCGGACATCATAAGGGAATTAAATTATTTATCACAAAGCGTTTCAATGACCTTGTTTTACGACCAGTTTTGGTACCTACCATATTCGGGGGCTTCAAAGGTTTTTTTTTACAAGATATTGCGCATTCACAATTTGATTTGAATAAGATAGACAGCTTTGATCGTCACGATCAAAAGATTTATTACCCATAGAAAATATATACCAAGGTAGAAGGGTTACGCTTATATAATAGACAGTGTTCTAGAAATCGCTATCCAGAGAAAAGGAGCGGATGCCGATAACAACGCGGAGTATAAAATTTGGAAAATTTTCTTTTTTCTTATTATTATTGTCCATATAATAAAACTGAGAAAAAAGTATTATTTTCAAGGATTGTTTAGGATCAGGAGAAGAATATTTTGTCTGGCGTATCACTCAGAAACTACTGGGCGAATTTTTATGTAATTTGTTATGGTTGAATCTTAATATGCAGCGGTATAAACAACATATAAGTGAAATAAAATAACCCTATTTTTTGCCATTAGAATTTCTGTACCCCCAACCGCAAAATAAGATTAGCTAAACAACTTTAAACCAAAATGGTCCTCTTGACAAAAATTGTAAATCCCAGTTTTCGAGAAAAACGTATTGTAACGGACGTGGACCCGAAATTACTCATAGCTGTAGCGGCTTGAGATTATGACGTCATCAATTACTAGAACAGTCTGGATTTACTACTACAACGTACTCGAGATAGTATGACATTATCTTTTGGAAGATCCGGTACACATCGAGAGCACGATGATGTCATTAATGGAACTATCTGGAGGCGTCTAGAAGGATTAAGGAGCCGGTATCTGGTAACTGTCTGGTTTTCAACCCTCAGTCCAATGGAATTGAGACAGTCTCCTCAAAACTGTACAACTGCAATCCACAGCATTCAAAATTGAAGCATTGTGAACCACCCTGGTGTCAACCCTACGCTCTCTTGCCCTCAGCACCAGGTCCGTGTGGGTCATGGCCCCAAACGGGTCTTACTTACTAGAGCTTCGGTTCCACAGGTTAGGATCGACGTGTAGGCCTCCAGATAGACTTTGCCGCAACTTTTTATAATTTCCAAACCTTTGACAGTGATGTCTTTGCAGTCGCCGATTATGTAGAACATTTGAGGTTAAAACGGGGTCATGGGGTGATTATGGTTGCCTGGTTTTAGGGGCAATGCTTTAATAGTCTGCTAATAATTCGGTTATCAAAAAATTCTCTTAAGTTGATGGAAGCTCTTTTTGTGTGCACTGTTGCATCATCCTGCTTGAAATAACCCATCGTTAGTTCGTCATCGTACAGCTTGCTTCTATAACTTGTCTCACTTTTTCAACGGTTTGAGGTATTCGAACATCCCGATATACCACCACCTTCTTTTCAGTTAACACTTCCAATAGCATCGATTTAGAACGTTGCAGAAATTACTGTAGGTTATAACAATATCACGATATTCAGCTCGAAATTCTTCCCAGATATGGGGAATATAATGTTTCCAAATCCCGTTTACTTTTCTTGCACTGTGAAAATAAGATTGTACGGGTCCCACTCAAGTGATCTTTTGTAAAAGAACAGATTTTTATTTCAAATCAGATTTGACAACTCGATGAGTTTTTACACAATCATATCGATCAAGAATCGACTCAAAATTTTGGATTCAGAGGCTACTACGATCACGTTTCAAGTTTGCTCACTCGTTATGTATATTGAAATAATTGGGTCTGTACGTTGGAGAGATTTTTCAAATAACGACTTGGATTAGAACTATTTTTGTTAGAATTCTTGTCCGCTTGACTATTTGTCTGTTTGTCTGAGCATCGACAGCCCATTTCTCAACTTAACTCATTACAATAGAGCAGAAATTACAAGGATAAAGATTACCAAGAAATACCTACTGACTGGCAGTATTGGCTGTTGTTTTTTTAACATCACGTGAACGAAGTCGCGGGTACAAGCTAGTGCCTACATATTAGAAAGTAATTCTACAATGCATTTGTTGATGCATTACACATACTTTCTATTTGCGGTATAACAAACCATAATATAATTTGTATCATAATTAAACACGTCTTACAAACACAGAGTTCAGTTATTTAGGTCAGCGGAAGATCAATCGAGCCTTAAGTTTACTTTACTATTGTCAACAAACACTCCCCTAGTGAAAACCATTCTCACTATCTAAAACTCTTCAGGGCATAAAAAGGGTGAAACAAGCCTTGTTAAAATCACGTGTTTTCTGATATCGCAAGCTCTTAGTCTATCATAATTTTATTACTTTGAAATTATGAACCAAGTCAGCATTGACTAGTTCACTAAAGCTAAACTAAAAATTATGTTTTTTACAATCAAAATAGACAGAATTAAGACCAGACAAAATTAATCTTTAAAATGTTGAAGAATCAGCGAATGATGCCCTAGGAGTAAATGTCTGCTATATGGCACATCTTTGCAGGTGAAGACATATTTGCAAAGCAAATATGTGGCAAAATTAAATTTCAGAGCCGATAATCACTTGTAATTACATGAGTGCTTCGAAACTATCGATTTATAATACGAAAGTTGATTAGCAACTACGAGTGTAATTTTTTTGACGTTTTAATTTCCCGATGCGCAGCAGAGGAAAATTTGTCAAAAAATGACACGAGCATTGCGTTTACATAAAGGATTATCGAATTATCACTATAATTCAGAAAATAAAGTCTTACGATTGGTCGAAAACGATGATGAATGAAACATTCAATATACATTCTGTTATTGGTCGAAATTTGAATAAAATAATCAAATAGATACGTTTTTATGAACGCCTCAAAAATCCTCAATGTGGAGATAATTTTAGTTAAAGCTAGAAACCAAAGAGCATGAACTTTATCAAAATATTGAGAAATTAAATAGCATTTCTTTAATAGACAACGTTGCAAAACTCTTACTATTGTTATATCATATCCAACGCCAATTAATTATACCAAGAATGGTAGATAATTTCCTTCAACCTATAACATACAATATCTACAGAATGTTTTAATAAATGAATTATATGCTACAAATTAAGTGCATTTACGACGGCGACGTAGGGGTTCTATCGCTTAGAAATTCTAATTATTTTTTCCCGTTTCGTGCTCGACTACATGATGGTTTAAATATGTATAAATCACACTGAAATTAATTAAATCTTGTGAATGAAGGTTAAAATGTAAGTTACGACTTCTTGTCATGATACTGAAAGTAAGCTATTTACCTCCAGATGTAACTTTATTTTATGTAACAATAATAACACATTCTAATATCAAAAAAACTTTTTTGGCCTCCGTCTCAAATTAGCTATTTTGCAATCGTCCAAATCGTCTTGAAAACGATAATTTGCCTTCTTAGGCAAGAAAATGGAAAGCAGGAATTTTCAATGAAAGCTTTTATGTATTGTTTGTTGGATTTGTCTTCGCCCCAAATAGCTATTTAATAACTATTAAAACATCGGAAAAATTACACGAGCCCCCCTTGGTACAGGACAACACGACAATAAACCCCTCCCCTTGAGACAAGAAGGCCCAGGATTTAATTACAATCTTTTGTAGGCCGAAAAAAGTTTTCTTTATCACACGGCCAGAAATTTGACGTTAATTCGTGTTTTTTTTTTCTCATTTTGCGTAAACGAACACAAAAAACGTTCAATACTCGTGCGCTGTCAGTTTTCAGGGCTCGGCTTACGCCTCGAGCTTCAAAAATTCCCTCGCTCCTGAAAAGTGTCTTGTAGAATCAATAAAAACCGACTTAATAACTGCAATGTTAAAATGTTCGGTACAATTAAATTAATTGTGATTCTTCCACTCCATAAATGATTCTGTAACCTTCACGACCAACTCAACAATACTGAACGATGTGGAGTTCCTCTGGTAGATTTGTAATTACGTAATTACATAGTCTAAAAAATATAAATTGAGCTTCTTTACTTTATATTGATCACCATTATTATTACCAGTTTCAGTTCACAATCACCACAAAAAGTCGTTCTTTTACGTTAGTTGTGGCTTTACTTTTTCTTATTTCACTGATCGGTCATTTGGTGCGTTGCTATGCGCAATTTATAATTTGGTAGCAATTTTTGAGATTTTAGAAAGGGTCGTAGAAGAATCTGTCCATATTGACCACATCGGTACCCTACTTGCAAAATTTATGTTTTAAGATTCGACATCAGAAATGAGATAATGCTATTACATTTCGTTGTGCCGGTTTATGATCCATGGATGATTTATGACTTATGTGAATAAATGACAGTTACAATAAATCTTAAATGTTAATTACAAAATAAATTTTAGGTGGACGTAAATAGAGCCCCCCCGCATATGTAGTCAAATTAAGCATTGTTGAAAAATAACTGGAGAAAAACAATGTAATATGAAAAAGAAAGTCAGCAGACTGATATATTTCGCTAATTGAAAAAATATACATATAAAATAGTGTAAATTAATATAAAACACATATCGAATGTCTTGTCTATAATAAAATCGGCTGTCCACATATTTCCCCATTTATAGCAAGTTAAGGGGAGTTAACAATATTCTCATTCTCATTTTAATCTGTTTCAAATGAAAGTTCAGAAGTATACAGGGTGATTCACAAAGTTATGCAAATATTTAAACCTGTGATAGTCGTATTTAACGTTTTGCTCTAAACTAATTAGGGGAGTCAATATTCAGATCGATTACATGTAAAAGTTCTGTCTCAAAATCCATTCACACAGGTATCTTCGGGGCAATACAAACATAATGTAGACTGGTTACAAACATTTATTCTGTTAAGGTATTTTTCAAATGTTTAATAATATGTTTATGATAAGATTATGAAATTATCATATAGTTTTGATATTTTTACGTTTTAATCTTTGTCATGATACGGTAAATTTATATTGGGTGTTCAAATAAAAAAATCATCAAGTTACATACCGGGTGTCCCAGAGGTGTGTGGACTATCAATTACGCCCTCTGGGACACCCAATATAAATTTACCGTATCTTGAGAGATATCAAAACGGGGTTTCCGGGGGACGATAGCCACACAATTAGAAATCATATACAGAGTGTCCTAGTATTAGTAATATACCAAAGTTATGTTTTTTTAAATAGAATTTCCTGTATATTAGTTGGTGAATTGAAAGAGCAGTTAATGCTGAGCAAAATGATATAAGGTACTACAGGTTTATTATGGATGGTTCTTGAGTTATGAAGAATTTTAGGTCAAAATTAGTGCTTTTTAAAAAAATTGTAGACCATTCCAAGAGAGATAACTGAATACTTTTCTGTCAATAATTTTTTATAGACCCAAGCTTTAATGCACACTGATTGAAAGTCATCTAAATTGATATTTCTATACAGGGTGTACGATTTGGAAAAATGTATAATAACTTTTTTTTTTCAAATGGAACACCCTATATTTCATTATACCCAAATAGCATTTTTAATAAGCTTGCCTCGGCAAATGTTAGTACTTTAGATAATTTTTACAAAAAACGTAGAAAACTTTCCCAACTTGATGAAATCGTGTATTAAGATCAGATTGCCTTGGACTTGTTGCCATGGAGATATCATTTTAGACTGGTTACCATCTTGTTGACAGTAAGTTATCCTGTAAGAAAGTTTCACTTTTGTGACTTTTTTACAAAATGAATTTTACGAAGGAAGTAATGATGAGTAATTATGGTACAATGCGTTAGGAGAAGCCGAAAGAAATTCCTTTTTGGCCACAAAAATTTACAACGTTTTGAAAACACTGGAAACGTGGCCTACAACAAAAAACAATTAATTGGTAGAAGAGTAGGTGAAAACACTGCGCTAGAAGTTTACTAATCTTAAAAGAAAATCTTCACTCCAGAACGAAAGAAATTGCTGCCCAATATGATATTTCGAAATCTTCAGTAAACCGTGTGATCAAAAAACATCGGTTTCATCCATACCACATTGAACTCCATCAAAAATTGCAAGAAGCTTATTTTGCAAAAAGAGTGGAATTCTACGATCTTCTAGAAAGGAATAGAAAAATTTTAAACAGAATTTTGTTCACTGATGAGGCGACCTTTAAGAGTAATGGGCATGTCAAGAGGCATAACATGCACTATTATGCCACTGAAAATCCCCACTGGATGCGGACGATTGATTATCAGAATCAGTGGTCCTTAATGTGGTAGCAACAGGATGGAGCTCCTGTACATTTCTATAGGAATGTAAGAAGATATTTAAATGACTGTTTGCCGAGACCTTGGATTGATAAGGGCGGCCCTGTCAAATGGCCCGCAAGATCACCAGATTTAACTCCTCTAGATTTTTTCTTCGTAAGCCTGTCTACCTCTCGGTGTCATTTCTGAAATAATTTAATAAATTACACAATAAACAACTATTTCCATGGCAACAAGTCCAAGGCGATCTGATCTTAATACGCGATTTTAGCAATTTCGGGAAACTTTCTAGGTTTTTTTGTAAAAATTACTTAAAGTACTAACATTTGCCCAGGCAAACCATACATTGAAAAAAAGCTTAGATATTAAAAATGCTAATTGATGGTATAATGGAATATAGGGTATTTTAAAAAAGCACTAATTTTGACCTAAAATTCTTTATAACTCAAGAACCATCCATAATAATCCTGTAGTACCTTATATCATTTTGCTCAGCATTAACTGCTCTTTCAAGTCACCCACTGATATACAGGGCATTCCATTTAAAAAAACATAACTTTGGTGTATTACTAGGACACTCTGTATATGATTTCTAATAATTTTAAATTGTGAAGATATTGCGTGGCTATCGTCCCCCGAAAACCCCGTTTTGATATCTCTCAAAATAAGGGCGTAATTAGGGGGTAAAAGGGGTATGTAAAATTATGAAGAGAATAACAGCGATAGAAACGAATGTCCACGGCTTGTTTCATACTAACTTCAAATATTTATTGTTGTTTACGTGGAGTTAATTTACTTTGTCTTTTGCGAGCTAAACGACAATTATATGTTGTTCTTACAATGGGGTAAATTTTGCATACCATAAAATATCTTGCTACAAAACAATCGCCAAATGCGAATATTTAAACCTAAGCAGGAGACCTAGAAAAAAATGTAATTGTAAAAAACCCAACATTATATGGCATTAAAATTCAAAAACTACTAGTAAATAAACCCTTATCTCTTGGCCTAAATAGAAAAAGACTTTTTTGCTGCATTGAGTGAGGTAGAACCACTGCCAATTAATTACTTTCGGTTTTATTTTGACTATATGATAGTGCATCTTTTTTTTAATTTTCAAATAATGACATGACCGCTCTGATTATGACCCACAGTGAAACCCGTGGGAACGCTCTTGCAGCTGGTATGCGATTTCCGAAGAGACGTTTGCCAGAATTCCATATTCTACCACGACGGTTAACAGGTGCACAATATTTAGAATTTTTCAACAATGAATGCGAGTAATTATTAAAGGACATTCCTCTGAACATAAGACAACAAATGTGGTTCTTACAAGACGGAGCTCCTCCCCATTGAGCAAGTGTTAGAGTGGTGAGATAATAATTTCCAGGAAAGGTGGATCGGAAGAAATAGCCCGGTATTGTCGCCCCCACGTTCTCCAGATTTAAATCCATGTGATTTTTTTCGTGTGGGGCCACATGAAACATTTTGTGTATGCGGAACCTGTGGATACAGTAGAAGAATTCGCGAAATATTTTTGGGCGAGTGTGTGAGACTTGGATACGTCGCGCCCAGGCCTGCATTGATCATGAGGGACGATATTTCGAGCAAATTTTGTAAATTCAATAAGGTAATATTTGCATGCGTAAATATTAACCTACACTCGATTTTTGTTCGGGTCATCATTCCAATGACTATCAAAAGTTTTCGGCCCTGCATTTTTTTGAGTTGATGGAAGAAGCATTTTTTTGAAGTGAAAACTTTTTTAGCGGCGGTGAGCACTTTTTGGGATGGGTAGAAATTGTTAAACTCGCGTCAGGACGTGGCCTGATCGAAAATTCATAAGACGGAGGGAGGGTAGACTCCCGCGCCGGCGCGGCCTAGGAGAGGAGGTAATATCCCCCTATCTTTGTTGCGAGTTTCAGAAGAAATAATCGTCCAGCGGGAGGAGTAGCTATTTATCAAAATATGAACACAGTTCATTATTGCACAAATTATATGGATGCGCATGCAAAATACACCAGCATGTTTAAGGGAATTGAACGTGGCTTCATTTGACTATAATTTGTCTGCAACAACATTCCTAAACGTCATACCAGCCCACTCTTTTATCGCATAACTAGACATGGATAGGAAGAAGACGCTAGACGGTCCAAAAAATTATTGTTTAGTTTTGGAATTACTTAATCATTAACACACCTACCACTTCAATTTTTGGTTTAACATTTGAATAATGATCAATACTAAAGTAGAATGTCCCTCAAAATAAAATAAAACCTGATAACAGGTTGAATCCGTAATGAGAAGACCAAAATCAACCAAAACTTGAAAAAAATTAGTTATGAAATAAACTTTGTACGAAGCTGCTTTCGATTATAAAAACAAATCCTTAAATCATTGTTGAAATAACCGAATGGTTTCTTTGTTTTTCCAAAATTCGTAGTGCGATGCAAATTTCCTATCTCCGTCGTACATAATATAAGATGCAATAGTGTTATCTCTTACCATTTGAACTGGAGACGTACAATCAGTCGGAGCGTTACTGAACAGAACGTCGCGTGTTCATGGTAAAAACTTCTTAGGTCCACAACTTTCGGCGCGAAGCAATACAGGGTGACACTCGTCAGAATTATGGCCTAGTGATCTATGGTCACTTGAGTTTCAGATGTTAGTGTCGAAACTGGTTTGTCCTTTAATTTTTATTAGTTTTTTTTTCTAATAATAATGGGAAATTTGAGGAAGAATGCTATAAAAAATATCCTTCCGCTCATCGAAAAAATAGACGTTTAGCGCAATTAAAAGCAGTGAAAAAAAAACACAGCTAAGGTAAAACTATAAAACCATGTGATTCATTTTATAATTATTATTTGTAGTGAAAACATACCTACGGTCTCTTCAGACATCAGTTCTGTGAGAAGTGATATGTTGGAAAAAATTAATTAATATTAAAATCAAATAAGGTATGTTCAGTTATTTGTATATATTAGTATTTAATTATGCATATAGACTTGACTTCTGATATTTTTTTACTATGAAATAAACTTGAACTGTCCCATAATAATTTTAATTGCAATATCTATTAATATTTGGGGCAAGTCCGCCCCTGTCGATAGCGCATGTGGACCCTTAGTCAGTCAGTCATTTCTGAATGGTCACTCCGCTGATTCATAGCAACAACTGCGCTGGTAGACTGCACTGCAGTCATCTCTCTCTCTTCGCACTGCTTAGCAATTAATGCGTAGGAGTGAAAAAACCAATGTGACATGTGAAATAGATTTCTTTAAAATTTGACGTGGTCTTATGAAGTCGCGACCAATACCCTTAATGCTACTGTTTCCGATATCGGCGATATGTGTATAAGTCGTTGCCACTCTGGTGATAATCAGTTCATTATTATGGTTACCGTTTACATTTCTCCAGATAAGTCATTGCGTGCTATACGAGACTTCTTGTATGAAAATTTATTCATTTATTCTCATGACGAATCTGCATTGCTTCAAAAAAAAAAAAAAAAAAAAATTGGGAAAAGCTTTGATGATTTGCCAATGATTTTTAGTGGAGATTTCAACATAAACTTTGCAGACGATAAAAATCAACAATTAATTGAATTTTTAAATAATGAATTTGGTTTAACAATGTCAAATGATCGCAATCTTAGCACAACGAAATACAATACTACTATTGATGCGGTCTTTATTAGACATTTAAATAGATTCGAATCAAAATTGTTCGTTTCTTACTTCAGCTACCATAAACCTATTGTATCAGTTTTAAAGATTGGCGATGATGATGCTGGTAATGATGATGGTGAAAGAGTCGTTGAAATTATGGATGAGTTGATTTTTCTGAGAGATAAACTTTTTAATGTAAAATAATAATTGTACTAGTTCTGAAGTGTTAAATCTTTAATATAATATAAATTGTCATGTTTGTGTACGATAGCGCAATAAATGAATATTGTATTTTACCACATAAATGATAGTACTTTTATACTGATAAATAAAGCAATTCGTGCAAAATTGTTCCCTAACCATTCCAAAATATTCAAAAATGTACAACGTTAATGTTTTCACTTCTGCCGGCACTCCCGGAGTGCAACCCGTTGTTTTTTTTATTATCCGTATACCGCCACCAGTTTAAATATTTGCATAACTTCGTGAATCATCCTGTATACGTATAAGTACTACAATTGTTTATTGACAGAAGATAATTTTTGAATTGCGATTAAGTTAAAAGTGCGGTTGTTGAAATTTTTAACTTACCTGTGTTATGCATCATATGGAAGATTCGCTAGTGTTTTTATACTCCTTCAAACTTATTAATAGTGATGAGTTCGACACAGTTATTCATTTTTTGCACAAATCGTGCACCTTCTTAGAGGATTATATTATGTATAAATTCTATAGTTGTATTCCCCAACGTACGCTTCCGCAATTGTGAACGATTTCCAACCACCGTGGCATTTCAGGTTTAAGATATGTTCCCCTGTATCTTCAAATAAAGTTGACGATAATTTCCGGAAGCAATGGCCGCTAGATAATTCACCACAGGGATTTAAGTGTTTTTAAGTAAATCTTTTTCCATTAAGTTACCCGTACAAAACAAATGTTTTCTATGTGGTTAGACAAAAATGTATGCTTTTATAAAGTAAATCATGGGATCAAACATTTATAAACACTGTACATTTTGTAATTCAAATCATTCCAAAAGATTTTACACATTGATCAATTAAATTTTCGATCGTACAGACTTTTGCGTCAATAATATACGAGTAATTTCGTACAAGGATCATTTTATGCTTGGCATCTTGTTACACGTGCATAATAAATAACACCATTTAATATTTACATTATTTTCTCATATTTTTGTATGGATTTTGCATAAAATAAGTCTATGATGAGTTAAGCTGTGATGCTAGTCATCCGATACAAAATAACAAGTATTTTTATCCAATTATGGTGCTGTTTAGTTCTGCTTCGCTTCTGGACGTTATCGGTGTGTTCCACACAATCGGTGTGCTGCTGAGAGGGTGCTTTGAAAGGGGAGTGGCCCACAGGGACGAACTAATGCACTTCATCAATTTCTCAAGCCTATTAGTAAACCTTAATCCATAGGGGATAGTTCAATTTTTACATTCATATGAGAGTATTAAGTTGACCCCTGACGTTTATAATTATGTATAAGGTAGAACATTTATATTATAAATTCTACACACTATCCATGAGCTTTTAAATAATTTTAGTTGACAATACCCGTGACGGATTTTTAAGAATTTAAATAATGGTCTAGAAGAAACTAAAACATTTTCGTAATACTTTATTTCTGAGGTGAAAACGTCTATTTCATTTGCGTTCCAAATAGCGTCAGATTTGAATCACTAACAACTCAGAGGCTAATAAAGCGTTAAGAACAGTTGAGCCCACAACGGGTAGGGCATGTCTGTACGTGTTAGTCGTTGTGCATCTGTTTTAACTGTCACGTCACCGGGCTAGTGTAGATGCATGTTTGTGATTGATGGAAATTAGCGTTGTTTAAAGGTATAAATTATTAAAATTTAAATATATTTAAGTCGAACTATTTAAAGGTATAAATTATTGTAGCGCGTTTTGCTAGGACGTTTATTCAGGTGTCAAGGAAATTTAAGATGTCGTCTAATGTGAATCCTAACTTAAAGAATTACAGAAAACGCAAATCAGATCAAAGCTCGCGTCAAAGCGAATCCAAGAAACCTAAAAAGTCCAGGTCCTAGCAAATGCGAGAGCTTCGACAGCGTCGAAAAGAAAGCGAATTAGCATTGCTTAAAGTTATAAATTAGTGTAGTGTAAAAACGCGTTTAGCTAGAAGGTTGATTTGTTGCTTGCGAAGCTTTACTAGGACCCAAAGTGAGCTTTTATCCCGACGACGTTTTCACGTTAAACGCGTGTCCGAACTTTACGTATCTTTTTATTTTCATTTATTTATTCAAATAACAATCAAGAGATAACGAAACTGCTCTATAAACTACAATTTTGATACATCTTCTTACATACATTTTTGTAAGCGTCCTTGATCCATGAAATATTAGCGTTTTAACAACTAACCTCATTTCTTATTTTTGTTTTTCTTGTCATGTCACCAGTGACAGATTTGCCCATACGACATACCACTCTGGCGAAGGGCTACTATTTTAGCTTTATTAAATTCAGATACCGCTGGGATTGTAGCAATAAATTATTATTATTATAAACCTTTACTTCAAATTGTCAATTCGATAGCCGTGAAAAAATTTTACCAGCTATAGGAATCGCCACCTCTATAAAGCAAAATCACGAGTTATAATAAAAAATCTGCTTTCCGACATGAACACTTGATGCTATAAAAAGGTTCGCCGACTGTGAATCAAAGAATGCCGACACCTTATTAAGCAGTTTTTTTTTTATAATAAGTTGTTTCTTTGCGTTATATCACTATATCCATGGCGTTTTCTTTAGCAAAAATTTTCGGCCCTGTCCGCAAGTTGGGTGGTGTAGACGCTATATTTTCTTCGTCAATCAGTTTTTACCCAGTATGACATTTACGAATTGACGTTATAATTTAGTTTAGTTTTGTTTTCATAGCCCACTTGGTTGCAAATTACAAATCATATAATTTTTTTACATTGGGTAAATGTGAAAAAAAAATTGGTATCTAAAAGGGGACTCAAAATTAAACCTATGTCCGCCCCTGGCAAACGAAATACACTTCGCTCACGCTGCGTTGTTTATCTAGTCTTCGATCGAATAACAAACGTGAATACGCTTCTGACGACACTCCCCATTTTCATTTCCAAGTTCAAGTTCCATGAAAGAACATTCTGTCCACTCAGAACAGGATTTCTTCCTCACGTTATCAATGAAATGCATGGATTTAGATAAAATATACTTAACTTAATTTATTTTGGGCTGGCTACACGGCTTCATTACAATCTTATAATTTAGTACCTACGGATCTTACAACATTCCGATAGTCTAGTTTCATCAATTTTTTTAACATTTTGTCGATAATGTTTTTTAATTTATTTCATATACCTCAAGTTTTGACATTCTTAATTCGACATTATTAATTTGTTGTTTATAAGGTAGACAGTAAAAAAAAAGTGAAAATTAGCGACTAGTGAAAAGTGAAACATAGAAATTAAACGCCTCCTAATTTCCCTTCAAGGATTCAATTCGAAGATTTGGGGATTGTAAAGTATACGGAATTGTTCATTAAAAGATAGTGTTGTTTGAATTTCTATATTTGCTAAAACAAAGTTGACTAAATTTAAAAGGATAATATTATAATTTCAAAAATTATTGCTTTCCTTTCTCATTGACAGCATTACGTTGAATAATGTAAATAACGACATTAGACAACCATTTTAGTCGCATGATATATTTATAAAATGCGCATCTTTCATATTTTTTAAGAATCTCGTTTCCCAGAGCGGCGAGCACGGATAAAGCTACAAATTAGATTAAACCTCTGCTTAGAACATATGGGATGTGACAGAATTAGCTTGAAAGCATTGCACAGTTAGGTCACGTAAAACGTCGTCTTTTTGCAATACTCTATTACAACAAGAATGTAAAGTCTCCGGTGTAAATAACTGCACGTTTCAGTCTGCTACTTAGTGACGATAAACAGCCTGATTATTGATGCAGAAGTGATCCTGCGAATGCGATCACTTTGTAATTGGACAGCCAGGAACGATGCACTCGATTCAGTACATCACCCATTCGAACACCCCTGGGTTTTAGCGCTTAGCACTAATTACACCGGAATCCTACTGATCCGAGCCCAGCGAGAAACAGTTCGTTCAAAGAATTTAATTTGTACGATCGTCCGTGCGAGTTTCTGAACAAGGTGCTCGCGTTTTGCTGCATTTGATAAAAAATTAATGGATGAATTACGAATGTCGGCAAAATACCGACAGAATTCATGGAATTACATTCGGTATTCTGAAATTGTGACAAAAACTCGATACTTAAAGTTGTTGTAATTTACGATAAGTGTGATCGCTGTCGCCAACAGAAAATGCCATATTTGTCACATAACTGGCATAAAATATATTAAGAATCCTTTTAGACAATTAGAATCGTAACTATATGCTAAATTATGAAAATCTTCAGGGTATTTAAATTTAGAAGAATTCCCAAGTAGTTCCAGTAATACATGAGATCATTTAAATTATAAATAAATAAAGAGTATGCTGTGAAATTTAAATTAGGTGGGCACTACTAACTTTTGACAATTTGATTTAAAATTTGAATGTCAAAGTGACTTCAAAAAAACGGCAACAGAATGGTAAATGGAAGTATTCTATGGAACGTTGTGTTAAAGGTTTTTCGTAATGCCTACCCTAATTTTCCTGCAGATTATCAAAAATTAGACCAACAAGAGAGTTAAGAGCTGCATTGAATCTGGGGGAGAACACTTTGAACATTAGCTCTAATTCTCAATAAAACTACATTATTTATTAGTGTTTTATTTTCTTTAAATTAAAACAATTTAACATGAGAAACATAAACGTCATAATGTTTACGATAACCTCAAATTTTACTCTGTCAGTCAATTTGCAGGGTGGGCCAATGCATAAAAAAACCGTCTACTGTAATTTATAATTTAAGTGATCTCATGGTAATACAATGTGTCCCTGGATGGGGTGCCCATGAGGTGATTTTTTCTAGTAAGTTGTTTGGAGAAGAATATTTTTGGTCTTGACTGGTTTTGCTTGTTATAAAATTACAAAAAAAAAAGATAAAACATTGCAAATCATAGTTGATATGTTTTAATTGGGGGATTTTTTTTTCGAATAGAATCGAATTTATCCCAATATTTTTGATAAATCTAGTATTTAAAGCCGAACACTGCCTAGCAACGCCTAAAAAATACCATTGAAACTTTATGAAACTTCATTGTTGTCAAAAAAAAATCGGAATACTAAGTCTTCAGCAAAGAATTTTTTAAATTCAGTGTTACGGTCTTGGCGACCTATCATATCAACACGTAATCCAAGAATTTCAAGAAAAAATTCCCGGGGTTCATTTGAGCCGCAATGGATTGTCAAATTGTTTTGTTAATTATTTTACTCGAAATAAGGTGTCAGCCGTGACTGCCACTGTGTACAGGTTGCTAGGCAACTTTGCCTTCAGTTTATGGACTTCAAAAAAATCTTCAAAATTAAAGAAAAAACCGTTTAATTTAAAACAGGTTGATTAAAATGTTTGACTGTTTTAGTTTTCTACAGTTGTAAGATAAGCAAAACCAGTCTAGACCAAAAATATTGCTCTCCAAACAACTTAATAGAGAAAATCACCTCATGGCCACCCCATCCAGGGACACACTGTATGTACACAAGAAGTGTACAACTCATTTCTAGGGACACAAATCGACAATTTATCAATTTAAATATGTTTCAAAACAGAAAATAATTGTAGAAGACAAGGTTTGGAATAGCTGAATGATACAATACAACGAGTGAGCAACAAAATTTGTGATCGCAGTTGGCTAAACGTATATCGGTACTTTTACTTTACATTTTACGTTAATCGTCAAACTTTTAGCCTATTTTCTCTGACGGTCAAAAATTGAAATTCTACGTCAAAACAGTTTGACAAATGGCTTTTACAAAAAATCTGTGCATATCCTGCGCTTTAACGCAAGCAGGATGCACATCTTAACTCCCACATTAAAAAGGATGCCTGCTGGCGGAAAGGGGCCCATTCTTTGCGAGTAAATGGTGAGTTCAGTTTTTGGTTAACAATAAACGAATAATCTTTTATATCGTTATTACAGTTGCAACAGTAAAAACTGATCCAATATCTTCGAGAGAAATACCGGAGGGAGGTAAAATTTGAAGCCGAACCCACCAGGAGCGGTGCTGGTATTAATACCAGAAAAGAGTGACCCTACATGAGTTTCTTCCGTTATATGAATGACGGGAGTGAACCTCGAATTAAGAAGTAAGAAGTTAAATTTTTATCTGTATTCGGTTAACTTTTGAAATTTTTTATAGAACAACATCCAATGAAAGCATAATTTTGGAGGAAATAAGTGCGCCATCAACCTCAAATAGTTCATTGAACACAGAACTTCATCGAGTAGGCGATCGATTGGAAAATGAAAATGATAGCAATTTCGACTCATTAATGAGTCCACCACTTACTATTCCACCAGTGAAAAAATTGTCAAATAGTTTTATTTTTTTATTAAGAAGCTCCTTAAATTGATTTAACACTAATAGATTTATTTTATTAAACAATATTCCATTGCCATGGTGCAACTGCAGCTCCTATACCATTAACATAATGTTTTAAATAATGCCTGACATTTACAGCTAAGTTACAAACATTACGTGTTCCGAATCTCCTCTGCAGAGTTGTAATTGTCTTGTGGTACGTCCCTCCTCCATCCTCCAAGACTCAACGTAGGTAGCGTTAAAATAATTTTGCACATTTCCACGTTTTATAAAATTGTGAAGACACATAGCAGCCTTGACAATATCATTAACGATTTCGGGGTCTGCATTGACAGTCCTATGGAAGATTCTAAAACGGACCACCAAAATGCCAAATGTGTTTTCTATTGTTCTCCAAACTCGACTCAAGCGATAATTGGAGATTCCTGCCGCTATGTCCATTGCTCTTTTGGCCATTTGGTGCCCTGACATATGATAGTGGAGATAAAACGTACCAAATAGTAGAACATGTTTCCCGCATTATCATACAAACGAAACCCATATGACAAACTGGGTTAAGAATCTCCAGTGGCAAGAAACCGAAGAGTCACTGCTGACCGTCATCTTGCAGATAAACTTTAAATATAATAAAAATAAATTGGAAAAAAATTCTGTGGCTCCAAGGCGCAAATTGTGATAAAATCCTTGTTCTTTGCGCTTTTGCAAATAAGCTTGCACCCAGTAACGTCTACGGCGGGCTTTTTGTGATTGGACAGCGGCCTTTTTTCGAAAATGAAGAACTCCCAACAGCGTTGCTGATGCACCCAATAGAACGACTTTCTCGCAGGTGGTAGGACCCATATTTCCACCTGAAGTAAACAAAAACTATTATGTAAGTGGGTAGACAGAAAAAGCCGTTTGGGTAATGTTTACCTTTTTAATTTCTTCTTATTAACTCGAATGCGACACTTGGTGTAAAGTCTATAAAAAAACAAAACATTCCAACAAAGCAATAATAGTAGATTATTTAATGAGCATATAATGGTGGTTATTATACACGAGAATGGAAATTAAAATACAAACCGCAGGCTAGATCAAGTATATGTAGACTCAAAATTTTGGATTCAGAAGCTCCTACGATCAGTGATTTTGTTGAACACATGATATAAATCATTTAAGTTACTGCTCAGCTGGGGAGGTTTTTTGAGATGTTGAGAAAAAAAGGATGGTCAATTTTGACCTTAAGATAATGTCTAGTTAACCCCTAGAAGATAAGTGGGTGTGCAAAATAACTTCAGAAAGAGGAAACTTAAATCGTAACCAACCCTCTCTGAACACCCCACAACTGCAAATAATCTAAACTTGTAAATTTTAAGTAATAGTTTAGTTAGTACAGTTAAAGCCTTCGTGGCAACTGTAATAAACCTTCTACTGAAGAATTCATCGTAATTCATTCAATCTCGAAGAGTGTTTGCAACAGGGCGGAAAAATATATCCATAAAAATATGTACTGCCGAAGAAAATGGCTGTAAAACGAGGGGAAGAAACGGGAGATGCAGAAGAAGACTTCAACCAAGAAAGTCATGCTAATAGTAAAACGACTGCTAACTGCTGAAATTTACTGTTATAACAAGATAGTAATCCGAGCGGTCACCAGAGTAACGCTGCAGTCGCTACCATTGCCGCGACACCATCGAATATGAATTATATTATATTATAAATACCATATTATAAGTATTCCTACCATCGCCGTTTTCGACGTGTACCTGGTCGCGTCCGACACACCCCAGTTCGCTCCAGAAACGGCCGCTGAAGATCTACACCAACCCGAGAAAAAAACACAACGAGAGTTTCACCGATAATAATTATTATTGTGGACCATGTATCACACGAGAATACGCAAAGGCAGAGCTATCGCACCCCGATCCACAGGAAGTGCCCGACACCGTCTCCCGGAACGAGTACATACAGACAATTTGATGCGTCCATGGTCGTCGAAGACCTGCACCTATGTCTGTCTGGCTGCACTAGAAATTGAAAACACTCAACTACGTCCCGCCGACGAAGGTATAAAGTTTGCAAACTACCGGAAAGGGCAGCTTAATAAGATTCTATTTCATAACAAAAACCTGTTTGTATCAGAAGGGCCGCTGAGCATCGCATCGACACCGAAACGCACCTTCTTATCACCTGTCCGCCTTATAGACAGAAAGACAAACAAATAAGTTTATTGCCGATAGTTATTACAATCATAGATGGTGTTTGATTGGCTCTAGATAATTCTAAAATGTTATTCGAATTAATATAATAATTTAACTGCTGGTCCGCTGCTTTGGGCTCATGCCTCTTCAGCGGAGGGAGTACAGGATCTTTTAGGGACTGGTTGTTGTGTTTGTGTTCCCAGATACGGCTGCGGTCTGGAACATGATCCCCACACTCCTGTTACAGTACTGGGAAACCGCAGAAAACCAGTACCAGAATCGTTGTCGTGGGTACATCAACTTGGTGAAAGATGGTTGGTTTGTTGCTGCCGCGTTGTGGTGTTCTATGAGTTCGGGAAGCGCCGGCTCCAGATCCACCTGCAAAGATGAGGCGAGCAGTATCTTTTGTTGACTGGAGCGAAGTTGAGGTTGTGAAAAGCGAGAAAGAATACAGAGAGAAAAGGAAAGAAAGTGGATAGAAAGAGAGACGAAGAGAGAGAAAGAGAGCCTTATAGGAGCCCCACGAGACCCGAATTACTCCGTGCTAAAGTAGACGAGTTACTTCAACAAAATATCGTCGCCACTTGCGAAAGTCCCTGGACGGCCCCAACGGTCCTAATTCCAAAACCCAACGCACAGCTCAGACTTTGTGTCCAAACTTAATAAGGATGTTTTCACTATCCCCTCTTTTGGCCCCCACGCACTATTGTGCATGCGTATCAACATGCGAATTCCCGGTTCTTCAGGTTCTTCAGGTTCTTCAGGTTCTTCAGGTTCTTCAGGTTCTTCAGGTTCTTCAGGTTCTTCAGGTTCTTCAGGTTCTTCAGGTTCTTCAGGTTCTTCAGGTTCTTCAGGTTCTTCAGGTTCTTCAGGTTCTTCAGCAGGTTTCTCAGCAACGGTAATACAAACAAAAGGTCGCTTTACACTAGCGTTCTATCGTACGTGTTTGGAGTGTCCCGTTCCAAACACTTGACACTTGCGAAAGCTTGTGAATGTAAGTGTCATGTGATCACACAGTTCTCAGACGAATCCGTAAGCACATTCAAGCAACAACACACTCTTGGCGTCGAAAGATTGCGTGATTAGAACGCGACGCTCCAAACACGTACGATAGAACTCTATTATAATAGTACCTAATCACAAGCCGCTTGACCACTTTGACAATTATTGTACTGTACCTATCACAATTCTGTAGATGTCCGACGGTTTTCGCGCATGCGTCCCTTGTCTGAAACCAGTGAAAACAACCCTATTTAATGTTTAAAATTTAAATGTCAATTCCCACAGTTATGATAATGTAAGCAAGATGCTAGTACCAAAGCAATCAGAACATTAAAACTACCAGATAATCCAGCACGACGTGATCAAATTAATTGCAGTGTTCGTATTGGATCAAACATTTCCTTGGCGCGGGGAAAATTATACAATAATTTCGAAATGCCAAAACACGAACTACCAGTGACAGGATGGTGAATGCAAATATTCTATAGAACGCTGTGTTAAAGGTTTTCCGAAATGCCTACCCTAATTTTCCTGCAGTTTATCAAAAAATAGTCCCACAAATTTATAAATGTGTGGCAAGATCTCGGGATGTTCGTGTGGTGTAGCGGAGCGAGTGTTAGTTTTATGATGATCGTGTTATTCAATTTCCGTCTCGAAGTCCGGACCTGACAATTCTTGATTATTTCATTTTCCCGTATCTCAAAAACATCTTATTTAAAAATAACCCGCACAATCTTGAAAAACTGCAAGAGGGAATTTTTACTGCATGCAACGCTATAACCTTTCAGATGTTGGAAAGTGCATTTGAAAATATGATGCCGAAAGCTAAGAGCTGGATTGCATCTGGGAAGAACACTGAACATTTGCTGTAATTCTCAATAAACCTACATTATTTGTTAGTGTTTTATTTTCTTTAAATTTTAACAATTTAACATGTGAAACATAAACGTGCCAATGTGTATCATAACCTCAAATTTTATTGTAAGTCAATTTGCAGGCTGGGCCATTGCATAAAAAAAACCGCCTACTGTAATTTATAATTTAAATGATCTTATGGTACCAGTGCAGCAGATTTTTTTTAGCTGACCCGGTTGGTTGATAAGTTACCGAAGATCAAATATAGACAAAACACAAATGGAAAAAACAAAAAATAGCTAACACAAATGGATCGCTATAGGGTTATTCCTGTACGGTGACGACCCTGACCAGGTAAAAATGCAACACAAAATACTATTTATAAAGCTAACTGGATTTCTATTGCATTATCATAATTCACATAAAACATAGATAGCTTTTAACGTCAGCCTTATAGACGTCAAAAAATGTATGACAGAAAAAAATACCTTTCTTAGCAAAATTTAATAACAATAAATAATTAAAATCATAAAAGAAATAGGTAGGTACGGTACAAATGCTTCACAAATTCTTAGAGTAGGTAAGTGTTCAAAATTCCTTCCATCGTTACGTTCACATGCTGCAATTCGACTCAGCTCTGCAGGTTTCCCTGATTCGATTCTCTAAATCTTCGATATTTAAAATTGGTGTCTGGTAGACTCTCTCCTTTGCCATACCCCAAAGAAAGAAATCTAAAGGAGTCATATCATATCAGGACGAGGAGGCCAAGCATGTTCAGAACCTCTACCAATCCACCTATTTCGGAAATTATCATTCAAATATGCTCGAACTATCCTATGATAATGTACAGGTGCTCCGTCCATCTGTAACCACAAATGTTGTCTCGTATTTAATTCTACATCTTCTAATAAAATCGGCAACTCAGTTCAAAGAAAATTTAAATAATTTTGTCCATTTAAATTTTCCCGATAAAAATATGGTCCAATTATACGATCTCCCAATATCCCGCACCACACATTTACTGAATACACAGTTTGAAAATGGACCATTCTGATCCATTTAGGGTTGTCTTGTGCGTAATAATGACAGTTGTGTCTGTTCACTGACCCATTATTACTAAATTTTGCCTCATCGCTAAAAAAAAATAAGATTGATAAAATCTGGGTTTAAATTAATGTGTTCACGAACAAAATAACAAAACTGAAGCCTTTTGGGGTAATCTGTTGGCTTTAACTCCTGAACAAGTTGCATATGGTACGGATGAAATTTATTTTCTATCAAAATCCTGCAAACTGACTTATTCCAATTTGCCTTGATAACTCCATTTGGCCGATATGTGGATTTTCAGTTACAGCTTCGATAACTGCTACTTCATTTTCGGTACAAGTGGCAGTTCTAGTCCTTCCTTTTTTCTTCTAAAAATTTTGTCGCTTGGAGCTCGACGTTCGGGATAACGCTCTCGGTATAAATTTGCTGCAGCAACACCATTCTTTTGGCATTCCCCAAAAATCAGAATCATGTCCGTTCTCTCATTGTTTGAATACATTATTAATAATTAATACGCACGAAAAATATGATGACACCTTTCAAACTACTCAATACCTACTTGGATTCTTGATTTAATTTTAAAATACCAAAAAACAATGTGTGTTAAGTAAAAAGTATTTTGGGTTGCATTTTTACCTGGTCAGGGTCGTCACCGTACAGGAATAACCCTGTACATAATATTATTATGATGAGCGCGGTCAACGCTTAAAGATTTTTGTAAATACAATTGAAAAAATTTAGTTCTCTATAAACGTAGGTGATTTAGATTTTTTCAATTAATAATCCTAACAAGGAAAGATATAATATAATTTATATGTTATGTTCAGAATTTATAATTTTTAAATAGTTTTTTATATTTCTTGTTTTGTCCGTAGGCGTCGGAATATCTGTTTATATTTCAGTATTATACTGTTTTCAGATATATTGCTTTCTTTATACTTGATGCAAATATTTTCCGTAACGAATGGGTATTGTACATTTTCACTATGCATCCTTCTCTCTGTGGTTGCGATTTTGGTAAAAGCTACAGCTGAGCTTTGCGTTTGATTAATGAGAATGTTGTTTGGCAAACGCTATCGGATTGTAAGCATAAACGTAGTTCCACTTCAAGTTCATAAGAATAGAAAATATGAGGCAACACCTGCAATTATTTCGTCAATCTACATATTTCCAGAAGTATAGTATGAATTGGTACTCTGTAATTGTATTGTAACTTCCTTTGTTAATACGGTGTTAATTTGTCAATAAAATATTAAAGTTGTGATAAAAATGTACTGAACGTAATGTCTATGTAACTCAGGATTAATTAATAATAACTCATCGATTTTCTTTTTCCCATTCTTTCATGTCACTGTCTTTTATAACCTGGTTATAGAAGCATTTACATTTGCAAACCTTGTACCAACGGATATAACTCATAGTTAATGACATCATGTACAATTGGTTTGAACTTTCCTAATACAGGATTGCCTTAATTACATAAAAACTACGTAGTTTTTAACCGTTTCAAGCACATAATTAGATTTCGTAATTAGCATATTGTTTGGTGTGTTGAAATCACTGACACACAGACTATATTAAGAAAATGAAAGTCTGAATTCTAAATAATAATAAAATATGTATGTGGAATAACGCTCCCAAAAGTGTATATACACAGATTGTATATGTAGTAGGTTATTAAAATTTAAACCATATAGAATAGTACATTATATTATAAGTGATAGAAATGCATCATTATTAGCGAGTGAGAATTTTGACCCACGAGTGCGCTTGCGCACGAGTGGGGCACTTCTCACGAGCTTTATAATGACATTTCGATCACGTGTGATATACGACGTTTTATCTTACAGGTGCATTGTATAAAAATCCAAGAAATATTTATTCAAGTAAACATCCGCCTGTAACATTAGCATGGTTCTAATATCAGTTTCCGTAGTAACCTGTGATTGTTATGGTTATGAAATAAACAGTCTCGTTGTTTTTCACAATTTTCACTGAAGTAATCAAAATTGACTTTCTACCGAAACATATTCAACAGACGTGGAAGCCGCTGTTTCCAGCTTGCTCCCGGTAAGGTCGAGACACATGTATACGAGAAAGAGTTAAGTGGAAGGCAGAGAATTACATTATATCGCATGTAATTACATTACAAATTAATAATTACAATTTTTAATTACAACTGACAGCTGTCAGATTTACTCACTTGTGAGTAGAACTGACAGCTTTATCTCTCTTGTGAGTAAAATTTGATTTCTGTCACCGAAAATCATGATATAAGGGACCTAAAAAACTACACCTGTAAGATAAAAAAATAAATGCTTAATAAATAAATAGCTAGTAATAATATAAACATGTTTAGTTTAATCAGTTTTAATTTTTATGGTAAATGTTTTTGAAAGATTTTAAAACAATAAAACCCGAAACTCTTTTTGTCTACGCCTCTGCCAATGATATAATTTTCCTTCCTGACGCTACATTTTCTCTCTTCATGCATGGTGCACATACGGTTTCATTACAGTCTAGACATCTTCGATTAAGCCACGTCGTTTCTGAATGTTCACTTTTATGGACATCTAATCCACGCTTCATATTGTTGAAAGCCTTTCAACATCCCACATCATTTTTCGATTGGCGCCAGGTCTTTTGGTTCTGTCACTTTTACTTTATATTCTTTAACTGATATCTTCAAGAAGAAAATTACAATTCTAATGGTGATCGTGGTCGGATAGCTTTCTTGTTTGCCATAATAACGCAACAAAAGACCCCCAGGGCTACTCTTTAAGCTGCGTCGATTGCAGGTTTACTTGTGTTATGGATACGTCAATTACCTCCAGCGGGCGCCTACAAAACGTACATTGTAACACTGCGAACTTAATAAAAAGATTTAACGATCGTTTAATTGGAAAATGATTATATGTGATGGCTTTTAATTTAGAGTTATGTAGTGTTTTGTGAGATCATATTTGATAGGATCTGATCTTGAAGTAACAACAACACTCTAGTAGTTAGATAAGATTTATTTTCTTGCCTTCCGGCTTTGAAAAGTATTCCATTTGTTCCTATACAATAATAAATATTAAGTAAATAAAACTAACACAAAACAATGACAATGGCAATGTCTTTCCTTTGTGTTCTTTCTTCTGTTTAATACTCTTTTCATCCAGCTTTCTCTTCTTCTCCTAACAGCACTTTAAAGTCTTATCTCTCCTATCTCATCTCATTACATCTGCCCCTTCTCTGCACACTCTGTCCTTTGTCTTTTTCCAGTAGTTGTTTCCCTTTTTTCATTCCCACATATAAACGTTGCGATTACTCTCTTATCGTTCTTCCAGCTCTCCATTCGCAGGTATGTCGGCAGGCGTCTGTAATTGCTATACTATAAATTCTTTATACATTAACCCTTTCAGCCTTGTTCTCATTTCTTGTTTCTTTACATCTCGGTCCTTCTCGACTATCTCTCTCAGTACATTTGTGCCATTATTTCTTCGCCTCCCTATTTCCTCTATTGCTGTCATATTCTCTTTTCCTTTCGTACATCAGTCCTCTCCTTGTTTTATCTCGTCCGAATTTTCTCTCGCCTATTCCCCATACTTGACCTACCACCCCGTTCGCTTTCTTTTCTAGTTCCTTTATATGACTTTTCTCGTTGTTAGTCTCGTTAAAGGTGTAAACCAAGTATTTAAATTCTTTTACTTTTTCTAGTTCTTTTCCTTCCCACTTCCATTCCTCTTTCTTTCTTCTACCTTCTTTCTGAAAAATCATTATTTTTTTTTTCTCCACGTTTAATTTTAACTTTTTTCTTTTCAGGTATCTTCCTAGGCATTTTATCATTCCCTTCATTTCTTTTTCCTCCCTCGCTATTAGCACCATATCATCGGCGTATGCCAACGAGTGCACTTTCGTGTTTCCTACCACCACTCCCCCTGCCTGTGATAGTTTTAGTTTTTCTTCCAGGTCGCTTATATATATAATATAATAAATCTTTATTTGCCCTACGGGCTTTCTGATTCCTATACATATACAAGTAAACTTAACAATTATAATAATAAAAAAAACTAAATAAAATTCTCTATTTCTTCTCCCCTCCCCTTTCCTCTTCTCCCTTCTCCCTCCTATTCCATACCTCTTTCATCCATTTAATTTCTCTTCCATCTACATTCAGTATTTCCTCTCTCTTTGTTTCATCTCACTGCACTCGTTCCACATATGCTCAATCGTCTCTCTTTCCTCATAGCACATTCTACACATTCTTCCTCCATCTTCTGCCCAATACCTATTTGCCCTCTCTTCCTTTCCGCACCTAAACCTCGCCATCATCTTTCTTTCTTTCTCACTCTCCCTCCCCAAGTACTTCGGTACTTCCTCGATCATGCATCTTCCGTACTTCCCGTTGTATCTGGATTCTCTAATTTTTTCTCTCCTCTCTTGTCTACCTGTATCCTTATCTCTTTCACTTAGTTCTACATTCATCCACACGCCTCTTTCTCTCAGTCTCTCTATTTCTTTGCTTGCATACCCATTCCTCCTGTAGTAATTCTCCCTATCATTCTCCTCTGAATTCTTCTTCTTTTCTCTCCAGCCCTCCTTTAGTATCCTACATTCTTTCCTCCCTTCCATCCTGTCTTCGAACTTAACCGCTTTTTTTCCCGCTTTCACTCTCAACCTATTCCTCTTGCATTCTTCTCTCACTATGTACCCTGGCGTTTCTCTCTCCACCCCTAGCACCCACCTCAGATATTTCCCTTGCACCCTCTTTATCACCTCTTGTTCTTTCCATCCCCAGACCTCTGCTCCGTACAACAACACGCTTTCAATAAGACTTTCAAACATCATCATTCTCCTCTTAAAATCGCCTCCCCACCTTCTCTCTCCTATTCCCCATACACATCCTATAACCTTGTTCGCTTTTCTTGCCAGTTCTCTAATATGTGCCTTATCTGTGGCTCTTTCATTGAACACATACCCCAAGTATTTGAATTCTTTTACTTGTTCTATTATTTCTCCCTCCCACCTCCAATCACTATCTTCGTTCTTCCTCTTTCTCTTATTGAACAACAGCATTTTTGTTTTCTCTACATTCACTTCTAGTCTTTTCTTCTTCACATATTTTCCTAAACTCTTTATCATTTCCTTCATTTCTTTTTCACTCTTTGCCACCATTACCACATCATCCGCAAACGCCAGGCTCCACACTTTTTTTCTACCTACCTTCACTTTTTGTCTTCTCATATATCTCCTCCACCTTTCTTACCAGCCATTCATTTACCCCTTTCTCCCTCAGGCACTTAAACATCCTCTCTCTGTCCACCTTGTCAAAAGCCGCCTTGAAGTCTACGAATAATGCATGCACCCTCCCCCCTTTCTTCTTTAACTCACTCTTCGTCAAATGGTCCAGGATGTATACATTATCCATAGTTCCCCTCCCCTCTCTAAATCCTGCTTGGCTGTCTGGTAATGCTCCCTTTTCCTCTATCTCTCTGCTCATCCTTTCATTTAGAAATGATGCATTCAACTTGTACCCTGTGTTTAGGAGAGTTATCCCTGGGTAATTTTCTACTTTATTTTTCTCCCCTTTTTTGTAAATGGGGTAAATTACCCCCTCTCTCCACCCTACCGGGAATCCTTCTCCTCTCCACACCCCATTCATTACCTCCACCAGCCTCTCTAGCACTCTTCTCGTCCCATACATCCACGACTCATTCTGTATTCTATCCCTCCCTGGTGCCTTCCAGTTTCTTCACATGCCTCTCCACCTTTTCCATTGTAATTTCTTCTCCTTCAGGTTCTACTCGGTTTCTCTTCGTCTCTATTTCCGTTTTCTTTTTTTCCTTTTCTCCCTCCAGCAGCCTCATGAAGTACTCCTCCCACTCATTCATCGTTATCTCCTCGCTCCCATTTTCTTTTTTCTTTCTCTCTCTTCTATTAATATAGTTCCATACCTCCTTCTCTGTTTTTATTGCTTTTATCTCTTCCTCCTCTCCCTCCTTCTTCTGCCTCTTCTTCTCCCTGCATGTCTCTCTGTATCTTCTTTTCGCTTCTAAAAAGGCACTTCTGTTCCCTTTAGTCTTTCTCCACTTTCTTAGTTCTTTTATTGCTTTCTTTTTACGTTGCTCACATTTTTGTCCCACCATTTATTCTTTCTTTTTGTTCCTCCACCTCTTACTGATATTTCTCTTTTTGTCGCTGCTTTTTCTAATATTTCTACCAATTCTTTCTCCATTTTCCCTACTTCTTGTTCTTTAAATCTTCCTTCTTCCAGTCTTCTCTTATACTCTTCCACCCCTTGCTCGTCCCATACTTTACTTATCACCTTCCGCATTTCCTCTCTTCTCTTTCCTCTCTTCTCTCTCCTCCTTTCTATACTTATCTCCATAGGCAGATGGTCTGACTTTACTCTTTCCCCTATTCTGAATTCTTCGACTTCTTCCCATGCTTCTTCGTTTACTATTCCGTAGTCTATCACCGTCTTTCTTCTACCGCCTATGTAGGTCCACTCTCCTTCTTCGTCCCCTTGTTTGTTTCCATTCAGCACTTCCCATCCTTTTTCTTCTATCCATTCCATCAACTTCTTCCCTTCCGCGTTTTCTTTCTTGTCTTTGGATTTTCTTTTTCCCTCTCCTCTCTCTTTTCCCAATCCCTGTCTCCTCTTTCCCCTATTCTCCCGTTAAAATCCCCTCCCAGAAGCAGACATTCTTCCCTGTTGTCTTTTAATGTTTCTTCTATCTTGCTTATTGTTTCTTTCATCTCTTTGCTGTACACTGTCACTATTTTCCACCATTTACTGTCTATTTTAACGTTTCTCACCATGTGACCTTCCTCTTCTCCCTTCTTTTTAGTATTTTCTTTTATTCCTTTTTTTACCCCTGTTATTATTCCCCCTGCTGCTCTTCCTTTTTT
This sequence comes from Diaperis boleti, assembly GCA_963583935.1. Lineage (NCBI taxonomy): Eukaryota > Metazoa > Arthropoda > Insecta > Coleoptera > Tenebrionidae > Diaperis > Diaperis boleti. The sequence goes on from OY757249.1 coordinate 21,081,204, forward strand.
CTTTCCCCTTTTCGCCCCTTGCCATTCCCAGTTGAACTCCTCTGGTAACAGTTTTTCTATTTTTTCCCAGCTTTCTGACCATGTTTCTGTTAATCCAACAATATCGAACTCCTTCACATAGTCCCAAAAATCTTTCTTCTTTTTTCCCTAGTCCCGCTACATTCCAAAATAGTGCCCTCACCTCTGTTTTTCTCGTTACCTTCTTTGATTTCCCCCTGCCTTCCTTAGTTTCCCTCCTACTTCCTTCTTTGTTTCTTTTTTCCCGTTTCATTGTCCTTTTTACTTTGCCATTGTCCCATTTTTTCCTTCCTCCCCTTCTTCTTCTTATTGGAAAACCTCTAGTCTCTCTCCCTTTTCATTCCATATCCATTGCTCCCCGTCCACTATTAATTTCCTGTATCCCACTCTTACTTCTTTCCCTTCTTCCCTTTTTTCCTTCGCCATACTTCTTAGATTCTTTTGTAAATCTCTTTCTTTCTTTGTGAGGTCGTTGTCTATGTATATCCCCCTTGTTTCCCTCTTCTCCCTCAATTTTCCTTTGTGCTTCATTATTCTTTCCTTCTCACCCCATCCCTCCATCTCCACCAATACTTGATCCTTGTTAATCCTGTAACAATCTTTTACTTTACTATCCTCTACATTTTCCTTCGAAAACTTCTCTACATCCTCTTTTTTTACATGACTTTTTCTTTCCCCGTCCCATCCTGTTATCACGATGTTGTTCTTCCTCTTTCTTCTCTCTTCGATTTCCACTCTCTCTTCCAGCTTTTCCACTCTCTCCTTCCACCAGTCTCTCTCTCCTTCCCATCTCTTCTCCTTCTCTTTAAATTCTTCTCTCTGCCTCTCTATCTCTCTCTTGAGTTCCTTGTTTTCTCGTCTTATTTCTTTCATCTCCTCCTTCAACTCTTGCAACAGCTACAATATTTTTTTCTCCATCTCTGTGTCCGTTTCCTTCTCTTTCTCTGCTGTCTTCTGTGTTTTCTTTACTCCAGGAGACCTCGCCGTCTTTTTACTTTTTTGAAAAAATTTATCTTCCTCCTCTCCTTGTTTTTCTGTTCTACCCTCCCCTTTTCTCTTTCTTTTCCTTTCCTCCAGGCAAGAGTCCAGGCTTCCCTGACTGAGCGAGCGGTTTCTATCGTCTTTGTTCATCCGCTTCCTGTGGCGCCTCCTAGATGTCGTTATCTTCCGGCTTCGCCAATTTATTTTTTTCCTGACCATATCTCCTCTTCCCTGCCCAATTCTTTCTTCCTATCTTTCTCTAATATCACTTCACGCTTTTCTCAATATCTTATCTAATTTTTTCTTTATATCACCTTCTATTTCTCTATTTTTCGCTACTTAACCTCTCTACCATGTGTTTACTTTCAGCTCGGTAATACAGGAATCCCAGGTCGCTTATAATATGCCGCGAATAGACTGGGGCTGAGTGGGCATCCTTGTCTTACTCCTATCGTCGTCCAGAATCATTTACTCGTTTACTTTTACTCCGTTTCCCGTTTCTAGGTAAATTTCCTCTATTCTGCTCACCAGCTGCTCGTTGATTCTTTTCTCCCATAATCTCTCTCAATTTAGGAGATGGTGCTTCTCCCTCTCCTAAAAACCGCTTGTCCATCTGGTAACAAATCTTTTACATATAGTTCTTCCTTCAATTTCTCTTCCAGTATCATTGCGTAGATCTTGTACGTTGTGCTCAGCAGACTTATTCCTCGGTAGTTCTCCACCTCTTCTTTTTTTCCTTTTTGTGTATCGGCCCCATCTTCCATTGGCTTGGTAGCACCTTTCCTTGCCAGACGTCGTTTACTATCTCCCTCATTATCTCTATTATTTCTTCTGTTGCATAGATCCACGCTTCATTTTGCAGTTCATCTTCTCCCGCCGCTTTTCGTTTCCTCATTCTTCCTATTCCCCTTTTAATCATTTCCTTCGTAATCTCTTCCCCTTTCTTTTGTTCTCTTGGTTCTCCTCCCTTCTGTCTTCTTTCCGTCTCGTCCTTTCCGTCTAGTAATTCTCCATTCTTCTATCCTTATCTTCTCGTCTGCCCTCTTTTTCACTTTTCGTTCTCTGTTTATGTATTTCCAAACTTCTTCTTCTGTGTTGACTGATCTAATTTCTTCTTCTTCTGCTCTTTTCTTTTATTTCTTCTTCTCACAAGTGTTTGTATTTCTTTAATTGCTTTCGGTATTCTTACCTCGATCTATTTTCTCATTTGCTTTCTGGTTAGTCTTTTAATTTCTTTGCATTCTTCATCCCACCATTTATTTCCCCACATTCTGTCTCCCACTTCTACTTCTATTTTCTTTGTTGTCATCGCTTCTCTCATTCTTCTTTCGAGTTCTTTCATTCTTGTTTCGGTGTCTTTTCGTTTTTCTTTTTCTCTTTCAATATGTTGTAGCACACTTCTGTACTTTTGTATGCTTTGTTTTTCCCAGATTGTTTTGATAATTGTTTCTTTCTCGGGTTTTTTTCTTTTTATTCTTCTCCTGCGATTTCTAATTCTAAAGGTTGGTGATCTGATTCCACTCTGTTTCCCACTTCGAATCTTCTTATTTCATTCCATGCATGTTGATTGACTATTGCGTAATCAATCACTGATTCTCCTCTCGGCCCCACGTACGTAAATTCGCCTGTACCCTCTTCCCAGTTCCCGTTCAGTACCTCGTATCCTCTCTCTTCTATAGATTCGATCATTTTTCTCCCTTCTTTATTTTCTGTCTTGTCCTTCGATGTTCTTCTCCCATCTTCTGTCTCATTAATCCATCTTCCTAATCTTGTCCCACTTCTCGCATTAAAGTCGCCCCCAATTATTACAATACTTTTTTCTGTCTCACTTATGGTCTCTTCTAACATTTGTGATGTTTTACTCATCTCTTTACTGTATACTGTGATTATTTTAACTTTTCTTGTTCCTATTTTTAGATTTCTTTCTGTTATTCCAGTTCTCTGTAGTTCTTGTTTTGTTTTTATTTCGTCCTTAATTTCTTTCCTTACTCCGGTGATAATGCCTTCTTTCGCTCGTCCTTTCTTGTTTTTCCTTTATGCTGGTTGACATCTCCATACATAGTCTTTCGGCATTCTCTCTTCTATCTTCTTCCACTCCTTTTACGTCAAATTCACTTATGTATTTCCAGAAGTCTTCTCCTTTGTTTCTTATCCCCGCTACATTCCAATATATCAATTTAATTGTTCCTTTTATTTTCTTCTGTTGCTTTCCCGTTGAATCATGTACCTTTTTTCTTTTTGCCTTGTGTCCGCTTTTTCTTTCCCAGTTTTTTTCCTTTCTCCTTTAAAAATTTTCCAGTCGGTCGGTGTCATCGTTCCATTTCCTCCAATTTCTCTCCACCTGCAGTTTCCTTTAGCTTACCCTTACCCTCTTCGCTATCTCTCTTATCTTTTTCTGTATCTCTTTCTTTCCTTGTTAGGTCGTTGTTTACAAAGATTTTCGGTCCAGTCTTATTTCTCAGTTTTTTTTATTCCTCATGACGTTCAGCTTCTGTTCCCAATTCTCAGTTTTTGCTATTACCATGTCTTCTCCTTTTATAGCATAGGCCTCTGTTATCTTCACTTCTTTTCAACCCATTTCTCGATTTGGTTTTTCATGTTTTGTCCCATCTCTTTTAGTCTTAGCCCTGTTATTACTATGTTATTTTTTCTTTCATCTCTTTCTTTTTCCTCCATCTTCGACTCTATCTGTCCTATCTTCTTTTCTAGGAAGCTTTTCTCTTCTCTCCATTTTTCCTCTTTTTCTTCCATCGCTTTCTTCAGTTGGTTCACTTCTTTCTTCAGTTCTTCCATACCTTCCTTGAGCTGCCTGTTGTCGTTTTTCAGCTCTCTCACTTCTTTTCTCGTCTCTCTTGTGTCTTCTTTGATTTGCTTAAGGTCCTCCATTATATTTTTTGTCATTTTCTCCATCTTCTTCTCCACTTCTTCTTGCGTTCTTTCTTCCCCTGGAGATCTTGCTGTTTTTTTTTTTACTTTTTTGAAAAGCTACTGGGCTTTCTTCTATGTCTCTTTTTTTTAGTTTCCTCTTTATCTTCTTGAATTCGTCCTTTGTCTTCTCCCTGTTTCATACCGGTCCGCAACCTTCTACACTGTACCGTGTATTGTTGTTTGCCGGCGTTCTTTGTTGTTGACGTTACTGTTTCTTCCTCTGGTTTTTCTCCACTCCTCCCTTCTCTGCTGTTTTCTTCACTTTTCTCTGTTTTGTTTGCTCTATTTTCCTCTCCTCGACACTTCTTTCCACGTACTCTCGTGACGGTCGGTAATATAGGAATCCTCTCTCTTCTATAAATAATTATTTTGTCTTCATAATCTTGTCCCTATTCTCGCATTGAAGTCTCCACCAATTATTACATTTCTTTTCTCTGTCTCACGTATGGTCTCTTCTAACATTTGTTTTACTCATCTCTTTACTGTACATACTGATTATTTTAACTTTTTTTGTTCCTGGTTTCAGATTTCTTTCCGTTATTCCCGTTCTCTGTAGTTCTTGTTCTTTTTTCTTCAATTTCTTTCTTGCTCCTGTAATGATGTATCCTTTCGCTCTTTCTTTCGCGCTTTCTGCTGTTTGACATCTCCATACGTAGTCTCTCGATTTTCTCTCTTCTCTCTTCATCCATTTCTTTTCATCTACCCACGTTTCTACCATTCCAATTAGGTCGAATTCACTTATACACTTCAAAAAATCTTCTCCTTTACTTCTTATCTCCGCTAAATTACTTTTCCGTTAAATATAGAATAACTTATTTCGTTTTCGTTTTAGGTCTTTTTCTTTCTCAGTTTTTTCCCTTTAAAAAATTTTGAATTCGCCAGGTTTCGTCATTCCATCTCCGCTAACTGAAGTTTCCTACAGCTTAATCTTACCGTATTTCCTTCTTTCTCCGCTATCGCTCTTATATTTTCCTGTATCTCCCTTTCTTTCCTTGTTAAATCGTTATTTGTGAAGATTTTTGATCCTGCCCTATTTCTCACTTTTTCTTTATCTCCATGAGGTTCTGCTTCTGTTCCCATGTCTCTATTTTAAGTACTTCTTCCTTTATAGCATAGATCTTTGGTATCTTCAGTTTTGTTTTCAACTCCTCTTCAACCCACTTCTCGACTCTTCTCGACTTAAACAAAAAAATAAAAACATTATTTTACAGTCTTTTAGAGCCGTAAAGTTTTAATTTTTGTACACTTCTGTCAAACTCTACTTTTTCACGAATATCTTTAATTTCACAAGATGCAACACTTTCACGCCGTCTGATTTCTATATATTTTTTTTAAACTAAGGTGTTTTTATATATATTTTTAATTCATCAGTTTTTGTAGGTATCACAAAAAAATATTGAATACGGCCGATATAACATATTGGCTCGACTTATACGTCTCGGCAAACAAATAACGAATGAGCAACTAAATTCGTGATCGTAGGAGGCTCTGAATCCTATATTTTGAGTCAATTCTTGATCGATACGATTGTGTAAAAATTCATCGAGCTGTCAAATCTGATTCAAATTTGTGACAGTCAGAGAAAATAGGTCAAAAGTAAAGTAAAAGAACCGATGTACGTTTAGCCAACTGCGATCACGAATTTTGTTGCTCACTCGTTATTATTATCCTTGCCTGTTATATGCTATATATCGGCTTAATACTAAATCAACCCTGACGAAAATGAAATCAAATGAATCAAATGAAAACCCCCTCTTTTCATTTGATCGCAGAAGTTCATTAAGGTCAGAATTACAAGGAACTTATTTTAATCAAATGAAAATTATCCTTAATTGAATCATTTGAATTTCAGAAACGTCATTATGTGTCAAAATTCGCCCTTGTTTAAACACGCTGGTGGAATTTCTGCATTAAACACACGTCTGGTTCACAAGTCCCTTTTTCCGAAATTCGAGTTGAGAGGCACTAAAAATTATTATTGAGGTGTCATTCGATTCGTAATTGTAGCAAGAATTTTTTAGTTGAAAATCAATAACCGCAAATAAAAATTACAAAACAATTAAATAAACAAAAATAGGTGGTTAGGTTTTTTGCAAAAAATTTAAAAACTATTTGAGATATCCGAATTACAGAAAAGGAAATTTCTCAAAAAAAGTCCTACATCCCGGAATTGTCCCGGCAATATTTATAATTTTAATTTAGCGGCGAAAAAAGAGGCGGCTCATCTCCTGAAGGAGTTAAAAAATTAAAAAAATAAATTAAATACTAGTAGATTATTATACGAGTTCCTGTGTAAATTGGACGCTTTATGCCACAAGGGATTTATAAAAGCACCAGTGAAACGAGTGCTTTCGTGAACCCCGAGTGGCATAAAGCGTTCAATCTACACAGGTACGAGTGTAATACGACGTTTTATCGTTCGACACAACCCCGGAAAGCCTTTAAATTGCTTAAAATCCATAAAAATAGTTTGACGTTTATCTGTCATTTTATTATTGCACGACAGAGTGTTGACACAAGTGAAAATTTGAAAATTCTGAGTGTCGAACTATAAAATATATTTCTTTAACTACTAGCGTCAGAAAACATCATTATATATCGCGTTTGTTACTTTAGAAATTGATTTTCTGTACCTTAAACAATAATGGATTTTTTTTTCACTACTATTTTTCTTTCCTAGTAGTTAATAATCATTTCATTATTGACTAGTAATTAATAATAATGAAGAGACCTGATTTCATCCAAAATGCATATCTAATAAACGTGGTAATACCTAAGGTGGACTTCATGAAAAAAAATCCCTTTTTAGAATTAGGCAGAATATTCGTGAAATTGTTTATGTAATTATAAATACAAACATGGACAGAAAAATATGATTTATAGGATTTAAGCTGCTAGTAGTGAAAAAATTATTATATAAATTAAATATATAAACCACTCAGCTGAGAAAAACAACTTCTCTACTTTGGTATATAATGTACTATTTTTGTTCAGGTGTCAGATTCGGTCGGCGCGAACGAGAGCTGAGCCGCGCGTTTTTGCCTTTTTTCGCCGCTAAATTAAAATTATAAATATTGCCGGGGCAATTCCGGGAGGTAAGACCTTTTTTGGGAAATTTCCTGCTCTTTAAGGATCTTTTTTCAAATTTCGAATATCTCAAATATATTTTTAAATCTTTGCAAAAAACGTAACCACCCTTTTTTTTGTTTACTTAATTGTTTATATCTTTTGTAATTTTTATTTGTGGATATTGATTTTCAACTAAAAAATTCTTGGTGCAATTACGAATTAAATGACACCTCAATCATAATTCTTCGTGTCTCGAATTTCGGAAAAAGGGACTTGTGAACCAGACTACACTACCTTCATGGAAAAGATTCATCGGGCGTCCCTTTTAAAAATCAAATGAGATTTTGTGGGTGAGTTTGCGGTATGAACAAATTAGGTATTTGATTTTAATTAATTTACCCTCTTAAATATAGATAAAGTGATAAAGCTTTTTGTACTTTTTCCAAATGATATCAAAACAATCAAAACATTACATAAAAAGTAGGTACCTATATGGGTGGCCTGGTCCATAAAGTATGTACAAATTGAGATTTTTTCAATTAAAACATTCCCCTCCTTAATACTAGCATGTAATGTCCTTTTTATGTCCAGATCAATTTCACACAAACCTTGTTACACATTCTTTACGGCTGTAGTTATTAATGAATCCCTCGGTTTAATCGTGAAAGACGAGCTGCAATAATCGCGAACAATAAACGAGCCAATAACCGATCGCAAAGTTATTTTTCTCCCAGTCCTTCATCCCTAATACAAAATAATTGAATACCGTATCTCGGCAACAAGCCTAACAGGCATCGTCACCCCTAAATATGCAGTGGCGCTAGAGACATATACGTATGTGTAGGGCTAAGTGCGTTCATTAAATGCCGTTGGTGTATTTGCTTATTAAAGTAGGCACCCCAGTTTGGGGGAACTACTATTCATCATGAGAATATAGCGTATGTGAGCCGCGGGATGCCCACAATGCACTTGCAATAGCCACCCCTAAACCGATCTCCGCTGGTGTGGTCCTGGCGGAGGGTGCATCGCATTCCCATACTTTTGCCCACATCCCTCAGGATTTTTCTCATATTGCGGGAGCACGTGGAAAATACGCATGATTAAACCTTTTTCGTTTCGTTTTATTGCTTTTTGCGACACTATACATATTGCTTTTGGTTTGTTATTTCACAATAAAGCGGCGTTCAATTCAACATCATTTAAAGTTGAAAATATTATAAGGTATTAAATGTAACAAGAAATACTTAGATACATACTTTTGTCTAATATGATATTATATACAGGGTGTAACAGAAATAGGTATCAACATTTTAACCAGCAATAGAAACTTGACAAGAGCCACAATTTTTCTCATAAACTCTATTGTTGTAGAGTTAAAAAAAAGCAAAATGTAGCACAAAAATCACTGTACTGCAGGTGGTTCGAAAACAATTAACCGTAGGATAGGCACATGCAAAAGTGTTTTTTTCTTTTTTCATCAGCAAAAGTCAATCACCGTAACAGGAGGTGATTTAGTAATGTGATCAAATTAAAATTGGGGGAAAGTAATTTTACATTAATTTTAAGGAATCTCGCAGACTGTTTGAGATGTTGAGAAAATAAATTTGTATCTATTTAACAAAAACACTTGTTTAACAAGATGGAATTTTTAGCAGCAACAAAATGTTATAAATAAACACAATAATCGTCCAATGAAAACTTTAGGGTAATTTAACTTGTGATTTTGTCAACGAATGAGATGTTTCAATTTCAAAATAAACAACCAATAGGACAAAATTAGTTTAGTGACAATTTTTCAAGAAGCTTTATTGCATACAAGAAGCTTTATTACAGTTTACAAGTTAAATTTAAATTAAGCCAAATAGGACTCTATTGCTGCCAATTTTTGCTCTTCTGATTGACTCGTTTCTGTTATTTGAGAACATGAGTCGTCATTATTTTCGTCGCAACAGAAACTCGTATCTGAAACACAAAAATTATTGTCGGCAATATTTTGATCTCTCGTCCTATTATTATTATTGATTATTACAAGCTCCATGATCCCTCAAATGTTGCAGTTTTTACTAATCCTTTGAGCTGCACGAAGAATTTTTTGGAGTGGCATTTTTTGAAGTGAAACTTCTTACCCATGGTGTAAGATTTTAATACGGGGTAAGCACGCCCCAACCCGACACGAAAATGCAATATACAGGGTATTATGGGAATCCTAGCAGAAAATTTAACCACAACTAGAACTTGTCACAATAAACATATTTTTTATCTATAATTTTTTCGCAAACGCTCCCTGACGGAGTTAAAATTAAGAATAGTTTAACCCCTAAAACCAACACCCGCCTATGGTCCCAAATTCATTCATTGTGAGCAATCCACAAAAACTTTACCCAAATAACAAATCGAAATAAAAACTGTTTAAATGGAAACATGTACCAACCTACCATAATATGCATAATATTGAAGTAGGTTCGTATGTAATAATAAACTCTCTAACTTACATCAGGGATAAAGGCCTGCTAATTTCATTGCGGGATATGTAACTGTACACACCGATGCGAAATAATTTCGGTTAGCAGCATGCAGCATTTTCCCCGCAGTTCGCATTGTTTTCGCATAAATTTTTACCTTTGTAGCTATATGCGGCGGACTTCATTTGCATTACCTAACACTAACATCATAGAAACTGAACCATAGAAAAAAACATTTTCGTGGAAATTACAATTAATAAGTTCATAACATCGCGGCCGGCGCGACACAACTAATAACTAAAATTTACTATAAACGACAATTTTTTCGTCCCAAAAAAGTTAGAAGGTTTACCTCTGATGCGTTCAAGCGTTGGTTCAAATTCACTTAGTCATAGGCGGAGGGTGAAATAAGAGGTAAGGAATATGTTCAAATAAATTGCGGATTTCAGAAAAGTGGTAAATAGAAAAAATATATTTTGACGAGTTTTACTTGTGGTTAAATTTTCTGCTAGGACTTCCATAACACCCTGTATAAGTGGGTGGATATTTTCGACCGGGAGGGGAGCGCAAGCGGTAAGATTTTGGCACGGGGTAAGGTTAGAATAACAGAGAACACCGGCAACCAAAATTTGTCGTACCGGGCAATAAAAATCTATTCTCTAAAAAGTTTCACTTCTGTCGTGCGTTGACTCCACACACATTTTTTTTTTCAACTCACTTACTCACTCACTCACTGACTCGCAGAATGGATAATGGTACCTAACTACACTCGACTAGAGACTCACTTCTACTAAGTAAATATGAACTTTAGAAAACAATTAAATGTCACAAAAAAATCTGAACAAAAAAGTACGTTTTCTCTTATCATCAGAGGTAAATAATCGTACTAATTTATGCAATCAGAGGCGTCTCATCAATGCGAATTTGTAAAGGGGCAAAAGTGCTAAAAAATTAAGGTTTTGGCAAAAATGGTAGATAAAAATTTTGTTGCCCTTGTCAAGTTCTGTTACTAGTTAAAATTTTAATACCTATTTCTGTTACACCTTGTTATTATAGGGTCAATGATTTACACAATGTTGCCTGTGGAAAACAGAATTTAATGTATTTAGAATTAGAGTTTTGAAGTACAAAGCCTACTAAGTAGATGAATGAATCATTTAGGAAAACCTTGTATTATTAAAATAGATATGGTATACTATACAACTTTGAGAAGCCAAGTAAGTGACACCTTTGTTTTAGCATCTACAGTGAGCGGCAAAAGTATGGAATAAATTCATTAAAAATTGAGCAGAATTAAAAAAAAACTTTGGAGGGGTCAATTTTGGTTTATGAAAATGAATATATTTATCAAAAATAAAATTCCATGCTGTCATTTGTTTTCGAGTGAAGTTTTGAGAAAAAAAAAATTGGATTTTTTTTATGACAAACAAAGTCAAAAATCAAGTAGGTAAATCAAACGGTCGAATGGTACTGTCCAAAAATTAACGAAGATACGTTCTTGTGGAAAATTTTTCAAATGACAATGATCAGACCTTAGTAAATGATGATTTGTGGTTCCAGCAAGACGGTGCACCCCCACACATTGCACTTCCTGTTTGCCATTACTTGAACAATTGATTTCCGATAGAGTGGCTTGCAAGGTCTCCAGATCTCACACCCCTTTTTATGTCGTTATTTAAAGTCTAAGATTTATGTTAGACCACAGAATCTAGAAGATTTAAAAATTAGGATTCGATACGAAATAAGTAGAATTAGTGAAGAAGTAATTCATAATGTCCAAAAGGAATTTCTTCATAGCTTGCTTATTGTCAAGAAGCTTTCGTTATAAAATTTATTTTTCCCCCATCCTTTTTTTTTTTCTCAAAACTTTCCTTATGGAAGATAACAAAATTTTTACACTGTCGTGTAGACTATCAGAATCAAGAAAAAAAAATAGTGGGATAGCTTGGAATTTTATTCGGTATAAAAATATGTATTTTTATAACCTAAAATTGATCCGTCTAAAGATTTCTTTGAAAAAAAAGAATTGTTTAATTTTTAAAGAATTTATTCCATACTTTTGCCGCTCACTGTATATAACCAATGAACAAAAGTCAATTGTCAAGTTTCTTTTCTATTTTTATCCTAGTTGCTGTCTGTCATAAGAAAATGTCATCAATAATTGTTATCGTATGCAACCAACCTTGCATTTTTTCCGGGTGCAGTGATAGAGGCAAGAAGAAAAGACCCGGAACACTTTTGCCTGATGAAAGCAGTTCTTCTCCATAATGGAAATCTTATGCCCTCTGTTACTGTCGGCTATTCTACAGATATGAAGGAAAACTATCAGGCTAATATGCAATTTTTACTACAAAATTTACTATGAACAATACAGGGTGAGTCAATAGTGCGAGGACGAAAGATAGTGACTTTACTAATGAAAATAAAAAAATGTTTTCGTGTTACCATAATTATATTGCCCTCAAAACTGCATCGACTAAAATTATTTTCAGCTATACTTGGTGTTTCCCTATTCCAGGGCCGTACTCAACTTAATTTTTTGAAATTGTACCCTAGATACAGTGTGGAAATTAAATTCAGTAACTCCGTTAATATTTGCGCTAGAAATAAAACTTAAAAAGCATGTGGTAGGGTTAATTTTAGCACATCCGAGAAACGTGTACATTTTTTTTATGACTTATTACTTATTACTTATTAGTAAAATTTCAAAAAATTAACAGAAATCCAAACAAAAGCAATCAATGCGATAAAATAAGAAAACAACCCTAAGTTTTAAAGTAGGGCTAACAAATTAAGAAACTTAACAAAAAGACTATTGATTGATTAAAGATATTACACCAAATGTTCAAACCGATGACACCGCATCATCTGACAAAATTCAAGACGATCTTAAACAGCAGCCAATACGTTTTGGATACTTTCGAAATTGTTGGGCTGGTTTTGATACACCTTGCCTTTTAATGCCCCCATAAAAAGAAATCTAATGGGGTTACATCTGGGGACCTACTAGCCTGCCATTCTATTGGATCTCTTCTTCCTAACTATCTTCTTGGGAACACGGGCGCACCGGGCGTAGTGTGGTGGAGCACCATCCTGTTGCAACCAGATGTTATTATTTAGAAGTTCATTGATAACGTTGAAAACAGAATAAAAACTCTATGCGAATGTATAAAATAAAAGACGTAGGTTGCCACTAAAAAAATATATCGATGTCATAGCTGTTAAAAAAACTAATAAACATTAGTATACGTTCCTCGGATGCGCTATTATTAACCCTTTTTAAGTTTTCTTTCTACTGTAAATACTAACGGAGTTACTGCATTTATTCCTTACTTAATTTTCACACTGTATATATTTTTTGATACATATTCTGATTTGCTGTTCTAAATGCATATCTTTTTTCTAAATTTTGAATGCAAGGCTTCCAAGTTATTTCTTTTGAATATTTTAGAAAAGTGATGTGACCATTTAAAATTCTGTATCAGGTGCCTCTATAGTGTCCCAGTTGTAGCTCAAATAAATATACCGTGCAATGTGAATTAAATTGTTTTCTTAATGAACCATTACAGTCCAAATGACGTAAATATTCATAACTATGATTTCAGTTAGTATACTCACTGTCACTAAAATAAAACATTATTTTAATTATTTACCTTTATTTATTTGCCTGCAAATACATTTTAAGATTTAGACATACTTTGAGCAAAATTTATTTTAAAACAACTTTTACTTTTCACTAAAGATAGAGTGTGAAAATACTATTAATTTGCATTGCAAACGTCACCTCTCGTCACGTCACAAACGATTGACGTGTCAATTTATAATACCTAATTCCTATTAACCATCTGTATTGCTGCGTCCACCTGGCGGGCGCTATTATTAGCATTAATCAATTATAGAATAACAATTATAGTTCAGATCAATACGTCCTTAAATATTTATTGCATATTTTAAATGCAAACAGTTGTTTCACCGTATGTTAAAATTGATGGTTTTTTATGAATCACGTGTAAATAATATGAAAAATTAAAACTTGCAATAATTTAGGAATATTAATAAACATGCAATAATTTGAGAAAAAATAAAACAGTTTTACAGAATTTAATAAAAATAAATATATAAATAGAAGAGCAAAATCAATGTCTAACGGTAGGGGAGAGTTGCCTAATGCAAATCGATCTTAAATGGTACCTTCTATATTTCTTTAAGCTACTGCATATTAGAGTAGCTGGCAGTAGTTTATAAGGATATGCAAAAATGCAATGACGTAAAGTACACGGTAACTTGTTTAAAGCTGCTTTGTTAAAATGCAGTTAATTATATAATGTAAAATATGAGCACATTTATAAAATACAGACGATATTCAGCAAGCAGTGGCATTTTATTGTCTGTTTCAAGTTGATTTTGTTAATAGATAGAAGTAAGAAACATTTCAAAGTAGTTTCGAAAAAAAGAAATTAAACAAAAAAATGAATCCTTTCAAAAAAGAACTGCAAATCAAAATTTACCAGTAGAATTAAAAAATTAAAACTATACTTACAGATCGATTACTCAATTACCTACTTGAATTTTATCTATGGGATATAAATACAAAAAACAGATTAACTTTTTTTATTTGGATGAATATGGATATGAAATGGATCTATTCGGCGTTGGTTAAACGAAAATGATTTGAAAAGTTATCCTGCTAAATTAAGAAGTAAAGGTAAAAGATTTACCATTCTACATGCCGAAAATACTTCAGGATTTTTACCCGTAATTTTATACGATAAAAATAACGACCGCGACTATCATAAGACAATGGAGACGTTTTTAGAGATTGGACTGAACAACAGCTCATTCCTGCCTTGTCACTAATTTGTCGAGCATTGATGATGAGAAAATCTTGCCAGGCAGAAAAATTTCGTGAGTTTTCTTTCAATAAATCTAACAACAAATCAAAAAAATACAGCATGTATATAATTATGTGCATTGTGTGAAGAAACAATTTTTGGAATGAAGTAAACCGCAGTGGTAGTAATTTTCTGTGATCGTAGAAAAAAACGTATGTATGCAACACGTGGAAAGAGTGGTATGGCCTTTTTCACTTTTTAGACTTGTTGCATAAATAATTATAAATAAATTACGCATTTATAGCTCAATAAAGCAAATAAGTAAATAAATTCACATTTTACAATAATTATTATATTATTTTACAATTCAAATTATAAACCAGAAGAATGTCGGTAAATCAAAGTGGAGTAAATTTTAATTAAAATTTAAATATATTCAAGCAAGTCGAACTCGACAAACTTTAATAAACGTAAAATTACAATTGGAACATGTTTCGGGAGAAAACTACCCCCATCATCAGCCCTATTTTTACAAGAGATTATATAATTAAATCTCATTATTAAAACAATATTTTATTGAAAGAATGAATAAAATGTTTCCAGTAATGCAAAGTTAAAAAAAAAATTCGCACTACTTTTCTATGGCTTATAAAAAAGACACTTCACGCAAATTTTTCAGTTTGCAGATTTAGAGCCTGAGTGTGTTTTAAATGACAAATAACCAGAAACCATACCACCGGCCTGAACGACATTTTGTCAATGGAACACAATAAAAAAAATGTAAAAAGTATGATACACCCCAAGAAAGAAATTCTGCGTATACGATTATTTTACGTGCATAAAGTTGATCCTTATTTACTTATACCATAAATAGCTATTCTTTCATTTTCGACACTTATTGTGAAAAAACTAATTGTAAAAAATATTTCAACAACTCCAATTGTTGAGGCCCCGGAGGGATTCGAACCCTCGATCTCCTGTTTACTAGACAGGCGCTTTAACCAACTAAGCCACGGCGCCGATGGAACAACTTTAAAATACTTTCAATTTCATAGTTCAGATTTTAATACTAATAAATGCTTTAAAAGATTGTTTTAAATCACGGTGTATTTTTGTTTGTTAGTTCATGAATTACAAAAAAATAAATATTTATGATGTTAGCACATGCAAATATGAAATGGAAAATATTAACTGTGTATTGTTGGTTGCCTATGCCTAAACTGTTTACATTGATCTAAAGATGTTAAGTCGATGGTGTTGCATACATCCATGTACACAATTAGAGATTACACAATGTTACATTTCGACAATTTTATGGCGAGTCTGGTGCAAACTATAATAAAAAAAACCTCTTTAATTTATGAATTGATATGGTTCCTGTGTTTTTTGGTTGAAATGGTAAAGGAAAAACTTCTTCGCAGATGAAATAATTATGCAAACATCATTAGTTTTACAGTTGTTTATATATTAAAACAATGCTTTTACGAATGTTATCTTCCACTAATGGAAACTTATACGAGTATATTTTTAAATTACATACACATTACATAGCTACTTAAATACCCTTCACAAAAAAAAATTAAATGGGTCCCACTATTGTTCACGTTTTCTTGAGCACGTGAAACCGACAATAAGTTGTTAGCCTCTGGCTGATAATTAAAACATTCCCAATAAAAGTCTGCATCATTCAGAGAATAATTAAAATAACCCTGACAAAAATTAAATTGAAATGAGATATTTAAGACCGAAATAGGTATCTACCTAGAGCAAATATGATATAAAACGCTTTATCTCCTATAGATAATAATTTGATTGTGCGGCAATGTCAGTTTCAGTCAACTAGTCGCACTACGCGAGTCTCCATTCAGTTTTCGAAATCTCCACCACAAAATGTTAAAAACTTTGTTGCACTCAGTGAGTAACCAGTTTCGGTAGTGGATAAGTGAAAAAATATGTGTTCGTCTGTGTAACTAATTCTATAAAGAAGATATGTGGTGGCTGGTAGTATTTACGTGGATTTTCATTGTGCACGCTGAGCCGGAGGTTACACCGACGACCACAACCGATTTGGTAACGTATTCATGTATTTATGGAGGTAAAAGTCAAGGTAGTTTGAACACCGAATGAATGAAAACCGCTAGTAAAGCATTTGGTGTTTTTGCGTAACATAGATATCCCACCTGCTAAGTGGTATTTTATCAATACTTTTTTATTAGTATGTACATACATCGAGGCGCCAATGACAGATATTCATTATTTACATTAGTGATAGAAAACCTGTTCCGCACAAAATTCCACAAGATTTGTTGTGTAATATCGGTATATAATTTCCCTCGATTTCTTCTTAGAACTTAATCGTCAGTCTAGTGGTTTCATTTTTATAATGCGCTGAGTTATCTACAGGTATGTACATACATGGATTTCGGATGATTCATATGTTACAAATCGGAAATTTGACTCAGTCTAGTTCCCATCAAATCAAGCAACATGAATTAAGGTTTGACCTCCAGCTCATTCGATTCGTAATGACGCCCATTAACAAAGTTATAAACAAATTAGATTCGAAAAAAAAGGGTCAAGCTTTTTGCGGGTATCTCAAACACTGTAACAGCCTAAATCTGAAACAATAAGAAAAGGAAATTTGCAATCAAAAAGTCTTCGGGACTCTTATCTCGATTACTCAGCCACGCATTATATATTTTTTTTGATCTGGTAATCTGTATCCGAATCTGAGGTCTATTTAGGATTTTGGAATAGGTTCAAAAAACCCATAATCTAAGCAAGCTCTCAAACCCTCTTATGTTGTGGAAAAACAATTTTCACAGCCGGTAACTTCCGTGGATCACTGTAATTGGGGCCTCGTGCTACGCTCTCGACCCCTTAAAGAAACATACTCCAAGAAGGTCATAATTCCCTGTACGTGAAACTCGAAATGTGAACAGTTTTTCATATTTTAAATTTGGGCAACAAAACAATATCTGAAACAATATTCTGAAAGAAAAAGAAATTTGCGATCAAAAAGTCTTCCGGACTCTTATCTCGATTACTCAGCCACACATTATTTTTTATTTTTTTGATCTGGTAATCTGAATCCGAATCTGAGGTCTATTTAGGATTTCGCAATAGGCTCAAAAAGACCCCTTTTATGTTGTGGAAAAACAATTTTCACAGCCGGTAACTTCCGTGGATCACTGTAATTGGTGCTTCGTGCTATGCTCTCGACCCCCCAAAGAAACATACTCCAAGAAGGTCGTAATTCCATGTACGTGAAACTCGAAGTGTGAACAGTTTTCTTATTTTAATTTTTGGCAACAAAACAATATCTGAAACAATATTCTGAAAGAAAAGGAAATTTGCAATAAAAAACTCTTCCGGACTCTTATCTCGATTACTCAGCCACAATTTATTTTTTTTTTTTTGATCTGGTAATCTGAATCCGAATCTGAGGTCTATTTAGGATTTCGCAACAGGCTCAAAAAAAAAACATAATCTAAGCAAGCTCTTAAACCCTTTTATGTTGTGAAACAACAATTTTCACAGCCTGTAACTTCCGTGGATCACTGTAATTGGTGCCTCGTGCTACGCTCTCAACCCCTTAAAGAAACATACTCCAAGAAGGTCATAATTCCCTGTACGTGAAACTCGAAATGTGAGCAGTTTTTCATATTTTAAATTTGGGTAACAAAACAATATCTGAAACAATATTCTGAAAGAAAAGGAAATTTGCAATCAAAAAGTCTTCCGGACTCTTATCTCGATTACTCAGCCACACTTTTCTTTTTTTTGATCTGGTAATCTGAATCCGAATCTGAGGTCTATTTAGGATTTTGCAATAGGCTCAAAAAACCCATAATTTAAGCAAGCTCTTAAACCCTTTTATGTTGTGGAAAAACAATTTTCACAGCCGGTAACTTCCGTGGATCACTGTAATTGGTGCCTCGTGCTACGCTCTCGACCCCTTAAAGAAACATACTCCAAGAAGGTCATAATTCCCTGTACGTGAAACTCGAAATGTGAACAGTTTTTCATATTTTAAATTTGGGCAACAAAACAATATCTGAAACAATATTCTGAAAGAAAAGGAAATTTGCAATCAAAAAGTCTTCCGGACTCTTATCTCGATTACTCAGCCACACTTTTCTTTTTTTTTTGATCTGGTAATCTGCATCCGAATCTGAGGTCTATTTAGGATTTTGCAATAGGCTCAAAAAACCCAAAATCTAAGCAAGCTCTTAAACCCTTTTATGTTGTGGAAAAACAATTTTCACAGCCTGTAACTTCCGTGGATCACTGTAATTGGTGCCTCGTGCTACGCTCTCGACCCCTTAAAGAAACATACTCCAAGAAGGTCATAATTCCCTGTACGTGAAACTCGAAATGTGAACAGTTTTTCATATTTTAAATTTGGGCAACAAAACAATATCTGAAACAATATTCTGAAAGAAAAGGAAATTTGCAATCAAAAAGTCTTCCGGACTCTTATCTCGATTACTCAGCCACATTTTTTTTTTTTGATCTGGTAATCTGAATTCGAATCCGAGGTCTATTTAGGATTTTGCAATAGGCTCAAAAAACCCATAATTTAAGCAAGCTCTTAAACCCTTTTATGTTGTGGAAAAACAATTTTCACAGCCGGTAACTTCCGTGGATCACTGTAATTGGTGCCTCGTGCTACGCTCTCGACCCCTAAAAGGAACATTCTCCAAGAAGGTCATAATTCCCTGTACGTCAAACTCGAAGTGTGAACAGTTTTTCTTACTTTTATTTTTGGCAACAAAACAATATCTGAAACAATATTCTGAAAGAAAATGAAATTTGCAATCAAAAAGTCTTCCGGACTCTTATCTCGATTACTCAGCCACACATTTTTTTATTTTTTTTTGATCTGGTAATCTGAATCCGAATCTGAGGTATATTTAGGATTATGCAATAGACTCAAAAAACCTAAAATCTAAGCAAGCTCTTAAACCCTTTTATGTTGTGGAACAACAATTTTCACAGCCTGTAACTTCCGTGGATCACTGTAATTGGTGCCTCGTGCTACGCTCTCGACCCCTTAAAGAAACATACTCCAAGAAGGTCATAATTCCCTGTACGTGAAACTCGAAATGTGAACAGTTTTTCATATTTTAAATTTGGGCAACAAAACAATATCTGAAACAATATTCTGAAAGAAAAGGAAATTTGCAATCAAAAAGTCTTCCGGACTCTTATCTCGATTACTCAGCCACATTTTTTTTTTTTGATCTGGTAATCTGAATCCGAATCTGAGGTCTATTTAGGATTTTGCAATAGGCTCAAAAAACCCATAATTTAAGCAAGCTCTTAAACCCTTTTATGTTGTGGAAAAACAATTTTCACAGCCTGTAACTTCCGTGGATCACTGTAATTGGTGTCTCGTGCTACGCTCTCGACCCCTTAAAGAAACATACTCCAAGAAGGTCATAATTCCCTGTACGTGAAACTCGAAATGTGAACAGTTTTTCATATTTTAAATTTGGGCAACAAAACAATATCTGAAACAATATTCTGAAAGAAAAGGAAATTTGCAATCAAAAAGTCTTCCGGACTCTTATCTCGATTACTCAGCCACATTTTTTTTTTTTTGATCTGGTAATCTGAATCCGAATCTGAGGTCTATTTAGGATTTTGCAATAGGCTCAAAAAACCCATAATTTAAGCAAGCTCTTAAACCCTTTTATGTTGTGGAAAAACAATTTTCACAGCCTGTAACTTCCGTGGATCACTGTAATTGGTGTCTCGTGCTACGCTCTCGACCCCTTAAAGAAACATACTCCAAGAAGGTCATAATTCCCTGTACGTGAAACTCGAAATGTGAGCAGTTTTTCATATTTTAAATTTGGGCAACAAAACAATATCTGAAACAATATTCTGAAAGAAAAGGAAATTTGCAATCAAAAAGTCTTCCGGACTCTTATCTCGATTACTCAGCCACACTTTTCTTTTTTTTTTTGATCTGGTAATCTGCATCCGAATCTGAGGTCTATTTAGGATTTTGCAATAGGCTCAAAAAACCCAAAATCTAAGCAAGCTCTTAAACCCTTTTATGTTGTGGAAAAACAATTTTCACAGCCTGTAACTTCCGTGGATCACTGTAATTGGTGCCTCGTGCTACGCTCTCGACCCCTTAAAGAAACATACTCCAAGAAGGTCATAATTCCCTGTACGTGAAACTCGAAATGTGAGCAGTTTTTCATATTTTAAATTTGGGCAACAAAACAATATCTGAAACAATATTCTGAAAGAAAAGGAAATTTGCAATCAAAGAGTCTTCCGGACTCTTATCTCGATGACTGAGCCACACTTTTCTTTTTTTTTTGATCTGGTAATCTGTATCCGAATCTGAGGTCTATTTAGGATTTCGCAATAGGTTCAAAAACCCCTTTTATGTTGTGGAAAAACAATTTTCACAGCCGGTAACTTCCGTGGATCACTGTAATTGGTGCTTCGTGCTATGCTCTCGACCCCTCAAAGAAACATACTCCAAGAAGGTCGTAATTCCCTGTACGTGAAACTCGAAGTGTGAACAGTTTTTCTTATTTTAATTTTTGGCAACAAAACAATATCTGAAACAATATTCTGAAAGAAAAGGAAATTTGCAATAAAAAACTCTTCCGGACTCTTATCTCGATTACTCAGCCACAATTTATTTTATTTTTTTTTTGATCTGGTAGTCTGAATCGGAATCTGAGGTCTATTTAGGATTTCGCAACAGGCTCAAAAAAAAACATAATCTAAGCAAGCTCTTAAACCCTTTTATGTTGTGGAACAACAATTTTCACAGCCGGTAACTTCCGTGGATCACTGTAATTGGTGCCTCGTGCTACGCTCTCGACCCCTTAAAGAAACATACTCCAAGAAGGTCATAATTCCCGGTACGTTAAACTCGAAATGTGAACAGTTTTTCATATTTTAAATTTGGGCAACAAAACAATATTCTGAAAGAAAAATAAATTCGCAATCAAAAAGTCTTCCGGACTTTTATCTCGATTACTCAGCCACACATTTTTATTTTTTTTGATCTGGTAATCTGAATCCAAATCTGAGGTCTATTTAGAATTTTGCAATAGGCTCAAAAAACCCAAAATCTAAGCAAGCTCTTAAACCCTTTTATGTTGTGGAAAAACAATTTTCACAGCCTGTAACTTCCGTGGATCACTGTAATTGGTGCCTCGTGCTACGCTCTCGACCCCTTAAAGAAACATACTCCAAGAAGGTCATAATTCCCTGTACGTGAAACTCGAAATGTGAGCAGTTTTTCATATTTTAAATTTGGGCAACAAAACAATATCTGAAACAATATTCTGAAAGAAAAGGAAATTTGCAATCAAAGAGTCTTCCGGACTCTTATCTCGATTACTCAGCCACACTTTTCTTTTTTTTTTGATCTGGTAATCTGTATCCGAATCTGAGGTCTATTTAGGATTTCGCAATAGGCTCAAAAACCCCTTTTATGTTGTGGAAAAACAATTTTCACAGCCGGTAACTTCCGTGGATCACTGTAATTGGTGCTTCGTGCTATGCTCTCGACCCCTTAAAGAAACATACTCCAAGAAGGTCGTAATTCCCTGTACGTGAAACTCGAAGTGTGAACAGTTTTTCTTATTTTAATTTTTGGCAACAAAACAATATCTGAAACAATATTCTGAAAGAAAAGGAAATTTGCAATAAAAAACTCTTCCGGACTCTTATCTCGATTACTCAGCCACAATTTATTTATTTTTTTTTGATCTGGTAGTGTGAATTCGAATCTGAGGTCTATTTAGGATTTCGCAACAGGCTCAAAAAAAACATAATCTAAGCAAGCTCTTAAACCCTTTTATGTTGTGGAAAAACAATTTTCACAGCCGGTAACTTCCGTGGATGACTGTAATTGGTGCCTCGTGCTATGCTCTCGACCTCTCAAAGAAACATACTCCAAGAAGGTCGTAATTCCCTGTACGTGAAACTCGAAGTGTGAACAGTTTTTCTTATTTTTATTTTTGGCAACAAAACAATATCTGAAACAATATTCTGAAAGAAAAGGAAATTTGCAATTAAAAAGTCTTCCGGGCTCTTATCTCGATTACTCAGCCACACATTTATTTTTTTTTTTTTTGATCTGGTAATCTGTATCCGAATCTGAGTTCTATTTAGGATTTTGCAATAGGCTCAAAAAAACCCATAATCTAAGCAAGCTCTTAAACCCTTTTATGTTGTGGAAAAACAAGTTTCACAGCCGGTAACTTCCATGGATGACTGTAATTGGTGCCTCGTGCTACGCTCTTGACCCCTTAATGATAGAACGTCCAGTCATTTGTCCTGCTTGAAGTACCTTCCGGCAGGACAGTTGGACATGCACAACTTGTCCTGCTGGAAGTACCTTAAAATAATATTGGTCTGTCCTGCCGGCAGGACGCACCTTTCTTCCGGCAGTACTCAATCATTTTTCATAGACGGGGAAACGATTTTTAATAAGGGGCGCAATGAGTTTAAAAAAAAATTAAACAAAAATAAATACATTAAAAAAATATGTTTTTTAAATTTTATTTAAATTAACATATTTAACATAAATGAAAATTAACATAAATTTTTAAATTAATAACAAAAGAGAAAAGGAAAAACACTGTAAAACTAACATGGAACTCCTTTTAAGATGTGATAAGCAAAACAATCTCGTCGTTTGGGGAGAACACAATACCACTCTTTGCCCACATGATTCGCAAAAATAACTTGCCTTTGTTTGTATTTTGCGAACCCTTGAACATACTATACACTTGCGTTGATGTCTTTTCTTGTTCGAAAGGCTACTTAGAGGTACCAATTTATGCTGAGTACTTTGATTTTCGTTAGTGGTCGCTGGTAAAGTATGATTTTGTAGTACTGGGCCTCTCACAGATGGATTATTATCTTCATCCCAATTTTTCGTGATCATTTGATAGGCTAAATTTTTTGTAAAATCAACATGGCTGATTTTGTAGTCACTTTTAAAATATTTGAAAGCCAAAAAAGCGTTTGTTTCTATAATACCGAGCAAAGAAGAATACATTCTATGCTTCCAGTTTTGTGTATTCCATACCTGTTCAAGAGCTAGTCCGGATTGTCTGATATGATTGTGGACGTCAATGCTAGGGGCTCCTTGAAAATATTCTTCGATCATTTTATTTCTTGGAATTTCATACGAGAACCTCTTCCCTTCATTATCATATCGAGTTTTTTTTGCTGGTTTTCCTTCCAAGGTAGTTCCACAGGTTCCCACAAAAGTATGCACTTTTTTATCACGCCACGCACAGCTGATTACTTCAATATCTTGAACGGAAGCTTTAGCAAAAACTATTCCTCCACGATTTTCCGGACACTTTTCTTTTAATTGTTTGATAGGAAATTGCTTTGTTGCAGTTTTAACAATACCAATGTGATATAGCCCCCTTTTATGAAGTTCCACGGAAGTTTTCACTGAAGAAAACCATGAATCAGCTACAACAATTCTGCCAGAACCATGCCAAGGTTCCGTGAGGCGAAGTATGGTTGCAGATCCAGCTCCAAGTTCTTGTTGCCACCTTTTTGTGCTCATAGCAGTCTTGCCTTCATTTATTTCTATTCTGAGCATAATGTTTGACAGTGCATCTGAAAGAGTCTTACATTCACAGCCAATCCCTTTCGGCTTTCGTTTAATTTTAATTACTGCAGGCATTCCATTTATTTCTTTGTCTCCTCGACCATACCACGCAAACATAGATTCATCTACACACAATTTATAACCGGGTAAAATTACATCATTCCATTTGGTATGTAACATGTCAATAAAGCTTTGGACATGTTTCCATTTCTGATCGTTTTGTTTTGGGTCATCTCTACTAAATGATAAATGTTGTAACATAAACTCAAATCGATGGTACCCTAACCCAAATCTCTTGCCAAATGAAGGAGAAGGAAAAACAGAATTATCTTCTTTAGTAGACCAATAATCACGACGACTATGCAGAATATTTGTGCTCATTGCATAAAAAAGTCCTAAAACCTTGAAAAATTCGGTTTTGGTTATAAGTTTGGTACCTGGTTCTACGCTGGAATTGCAAGCTTCAAGAATTTGTTCTATATTTTCTGTTGGAAAAAAGAGTAGCCACATATCTAATTCCGTCAAGGTATGAATATTAGCTGCATTTAGCTTTGGCTTAAATTTTGCTCCTGAATAGCTGTCAATTCTAGTTTCTTCTTGAAATCTCCAGATTGTCTCATGAACCAAAATTTCTTCATTTATTTGGCTAGAGTTGTTTTCCTCATCCAAAATATTTTCAATATTGTCATCTTCATGATCACTGTCACTATCATCAGACTCGCTGGAAGATGAACTAAAAGAATATCTATTGTTATTTTCAGATGAAGTAGATGGTTGTGGTGTTGTGTCAATGTCTCTTCATTTTTCGCATTCTTGTTTTCTTTTACCTATTTATGGTGCAAATGTACCATCAGTTCTACAGAAATTAAGTATTAATTCTGCTTACCTATTCTCGTTAATAAATTGACGGGTATTGGAACAACTTGTTTATCTAGATCCCATAGAACATCAACAAGATTTTTGTTTAACTTGATTATTTTTCCGTAACACATGGCTGTCTTGTATTTGTCTTTACCAAAAACAGAAATACTCCACTTCTCCTTATTCTTTTCATCAAAATTCGTAGCTTTTGTAGCAACCCTGTCTCCTTCTTTAAAATTCATTTTTAGCCGCACGCCCCTGTTTGACCGCAACTTAAAACAATTGACACATACACCTTCGTATCTTGCTTAATACTGAAGCTATCAAGTTGAGACTTGCACAACAAATAGGCAATTTTTTTAATCTTTTAAGTGGTGGCAGTTTGGTCCTGCTGGAAGTACCGAAACATATAGAAAAATGCACTTCGTGATATGCGTCCTTCCGGCAGGACAGAGAGTCCTGCTAGAAGTACGCTTGGACGTTCTATCATTAAAGAAACATACTCCAAGAAGGTCATAATTCCCTGTACGTGAAACTCGAAATGTGAACAGTTTTTCATATTTTAAATTTGGGCAACAAAACGATATCTGAAACAATATTCTGAAAGAAAGGGAAATTTGCAATCAAAGTGTCTTCTCAGCCACACTTTTCTTTTTTTTTTTGATCTGGTAATCTGTATCCGAATCTGAGGTCTATTTAGGATTTTGCAGTAGGCTCAAAAAACCCATAATCTAAGCAAGCTCTTAAACCCTTTTATGTTGTGGAAAAACAATTTTCACAGCCGGTAACTTCCGTGGATCACTGTGATTAGTGCCTCGTGCTACGCTATCGACCCCTTAAAGAAACATACTCCAAGAAGGTCATAATTCCCTTTTTTTCATATTTTAAATTTGGGCAATAAAGCAGCGCCATCTTCCATTGAATTGTTAGAAAAAAAATCCAACAAAACAGCGTCATCGTCCTACCCGTGTGGCAATTGCCAGAAAAAAAAAACGGAGTTGCCAGAAAATAGTCGGAATTGCCGTTGTCAGTTATTTTTCCATTCACGTCCGTTCAGCGCCTTCGTAGTGTCGAGTTCTTTCTCTTCGAAAGACCCATGCAAAGGATTTCTTTTACGTTTCTTGTCTTGTCGCCAAGTGTGTTATGGGTTTTTGAGCTTAATGCAAAATCCTGATGTGATGAGGTTAAATAGACGGATTCGGATTCAGGGACCCCAAGAACGCATGGTAAACGTGGTTACACCCCCAGATCAGAAAAAAAATTTTGGCTGTTATTTATCAGTATAATTTAGGCTGAACATAACTTTCAAACCGCGACCGCAGCATTGCTATGCTGTCGCCGTATTTACCATAAACATTTTCTATTAATATTCAATTATTATTTACTTTTAAATGTTTATAATTTATTTAAACTATGAAACAATGAAATAAAACGATGAGTTTTTTCTTAAAACAATATTTCAGTAAGGTAAAACGTAAAAAAATTAACGTGGATTAGATCCGTACTTTTTTAAAAAAGGCACAAGACGAAGCCGAGTGTCGCAAACGCGGCCGAGCCCCTGAAAAGTGACATCACGCGAGTATTGACAACATTTTTTGTATTCGTTCACGGAAAATGAGAAAAAACACGAATTAAATTTTGGCGTTAGATTTGACAGCTGTCAAATTAAATACATAAGTGGAAAAGTTTATATATTTAGTTATGTACCACTTTATCGATTATGTATTTTACAAAACTAGTACAAAAACATGTTTATTTAATTTACCAAACGCATGAAGATATTTCGCAAGTATCATTGGAAGAGCGTTAAAAGCTCCTGAGGAGCTGCTACCGAAAACATTTCGAGCATTATATAGTAGGTAGCCTCAAGCTTAAATTGTCACGGGGTTGGGAGGGGAAATGATGCACGGTCAACTTATTTATGAACGTCCTAACCTGGTTCTGAAATAAACATTCTACTCTTGATCGACTGTTCGGCGAAGATGTAAAGGAATGGTGACAGAACCGTATTCCGAAAATGTAGATTGAGTTGATCACTTCCCTCAGTACGTGTAACAAATTAATATTTTACTGTTCAACTTTAGAATACATTAAAAGTGCACGCCTTAGAAAACCATATGCCGGACCAAATAAATAAAAACAAATTCCTCACTTTAGCTAGTAATAATTCATAACAAAATATTAAATACGCGTCTGGAGAAGGACGCGCACCGGGCCAGAAACCCCGTCTTGCAGTCGAGTCGACCAGTTGCAACAAGACAATCAAAACCGGTTAGAATTCATATAGTATCGGTTACAACTTACTTGTCCCGCAATGTCTCGATTCCGACAAAAAAAATCGACAAAAAATACGTGACAATTTAAGCTTGAGGCAACTATACGACGGTGAATTTCAAAAATTTGAAGAACGGGGAAACTAAAAAATTCTGTTCAAACTTTCAGTGAGACAGTTCTAACGAACTACTTTCAAGAATTGGTACGAACACGTTTGGGATCATATTAGCTTCAAAATAGTCAAAAGGATTAGTCAAAAATATGGATTGGGCGGTTTATCTCCGTAAATATGAATTTTATGACAAAATGTCTTTGGTAAAAGTTGTTTTTTACTAATTATTTTCTATTTCTTAACCTGCTCGTTGTTTTTATATGTCAACGCAAACGTAACTGACTTTTGTTTTCTGAATAGCAACCTAGTATTCTACAAAAAATTATAATGGTCTCTGTTCTATTAATGGTATTTTTCATGTCATTTTGAAGTACCTTTCAATAAGTTAACAAATTAATTTAATAAGGATAGTTTTATTTTAATTTGTAAACATGGTGAAACTGAAAGAATTGAAATCCTCATGATGGTTGGTTATGGAGATCAACAACGTTCACACCAAGATGTTTGTCATTTATTTAACAACGTTCATCCTGGAAGAAATCCTATTGTACAATCTACGGTTTCCAAATTAGTTAAAAAATTAACTAAAAATGTAAAAGACATGCCAAAGTCTGGACGTCCGAAATCAGCCACAAATCATGATTAAGCTCTTGGTGTATTACTAAGTGTTACTAATTTGGAAAAAATCACACTGATGATTTTATCACTATAACTAGTGCTCGACATGACAAATATAATCTGAATGAATGACATAGGTATCTCATTCCATTGAGGAGTTATATGACGATAAAAGTGAGAAATCTACACACGGCGAAATGCCAATGTAGTGATGCATTATTATCATGATGTGCTTTATTACGGGACATCGCTATTACAAGAACCAACAATACAATCAGTTGATATGATATGCAAAGTAAGATCGTTTATAACAAAAAATGTATGAAGAAATACATAATTTTCTTTTCTTTCATTCATTTCGTAGTCACGTCAATACTTACGGCTGGGTAAATGAGACAGCCTGCCTTTTTGATGTGTAACATCTATAGCCGCGATAGGGTAGTAAAACCAAGGTCAAGGTTACTTTATGCGCCGCCAGACGACTTTGTTTGTATACAATGTCACCGTTTTTCTGACGTTTGAAGAAAAAGTACATTTATTTTATAAACGAAACTATGTTTTTATTCATTTTACTCCATATTTATTGGTTTTCTTTAAGTATAAATTCTTTCAATAACCACCGATGTTTCACATCTGCCGGCCGTCCCGTGACGGCTTAATTTTTTTGTATTGTTCTATTTAAAATTCCGACAGCTTTTGTTTGGACGTTTTAACTGGGAACAATTTTAGGATCTGGCGATCAATGGATATTTTACAATTTTGCTTTGTTTAAAGGTAATCGTAAAACCATACGAGTACCGAAATAAAATGTTGAGGGTAACAGTTTCTGTCATATAAATTTAGGAGGTGATAAAGAAAAATATTGGCGAACCCATTCCTGCAATGTTGTGTAACAAAAAAATAATTAGCCGCAGCTCGCATAAATACCGCAAAATAAATCGGTCGGAGTGGTGCAATTGCATGGCCCCGCACGTTTCGATGTTCTTAATTGTGTGGAAACGGCATATTGTGGTAAGTAAGTACTTTGCTGCATATAATTATGTACTTATTTAAGTTTTGAAAAGACAGAGGGGTACAAAACTCAAAAATATTTAAGAAATGAGATTCCAGGAAAAAACTGAATATAAACAATCCTTGTTTACGGGATGATGCGATTACAGTGTTTTCATAGAATTTCTCCTGTGGTATTATTTCCAAGTTGCTTTGATAACAATTTATTATAATTACACGAGCATGCGGAAAAGAGAAGCTCATTAACTTTCTTGGAAAATATAAAGGATGAAGAGTCGAGTATTGCCAAGAGAATGCCAAGACTACATTTTCTATTGAAGGGAAAGGGATGCTAAAAATTCATGTCCGCCAAACGGTATGATTCGTCGAGTTCTACGAAAGTTGTAGTATTGTCAAGATGAATAATGCAAATTGTACTTCCAAACCTGTGTTTTTAAAATTTAAAAATTTTGGAAGCTCTTAAAACAAGAAGAACAAACAGAGAATGCAGAAAATCCAAATAGGGTAACTGAAACTATTAAAAAATATTATTACAAAGAACATTTGCTATTTTCCTTCCAGTCTGCAGTTTCATTAGGCAAAATGACATGTCGAGAGCTGCAATCCAGTGTGGGATATTCATGTTTATGCATGTTTAATTTGGCGCAAGATAATAATAGGTGAAATTAAAAATATTCTACATTACAGGTTTACGAACAAGAATTCAGATTCTATTGTTTTAATTCCAATTATTAAAGTTATAATGCGTCACGAGGAGTGGAATTAAATGTTGCCTTCCGTGAGCGTTTAACTTGTATATTTACAGATTATTATTTATTAGACTACAAGGTGAATATAAATAATGGTATGGCTATCACCACTGTCACCCTAACTAAATAATTAAATAGAAGAAAAGCTTCAGTAGAAGCCAATACATAAATATACATACATACTTAAAGTATCATGGTTTTTGTATGAGTAATTAATTAATTATACATTTACGTAATTACATATATGTAAAATATATTTACATAGTCAATTCCACGAAAACTCATACAAAGTTAATGTCAAGCCTTCTTTATAATTTGCCTGAGAGCTTTGCAATTTTATGTTGTTCATAAATGCCAGTCAGTGAGGGTTCTCCAGTGGCATGTACATTTCTGCCGGTCGAAGTACATTTTCCCGCAATATCTGTTTTTTAATTTACAAATTTAAAAAAATCGCTCTGTAGCTGCAAAGATCTATATCTTATCAACACGCCCAAAAAATTTCAACGAAAAATCTTCAAAAATAAAAAAGTTACATTCAACGGCGGACAAAAATGCACAATAATGTGCGGCATTGAATGTAACTTTTTTATTTTTGAAGATTTTTTGTTGAAATTTTGTGGGCGTGTTGATGAAATAGAGATCTTTGCAGCTACAGAGCGATTTTTTGAAATTTGTAAATTAAAAAAAAGATATTGGGAGAAAACGTACTTCGACCGGCAGAAATGTACATGCCACTGGAGAACCCTCTTATTTTATTCAATGAAAATTTGAGGGTTTTTTTCTCTCTATTTGTATACATTATTCTATTAAATGGTAAAAACTGTAAAACCCTGGCTATTCCGGAAGTAAAATATATAGTACGAAATCCGTCAACATGACTTCCTATTATGTTGCGTTACAATCAGGGTGGAGTTTTTGTAAATTAATGTCGTGAATGTCAATGCCATAATATTCAAATAATTTTGTCATTATAATTTATTCTCTTAAATTAGATGAAGAACCTTGATCTATTAACGCTCTAGTAGACATTTTCAATTAAAATTGCAACTGTTGAAAGTAGAACAAGTTCTGAATCAATACTTATTGCTAGAGACTGATTATTATTACTATTATTATTGTATATTTAGAGTTTTTTAAAATTACAAATGAGATTAGTATACATGGTGTTTCATAAGTAAACGGCAATCTCCGAGATTATGTATATCAACGATAAGAGAAATGTATTGGTAAGTTTTTTTTATTTTGTAAAACGTCTGGTTTAAAAATGCCTATGGTTTTAAATGGACCAACAGAAAGACAGAAAATGAATTTGCACTAAGAAATATGTGAAGTTATGGATGTTAGACCATGGCGAGACATTTGTCAAATGTGACGTTCACTCAGTGGCGTTCTATTATTATTACAAATTAGTTTTGTCGTGTTGTACGAAAAAATTGCAAAAAAATTGAAATTTGTATTGCCGTTTACTTACGAAACACTATGTATATTACTTTTTAATCAGAATATTGATTTACATATTATACAACTCAGGTATGTAAATGGCAAAGAGGGTCAAATTTTGACATTTGAACTTCTACTAATGTAAAAACAAAGAATTTAAGTTTTTGGTTGTTTTATTAGATATAGGAATAAAAATATGCTACCATATTCACCCTCATTTTTTTCCTTTTAACTTTTTTGTATTCGTTCACCCAAAATGAGAAAAAGTACGAATTAACATAAAATTTTTAGTATCTGATAATTGTGCTCTTATTATAGAATTCGGTCAATTATCAGATCTCTTTCCATACCATTTAAAAATGACTTGTTTTCCCAATATCCCTTTATCTGTTTTATTACAAATGTGTTTTGTTGTTGATTGACAATATTTGGTTGACGTATCATGTTGTGACAACTTTCAAGAATGTCCACTGGGTATATTGCAAAAATTCATTAAATATTTTTCTTGAAAATTTTCTTAGTCTTCATCTTTTCATCTTCAGATTTTTGGCTTCTGTAGTGTTGTAGTTTCTTTGCGGTGTCAAGCTCTTTTTCTTGTTTTTTTTTTTATACAGATTTTTATTGGTTTACACAATTTTTTTATAATTTTGGAAACTTAGAAGCAATCCTGAAGGTCTTAGAATTTAGACATCATTTGTGATTATCGAATACAGAATGTTTAAATGTTGAAATTTAAAATTTCAGAATCTGAAATCTGAGGCTTGCAATCTGTGATTCTTGTAATGTTGAAATGTTGAAATTGATGGAGTCTTAATACATTGGAGTCTTAAAATTTTATAATTTTGAGGCAATTAACTTTTTTACAATTTTAGCACGTATAAGAATTCTCAAAATTTCAGACAGAGAATTGGAAAACCTGAAAATTTAAGGCCTAAGACACTCAGAAAACGTAAAAACCTTACATTTGATATTATCCTGATCTATCCATGAAAGTACAAGCAAGAGAGCTATGGTGAAGAAAAAATATCAGCCATATACCACGTGGCTATTTATTCTAGCAATTATTTATATTTTTTTATCTTACAGACTTCGGATTCGAACATATTAAACGTAAAACTTAATCAGTGTCTGTCAAGTGTGTCTTACGCAATGTGTGCCAATTA
Source organism: Diaperis boleti (assembly GCA_963583935.1). Lineage (NCBI taxonomy): Eukaryota > Metazoa > Arthropoda > Insecta > Coleoptera > Tenebrionidae > Diaperis > Diaperis boleti. The sequence goes on from OY757249.1 coordinate 21,113,341, forward strand.
TTCGGTGGTGCCAATCCACTTTATTTATTTCAAGATAAAATACACAAGCAAATAAATCGGACCCACCTCACACTTTTGAGTTTGAATGTATTTTTTTCACTCGCCGGAAATCAGATGTAATAAATATGTCGTTTGAAAGACCGTTTATTAACGTTTTCAATCACCATAAATTTTCTCAGATTCCTGCTCTAAAGTGTCGAGTTTTGAAGCAAAAGTTATCGGTAGTTTTTGGGTAGCGAATATGTGCAAGCCAAAACGTCGAACGTCTATAAAATCAGGTGTTCGCTGAAAAATTTTATTACGTTTGTTGAGATTGTCTTAACCAGCCATTAGCCACATTATTAGTGAATATAATGGTAGCTGCTCAGGTCGTTGCTTACATACAACTTGGGCATATTCAGCGATTTGTTGCTAAACAACTGAATCTGAGCCGATCAGCGGTTCGACCGGTGTACCAGCGATTTGAGGAGACTGGTTCCTTGAATTGGAGACCAGGAACAGGTAGACGTCGGTGTACATCATTGCATCAATATTGTAACGGTCGTGGACCCGAAATGACTCATAGCTGCAGCGGCGGTAATAACGGCTTTATACTACAAGAAGGATTTAGGCGCCAGTATATTTATTGGAGGACGTTCCAGCGGGAGTCCAGTCGCATCAGTCCAGTCAGGCAACCAGTCGGATCGAAGTTCGTCACAATTGAAGATCAGTGGGTCGAGTCGGACAGTTGCCTTCATCTGTCCGGAGTGCCGCGCGATGTGTAAATAAATAATACGAGACGTGCCGGTGAAGTAGTAAATAATTGTAAATAGTATAAATAATGTAAATGGTGTAAAATTGGAAGTGTAAATAAATTGTATATAGTGTTTAAATAAATAAAGGAAACCCACAATCGTAACAATATCGCTGAAGATGCAGCAGCTCCGTGATGTCCGAGGGGTGGGTGTTAGTGAGTGGACAGTGAGGCGAAGACTGCAGGAGACGAACCTGACACCTCGCAGACCTGCGACTGCAGCCGACTGCAGCTCATCGACAAGCATGGCTTCCTTTTGCACGGGAGCAATTGGACCTTGGACCCATGCAGATCTCTTGTGTCCTCTGATGAGACCAGGATAATGTCTCAACGAGGCAACGATGGAAGAGGACGAATGTACCGGCGACCCGGAGAATGATTTGCCCAGTGCTGCATTGATGAACAATATCTGTGGAAGGAGGAACTGAACCTGTCTTCATTGTTGGGGCAGACCGTGGTCGCAATAGAAGAAGCTTGATTAGTAAATGTTTATGCATGACAATGGAAGTGGACCTAAACCCCATCGAACCCCCCCAAACTCAAAAGTGTGAGGTGGGTCGATTTCTTTGCCAACAAGTGTAGTCTCCTATTAGTTAATCAATGTGATCAAAAAAGTACAAAGCCTTAAATGCCAAATATTTTTGTAAACAATATAAATAAGTTTTGTGTGTGCACTATCAGATCATTCAACGGGAGTACAGTTCCGTCAGTTTTGAAATTTTCGATGTGGTTTAGGCTTTATTATAATTTCTTGTTTGTAGATACGAAGAACCATATGTTCAGAATATCCAATGCAGCGATCGTTTTTCTGTTAATATGTGGGCATGGATACAGTCCAGGAGTAATGATCCATGTGGCAGACAGGTTGTCCAGCAACGTTTATATTAGGGTTCTCGAAGACAGGATGTTACCATCTGTGCAAGCTGTTTATCCTAATGGAGAGTTCATTTTCCAACACGACAATTGCTCAGTTCATACAGCCCACAGGGTAGTAGAATGGTAATATAATAGATAGAATAGTAGAATGGAAGTGGAACAATAATATAAACGTTCTGAACTGGCCCAGCTCCAGCCCAGATCTTAATCCTATTGAAAATATATGGGGACTCTTGATTAAATATTTGACTCGCCCAGAAATAGTACTTCACGATAGGAATGAGCTCTTGGCTGCCATTTCTGAAGCTTTGCACTCACTGCCACAAGATCAGTTATAATATCACAAGAGCATAGAAAATATCGATTAAACTTCCGAGTCATGAGACGTATTCCATCGAAATACCACGACAGCGCAACTGTAGTGGTATTTCGCGGAATACGTCGAATGACGAGGTAAGTTTAATCAGATTATTTTATGTGTATTTACCTGTGGTAAATAAATATTTGCTTTGCCGACGAGCCGCACACTCATTTCTGATAAGCATTTCAATGACAAAATTCAAAGTGGGGTTAGGACCATGTAATGGTTAGTTCACACCAAAGGTAATGATAATGTCCCACTTTTTTTTGCTAATCACTGTACAAACGTAAATAACAGCTAACTTCCTGAAAACAAAAAAAAAAAATACAATTAACAGAACAGAAACGGAAAACTCACAGAACGATAATACTTGTAGGCTGGGCGTTAACCAGTACTGATACAGATCATTACGTGTCTAATGAATCATTGCTTGTCCGTATCGATTTGAACTTAATGTGAGGTGCAAAATTTGACGTAGCCACTTTTAAAAAATAGACTATCGATAATATATTCAGTGACATTAGAAGTGAAAAATATCCTGGAATAGTCTTTTTGACAAAAAAATGTTGGTTATGATAACCATTGCAAGGTTTTATATTTGAGTTTTTGAGAAAAAAAAAACATTAATCTCTTGTGTCTCCGCCTACTTGTGTTAAGCATAAAAAGAACACGAAACAGACCGGTCAACAGGTCAACCAAGGCGTACCACAGAGCTTCAAGATAGGCTCTTCAGACATCTAGCTCTGTGAGACCGTTTTGCTACTACGCGCCAACTCGATGACCAGTGGTTTGGAGAAGAACGTCCACTTGTTAGTATGCGAACATTATATCGCCACATTTGATCTTTTAGACTTTTTTCATACCGTCGACGATTAGTGCTTCCTCTGACTGTGGAACACGTCGTCAAAGTTTAGACTGGCGCAGAGAACAACATCAGCGTTGGGAAGCAAAATGGCATAATGTCGTATTCCTGGCTGTAGGAGTAAGACGCCGCCGTGGAGAGCGACGTGATATTGGATCACATGTTATTAAAATTTCTTGCAAATATAATCGTTTCATTCTTGATGTAAGCTTAACAGATTGCAAAAAAAGGACGCCCGAAAAATTATTCCTGCTAGGTGTAACACTTCTAATGTTACTGAGTATATAACATTAGTCTAAATATTTGTCTTCTTACCACTTTACCACGAAATTTAAAAAAATCGAATCACTTTTAAATACAATATTAAATATAAATCATACATAATGTAGATGTTATTTGTCAAAAGTTTTATGAACAATATCTAGTAGCTTATAGTCGCGGCAATGAAGTCTTTTTCTCGGAAGTCCTCAGGAACAGCTCCGATTTTGATGTTTTTTTTTTAATTTTTGTTTATTTTTTATATTATTTATAATCGGAAACCTTTTGAAGCGGGGATATAACTATTAATATTATTTAAACAATATGTATGATATTTATCTAAAAAAAATTGTTTTGCGTTTTTTTTAACAGACTTCAAAAAAGGAAGAAGTTATCAATTCGGTTGTATGTTTTTTTTTTTAATGTTTGTTACCTCAGAACATTTATATATTTATATTTCATTTATGTTCACCGATTTCTTCGTCAATTGTGGACCGATTTACACAATTCTTCTTTTATTTGAAAGGGTATACTCTTAAGGTGGTTCCATTGTCAAAAAGTCAGGATCTGATCAGGGAATTCTCAAATTTTTCCTTCCTACAAGTATTGATGAACAATTTTTAATTTTTTTTTTTATAAATGTCTAAAATAAATAATTCACAATTCATAATAATTTTACTTTCGTATATTATTTGTAGAATAAGTATTGAAAAACTGTTTTTTTTTTATATAAATATAATAAATAGTGTTTAAACAATATAAATAATTATTTCCCCACTTCAAAAGGTTTCTGATTTTAAATAATATGACATTCACAAAAAAAATCATTAAAATCGAAGCTGTTCTTGAGGACTTCCGAAGATTGACCGTTTTATGTATTTTTTGATGCGACTGTTAGTTTCTAAGAAGTTAATGAATGAATGGATTTTTTGCTACGATAAAGTTTCTGTAGAAAAACCTTATCAGCTTAAAGGTGATTCACATGTGAAAAATTAAGCAATCCGCTCGAGCGACGCGACTGCTCCTGAATTAGCAGGAATTTACGCCATGGACTTTCCCATTTACTATATTGCTATAATTGATAAAAAAATTGCTTGGCTTTTTTCGTTTCACATTTTTTAATTTGTCGGCTATAATATTAGTAGTAATTAGCCAAAATAATCAGCAAAACACGAAGACGGAAAAGTTTTTGACCAAACAATTGTTGTAATTTTTCATACGTGTCTCCTCTCCCGACGATTTAAATTACGTTCGGATGTCGCAACGATCGCATGAGGAAAACGAGAAGTGACGTTCACAAAAAAACTTTGGATGTGACGAAATTAATCATTGACGAAATTGATGAAATAATTTATTGGACGGTGATTACTCAGTCAGCACAATTCTTATTTTCCTGTTATGCAGTCGGCTCCATTATTTTTAGTATAACTTTAGTCTTCAAGTGGCCACAAAATGAAAAGGGCATATTATAGCTACTAGTATAGGCGGTGTGCACATTTTAAATTCCGCGCGTTTTACAGCGCCTCCAACGGCCTTTCTGGCATTTTTAGTGGTAAAACGTCAGTCACAGACGGTGAACTGTTATTTATTAAGACAGCCAACAACACAACAACCGATTCTTGATGAAGCATTTTCTCGCACTTCGGACATTTGGCGAATTGAAGAAATCACTATCTGTCAATTCGGTTCCGTACCACTAAAAATGACAGAGATGCCGCGTGGTGGCGCTGAGGTAAAATCTGCACACCGCCTATAGAGGGGTGGCTCACACCGATCGGTGGCATTTTTAAACTTCGATCTTGCGTCACTTTTTTAATTTTTTTGTCGCTGTGACGGACCGCATTGGTTTGAAGAACTTGTTTTCTTGTCCATTTACAATGCCGAATTGTTGCCTACGTTGTAACGGTGCTGTAACACTGTAGCACCCACTACTTCTTCTATATTTAAGCGTTTAGATGGGTATTATAAAATTAATTTCAATATTCAAATATTTTAAGCGGTTTTTGAAACACCACATTTTTTCCTATTCGTATTACTCAAGGTTGTAAATCCTTTGTAGTTTATCTTTTATTTTCGTTTTATGATCGGTAAAGTCAATTTTTAATTCAAAGTTTTCGAAATTTGCTCTTTTCAAAACCTCTGTGAGAGGTCCCATTGCTTGTTCTTGATCCTGACGTTTATCACTTGTCAAATTTTATAAACGTTGATGTAAACACAGACAATTAGAAGGTTATCTGAATCATCTGAAAATATACTTACTTTAAAAAAAGGCAACATCATGAAGGAACTAATTAATTAATAAAATAATCGTAGCAAAGAAATCACCATCAATCAACGACAAAACGATTAAATTTTCAGCCAAATTTATTCAAATTCATGTAAAAAATAATAACACTGGCATATTTAAGAATATCGCATAAAGTTCGATCGGTTTTAAGTTCAGTGACCATGCCTGCCAGGTTAAGATGTCGACATGGTTTTCTTCTATATAAATGTCATCGTCCTCAAGCCTTCTACGATCATCTGTTCACCATAAACACAATTTGGACTCATTGGAGAATAAAATTCAAATCGATTCCTCCACCAAGTTTTCTCTACCAACACACCATTGATGTCTGGTGAATCGTTAAGAATCAATCAGAAGAAGGCGATATCAAGGACGATAAAAGTGAAATCTAAACGAATTGATTCTGGGATAAAACGTAGCCATCGATATGGGTCGACCCATCCAATGCGGTCCAACCGAACGTGTTATATTAAATGATTAGCGTAGTAACAATTCTTTTTTCAGCTTCAAGCTCGCTATCAAAAGCAAAAAACTCTTGAATACAGCTTTTTTCTTATGAAAATTTTATCGATTATTAACAATTTATTACTTTGAAAATATAGGGTCTTCATAAATTATTCACACATCCAGTAGACTTTGAACGTCAGAATTCCCCATCTAAACACATGTAAATTTTGTTTTCCATAGTATGATGTATGAATCATTTATCAAGACTCCTTACACACCAGAGGCCATAGGGAATTCTATGTTAAATTCTTTCAGGGGCAAATCCGGGAATTTTTACCGAGAATCCCTGGACACTACTTTGCTCATAAATTGAAAAATATCTCCACAATAAAATAAATTATCGATTCATGTCAGAGCATGAAAGCATTTGCATAGGCGTCTGCATCAGTAATATGCATAAAAATGAGACGCTAATTTAGTTTATTTTGGAAATGTTTTTGAAAGACTGTTTGAAAGACTGAATTTAAGAGAAATAATATCTAGCTATGAAATAATATCTACCTATGTTGAGGCTTGCCCCAAATATCAGTTAGCATGGGGTGAAAAATTTAAAATAGGATTCCCTATGGCCAGTTTAAAAAAAGAATTTAGTCCTGATGGTGTCAATATAAATAATATGTCCACTTGGAAATTTATATGGATCTTAGGTATATTAAAAACATTTATTTTTATTTTGCTAATGGTAATTATAGTGATAGGGTAACAGACCTATGGTAATCAATATTTTGCGACGACGGAAATATTTCCTTCATATTTTTGAAAATTTATTGTACTGGATTAGATAATGGTTTAGACTGTTCCTTCCTTATTAAAAAATATTTTATATTATACTTGCCGAAGAATATTAGCGATAGCTTATTCGATTCGGCATTTTAATCTGAGAAAGACGTTTTTTTTTATTGTTCCGCAAATAAAAATTACAATTGTTATTAACAAAAAAACTAAAAAAAAATAGTTTAGTTTTTTGGCAAATTATTTTGTGCTCATCGCCTAAAAATCGTCCTGTGCACCTCGGCCAAAAGTACTTTTTTGGCCTTATCTGCATTGTGTCCTCGGCCACAAACAGCAGATGCATCCAAAAAAGCTAACTTTTACGGCCTAGGTACACAAATTACTATTTTAAAGTACTATTTACTATTTAAATATTAATTTAAAAATTTGAATAAATTATGGTGTGTTCTTAACACTTGATGGAATGAGATCCCGTTAGAACAATAGATTTCACTTCTTTTTTTAATAAGTAAGGCAATTGTTAATTTAACAAAATTTTATAGGTTTCATGAAGACCACAAAAAATGTTTAAAAAATTGACCTATAAATTTTTCACTTCTTGGAGCCTTTTTATATACATATGTACTAAAGAAGTTCATGTTCTAAAAGTTTTTAAAAGTTAATTATTTTGTTTATAATAATTGTTTAAAGTTGGAAAAAAATTAAAAATTCAAAATGTAAAAAAATTTCTTTTACATATTTTATGCTGTAGCTGTTCATTCGTCCAATAAAGACGCAAAATTAGTCGCGTCAATGAAGTCTTGTTCTCGGAAGTCCTCAGAAACAGCTCCGATTTTGATGTTTTTTTTTTAATATTTGCTTTTTTTATATTATTTATAATCAGAAACCTTTTGGAGCGGGGACATAACTATTAATATTATTTAAATAATATGTATGATATTTATCTAAAAAAAAAATAGTTTTGCCTTTTTTTTAACAGACTTCAAAAAGGGAGGAAGTTATCAATTCGGTTGTACGTTTTTTTTTTTAACGCTTGTTACCTCAGAACATTTATATATTTATATTTCATTTATGTTCACCGATTTCTTCGTCAATTGTGGACCGATTTACAAAATTCTTCTTTTATTTGAAAGGGTATACTCTTAAGGTGATTCCATTATCAAAAAAAATCAGGATCTGACCAGGGAATCCCATGGAAATCGACAAGAATACTCAAATTTTCGCTCCCTTTTATTAACCGACTTCATGTATGTTCACCGATTTCTTCGTCAATTGTGGACCGATTTTTAAAATTCTTCTTTTATTTGAAAGGGTATACTCTTAAGGTGGTTCCATTATCAAAAAATTAGAATCTGAGCAGGGAGTCCCATGGAAATCGAAAAAAATACTAAAATTTTCGCTCCCTTTTATTAACCGACTTCATGTAGGTTCACCGATTTATTCGTCAATTGTGGGCCGATTTACAAAATTCTTCTTTTATTTGAAAGGGTATACTCTTGCGGAAGTTCCTTTATCAAGAAGTCAATATCTGATCAGGGAATCCCATGGAAATCGAGAAAAATCCTCAAATTTTCGCTCCCTTTTATTAACCGACTTCATCATGTATGTTCACCGATTTCTGCGTCAATTGTGGGCCGATTTTCAAAATTCTTCTTTTATTTGAAAGGGTATACTCTTGAGGTGATTCCACTGTCAAAAAGTCAGGATCTGATCAGGGACTCCAATGGAAATCGAGGAAAATTCTCAAATTTTTCCTTCCTACAAGTATTGATGAACAATTTTTAATTATTTTATTTATAAATGTCTCAAATAAATAATCCACAATTCATAATAATTTTATAATTTACTTTCGTATATTATTTGTAGAATAAGTATTGAAAAACTATTTTTTTTATATAAATATAATAAATAGTGTTCAAACAATATAAATAAATATTTCCCCACTTCAAAAGGTTTCTGATTTTGAATAATATATAAAAACAAACATTCACAAAAAAAAATCATTAAAATCGAAGCTGTTTTTGAGGACTTCCGAATATTACCTGTTTTATGTATTTATTGACGCGACTAAATAATGGTGGGTAAAATATTTTTACCTTATTTGTTTATAAACTGTTTATAAACAAATGGACTAGTTTAATATTAAAAAAAATCCATTTTGTTGTGGAATGATTAAAAAAAATTTTTCTTAAAAACAATATTTTATTGTTTATAATTATTTTTTTATATTTCTAATGTTTAAATAATTACATAAAAGTTAGGAAATATTTTGTTTTTTAAAAATCATTACATTATAATGCATTTCTTAAGGAAATACCAAAAAAATATATACGTATTTTTTTTATTAAAAATTTAATTATTTATTAACAATGCAATTTGTTATAAACTCTGAAACAATCATATAAAACAAAGTGTGGAAAAATTTCTTTTCATTCTTTATAGAAAATTACTTGTCACTAAAGTTACAGTTGATATCTACCTCAGCAGCAAACAGTAATATAATTTCAAAACATTGTATTAATTATGTAGCTGTAGACAATATAAAATAAAGGCAGTATAATTGACAATAAGACTTTAAGCAACAAAAGTAAAAAATCTTTAGTATTAGTAATATAACACGTCATTTAAATTATTTAAACAAATCCCAATATTTCATAAACAATTATAGTTAAAGACCGGAAAAAAATTGTTTTGAATAGTTTTATAATAAGCCTACAATAAAATTGTCTTGAATCATCATCAATTCTGTTTCTTCTCTCGTCTTTTAAGGGATCCCACAAGGAATTATTGTGGTACCATTTGATTCTTACTACTTCTTGTAGATGATTTGAGGTGTTGTTTTCACCATTGAAATTCAATTGTTTATTCTTTGTGGGCGCCTTAAAATTTTAAAAGATGATTTATATGATCCAAAATGTGTATGAATTTTTTAATCAGTTGTATTTTCCATACGGAACTATCTAATCAATATGCAAATACTTCAAGCGAACATGGAAAACATTTTTGCTTATTGATCGCACTCAAGCTTGTCAAACAATTGTGAAAATTGATGTTATTGTAGCGGACGTGGACCCGAGATGACTCATTGCTGTAGCGGCGTCATCAATTACTAGAATGTGCTAGATTTATACTACAATGTACTCGAGTATGACATCATCTTTTGGAATATCCGGTACAGATCGAGAGCGTCATGAAACATCTGGAAGCGTCTAGAAAGATTTAGCCGGTATATTTATTAGAGGACAGTTGCTTTTATCTATCCGGAGTGCCGCGTGATGTGTAAATAAATAATACGAGACGTGCCGGTGAAGTGGTAAATTGTAAATTGTCTAATATAAGAACTGTATATAAATTGTACATAATGTTTAAATAAATAAATGGAACCCAGAATCGCTACATTATTTTATAATTGCTACCTCTAAATACGATTTATTGCGATTTTTCCATCACTTAATTTATCTGCAGTACTTATACAAAATGTAAAAAACATTATTATAAATAATACATCAACAACATAATAGAATATAAATATTTAATGTTCGCACATATTATGACGGTGTATTCTTTTTGGCTTCCAGTTTTTTAATTATTAGTACATAATAGAAACATTTAAGAAAAAACTCATGTTCATTAATATTTCATTCATATTTCTGAGAATTTGTGCTTTAAATAATTCCATGAATGATAAGTTAACGATCCTACTTTTAGGATCTTACACTATTCATAAGTACTATTACTCATGTCAAACCGCATGATGACACTTAAAAACAATTATTTAAATTGGGAACATCTAAACATTTATTGCTATGGTTGAATATGCATGCACAACATATTGCCGGCAATAATTTTTGCGATTTAGAAACGAGTCAGTCTGAAGAGCAAAAATTGGCGGCAATATGGCTTGACAATTTAACTTGTAAATTGTAATGTTAAATAGCCACAAAAAATTGTCGCTAATTATTGTCCTATTGGTTGTTTCTTTTGAAAAAAAAAACAAGTTAAATTGTTAGAATAATATAATTAGATTCGCACATGTTCGTGTGTATTTGTTTTCAAATGTGTTGCATTTAGTTTTGAAGAATTACATACTCGTCCATGGCCTTGAAATTGGCATTATATAAGATAATTGAATGTTGACACACTACGGTCTTTCATAATCCTGGTGTTTATCTGAAATGAGAGTATTGTTTACAAAAGATTATAATATTAGGCGAAGGCTCGGGCGGCAAACTTTAATTTTATCCTTATTTATTTAAAGGAGATATAATTCAGTTTGTTTAATATTATTATTCATCCGTGATGCGTTTTTTAATGGAATTTTTATCCTACGCCGTGTTGATAGTCTAACCTGTTGATATGGCGCACATTGGTTTATTTTTAGAAAACTAAACAAGAAAAATCTTTTTATGTAAAAATACATACCGGGTGTAGAATGGATTTTGAGACATTTTACATGTGGAAACAAATTATTTTTTTGGATGAAAGTTGAAACAATAAAAAGTACTAGGTACTATATAGACGCATTTCTCAAAATATATTGTACACCTGGTATATCAAAACCAACAATAAATAATTTTTTTGTTAAATTTGTCAAATTATAAATTAAAACTCTTCTAGGTCCAAAACCAGGAAAGTGAAGATAGTGAAGTTACTACAATTGGGCATTTTACAAACGTTTCTCATGGACTCAGATCGGATGAAATTATGGTCCTCGGCCAAAACGTGCTGGAAATCCCACATTTTTATTTCGATGGTACGGCTCAAAAGGCGTATTTTTTGGTGGGAAAAGGAGAGGTGTCAGAAAATGGTACCATCGTATACCTGGATAATTCCACCTCCCCGTTGCCGGCCTTTAACGGACAATCAGTGACGCTAATTATGCCTGAAGGACTGACAATTAAGGATGTAGACTGGTTGGCAGTTTGGTGCTTTGAATTGCACATAAGCTTAGCCCACGTTTTTATCAAAGACGTAAGTTTAATCATCACGTACGTTCACTTTTACGTTATAATATTTTTGTTTTAGGAAACCTCCACGTATCCTCCTCAAACGTTTGGTCTGAAAGATGTAGTTTCTTCCAGTCGTGTAGTTTTCATGAATAAGAACACTTTTTTTATACCCAACTTTCGTTATAATGGTGGTCATTCAAATGTCCATTTTTGGGTCGGAAACGGAAGTGAACCTTCACCTGAGGGTGTTCAACTCCCTGACGAAAAGGGCTCTGACGAAAGTTTGCAGGCTTATCAAGGCCAGAATCTATACATAACTTTACCGAATAGCATTACTACAGACAATATTGAATACTTTGGTGTGTGGTCAAAGGATGAGAAGATTAGTTTAGGTTGGGTGTCAGTAAAAACAACTCCTGAACTGTCAGATGCACCTGTTCAAGCAACAACTCCAGTAGAACACAGTGAGAAAATTGTCATGACACTACCAAAATGTTGTGATATTAGCTTAGTACTCGGAAGCAAAGGATGTCTCGAATCGTCAGAAGTTAAATTCGAACCTAAATTTAAAATTTACGAACATAATGATACGCATTTTTCTAACGAATCTTTGAATTTGAGTCTATTTGTGTTTAAACCGTATTATTCTACTCCAAATTGTAAATCGGGGATGTGAGTACCATTCCACAGCCATTTGTGTTTGTCCTAACAATAATTACAGGTATCCTTTGGATAACACAAGCGAAGAAGAATTTGCCCTTTTACAAAACGGTTCGTTACTCATTAAAAGTCCCACTGTATCAGGAATCCTCCAACAGGATAAGTTTTGCCTGGACAATGCTGAAGTTAAAAATGACACTTCTATGACGATTCTTATTTGTGTTCCCGAACATGAAATACAAACAGCCATGTCCGTCACATACGTGACTTGTGAGGTTGCTCCACTGTGTTATATTATGTAATATTAATATATTTTCATTTTTCAGTAACAGTCATCTCAACGATATGCTTTGCCGGTGCATTTGTTCTTTATAGCTTGTGGATTACCATAGTGGATATCCATCGGAAATGTTTTGCAGCTTATGCATTTACAATGACAGGTACATTTTTGGCTTTGACTATTGTGCAGTTAGCACACATATCATCAAATAGTAGTTGTGCAACCTTAGGTAAGAGTCCAGATCCAGAGTAGTAATATTAAAAAAATATATATATATTTTAGGTTTTATTTTCCAGGTATTTACAATAGCTTCATTTACATTACTTGGAATACTATGCGTTGACATTTTCATCATTATTAAGTAATTTGTAGTGGCGCACATTTACAATAATTTAATTTGGTGGTGTTTTAGATACATTGATGATAATAAGTTCGCCGAGAAGCGTAAATGGTGTTATATAATAATTGCATTAAGTGTCCCAATTTTGTTTCTAATTATTTCCTTATGTCGGAACCTCACTCCAGATGTTCCAAATTCATTCTTCAAACCGCAATACTCAAATAATAATTGTCAATTTGAAGGTGAGACGTTCTAGGATTGCGTTTTTTATCTGTGGTACTACTGCTTTAATTTCCAGCTGGAAAACAAAGATTAGTAATATTTTACATTCCAATATGTTTGTCGATATTGACAAGTGCTGTCTTTCTAGTCCTTACTAAAATAGCAGTAATTCGCAACGATAAGGAAAAAGAATCGGATTACTACTGGATCCAAGCAGGGAAAAAATATAAATTCATGTAGGTGCATCTATGTTGTTCCTGTTCTTAAAAAATGCTTAGCGGCACGCGTGCTGTATGTTCTATCTGGGCTTTAAGCTTCTGGCTTCCGTTCACTTTTAAAATTCTGGGAAGTGACGTTTGTTGTAGGTTTAGGCAGTGCGTTCTTACTTTGATCATCATGACGGTTTCTTGGATTTCGAATGTGTTAACGAGTTTCATAGATCCATCTAGTGGCGTTGTTAACGCGGCTATCATTATTGAAGCTTTACAAGGTGTTATCATTGTGGCAGTTTTCTCTATGCACCACTACGGTTCTCATTACATGGGAAAGCGTCGCGTGCGAAATGAGTCAGACGTAGAGATGAGCCCTCTAAACTCATAAAATTTCATACAAACCAACACGGTAAATATTAGCTAATATTATAATAATATTATTGTACGGTGTGCGTAACTATAAAATAAATGCAAAAATGTAAACTTTGCCGTGACATATTACGACAATACTAATACATCAAAACGCCGACATTGTTCGGAAAAGCCAGCTAGGAGTCTCGAAAGTTCACAAAAGAAAGCGAGAATTTAATTAACCCTATTAAATTACTGTCTTCAAACAGGACAGGTATAAATTTTTTTTTTCGAAGCCAATTTCCATCAAACTAATTTTTAAGTAGGTACCTCACTCATTTACTTACATGTATTTTTCTAACTACATATCACTTTTCTAACCTAAGCAGTAAAGAAAGCTTGCTGTATTAAAACCGACTAATCATGTTTTTCCTCGATAACCATTTATTACTATCTGCATTTTTAATTTTTTAATTATTCGTAATCTGTAATTACTAATGTTTTATATTTTTAGGTGGAGAAAACACTTGATCATTTTTGTAACAACTTTTTTATGGGTGATGGAAGTACTTGTTCATGCATATTTTGATGATTCTGGTATGCTGATGGCAGTAGATATAGTTGAAGCAAGTCAGGGTATACTAGTATTGCTACTGTTCGTACTAAATAAAGACGCCAGAACTCAAATAGTAAAAACCATCAAAGTTCGAAAACGAAAAAATAACGTAGAAAATATTGATCTCGGCGAAGAAATGATGATGTTGCAGCAGTAAGTTGGCTAGCATTTGATCCTCCTATCAAAACAATCGGGAACATAGTGGGATTTAAGGCTAAAGGTGGCGATAAAATAGTGCGTATCCGGCACGCGAAAGAAATCCCGCATTTAAGGTGGAACTAATTGTTCAATTCTAAAAATAAAAACATCATTGGACTAAGTAAATATGTGTACTTCACGCTATAGTGAAACATTTACAAAAAAAACAGCATTTTTTTTTGTTTTTTTTTGCTTAACTTTGCATTTTTTTTTAAATCTAGGTATACATTTTTATGTCCTCTAAATATCAATTTTTTTGTGTTTTCAGAATTTTAATATCACAAACGGTGCCGGCGGAAAACGATTTAGAAAATTTTCCTTTGTTTTTTTGACCCCCATGCCATTTAAATTTTTTAAGGTGGTGTCTCCCCTTGACAATTTGGCCCCCCTTGATAACAAAATTGACCTGTTCGAGCGTTTTCTTCTGGGTCTTTCGAAATTGGAATTGTTGGGGAGTACAAATTTTCGTTTAGTATTTTATGTAGGTTTGGAAAATATCTAATTTATGAATTTTTTTGTAGAAAGGAATCGATAAATGCAGGTTTGGATAGAGAATTGAATAAGCTTTAAAATGATGTATCACACGACCCCCCATGCCATTTAAATTTTTTAAGGGGGTGGCTCCCCTGGCTCAAGGGGTGAGATCTAAGATTTGAAAGTTTGGTAGAATTTAGTCCCCCTTAATAACAAAATTGACCTGTTCGAGCGTTTTCTTCGAAATTGGAATTGTTGGGGGGTACAAATTTTAGTTGGGACACCGGATATACAGTGTGGAAATTAAGTAAGGAATAAATTCGTTAGTATTTGTACTAGAAATAGAACTTAAAAAGCATGTGATAGGGCTAATTATAGCGCATCCGAGGAGCGTATACTAATATTTTTCATCAATTTTTTTTGACAGTTATGACGTCAATATTTTTTTAATGGCAACCTATGTTTTTTATTTTACATTTGAATAGAGTTTTTTATTCTGTTTTCAACGTTGTCAAATACTTTATAGGTTAGATAAGCAAAAAATGAATTAAAACGGCGACAGCTCTGTTAATTTTTTCAAATGTTACTAATTTGAACTTTAGTGCCGTTTTTATTTATTTTTTCCTTATGTAACCTATTGAGTATTTGATAACGTTGAAATCAGAATAAAAAACTCTATGCGAATGTAAAATCAAAAGCATAGGTTGCTATTAAAAAAAATATTGATAACTGTCAAAAGAAAGTAATGTAAAAAAATTTGTATACGTTCGTCGGATGCGCTACAATTAGCCTTACCACATGCTTTTTAAGTTTTATTTCTGGCGCAAATACTAACGGAGTAACTGAATTTATTCCTTACTTAATTTCCACACTGTATAATAAATTATATTTCGCCGATCTCGAAAACCGCTTTAACGATTTGGATGAAATTTTTTATTTAGATAAAGTTTTGCTTTTTAAGTCTACCTATGTAGTTGTATTTCTTGGAGAAACGCAATTTTACACAAAAAAAAGTTTTTTTAAAATCCTTTGTCAGCTGTCATACTGACAATTTCGAACACTTTGGTGGTGGGGATGAATGAGAGCGGGAACGCGTGTGAATAAAACGACTGCGACTAGCGTAGTAGGTATTTCGGCAGTTCAGATGGTAGCTACACCCCCCTGTCCCAAGGATGTCTCAAGGGGGCCTGCCTGTCTCAACGGGCCCCCCTGTCTGAAAACTTCAAGTCAATTAAATTTGTCTCAAACATAATTCCTATTTTAGAACAAAACAAATTCAACTTTCTACTTCTATATAATATTATGTTGATAAACGATGAGGCCTCCTCGGGTCCGCCTGTTACCGGGGCCCTGCCTGTCTCAACGGGCCCCCCTGTCTGAAAACTTCAAGTCAATTAAATTTGTCTCAAACATAATTCCTATTTTAGAACAAAACAAATTCAACTTTCTACTTCTATATAATATTATGTTGATAAACGATGAGGCCTCCTCGGGTCCGCCTGTTACCGGGGCCCCCCTCGGGCTCGCCTGTTTTGGGGGGACCTCCCCGGGCTCGCCTGTTTCGCCCCTCCTCCTCGGGTTCGCCTGTTTCGAGGGGTCCCCCTCTGGTTCGTCTGTCTCGGGGGGGCCTCAGACCCTTATTTAAGGGGGCGCCTTCCCCCCTCCCCCCTCGAGCTCAATGTTCGGTGGCCCTCTCCGGCTCCCTTGTTTCAAAGGGGGCCTTCGGGACGCCATGTTTCAAGGGGGGCTCGGGCCGCCCTGTTTCAAGGAAGCTATCCCGAGCCCGCCGGTTTTAAGGGTTGCCTAAACTTCCGAGTCCGTATAGTATGTTATGACATGTATCTAAATACTCTTTCGGAAAAACCACGATTTTACAAAAAAAAAGTACCGAAAGATACTCGGTCGCCCAAGCACTTTAAGTTTTTTCCGAATTTTCCAATTTTTCGGTGGATTTTCCAAAAATTTTCTTTCATACAAACCCTTTCCTGATAATTATGAATATAAAAATAATATAAATATAAATAATATATATAATATAATATAATATAAAAAGAAATCAAGGAAATCGGTCAAGCCGTTCTCAAGTGATGCTCTTTCATACATGCGGCAATTGATTTTTATTTATACATGGTGTCCCAACTAAAATTTGTACCCTCCAACAATTCCGATTTCGAAAGACTCGAAAACGCTCGAACAAGTCAATTTTGTTGTCAAGGGGGACCAAATTGTACCAAACTTTCAAGTCTTAGATCTCACCCCTTTAGCCAGGGGAGCCACCACCTTAAAAAATTTAAATGGCATGGGGGTCGTGTGATACATCATTTTAAAGCTTATTCAATTCTCTATACAAACCTACCTTAGTTTTATAAAGTTTTGGTTATGAACTCCCAACAGGGACCTAAATAAAGATCCGAAGAGTTTCCATCCCCCCGAGGGAGCTTCATCTCCTTTTGCCCTAAAAATATCCCCCGAGTGTAACCTCATGAAGCTTTTCCCCATTTTTCTCCTAAACGGTAACTCCGACGAGAAAATGTTGTTTTATTATATTCTCCATTAAATTCTGTATAAAATTGACTTTTACCTATCTCCCACCCACCGCCTAAATGACGTTGCAAAATGAATATAGTCAAAGAACAAAGGGAAATCTTCAAAATCTTTTCCGGCCGGCGGTCTTTACGATATTGGAATTTTGAAAACGGATTAATGCTTTTGCAGGAAATTGAAATGACTACCTGAAATTACCAAAAAATATTTCAAAAATAAAAAAAAATAGAATTTTAGCACTATAGCGTGAATCAGCATAAGACCTTGAGTACAACCCCATTTGTAGATTTCAGGTCGGTTTAACCGTTTCTGAAAGAAAGCGGGATTACTTTAGACATATTTTCCCTCTGTCGCACACTTGGTAATAAAATTTCGTCACCTTTAGCCTTAAACTGGAAGCGAAAATTAAAGAATTCAAAAGCAATTCCATAAAGGATCACAGTGAGCTAGATTCGGGTGGTAAATGGTAATTTTCTTCAAGTTGCTGTTTATTGAATTGGACGCAAAATGAAAATGTCATGTCAACTGTGACGTCAGTGGGAGCGGTGAGAAGAAATCATTCTTTAATTTCAAGTCAGTTTGTAATTGCTTATGTGTGAAGAAACCATTTGTACTCATTGTATATTAAATATTGAGTATTTTAGCTACTTGTTCAATATAATTTTTTTATCAAAATCGCCGACAGGATTGTTTTTGAACGACAGAAGCGGAGGCGCTTTGCTTTTTAAAATACATAATACCAAAGTAATTCTCTAACAAAAGTTAAAAAAAAT
Organism: Diaperis boleti; assembly: GCA_963583935.1. Taxonomy (NCBI): domain Eukaryota; kingdom Metazoa; phylum Arthropoda; class Insecta; order Coleoptera; family Tenebrionidae; genus Diaperis; species Diaperis boleti. Next base: position 21,131,636 of record OY757249.1, read on the forward strand.
AAATAAATAACGTCAACGTCATAATTTTTTATATTCTTTAAGGGCTGATGATGGCAGTAGTGTTCTGCCGAAACATGTTCCATTTGTAATTTTACGCTCATTAAAGTTTGTGGAGTTCGACTTAGATATATATAAATTTTAATTTTAAAAGTTTTTGATGTTAAACAACTTAAAAACTTTTCCAAAAACATTAAATTTTTCCGATTTACTGCCAAACTGTGTGGTCGGGGTGACAATTTTAAAAACGTGAGGATTTCGACATGAATTACTAAATTATCAACAAAAAAATGCGCCAAAAATGAAGTTGGATGCAGTACCTTTATAAAAAAAAAGGGGAATCGGACTCAATTGTTGGCCGGACGATCAAACAATAAAGTTGAAGCCATTTTGGAAATTTGACGAACTTGATGTATGCCTTCAGAATTAGTGGAATATAAGAGAATACCGCACCCACTGACGTAATGCGCGTATTTGTTGTATCATGAGTGTAACAGTTAAAACTAGTCAACTACTGTAATGCCGATTATCAGAAACGACCTATTGCCTGTCGTTGCGAAATATATGAACAATATTGTTTAAACGTTTTCGAGCTGGGATGATTTTCTCTATTTTATTTATTTACGTAGGTGTTTTCGTTAGTTGTAAGCAAAAGCAAGACCATGACCAAGTCCGTAGTACTCTTGATTAAATTCTTGCATCTGTTGGACCCACCGAGCCGAATTTTGTACTGGCCGAAGCGCAATACCCACGAAAAATGCAGACACTAAATCTCACGTTGCGGATTAAATAAAATGTCCACTGTATAGCAAAAGTTGGATATTAATCTAAATTACATATTGGTAAAAGGAACCGAAAGTTAATTTTTAAAATGAACGTGATAAGATATTGGTCTTGGTCTTGAAATTGCATATAGGGTATATTCCTCTTCGTTTTGCATGTTTTGTTATCAAGACTAATCTCGTTATTCTAGAAGACTGTCCAACCTATATAATATGTATGTACATACAAGTTCTTAGAAGTTTCTGTTTTCTGTGGGTATTATTTGAAGTTAGCATTAATCAGTATAAAACACGGAGGAATAATAAGAAATGGAGACATCATCACAATGCTAAACATATGTAGCGCTATGAAGCAAATTAACTGTGTGAGGGGGGGGGTGGTTTGTTTTCTTTCACACGACAGAATGTGACCGTGTCCTCCAATGCCTATGGCGTGGTTAGGCTAGCTTCATCACTGGAAAATTTGTAACAAATTTTAATAACTCCATTACTGCAGTCCACACCGAAATGTGTACGCCACTGAGCTGATAAACACAGCCACCACGTGCGTTGTACATGCTTACCTGTGGAAAGTCAAGTTGGGATTCAAGTAATCCAGTTCTTATGGTTTTCAATGTCTAAAATTCAATTCACAAACACGTGCTGCTGCACTGATGCCAAATGTATTTAATGCTTAACCACTGCATGTATCACGTATAGACTTTCGGTACCGAAACGCTACTTTTCACAAGACATGGCAATGTTGTAATTGTGTTCATTAGATTTTGAAGCGTCGGCGGCTTCAGCAAAAACCAATAATAAATGACTCCATTTCTATAATTCCTCCTTGGTATAAAATAAGTTTTATCAAGTTATTCTGCGTTCAGTTATGAAAAATGTAAATAGGTAGATAATTTTCTGTGTATGTACCTGTGTAATTGTTTATTTATTTACGATTATATAATGTAAAAAGAGTTCCCCCTGTACTTCACCACTGCAGAAATTTTTCCGAAAAAAATATAGAACATTTAAACACGCCTAAGTTCTGTAAATTACGACGATGTTTACGCATCCTCAGATGTAAATGAGAAGTGGAAACACTTCACCAAAATTTTTGAGTACCATTTAGTCTTCAGGCGGAACTCCTGCCGTTTATATTTATACGAATGTATATAATGTTATTAAATGTAAAATAAATTATTATTATTATTATATTGTTGTCCTGATTAGCTTGTAAGTAGTAAACTTTAGATAAAGATTTGTAACCTGGATGTGTTAGATATAAGATTGTATATATGTCGGTTATTTAGTTTTGTTAGGTAGTAGAAAGTTCTCTAATAATTATAAGATGTTTAATAATTGGCAAGTGGCAAGGGTCATCCACCCTCCCAACGAACAAAATTTTGTTAGTTTTAAGAGATCTTTGTGAACCATCGAACAGACAGGGTTCGTGACGCATTGTAATGCATAAGTGTAAGTACATCTAGTTAAGGTGTAAATATGGTTCATCACTCGTCGCCAAAGTTACGCCTACCATCATCATCATCATCATCATCATCATTTCGTAATTAATATTTTTATATTGTTGCCCTTATTAGTAGTAAGTAGTAAACTTTAGATAAAGATTTGTAACCTTAATGTATGATTTCTGCCAATGTTTCGTATTTAGCATCATAGCCCAATGACAGACGTCGGGAACGAAAAAGTGCTATTGGGACAATCAGAATATAATAATATGTGACAGACAGAAAAGTTAATCTAATGTATTTCTGCGTCAGACGTGTGCGAACAATTTAAATCCAATGTCGGATACAGAATTACCACAAAAACCATACTGTAAATTATTTATTTATACATATTTTTGTACATAATTTTTTATTTGTGTTTTATGTTTTTTGTATTCTTATCTGTGGTCGATGTTTCAACAAAGATTATTGTATTTTATGGACACAAATAAACAGAAAAAATGTCTATTTGTAAAAGGAACACAGAACTCTTTCTTTTTTGATTTCTTCTACGTCTAATTGAGATTTTGAAGCTTTCCAGCTATCTGGACAGTAACATACCTACGTTTTCCGCTTTTTATCCAATTGTAAACAAGAACAACATCAAAGATCACTAGGTTCTCGAAAGGCTCCCGAAAAAGTAAACTTAAATCCCTTCATTACCCGATTGCCGTTTCAGAAATTCAATTTGCAAATCAACATCTCCGATTACTGCATGTAGGGCCCCAGCAGCTCTTGTTTTCTCCAAGAAAAACTTATATGAATTACGTGGCAAGAGCATTTCTCGGTACACAAATGTGTCAAATGTTCTAAACGTCCCTCAAAAAACAATCGCGAATTTGCCTAGAGACAGAGTGCAACAATCTTGTTGACTATGCCAAAATGGGTCGTGGTAGCAAAACCATTAAATATTATGTTGCAAAAGCTGGTGTAAATTTCGTAGGTGCCAATCGTGAGCTTGGTAAATTTATCATGCAACGTCTTGCTGTTGAGGGAATCGCTTGGACCTTCATTCACCCAAATACGCCTCACTTTGGAGGACTCTGGGAAGCGGGAGTAAAACTTTACTTAAAACGAGTAGCTGGAAATGCCATTTTAACATTTGAAGAGTTACTCAGGGTTGTGCTGAACTCCAGATCAATATTACCAATGTCTCCTTGAACCATTAACTCCTTCCCATTTCTGTGGGAACCATGGCCCTGTTGAAAATAGAGGACGCACCAACTTTACATTGGCCCATTGGAAGAATTGTTGAAGTCTATCCAGGGAAGAATGGTACAGGAGTATTAATAGTATCAACCAATGAGTAAATATTTTATTACTATCTTGTGGATTTGGACTGATCGCACCCTTTAACTGTCTTTTCGGAAATCCTCAGTACTCTCCAGGGGTCTTTTCTATATTCCTTAAAACTTTTTGGCACTCTTTACATTTTCAAGACTCATCATCTCAACCTTTAGCGATTATTTGGGACACTTCTCAGTTCATCAGAATTTCTTATCACTATTATTTAAATAATTTTAACTTAATATTTACAGTTATTTTGCATGTTTGATTTTTAACTTATGAAACTGAACACAGGTTCCTGCATTCTTGACGAACCTCAGGATTTGAAGAACGGGAAATCTTGAGAATTCTGAGATATTAGAGAGGCTGGGAAGATGAGGAACCTTATAAACTGAAAATTTAAGAAATCTGAGGAACCTGAAAACTTGAGGAACTTCAACATTTGAAGGAACCTGAGAATTTCAAGAACCTGAAATCTTGGAAGACCTGTAATATTAAACAGCCTAGGAACATGGGGAACCTTGGAAACTGAGAATTTGAGAAATCTGAAAAATTGAGGAAACAGAATTTGAAAAATTTTGGAATCCGAAAACTTGAGGTACCTCAGACTTTGAGAAATCTGAAATATTGGCCAACTCAAAACTAGAGGAATCTGAGGATTTGAAGAGCTTCAAATTTTGGAAAACTTGAGAACTTAGCCCGCCTGGGAACATCAGGAACCTAAGAACCTGAGACTGATAAACTGAGGAACCTGAAATCTTAAAGTACTTTGAGAATTTGGAGAAACTGAAAATTTGGAAAACCTGAGAGATTAGAGTGCCTGAGAACATGATCAACCTAGGAACCTGAGATACTGAAGAATCTGAAATCTTGAGGAAACCTGAAAACCTGAAATATTAGAGAGCCTAGGAATGTGAGGAACCAAAGAACCTCAAAATTTGAGAAATCTGAAAACTTGAGGAACCTGAGGATCTGGGAAATCTAAAATCTTGAGGGAACTGAGAATTTGAAGAACCTGCAATCCTAGTCAACCTGAAATATTAGAGAGCTTAAGAACATGAGAAACCCAAGTACCTGAGAATTTGAGAACTCAATATGACAATATGAAATCTTGAAAACTGGGGTATTAGGGAACCTAAACGAACTAGAGAATCAGAAAATTTGAGGAACTTTAGAGCACCTGGGAACATGAGGAACCTAAGAAGCTGAAAATTTGAGAAATCTGAAAATTTTAGGAACCTGAGACTTAGAAACTGAAGGATATTAGAGAGTCTAAGAATATGAGGAACCAAAGAACCTCAAAATTAGAGAAATCTGAAATCTTGAGGAACCTGAGGATCTGAGGAATCTAAAATCTTGAAGGAACTGAGAATTTGAAGAACCTGCAATCCTAGTCAACCTGAAATATTAGAGAGCTTAAGAACATGAGAAACCCAAGTACCAGAGAATTTGAGAACTCAATATGACAATATGAAATCTTGAAAACTGGGGTATTAGGGAACCTAAACGAACTAGAGAATCAGAAAATTTGAGGAACTTTAGAGCACCTGGGAACATGAGGAACCTAAGAAGCTGAAAATTTGAGAAATCTGAAAATTTTAGGAACCTGAGACTTAGAAACTGAAGGATATTAGAGAGTCTAAGAATATGAGGAACCAAAGAACCTCAAAATTAGAGAAATCTGAAATCTTGAGGAACCTGAGGATCTGAGGAATCTAAAATCTTGAGGGAACTGAGAATTTGAAGAACCTGCAATCCTAGTCAACCTGAAATATTAGAGAGCTTAAGAACATGAGAAACCCAAGTACCAGAGAATTTGAGAACTCAATATGACAATATGAAATCTTGAAAACTGGGGTATTAGGGAACCTAAACGAACTAGAGAATCAGAAAATTTGAGGAACTTTAGAGCACCTGGGAACATGAGGAACCTAAGAAGCTGAAAATTTGAGAAATCTGAAAATTTTAGGAACCTGAGACTTAGAAACTGAAGGATATTAGAGAGTCTAAGAATATGAGGAACCAAAGAACCTCAAAATTAGAGAAATCTGAAATCTTGAGGAACCTGAGGATCTGAGGAATCTAAAATCTTGAAGGAACTGAGAATTTGAAGAACCTGCAATCCTAGTCAACCTGAAATATTAGAGAGCTTAAGAACATGAGAAACCCAAGTACCAGAGAATTTGAGAACTCAATATGACAATATGAAATCTTGAAAACTGGGGTATTAGGGAACCTAAACGAACTAGAGAATCAGAAAATTTGAGGAACTTTAGAGCACCTGGGAACATGAGGAACCTAAGAAGCTGAAAATTTGAGAAATCTGAAAATTTTAGGAACCTGAGACTGAGAAACTGAATGATATTACAGAGTCTAAGAATATGAGGAACCAAAGAACCTCAAAATTAGAGAAATCTGAAATCTTGAGGAACCTGAGGATCTGAGGAATCTAAAATCTTGAGGGAACTGAGAATTTGAAGAACCTGCAATCCTAGTCAACCTGAAATATTAGAGAGCTTAAGAACATGAGAAACCCAAGTACCAGAGAATTTGAGAACTCAATATGACAATATGAAATCTTGAAAACTGGGGTATTAGGGAACCTAAACGAACTAGAGAATCAGAAAATTTGAGGAACTTTAGAGCACCTGGGAACATGAGGAACCTAAGAAGCTGAAAATTTGAGAAATCTGAAAATTTTAGGAACCTGAGACTGAGAAACTGAATGATATTAGAGAGTCTAAGAATATGAGGAACCAAAGAACCTCAAAATTAGAGACATCTGAAATCTTGAGGAACCTGAGGATCTGAGGAATCTAAAATCTTGAAGGAACTGAGAATTTGAAGAACCTGCAATCCTAGTCAACCTGAAATATTAGAGAGCTTAAGAACATGAGAAACCCAAGTACCAGAGAATTTGAGAACTCAATATGACAATATGAAATCTTGAAAACTTTGGTATTAGGGAACCTAAACGAACTAGAGAATCAGAAAATTTGAGGAACTTTAGAGCACCTGGGAACATGAGGAACCTAAGAAACTAAAAATTTGAGAAATCTGAAATCTTGAGGAACCTGAGGAATCTAAAATCTTGAAGGAACTGAGAATTTGAAGAACCTGCAATCCTAGTCAACCTGAAATATTAGAGAGCTTAAGAACATGAGAAACCCAAGTACCTGAGAATTTGAGAACTCAATATGACAATATGAAATCTTGAAAACTGGGGTATTAGGGAACCTAAACGAACTAGAGAATCAGAAAATTTGAGGAACTTTAGAGCACCTGGGAACATGAGGAACCTAAGAAGCTGAAAATTTGAGAAATCTGAAAATTTTAGGAACCTGAGACTTAGAAACTGAAGGATATTAGAGAGTCTAAGAATATGAGGAACCAAAGAACCTCAAAATTAGAGAAATCTGAAATCTTGAGGAACCTGAGGATCTGAGGAATCTAAAATCTTGAAGGAACTGAGAATTTGAAGAACCTGCAATCCTAGTGAACCTGAAATATTAGAGAGCTTAAGAACATGAGAAACCCAAGTACCTGAGAACTTGAGAACTCAATATGACAATATGAAATCTTGAAAACTGGGGTATTAGGGAACCTAAACGAACTAGAGAATCAGAAAATTTGAGGAACTTTAGAGCACCTGGGAACATGAGGAACCTAAGAAGCTGAAAATTTGAGAAATCTGAAAATTTTAGGAACCTGAGACTGAGAAACTGAAGGATATTAGAGAGTCTAAGAATATGAGGAACCAAAGAACCTCAAAATTAGAGAAGTCTGAAATCTTGAGGAACCTGAGGATCTGAGGTATTTGAAATCTTAAGGGAACTGAGATATTAAAGAACTTGGGAGCATAAGTAGTCACCATTCAAACAGACGATAAACTGTTTCTTTTTCCTTGGAGTGCTGATGTGTGAAAGTTTAAACTTTATTTGTTCTTGTTTTTGTAAGTGTAGCCCTTCAACGCCGGTGGTATAATAGTGCTGTCTATTGGAACTGGGGAAAGAGTTCTACTCAGGCAAGTTTTTAAGTATACAATAAATTGTTAAATGTAGAATATTAGTTCAATAACAAATAAGATTAGCTGATTTTACACAAAAATGGCCGCCTTTCCAGTCTGTCACAGGAAAAAAATTTTAATTAATATTCATAGGAAATTATTCACAGTTATGGACTCAGAATCACCTCACAAAGCAAGAAGGTAAAACATTTTTTTTTTAAATTTAAATTGTTACTTTTCTATCAACCGTGTCACATTAATTGCTAATTAGGTAAGTGTTAGGTAAAATAAATATTCTACAAAACGTGGTCAGTTATTAGTACCAATTTCATTGTCTGTTCTTTTTAGCGCTGATTCTTTTTACTTCATTATCGCACTCGTAAAAAATCGTTTCGATTGATGTACTGTAGTAAAGGGGTTTTTCGTGTATAGCCAATCTTGACTAATTTTATTTTTGATCTTGATCTAGAAAAGAGGAGAAAACAGGTGACCAAAAAACACTACGCAAAAACTTCATCGAAAAAAATTATTTCAAGTGAACATGGCAACAAAAATTAGGTGAAAAAGCGGCCATCACAAAACTCAACACTGGAGGCCTAAAATTGATATAATTATGTAGTGGAGAGGGAAAAGCAATTCATCATACATCATGTTGCCTTTGAAAAACAAAATTTAGTGAATGTGGTTAGACTGAGGAATTTTGATGTTCAAAGCCTACTAGATGTATGAAAACCTTGGATAATAAATATAAATTAGCTTCACCCGTATTTTTGCAATTTTGATAATAAAAAAGAGGTTAGAGTGTGAAAAAAGGTAACCATGCAGTGCTTACTAGGTGCACATATTAGGTTAGGTTCAACCTGGCATACAAACTGCATAGGAGAATATAGTTTATTTTACCCTTAAAGCCTTGTAAACATTTGAAGTAAACAACAACTTTGCATAACATTTATCTACAAACATACAAAAAGCGACTTTATTCAGACTTTACTGGTCAAGTGAAGATTTGAGCAAGTTTATGTCAACTTATCACATAAAATTATTCGAGAATGGAATAGTGTTTACTATAAGTGTGTAATGGAAAAAAATTCTATGCTGCAACATTGACCAAACTATTGAACAATTTTATCGGGATAGAGGAAAAACATGTACATAAAGGCATAAAGTCTGAATACTTATAAGTATAATAAATAGGTAAACACAATTGGTTGCACATAAAACAGGACATGTCATTTTAGTTACAGTTGTGACATTATTAAGTCATTTAAGCTGACAATTAAAAATTTAAATTGCCAATTTGTCCCGTTTTTTTTTGCAACCTACTGTAACTTTATAAAGGTACCATTATAAAGTAGTGCTACTAGTTAGGACGACAGCAATTAGGTAAAACACCATCACAAGAACTTTAAGCCATTTCTACAAATTTGTCCTAACTTGGTGTCACTATTAAAAAAACGATGTACCAAATGTGGCACTTACTAATGTATAATAGCGCTGTCGTTAAATGTCTAATAACCATTGTTAAGTGTATGCTAGAATATTTATAATTGTTCTTATAATGAGTATTTATTACAGTATAGAAACTAAAAAGATGGCAGACAAGATGGTTTTGTAGTTTTTATGAAAAATTAGCATGTTACACATCACCTTAAAATTTAGCATGAACAAAAAGTTGAATAATTTCGGCCCACCTAAAATGTTAAAGATTGAGTAGAACCCATATGGAAACAAGAACTGAAAATGAAGAACTTTGCATGTTTTAACGACTGTTTCGTTTTCATCCAATAAAATGAACGTATCCCGAGGTATTAAACTTAATTTACCTAATTGCAAGCAAAAAAATGACCATATAAGACCCCTTCACCACTTGCTGGCCTCCATCATTAATTTTATAACATTTTTGTGGCTAGCGTCTTTGAGACTGCTCCTATTTTGCTCTGTGTTTTATGAAAAAAATGCTGTTATTGAATGTTAAGAATGCAAATATTGCAGATGCAGTAATTTTTTTTACATGGAATGGAATCAGACTAAAATAAAAAATTTAATAAAAATAAAGATTTTCTATATATTCTTCTCTAGAATTGTTTTTCAGTTTTAAACAATTTAATACAATTCACTTGCCTTACATAGTTTGAAATATCACATAATAAAGGCGTGGTATAAACATACTGTATTTAAAAATTTCTAATATCTATGCTACAGAATATTAGTGACTAGCATTTTCACGATAGTATAGTAAATTTCACTATAATCCCAGAGCACAGAATACCATAATAAAAATTTGCTGCCTTTTTTGTTAAAACACTACTTAACTTTGGGAACAATTTGAACTTTTGTATAACGTGCTGAGCTATGGAATTATTCTAAAGATTACTGAAGGATTTAATAAAAAAATTGAAAAGTAAGTTTGCAGTATAAAAAGTAATAAACACTTTTCAAGTTTTACAAACGATTAGAATTGTATACTGTTATGCAAGGCACAATTACTTATACAAATTAAAATGATATAAAAAATAAACATCAACAAAATAACAATTAAAAGGGCGGATTCTTTTGCTTGACCTAATCACTGTCTTCCTTAAGAACTGGGAAACTATTACTGATTCCCCAAACGCTAACGACTTTATCCTCAGTTTGACTGAAATACACGAGACAATATTTCCCTCTGCAACGACTGGGTAACTCAGAAAATGTAATCTCATATTTCTGTTCATTTGAGGACTGTCCCTTAACGGGACTCCTCGTTTCAGACGTAGGAGTCGAACATTTGTTCACGTACTCATAAGTGACATACTCATCCAAACTGGAAAAGTTTTCCTGAAAAAACGAATTCAAACCAAAAACCGCTTAATAGTGCAGTAAGTACATACTCTAAACAATCCAACCCAGTCCTCTTTATCGGCAGCAATCTGATGAGTGTATTTATACTTCGCCGTATTCTCTTCATCTTGAGTCCAAGAAACGATATTATCAAATTCCACGATTTGTTCAGAGTAATCTGAAAAGACCTGGTCAACGGACAGACGGGTTGAAAGCTTCAAATGTCTAGCAGGAATCTGATAAGTAACAACATGGCCATCCTTTAATTTTCTTCAATCTGTCATTTTGAAATGAGATGAAGCAAAGCTCTGTTTAACCGACACCAGTTGTTTAGCACAAGCAAAATGTTAAGAAATGGTTTCAATGACAATGTTGTCAATTGTTAGTGACACAGAGTTATACGCACCTTAATGATGAATTCTGCGGTTACGGGCTTATGGTCACTGAGCTTATAAGAAGGGTGATGCTTGTAGGACAACTGGTCCACTTTGAGCGTGACGTTTTCGTAGTTATGTTGGTTTACTTTGTAGAGGATGCGATCGCACCATGCCGGTCTTCGCCTAGGAAAAGTAGACAGCGAGGTATTATTGAGATCCAAGTGAATTGAAAACATTTAATTTAGTTATTTCCATCCCGGGAGCATAACGAACAAAACAAAAAAAGAATCAACCAAATATATCGTTCCTATCGTCACAGTTATGATCGAGAGTGCATAGAAATATTGAATGCTTTTCCAGGACCATAACGAACAAAACAAGAAAGAATTACGCATATTCATTGTTCGAATCGTGAGTTATGATCTTGAGTTACAAAAATCCCATAGAAAAAGCAGTTTCAGCTTTTCTCGAATTTTCCAATCTTCCGGGCAACTTTTTCAATATTTTTCCATAAAAACCTTATTTAGAAATATTACGAATATTAAAAAAAAAATGCCAAATCGATCTGGACGTTCTCATGTGATGCGCTTACCAACGAACAGCATTTCATTTTTATTGTATTTATATGTTTAGGTTGGAATGCGTTTTTCCAGACTTTTCTCCAGATCTTCCAGAACAATTTTGCGAATATGGAGAAAAAAGAATTAGCCAAATCGGTAGCGCCGTCCTCACGTGATGCGCTTACAAAGGAGCAGCGTTTCAACATTTACGCACGTGCAGTGCATTTCAGTTTTCCCAGAATTTTCCAACTTTCCGGACAACTTTTCCAAGTTTGCTTTCCGAACCTTATTTGGATTATTACGAATATTAAAAAAAGCCAAATCGGCCTAGCCATTCTCAAGTGATGCGCGTACCAACGAACACCATTTCATTTTTATTACATACTAGCTGACCCGACAGACGCTGTCCTGTCCAAATTTCAATAAATTTGTTTTTCGACAGAACACAAAAGTAATAGCAAATGTTATTTTATTTTATTATAGGTTGGCATGCGTTTTTCTAGATTTTTCTTCAGGTTTTACCGATTTTTATTTTATATTAAGTTATTTCTATCCCGAGAGCCAAAACAATAAAAGAATCAACCAATCGTTCCTATCGTCAGTTGTGATCGAAAATACATATAATTTTTTTTCCGTTTGTTTTCACTTTCATTTGTAATTGTCTGGAATTTTATTTTGGTATATGGTGTTATGGTTATTTCCGAATTTTCCAATTTTCTGGTGGATTTTTCAAAAATTTACTTTAATACAAACTTTGTCCTGACAATTACGAACACAGCGAGAAAAAATCAGCCAAATCGGTCGAGCCGTTTTGAAATTATTACTTGTTCCATACATGCGGCAATTGACTTTTATTTATATAGAAGACAAATTTATATCGCCAGTTATGATCGAGAGTGCATATAAATATTATTATTTTTGCTTTGTCCGAATTTTCCTGAAAACTTTTCGAGGACCATAACGAACAAAACTAAAAAAGAATTACTCATATCCCTTGTTCGAATTGTAAGTTATGGTCTTTAGTTCATACAAAAATCCGATAGAAAAAAGCACTTTCACTTTTTCAAATTTCCCAAATTGAATTAATAATTAAAAACAAATAGCCAAATCGGTAAAGCCGCTCTCAAGTGATGCACTTACCAACAAACAGCATTTCATTTTTATCATATAGATGAAATGCTGTTCGTTGGTAAGCTCATCACTTGAGAACAATTTTTTTTCCAATTTTCCGGGAAACTTTTTCAATTTTTCTTTCAGTCCAGCCGTTCTCAAGTGATACACCAACGTGTTTGTGGTCGAACTCCTTCGAAACGGCTCGACCGATTTTTATGATTTTTTTTTTTGTATATTTGGTAGGTATGAGAATAGGCGGTAAACTATTTTTTACATGGACATGGGAGCCCAGGGCCCTTGGGCTGGACAGATTTTTCGGCTCGACCGATTTATATGTTTTTTTTTTTTTTGTATATTTGGTAGGTATGAGAATATTTCGTAAAGTATTTTTCACTCAGGGGAGCCCCTTGGGTGTATAACTCAAGAACGGCTTTAGTGATCTTTAATTTGTTTTATTTGTCTCCGCCCTGAATAGCAGAATAACTCTTAAAACATGGACAGGGGAGCTCAGGGGGGGCCCTAGAGTTTATAACTCAAGAACGGATGGACCGATTTGTTGGATTTGCCCCCGCTCCGGGTTTTAAAAATGAAAATCGATTTTTAAGGAGTTTCACTTCTGTTGCGCGTGGACTCCACACACAAATTGTTTGATGATATGTCGAGACAGATTTTTTTAATTTTTTTTTTCATACATTTTGTATGGAATCCGTATGAAGCGCCATCTTTGATACATGACAGAAACAAAAATGAACACGGCCTTGTATGTTGCTTCTGGTAATGCCAGTAGATGGCGTTGTGTGCATTATCCTTTGATAAAAAAAAACTGAATTTAATTCAGCTAATAAGTTAACAGAACATTATTTATTGATTCTGAGGCGGTACAAAGTTCGCCGGGTCAGCTAGTATACCTAGATTAATTTGTAGAATATACTTACACATTGTGTACATTTCACGAACCGTTTAACACTTCATAGATATTGCATCATCATCGAAATCGCACAAATCAGTATTGAAAATAAAACGTTTTATTTAGGAAGTCAGATGGAATGCCACCAAATGAAGAATAATATCAGAACTCGACAATCCGAAATCGAAATGTCAAAACAATCCCAAGCTACTATGCAAGACTAAAAACATAAAAAAACTCTGTATCTGGACAACAGCGTCATCTGTCATCCAGGTGATCCAACAGATATAAAAAAAAAAACAAGATTCTGTCAGAAAATAATAAAAAAAATCCGGATCTCGACAACAGCGTCATCTACCGGGTCCAACTGTAGATAAGAACCATCCAGGGATCCACTCAAACACACACACAAAATTTCATCAAAATCGGTCAAGCCGTTTAGGAGGAGAAGAATTACGAACACACGCACACCGGAATTTTATATAATAAAGATGTCAGAATCAAAATTATATCTTCCAAAAAATTTTCAAAACAATATTCGCTACTTATAAGTTCACACTCGGCTGGGAATCCAAATGTATAATTTTTTAATGATTTTTATGAAAATCTTGTTTTAAAAAAATATATTGTGATAAAAATACATTTCTAAGATACGCTCAAATAAAATACAGTCGACTCCCTCTAAGTGGAATTTTCCTCTAAGTTGAATTATTTTGATGGCAATAGCACTTGCGTAGGATCTTAAATGTAGAAATTTCTCTCTAACTCGAACTCTCTCTAATTCGAGATTTGTGGACGTGCCATTATAGAACCAATGTTAATTACGTTCTCTAAGTCGAATGGAAATAGCAGATATTATACTATATGCCTATAAAGTTTTAGTAATCTAAAATCTAGCAGACAAAACAATAATAATTGGTGATATTTATAAAAATGAAGTATTTCCTTCATATAGAGTATCGCTCACAAGGAGAAGGTAAAAGGAAAAGGTTTTGCTTTATTTCGTATTCGTAGTCTTTCCTTCACATATGCCTTGAACATTAATACTAGTATAATTTTTCCGATTTACATATACATCGCCAAATAGACACGACTTTTCAACTTGAACATGGGGGCAGTCGATATCTCCTATTGCAGTCGGGAAATTCTTTTTTGAACTCACCGCATGGAAAGCGATATTTTACGTACTTTGTTGGCAACCGGAAACACTTGCTTCCCGGTCTATTAAACGCGAATTAAATCAGTAGCTATTAATTAATAGAATTAAATATATTGGCAACATTTAAAACAACATTTGGTATACGTAAGATTTATTTCAATATGATGGAAAGGAACATAATTTCACTATTACAACGAAGAAAAATATCTTTTTTTTTGGGTTATAGGTATTACAATTCAATGTGTTCAACCCCTTGAATATTCAACCACTGTTCCTGTAAACATTTATAATGCAATTAATGCAATTGGTAGGGGTGATTCCTGAATCCACCACAGTAATCGGCTCAGTCATCGACTGTGCTAACGGTGTCGAATGTGCACTTTCCATCTTGCTTTTATGTGGATAGGCCGGCTAGGTCTTGGTTGCATTTATTTTTCTGCTACATTTAGTTTTACTTTGTAGAGAATCGTCTACGTTACCTTCGGCGACGCTTGATGACTTACAATTAATTGGTCAATTTTTATAGAAGCCATGGCCTGCTTTATTTCATGTTTTGAAGTCTAATTGTAATGTTCGTTTGAAAAAATATTGTACAATCCTCGTGCGTGAACAATCTTCCCGCGTTCACGTCGATCGTGCTTCAAAACTGCGTTTACGCGGGAACATTGTGTCCCTGCACTTGGTTTGTAAATTACAATTTCGCTGCCCATTTTACTTTGGCTTCCATAACTCCATTTTCGGAACGATTCTAGAGACTGTAGGCTGTGTACAATCAATTATGTCATACTAGCTCAGAAAAATCACAACGCATGTGATATGAACTCAAACTTAATGAATTTTAATCTACGCGAATAATAATAAATATATAAAATAAAAAAAAAATAAATGATGTAATTCTGATTAATAATAATGGGTCTGAACTTGAGGTTAGTCTACTATTCGTAATATGCAGATAATGTAAAAATTTGGTCGATGACTCCAATTATTCGATTAAGCGAGTGTCATTTACATACTCGAAGGCTGTTTTACGTATTCGTAAGATTTACATTTTGAAATTAATTTGGTGGTTCCACCAGATCATTAATGGACTGTTTTTTAGAAGTTCGACATACGGGGTGTTACAAAATGATTGTCATCTAGTTCACTTGGAATTTTTTTACATGTAAATTTTTCTGTGCCGTTGTATTCTTTTTGCATTTGCTAATTCTGCCAATGTCGTATTGGTTATCAAATGATAAACGTCAAATTTAACAAGCATCAATTGGAGCGCAAGTCTGGTGCTAGCAGCCGCGGTAAGTGTCCCGCGCCGCCGGTTCAACTCAACAATCAAATTGTAGCGAACACCGTCATGATCTTTCAATTCCAAAAATCTTCTAAAAAACTTCATTCGTGCATTGGTGCTAGGAAATTGCTGGATGGGCTTGATAACTAATGTTTCTATAACAAATTTAGAGAAATCAACGCGCGCAGTTCGTAATACACGTAGGTAAAGGTAATAATCACGCTCGTTGATACTGCTGAATAAAATTAAAAAATATAGAGATAAATCACAACCTGTATAACATTAATTCTTGGCAGGCAGAAACGGTTTTAACACAAGATCTCAAAATGAAAAAAACGAAAACCGTACACGAAAAACCGGCCCAGTGTGAATGTCCTTATCTCCCCATTGTCGCCTATAGTTTACACCGATTCTGGTAGACCACCCACCCGCTTGACTCTTCGATTGCAGTTCGCATCAGAACCCAAGCCTGAACAACCACATTTGTTGGAATATTTTACTACTGATCATATATTCCGGCATATCTTTAACGGAATCGCTGGAAGCGAAGCTGCTGTATTTTAGGATCTTGAGTCTAAAGAACACCTAAATATTCACAAACTCGTTGCATCATTTACGTTCTCACAAACAAATAGAATTAATACATGACTTTGCATGTATAAATGAAAGATTCCCTTTAATTATGTAAATCAAATAAACTGTACTTTTATATTTTTCTTCTTCAAAAGCCATTTGGTTTGGTAGGAAAAGGTTCAGTGCACATTACAAAACAAAACACGCTTATTAAAATAATAAAGGGCAAAGATATTATTCAGAGAATGTAAAACCAATGGTTTTCACTAGAAGCAACTTTATTTGGCAATATTCCACATCATAAACAAATTGAATTTGTTATTAAAGCGTTATCTTTCCGAGAATGTGAGCAAATTGGCTTAAATCTAGTCAGAAATTTCTATGAAACTCAAACGGTGATTACATTGAGCAAATAGAAAAAGGTAATATTGCCTTTCTTGATATTTGTTACAAGATAAAAGTTATCGCAGATTACTAATCGTTAAGGGTAACAACAGCTCAACAGGATCAATATTTTATTATGAGAAGCGTGACAAATTGAAATGTAGCCATGCCCGTGTTTCGCGACGATTACGGAATAAACTTTAACGATAACTTAAGGGGCATTTCGCAAGGACGAGCAACTATTGGGTGAGAGTGATCAAAAAGTGTGACATAAGTAGTAGGACGTAAACAAAAACCCACGCGAGACACAGAAAAAGTACATTCTGTAAAACAATGCTTTCTGTTCAGAAATATTTGCAGCGGCCAGTTGTGAAACCAAAAGCACAGCTAAAGAGTCTACCTGTCTAACGACCCAAATGCTAGCACAATACAAATACAATATTCTAAATTCAACCACCACCCGAGACGACATTCGGAATTATAAAAGTATTATTGACCGGAGTCCATAAAATTACATAATAAGTCTGGTCGTACTTTGCTTCTGATGAAACAGTCGAATGAGAACGTGACATCGTAATGGGAGAAACAGTTCAACTATTTTTTAGTATTTCACGGGCCATTACATTAAATATATATTTTTTGAATTTTGGCACAATGTTATCCCAAAAGGACGTAATTATCTTTTTCAATCTGCAAAAGAACATACAAAATAAAATTGCTATGGAATAATTTTTTTATTTGTCGACAACAATTGCCTGAAAGTAATAATAATTATCTTTTTCCTTTAGCTTAACGTCCCCATTTTGGTCTATTTTTAAGTAATTAATTTTTTCTTCATTGACCGCTTGTTGGGGATGTAAGTCTCGAATGGACCAAGGGCATTTTATTTCCACAATATGATCTTGATCAATAATTCCATCCGGACTGGCACCGAGAAAACAATTTTCCTTGTCAATAAACAGTCCGCACTCACGCACAAGTACCCTATAGTATTTTTCAAAGTGCTTTTGCTTCATGTTCTCTTCCCCGCATTATTATATAGCTGCGCTCTTTCGAAATTCAGAACAGACAATATTTCGAGCTAGCTTTGACATATTCCTATTAAATTCGTTTTCATCTAGATGAATTTCCGTCAGACCGTAATTTTCATCGGGTGGAGCAGTATTTTTCTTCTTTTTTTAATTCGTAGAAATAACTCTGCGAGTTTTATTATACTCGCGTTTTCTTTTCAGTCCCGCGATATAGTTTTTAGCGAATTTTCCTGTGCAATAGGACAAAATATCCTTCCTTTTTATTATATGAAATTGTCCCCTATAAATTTACAGACGATAGAATTATAAGTTTCTGTTGCATTATTTTTCATATTCAAAATTAGACTATCCACATTTTGAACAAGTCTTTTTCCACACGACTCAATGTCGTCAAAAAGGCCAGACTCGATCATGTCTGGAACTGTGTTGATTTCGCCTTCCTTGCTTCCTTGACAAAAATAGCCTCTCAATTTACTACAGTAGTTACGTAGTAAATGGTTTACGCACTATATCTTTATTATAGGGAATTTATGGTCGTAGGGCTTCGCGATGTAAAGTTTTTTTTAACACGCTGCTGCTTCTTTTGCCAGCGAAGTTTTGTTGCTCTGTTATAAGTGATGTAATTATCTATGTTAATTAAATCGAAAAGAATAGACTCCTCACATTGCAAAATTTTATAAAACTATCAATCAACGAATCAAGAAAGATACCAACCGATCTGTTAAAAAAATAGGTATAATTGAAAGCGTAATACTAGGTAGGAATGAATATTTCAGGTTTGGGACATTTTCAATTCTCATTTCTAGTTTTGAGCATTTTATTCGGACACTGTCCAAATTCGTATATTGAGTATACACTGTATTGTACTATTGTGATCATCGCCTAAAAAACGTCGTGTGCACCTCGACTCACGCTTCGGCCACAAACAGCAGATGCGTCCAAAAAAGCTAACTTTTACGGCCGCGAAATTCTAAGATAACAGGGGCTCTCCGTCCCGCATAATTTTGTTTAGGTATAGGTCTAAGATTTTACTCAGACTGTACACGGCGAATTTGTAGCATGGCTGTATAGGTGGAGCTACTTTCTTAACGTAGAAATCAACAGAACAGGGTTTTATTTAAAACATTATTACATAGTTGTATTTGCGCTTCCATCTTCAATAATGTAGCAAACAATAAGAAAACACTATAGGCAAGGCGATACGCATGTTTCTTGGTAGGTTTTAAATTCGTAAGTGTCAATAAAATGGTGACAAAAGTTACGTATGTTCAGTTCGATATTTTTGCATATTTAGCAAAACAGTTTTGAAAAAAAAAAACTATGCGTAGGTTCTAAAGCAATCCTTTTTCTACAACTATTCAAAATTTGAAGATTATTGATCAGTAATTAACAATACAGCGATTTTTATAAATGTACACTTCAAACATGGGATGAGAGAAGCATCTTAAGAATAACATTTAGAACACATTTCCAAAAGTAGATGGAATTTGAAGAGAATCCCTTGAATAACACAAGTTGCTTTGGACAACAACAGCAAATGATTTAATCCATGGCCCATTTAATTGAGCAGTAAATTGGGGTTAAACGCTGAACATTCGAAAACCAGTCCCTGTGGTGGACAGTATCCTATTGGAAAAGGGGTGAAGAAAACGCCATCGATATAGTGATTTAAAATTTTAAATTTAAAAACTGCTTATCCAGAATAATGTGTCGGCACTCTCTGTATCGCAGTCGGCGAACCTTTGTATGGCACGTATCCATGTCGGAGAGCAGGTTTTTTTATGACAAGTTGCTTATTTGTTTTGATTCACTACATCGATGGCGTTTTCTTTACCTAATTATCGAGAGAAAACTGACAATGTAAAACCGTATTAAAGTTTGGAAAATAATGAAAGTATAATACACCTTTCAGCGTAGCATTGTGGCGATGGATACAGGCCGAAACTGCATGCCGCCAATAGGTCTAATATGCATTATTGTTTCGGGGTTCCTGTCACAAGCTCTATAGCCCAGATTGGCGAAGGTAAGATTAAGGTTAAAAATAATAATTAGCATATAAAAAAAAGTTTGTCATTTTTGCGTCTTTTGTTTATTCTGACGATGGTGTATGTGCCGAAACGGGTTAATAGTTAAGAGAGACCAAATTTCTGAGGGAAGAAGATCAGTCCAATAACCCCCTTTAGAACGTAATAACACTTCCTCACGGGATCAAATAAAAAACTAAGATCAAAACGTTTTAGATAAAAATTGTATAGAATAAAAAATAGTAATTGAATTAAAAAGAAGTGAAGAAACACTAAAAATAGCAACGAAACGTTTCAACAGGCGTTTCAAGTCTAAAATTAACTTTTTCTGAAGTTGTATAAAAATTCACGGTCAAATTATTACACAAACCTCTTATTATTTTGAAATTAGTTGACAGTGACGTGTCATCTTCAGAATTTGCAGTTCAGATTTTATAGATCCTGGTTGTACAGTTTCTTTTGATTATTCTAATCTTGTCAATTCTGTTCGTGTCTGTTTTTCCGTACGATTTTTTTTAATTTTGTTTGAATTGTTCCTCTTGGCTTTGTGTTTTTACCCTTTTTTTATTTCCAATAGTTTCATTTTTTCGGATTTTCTTGATTCTATTGATTATTCTGATTCTTAATGAATTTTTTCTTCAGTTGTATACAAATTGTATTTTCTATATGATAAAAATGAAATGCTGTACGTTGGTAAGCGCATCACTTGAGAACGGCCGGACCGATTTGGCTATGTTTTTTTACATATTCGTAATAGCCCAAGTCAGGTTCTTCCGGAAAGAAAAATTGAAAAAGTTGCCCGGAAAATTGGAATTTCCGGAAAAACTATTTTCCGAGCAACTTTTCCAATCTTTCTTTTCACAAAAACCTTACTTGGATAATAACTCAAGATCGGCTGGACGGATTTTTATTATCTTTAATTTGTTGGATTTGCCTCCGCCCCGAATAGCAGAGTAACTATTAAGACATCGGAAAAATTACAGGGGGCGGGCAGCTTGGGACAGCGCAACGACAATAACAAATAACGCCGGCCACCAAAATTTGTCGTACCTTACAAAATGAAAATCGATTTTTAAGGAGTAAACTCCAAAGTTTCACTTCTGTTGCGCGTCTACTCCACACACACTTTTTTTTATATAATATCTCGAGAACGGATTGACTGACATTTTTCGGGGGCGAATAACTATTAAAATATCGGAAAAATGAACGAAAAAAATTTTCTCATACATTTTGTATGGAATCCGCATATAACGGCATCTTTGATTCAAGACAGAAATAAAAATGAGGTAGAAGGCGTTGTGTGCATTATCATTTGATAAAAAAACTGAACTTAATTAAGCTAAAAAGTTAACACAACATTTATTGATGCTAAGGCGGTACAAAGTTCGCCGGGTCAGCTAGTATATAATAAAAATTAAATGCTGGTCGTTGGTAAGCGCATCACTTGAGAACGGCTGGACCGATTTGGCTAATTCTATTTTCTTCATATTCGTAATAGTCCAAGTAAGGATCTTACGGAAAGAAAAATTAGAAAAGTTGTCCGGAAAATTGAAAAATTCAGGAAAAACTAAAAACGCTGTTTTCTATCGGATTTTTACATGAACTGACGATTTGAATTATGGATATGAGTAATTCTTTTTTTGTTTTCTTCGTTATGGTTCTGGAAAAGTTTTCAGGAAAATAAAATTCGAGACAATAATTATAAAGAAGTCGGAACATTCGGAAAAACTGCAAATCATTTATTTAATATTCAAATTCAATATTGATTATTTCCTTCATGCAACGAAAAAATTATAATTACTATGGTTTCTGCCCATTTTACAGCGATTAATTGCATGTCAAAATTTTGCCGCGGTTAAAAATGTGTCAAAATTTAATCGCTTCTGAATTTATTAGTCACTGGGCTTACAACATGCGATAACAATGTGAAATATCACAAAATTTATTATTTATTCAGGAAATAATCATGCCGAATATCCCGCGTGCATGAAAACAACCTGATTAAATTTTGACGTTTTTGTCGCAACGTTTTGCTTTAAGAAATATTTCTCGTAAATTTTCCACCCAAAATCCCTCATGCTCCGCATTCGAGATTTTGTTACGTGGAAAATTTACTCGACATATTTCTAAGCAAAACATTTTGACAAAACGTCAAAATTTAATCGGTTATTTTCATGCACTTGGGATATTACTGTTGATAAAAAATCGGGATGATCTGGAGAAAATTTTGTTGTTTCTTCAGCTTTCAAACCTAACGACTAACGGTTATTGGCACTTGACTTATTGTGATATTGGTAAATATTAACAATTGTGTTATTACAAGAGTCCAACCCTTGAACTGAATATTTATATCTGTATTTCTATGATTGATTTAACTCTACAATGTATATTGTACATTGAAATACACACATCAATATTCTTAGATGTTTATTTTTACATATGAAATTCCTGCCTCAAAATCCATTGATATGTTTCATAAACTGAAGTAAAAAAAATTTTAGAATGGGAAATTTTCAGGTCCTGGGATTAAAAAAAAACAGATTATCAGCAATTTGTCAAGCAATTTGACGACGTCGAAGATAGCCCTGCTGCTGTCACTACTTCTGACCTAAGTAGTATAAAATATTCAAAGCGATTAAGTTAAATATTACTTATTGGCATGGTGCAAAGTAATGGCGGAGAAAGCGAAATCGATCACAGCTTACGACGTGGTCACGGTCTGGCGAGTGGAAAGCTGTTGTTCTTGTTATAAATAAGCACAACGCTAAATATTTTGGAACGACCGAGCGAATTCTGCAGTGGCCGAATTCTATTACCCACAACACGTGGAAATGACGATTTACCCACAACGCTTTGTGGGCAAATCGGCATAAAGTTCACAACACGAAAAATATAGAAAACGAATCTCTTTTCTTGTTTTGGGTAGGCTAAAAATCACAATAATCCGATAGGGTAAATTCCGCAAAAAATCATAATTCCGTTAATAATAATAATTGACGTTTGCTTTAGTTTTAAAATGACACTTTTTGGGGTATTTTTTAACCAGCCGTTTTTTCAGACATCACGAGTTTTTTTTTGGGATTCTGGTAGAATAAGCATTTTTCTTGAAAAAGTTGAAAAAAACAAAAAAATAGATTATCGTTGGAAACAGACGTTGACCTGCCCGAGGTACAGAACAGAATATTATGAATTTTGTGTGAATTAAGTTCCTGTTATTTTGGCTAATAATTTTTAATTTCTTCCGTCACAAATGTCAAGTCCGGTCAAAATTACAATTGCTAGAAAATTTAGATGATTTTTATACAAACATCATACATAATGCTTTACTCTTTTGTACCGCTAGGTGTCGATAGGGGGGCTCGCCGAGCCGAACCGTAGCCAGAATTTGATCCGTAGTTTCTCTGCCATTTTGCATTACCACAACTGGGGAATTTAACGTATGTAGGACCCATCATAGGGTAATAGAATTCATACCACTAATCAGTTAGTTTGGTGGTATGAATAATTTAATTAATACTTATGCTTTTGTTAAGTGCGCAATCCGTAATTCGTTTTGCCGTAACGGAATTAGGTCAATACGAATTACAGAATACGCATTTAAAGAAACCATAATAGTAATAATTAACCTTTTACACTTATTATACCCATTATTATAACACATGTCTGTACAAAATAAAAAAAAAACTGACAAATCGTCTGACCTTCAATAAATCACTATGTAGACTAGTGCCCAGAATTAAAACAACATTGAAAAAATTCTACAGTGTAAAATTTCTCATGGTAAAAGGTTAATTCAAAAATCGCTAAAATATTTCTCTGTACGACACGTATTCCTGTACCCACTATTTTATATACAAGGTGTTACAAAATGATTTTCATCTAGTCGCCTGTGCATTTTCCATGTAAAATAAAAAAATGTCGCTTTATAAAAATAGTTATACTTTTAACGAGGAACAATCCGACGAAGAATCCTCTGTAGCCGTGCTTTCCGGGCCTGATCAGATTTCCCATGACAATGAACTGTATTAATTTCCTTGAATTAATTTAACTAGTTGACGTTGAGATCATTTGATAATAAATCAATGCGATGTTGACAAAATTAGCAAATGCAAAAAGACTAAAATTTTGTAGAGCAGCATAGAAAAATTTACATATAAAAAATTCCAGTTAACTATGTATATGAAAAATTTCTATTTTTTATTGCGCACACTTTGACATACATATCTGTCAATTTTTTCCCGCCATCCTTGAAAAAGTTGTCAAAAAAAATGGCGACCTCCAATTTTTTTTGCAGATTTCAAAACTTGATGCAATTCTAAAAACAAAAATGTCAAAACAGTATGACCTTGAACTCAAACGGCTTTAAAAGTTGAAAAAAAAACTGGGATCAGCTTTCTTTGATACTCTTATTGAAATCTGAATATCCGGAACAATGTGTTACAGTTAAATAAGGTGTTCCAACTGATGACCGTTAAAGTCTTGACACAAGGCAAGCCTTTGTAGTAGCACAATTTTGAAGTTCAATCATACTTTTTTTGACATTTTTATTTTAGAATTGCATGAACTTTTCAAATCTGCCAAAAAAATTGGGGGCGCCATTAAAAAAAAATACGATGACGTCAGAACATTTTCAAAGATGGCGGAAAAAAATTACAAAAAAATATAAATCGACCTGTAAGGTTTTTCCATAAATGAATAAACAACTTTTTGTTCCCAGGTTTCCAGACTAAACGCCCGCACTGTATAATTATTGTATTTGCTTTGCAAGTTTTATAATTATCGCAATCACAGGAAATTTAATTTATCTTAATTATTAGTTTCAAGTACACTGCTAGCGATGACGACAATTTGCTGATGTTTTTCCTTTTTTTATTACAATGAAAGGCCATATGTTGCCAAGTCTCCAAAAACTTGCCACAAATCTCACCAAATCATGGAAGCAATTAATATGTATCAGTTTGACTTTTAGAAACTGGAAATACGTGATCAAAAACTAATGGACCTGGGCCTATGTAATGTTATTAATGAGCTGTTCATGGAGTTTTAAATTGACTATTCTAAATATTTTAAGATATTCCACTTAATTTTTTATATCCGTAATTTGACTAGTCCAATAATTGTTCTTTCAAGGTCAATATTGAAGCTAAATATGTTAACACAAAACCTATAATAAGTTACTTACTTATGATCATATCGATTTGTTCCAACTTCAAATTTAAATGTAGGAGGAAACTCTGGCAGCGGTTCATTTAATTCACTAAAAGCCTCCCCATTTTCCATAACACTACGCAGCTGGTCATGTTTAATCAGCTTTGCACATTCATTCTTTAAAATGAGCCTTTCAATTTCTTCAGGTTTGGCAGCAAACTCTTCTTTTAATCTAAAATTAAGATCACCCATCCAAAAAACGTAATCATGGAAAAATATTTCTCCGGTTTCTCTAACATGAAATTCTTGATCTTTTATAATACTGTTGTAGTCCTCAATGCGGTCCTTGAGTTGATGGTCATGAGCACTGAGATGACAATTGACAAAACATAGCGAACATCCATAAATACTCAGTCTTATACTGACTGCACCTTTGTTTCCCTGTAATTATCAAGCAATAAATTCTGACAACTGAAGTGGTACAAAATACAAACCCACATTCCCGATAGCCCCGTTCTAGTGTATTCTGTCTCAATCTCACGAATGTTGAGTAAATGTTTTCTTAAACAATAAACGTTGAGCAACAAACCCTGCAGCCGCATTGACTTCACTTTCACATAATTAAACTTGAGAAAGATTTCCTTAAGGGCGGAAGTCCATGGATCCTCAAAAATTGCATCCAAAAGCATATTTTGAGGCTGTGCTTTCACTTCTTGGAAACTTAAAACATACAAGTCTGGCAGCTGGACTTTGTCATTTTTACCTTCATCAGGTAAGCTCAAGAAAGGGTGAAGACGCACATCAGGAGCACTTGTACCTACGTTATAAGTTCCGCAATACAACCTAAAAAGATTTAAGCTGTGATTCTGTAACACTGACCAACAATTATTGCAAATTTACCTCAAGTTTTCCATCGTTGAAGGTTAAAACCAAAAATTATATTGAGATTAGTTTAACAAAAAAACAAGGGGCTCCGTGTTGTAGTAACTAATATTTATTGTCCACGAACTTTACAAGAAAAATGCTACTGAATCCTTAGAAGTGACATATTTAAATCGATTTGACGTTTTCTGACTGGTATCTGATAGGTACATACCAAAAGAGACATACCAAGCGTAATCCATAATAACTTGTATTTTAAGTTGCCTAGATGCAACAATGAAAGATGAAATTAAACGAAGGAATATCACTATTCCCTTAAGATATTATTGCTTAATAAAGAGATCTAATTCAAATCAATTGTATCTTAAATATTTGAAAAAAGTTGAAATTATTTAATCAAGCATGTGTATTTAAAAAAAAAAACTATCATAACTAGGATAGTTATTCGTTTATAAAATATTTGTTTCATCTTTAATAGTTTACAAAATATATAAATATCTTATATAAACAAACGTGTATAACTACGTGGTGGCTCCTATACTGAATACTGAATTTAAAGTTGAGCTACTCATCAAAGAGCATTGTATATTTTGTACATAATAAATAATATATAAAGCCCAGTTTGGTCACTTATCATTGGTCCTTCGAGCAAACAACTCAAATTCGGTAGCAACCCTCTGTAGTTAAAATCCGCTTGTCATAATTTAATAGAATTATTTATGAAATGTCAGATTTAACATTGTCAACTTGACATCTCTCTTTATCATAAATTAATTTACCCAAATTGAAAGTTCTATAAAAAGTGAGAATTTTTTTCGTACCATTCTGACGTTGATAGTCGTTTTTGTTATTCTTTTACATACTTCTAAAATAAATATCTCAACATGTTGGGTGATTGTTTATAACAAATTGTTTATGCGGTATACCATGACTTTTTTTTCATGTTTAGGCCCCATTCACAGTAATAAATTAAAAAAAGATTTCTTAATAAATTATAATAAATATATATAAACAACCCCCAAATAACAAAATCGATTATAAACAACAAAAAAATTATAAGTTACAAAAAGTGTAATGTTTTTAAAACAAATGGTTTGAAAATACAGTAAAACCTGCAAAAGGCGGAATCCCTCTCATTACGAATAATTGTAACGGTCTCGCGGTAGAAATACTTCTTAAAAATATCTGAATATACCGGAGCCTGCTCAACGCGAACATGGAAGTCAAAAAACGGAAGTTTGGGTGTTTAAAACGGAATTTTTTGATCGAGTGCTGCAAATTTTCCAACGAACAATCTAGAATTCTTCAGATTAGCACGGGTACAAAAAATTTTGGTTTGGAATGAATATTTCGATATCCAGAACTATAAGTCTGATTTTCTTTAATTTATTTAATGCCTGTTGGAGGAACAATAAATTATTATCACTTAATGAAGTAATTTCTAATGAAGGATTTGCAACAGCTAATCCTAAAAACTAACAATATAATACCTATACACATTTTTAGGGTGTCCGTCCGTCCGTCCGTCTGTCACAGGGCTGTATCTTTTGAACCGTCATAGGTAGACACTCAAAATTTTCACAGAGTGTGTACTGCTATAACAACAAATAATAAGAATAAAATAAAGGGGGTCCCCATTCAAGAAACCTGTTTCTTTCGGCTTTTTTTACCAAATTATTAAAAAAAAATATATGTAGTGTTAAATGAGCCGCACTTGGCCATAGTTTTTTTTTAACAAACATATATATTATAACAAACACGTTACTATCATTTTATTTATGAAATTTGCATAAAAGGAAGAACTGTCTAAAACACAATCGGACGGTGAGTTTTATTAGGTTTCACTGTATTTTTCTATACGTTTTACCTTAGTAAAAGCAATTGTAACAAATTTGTTTTAGGAAAAAAATTATCTTGTTATTTCATTGTTGAAAAATCGCTAAAAAAATATTGGACGGCCACGGAATATTATTTTTTGAAGTGTTAATAATTTTCCATTTTTTGGAATTTTTGAATTTTTAAGATAATATTAATTTGATAGTACACAGAAAAATGTTTATGACATTATACTGTCGATACGGGGACAGATATAATAGCAGTGCCGCGATCGGGGTTTGGAACTCTATATTCAGCATTAAATTATACTGACAAATAATAATCGAGTCCCGAAAGTCAAGACTCTTTCATTGCAATTTTTTCTTCTTTCAGATTTACGCTGTATTTGAGATAGAAAAATTACTGGACCCCTTTTTTTTCAAATATTAATTTATATATTTTATTATTATATTAACTGACCCTACGTTGTCCTGTCCAAACTTTAATCAATTTGTTTTTGGACAGATCTATTATGTATATTTATTTAATTTTTTTATATATTTTTACGACTGGACCGATTTGGTTTCTTTTTAAAGTGTGGCTAAGTCCAACTGTGGCTAAGAACCATTCAGGTGACCCCATAAGTACACAAAAAAAATCATCAGAATCGGTCATAAAATGAAAGAAAAGCAGCTGGATCGCGACAACAGCGCCACCTACCGGTTCCAACTGTAGCTAAGAACCATCCAAGGATCCACTCAAACACACACAAAAAATTTCATCAAAATCGGTCAAGCCGTTTAGGACCAGAAGAATTACGAGCACACGCACACTGGAATTTAATATACCGGGTGTCCCAGAGGTGTGTGGACCATCACGCCCTTATTATGAAAGATATCAAAACTGAGTTTTCGGGGGACGATAGCCACACGATACCTTCACAATTTAAAATTATTAGAAATCATATACAGAGTGTCCTAGTATTAGTAATATACCAAAGTTATGTTTTTTAAATAGAATGCCCTGTATATTAGTTGTTGATTTGAAAGAGCAGTTAATGCTGAGCAAAATAATGTAAGTTACTACAGTTTTATTATGGATGGTTCTTGAGTTATGAAGAATTTTAGGTCAAAATTAGTGCTTTTTTTTTTTAAATGCAGAGACCATTCCAACAGAGATAACTAAATACTTTTCTGTCAATAATTTTTTATAGACCCAAACTTTAATACACACTGATTGAAAATCATCTAAATTGATATTTCAATACAGGGTGTATGGTTATTTATATACCTTAATTCAAGCAAAATACGAAGTTTCAACCGACTTGCAATAATAAAAATTTCGATTGCTACCTTATGACTTTGGGGTGTTCTTGCACCCCTTTCTGCCTATCGCCAAGTCGAAACTTTGGAAATGGCAACTCAATACCCCTATGGCAACGTTTTGGCAAATTTTTAGCCTACTTCGAGTAATGAAAGAAAAATGTTCACTAGCACTTAGACTATAAGGGCATAATCGTCATTTAAGGTTATGTTAACAATATTTGTGAATTTGGGAATTTATATCAACTAATCTTAAAATCTTTTTGTGTTCCGAGTTTTGTAGAAATCACCATGAGACAGAGTTCTTGACATACATAAAAACCAATGTTCGTAGAAATTAAAAGAGACAGTTGGCCGTACTTATAAAAAGAGAATTTTTCATCTAGTGACCTTATTGCGGTGATTTCAAAAACGTCATACGTCGTTTAAAAATAATTGTCGTGACTGTCATTTTGTAAAAATGGTCATCGTTTGTTGTGTAATTGAGTGCCCTTTGAGGCCTTGAGCACTAATGATACTATTTAATTTTATTATCCAGACAAACCTAAAGTACAGTACCTAATTTAAGACTAGATAGTAGGCGAACATTAAAAATATTGCAAATTCATTCAATTTGTTACAAATTTTCTAAAATTTTACGTAATACTGGTGCCCCCCCTAATAAAATGACAAAGTAATGCAGGTATGCATTTTATAACATTTTAGAGTGCAGTACAAAATGTATTAACTCTGGAACCAAAAGTCCTGAAGTTATGCCTGACTTAGACAGGAAGCGTTTAAAAAATACTTCAAAAACGTTCAGTTTGATACAACTGTACAGCAATTCTAGATAATACTGGTAATCAACAAGCAGTTCAACTTCTTCCTGGCTCCGTTATATTTTCTCTTTAAATAAAAGACTATTAAAATAGTGTTATTATGGAAAGAAGTTATCATCAACAAGCAAAGCTGCTATGAATAAAAACACGAACTAATGTACATATTTTATATCCACCAAGAAATGTATTGCTCACAGTCATAATATCCCAATGTTCTGTGCATTTCCCAAATTTGGAGCCTATAAGTGTTGCTGATTTTATGTGCTTATGGTCAAATTTTAACTTCAAGTAATGATACTATAACTATATGTAGACTAGTGCTTCCTAATTTCTTGAATAACATTTTATAGAAAAAATTGTATTGCTTTGTATTACATTTTTATTTGTGCATGCTTTTGTTTTGTGTGGTTTTTATCTGTATAAATTGTATTATTAATAAATAATACTTATCTAACAAAGCTTTTTTTAATGAATTAAAATAATCGATACTTATATGGGTGGAATATAATATTTAAATGTGGCGCCAAAATTTTAAATCCTTCATCAGCGCCGTACCCGACAAGTACAGTCTTTTTTTTAACATTTTGGTGCAAATGGTAACACCCTAAATTTAATTCCCTATAATAAAAGCATTACAAGAATATAGTGTGAATTATTTGCACCACAATGGTTAAAAAAAAGGACAGTGTATTAAAAACATTGGTCCAAAAATGGATTAGAGGGGCCCATCTATATTTAAAACAATATTTTTTTAATCTATGGTTTATATCGTGAATTTTTGAATTTGACGCCAAAATCGAGACTAAGCAGTGGCGTCTCGTTTACTGGGGTTTTAAAATGAGCAAATTTCGTAAAATGTGGATTTATTAAATTTATTGGTCATATAGTGGCAATAAAAATTAACAGGAACTCGTGCAATGCCTCAATTAATACGACATGCGTAGTTATTGCAAATATTGATTCCAGAGTAATGCCTACGCCACTGCTGAAATAAGTGTAGAAATGATCTACGCGCGACGCCCAAATTTATAACGCAAACTTTTTATTCTTTTATACTATTGATTGTTATTTGTTGACATCCTTATTTGATTTTCACTTTCTTTATAGACATTATGAAACCATTTTCTAACTATTTTACTTTTCTTTAGCATGAATTGTCCTAATTCTAAAGATTTTCCTCTTTCTTCTATTGCTCTCTAATAGTGTAGCTTTTATTTAATTTTTGTAGATTACATTGGGTTTTATATTGTTGTTTAACCTTTTTATTTTTTTGTTCTTTTTCATTTTACAAATACAGACAAAGTTTTAATAAAGAATGGATCAATTTTATAAATATCAAATCTTTCTTCCCTATCAACATTATTTGATTTACCGTTCTTACGGTCTTTTTCCTATTTTAGCGTTGTAATCTGCTATAACATTCTACATCGTGTTTTGATAGCTTCCCGCACTCTTCCAATACTTTCCTTCTTTTTTAAAGTCTATCCCTTCATTTCGACGTGAAAACGTCTATTCGCCCTGTCCACTGTACTCATCGACTGACTAAATGGATGAGAAATAACAACCATTTATTGATTTTTTTTCCTTCAAAAACTAGAACTGACTCTCGTGTTCAATCGAAATTCAAAATTTCAAAAAATGGTTGTCATTCCAATACCATTAGTCAGTCGGTCAGTTGTAGATGCAACGGCCCACCCGCCCACCGCATTCACATGTCGTGTCATGAGCAAAACGGTTTTTAGTCACAAAGAACAATTGTGAAATACAAGAAACGTAATGTGGATGCAATAGGAAAATGGTTGTAATTCAGAACCAGTTTGTCAACCATTCAGTCGAAAATGTAAATTTGAGTATATGTATATATATTTCGATATAAATTAGTCAAAAATGTAAATTTGAGTATATATTTTGGTGTAAATGTCAAAGTGATTCTCATTACTGGTATAAGGTTTGTTTGTGATTAAAAAGCGGAGGGTTCTGGTATCGTTTGTGAGTGCGGTGGGCGGGTGGGCCGCCGTGTCCACTGTACTCATCGACTGACTAAATGGATGAGAAATAACAACCATTTATTGATTTTTTTTTCCTTCAAAAACTAAAACTCACTCTCGTGTTCAATCCAAAGTCAAAAAATGGTTGTCATTCCAGTACCATTAGTCAATCGGTTAGTTGTCAGTGGTACATTGATAGCCCGTCAAATTTTCTTGCGTTACAAATAACACTACGAGACTAATAATGCGTTAACAACGGTTGAGCCCACAACGGGTAGGACATGTCTGTACGTGTTTGTTGTGCTGCATTTGTTTTGCCTGTGACGTCATTGCACTAGTATAGATGCATGTTTGTGATTGATGGAAATCAGCGTTGTATAAAGTTATAAATTAGTGTAGCGTGAAAACGCGTTCAGCTAGGACGTTGATTCAGGTTTCATTTCGAAGAGCTTGCGAAGCACTACCAGGGGTCAAAGTGAGATAATAAAAATATAATAAATGTAAATAAAGCTGTGGCTCCCTCGAATAAACTTCTTTTTGTGTTGTTGTAAGAAGTCATTGTGTAAAAACGACGCGTTACAAAAAATACATTGCTTTATTAATATAAACTTTATTGACACTCTGTATAGTAATGTAAACCTTAAATTTAATAATTAATAAAATTTATCATTCAAAGCCAACTAAGACTTTTTATACCAATTAGTTAAATGTTGCCAAAAACTAATATGTGCATACTAAGAAATATAATAATTAATGTCACATTAAAATATGTTTGATTATCTGAAAACACTTTTTAATTATTCATGCTGATTTTTAACAGGTAATTAATTAACCAATTAATTTCGTATAATTTGACTAACCCTGGAGGTTAATAAATCTCTCAGTGGGTAAAATATAGGCATATTTAGTTACGCTTCTTCAGTGAAGACATCGTACATTTTGTATGTGAATATTAGGTGTGATAATATTTCCACATCCAAAAACAGCATATTTGCAATAGAAATGTCCTTATTAAATATTTAGTACAACATAGTAAACAAACAACTATAACTAAAAACTGCAAAATTATTATTTTATTTTTTATTTATTTAAATGTATAATTTCAATCGTTAAACCGACCTAAAAATATAAAAACAATACACAGGGTGATTCACAAAGTATAGTAGATATTTAAACTTAAAATTATATGGCCCCTAAACGTACTTTTGAAGGTATTAAAAAACGCTTAACGTAAAGTTGGAAAATTAATGGCAACCAACGATAAACTCAAAACATTTTGATCGTCGCTGGATTTATTTTGGGTAAATCTACTTACGATACAAACTTTTGTAAACATCTCGGTCTTTATTGAGGAACCCTTTCCGACAGACAAAAAACACTTTTGTTTTCAATTGAAAAACATAAAGACTCACTTAGGCCAACGTACCATTTATAAAAATTGTTCGAAATGATGACAGCCATGGCATAAACAAGATGTTTCATGTGCCCCCCCCCCACACGAAAAAATTACTTATTCCGATCCACCTTTCGTGTAAATTTCGTGCATTATGTTCTGAACCATTATATTCCGAACGTCCGCTAATAAATTACATACACACTAGAGAGTTCCCACGGGTTTTTCACTATTTGAAAATAAAGGTATTTTAAAATATTTATTGTGCACCGTCAACAGTAAAAGTAAAACTGAAAGTAATTAATTTATTGGCAGCCGTTCACCGCACTCGTTCCAGCAAAAAGACCTTTTTTGTTTAGGCCAAGACATAAGAGTTTATTTACTAATGGTTCTTCAATCATGCTAGCGGTTCTCAATCGGTTTTCGCGTAAATTTTAAAACCATATATCTTGGTTTTTTACAGTTAGATTTTTTTTTTATTTTTGTAGGGACTGTCACAGGTTTAAATAACTACTATACTTGGTGATTCCTGTATTACCGAGCTAAAGGTAAACACATGGTAGAGAGGTTAAGTAGCGAAAAATAGAGAAATAGAAGGTGATATAAAGAAAAAATTAGAGAAGATATTGAGAAAAGCGAGAAGGGATATTAGAGAAAGGTAGGAAGAAAGAATTGGGCAGAGGAGAGGAGATATAGTCAGGAAAAAGAATAAATCGGCGAAGCCGGAAGATAACGACATCTAGGAGGCGCCACAGGAAGCGGATGAACAAAGACGATAGAAACCGCTCGCTCAGTCAGGGAAGCCTGGACTCTTACCTGGAGGAAAGGAAAAGAAAGAGAAAAGGAGAGGGTAGAACAGAAAAACAAGAAGAGGAGGAAGAGAAATTTTTTCAAAAAAGTAAAAAGACGGCGAGGTCTCCTGGAGTAAAGAAAACACAAAAGACATCAGAGAAAGAGAAGGAAACGGACACAGAGATGGAGAAAAAAATATTGGAGCTGTTGCAAGAGTTGAAGGAGGAGATGAAAGAAATAAGACGAGAAAACAAGGAAGTCAAGAGAGAGATAGAGAGGCAGAGAGAAGAATTTAAAGAGAAGGAGAAGAGATGGGAAGGAGAGAGAGACTGGTGGAAGGAGTGAGTGGAAAAGGTGGAAGAGAGAATGGAAATCGAAAAGAGAAGAAAGAGGAAGAACACCATCGTGATAACAGGATCGGACGGGGAAAGAAAATGTCATGTAATAAAAGAGGATGTAGAGAAGTTTTTGAAAAATGTAGAGGATAGTAAAGTAAAAGATTGTTACAGAATTAGCAAGGATCAAGTATTGGTGGAGATGGAGGGATGGGGTGAGAAGGAAAGAATAATGAAGCACAAAAGAAAATTGAGGGAGAAGAGGGAAACAAGGGGGATATACATAGACAACGACCTCACAAAGAAAGAAAGAGATTTACAAAAGAATCTAAGAAGTATGGCGAAGGAAAAAAAGGAAGAAGGGAAAGAAGTAAGAGTGGGATACAGGAAATTAATAGTGGACGGGGAGCAATGGAGATGGAATGAAAAGGGAGAGAGACTAGAGGTTTTCCAATAAGAAGAAGAAGGGGGGGAGGGAAAAAGGGGGACAACGGCAAAGTAAAAAGGACAATGAAACGGGAAAAAAAAACAAAGAAGGAAGTAGGAGGGAAACTAAGGAAGAGAGGGGGAAATCAAAGAAGGTAACGAGAAAAACAGGGGTGCGGGCATTATTTTGGAATGTAGCGGGACTAGGGAAAAAAGAAGAAGATTTTTGGGACTATGTGAAAGAGTTCGATATTGGTGGATTAACAGAAACATGGTCAGAAAGCTGGGAAAAAATAGAAAAACTGTTACCAAAGGAGTTTAAGTGGGAATGGCAAGGAGCGAGAAGGAGAAAGAAAAAAGGAAGAGCAGCAGGGGAATAATAACAGGAGTAAAAAAAGGAATAAAAGAGAATACTAAAAAGAAGGGAGAAGAGGAAGGTCACATGGTGAGAAACGTTAAAATAGACAGTAAATGG
Organism: Diaperis boleti; assembly: GCA_963583935.1. Taxonomy (NCBI): domain Eukaryota; kingdom Metazoa; phylum Arthropoda; class Insecta; order Coleoptera; family Tenebrionidae; genus Diaperis; species Diaperis boleti. The sequence continues at coordinate 21,166,816 of OY757249.1, forward strand.
TGGAAAATAGTGACAGTGTACAGCAAAGAGATGAAAGAAACAATAAGGAAGATAGAAGAAACATTAAAAGACAACAGGGAAGAATGTCTGCTTCTGGGAGGGGATTTTAACGGGAGAATTGGGGAAAGAGGAGACAGGGATTGGGAAGAAGAGAGAGGAGAGGGAAAAAGAAAATCCAAAGACAAGAAAGAAAATGCGGAAGGGAAGAAGTTGATGGAATGGATAGAAGAAAAAGGATGGGAAGTGCTGAATGGAAACAGACAAGGGGACGAAGAAGGAGAATGGACCTACATAGGCGGTAGAGGAGAGAGGGTGATAGACTACGGAATAGTAAACGAAGAAGCATGGGAAGAAGTCGAAGAATTCAGAATAGGGGAAAGAGTAGAGTCAGACCATCTGCCTATGGAGATAAGTATAGGAAGGAGGAGAGAGAAGAGAGGAGGAGAAGAAAAATAGAGGAAATGCGGAAGGTGATAAGTAAAGTATGGGACGAGCAAGGGGTGGACGAGTATAAGAGAAGACTGGAAAAAGCAAGATTTAAAGAACAAGAAGTAGGGAAAATGAAGAAAGAATTGGTAGAAATATTGGAAAAAGCAGCGACAAAAAGAGAAATAACAGTAAGAGATGGAGGAACAAAAAGAAAGAATAAATGGTGGGACAAAGAATGTGAGCAACGTAAAAAGGAAGCAATAAAAGAACTAAGAAAGTGGAGAAAGACTAAAGGGAACAGAAGTGGCGAAAAGAAGATACAGAGAGACATGCAGGGAGAAGAAGAGGCAGAAGAAGGAGAGAGAGGAGGAAGAGATAAAAGCAATAAGAACAGAGAAGGAGGTATGGAACTATATTAATAGAGAGAGAAAGAAAAAAGAAAATGGGAGCGAGGAGATAACGATGAATGAGTGGGAGGAATACTTCATGAGGCTGCTGGAGGGAGAAAAGGAAAAAAAGAAAACGGAAATAGAGACGAAGAGAAACCGAGTAGAACCTGAAGGAGAAGAAATTACAATGGAAAAGATGGAGAGGCTTGTGAAGAAACTGAGGAAAGGGAAGGCACCAGGGAGGGATAGAATACAGAATGAGTCGTGGATGTATGAGACGAGAAGAGTGCTAGAGAGACTGGTGGAGGTAATGAATGGGGTGTGGAGAGGAGAAGGATTCCCGGTAGGGTGGAGAGAGGGGGTAATTTACCCCATTTACAAAAAAGGGGAGAAAAATAAAGTAGAAAATTACCGAGGGATAACTCCTAAACACAGGGTACAAGTTGTATGCATCAATTCTGAATGAAAGGATAAGCAGAGAGATAGAGGAAAAGGGAGCATTACCAGACAGCCAAGCAGGATTTAGAGAGGGGAGGGGAACTATGGATAATGTATACATCCTGGACCATTTGACGAAGAGTGAGTTAAAGAAGAAAGGGGGGAGGGTGTATGCATTATTCGTAGACTTCAAGGCGGCTTTTGACAAGGTGAACAGAGAGAGGATGTTTGAGTGCCTGAGGGAGAAAGGGGTAAATGAATGGTTGGTAAGAAAGGTGGAGGAGATATATGAGAAGACAAAAAGTAAAGTGAAAGTAGGGGAGAGGGAAAGTGAATGGTTTGTGACAACAAAGGGAGTGAGGCAAGGTTGCCCGCTCAGCCCCTTGTTGTTCACGATGTATGTGGCAGATATGGACGGAATGTTAGAGAGAGCACAAGCGGGGGGGTGTGTGGTAGGTAGAAAAAAAGTGTGGAGCCTGGCGTTTGCAGATGATGTGGTAATGGTGGCAAAGAGTGAAAGAGAAATGAAGGAAATGATAAAGAGTTTAGGAAAATATGTCAAGAAGAAAAGACTAGAAGTGAATGTAGAAAAAACAAAAATGCTGGTGTTCAATAAGAGAAAGAGGAAGAACGAAGAGAGTGATTGGAGGTGGGAGGGAGAAGTAATAGAACAAGTAACAGAATTCAAATACTTGGGGTATGTGTTCAATGAAAGAGCCACAGATAAGGCACATATTAGAGAATTGGCAAGAAAAGCGAACAAGGTGATAGGATGTGTATGGGGAATAGGAGAGAGAAGGTGGGGAGGCGATTTTAAGAGGAGAATGATGATGTTTGAAAGTCTTATTGAAAGCGTGTTGTTGTACGGAGCAGAGGTCTGGGGATGGAAAGAACAAAAGGTGATAGAGAGGGTGCAAGAGAAATATCAGAGGTGAGAGCTAGGGGTGGAGAGAGAAACGCCAGGGTATATAGTGAGAGAAGAATGCAAGAGGAATGGGTTGAGAGTGAAAGCGGGAAAAAGAGCGGTCAAGTTCGAAGACAGGATGGAAGGGAGGAAAGAATGTAGGATACTAAAGGAGTGCTGGAGAGAAAAGAAGAATAATTCAGAGGAGAATGATAGGGAAAATTACTACAGGAGGAATGGGTATGCAAGCAAAGAAATAGAGAGACTGAGAGAAAGAGGCGTGTGGATGAATGTAGAACTAAGTGAAAGAGATAAGGATACGGATAGACAAGAGAGGAGAGAAAGAATTAGAGAATCCAGATACAACGGGAAGTACGGAAGATGCATGATCGAGGAAGTACTGAAGTATTTGGGGAGAGAGAGCGAGAAAAAAAGAAAGATGATGGCGACCTTAGGTGCGGAAATGAAGAGGGAAAATAGGTATTGGGCAGAAGATGGAGGAAGAATGTGTAGAATGTGCTATGAGGAAAGAGAGACGATTGAGCATATGTGGAACGAGTGCAGTGAGATGAAACAAAGAGAGAGGAAAGAAAGAAAGGAAATACTGAATGTAGATGGAAGGGAAATTAAATGGATGAAAGAGGTATGGAAGAGGAGGGAGAATAAGAGATAATTGTTAAGTTTACTTGCATATGTATAGGAATCAGAAAGCCCGTAGGGCAAATAAAGATTTATTGAATACTTGGTGAATCACTTTGTACATACCGGAGGATCCGGTGAAAATTTCTTGAGGTGTTATTCTTTCAAAAGTTTAAGTTCCTTATAAATCAAAAACATGTTCACTTGGAGCAATCTATAAATTCAGACATTGTAGGATAAATTAGTAAACATAATCCCTAAATTATGAGGATGTGTTTTTGATACTTAAGATAACATAAAATAAATAACTCTATTTTCAGAAGTGTCTATTTTAGGTTTCTATGCTGATATTTATATATTGTGATTATTTATATTTATTACTCCATTATATTTTCAATAAATATGATGACACTGTTCTTCTGGATTTTTTTTGAATTAAAAAATGAATATAACGTTGTCATAGAGAAGAAGATAAACATTGTCACCAATTGTCATAGAGTGACAAACATGAGTCTTTCAGCAATATTTATTTTAGATGCCAACGGCACAATACTCATATCACGTACCTATCGTGAAGACACCAGTAAGGAATTAATCGAAAAGTTTTTTTGTTTCTTGGCCAACGAAGAAGACGAAGGAACCGCGTGTCCGGTAATCCACCGCAACGGAATTACTTTCGCATACATCAAGTTCAATGGCTTGTACCTCGTCGGAACAATGAAGCGAAATGCCAACATTGCCCTCATTTTCACTTTTATGTTTAAGTTTATCGAAATAGCAACACAGTACTTTAACAAGCTTGAAGAAGAAAGTATTCGAGACAATTTCGTAATTCTCTACGAACTGTTAGATGAAATAATGGACTTTGGGTATCCTCAGACCACTGATCCGAAAATCTTACAAACGTACATTTTTCAAGAAAGCTACAAATTAAAGAAGATCGCTACGATCCCTGCCGTGGTCACAAACGTCGTTTCGTGGAGACCCGAGGGCGTGAAGTACCATCGAAACGAGCTCTTCATTGACGTAATCGAGTCCATGAATTTATCAGTCAATGCTAAAGGCTCCGTCTTATTAAACGAAGTATCTGGTTGCGTAAAACTGAAAGTACATCTTTCCGGAATGCCTCAATTAAGATTAGGTCTTAGCGACAAAATTCTTTTGGCGTTGAATGCTAAAAATTCGGCCTGTTACGAAGATGTGAAGTTCCATCAGTGCGTCCAATTATCACGGATTTGTGATAAGAATATTTACTTTATTCCACCGGATGGCGACTTTGAATTGATGTCGTATCGCATGAACGCTAATATTAGGCCACTGATTGCTGTAAGAACCAAAGTTGTCCAATCTTCCAGCAAAATCGAGTATCTTCTTAAAGCAACTGCTCAATTTAAGCCTTCTTCGACTGCAAACAACGTCGAAATTACTTTACCGGTTTTCCAGGATGTGGATTCACCTGCTTTTAAAACATCTCTGGGTGTAGCCGTTTACGTTCCGGAAAAATCGGCCGTTGTTTGGAAAATTAAATTTTTTCCAGGAAGTACTGAAAATGTTTTGCATGTACTCTTTAGGATCCCTTCAATAAGGATTGAAGAGAAGATCGAAAAGACGCCCATTCAAGTTAAATTTATGATTCCATATTTTACTGTTTCTGGTCTGCAGATAAGATATATGAAAGTAATTGAGAAAAGTAATTACAAGGCTTTAACTTGGGTACGGTATACAACACAAAATGGAGAATATCTGATTTCGTTTAATTAGCGACATCCTGTGCTCTCTACTGAATTTGGTTTTATGAAAAAATTGTTCTTACTTTAAACGAAAATAGAAAAATAGGTGATTATTTTAAATAAAGACACTAATAACAATATAACTAGTTATCTGAACTACTCTCCCCGCCGATATTATCGTTCTGTTTTGTACTTCCTTAGTTTCTTAGTTCTAAATTTTACTTCATCGTCATATTTTAACTGAAATCTGATCTTATCTACTCTTAAATTGTCTTTTTCACTTTGTGCTATAATATTTTTGATGAACTTTATCACGTGCTGTTGTGTTTTGTCTTTGAGTAGAAATCCTTTTGTAAAGTCGGGAATACATCTGGCGAATGTTACCGTTCCTTCGCATTTTCCCGGTGGCATGTCATATTTGAACGAATCATCCGCGTTTGCACCATTGGCAGTATTTGCACCCATTCTCGACTGTATCCGGCAATCCTTCCGGCGCCATCAGCGGTACGCTGCATGAAAGGATAAATTATGCAAGCCGAATGAGGTGGTCAGTCCATTTTCAGCCCTTCGAAGAAAGGTGCTTTTACCGCCCGGCTGTGGATAAAATTCGTTCTTATTCGTTTGCGCCATCAATTCGTCCCTCAATCAAATAAGCTGCAGAATGCACGTCTACACTTATGCGAACGAGTGGTAATGTTCGTCAGATGTATTCCCGGCTATACGATTCATCAAAGCACCCAACAGCACATGATACAGATCTTTTCCTTATGCGTGTTTAAAAATCTTACGGTTTAACATATTTTATTTTGTTTATGTCTAGGATACAGTACGTTTCGAGGTCACAATAGGGGATTTAAATGCCAAGGTAAGCAAACAGAAGGAGGAACACAAAACATTTATGGGTGACTGCGGGATAGAGACGAGAAATGAAAGAGGATCAGTGTTTATTAACTTTTTGCATTAGTCTAATTTATACTGTTGCGTTGCTGGTTTAATTACTTATTTAAACACTATGTAAAAAATATTTTTTATATTATAATATTTATATTATTTACACTATTTACACTATTTATAAAATCACGTCAATTTGCTCCTTCTATTTATTTACACCTCGCGTGACACTCTGGAACAATAAAGGCAAATGACCGACTTGACTCACTGTAATTGTAGTATGTATATTTATTACTTTTACAGATTTATAAAATATCCGATAATACATTTCCCATAACTCATAAAGTAAAATATAATATAATAAATAAAACTAAACAAATCAATAATTCATCACAATAACTAGCAGCTTTTTATACTTCCCCATCTCTCTCTCTCTCTCTCTCTCTCTCTACTCTACGCGTTCCTTTTTTTCTCCACATATCCTGCATACTCTATTCCTATCCTCACTCCAATATTTTATTCTCTCTCTCCTCATTTCCACATTTAAATCTTGCTTTTATCACTCTCTCTTTTCTACTCTCTCTTCCTAGGTACTTTGGCATTTCCTTAATTTCTTTTTCCTTTAAAAACTAGAACTCACTCTCGTGTTCAATCCAAATTCAAAATTTTTAAGTCAAAAAATGGTTTTTAGTCACAAAGAACAATTGTGAAATACAAGAAACAGAATGCGGATGCAATAGGAAAATGGTTGTCATTCAGAACCAGTTGGTCAACCGTTCAATCAAAAATGTAACTTTGAGTATATGTATGTATATTTCAATATATATATCTCTTTTGGTGGATACAATATGAAAATGGTTGTCACTCCAAACCAGTTTGTCAACCATTCAGTCAAAAATGTAAATTTGAGTATATATTTCGGTGTAAATCTCAAATTTGATTGATTCTAATTACCGGTATAAGGTTTGTTTGTGACTAAAAAGCGTATGGTTCTGGCATCGTTTGTGAGTGCGGAGGGCGGGAGGGCCGCCCTGTCCACTATACTCATCGACTGACTAAATGGATGAGAAATAACAACCATTTATTAATTTCATTTTCCTTTAAAAACTAGAACTCGTGTTCAATCCAAATTCAAAATTTTTAAGTCAAAAAATGGTTCTCTTTTTTTTTTTCATATTTCCCATTGTACCAAGACTGCCTAATTCTTGTTCTTCTTTCCTGGACTTGCACATCTCTGCACTCATTCATCTGTCATTACTCTGCCTCTCTCTCGCATTATTTCTTTTCTTTCGAAATATGCCTCCTTCACTTTCCAAACCCCCTTTCCTATTTCTTTCCTTTTTTCTTTCAAGCACTCTTGCATAATTCTCCACTCTCATCTCTCTATCACTCTCTACTCGAATCTTATTGCTCTCTTTCCTGCTTCTATTCTTACTTCACTTCTCTTTGTTTCCTGCGTGTCTCTCTCTCTCTCTCTCTCTACTCCTAGAACCCATTTCAAATACGCCGTATTAATTACAGTGATCCCCCTATAATTACTGAGTGTATCCTTTTCTCCTTTCTTATATATGGGGCATATTATCCCCTCTTTCCAATCCTAGGGGAAACCCTCTCCCTTCCACACTCCATTCATTATCTCTAATAACCTGTCAACTTCCCTTTCCGTTCCATATATCCACGCTTCATTCTGTATAACGTCCCTCCCGGTGCATTTTTCCTTTTCAGTTTTCTTAGTTATTGCTCTAATTCTTCTTTTGTTATATCTTCTATTTCTTCCACTCTTTGTTGTCTCTTTTTTCCATTTTCTTATCTGTGTTCATCACCCCCCAGCAGCTCACTGAAGTACTCTCTCCTTTCCTCCATAGTAATTCCATCACTTTCTCTCTCTTTCTATCTCTCTCTCTCTTTTTCTTTCTTATCTCCATACCTCTTCTTCCGTCTTTATACCCTTCATCTTTAGTTCTTCTTCCATCCGTTTCTTTTGCTTCTTCTCTTTGCATATTAAGTTGTACCTCTCTTGTACTCTTCCTTAGTTGCTTTATCTTTTTTCAATTTCTTAGTTTCTTTCTTGCTTCCTGCTTCCCTTCCCTACATTCTTTATCAGTCGTTCTTCCACAGCCCCATCTTCTCTCTTATCTCCATCTCTTTTTTTTCTGTTGCGTTTCTTACGTTATCGCTCAGTTCCCTCATCTTTTCGTTTATCTCTGCTTCTTTGTATTTTGCCTCCCTAAGTCTTGCTCTATAATTTTCTTTTCCTTCTTCCGTCCAAATATTCTTCACAATTGTTCTTCTAACCTCATTCACACTTCCTCTATCGTTCTCTCTTCCTTTTGTCTTCACTTCCAAAGGCATATGGTCCGACTCCATTCTTTCTCCCACCTTGAATTTCTCTATTTCATCCCATGATTCTTCATTTACCATAACATAATCAGTAATTTACTGTCTCCCCTTTTGCTCCAATATACGTATACGTATACAATATACTCATCTCCTGTGCAGCTCCCATTAAGTATGTCCCACCCTCTTTCTTCTACTAAGCTAATCAGTTCTCTCCCTTCTGCGTGTTCTGTTCCATATTTTGTTGATCTTCCTTCTATTGTTGCTTGTTCCTCTTCTATCCGTCTTCTTTTTCCCCCAATTCTTGCATTAACCCCCCCCCCCCCCAATCACCAAAGTTCCTTCTTCTTGCTCTGTTACTCGCTCTTCTATTATTCCCTTCGTTTCCTTCATATTTCTGCTGTTCACTGTTACAATTTTCCATTTTCTCTGTTTACTTTTCACCGTTCTTTCCATAATCCCTCTTTCTTCATTTGCTTTACTTCCATTTTCTTCTTCCAGTCCCTCTTTCACGCCCATTATTATCCCACCTTTAGCTCTCCCCATTCTTACTTTCCCTTTCTGCATATTGACAATTCAATTTAAACTCTTTTCTTCCACCCACGTTTCTACTATTCCCACTACGTCAAATTCTCCCAAAGACTCCCAAAATTCATTCTTTGTTTTTTATTCCCGCTACGTTCCACAATACTATTCTTATTGGCTCCTTTTCTCCCTTATATTTCTCTCCGTATTCGTTTTCCCTTTTCTGCCCTGTCGTATTTTTCTTATGCTCTTATTCAAAAATTTGCAGTATCTAACTCCTCCTTTTCTTCTTCCCACCTAAGCCCTTTTCCCTCTATCAATATCTGTTTATAACCCACATTGATCCGCTGTCCTTTTTGTCGCTCTTCTTTGGCTATCGCTATTAATTCCTTGTCAAATCATCTTCTATGTATACTCTCTTTGCTTTTTTTTCTCCATTTATTTTATACATCTCTCTCACCGTCACTTCTACCTCTAATTCATGCTTCATCCATTTTTCCAGTTTCTTCTCGTTCTCGCATTCCTCTTCGTCCAGTCCGTTACGAGAATATTCGCTCTGTTGTGGGTTATGTTCGATTCTAAGAATTCTATTCTTGCAAATACTAAGAATTTATTAATTGCAATTTCCACAAAAAAAAAAAAAAAAATCTATGGCGCAGTCCGGGGTAATGTTAGACCCGCCGCTTATTTGTGCATGAAAAGTTTTTCAAATCCTGAAATTCCAACGTGAGTTCCTTTTGTGATAACACAGTGCAATGTTGATTATGGTAAATTGTCTTCTCCAACTCCAGATTTCGGACGTCCCAGATGTAATTGCGTTTTGGAAATTAAACCTGAAATATTGAAGTATTCGAAGATGTGTTTCGAAGTGTCGGTGTGTCAACATTTATCGTTTACCGCACGTCCACCAACAAGGATTATCCCTGATGTAAGTTAGAGAGTTTATTATTACATACGAACCTACTTCAATATTATGCATATTATGGTAGATTGTGCCGTAAATCACTGCCCATAAGAGCAACAAAAGTTGTACGACTTCCATGTGCAATGCCTTCCCACTCCATCACTCCTGGAGATAAATAGTCCGGATATTTCCTTTCACCAATACGTCTTCTGACACTTGTACAATCATCTGTTCATCAGTTCTCACTCTTTTTTTCCTTCTCTTCCATTTTGTCTTCCAATTTTTTCATTTTTTCTTCTAGTTTCTCATTCTCTTCTCTCATTTTTAATCCTTTTCACGCATCATATTTTTCAATTCAGACTCATCTTCCGATTCTCTTCCTTTATCTCCCCGACATCCTCCGTAGTTTCATTCCTCCCCCATTGCCTTTTTAACCGGTGATCTTTCCAATTGTTTCCTTTTTCTAAAGGAGTTAATCCTTTCTTCCACGTCCGCTCGAATCGGAATCGACTTGACTCACTGATCTTCAACTCTAACTGTGACTAACTGGGAATGACTGATGCGACGACAACGTCCTCCAAGCACGTTGTAGCCATGAGTCATTGAGGGCCAACCTCCGTCACACTGCTCCCTCCTTAAAGATGTTTCCTCCCAAAACTTCATAACATATTCTATCCATTTCTAAATTTTGACCTACGTCGTTGGTTCTTTCGGGTTGCCACTTTCCTTCCCTCGTGAAACGAAATACCCACTGGGGCATTTGCTCGAACTCAATTGCTGGAATGTTCTAGAACAGCGGAGATATATTTATTATATCTCTTCTCTGGGGAAACCGGCCAGTGTTGCCTACGACGATCTTTTCGAATTGACTAGCACACTGGCACTGTATTGAAGATTCGGTGCCCCTCGACATTTTTATGAACTCTTGCAAGTTACACACATCTTGTCCCATTCCTTAGTATCCTCCAATTGTCGAAGGAACACAGCTTCCCAAACTTCTTCGTCATTGAAGGCCCATGTCCGTTACAATCAAAACTAAACAGTAAAATAGTGGACATAATAACGAAAGCTACAAAAACGGTCGAGACGCCCACCAAAAGGAGAAATGAAAAGATCGGATAAAATAAACACAAACAGAATTCTTCGGACCGACAGACCACCTTCAAGCTGTAAAACAACCGATCAAGAAGTCCAAATCATGTAACCTGCCATTATAGTGCTAGTTTTTATTGACTACGATATACAGTCGAAATGTTAGCAATTCTAAGAATGCCACCCTCTAGTCTACAATACTCAAAAACGTCTAGACAAAGCTGCAAGCACTGTACAGACAAAACTAACATCCGAAAGGATAAAAATCAAAAGGGGAGTCCGACAAAGGAACACACTTTCATCAAAGCATTTTACTTTAAAACTCTAGAAAGAGAATGACAGAGATTATACACACCTACGATATGCATATGATATAATAGTAATAACGAAGTCATGAGAGTTCCATTCCGCGCAAATGCGTAGTTTAGTTTTCGAATAGGAATTAATTGAGATAGTGAGTGCGTGACGTCACTGCTGGTCTGGCGCCAATACGCCTTTCGACCTTGTGGTTTAATTTGCTTAGGTTATTTTAATGTAAAAGTAAGAGTTCTCACTACCTGGGACCGACTCTGGAATTTTCCAAAGTAATGATATAAAAGAATAAGTCGGTCTCAGCGGAGAGGAAAGCTATTACGGCAAAGGAAATAGACAGTTAAAGCCCCTGTTTGCATTTTATTTTCATCGTCCCGCAGCCGCTCGACGTCTCACAGCCTCCAGACAAAGGTGATGACAAGTACTAATAGGCCAGGCGACAGAGCGAAAAAAACGCCTCAATAAGGAAATAATTAGTGGAAAGCTGGAAATGGCCTTAATCTCTTTATTTGGACCCACTTATTGCTGTCCTAAGTTTTCCCCCTCGAGCGAAGTCGGCGTTGGCCCTTATGGCCCTAAAAAGGTACAATTTCTCAGTTTTTTGCAAATATGTTTTAAAGCATCAACTTTATCAACAACATACTTATCAGCAAAAATAATCTATATTGAATTTGCAACAAAAAAGTTCTTTATCGTTTGTTTCTAAAGTTAACCGTTACGATGATACGGGCATTCAAATTGGAGCCCTTTTTGGTCCTTGCGGAAAAGTTATAAAAATCACGTGCTATATATATAGTTATAAATAATTTTGAACGTAGCACGTAAACAAGCTGTTAACTTGTTATAATTACAACTGCGATATAAGACAAACAGTTGGATCTAATTATAGTCCAAGCAAATTAGACGAAAAAACGATGAATAGAACAAATAATTTATGTTTTTAAAATTTTGGTTATGAACTGCCAGCAAGGACCCAAATAAAGATCCGAAAATTCCGAAAAGCTTCATCCCCTTTGGCGCAAAAACCGCTTCATAGCGTGAACTCATTAAGCTTTTCTGCATTTTTCTCGTAAACGGTCAACTTCATGAGACCAATTTTATGCAGAATTTAATGAAGAACATAAGTCAGATAACATTTTCTCGTAGGAGTTACCGTTTACGAGAAAAATGCAGAAAAGCTTAATGAGGTCACGCTCGGGGGCGGTTTTTTTTTTTGCCAAAGGGGAACGTGGAACGCTAGGGTGGCCAGCGTTTAAAGAACTAGGCCATAATATTAAATCCAAAATCTTTCCCACTTCATTTAAAGACTCAAATATTTGACTCCTACATTCTACCAGTAATAATTTACGGAACAGAAACTATGACACTCACCGACAGAATAATGAAAACCGTAGAGACGACGTAAAGATCTATGAAAGGAGAAAAGTAGAAATTAGGATACGAGACAGAAAGAGAAATGAATGGATAAAGAAAAAAAACAAGAGTAATTCTGAGTAATAAAGGTCATAGGGGAAAAATGGAACTGAGCATCAGGGTCATCTAGCCCCATCAGAAGAACAGTACTGTACAGCAGAAGGCTGGGAAGGACGAGATTGACAAGGTGATAAGATAAAGAGAAAGTTGGAGAGGACTATCCACTATTGGATCAGAACAGAGTTTGATAAAGAAGAAGAGAATTTTATGTTTATTTTATAGTAATAACTGGTGATATATACCGTTTTAAATTAGAGTAGGCTGTGAAATTTAAATTAGGTTGGCACTACTGTCGACAATTTGGTTTAATATTTGAATGTCAAAGGTCTCAAAGTGGCTTAAAAAAAACGGCAACAGAATGGTGAATGGAAGTATTCTATATTGTCCAGCAAATTTCAAAATGTGTGACAAGATTTTGTGATGTTAGTCTGTTGTATGTGTCATTTTCAATTTCCGCCTCGAAATGTGGATCTGACAATTCAAGGTTATTTCATTTTCTCGTATCTCAAAAACACCGAATTTAAAACTAACCCCCAGAATCTTGGAGAACTGCAAGAGGCAATTTGTAATGCATGCAACGCTACCTTTCAGATGTTGGAAAATTCATTTTAAAGTATGAAACGGAGAGTTAACAACTGCATTGAAGCTGGGAGAGAACACTTTGAACATTTGTTGTAATTTTTGATAAGCCCAATACATTCTTTGTTAGTGTTTTATTTTCTCTAAATTAAAACATTTTAGCATGAGAAACATAAACGTCATAACTGACAGTTGCATATGTCAAGCACATGGCACGTGTTTGCAGTATGATGGGGTCCCAGTATTCTCTACTCTCTATTAGTACATACACAGTAATAAGAGTTCATTTTAAAAAGCCTAATTCAACATGTGTGGTGTTTTTTATTCTCTCAGATGCATTTAATTTCATTTTCACTTGCATTTGCATCAATACTGTCCTGCACTAATAAACATTCTTGTGTCTTTAAGCAATGCTATTAATAAATCTTTTGAAGAAATTTACTTCATTCGACGCCGCTGTGTCCATACCTACTCTAAATTCCCAAATGTTGTACGTGTCGCATGTCAGGCGTTGCTTACGAATCAACTTTTCGAATAAATAACCTCTGCCATGTCGTGCATCTCATTATAATCCTTATTAGTAATTATCATTTTTGTTGACGTATATTTATCACTTTCACTGGGCTTTGCGCAATTTGTGTTCGATATCGTCCAAACATGGATGTTTTTGAGAGAGACTATAATATAAAACATTTCGAAATACCTCTATATTGTAAAATAGGGCTACACAGAAAGAGTAAAACAGTTTTTACTATGTATTCAAGTTCCATGCTGATACACACTGATCAGTCATTTAATTTATATTGAAACAACAATAGCCGGCCATACACGGAAGTTCTTTCGTTTAAAAAATCGCGGGGTCCATTAGTTTCTAAGGAAAGAGCGTATGTGTGTGGGCAAAAAATGTCCTTTATCGTGTCGTTTAAAACGGCATGTCGTCATGTAGAAATTTTCAACGTGATTTCGCTATTTCGTTGCGCCTTCATTTCGTTTTTTTAACAGAAACCGTAGCGTGACGCGTAGACGGTTGTAAACCGTGTGTGTGTCCGCGGTACGCCACACTCCAGCGGAAAGCACATTTCAAATCCCGTTCCATTCCATCATTGCGATGGTCACTCACGCACATGATTTCCCATATGTTTTTAGAGATGACACGATAAACCGCGCGTGTATGGCCGGCTATTTAGTTAAAAACGTTTTGACTAAAACTGTTTCGCTCTTTCTTTCTGTGTGCGGTCAGCTTTACTTACATTTAATTCTATAATTATTGGGTTCCTGGTTCTGATCGATTGTGAAAAAAAAAAAACGAAGAGCTCACATATCGTACATTTATTACAGACATATTTATAGCTCACCTTTATTCATACAAAATCTTCGATATTATTGTCATTGATAGGATTAATGTTGTTAATGTTTACATTAATTGGTTCTCCACCATGAGAAGTATACGTTCCAGAAAATGATTCGCTATGGAAGGTTGTACCCGGTCCAAAAACGTTTTCTTTACTTTCATTGTAGTCCTTTAAAACCATATCTGAAAAAAATATTTATCAGAAATCAGTTTATTTTTTATACTTACTTACTTTGAGCATCCAAACACTGAATGACGGTATTTATATATCTCTTGTCCTCACTTGTATCGATCAGTTTCTTACAAGCTGTTGTCGTGCTAGGACACTCTTTGTCGTAACATTGTGTCGATTTATCTAAATGATTGAATTTTAAAAAATGCCAAAATTCTTACGGTTTGTACGTACCGCTTAAAAACGCAGATTGTCCTAAGGATTTTGAAAATATGGTTAAAAGCAACACCAGAACAATTTTTGACATTTTAACAGTGCGAGAAGAATCACGTTTTTGGTAGATAACTGCAGTGAACTGAATGATTTGATCGCGAAGTATTTATTTATAAAAAATAATTTAGTCGATATCAATTTCTAGTTAAAAGAGTTCAATTGATGACATTGACACTTTGAAATAGAGTTATCGAGTTATCATATTTATGTATAATTTTGTTAGCTAGCAATAACACTTCAACGACAGTAAACTAAAATGGCACTACCACTAAAATGATTTTTTAGTATTTTTCATTAACTTCACTCATTCATTTAATTTTTTTCGATTTTTTAACATAAGTAACAAGGATACTTCATAAGAAATTGAGGTTATCTAATTGGTTCAAACATGTAACAAACTGCGCCGTCTATTACATGACAACAAATAGGTGCAGGTTAAAAGTTCACTATTTTCTCGCATTCTATAGATAATAATGTAATCTTGATGGATGACCTCTACAACCGTTACGGTATAAGCTAAATTTGTTGTCGCATGAAAATTATTATTAAAATCATAAAATGTAATCAAATATTTATTTATTGCAATTGCCGACGCCTACACAGGAATGTTCCTTCTTTCTATCTAAACATATTGCCTGGTGTTAAACCACAATATGGACACTAATAATATCATTACACACCCATGTATGCTGTTATCCAGCGTTTTCTTAATCAATTTTAAATTACTTGTGTACCAGACATACTAGAGATTTTTCTTTGACCGAATTAAATTGATTTTTTCGACGTCCCAACATTGAACATTCATCGTCAAATTCATTACGCTGCGATATAACGATGTTTTTTCAATCCTGGGCTTTACGTTATTAAAATTACAAACAGGTGAACGAAATGATTGAAATCCTTATATCTATGTGCACTGACTCATGACAATGGAAGAACAACATTAAAATAATTGTGGTTATTTGAAAAAACATATTTCGACAACCAAATGTAATAATTTTGCACCATCATTCTTTTTTATTATGTATGGATAGGTAATACATTTTTAAATCCTATCGTTAAGGTCCATTAAATGTCCTCAATGCTAGTATTACATTGAACGTATCGAAGTGCTTTAACGAATTTATCTGTCATTGTAAATCTCGTTTCTTTAGTTCCTTGTCCGATCATATAAAAGCTGAACTGTCGATTGATTTGTTCTCTTTGTACACTCTTAAGGTGATAGAATTAATGACGTAATTTTCATTTTATCCTTCGTACGTAATCTTGCATCGAAATCTTCGAGTGTGGCTGTGATAGTTTTCTGATTTTCATATTAAGGTTAATTACTATTAAATTACACACATCACTATTATCTCATTCTGTGGCTCTCGTGAGTGTTTTACCTCTGCTTCCAATGAAAGTGGAAATTAAATAAATAGACCAACTAACGAGCGTTCAACAAAAAACTTGGTTAGAGCAAGCTTTGAAATTGCGTTTGTGTTTTACGGTATTTGGGATGCAATGTCCTCCAGGTATCTCCAGGATTCTTATAACGGTTTTTGACAGAAGCATGTTTTATTCACCAATATTAATTTAAGAAGATTTTTGTGCGTTAGTTGGTAAAAAATTGAGGTAAAAGTAAAGTGCTTCAAACCTTTGGGTGTGATATTAATTGAGTTAATATTTTTAGATATCGGACACTTTATGATTTGGTATTACACCTTTATTTCTTTAATCCTTTCAAACCCCATGTCCATTACAATGGACATAAATTTTGTAGAGCTCTAGAAAATTAACGATTGGTTCTATGACAGTTTTCTTTGTACCAAAGCACTAATGGAATCTGTATTTTCGTAAAAGTACCCACGAAGTGCCATCTGTTAACTTTGGAGTACAATACTAAGTATTATTAGTCTCATTAATAAATCTCATTTATTTGCAATGTGGGACCTTAATGTATCAGTCAAATCAATTTGCATAACGTCATAAACGTTTATACAATTGTTTTACACACTTTAGCAGCCTGTAAAATGCAAAAAATGTTTCAAATCACTGAATCTATTTCAATGTCAATGGACACTGGGTCTCAAGTTATGTTTTTATTAGGGCTCTATAATGCCCGGGATGCTGAAATTTTTCTGTCATTTCTTGACTTTGAAACTCTTGAAAATGTGAATTGAAACAGCAAATCGAAAATTTTTCGATTGTCGACGAGAAGTCGTGTGTTAAGAACGGTCGAACTTGAAGGAGAAATTCAAATAGAAGTCCAAGAACAGGAGGACGTTCAAGATGTGGAAGAAGTTGAAAACACGGAAGTAATGGAAAGTGAAGAAGGCTGTAGAATGGACAAAACAGAATTTCACAAAAAGCTTGTTTGAAAATGAAGCGTTAACAATTTTATTATAATCTAAACTGTTTCAAGAATTTTTATGCAAAATAAAATTTTCTATAATTATTATCTAGTCACTGAGTGATGTTCTTCCTTATTTTCATTTCACTTATTTACTCTTGTAAGACCCAATGTCCATTACAATGGGCATTGAACTAATTAAAAAAAAGAAAATGTAAAAAACCCAATTAATTTTTTTATCACTAATTGACCATAAAACCATAATAATACCCAAAATAAAAATGTTGGTGATCGACAAATTAACTCGGATCTGAAAGGGTTAAAATGTAGAAATTAAAACACTCTAAGGATATGACCAACTGACAGTCTCTAACCAAATTTCTACAAATGTTTATTGAGAATTTTACCATCCCTTAGAAGGACACAAAACAGTTACAGAAAATTAATGGTGAAATTGTTTTTTATGTTTCTTGTAAGAGAGTTGTGCTCTTTTTCTGATTCCATTAAAAACAGTTTGCAAAAATCTTCAGTTTCATATTCTTTCTTGCATCTGCTATGGGTGTTTTGTACATGAAATTTTTAATATGTGGCCAAAGAAATAAATCACAAGAACTAGGGAACACGTTATCAAAAGTATGTAAAAATCACAAACAGAAGTTGTACAGATATACTTAATAGTATATTATTTATCTAGAACGAGAAGTGAAGTTTAAAGTACGAGCAAGTTGTTTACGGCCGAGGCGCCTAGCCGAGGCCGGAATTACTTGTGAGTACCTTTAAAAACACTTCTTCGTTCGAGGTAAATACAACGTTTTATTTCATACTGCAAGTTTAATGAACTAAGTCAAAATAAAAAGAAATGTTGTGTGTTTATCTCGCACAAATTATTCGTAATAATTAAATATGCGGGAACTAACATTCCCATAGTAACAAACGTTTGTCAAAAATGACAACGAAAAAACTGGGTCACGGTGAATGGTTTTGGATATTTTATTCGATTATTCCGTTTAAAATGGAAAAAATTGGGGTACCTCAAGACATTTAGATGAAGCAGATCACGTAAAGAACAATTTGATGCCACAAAAATCTGGGGACCAATGTAAGAAATGATTGACGTATAATTTTAAAGTACTAGGACTTTAAAATTTTTCTTTAAAGTACTAGGATGTTAATGTTCCACTTTTGGTATCAAAAATAATCCGAAAAATGTCACTTTAGATACAAGTATGAAATAAATCGTTTTTTGATGTTGTCACAGGCTCCAACAGAGAGGCCAGTCTGTTCTCGGTACATAGAAAAATGTGATTAGCATGCAAAAAATATTTTAAATAATTTTTATTTACCTGTACGACGTGTCTTGCTCATACAGGCTTTCTCTTCACTTTTGCACAAAATCATATGTCTGATTGTCTACTAGCATCAACACAAAAGATTGGAATTGTTTGACATTCTCACGACATGTTGATGATCGAGCTGTTAATTCAGGGAGTAGTTTCCTCTCTTCTGGGTCAATATCCATTGGTCCACTGAATAAAGTGCTGTCTACTGATGTTGACACTCCAGTTTCACTTGTTACTTTGCCATATTTCACACTCAAACTTGCGCAAATCTGAAAAGTACGGTTAGATAGAAGTTTTTAACTCTTGCGTTTCAGAAGCAAAAGGCAAACCTTTTCTTTTGCAGCTGTTATTGGATCAGGGTCACTAGGTTTCATTAAGAAAATGTAGAGAGTATAATATATAAGTGTCTTTAGTAATATCTTCTATGCTTCGGAAATTCTTTCTTTGATGACACCGTTTCACCCACCGGCTTTGGCACAACTCATTTTTGATATGTTGGGACCGTCTTAAATTCATGTTTTCGCACCATTTCGTACTTGCAAACAAGGTTTACGACAGAGAAAATATAATAGGAAACGGCGAAAAGTAAAACGTATTTTCCCTGCTGTAGTGACTATCACTGCAACGTCCATAACAGCACTGCTTGGTAGCACCTTTCCGAGTTTTTTGATCACTTGCCAACAACGTTTCAAATATAAATTTCGATAACAATTTTTCCGAAATTTGTCCTGGTTGCCTATCCTAAACTGAATTAAATGACAAGTTAGTTTTTGTAACAATTGCAATCAATGTACACTGTTATAAAAATGCCCAGCCTCCTAACTTCAGTAACTACATTAAAAGATTCAAATTTATAGTTAGACGTATCGATTTTTGTTGAATGAATTTATACAGGGTGACTGATAAAAAACGTTTGATGTTGTATCTTGTTTATCTTTAACCAGATTTGAAGGAGAAATAAAATCGGTTTAGAAACACTTCATCAGTTTAAAATATTTTTTAACGTTCCATTTTTGACGCATGACGATAAACTTTATTTTTACAATTTGCATTTGGATACCATGAGATCATTTAAATTATAAATTAGAGTAGGCGGGTTATTTTTTATCCAATGGCCCAGCCTGCAGATTGACTGACAGTAAAATTTGAAGTTATGGTTTAAACATTGTGACGTTTATATTTCTAATGTTAAATTGTTTTAATTTAAAGAAAATAAAACACTACCAAAGAATGTAGGTTTATTGAGAATTATATCAAATGTTCAAAGTGTTCTCTCCCAGCTTCAATTAACTATTAACTCTCCGTTTCATATTTTCAAATGCATTTTCTGAAAGGTTATAACGTTGCATGCAGTTCTTCAAGATTGTGCGGGTTATTTTTAAATTCGATGTTTTTGAGATATGGTAAAATTAAATTATTTGTCACCTCCGGATTTCGAAGAGGAAAATGAAGGAGACGAACATCATAAAACTAACACTTGCTCCGCTACAACGCACTAACATCACGAAATCTTGCCAGACGTTTATAAATTTGTTGGACTAATTTTTGATAATCTGCAGGAAAATTAGGGTAGGTATTTCGAAAAAACTTTAACACAGCGATCTCTAGAATACTTCATTCTGTTGCTGGTTTTTAACTTTGACACCTCTGACATTCAAATATTAAACCAAATTGTCAACAGTTAGTAGTGGCAACCTAATTAAAATTTCACAGCCTACTTTAACTTAAAATTTAAGTAATCGCACAGTATTGTAAAAATGGGTATATTTTTCTATTCATTCTGATAGATATTTTTTGAAGACTTTCGTTGCGTCCAATAAAATATTATTTTATACATATTTTTTTTTATTTAAATTATTTGTTTTTGTATTCAAAAAAAAACTTCTATAAAATCACTAAAAGAATATGTAGTGCCATTTGAAAAAAAAATACGAGTGTGCTTTAGACCACACGACTGAAGAAAAACTTCAGTCCGCCATTGTGAAAGTGCTCTTAATGTATGTAAGTTTATAAATGGAGCTGGAGAATCCTAAATTAATACCGTCTGCAGTATTGGACTATGCATGTTTCAGGTTGTCGTCAGCAAAAAGTCGGCAATCATGTGTAACAATTAAGATAAGTAGCGCAATTGCATACAAAACTGACACACGCAAATGGGTGTATGGAGTGAAGCGTGAATTCACAATCTAGAAGACGCGGGTTCGAATCCCGATAATTGTAAGACAACAAATTTTTCTATGAATTAATTATTGTAAAATCGTGAATTAAAGAAAACCTCCGTTCGCTTCGCCCGATCACACTTTTCGTAACGCTCTCGTCACGCATTCACCAGCTTACTCCCTAAGTGTCCGTAAAGAAGTTTTACTGTAAAAATTGATTTTCATCTGTTAAAAATTGACAACAGGAAAAATGTAGAAAACTCCTTTTTAAGTGTTTTTAAAATGATTTTATTTGATCCAAATCGGATTAATAATAAACAAGATACAGCGTCAAAGGTTTTTTATGAGTCACTGTTTAGAATAGTTTATTGTTATTAATTTAACGCGCACCCGCTTAGCGCAACTTGGTTTCAACCCCGAGAGAAAACGAAGCCAGTGTTGAGCAGGTAGCTGGGCTGGGTTGTTGTTGTACTCGCCAGCACGCAAAATGTAGTTATTAATTTGCTCAATACACATATTATACAGTCCACACATAAAATTCATTTAAAAAACCCCAACATAAAATTGGTCCATCGGCCGGATGTCAACTAGTGCAAAGTGTAATCATAATTTGTGATCGAAGAAGAAACAAACACCGAACCCATTCCATAGCATTGGAGCGGCAGCGTCAGCGTGTTATTTCTATCATTCATCCAGTGTCGCATCTAGCAGTCCCTAGAAACGAAGCGGTCATCGCAAGGTCGAGCATCGTTGCAGCCACAAAGCAGTTCAGGGTTTCAACTGGTAATTCCCGGAACCAACCAACCGTCATCGTCAGTATCAACCGTGGGTACCAAATACCTGTGAGTTCATTCCAGTTATCATTTCATTATCCTTTCTTAATTTATATTCGTTTTGTTGATTACGGTTGTTAGTCATTTTTATCAAAATTTCGTATAGTCTTTAAACATGACTCAACCCGACGAGAATGCATTGGTGAGGTTAAAGCATAAACGTGGCGGGTTAAAATCGCGCCTCACGAATTTCAAAAAATTGGTAGACAAGGTTAATGAGGAAGATCCAGTTAGTGAGCTTTCACTGTGTCAGTTAGAGCTTCGGCTAAATCAAGTACAAACCACATTAGATCAATTTGAGGAAGTACAATTAGAAATAGAATGTTTAACCGAATCCGAACGTGAGGAACGCGCGAGCTTTGAAGACTTGTATTTTTCTTTAATGGCGGAAGCTCAACAGGTAATCAGAAAAAATGGACAACAGTCACCTCGTCCAAATTTAGTAACTCCAAGTTTAACACATGATTCAGACAATAATTCACAAAGGTCACAATTTTCGCAAAACCCTCAACACGAGTCAAATAATATTAAATTGCCTGTAATTTCATTGCCCAAATTCAGCGGTTCATATGAAAATTGGTTGGAATTCAGAGACACGTACAAGTCTTTGATTCATACAAACAATGCCGTGGGGGACATACAAAAATTTCATTATTTGCGGGCCTCATTGGAAGGGGACGCCTCTCATTTAATCAAAAACATTGAAATTTCTGCCGCCAATTACGAAATTGCGTGGAATTCAGTTTGCGATCGGTATGACAATGATCGGCTTATGATACACAATCATATTAAGGCGCTGTTCGAGGTGCCTATGTTGACAAAGGAAACATGCAGTGGTTTGCGTACACTTTTTGACACCTTTTCGAAACATCTTAGATCGCTTACTGCATTGAAGCAGCCCGTACAGCATTGGGACACTTTGTTAATTTATATGATAGAAACCAAACTAGATAGTACTACAGCCAGGCGTTGGGA
The DNA here is from genome assembly GCA_963583935.1 of Diaperis boleti. Classification (NCBI taxonomy): domain Eukaryota; kingdom Metazoa; phylum Arthropoda; class Insecta; order Coleoptera; family Tenebrionidae; genus Diaperis; species Diaperis boleti. The sequence continues at coordinate 21,188,893 of OY757249.1, forward strand.
AGAAGAAAAACCAGGTGCAGATCTTCCCACATTAAACGACATAAAAGAATTCATAAAGAAAAGGGCAGATCTTCTTGAAACACTAAATGTTCGTCAGCCAGAATCAATTCAAGACAAGAGTAGTAGGTCGTCAAAACCAAAGGATCGAGAACGTCGTGCTAATTCATTTGTAACAGCGACTGAACAATCGTGTTTATTTTGCAAGGGTGCTCATGCCTTATATAGTTGTGAAGAACTTTTAAAATTAAATGCAAAATCACGTTCAGATCAAATTAAAAGGTTAAAGTGTTGCCTAAACTGTCTTAAACCAGGACATTTTATAAGGGAGTGTAAGTCAAGGGGTTGTAAGCATTGCGGCCAAAAACACAATTCTATTTTGCATTTTTCAACTTCGGAACAACAAGCAAGGGAACAGACACCACGTCAAACATCATCAGAGACAACTACGTTGACCCAATTGGATGAGTCATACGTTCTCTTGTCGACAGCGTTAATTAAAGTCATGGATAATTATGGAAAATATCACAAGTTTCGAGCTTTACTTGATAATGGGTCTCAATCAAATTTTATTACCCAAGAAGCATGTAACAAATTGAATTTGAGGAAAAGTAAAGTTAATAATTTTTCGGTTGTAGGGATGAATAACGCAAAAACAAGTATAAAGGAAAAGACGGAGCTAGCAATCAGTTCATGTCATACCAGTTGTAAATTTAAAATAAGTTGTTTAATTGTACCTCACATCAGTGGAACTTTGCCGTCTAATCACGTAGATATTGATCATTTACCAATTCCACAAGATATAACATTAGCTGATCCAAAGTTTAATCATCCAAGGAAAATTGATATTTTGATAGGTACAACCATGTCATGGGACTTAGACTTACGGGAGAAAATTGAATTGAATAAAAACTTGCTTGCTTTACACAACACAAAACTGGGTTGGGTGATTGCTGGTCCAGTTGGGATAGTCGAAACACGAACACATTGTAATTTAAGTAGAACAATTGAAATTCAAGAACAAATTGCAAAATTTTGGAACATTGAAGAGATACCACAGCAAAATCAAATTCTCTCAAAGGAAGAAAAATCATGTGAAGAGCATTTTTCCAAAACCGTTCAAAGGGCTGAAGATGGACGATTCATAGTCTCAATTCCATTAAAAGAACCAGTCGAAAGGTTAGGAGATTCTAAAGCAACAGCATTAAAAAGATTTTATATGTTAGAAAGAAAGCTCCTAGCAAATTCTAAACTCAAAACAATGTATACTGAGTTTATAGAGGAGTATAAAAACTTAAATCACATGTCCAAGGTCAATGAAAATGAATCAAGTATAGACGATGATAAGGTTTCATACTACCTTCCCCATCACGGAGTGTTACGCGAGGAAAGTTTGACAACAAAATTGCGAGTTGTGTTTGACGGCTCTGCGGTCACTACAACAGGAATTTCACTCAATCATATTCAAATGACAGGTCCCGTCATACAGGACAGCTTGTTAACTATATTATTAAGGTTTAGACAACATAGATATGCTGTAAGCGCCGATATCACGAAGATGTATAGGCAAGTCTTAATTGACCCTTCATTCAGACCGTTGCACAAGATTCTGTGGCGCTCACATCCAGAAAAGGATATTGAAACATTTCAGCTCAACACAGTTACCTATGGCACGGCCTCTGCGCCCTTCTTAGCAATTCGATGTCTCAAAGAGTTGGGTAAGGAAAACGTGAACACATGTCCCAAAGCGGCAGAAGTCATCCAGCACGACTTCTACGTCGATGACTTGCTGTCCGGAGGTGACACGGTGGAAGAAACAGTAGAATTGTGTAAACAGGTGTCAACCATCCTCAAGGGTGGCGGTTTCGAGTTACGCAAGTGGGCGTCTAACAGCAAAGATATTCTTAATGGCCTACAAGGCTCAGAACCTACTTCATCTATTCTTCAGTTAGGTCCCGATGAAAACTTCAAAACTTTGGGCCTCTTGTGGTGTTGCAACTCAGATTCCTTTATGTACAATTTAAGAGAGAACGAATTAGTCTCAAACAAGGTAACAAAGCGGGTGATTCTTTCCGACACTGCCAGTATTTTTGATCCAATGGGCCTTGTCAGTCCTGCCATAATGATCGGAAAGTTGCTTATGCAGAAACTTTGGTTACTCAAGGTGAGTTGGGACGAACCAGTTCCGTTCGACATACGTCAGGAATGGATACAGCTAAGAACGTCTCTTATTAAACTAAACGAATTGAAAATTCCAAGGCATATCACTTGTTTCAATCCAGTCACCACTAAACTTCACGGATTCTCGGATGCATCAGAGCATGCCTACGGGGCATGTGTCTTCATTCGTAGCATCGATAGTGTAAATCGTATTTCAGTTCATCTACTGTGTGCAAAGGGCCGAGTTGCACCACTTAAGAAACTCACAGTACCACGGTTGGAGCTGTGTGGAGCATTGATGTTAGCGCAGCTTTACGATACAGTAATGAAATCTCTAACTATCAAATTCGACAGCGTGTATTTGTGGACAGACTCCACAATAGTTCTTGGGTGGATTCGTACTTCCCCACATCTTTTGAAAACATTCGTTGGAACTCGTATTACGGAGGTACAGAGATTAACAGCAGAAAAATTTTGGCGTCATGTGCCTACAAACGATAACCCAGCAGATGTAATATCTAGAGGAGCAGATCCTACCGACTTAATCAACCTAGATCTTTGGTGGCATGGCCCACATTGGCTGCGCAATCTAGACGAAGAGTCTTGGCCAGTTTGTAATGCAACAAATCAACTTGAGAACTTACCAGAGACGTGCAATCAAACTCTAGTATATACAACCACAAATTCAGAAAACTGGTTTGATTTCAACAGATTTTCATCACTTAGCAAGGCAACAAGAGTGCTTGCTTATTGTAAAAGATTTATAAAAAACTGCCAGGCTTCAATCAATTCTAGATCATATTCAACTCTTACGACCATTGAACTACACAACGCACTCCATACACTAATCAAGATTAGTCAACAGGAATGTTTTCAATTAGAATTTCACGACATCAAAGGTAATAAGAATAGTTCAAAGAATAAATTGACTAGTTTAAATCCGTTTATTGACTCAACAGATCTCATTAGGGTGGGAGGTAGATTACAACAATCACAGCTTACTTATGATCAAAAACATCCTATAGTTCTATCAAACAAACATAGACTAACATTTCTAATTTTTAAACAAGAACACAATCGTCTGCTGCATGCAGGACCACAAATGCTTCTTTCGTCAATTCGCAATCGGTTTTGGCCAATTGGTGGTAGAAATCTCGCAAAAAGGGTTGTTCGCGAATGTGTTCGATGCCATAGAGCCAATCCAAAACCAATTGTACCATTAATGGGTAATTTGCCTGAGAGGCGTGTCCGTCCAATGCCTCCTTTCAGCATAACTGGTGTTGATTATGCTGGCCCATTCATTCTTAAAGATCGCAAGGGAAGGGGTGCCAAAACTTATAAAGCGTTCGTGTCATTGTTTGTGTGTTTCACGACAAAGGCCATACATGCCGAACTTGTAACAGAATTAACTGCTCAAGCTTTCATATCAGCATTGAGAAGGTTTGTTTCTAGACGTGGTAAACCTATACACATTTATAGCGATAATGGAACAAATTTTGTTAAGGCTAACACTGAAATCAGGGAATTATATATGTTTTTGAAATCAAATGAGACTATTTTTCATGACAAACTTTCGGAGGAATCCATTACTTGGCATTTCATTCCCGCTCATGCACCAAATTTTGGAGGGTTATGGGAGGCTGGTGTAAAGGCAATAAAATTTCATTTAAAGCGTGTTTTAACCAATGCATTGTTAACGTTTGAGGAATTTTACACCGTACTCATACAAATCGAAGGTGTCCTGAATTCCCGACCTTTAACTCCACTATCCACCGACCCCTCCGACTTAGAGGTACTGACGCCATCACATTTCCTCATCGGAAGACCATTGGTAGAAGTACCGGATCCAAATCTGCTAGACATCAAGGAGAATCGAGTCAATCGTTACCAATACTTGCAACAACTTAAACAGCACTTTTGGCAACGATGGTCAGCAGAATATCTTTCCGAACTTCAACAGCGCGTCAAGTGGCGTACAAATGGGGCTACTATCGCCGAGGGTTCCATGGTGCTCATAAAGGAAGACTTTCTTCCTCCTTCCAAATGGAATCTGGGACGTGTTGTGGAGCTTCATCCGGGCAAGGACAACATCACAAGAGTCGTTTCAATCAAAACTTTCAAGGGTGTTATTAAACGCGCAGTGTCAAAAGTGTGTCCACTCCCAATTGAAGCTGCTGATGACTCCAATTAGAACTAAGCAAAGTGCAAGATTATTCAGACTTACCTGTGCTGTGTGAACTACATTCAGTTTCACTAGTGATCATATTATGTTTGTTATTCATATTTTAGTTTGTGTTAATTTCACTTTAGTTAAATTTATGTTGAAAGAAATCACGTCCTTTCAAGGTGGGGGGCATGTTTAGAATAGTTTATTGTTATTAATTTAACGCGCACCCGCTTAGCGCAACTTGGTTTCAACCCCGAGAGAAAACGAAGCCAGTGTTGAGCAGGTAGCTGGGCTGGGTTGTTGTTGTACTCGCCAGCACGCAAAATGTAGTTATTAATTTGCTCAATACACATATTATACAGTCCACACATAAAATTCATTTAAAAAACCCCAACAGTCACTCTATATATCTATATAGTATTTTATGTATATTTTATATACATAAAACTGAATGTTTTTTGATTGTCACGTATGTGTTCTTTAATCATTCATCCGATTGCGATCAAACTTTGGGGAGTAGTTGTGCGCACGCCCACGGAGATTATTGAATTAGTACAACCATTTTATAATATAAGATCAATAATTTAAGAATGTATCGTTTCTGTTGCTTTGTTGTGAACATTTTAAGGTCTTGAGACATTGGACTCATGGTTACGAAGCATCAGACCCCATTCGACCCACTCGTGTTTATTCTGTTGGCAGTTTCATAAAATTTAAAAAAATAATCAAAGTTAAATAGCATTTTACGTTACAAGAGAATCAAAATTCTCATAGTAAAACCAAACTAGAGTTACATTAGCTTACAGGGTTTTTGTACTTGAAATGAAGTGTTTAAAAAAAATCCAGCAAGTCACATTTCAAAAACATTTATTATTTTTTATTTGCAAGAAATTGACACAAGGGGGCAGTGTTGCCGGGGCCCCGGAAGAGGGCTGTGGTCCAAGGAGATATCATAATTAATTTATATTCTAAAAAAACTGAAACTACGTATTTGCACAAAATGGGACATGGGATGGGTAAAAAAAATAATGATAAAAAAAATAAAAATGATCTACCTTATTAGCTTCTTTCTTATATTCATTTGTATCTGTGTCTTACAATAGAGTAGCAATAGTCACCTAACATAGATATGTTAGACCCCACTATCCCTGATAATTTTGCTTTAAAAATTTTTGATGAAAACGCTCTCCGTATTTGTCGCTGACGTTTTCAGGAAAGAAGTCGAGATGCGAGTGCAAAAAAAAAATAATTCAAACGACAGAGAAATGTTTTAGTATTAAACAAAGTTGGAATATTTAAAATTTAACTTTTACAACGGCGACACTAAAAGTGATTGGGCGGAGCCAAAAGTGACTTTTGCTGTCGATGATGGATTGTCGTTATAGAAACAGTAACTTTTGCTGCCGACGATGGATTGTCGTTATAAGAAACATCAGTAATGATGTGATTTAAATTTGATTTTACATTTGAATGGAAAATAGCGTTTTTTATGCGGCTTCGACGTTACACTAAAACAACTACAGATTCGGCACAAAAATTATAATTTCTCCGACTTATAAAGAAATGTACTACTTTAGGCGATGATTACGAAAAAAATTCTATAGCCTCTTTTGGAGCCGCAAGATTTTACTTTTTGTACATGTCTGTCAAATTCTACTTCGTTGAGACTGATCTGTCAACTTTCTTGTGACTGATCTGTCAGAATTTGACAGATGCGTACAAAAAAGTAAATCTTTACGGCCCCACAACTACTTCTAATTAGTAATTTCCTCTAAAACAACAAAAACAAATTTTAATTTATTAAACCGACGCACGTTTCGCTCACAATTTTGGCATCATCCGGGCGATGATCAATCATCGCCTAAAAAAAAATTATGACCAAATTTTTGAATTCTTTTTTGATCATCGCCAAAAAAACGTTGTGTGCACCTCGGCCACAAACAACAGATTCGGCCAAAAAGATCACTTTTAAGGCCTCTATAGACAAATTACTGAGGACGAGCCCATTTTTTATCCTGTTTTCTTAGATGTAATAAGTTCACCATAAACGTCACCAAAACGGTCAGGGTGTACTTTGCACAATTTTTTTGACATGTTGAAAACATTTATTTATTTAATTAAACATCAAAATTTAAGAATTACTTCAAAATAAACTTGTGGGTGGTCGAAAATAAAATTAGTTGATAATTTTGATCTGTGACTGTGACTACTGTTATCTTACATTAAAACTTATATAATATATTTTTGGCGAAAATATTACAGAAATATTATACTGTTTTCTAATTATTTACCCGTATAGCGAAAATGCCTTCGGAGTAGTACCTACCAATACTCCCTCATTGGTCCAGCAGCTCTATATAATGGCTTGCTGCCCCAACGGAAGACAGACAGTTCGAGATCTAGCACTGAACGTCACTGAAAACGGTCCACCTCCGGTTTTTTTTGCCTATAGTGATCCATATGTTGTTGCGTCATTTTGTAATCTTAAATTATTATAAGCATAATGAATAAAATCTGCTAGGAGGGTTCTTTTGGAAAATGAATATTATTCGCGAAATTCGCTTCATGGACCATGTATGCACCGACGGAAAAACCAAAAATAAAAATATTGTTAAACATTAAAACACTTTCTTTCTTTGGGTAAATTGAAGACCACGCGAACGTAGTCGAGGGCAACAGGTACTAATAATAATTATGACGTTACTATTATTTTAAATATATTTATTAGTTAGTCAGACTTAATATTTTTAAACATAAAAAAATTAACTAAATATTGTGCCAGTGTAAATATTGTGTCGGTAACATCATTATTTTAAACATTCCTGATTATAATTATTCCATTTAACGTAAACAATTTTTTATTAAGTGTGCAGTAAGATAAATGAAAAATAAAATTTGTCCTTGTAAACCTCAACATCGTAAAACACTTATTATTAGTTTGTTGTATTATTTGCAGGAATTTCCGAAACTGTTGACAGTGTAAAACCTTCAAAACTCAAAACGGGGCTGAATATATTAGTTCTGGTCCCATTAAATCTTGCTGTCGTTGTAACTAAAAATTACAGGTCAATATTAGCTGTAGCTTTACTTTGATGTATTTGAACTTACAGTTTGCATCCAGACAGTCCACTTCGGTTATAATATCTTGATCATCTGCCGTGGTGTTTAAAGTTTTAAGGCAATACGTGGTATTCGAGGGGCAAGTGTTTCCATAACATACTTTTATGGTGTCTGCAGCGAGTAAAACATGGGATATAAGTTTAAACAAATATTTAATGGTTACAAAACTAACTAGTTCCTACCTGCTTGTTGTTGAGCGTCCAAAAAGTTGGTGTATGCGAACAGTGCAAAAGCTAACACAATAATAGACTTCATTGTGGCAACAGTTAAGACAACGCAAGTAATTTCAAACGTAGTTTCAAGCGTTATATAGGTAGAAGTATCTAATGAATGAGTCAGTTTCGATAAGAAATGTCATAATTATAAATTTTAACGCAAAAAGTGATAATGAGAATACACGTAAAAAACCTTGGTTTAAAAGTAAAAATAATATTGTACGTACACTCTCATTTAAATATCGTAACACAATTTTCTAGTCTAGTAATTCCATTTGTTTTCATAAAAATGCACTACTTTTCATTACCAGACCAGAAATAGCGTTCCGGCAATTTTATTCATCTTCTCTAAATAATTAGCTGATGTGCTCTGATTGCATAAATTTCTTCTGGTGTACCTACTTTGGTATGCAAACTTATGTCTTGTCAAGTGAAATTGGCTATTGGCTGCCTGTAGGTTACACAAGGCACTTTTTCAAAAATATCTTATAGATTATGCTTCGGATAACGGGTTGATTTGTATGTAATCAGCGCCATGTGAACTTGTAAAGTAGTGACGTAAAAAACATATTTCGTGAATTAAAGCAGACAAGTGCTCAAGATTTTTTTTTTTTTAAACCTAATCTTAATTTTTAAAAAGTGTAAATATAGGTTGTTTATTATTTTCTACTGTAAACACATTTTTTTATTACGCCACTATGCTAGCTACCATTTATCATGTGTAAACTAATTTATTTTTGCTACTTATTTATCTGCATTGAGTCATTTTAACAAACTGTGCAATTAGGAAACTTTATCATTGTTCGTTAATTACCACAAGACGTGTAAAAATTATTGTTTTTTCAATATTTGTGGTATTGTCAACAAAACAAGGACTTTCGTCATGGCGTATTAATTTTATTAATAGTAGTCGCCCAGTGGTCGAAATTCGACCCTAATTAATTAAATTTGTAAGCTTGAACGTTATTAAGGATGTTTTTCAAATAGTAGTAGCTTGTATATTTATTACCTTTATTTCATATTGTGTCATATTTGTTAGTTTTACGTCAGACTTTTGAGTCCGGAAAATGGGATTTTACAGTACAAGTCCCGTAAAAAAAATTACAACCAACAAATCAAACAGTCATAGATACTCAACTCATGTTTAAATTCTGAGTTCCAATTAATTTTTTTAAAATGAAAACAATGATTTAGTATAGTAGCAACTTGTCTTAAAATTCCAGACTCGGCTCCTTCGTCGCCTCGTCTGTAAACATTTCGACTCGTTACTCTAAAAATGACTTTTCCGGACTTATAACGTAAATTACTATTACAGGTTAAAAATAAAATATAAAATAATAAATAAAACTAAATAAATCAATAATTCTAGCAGCTTTTTTCTGACTGCTGATTTTTTCTTAAATTTTTTCTTCTCCACAGTGTTGAATTCGTGAGGAAGAATTTTCTAGTGATAACCCCTTTCCCCCGTGACCCTTATGCATTGGAAACGATAGCATTGATTTCACAAATTGTAAAAAAAACAACAAACATCAAAAACTACTGGTATCGTAAAACTATCGCCTTCCCTGGCTGTATTTGAAGATGACGGGTTACATTGAGCCTCCCTGTGTGCGGGTAGGCCGGGCAAATTTAACCACGGCGGTGGTGGCGACCGCAGCGCTAGTCTATCGGTCGCTCGGATTACTATTTTATTACAATAACATCAATACTAATTTAATGTATTTGTAACGCATATTAAATATAAATTTTAGCTTTGTGCACTTCTTCTCCATATAAATTTTACCTATGCCAAATCTCACAGTCCTCCGTGCGCGCAATATGCTTAAAAAGGGGTACAAAGTTTTCTCTTCACGTATTAATATATAGATTATTTATCTTAACTTCATTCTGTATAGTTATTTTCGGTTTCAAAACCGTATGTTTATTAATTTTTTTCAACAGCCATTCTATAAATAGAATCTTGGCTTAGTAAAAGCAGCTTTGTACAAACTGCATAATTAAGACGTAACATAACGCTATTTTCGCTTCTGCCCATAGTAAATAGTTACCGTGATCTGGTGGGTAGATTGATATTCTTGTCATCTGGAAATGTATAGTAAAATTATGGAGTCTGTTATCAGTTTAAGATAGTATACTTCACTAATTAGGATCGAATAAATTTGACAATGATTGATTACAAACGAAATATTACGTTAGAAACAAATTTAGTACAAGTTCCGGAATGAACCGTTATTTTACTTTGAGTTAATATCACTGTTGTTATTTTAACATTTAAGATACAGAAGCGATTTTCTGGAATATTGACGTCATCTTGATATAAATTAATCGTAGCACTAATAAATTGAAATTAATAACACTAATAAGGTGAACTAGGAACAGGCATTTTTATTGTGACCGCCCCTGAAAGATATTTTACCCTTTACGGCTGAAAATATTTTAATTAGATATTTATTTCAAAGTTATGTAAGTCTGAAAACATGCAGAAAATGTATACAGGTTCCGGGTGTTAACGTAATTTTTACAGTACTTTATGTCTTCACGAGGCACTAGACCATGCATTTATTTATTGGTACTGTAAAACTATACTAAAATGTACTTATTAATAAAAATTTATAGGTGCTATAAAATGGGTGTAATATTAGAGACTTCGCACCTAGCGCGAAAAATGTAGTATTATAGGTATAAAATCTTCAATAAGTGGTAAATTTTCCTTAACAGTTTATTACTGAAGGAATAATTATATTAATATTCTTCTTATTTTTTTATTGCCAGAGTTCAGTGCTTTTCATGTGTGGTTATCCCGTAAAAATTCAATCTATTCAAAATTTGTGTGTACAAGAAAAATCCACGGCTCATATAATTGTTAAATAATCCGCGAGACAGATAATAACCTGCGAAATTTCTGACAATGCAATTTTTTTTAATTTAACAAGCCAGTCCAAGAGAAGCTATTGTCATAGCTGAAATTATTTCACAAAATTTACCAAGACGAGATATTCACGATCAAGCTGAAACAAATCGATTATGGCTTGTTAAAACATCACGAACCACTAAATTAGAGCAAAAGCAAAACCTGATCCACGTCTTTGAGATAAAACAAGAAGAATTCGGTTAATCGCCGATTATTTACGGTGATCCAAATTGTAAAATACTGCGCAAGAAATTCCTCGATCACCCAGAGGCGGCTCGTGGGTCAAGAGCATGTACAGAGTTATTATGACAAAGATAAACTAGCACTATTTTTTTAATAGATTGAATTAAATTTTTGTGTACCAAATCTTAAGATTATAATAAGCTTAAAGATTTTAAAGGAATCTTTATCTGGATATAAAAAGACATTTCTTGAGTAATCAAAATTCGCAGAAAATATGTTTGAAAATATCTTAGATTGCGATCTGCAAAGACTACATCATAAGTGGTTCCTTTAGTCTAGGAATGCACTGCTCAGTCAGTATTGGAGTTATTATAATCAGTAGGGAAAATCCAAGTAAATGTACAAGTCATTGCGTCTTCTGGTACATTACTAGTGCATAGCGGCACACTGGCGGATGTGTATATTAACATCAAAGCGACATGTTGGGTGGTATGCTTCGGCAGTGGCAGAAGCAGATGGTGATGAACAAGGTTTACAAAGTTTACAAAAATAAGACAAAATAGTCGCTTTTATAAAAATAATCATTTGTTGTAAAGTATTTATTTCGATTAAAAGTAATGCATCAGAAAATTCATTTTTGCAAGTATGAGAAAATTACGGAGACGAGACGAAGTCGAAGCGAAGCAACACGAAAGCTTATAAAAATATTTTCACGTTTTGAACTATTAAAATGTTTGCTGACGCATTTTTAACGTCATGGCAGATACTGTTGACACTAGAATGTCTCAAATGTTAATTTCTAAGACCTAAACTGGAAATAATTATAAAATTTATTTTCACCACCAGAATCAAATTTATATGTATAATTCTTATTATTTTAGATATTTACATTAGGTAGAGAATAACATGTAGTACATAATATTATTGTTACTGTTGGTGTGCTTTTCTTTTTAATTTGACCAAAAAAAATGTGTCCTGTGCCAATGCAAGAACGTGCCATGCTGGAAAACGATTAGTTTCAATAAATTCTGCCCTTTTCGTTCTCCACAACAGTTATCAAACTTCTTATGGCCAATAGCTGTATACACAAACGTAGTATCCAATTCGATATTAAAGTGATTTTCTTTCACAACATTCTTAAAACTAAATTAATAATTTATTACTGAAGATGAAAGTTTTAGAAGAAGAGAGCCGCCACTGCGCCGTTGGAGCGGACAGGTGTGGTTGGAATATTAGAAAAAATCAACTTCTCGATATTAATTGAGTCGCACAATAAGTGTATCAATTTAATTTGCCATATTTGGTGTTATTTAGTTTTCTTTGCTTTTGCTGGATGACGATCACACTCGACAAGAATACGGTACATGGTGGCATTTATCTGGTATGTGATGCACGTCAGAAGCCAGCACGTGTGTCACTCACGATTTTGCCACTGTAATTACACGGCGGTGGGCTTATGTGAAGAAAGCTCGTTGACCTAACCATCAGTGACTAGGTTGTGGTGAATTGGATTTGGCTTACGGTGACGGACGTATTTAAAAAGTGAAAATCAGTGGACATTCCGTCGCTGTGGGCGAGAAGGGGGGCCCCGTTTAGACGTCAAGGAGGCTGAAGGGGAGATGGGGTTTCGAAGAGTCTTGTTGAAATAAAATTCAGGCAGAGGATTCAGCTTTTTTTTAAACTAAAACTAGACGGTCGAGAGCGGATTGGTGTCAGACTGGCACCACTTTTATGACTGGACCTTTGCTGACGTCACACGCTCACAATTTTAATTAATTTCCTACATTAAAGACTAAAACCTATTTCAAAACCAAACAATTAATATAACAAAACTAGCCAGAAAAGCAAGCCTTGTAAATAAATACGACAAGTGGAGAAGAGTTACATTATTATGCATTGCAAGCAAGATCATGACGTGAATAATGTAGAAAGAATGAAAACCGCCATGGACAAGACACTATGAAGATATGAAGATCCGGCCTCTGCACATTAGGAATAATTCTTGAAAGCTGTAGAAATGAGGAAGAATATCTGTATCAAGTTCATCTATTTTTATTAGGCTTTTGGTGCAGTGGATAGAGATAAAATGTATAACATTCCGTTATAAGATTCTCGGACTAATACGTGAATATAGAGAATGACCTACACAAATAATTATGTGAGTCGTAAGTCCGAGGCGTAGGCCGAACAGCACTTGTATCGATTTATACTATTGTGCAACTAGTGTGGAAAACAGCACTTTCCCCACGAAGTGGCACGAGCGGTAGGCGAGTTAAAAAAGTGCCTTCCACACACGTTGCACTTTTTTTTTCTACGACCACACAATAAAATACCCAATAATTTCGGTTTGGGTAGATTCAACTATTGCGCTATTAGCTTTGGCAGATTTCCAAACTTATTTATACCAACAGCTTGCTTGGTGCAGTTACCATTTTGGTAGTTAAAAAAAAATAGGTAAAATTTCTTGGGACACATCTAAATATTTTTTGCAAATGGTATAAAAATTTTCGCTGTTGTTTGCAAAATATTATAAGCAAGAATTCGGTGCCCATAACTTTAATATCGTTTATTCTTATATTTTTTGACCTCCTCGGTCGGGGAGGATGGTTTCTTATAATGAAGAAACCATTCTCCATACCGAAATATATTTTTGGTACGAAAATCATATCTTTGTGCATTAAAGAACATTTTTATTGCTCATGCAGAAAAATAGTATCTTTGCAACCTTTGTTACGGTTTACCTTTGCCCATTTTATACCAAACGGTTATTTGGGTGAGACAAGTTTACTTCTCGCACGCAAATTCAGATAAACAAACTGCTGAAATTGAATAATAGTATATTGTGCAACTAGTGCGGCAAGTTGTCGATTGCCCACGAAAGCGAAGTTGAGCGCACGAACGAAGTGGACCCATCGCATCTTTCTTGAATTATTATCTTTTGTTTTAGACAAATATTCTTGTGTTAAATCGTAAATGAAAGCATCTAATCCTAATCACATATTTATATAACTCACCGTTACGTAATGTATCTTTTGAGTACATTATTATTTTATATTACAATAGGTATTCATTACAGGAAAGAATCAAAGGTAAAAGCGAAGCTCCTAATCAATTTCTGCAAAATTGGGAGTGAAACCGTTTTAATGAACTACCTTCTGATCAATCGCTGTGGTCGACCTAAGGACCCCAAGGTGAGCTCCTTTGTTTGGTATGCGGAGGTTATTGAAGATGCTTGATTGACTGTGTGCAGGCTTGTCATCAAGATCGGAAGATCTCAAATTACTCTTACCGTCATTACCAGCAAATTTATCTCGTGTCGAGATCTTAAATATCTATAGAGATGGCAGATAGAAACAGTTTGGCGATCTTTTTATTTTACGACCAGATCGTAAAAGGTCCAAAACAAGACTTACTCATTTTTCTCGCCATTACCTTTGTAATATCCAGTTTACGAAAAAAACTTACTTACTTAAATATGATTACGGTACATTGTCATTAATACTTTTATTCCAACATTTTACAAAAAGGTCGTGATCCCATCAAGTCAATTCCGATGTAGCAGGAGACGTCCAGTCGCTGTAAGTCTAGGTATTTTTCTTCTTCTGGTGTGTTATTGTAATTGTCTTTGGCTGTGGTATCGAACCGGTACTCGGCAACTGCTGTACTTAGTTACATGAGGCGATAATAATTTGTCACCAGATGCTGCTTCGAGATCAAGGAGTCTCTTGAGTTTCCTATTACTTGTCAAGTAATAAATGGGTTTTACTCGAGTCCATTACGAACAAATCGAAAATTTATAAACTTCTTTTACACTGCAATAGATTAATGACCAATTAAACTGTTTTTATATACTTTTAAGGGCTTTCCTATTAATCAATAACTGTTGTTGAAGCGGGAACACGCATCGACATTCCTTTTAGACAATAATCACCTCATTGATCACCTAGTCTTGTTTAGAATAAAAAATCGAATCGTTTTGTTGACACAAACGTGCTACTAACATAAGAAGCTGCAATTACACTTACAATAAATACCTACTTAACATTTAATTACCACACATATTCAGCGCAAATTTTATGAAACCACATTTGCAGTGGCACTGGAAACAGGAGGGTTTTTAAGATAAATAGATACCTATAAAGGAATTCATTCCAGAATCCACCGCTAATAAACAACAATGTTTGTAAATATTTACCAGTAAATGTTAAAATACCATGTTTCACAAAAGTGTTGAGAGAAATATGAAAGAATGGAAATTACAAAGGGGCTAAATGATTCTATAAAACATTTCCAACAAAACTCCCCAATAAAATGATTTTATTATGTAGAATAATTCGAAATTTTGCTTACCCTTAACCCTCGTCATTCTCACTCATTTATTCCGACACTTCATTGAAAAGTTTAGAAACTGGAATCCAATCATAACAAAATAAAGGAAGAAGCTGGTATTCATAGAGTTATTGGAATGTTGCAGGAAATAAACTTATAGATCAAGGCACAAGGATTTTTAGTATTTGCCAATGGGTAATGGTTCTCTAACCAGTTAGCTGTATAAAAACCATACCATCTTTTGGCTCCTTTGTTGGCGGCGATCTAATTTTTACTTGTGAAAATGAAAAGTAATCTACTGGTGTATTTTCGACTGGTGGTCTCTAGGACAGCAAAATTACAACTATTTTTGTCCAATAATTACAAAATTAATCCTAAAAGGGGCCCACTCACACAGGGGGAAGATTGCACAGTTAAACCCGCACAAGCTTGTCTTAAGTTAAAACTGTACCCTCTCAGCGTACACACACAGCGTCTTCCAGGTTAGTGGCGCGTCAATAATTGTACATGGAGATGTTAACCAAAAAAGACATTTACTCTGCGACAGTGGCGTGCATTTGTGGTTTTCAAAAAGAAAATTCAAAAAAAAAAAACCCATCACCATGGATTAAATGAATGGCTAAAAAAGCGCAATGAATGTTCTCATGTTAATCTTATGAAAGAATTGCGGCTTAAACCTGCTGATGATTGGCATAACTACTTAAGAATAGATGTAGAAACTTATAATGAGCTATTAAATTTGGTTAGTCCTTTTCTTCAAAAACAAGATACTCGAATGAGACCAGCCATATCAGTACACAATAGCATATTATGATACGAGTTTTAAAGCATTTTGTCGCACGCACGGGTTTAGGGCACGACGAGCGTAGCGAGAAGTCCCCTAAAAGAGTAAGTGCGACAAAATGCCTTATAAACGAGTTATCATACAGTATTTTTTCTACTTTGCCACTTTTTATACAAAATAATCAAATTTCACAATCTAGGGAATTTCGCGGCGGTTGGCACTCTTGCGAGCTGCACTCTTGCGAGCTGCACTCGTATTTTTGTCCTTCCAAAAATGAGTTCTGAAGTTCTTCAATGTCCGCCCCCAGAAATACGGGCTTTGGAGAAAATACGATAGGCAATTTGCTACCTTTAAAGTCACGCGAGGTATATGGAAAAACATACGCCCAATTTGAAAATTGGCAGAAGGAGAACACGTCCTCTACGATCTCCAAAAACATTTTCTTACCGTATGTATTTTGAGCTGCAACGCCACAATGTTGTCTTATACTATTAAAAACCTTTCTGACGGCGTCCACACACAAAGTCAAGGCGAGCCATCCAGGACATGTAAAGCCTACAGACGCCGTCCTAGACCAATGCGCCAAGAAGGCGACAAGTGTTACCAGCTTGTTGGACACCTACCCCACCAAAATCGCTTGCCCTAAATGCACGTGAATTTCCAATACAAGTGGCAAAAATAGTAATGCCAATTCACATTCATACATCATTGACAGCGAAGTATAGGTTAGGATTGCCAAGATCAGACAGAGAGATTACCAATATTAAAAAAATTTAATTATACTATTTTTAGTGTAATTATTATAACACCGCTTTTGTCTATTATGACACCCAAAAGCGTATCGTAATAGCCTCAGTACGAACGCAATAAAACGAGTTATCATACAGTATTTTTTCTACTTTGCCACTTTTTATACAAAATAATCAAATTTTACAATCTAGGGAATTCCGCGGTGGTTGGCTACCTTTGGTGCATTAATAATAATGGCTATGAAAAAGAATTAATTTGAAACGTCAATACTCGTATTTTTGTTTATCCCTTCACATGTATCAAAAACGTGGTAGTGAATTTTAACCCATCCCGAACGACCTCCAAAAACGTCGGACTCAGCTGTAACTGAAGCCCTTAACCTCACAATAACCTCCGTAGCAAACGCCCCCATACCACAAACAACTCGCACAGGCTCATTCTTTTTCTTTGTGATCCACGGTGTGGACATTGACAAGGACGAACACGATTTCCTGGCCCTGGAAACTCAATCTCCCTATCCACAAAACGTCTAGACTCAAATTCCGCCGCACAAACAAGTGGAACCCCCTTACCCGCGTGATCACCGGAGACACCCTCAAGCATTTTCTGACTTCTTCAAGCGCCATCAGTGCTTTTGTTTGAATGGCTCAAACCGCTAAAATCCCAATTCACAATTTATTGACAGCCGTTGAAATCGACTTGGACTTGACACAGCGAAGTAAGGTTAGGACCATGCGGATCATGTTAGAATTGCCAAGATTCCAATATTAAAAAAATAAATTATACTGTTTTTAGTGTAATTATTATAACACCGTTTTTGTCTATTATGACACTCAAAACCGTATCGTAATAGCCTCAGTACGAACGCAAAGTAGAAAAAAGATTAACTGCTAATTTAAGTTTCCTACCTTAATTTCATAATTGTTAAAATTGAACACGCCGCTAATGAAATCGGAATGAAACCTGCAACGACTTGACTACACACACAGTGAAGCTTCCCCGCGCGGGTTTAACTGCACACGCCAAAAATCAAGACAGTTTCGTCCTCTTTCGATTGGCGCCCTCAGAAACGTCCTATCTAGCACGGTTCGTTTGTAAACAAAATCCGAAAAATTCCAAAAAGTTACCCAAAATTTTCGGTTTTTGGGTCATAGCTTCCTCAAATGCCGCATTAACATAATATAAGATACTCAAATTAAAGAGAATTTTAAGACGAATGCGCTGATACCAATAAATCATTTCATTGAGCTATAGTTTACGAGATATGAGCGAAAATGTTTTCGGGAGTTCACGAACTTCACGAATTTTGTGCAAATGCCAAAACTTTAAAATTTTAAGGCTTTTTTTTAAATTCAAAAAACGGATATATTTAGGGGGAAACTGATGGTACAGCCGACTTTCTCGTGTCAATTTACATCAGATAATGTTAGTTTAAAAGCCTTCTGAGACAAATTTTTTTTTTGAATTTTCAAAATTTACCCCCTTGAGGTTCAAAAATTTTTAATTTTTCGTTAATCCTTTCTCATTCCTAAACCATTCGGCGTATTGCGACGTAGCCTCGAACATAGATAGATTTCGTCGTCCTCTTTCAATTGGCGCCCTCAGAAACGTCCTTACACGGTTCGTTTGTAAACAAAATCCGAAAAATTCCAAAAAGTTACCCAAAATTTTCAGATAATGTTAGTTTAAAAGCCTTTTGAACCAAAAAGTTTTTTTTGGAATTTTCAAAATTTACCCCCTTGATCCATTTATTTTTTATATTCTTTAAGGGCTGATGATGGCAGAAGTGTTCTGCCGAAACATGTTTCATTTGTAATTTTACACTCATTAAAGTTTGTGGAGTTCGACTTAGATATATTTAAATTTTAATTTACCCCCTTGAGGTTCAAATTTTTTAAATTTTTTGTTAATCCTCTCTTATTCCTAAAGTAACTGTCGGTGTTATGACAGCGAATAGCTGCCCGTGGAAGCGTTCATGCTATTTTCCTGAGGATGGTAGACTATAGAATGAATATGTTGTGTCTTTCATTAAGTGGTGGAACACACTGCCATTATCAGCCCTTATAGAATTCTTTAAGGGCTGATGATGGCAGGAGTGTTCTGCCGAATCATGTTCCATTTGTAATTTTACACTTATTAAAGTTTGTGGAGTTCGACTTAGATATATTTAAATTTTAATATTTCGGATTGTTTTCGACTGTTATGAGCCTTGCAAGAATCTTGTGCTGCAAAGTTTTCTTGTGCGATTTTGATCCACAGCTGCAACCCTATGAACAAAGAAAACAGAAACCGGTCGTTTAGCCAGGGAAATTTTGCTGTATGTATTCCTGGAAGAAAAGAAAAGAAGAAAACAGAAAAACAAGAAGAGGAAAAAGAGAACATAATTTAAAAAAAAATACAACAAAATCGCCAGAATGAGATAAGAAAATCGACAGTGAAACTACAGGAATAAATGAAGAGGATACGAGGAGAGAACCAGAAATTAATAGAGAGAGATTGAAGGGCAAATAAGAAGAAAGAGGAGAGAGAGAGAGAAAGAGAGAGGGAGACAGCACAAGGAGAAAGTGTATGGGTATGTATGGGAAAGTGTATGAGTATGGGGAAAGAAAAAGTAAACAGCAGGGGATAGAGTATTATCTGAGAAAAAAATTTGGAGAGGTCAAAATCAAGGACTGTTGTAGTATAAATCGAAATCAGGTACTAGTGGACATGGAAGATTGGGAGAGAAAGGAAAAAGTGATGAAGCAAAAAGGAAAACTAAAGGAAAAATGGATAATTACTTTACAAGGCAAGAAAGAGAGTTATAGAAGAAATTATGAAGCATGGCGAAGGAAAAACGGGAAGACGGGAAAGTAGTAAGAATGGGTTTTACAGAGGAAATCAACAATGTGCGCGGTTCAATGGAGATGGACTGACACGAGAGAGAGAGAGAGACTAGAGGTTTTCCAATAATACGAAGAAGGAGTGCGAAAGAAAATGGAGTCAACAAGGGGGAAAGTGAGGGAGAGGTGAAGAAGAGGGACGGGAAAATTAACAATGCATTGGAAGAAACAAGGGCGAGGTTTTTTGGAATACAGCGAGATTAAGAGAAAAAGAAGATTTCTGAGACTATGTGAGGCCATTCGAGATAGTAGGTTTAACAGAAACATGGATAGAAGAACAATGGCACGGGAAAAACAGAAAACTGCTACCAAAAAATGTCAGGGGGCGAGAAGAGCAAAGAAGAAAGCAAGGGCGACAGGGGGATTAATAAAGGGGGTAAGAAAAGGAATTAACGTGAAAAATCAAAAGAAGGGAGAAGATGATAGATACATGGTGAGAAACGTACATATAGGCAGTAAAAGGCGAAAAATAGTAGTAATTAGCAAGATAGACGAGACATTAAAGGACAACAAAAAGGAATTTATATTTCTGGGGGATTTCAACTGGAGAAACTGAGAAAGAGGAGCCAGGGATTGGGAAGAAGAGAGAAGGGATGGAAAAAGGAAATAAAGGAAAATCCAAAGGGAAGGTAGAAAATCCAGAAGAGAAGAATCTGATGGAATGAATAACCGAAGGTGTTGAATGGTAATAAACAAGGGGATAAAGAAGGAGAATGGAACTACATAGACCATCCGCCTAGAGTAGTATAATTATAGGAAGAGAGAGACAATGGAAAAAAGAAGAAGAAAGAACAGAGAAAACGCAGAACAAAGTGATGATTAATATATGGGACGAACAAGGAGTGAAACAGTACAAGAGAAGATTAGAAAAGACAAGATTAAAAAAACAAGAACTAGGGAAGATGGAGAAAAAATTGAAAGAAATATTAGAAGAAGCAGCGACCAAAAGAAAAATAACAATAAGAGGTGGAGGAGCAAGAAAGAAAAATCAATGGAAAAAGGAAACAAAAAAGGAGCCAAGAGAAAGAAAAAAGTCAGAAAGCAAACAGTAGCGACTTTCTAAAAGCTAAAACAAGATATAGAGGAACATGTAGAGAGAAAAAGAACGAAAGGGAAGAGGGAGAGATACAAGCTAAAAGAATAGAGAAGAGGAATACTTCATGAGGCTACTAGAGGGGGAAAATGAAAAAGGAAAAACCGAAATAGACATGAAAGAGGAACCAAACAGCATCAGATGGAGAAGAAATCACATTGGAAGTGTTGGATAGGCAAGTGAAGCAACTGAGGAAAAGAAAAGTGCCGGGGAGGTTGCATGCGTCAATTTTGAATTACAGGATGAGGAGAGAGATAGAGGAAAAGGGGGCAATACCAGACAGCCAAACAGGATTTAGAGAGGGGAGGGGAACTATTGATATTAATGTATACATCTTGGACCATTTGACAAAGAGCGAACTAAACAAGAAAGTGGAGGGAGTGTATGTATTACTCGTAGACTTCAGGGCAGTTTTCGACGAGGTCGTCAGAGAGAAGATGTTCGAGTGTCTGAGAGAGAAGGGGGTAAACGAATTGCTGGTAAAGAAGGTGGAGGAGATATACGAAAGGACAAGTAGTAAAGTGAGGGTAGGGTAGAGGGAAAGTGAATGGTTGAGGCAAGGTTGCGCGCTCACGATGTATGTGGAACGTATGGATGGAATGTTAGAGAGAGCGCAATCAGGGGGGTCGAGTAAAAGTGTGGAGCAAAGAGTAAAGGAGCTATGAAAGAAATGATAGGAAAATACGTGAGAAAGAAAAAGTTGGAAGTGAATGTGCGAAAGACAAAAATTTTGTGTTTAAAAAAAGAGAAGGAAGATGTTTGAAATTCTGAGACAGAGAGTATGCAAGAGAAGTAGCGGAGGTGGGTGTTAGGGGTGGATAGAAAAACGCCAGGGTAAATAGTGAGAGAAGAATGCAGAAGAAATAGGTGGAGAGTGAAAGCGGGATAAAGGAAGGGGACAATGCAGTATCTGAATGAGTACTGAAGAGAAAGGAAGAAGAACGCAGGAAAGAACGACCCAGGTAGCAGACGCACGTGAGAGCACAACTGAGAGAATGAGGCATGTGGATGAATGTACTGAGTAAAAGAGACAGACAAGAAAGAAGAGAAAGAATCAGGGTAGAAGTATTTGGAGAGGGAGAAGGATAAAGAAAGTACATGATGGCGACGTCTATGTGCGTCACTGAACAAAGGGGAAAGGAAATAAAGTGGATGAAAGAGATATGGAAGAGGATGGAGAAGGGAGAAGAGTAGAGGGGAGGAGAGAAGAAATGAAGATGCGTTGTTTTTAAATTAATACAGAATTTAAAGTAGGTTAAGTTATGTAAGCACAGGAATCGGAAAGGTAAAAGGTAGTATGGCACCTGAAGTGTCGTCCAACGACTCGGCCTTCGGTCTTTAAGCGCGGCAGATTAACATATGCTGGATACCTTGCACCCTGTTGAGTACCTCCACCATATCTAAGCCCTCCATATTATAGCTCCGCGCGTGTAGCGCAGCCTATCAGAATAGAAAAAATATATATATACGAGTGTGCTTTACACCACACACACGACTGAAGTAAAACTTCCGTTCGCCATTGTGAAAGTGCTCTTAATTTATGTAAGTTTATAAACGGAGCTAGAGAATCCTGAATTAATACCGTCTACAGTATTGGATAATGCATGTTTCAGTTTGTCGTCTGACACACGCAAATGGGTTTACGGAGTGAAGCGCGAATTCACAACATTCATCAGCTTACTCCGCAAGTCAAGTGTACGTAAAGAAGTTTTACTTCAAAAATCGACAGGTGGAAATACTCGAGGGCGTCAGATTCAGGTATGATGGGAAGAAAATTTTCACGTCTTTATTTTTTTAAATTCCCTTCTCTCAAGTGTATTTTATTATTTACTTTTAAGTCGGGATCACCTTTTGGATTCCCTAGTTAAGAGTTCCTTTTATTTTATTAAATATTTTTTTTGTAATATTTAAAAATTTGTAATACATATTATTTAAAAAAATTACAAAAACAGTCTACTTTTCAGGTGTTACAGGTAAATATTTAAGTATGTAAGTATTTAAAAACATTAATTTGCGGTATTTCATTAAAATATATTTATTATTTAAAGTAAAGCCTAGTGTGCATGTAGGTAACTATTAGTGCCAATGCTTACTTCCTCATTATGATTATCGCATATTTTATTACTTTTAGAAACACCATAACTATGCAGGAAATATGGATAGGAAGATATGAATTTACGCTTATACACCGTTTTATGACATTAATTTGTAACTTAAGCATTGTGGTTAAGCGTAGAATAAGCTTAATCATAAATATTTCGTCAACACCGTTTGAGAAAATGGTCTCTCGGTTTCATTCTCAATTTCAGCCACCGGGGGTGCAATTCTCGAGTTCATATAAATCGTTTTCGTACGAAAAAACTCGCCTGATAATACGTCTGATAATTTTAATTCGAAAAAGAATAATAAGTCGTCAATTAATCATAAAATGGATGTGTTTGATATTAACAAATATAATCAATTAATTACGTTAGGGGTTCTAAACGAAACCGAATTAAGTCTAACAAAATAGACAGTTTAGAGTTTCTGATAATTCATGGACCCTTAATGACAGGGAAAATTTAAGAAGATACACACTTAACACAGTCATGGTTTAATAATTATTGAGCTTTTAAGCGTGCTGCGGCGCTTACTGTTCCAACTGAGATGAATTTATCTTTACCTTAAAAAAACTTTACTTTTCAGACTGAATTTTACCTCAAAATATTTTGCTTTTAATTTCAGTTCTTCACTTGTTTGGCTTTCTAGATGTAACTTATAAATGTTAGGACAACAACGCCCCAAAAGTGAATTGTAAACGAGCAATTATTATTTTATGAAGCATCAGCTGCTGCAGAGGTGAAAGTTTTCGGAGCACTCACGACACAAGGCCAAGTTCATTTCGTCGATCAAGCTCAAGCTTTTTGGTGCATGTCGGAATCTGCGAGGTGGAAAAATAATATTGAAATTTGCATGCAATGTCGTGTAATTTGAAATTATTGTAATAAGTGAATAAAACGATGCACAAAACCACGTTTAGAAACCATTATGTTTTAACACCATAAATTTTGTTCTGTCCAAATAAAAAGTTAAATTCAAAGCGGGTTTTGCCCACATCTACAGAGACGAACTGGCACGAAGATGCAATTTCTGCACCACTGGTGGTCGAACCGTTAAAAATCGGATCACATACACCCTATATTACCATGCTGGTGCATTCTGAATTTTTCATTTTTCGCTCCGCATGTCATTACATGTCTGACTCAGTGGCGTATAAAGGAAACAAAGAACTACGTATCTATGGAAATTTTGAAGAAATTTTAAATTGGAGAAAAGGTTTGTATGTACAAAGTTGACCCTGCATTTTGAACATTCTAGAACAATTATTATGGATTTGTGTACTTCTTTGTATTCTGTAAAAACTTTTATTCAACTACTTTTGTTGTAAGATAATTAGAAGAGCCAATATTCTCAGTTTTATATTTTAACATGTAAAATTCCTGTCTGAAAATCCATTTTCCACCCGGTATGTATGTTATCACTAATCTTGATACTAACTTGATGCTTTTTTTTTTGCCTGGGACACCCGTCCGTGGCACGCAGTATCCCCGTCGGAAATTAGTCTTAGGGAAAACGGGAGTCCCAAAGGTGAACGATTTGGCGGATCCTGCCCTGACTATCCATTCCATTCGTTTTCGGCGGTACTCTTTCTTTCTTTATGTTCGTCATGTGCATAATCACCAGGTACACAATATAATCCAGCTGGGTCGATGGTGCAGTCTGGACGGGCGTGGGAAGTCCAGTGAAAGCGGTCGCTCGCCCTGGGCCACTCCAAGAACTTGAACACGTAAGATTGAAACAATGCTTTTAATTGACGCCCATTTACACCTAATGCACATTTCTGGTCGTAAACTGTCTGACAGATTAATTCCGTTGTGAAACATACGTACACCACGGAATAAAATAACAATTTTATTAAATTATCGCTCGACAGTGGAGCGCGCTGTAGAAACCTCAACTGTTTCACTGATTTATCGGAAGAAAGCTGAAACAGTAAACGCAAATATGGGTTAGTATTAGTTATGTAGCCTTGAATGTGCCCACTGATCTATTGTGTTAAGTTGCAAAATACTAATGGCACGGGATTACTGGAAGCGGAAAACGGCCTCGCCCCTTTTTGATATAATACATATTCATACACGTGTCCACAAAAGATTATTATTGCTTGCATAAAATGCGTCATTATATTTAGATAAGCATTGTGAACATGCACAAAAACCTTTATGAGAAGATTGCGAGGTCGGGTCGTCTAAATAAAATTTGGCAATGCACCTACATACATGTTTAATAAGTAGCATAGCTAATATTAATGAAATATCTATATTTTTACAATTCCAACATTCAATGAGGCTTTCTTCATTGCACTTTGAGGAGGAGAAATTTACCCTCTGGAAAAAATAAATAATGGCCATAGAGAAATTTTTCACCCCATGTTAACCTATGTGTGGGGCACACCTCACACTTGCAACTTTTAGCTGCCGTACCTGGACACCATTTCTATAAACAAAAAAAATCTTCCCATTTTTATGGATAGTATCTAGTAGGTGCTGTGCTTCAAAACAACCTTCAAAATTATGATTTTATTATGAAAAAGTGATATAATTTTAATTTTATCTTTAAAATTATCAGTACATCCATCGCTGAAGCTTAAAATCTGCGAGCGTTTATGTACCAGTACCTATTATTAGCAGCACCTGTTATTATCATACAGGCGTCTTGTTCCCAAGATATAATACATACTCACACTTAGAAGTTGATATCAACAGATTAACATTTTTGAGTAAGTGGAACTGTTGGGTTCTTGTTGTATCGTATCTTGTTGTTGAACGTGGTTGCATTAAAAACTTTTTACTTATTATTAAAGATTTTTTAATAATGAGTTGCGGAATTATTATAGTATATTATTCAATGAGTGTATATGAGGGCCATATTACACGAGAATGATGTTTATACAATGAGCCCTAATATGGCCATTATACACGAATAAAATACATATTATACTTTATCTCCAACTGCCACAATTAATAGTAGAAATTTTAAGAAATTGGAAAAAAGAAAAAGCAACGATTAGAATAATGTTATCATTAGTAGAATATAGACGAATGGAGTCATCCAACATTAGTCTATAAAATGTGGTCCCAACTTCGTATAGTTATCAAATTAATATTTTTTATAGTTGTAAAAATAATGTTTACAATAATCAAAGAACTTAAAATTAAATTCAGTTTGTTTTGTTAAAACCTAAACAAATTGATGTGTTCCGCTTCTTTAGTTTGTAAGTGCATAATGCACATACATATTATATGAAGTGTTAAAACACTTAAAGTGTCAATGGTGGCGTTGTTAATACATGCGAGTTAAAGCACATAAGTTGAGCAAACAATACACACCAATCCAATGAAAACCAGTTCCTGGAACACTGCGAAAAGTTTTTTTTTTCTGCTGAATTATGTTACAAATGTTTATATAGATATTGTGGCTTAAACAAAAATCATGTATTTTCCTAACAGAACATACAGAGGTCGAAAACAATTAATCAAGGTTGGCCATGCACGAAAAGCCGCTTGTCGTAGTTTAATAGAATTAATTTTTAAATGTCAACTGGACCGTGTTAAATAAATAATTTTATTAAACTACGACAAGCGGCTTTTCGTGCATGGCCAACTTTGTCGAACTTAGTTTTCGATCTCTTATTTGTATAAAAACTAATTAAAAAATTAAATACGGAACTCCAAAGTTTATGGAAAGCTTTCCAAACAATTAATCAAAGTAGTTTAAAAATTTACTTGCAAAAGGTGTACAGGTTAATTAATAATAGAAGTGTTTTTTAGAAAAGAAATTATAATAATTCTCAATTATCATGGCGGTACAATTAAATCTACTTACTTATTGTTAAATTTTGAAAATTGCACTTTTTGAGAAAAGCTGGAAATTCCTGAATTGATGATGGAATTTCTGCGACAATCGTAGCTCATTGAATATTAATTAATACCGATCTAAAAAACAACGTAAAAGTGTGTAACCTTAAATCTTGGAGTGCTACGTTAACCATCTGCTATGCTTCAAAACTTATACTTAATTAAAACAAATTACCATTCACGGGCGGTATTTAAAAATTCTTAACCAAGAATAAATTAAACAAAATTTAATTAAACCGAGAATGTAATTAATTGCACATTGAGCAAACACGTCAAACATTTTTGCTAATTGAAATATTTTTTTAACAACCGATATGCAGATTTAAATTCCGCCTTAACATGTAGGTAACAGAGAAAGCATTTTTTAATATGTATGTTAATTATACAAGTATATGCAGTTGTAGTTTAAATCAAGTTGAACTGATTGCTGTGACCTATGTCAACAGTGGAAGAGTACGTGAAGTATTTGGATAAGAGAAACTTTTTACAAATATGTAAATTAATATTACTTTTACCAATTCCTACTAATGAAATGCTCATTTTCTGTATCAAATCTCATTATTAAAACAGTAGTTTAATCAAAAGAATAAATAAAATGTGAAAAGAGTACACTTTATTCACGCTGCTATTGACAATACGAATAAAGCAAAACAAAATGTTGTGTGGCTTACCTTTATAAGCAGCACACGACTGAAGTGAAACTTCCTAAAGTATAGCCCCTAGATGGTCAACAATTTTGATCAAAAACTGATTGAATCAAGCTTGACTGACCGTGTAGAAACCCGTTTGATGGTTGATAGACGGTACAATCATGCTTGATTTAATAGATTGAATCCAGCTCTTGATCAAAATGATTGACGATCTAGGGGCTACTTTAGACGAATGGGTCAGGGGGCTCCATTCAGACAGAGGGGTCTTCTTGAGACAGCGCCCCCCTGGAGACAGCGGGCCCCATTGGGACAGGAACTCCTTTGAGACAGCTCCCACCTTGGGACAGAGGACCCCCTTGGGATAAGGGATAGGAACTCCCCTGAGACAGGGAGGCGTAGCTACCATCTGAACCGCCGTAATACCTACTACCTAACCATCCCCACCACCAAAGTGTTTCATTTTAATTTCCGCTTCGTTTTTATTTCCATTAGTAATACATAGTACAGTTAACATTTATGTAAATGAATTACCTAAGCAATAAAAATTTTTGACATTTCTAAATTGGAAAAAATATTGTATGATACATGTGAATAATAAATTTTATCCACTCAATAACATTAGCACACGAGGCGACCTAAATCCCATTGAGCATGGGACCATCTTCACTGTTGACCTTACAATAAGCAGGTCCAGAAGAATGGAAGCTGTTATTCGTGGCAGGGGTGGAAATACACAATATTAGTTTGAGTGTTAATTTTTCTTTACGCTTTAAAAACTAATTTAATTTTGTTCTGAACAGTTAAAAAAAAAATCTTATTGCATTTTATTTCGACTACTATTACAGTTTATACAACGGTGGAATATTAATTTTTATCAAAGTCGGTTGACAAAAATACTGGTGATCCGATAATTTTTGTTGGAAGTGTAATTATCGCTTTAAGAAGTTAAGGAAAACTTCACTAGTTTTAAGAATTTAAAATGGGTACATTGTGTCGCCAATATCACTCCATGTGGACTTGCTGGCTAGCTGTCAGTAATAAAGACAGCAAAAATCCTAAAGTATTATACTATATGCTACATAATCTCCAGGAAAATATTCTAGAAAGTTCGGCCAACCTAAGGTAACATTTTCCAGACAGTCTCAAACAAGAACTAAATCTAGAGCAAAGGCTTCTCGAAAATTCTACAAATCTCGAGCAAAAACTTTTACAAAATTCGGGAAAGCTGGAAGAGATCGAAGAGAAACTTCGAGAACAATTGAAGGCATTGATGGAACCGGGGAAACACTGAGGAGGATGTTGAAGGATATGGTTTAAAAAAAATAGTATATTATGATACGAGTTTTATAAGAAGCATTTTGTCGCACGCACGGGTTTAGGGCACGACGAGCGTAGCGAGGAGTGCCCTAAAAGAGTAAGTGCGACAAAATGCCTTATAAACGAGTTATCATACAGCATTTTTTCTACTTTGCCACTTTTTTATACAAAATAATCAAATTTCACAATCTAGGGAATTTCGGGGCGGTTAGCCACATTTGCGAGTTGCTTTAACGGCCGCTATGAAAAGGAATTAATTTGAAGCGTCAATAAATGATTCTGGGTGACTGTCGGATAAACGACCCAAAAAGCTACAAGATTTTCTATAGAAATGATCATACCAAAATATTCTACACATTTTTATTGAGGTACGGATGAACACGATGCGTTTGTTCTAAATATTTTAAAAAACAAAATCTGCACAAAAGTTTGACGTTTTGAGGTTGTGAAATCTCCCCATCCAGAAAATGTTTGGGATCAAATCCAGCCGCACAAACCAGTGGACCCCCTTATCCGCGTCATCACTGACCGGAGACACAAACACCTTCAAACATCACAATTATTATAGTGGCATCACAGTCTTTGGCAAGCGCCATCAGTGTACTTGTTTGTGTTGTTTGTGACCAGCTTGACCATCACCAGGCAACAAAATTACTCAAGTGCCCCAAAAGCACGTGAAGCTACCAAACAAATGCCAACAATATAGTACATAATGCCAATTCCCATCAACAGCTGTTGCTGTTGTTCCCTCTGCCAGCCACTTGGAGTTGACACCTTGACAGCGAAGTATTATAGGTTAGGATTGCCCTGGTATTTCCAGGTTTGCCAATATTAAAAAAATAAATTATACTATTGTTAGTAGAATTATTATAACACCGTTTTTGTCCATTATGACACCCAAAACCGTATCGTAATAGCCTCCGTACGAACGCAAAGTAGAAAAAGAAAAAAAACTGGAACTGCCGAAAAGAAAGTCATGCAAGGAGCCGCTGTCAGGAAAGGTATAGGAGACCACCTACCGAAAGCAGGCGTTGCTTCTAAAGACATTAACATAACAGCGTATTCGTAGATGACTTTCTGGATGGGAACCACTTTCGCTGCTGGTGGACAAGGATATAAATACTAACCTCAAATTGGAGACTTTGTACCGTTACTGGGGATTCCGCTACCACCCATGGAGAAGTCAACGTGATTATCACAATTGGTAGTACCGCTTTCCTCTATAAGATACTAGTAGCGAATATCCAGGATGAGGTAAGACTTGGAGTGGACATTTTGGTTAGTAAAGGCTGCGGATTAGACTTCAAACATGGCATGTCGAAAATAAATGGTGAAGAAATCGTATTACACCGAATTAAGGAGGAAAAAATAAGAGTGATGAATGTAAACTTCCACTGATCCTGAAAAAAGGGACTAAATTGGGTGTTGTTCACCTATTTTATCCACCATCCGCCAAATAAGGATCACTAAAGAGCCACATTCTAGTCAACCTGGTAAAGACATCGTCGAAGGAACTGGATGACAACCAAAGGAAGCGGCTTAGGACATCTTCGATACAAAGGAGGGTAAAAGAGGCAGAACCGATGTCATTAAGCATCAGATTAACCTCCAGTGCTGATGCGCTACCGGTTCGACAGCCTGGTAGAAGATTACCTCTTGCGAAGAAGGAAGTGCCGGACAAGATCACTCGGGAAATAGAGGAATAAGGAGTGGTTGAACCGTCGAGTAGTCTACGAGCCTCGCCGGTTCTTTTAGTAAAGAAAAAGAATGGATCAACTAGATTCTGTGTTGACTATCGTCAACTGAACAACGTGACGATACCTCGGCGGGATCAATGTGAAGAAGACTTTGGACTTAAAAAGTAGTTTTTGTCAAGTCGAATTGGCACCTGGAGTCAAAGGGAAATCAGCATTTACCGTTGGCACATCTCCGTCTGTTTAAAATTAAACTCGTTTCAGTGGTACTCCATTGTTGTGAAAGGAAGCAATTGAAGAGCTCCATTGTGGAGCAACAAGGAAGTGTCAAAAGTTTTTGGGAAGCTGCGGAAAGGGTTCTGCAAGGTGGATGTTAAGAAGTGCCGCAAGTAATGGTCTAGCCAGTTGCCGATGTAATTGTAAGAGAAAGTGTTGGAGCTCATAATAAATATTCTTTGGAACAAAATGGCAGTGCTGCCGAGTTGTGTTTGACATTGTAAATACATAATGGTACTGCTATAAGTTCACTTTGTGATAATTCGTTGAAATTAGATCGTTTTAGATTAATAGCAGTGTTAACCACTGTGGGTTGATTGCTGATGTTGATTTGTTAAATGTTGCACAAAACTTGTAGTTCGATTAGACTAGTTTTATTTACAGAATTATTTACAAAAATAAAACTTAAATTCTATACGAACGGCGGGCGCTTTACACATTGGACGTCGTACGTACCCTCTGGTACTCTCTTGTAAAACTAAAATTATATCTTATATACACCACGGAACAAAGAGCATCCGGTGGTCGAAATGGGTCGGAATTCCCGATGGTTGCAAAATCCGACCATTGGTGGTCTTAAAAGCATCAATAAATCTAAAAGGGTTGAAAACGGGACGACTACCATATCCGGCTCGCATATTTACATATTTACATTACAAGCAGTATCATTAAGTATAGGTACTTTCATGATACGCAGTTACAACCAAACCAAACCAACAGGCACATAAATGTAATCTGCGGCAAAAACAAACCATATTTGTGGTATTATATATTTTTTTTTCTACAACCACTTTGGAAGCACGTCCATGCCGACATAGTCCACTGAATTCTAAATCCTTAGTTACGAAAACATGTATGTTATGCACTTAGTACATAAACATAATACATAATTGAATACAGTATAAATATAAGTTTTATCATCTCATGTTGAGAGGAGTTTCTTCGACAACTTGTGGCAAGTATGCGTTTATTATGTATTTTAGTGTCTTTACTAGGAAGTTGAATGTGTGTAGTGTTTGATAGCAATCGTGTTATTGCGTTCAGCGTTGTCGAAGTATTACCAATCCCGCAGTTATAGGGGTGAAGTTGGTGATATCATGAAGCGAATGAAATGGAAAATGAAGGTCGAGTTTTAAGACTTTGCGAATTACTTGGAGATTGAAAGCAGTGACGGAAAAGAGTCTACCACTGACATCGATGAGTGAGTGACATGGTATAGTTGGTTGTCTACATTACCGTACTTCGTACATTATTGTAAATACACTTATAACTTAGTCTAAAGGGCCTAAATTGTATATGGTCTAGATTTGAACGTCTTTCATGTAACAACGAAGTCTCCCACACTGTTCACAACAATATCAAGCCGAAATAACACTCACAAAAATGACGTCATTTTATTGACATTTCTCATCGTAAACAAATCTCCTGCAAATTTCGTACCTGAAGTCAGCGATGTAATGCAGACAACCAACTATACCATGTCACTCACTCATCGATGTCAGTGGTAGGCCCAAACATAAAAAGTCATAGGTAAAGAGGAAGGTTTTGGGGTTACAACCACGGCCTCGGATTTGGAACGGTTTTGGGCTTTTTTGAGTGTGGTCAGGATTCAGGGAGCAGTTAGTATTAAAAGGTATGTTACAGTTGATTTTAGGGATTGCATACTTGTTTAAAGTTAGAGGTGCTTTGTATATAAGTATATAATGTATAGAACGAGTTATTCAATAATAAATCCGCCATAAGTTTTCTGTACCTTTTTTTCAAATTAGGCCTTCTGCACAAAAAATATATTTATTTTAATTTCGGTTGATTACATTATATTCTCTTCTTTAACACTGTCATACCGTTTGTTGCGTCATAATACAATGCTATCTTATCATACTGCGCAAGAGTGTGGTAAAGCCTCCCTTTAAAACAGAGTGAAGTCACGCTTAATTTTAATTTTAATATGTTGACTTGTACCCTTCAAGAAAAGAGTCTAAATGTGTAAATACACATTCTTGAAGAGTATTCGGCTCCAATTTGTTGCAGGGTTTTGTTCCACCGTTTTGGACCAAATTTTCTCGGCGATAGTGTGGAGCCGCAGTAAATTTAAAATACTGGCAAATTTAAGTTGATCACCGAGCATTAGCATCGTTAAAAGTGTATAGGGTATAATACAACTTTCGAAATTTGCATATCTGACCTATTAATATTAAAGACTAATGTGCCCACGTTGATTATGTTCCATTTTCTATTAAAAAAACACCTCTTTGTATTGTATACGTTTTCGAAAATGCAATGATCTTTAATGCTTTAATGCTAAAATCAATTTTAGTGTTTCTGATACCTTCGGCTTGCAGGATACCTCAAACTTTCCAGAAGGAGAACTTACAGCTGGAATTATTCATTTTGTTATTGGTGATTCAGCAGCTCTTGTCAGAGTCGGAAATTCTGCTGGTGTTGAAGGTCCTGCTTCAGATTCAAATAGTCTTCAGCGATATTCAGGCGTCTTTGGAAATTCTGTAGGAAATGCAACTTTGTGCCAGCAGTTTTGAACTACATATTGCCAATTTTCGCAGTTTGTCAGTTTGTAGCTACATTGAGTTATAGTTTTAGAAATAAACTTGGAACAAATCAACTCTCACTTACATTAAAATGATCCTCACAGCAGAAAACATTTATTGTGCTAGGAATTTCAGTTGTTTTCCTGGCAGATTGGTACCACAATTTTCGTACCTCCTTGTTCTTGGGAACAATTAAAAATATTTTTCGGGAACAACTCAAGGATGTATTCGAACATCCTCGAAAAAACACGATTATACACTAGCCATAATATCTGATAAGTTGTTCTAGTTGAACTGCTGATGAACTAGGTTATGTTTTTGTTGAAAACAGCTGTTGATATTGAGACATCCCCAAGATAAACCATGTAATGCACAGGAGAACTTCGAATTGCCTATCCGCCAAGGTGCTTTGAAGTTAGCAACATCCTGCAGCGGTTGGCAACGCGTTGAAGCTGGTGTTGCTAGAAAAACGGTTGACGTCCCTTCTAAAGGGTGGAAGGAGGACCGGCGGCCATTTTACATTTCAAGTCATCAAGTCATCAAGTCGTAACTAGTGCTATTTTTTATTTTTATTTATATTTATTTATTACTAACTAATGCTTAATTTTTTATTTTTATCTAATTTGATTCCACTATGAGTTCTCCTGTTTTTAAAGTTTTATTTTGTTCTGTAAATTAGCCATTTTTTAAAACCTAGTTATTTTAAACCGTTGAGCTTGCTTTTGTTTAAAAAGTTGTACGTGTTCGTTCGACCCCGAAAGTGAGATCCATCTCGCGCAGATTCCAGCTTTTGTTTAGTTCGCATCGGTTAAATTTTAGATATTGTTGTCAATTTCAGAAAGTTCAAATGTGTTGTTGACTTTTAGTTTCAAAGCCCGAACCACAGGCGCGTTCAATTTGAAATTAAGTGATTCTCTAACTTAACATAACTAGATTGCCACTCAAATAAATTCTTTAATAACTACCTGTCTTTCGGTATGAGGCCGACAGTAGTTTGCGGTCATTTAAAAAATATTTTGTCTCTGTTGACTTGAATTAACCAACACTGAGTAAGAACTGAAGACTAAAGGGCAAAAAGCGGCATAGCGCCACGCCGAATGTTGGGGTTCTGAAAAGTGTCTTATCTATATGTTGTTTTGCGCCCCCTTGCGATTTCCGATCTCATCGTTCGCTTGTAACCGACATCTAGCTATTTTCTTCACCGGGAAGCCAAATTTCGGTATTTAGTGTTTTTGCTTGTGCATGTTGGTAGCTTCGTTGCGCCTCGTTGCGTTTTGTGCCCGCTAGATGTCATCTCGTCGCGATCGTTTCAAAATGGCTTCCAAAGAAAACGTTGCATTACTGTATATTTTATTGTTTGTCCATATGTGAATCAACAGATAGACCAAATAGCATTCATTTTTGTACTTCTTATTGCAATACTGCTTTCGAGATTTTATACGGTCCCAATCGTGCGAACCTGCTCTCTGGTGTCATTGTCAAATGGGGGTCGTTTTCGAACTCGCTTAAACCTCCTCCCGCGGTTGTAAGGTATTAAGAAGTGGAGTTACTGTTAACTTCTGACAATGAGCCAAACTTAGTTCAATAAGCCAAACTTAGTTTGGAGTTTGCGGCGTGGTTTTCGGGCTACTAATAAATTGCTTGCTTCACAAATACTTAAAATACTTAACAACCAAAAGAATAGTCCCCTAGAGAAGTGCTGCTAACTTGGACTTGGACTTTGCTTTGTCTGACGTTCGCGGTTTGTTTCAAATTTTCAAATTTGACGTTTGGTGATGTCATTGACATTTCATTTTATGTCCAAATTCAAAAAGTGGCGGTAATGTAAAGGGGGGGGGGCGGGTATCACAATATAAACATTGGTGGGAGGCGTTGTTGTCATATGACGCGCGTATGTCACGAGTCCTGTGACGTCAGCTGTCCTCCGATTCAAACGTAAGGGTTTCCCGCCGTACCACTTGTGCATTTTACAGCCTTGTGGGGAATATACAGCGAAAACAAACATTTTACGTTGATGAGGGTTCTTTATATAAAAATATATAGCATTAACTGTATATTAATTGAGAGCATAAGTATTTCGTATCATTTCAGAAGACGAATTACACATTTTATCTAATCAAGTTACTTTTTTAATATATTGTGAGGTCACCACAAGCACGAGATCCTTCTTCATTTAATTGTGTCATGTACTGAAAAATTGCATTTCTAAATGCAAATCTCTAAGCACCATTTAAATGCAGTGTCTCATCCGGACGTGTCGAGTGAGTTGGCGCACTGTACTGCCTACAGTCACAGCCATTCATCATATTTGAATTTTAGGTTGGAGCTCGTAATACAAATGATAAATCTTTAGTTTGATTTAGCTGCGCGACCAAAGTTCGTGTATCTTTTTGTAATTGGAAATTTCCAATTCTGATATTTGCAACAATGTCATTCTGATTACATCGAACAAGTTATGCAAAGCGGTCCGTGTCTTTGCAAAAAGCAAACTCCTATGTGCATAAAACCTGCAGCGGTGCATTTTTCAACAATTGGCGATTTGGAACCGAGTGGCCGCCGCCACATGCATACTTGTGGGTCTGGTTTCTTGGAACTTTGGCGCGACGTTGATACATGGCTCGTGAACACGGCCCCATCGCTTTGATCAACGACTTATCTGACCGTTTAACCGAGTTTCAATGTTTCTGCCTCATTAAATCACGGTCTGTACATGTGTACCATTCAACATCTTCGAGGGATGTTGGTGGACAGCACAGAAGACCATACTTTTTTTCGTTTCTGTACAATTTTCTTTCTATTTTCAGAAAAAGGTTTTTATATCCAGTTTCACTCCGGGGACTTTGCCCTGCATAAATTACGATCGCATCACGCCATATGTGCCTACGCACAGTCATAGGTATACTATACTATACAAAAGTAAATTGGATCTCTTATTGCTGTGAGAAAATACGAAGAATAGTTATTTTAACACCGGGACTACAAACGGAGGTTAATGATGCAATTAGCCATTTTTTACAGATTAGACACCACGTAGTAAATTTTAAAATCGCCAAATTTTAAGCCATCAACTATGATCACAGTAAAGCTCAAGTGGCTTGTTGGCTGCATTAAACGACGATGTGTAGGATTATCCTGATATCCTGTAATCAAATTCAGTATGATGTTCCGCAACCCAGTAAACACAACCACGTGAGAAAAACGTAAAAAAAAGACGAGTACCAACGGTTGTATAGACGTTACGATGTCGCTGACTTCAACGTTACTTTCGACGTGTAAATATGACGTGTTTATAACGTCTAGTAAAACATGTTTTTTTTACGTGATTTTACCACGTTGTTAAGACGTACTGATTTTCCGTAAACAAAACAACGTGAAAAAAACGTAAAACAAACGAGTACCTACCAACCGTTGAATAGATGTTACGATGTCGCCGAAATCAACGTTACTTTTGACGTGCAAAAATCACGTGTTACAAACGTCTGATAAAACACGTCTCTTTCAGGTGTTTTTACCAGGTTGAAAAGACGTGTTGATTTTCTGAATTAAACGTCATTTTCAATGTCTCAACAAAACGTTCTGTAAACGTATTTTAAAGATATTATAAAATACGTCTTTTTTAGGTGATTTTAGGAAATAAGTATATTAAAAAAGTGTTGATTTTCATGACATATATTTATTATAATGTATAAAGGTGAAAATGTGAAAATAATTACTAAAAACTATAATATCAACTATGTACCACTATAATATTATAAATTATATAACTATAACTATAATTATTATTATAAAAAAAATTAAATAATTATTATGGGCTAGTTGTCCTAATTAAATTAAATCTATTAATAATTTAGTTACATATTAAATTATATTTAGTATAGTTATTAATATTAGTTATATTTAGTTACTACTATTAAATAAAATACTGTACTACTTACCTTTAGGACTTTTGGAAGCTACACAAATCTCAAAACTTGGTAAGGCAAACCAAAACGAACCGAACTGCACGATCTCAGACGAAAAATGAAAATGAACAAAATCGAACGAAGCAATGGTCAAGCACAGATGACACATCTGGAAAGAGTTCCTTGGTTTCGTTTCGTTCGGGGTGCAAGGCAATAAAAAAAGCTGTAAATCACGTACATTTTTGTGTCTTGGAAGCAGCGTGTTTGTTTGTCGCCAAAACAAATTCGATAAGGCAGAAATTTTCATTGATAGTATCATTGAATATCAATACTCTAACTACTCTAACTAGAGTATTGATATTCAATGATAGTACTGATCTATACGTGTGGTTATTATTTATTTTCGACAATAAAATTACGCTCGCGTCGTCGGTTCCTCAACCTTCAGCCCCCATCATAAACCAATATCGGTTCTTCTCAAAATTCCAGCCCCTAAACGCTAAAACTTCTCAATGTATGTTTCAAATTGTCCCTTAATTATACCTGCTTTCAATTTCGTTTTTAAAAACTATTCATTACCTGACCAACACTAAACTCTTCTCCGGTCAAAGACACTCTCAAAAGAGATTCGATGTTTTTCTTTTCGCTGGTCTTTTGACACCTTCACTTACTTCACAGCGTTTCACATTACCAGACATTACCAATATTTATTAATTTCGTTGGTTAACCGTAATAATTAAAGATCTTAATTTTTGTTTTCAACTTTAACAAACACATTTAAATTAATATTTGTAAATACCCATCTACGTAAGTAAATATAGCTACCTACATTGAATTATTTCTTTGCCGTTGGGTTAAAGAGCTTTTGTAATTTTTTATAACATTAACACCATAATAGAATAGGGAATGTCAATTTAATTTTTAAATTTTAATTTAATAATAATTATATGACTACTTTTAATCAGTTTTCCCTAAAACACCAAAAACAATTTTTATTATAAATACCGACGCACGTTTCACCAACAATGTTGGCATCATCAGGGTGATGAGTGAATCGGAAAACTGATTAAAAGTAGTTATCTACCACCAAAAGTGATCCAGACAATTGTTTTGTTTTTGAATAATTATATGAATTCTCAAAGAGCGATTGTTCATCTCTATTGCGAACTCGGCGGGCGAGATGATCCTAAAACGCTTCAACTACGAGAAAACGTCAAACTTTCAAGGTTGTTTGGGTAAAATTCGGAGTGCCAAATGTTTACAAGAGCTAACTTAGTTGTTACCATGTTTCGTAAAAATTATGAAAGAAATGCTAGCCTTACTAAATATTTCTATTGTTTCTACTTTTAAATTCTAAAAACGTGTTTCAAATAAAAAATGTACATATATGTTTTATAACCCGCAACAAACAATTTACAGTGGCTTCTAAACTTGGCGCAAAAACCGCCCATATGGAATTTGTAAAAGACGCCAATGGAATGCGTTCCTTTGTAGTATATAAATTAAATATAATTATATAGTATATAGAGGTATATTATATAGTATATATATTTATATAAACAGGTGAATTTATTGTAAAAATTTCACGAGAAATTAATGTCAGAACTGAAGGTTAAAAATTATTTATATTTTACCCACATTAATTCCTTTCTATGCTTCTATATTTGATTTTAATCGTAATTCAAATAAAAAATATAAATTAAGTAGGATTATTGTACATCATGTATTTTAAAATCATCATTTTTTTTATCTTTGAAACCCCTTAGTGACTTATAAACTTGACCACAAAACACGCCTAATAATATGATATGGAATGCGTTCTTTCTAGTGTTTATTTGCCTAGAAAAACGCAAGCGTAAGTTATAAACAAGGTTGAAAATATATGCACTAAAACATAATTCTTTATTGAAAATACAGCTTTTATATATATTTTTGCTGTACTTTTCTTTGCGACCTATTTCTTAATTCTCAATGTCTAAAATTGCCAGCAGCACGAAGAACTTTGCCACTAATTGGTACATTTAGACTTCTCTAAACCATTTTATGAGAGCATTGTCAACATCCTCTCTAACAGGACTTCAAAGACGCTTTAGTCACGTTATTTTGAACAAAATTGAGGAAATTGTAAATTTTGCTAGTTCAATTTTTTTGGCATAATTTAGAGTTGCATTGGTCGCTTTTTCATAAATCGATTATTTTTAAGTTATCGGCCACAGTTACTGGGCCACGTTTCTTATTCACTACAGCCTTTTCACTTGTTCTAGTAAGAAATAAAACTGAAATACTAATGTTTATATTTCGTTAGATTGTTCTCACAACACGAATATTTTTTGAGAAAGATGTAGTTTAAATCATGTTAATTATTCCAACAAATCTGAGCAGTGAACACGTGCATGCAGTTCGTTATAACCGAGCATACGCCGAAATCTTGGACTCTATAACCGATCGTTCGTTATAAACGAGGTTCGTTATAACCGATCAGAATTTACATTGTCCTTAAGGCGGTTACTTCGAAAACTGTACGTTTTAAGCGAGAGTTCGTTATAAGCCGCGTTCATCTGTAATTTGATTTAAGTTATGATTTAAATAATAAATATATATTTTTTATAAAAAAAGTGAATTGAGGTAAAGTAAAATACAATAATAAAAAAAAATCAGGGAAGTAAATTGAAAAACCTCCTTTTAAACCCAAAAACCTATAGGGCTACACCATGATGATGATTTTTTATACTCTGCTGGAACTCTTTCACTCCTTAAGTATTTTTATTTTTTATTTGATTAGAAAAACACGTGTACTTAATGTAAGAATTTCACGAAAAATAAACGACGACAAACACGCCTATTTGTCACTAGAAAAACACGTGTATTTAATGTAAAAATTTCACGAGAAACAAACGTCAGAACTCCACGTGGAAAATAACTTATATTTTATGAACATTATGTACC
This sequence comes from Diaperis boleti, assembly GCA_963583935.1. NCBI lineage: Eukaryota > Metazoa > Arthropoda > Insecta > Coleoptera > Tenebrionidae > Diaperis > Diaperis boleti. The sequence continues at coordinate 21,228,772 of OY757249.1, forward strand.
TTTCGTTGATTAACAATATTGATTAAACGTCTTTATTGCGTCATATATAATATTTAAAAATAACATAATTTTTTAACGTTGAATTGTCGTAATTTATAGATACGTAGTCAATATTTTATTGTAAATCAACGTTGAATTTACGTTTGTAAAATACGTTGAAATAACGTTGAAGGTATTACCAAAATATAACGTGATATTTTCAACCATAAACGTGTTATCAACCACATACACGTCTTTTCCACGTTAAAACAACGTGTATGTGTTTACTGGGAAGGTGGCATTTTAGGACTGATATTTTCCTTCATACAAAACTGACTAAACTGTAATTCTTTATTTATTGTGTGATTTTTACCAAATTATTATCAAATCGAACGACAGGTTTTTTTAAATTATGAATTCTTATTATTATTTATCGTTGATCCATGTTAAATTTCTTACCCCATGTGCTTATTTGGGAAAAGTCCAAATATTTTACTGCTATGGAAATATCCGCGATTAATTTCTGTTGCACCGTTTGCAATTCTTCTTCGATCGAAACCTTATTGTCTTCCAGACATCTTTTTTATATTGCCTCTGTTGATATTTTTATTTCATAACATAGGGAAATTTACTGTATTTCCAAATACTGAAAATATAGATATGGTGCTTTTTATGGCAATCTTGCGGTTTTGGGATTTTGTTTCGGACGAATTTGGAAAAATATCACTTTGATTTGTTTTACTTGTTGATGGGCTTAATATTTTTGCAGGTGTTTCCATGACATCAACTTTTCCAATACGCCAGCAGGCGCTTACTCACAAAAGCACCCTGCTAATTAGTTCTTTTTTTTTTACTTTTTAATGCGTTCTCATTGTTACCTTAAATTCGATGAATTTCAAATATTTTGTCACGTCCAAAACTAGTGCTTTGGTATTAGACTTTTTCTGTCCATTATGATCTATAGTTCCTCAACAATTTTGCAATTAGTGGTATCTGGTAACTTATTCCTCATTAGGGTGTTTTACTTTTTGATAACTTATACTACCTTCCAAGTATTAGGTACATTCTTTAATTTCAATGATAATGTTTCAATAGCTGGATCCATTGACGTTTTTGCTAGTGCAGTTTGGCATTAATATTTTGTATTTTGAAATTAGAACATTACCACTAATTGTTAGGACAGAACATCAAGAGCGTCTATAATTTGACAGCGCCTCCACCATACTGCACGTTCCCAACCACGTTTCTTCTTCACGGTGTTTATCTGCACTGCTAAGATGGGAATACGACAATACAAGTAATAGCTGGTAAGACATTCTTGTTCTTAAGACCTAAATTTAGGTGTGGTGAAAAAAGAATGTAAATCTTTGCTTCATGAAAGAAAAAGTTATATAACAATAAAGTTCTACTCAGTAGCGAAATCCAAATGTGCAGATTGCATTATCATCGAATGCTGTGACAAGATGCAACAACTAAACAATGACATAATTAGTACTACTCAAAAAGCGATAGAAATCTCCCCAGAAAATACATAATGACATCTTAACCAGGCACATCTCAGCCGCTGATTCTACATTTGAAATGATTAAGAAGCTGTCTCACTTTCTTTTTATTCACTACTCATAAACGCTGTCACGTACATTTCGTCGCGGTTGTGTAAATGAGATAGCTCACCCCATTTTTTAATAAATTCTCGTTTAGTGAATTAAAAATAAAGACTGTTGCATTAAAATGTGTTAAAATTAAAACAAGTCCAAAATATCCACTTTCAAAAACGCAGGACTAACATGTTACTTCGTGTATTGCACAAATCTTGTCACATTCATTTCACTAATTAAATTTAAACTGTAGGTGTACTGTGGGAGACAATATCTAAATTGTATAATTGAAATCTTATTTTATAATGACAGCAACAATAAACGATCACATAAATTTATTTTACTGATTAATTACGGTTAGTGAGAATTAATTTTGATTTATGATTCTCCATTAAGATTAATTATATTCCTACAATTATTAATCTATAAAAGCTTATTACGAGGAAGTGAACATTGAATTTATTATTATTAATTTTAATAATATGAGTTCATGTTTATTTTAATTCTATGAAAACATAAAAAAAACTCACTACGTGGTATTTAAATTAAGAAACTAAACAAGAAGAAAGTAGCTTTAAGGTTCTGCTAATTAGTTTTAACGGTAGAAATGGCAAACACCATGTTTTGTTTGACTTTGAAGCTCTCTTAATTTTAATTTTTAATGTCTTGGTGTAGTGGTAGATAATAGTCAACATGTTATTGTCTGATCCATTAATGCTAATACAGCATAATGTGATTAGCATAATTCAATAACTTCCGTGTTATTCTCATGTATTCCTGCACATTAATCTTTAGTAACCAAACAGAAAACTGTAACGGAACTAGTACCGACACGTTCCGCTAATACCTTCGCAGGACGCTACGAGCCACCGGACAGTAGCCCGCCCCACTGAGAAGTCGGGGCGGGCTGCTACGCGCAGGCCCTAAAAGCGGACCGAACTATCGGCTATGGGATGCAGAGAAATGGCTTTCGGGCTAAGGAAAGCGACCTCGCCCAAATTCGAAAAGTACTTGACCGTCTAAGGTACTTCAAGCTACGCATGAAGAGGGAAAAATGCTTTTTCGGGTGCCCTGAGGTACAATATTTAGGGCACCGAGGCATCGCCCCCCATCCTAAACAGATAAAAGCAATCGTGGAAACGCATCCACTACTAAATTTAAAGCATGCTCACTCCTTCTTACAAACATGCTCTTGGTTTCTCTGACGTCGCAAAAGCTATAAGTAATCTACTGAAAAAAGACGACCCCTGGGTATGGGGCCCTGCGCAAGAAGAAGCAGGTTGTTCCAACGAATCTGTTTCTTTATTTTGCTGACCGACGCAAGTGCCCACGCAATCGAGGCTGGCCTGCTCCAGAGCAAATTCCGCTGCTATATCGAGGAGGTCACAACAGTCGTGATAACGGACCACCAGCCCCTACGCTGGCTGATGTCAGTAAAATCTCTTACGGGACGTCTGCAGCTACAGCCGTATAAAATGGTAACCAAACACATTGCAGGGCGTGAAAACCCTGTCGTTTACTCTCCAGATGTCCCTGCACCTGCACCCTGGGCCTCAAGAACCACGTAAAGATCAACTTCTGGACCACATGCTAAAACACATCATTGCGCAACTATCCGCCCTGGAACCCGAAGTGACCCATCCCTGGACCTCCCGAGGACATGTATTGAGCTAAGCAGGAGTGCTATCTATACTCACAGGAGTTGGATGCCGAAGACGCGCAACTTGTAGTACCCAGCCACGTCCTGAAGGAATATCGTGACGCCCCAAGCGCCGAACTGTAGGATGTTGAGAAGACGCTGCAATGCAACGCTACAAGGTACTACTGGCCCACGGACTACCTCCGTACATGCGTTGAGTGTCAACGACACAAACCCAGCAATATAAAGCCAATAGAGGTGCTAGCAGTCGACTTGTCCCTCTCCTAGCATCCAAGCGGGATGAAACATGGATTTTCGAATCGCCCAAGATTGTGCCACGCGGTGGAATGAGTTATTCGCCCTCACCAAGACTACCGCCCAGAAATTTGTCCTGTTGTTTTACGAGTCGCCGACGCGCTTTAAAGCCGCCCGGGAAACTCACGAAAAGAAACAGAATCGCCGACCAGGGTCGAACGCCCAGCCCCAATCTTCAAATCGGTGACTCCTTCCCTCAGCAACGTCCTCCACGAGGTTTCCGCTAAACTGTGGCCCTGTATTGTGCCCCTACAGGATCCGAAAAGCATGGGTCCCACGATGTTCGAAATTTGGACCAACCCCCACAACTCATCGGGATTAAAGTCCAGTTTATATGTTCAAGTAACCACTAACAACTAAGCACTAAGCATTAACTGCCAAATGGCCCGCTTATACTGCTGTCAATTTTGCTCTAGAGGTTGCCAAAATGCATGCGCGGACTTTGGTAATTTATCTTTCCCCCAACGTCACAACAACGTAAAACAGCTGGTGTCGTTGACGCTTGATAGCTTTTGACGTGAGGAAAAACAAAGTAACTAAAGCTCATGCATGCCTACATGCAAACTCAACTAAGCACTAACATTCTAAAAATTCCCAACTTGAATCCTTAGTGGTTAATTATTACTTCTTACGAGAAGTATAAACGGTTTTATGGAAACACTGTTATTTATCTTCTTAATCGTTAGTGCTTAATGTTTAATGGTTAGTTGTTAATTGAGCTTAAACCAGTTTAACAAGTTTAACAAGCTTAACAAGTTTCCCAGCTGACCCCATTTAGGAGCTTGAAGAGAACCGCCGGCCCCCCGTTGCCCCATCTGACGCTGAGAGCGCCCTTAAAAACATACGGAATAGGGCCAATGGCGAGGCGCCACATTAGACCTGAGGGAACGGAAATAGTACCGATACACTCCCCTAATACACTCGCAGAACACTGCTCGTACCTACAAGCCGCTACACCACCAATCTGGATCTGGTTTCATCATTGGTTCATCCCATTCCGGTATCACCACCCCCTGGAAGTATCACCCGTTGCTATAGCTGGGCCCTATAAAACCACGGGCAATCTTCGTGTTAGATGTTTGCTTGAACCCGACTACCCGGTTTTGATCTGCAGACCTAGTAGCTCTTAGTAGTGTAACAAGTCATTAAATTGAATTTCTGTGCTCATCTCCGACTGAGTTTCCATTTCTAACACAATCGCGCTCCGATGCTTACAATACAAAATTATAGTTTAAAAGGTCGTATGTAAGGCACAGATGACAGTTTAACGAAACAAGATGTAATACACACTATTATGTCACTATTGGTTTATGGACCAAATTAAAACGATGAAAGAATGGTTTAAGAACTTGCATGGTTAACGTCTTTTTCTTAAGTTTTTAGAAATGAGACAATTTTTTAAAGAGTGGCAATTCTTCTTGCCGAATTGTTAGAATGGTGCAATCAACGAGCAAACTGAGATGAGCCATATTTACAGTCGAGTCTCGGTTTTGTTTCTGAATCCACGATGCCAGTAGAAGAGTAAGACGTCGACATGGAAAACGTCGATTTTTAAAATTTGCTCTAAACTGTGAAACTGCTATTACTAGTGGCATCATGGTTTGGGGTGGTATCCGTCTTGGAATTAGGACTCCTCTAGTGTTCATCCGCGGCCGTTTAAACGCGGGAGCTTACATTCATGAAGTACTAGAACCACTTGCAACACCATATATGCAAGGAGTCAACAATTCCAACAAGATAACGCTCGTCCTCATGTGGCAGCAGAGGCAGTATCTTAGAACTACCAACATTAATGTACTTCCATGACCCGCTAGATCCCCAGACCTATTGTCCATAGAACTTGTGTGGGACATGATAGGTCGAAGACTTGGCATGCTACCTAACCATGACCATAGCATAACTGCATGCCGCTGGAGAGCTTGGGACAAACTACCTCTGACTATCTCAATACAATTGAGTATTTATGAACGTGAGAAATATTTCTATTAATTTACGAAGAAGGTCAAGGAAATTCCTCCGAAGCACAACGCTTAACAAATCGCCGTAATTTCCATTTATGTTGTGGATTGTGTTAGTGTTTTGCAAAATGTTGAAAACCGTCCAGTACCCAAAGATCAGCAAATCAGTTTGGAGTATCGCATTTGGAGAATTTTGAAAGAGCAACAATTGTATCCCTATCGCGTACAGAAATTCCAGTTTTTACAACATGAGGATACAATAAACCAGCAGTCAATCGAAGTTTTGCAAATGCAGTTTTAACAATTCCTAATAATAGAATGATGCTGGCACGAATACAAGAGTCTTTTTATTTTTATAATTGTAAATTTTCCAGTGTTAAACATTATCGACTTTGATTTTATCACGGGATTATTTTTTGCAGAAGTATTAAAAAAGTGACTTTAAATTTGGTAGATCGTTTATTTATGTTGTGTTTCACTTTAATTTTTTGGAAATAGAAATTGCGCAGAGTGAGGGATAAAAAAATTATCGAGGATTTTAAATAATAGCATTATTATTTTTAGTTTATTTACGGCGAGCGGTTTATTTCCCAATGTTTTGTTAAACTTTTTTGTTGTGCGCTATGATCAGTCCAGCCGTTCGGTGGCGGGTAACTAAATTAACGTCAAAATAGCTTCCACCAATTTTAACTCGATAACTACGGGGTTTAGAATAAAAATTTATAAAGAAGTTCTATTACCAATTAAATTTATTGCACTGATTTCTGAAACACTCTGTATAAAAGTAGGTGTACTGATTTTAAAATCTATAATTTTTCTTTCAAATATGATATGTAATCAAAAACAATTATTGTCTGGATCACTGTTGGTGATAGATAACTACTTTTAATCTGTAATTTCCCCTAAACAACAATGCACCACAATCATCAGGGCGATGAGTAGCCTAACATTACATGCTAACACACCGTTCTATATATATCATGCGTTCAACAAAAATCGACGACGAAGCAAGTGTTGAAATCATGTCTGCAAGTCATGTCTGCATTTAGATCACACGCATGTAGTGCTGGTTACGGATAACATGTCATTCTGAACGTGGACCGCCAAGTAAAGTCACATTGTTTTTAGCCGATCGACTCCCAAAACTCGTAAAGGTGTCGTCGCCACCTTTGACTTGAAAGGATGCGGACTTCCACGGATAGTAGCTTCGCACCACTGGCCGCTCGAGCGAGGGCGTGAGCCAAATGGTACCAAATGTCCGAACCAGCGGTTCCTCTCGTACAGACCCGCACAAAACAACTAACTGAGCAAGATTACTCTCAGAACGACGACTCATCAGAACGGTAATACTAACCTGAAAACAAAAGTGACGTAAAACTGACAGGTTTTGATGTATCGATACACGTCATACGTTTGGTAATTCATGGCCCACTTGACGTGGTTTTCTGTTGTACTCTAATGGGACGCACTTCCACCCGTAGGTACTGTTCAAAAGTGGGAATAGTGCGGAAGTGGGGATAGGCCCTCTATAGCTATTAAAAACACAATTCCTATTTTTATGTATTTCTAAACTTTCGTAAATGTCAATTATTTACGGGTTTAACTAATTTAACACAAGTTTTGTCTATGTGGTGGTCATTACGTTGAACAACACTAGATTTTTCGAATCTACCAAATCTCTGATGAGCAATGTGATCCTTAAATCTAGTTGAAATTGATCGTCGTGTTTGGCCAGTATATTTTTGATTACAATCTTTACATTTAATTTCATAAGTCTTTAAACTTTTCCATCTGATCAATCTTGTCTTTTGGGTTTCCCAAAAGACATTGTAGACTAGGCCCAAAAGTGTGAACCACTGTTAAGTCTAGTCCACTGAAGATTTTTGCCAAGCCCTTGGTGATCAAGGGGGCATAAGGAATTGTCACAAATTGTTCATTTCGCGGATGCATACTTTACTATCTTTCGAAAACCTAATTATTGCACGGTATTGATGGGACTCGCATAAATAAGATGTTTCATGTGGCCCGAAACGTAGGGCCACAGTACCGGGCCATTTATTTCGATCCATCTTTCTATGCGTGCACCACGGGGAGGAATTGTCTTGTAGGAATTGCATTTATTGTCTTATGTTCAGACGAACGTCTGTTAATAATTCCTCTAATAAATCGCACACTGTACAACTCCCGAGACGAAGAGAGTTCCCACGGCAGGTCATAATCATATCAGTCATGTCACTATTTGACAATATTATAATATTTAGTGCACCGTCAACAGTCAAAGTAAAACTGACAGTAACTAAATGGCGGTCGTTCACCGCACTCATTCCAAGAAAAAAGTCCTTTTTTGTTTAGGCCAAGAGATAAGGGTTTTTTACTAATAATTTTTTACACAGATTTTTTCTATTTTTCTATGTCTCCTCATATTAGGGACTATGGCAGGTTTAAATAACTACCACACTTCGTGAATCACTGTATATTAAACAAAATCTATTTTTTTTAATTTTTTAGTTTTATTTTTACGGTGGTTAGCTGTCCGGAACGTTTAACAGCGCAATATTAAAGAATATTTCAGCAAAGGCCTTTTATTTCGAGTTCTTATCAGGCCAGCTTCCCAGAGGGTGTTCTCGTCTAGATGGTGCGATTTTATTGTGAGTTATTAAAAGGCGTGTAAGGACTATTACTTTGATTATAGTGTACATATTATGTGGTTGCATCTCGTAGTTAATCGTATGAAATATTGTTATCTGCTGCTGACACACACCACTAATTTTTAATGAAAATCTCCGCAGCCGGACGCTTTGACAAATTTATAAAAATTTATGTACATTCTTATTAACTCATGCCGATATGATCAAGTAACGCATTCCTTCGATCGTTTACCTGGTTGTCTTGCCTGTTCTGAAAAAATAATACAATATATGCATCGATTTTACGATTATGCCGCTGAAAACGTCGTTTTCGATATCACATCCAGCCGAGTATTAAATTACTGGTTTAAGAAGTCGACGACCTCATTGGTGGCTACGCTGATGGGTGGCAGGATAAGTAAGAATTCGAGCCTACAGGCCGATATGCAGATATTCGGACAAACGTGCAGAGCAGAATGCAAATCTGCACTCGACTGTAAACAGCTCTCCTGCTGTTCAGCTGTATTGCCGCCATTGAATTTCTACTATTTCATAACAGCAGGACTAACGTCGACAGATTGGTGACCGAGAAGTATCGCGTTTTCAGCAGCACTGCTCTTGTTGGACTGCATTCGAATCTGAATACCACCATATCTTAGATCGAAAATTGTTTTGTATTATGTATTATGTATAAGCAAGGAAAGAGCCGTTTATTTTAGAAGCATGGTAACACACATATGGAGATCATTATTATTATCGCACAGTTAATTTAATTTTTTTATAAAAGATGATACATAATTATAGAAAACAGATAAAATAGATAAAAATATTACAGTTTATTACATGTTTTTATATTAACTACTCCATGAGATAAGAATGACTCCTCAAAAATTATCTATTATAACACTAATGTACATATCGAGCGATCAAGATAATTTGTAATCGAGTCATCCACTTAAACTGCACTTATAAATGTCAAATAATGTGTCAATTGAAAGATAAAATGGTGGAAATTCTCAAACAGGATTTTATTGTCAAAAATACTTGAAATTTTAAGGAAAACACATTATTTCATAAACTGTTATAATAAATGCTGAAAATGTTCTCCATTTTGGTCTAAGCACAAATGAGCCGTTCGTCTAACACCTTAAATAACTTTTCGCAACATATCTGGATTATTATTATTTATTTCATTATTTTTTTCTGTGATTCTAAGCCTTAATTCTTGTAAATTATGAAGAGGCGTTCGGTAAATGGAATTTTTTTACAAACAAAAAAAGTAACACAACAACCAACATCAACAACGCAAGCGGCAAGATACTGAGATTTGAGGTTAAGTTAATTCTTCAAATTCATTTGACATTAATTTGATGGCAGTGGTTCAGGTTACACCGAACTGGGATTTTATTTATACACAAGACTAGCTGATCCGGCGAACTTTGTACCGCCTCAGAATCAATAAATGTTGTGTTAACTTTTTAGTTGAATTATATTCACTGTTTTTTTTTATCAAAGGATAATGCACCCAACGCCTTCTACTGGCATTACCGGAACCAGCATACAATGCCATCTTCATTTTTGGTTCTGTCATGGGTCAAAGATGGCGTTATATACATAAGAAAATTTTTTTCGTTAATTTTTCCGATGTTTCTCGAGATATTATTAAAAACATTGGTCCAGCCCAAGGGCCCCCCCTGGGCCCCCATGTAGATGTGAAAAATAGCTTACCCCCTATTTTCATACCCGCCAAATATACAAAAAAATATTTCATAAAAATTGGTCGAGCCGAAAAATTGGTCCAGCCTAAGAGCGCCCCCTGGGCCCCCATGTCCATGTGAAAAATACTTTACGACCTATTCTGATGCCTACCAAATATACAAAAAAATCATAAAAATCGGTCAAGCCGAAAAATCGGTCCAGTCCAAGGGGGCCCTCTGGGTCCCCATGTCTATGTAAAAAATAGTTTACTACCTATTCGCATACCTACCAAATATACAAAAAAAAAACCTAAAAATCAGTCGACCCGAAAAATCGGTCCAGCCCAAGGGGGCCCCCTGGGCCCCCATGTCGATGTGAAAAATAGCTTACCACCTATTTTCATACCTTCCAAATATACAAAAAAAAATTTTTATTATGTTACCCGTAGCATGGTCCTATTCCGCGCAAATACGTAGTTTTAGTTTTTGAGAAAGTTCTCACTACCTGGGACCGACTCTCGGATTTTCCAAAGTAATTATATAAAAGGATAGGTCGGTCTCAACGGAGAGAAAGCTATTCCGGAAACGGAAATAGACAGTTAAAGCCTCTGCCTGCATTTTAGGCCCTCACCGAAGCCCTGGTAGTGCGCATCGGCCGCCGTCGCACCATACGTCCAGTCCCCTTCTATACCGCCCTCTTTGTCAATTATAACATCGATATCACAAACAATCATGGAAAAATAATCTAACTATCAATTTTTATGTGTGTTTTGATTGCGCATTTCGACGCGTCATTTCATTAGTTACGTGGTACTACCGGAAAAAATCGCCTATCGCATTCAATACCTATTGTTCACAGTTATCGTACAGTCAAGAACAAAAGCAAAAGCAATTTTTATGTTTTTTTATGCTTTCACAAATAATATCAAGATGGTTCACGGTTAAATGGTTTTGGGCACCAGTTGAATTAATTAAATTCCTGTAATGTTACTTTGCATTTGTATATTATTTGTTGCCAGAAAGTTGCGGTAGGTAGTCACACACTAAATCAAATGAGTACATTTTTTTATTTAAGTTTGTCGGGTTTGGTGGCAGCGGCGAAGTGCGGTAAAGGACGCAAAATTTAGTGTAAGCAAGTGGCCTTCTCTACCGGGAAGTAGCGCAAACTTGAGTAATGTTTCTCAAAAGGCAAGATTTCTCTCACAATTACGGGTTTATGAGGAATATTATTGTTATCGCGACCGCCAGTCATGAGATGAGCAAACAAACGGGTGGGTAAACAAAAACCCTGTTATTCCATTCACTTTTTAAACTGTGGAATTACTTTTATAAAAAAAATACGAGTGTGCTTTAGACCACACGACTGAAGTAAAACTTCAATTCACTTCGCCCGATCACACTTTTCGTAACGCTCTCGTCATGCATTCACCAGGTTACTCCCCAAGTCAAGTATCCGTAAAGAAGTTTTACTTCAAAAATGTTTTAAAACAAAACAAAATTGTTGTTCCAAAGTTGTTCTTTTTTCGGTTGCCTTTGCTTTTACATACATGTTGTTTCTGATTTGAGCATTTTGAGCTGTCAGAAATATGTTTATTAGGGTCACTGTTATGATCTTCAGGTTTTGTATGACATTGATTCCTTGCGGCATTGTGTACAATTTCATCATCAAGAACCGCAATTAGTGGTCTCGCTGTGACAGGACAACGGCATGAAATCGCGCTCTTGAAATATGTCCCGAGGTTTTAAACTTTTTGAGATTATTGGATGGAGAAGTAAATGTAAAAGCATGGGTATTCATTGATCCATTGCGTTGTTAATGTATTTTTTAAAGGTCTATAAACAGACGTGTCCAACGGTTTCAGGCGGTGAGTACAATGTGTTGGAATTACTTGGGCATTACCATGCCGTTTTCCTTTGCAAAGTTTAGTCCTGTGACGCTTGTTTACGGCGGCAGTTGCCTCGAGCGCCAGTTTTTTAACGTGGTATGCTCCCCGTGACGACTGGTAGCTAAAAGTCGGAGTACGGAACTCGGAGGAGTTTAAGGTTCCCCCTATTTACAATATATTTACAAAGCGTAGCGGTTCGGTCGGTGTTAACTCGGTGACGGAACTTGAGATTCACCCTCTATGCTCCCGTCGAATTGCACCCTGTTTACGGCAGTTCAGAATCTGCAGGTTTCGGTCTGTAAGCGGTCGAAGACAAAAGTTGCAGATCACCCTGTAGACGTCGGTGTACCCGCCTCCTGTATACGGTGGTTCGGTTAGTTTCGGAACCTGAGCGGTCGATGATAAAAGTTACTGAACACCCTGTAGTATACGGTTATTGGCGTTTCCCGGGATTCGTCTTGCTGACGCGCGGGGCGGGACGGTGAGGTCTAGTTTGATCCGGGCTAGCCAGCAGAAAGCAAATCGGTCTGGTTGAACCGGAACCTTAGACAGCGTTGAACCGTGAGATCCCCCCGCGTGGACCCAACCTTCCGGAGACCAGTAAAAACCGGGACAACTTATTACGGAGGCCAGATACCGAAGAGAACTACTAAGGAAGTGGGGAGGATGGTTGGAGCCCCCCACATTAGTCAGCTTCTTATTCCTGGGCGGCTTCCTTCGGGTCTGATCTTCATTGGAGCGGGCACGACACTTTACTGTCGTTCTAAGAGAGCGCAGTCTCTTTTATAGACCTACTGACGAGGGGATAAAGACGTAGGCTGATGTGCACGACTTGTCGCAATGCGAAGGAGTGAGGGTCTTGCGTTATCTTTCCCCCGGAGTGAAATCGGTTCCGGGCATCGTATCGGATCCGAAATGATGTAAAAACCATTCCGGTACGATAACCGGAAGTATTTATTTTCGTCGGTTTCCGGTTCAACGAAAGGGCGTGGTCGGACGTGACAAGGTCGGTTGGGTGGTCGTAGCGACTCCGGGGTAGGCTCGTTTGAAGCGCGCTAATTTTCCGGTCGCGGTAGTGAAGAAAATTATTCGGCTGTTTTGCTGCAAACTATTTTTCCCGGCAAGTTATATGTTTAATTTTCAGATGCACAGTCTCGCTTAAATAACGAATCGACAGTGAGAACGTCGCTTCGCTGACGATTCTTAAGCCGGTATTTAGATTCGGATTTTTCGGTAATACAGTCCTTCAATGGATGATTGGTGATGGCTGTGGTTGTCTAACAGCAAAAGACATGGTTTTTCCTTAGTTTATTTCATGTGGTTATGAAAATTTTTCAGGAAAGCGACAAGTAGCTCTTCTGTTATCCAACCCGAAGGATTACTTTATCCTTTGCAGCCAATTGGCGCATCTCTGATGAAATGGTCTTTGAAATGCACCCGCGGAAAAACAAGGAATGGAGGAACTGAATTGCCACCCCCCGAAACAGCAGCAGCTAGGGTGAGTGGTGGGTCGCTCTAGGTTAAGGTAATAGCACTAACTATTTTCTGAATATCCTTGGGAGACAAGCCGAAATAAATATTTAAAGCCAGAAATATGTATTTTTCTAATCCTTCTTCCTGTTCATCGGTAAAAATATGTCGATTCCTTTGGTAACCTATTTTTGTGGATGGTCTTGTTTGTCTCTTCGGTGCTAAATTTTTCTTCTAGACAGATCACAACATTTGCCATTATTTTTCAAAACAAGGATATTATGAAACACATATTTAACATCATAAGAACACGAAATAGTATATTGTACAAGTGCTGAAAAACGCATATTTCAAACGAGCTGTTACAATTTGAGTTTGAAATATTCTTCAGCACGTGTTGTCCACTATGCTTTTCCTTCGACCACCACTCGAAAGAAGAAGAAACATAACACATTCTAATATCTAAGAGAATCACCTTTGTTGAATTATTTGCTAATAATTGCAATGTTAAAGTGTTCGGTACAATTAATTTTAGTTCTTCTACTCCGTAAGTGAGTCTGCAACCGTCGCAGCCAATCCTACAATATTCAACGGTGTGGTCCATTCCTAATAATTACAATAAAAAATTACAAAAATAAAACTTAAACTTCTTTTTTATATATTTATCACCATTTTTAGTTCAGTCACTACAAAAACTTGTTCTTTCACGTTCGCTGTCGTGACTTTTCCTTATTCTCTGATCTGTCACTTATTTCACTCTCCGAGTTGCTATGCGCAATTTGTAATGTTCGATAGCAAAGATTTGCGCAAATCTTGGTATTTTTCACAAATATAGGGCGTAGGAATTACTATGCAAAATTTATTGAACATACTTGCGAGACTCGATACAGATGCAAAAATAAATACTTTCGCTGTGTTACAAAACACCATAGCTATTTTTAATTTTTACTAGCTGACCCAGCAAACTTCGTACCGTTTCAGAATCAATAAATGTTGTGTTAACTTATTAGGTAAATTAAATTTCGTTTTTTATTATAGGATAATACATACAACGCCATCTACTGGCATTACCGGAACCAGCATACAACACCATATTATTTTTTGTTTCATGTATTAGAGATAGTTGTATACGGATTCCATACAAAATTTATGAGAAAATTAATTTTCTCATATTTTTTTTTTCGTGAATTTTTCCGATATTTTAATACCTATTCGCCAAAAAAAAAAAAAAAACTGGGAAATCAGTTCATCTGTTCTCGATATCATTAAAAAATTAATTTGTGTGTGGAGTCCACGCGCGACAGAAGTGAAACTTTTGGAGTTTACAGTTTAAGAATCGACCCGGCCTTCATTGTTATTGTCGTTGCCTTGTACCAAGGGGGTTTCCCTGGGCCCTCTTGTCTCGAAGGGAGTAATTCTCCTATGTTTTAATAGTTATTCTGCTATTCGGGGCGGAGAAAAATCCAACAAATCAAAGGTCATAAAAATCGGTCCAGCCGTTCTTGAATTATAAATCTTGTTTTATATAGATAGATATATGAGCATGAGAACAATAGAAGAAATACAATATTATAATGATAGACGGGGAACGAATAATAAACAAGGAAGGAAAACTAAAAGATGAAATAAATAAAAAAATGTAAATAATGGTAGATCATAATATAATAGTATAACGAGCAGTTTGTGCCTAAGACGCTAAAGGCAGAATTACTAAAAAGTAGTGTGACAGACATAATTACGAAGCAAAGGAAACAAAAAAGAGGAAAGACCGAGGGCGGAATGGATATGCAGAATTTCCATTGAAGCGCAAAAATTAATGACATCATAGTCCGAAAAGAACTTCTGAAAAACTACACATCCGTCATGATGGGAGAATTATTGTAATGGGAGAAAGCCTGGATCAGCTGAACGGGTCTGAATAGAACGCCTTGATCAACTGAACGGGTCTGGATTGATTTCCACTTATGAACTTCGATTTTGTTTTCACTGATTTAATACCCGGCTCGAAGGACCAATGTATTGAGTTGGGGTAGATTTGTTAGAGAGGGGCCTGAAGGTCTAGCTGCTTTGGAAGTAGAATTGTGTTGCTCGAAGGACCATTGATTTGAATTTGTAGTGAAACACTCGCGAACGTAATGAACTTGTATATTAACGAATATTTGGTGATTGATAGTGAGAGTTTCTTCTCCTGTTTTAGTTTATTTAGATTTTGAATAAAGGAACCGTGTCCTGATTTTAGATTTCGAATTGTGCCCTTGCGCCTGTTGGATTGAGACTTGGATTTAGATTGCAGGGCGGGCGGGAGTGTCGCCAGTCAGGTAAGGGTTTTACGACCCTTTGGGTTTCCCAACTGGCCGACGCGACGGCCGCTGCAAATATTTCTCAACGGGAATTTTTCAAATCACAATTAATAAAATGAGATTTCTGTAAGAACTGTTATACAGAATAAACAAAATCATGACACTAAAATGCTTTTTCTTATATTCATAACGTGATCTGCAATAATTACTCGAAATTAGGATCGCCAAAGAAGTTTTCACTTCAACCGTGTGATCCAAAAATGTTTTTTTTAAGTTTTGTTAATTTAATCACTAGGTCAGAGATAGGTATAAACTGAAAGTTGAATTGAAATGTTAATATGTGATTTTATTCGATACATCGTGTGCACCGTTTTTTAGTATGTGGTTGTAAACTCTGATTTTGAATTGTTCGTTTAAATATCAGTCTACATCAACATTTCTGAATTGTCCAAAAATTATGTTTAATCCTAATTTGTGCGCAGCTGTAAACAAAGATCACTGGTACAGGATTTGTTATAATCTCTAGGAGAATAAATTCCCTGTCAGCACAATAGGTATATTTCTTTACAAGTTGAAAGACCAATTATTGTTGTTTATCCAACAAGTTTAGTACTGTAGTTATTACTTGCTTAATAATTAATATCAATTTAAAATGCTATACATATTCCAGACGTTAGCAGACGCACTCTTTCTTACAGAGTGAACGCCTTTAAAAAAGCTTTTATATAGCAAGTACAAAACTGTGACCCTGAAAATTTCATCTCGTTCAATTTTTATCCTGCTCGGTCATAATTTAAGCTATCCGCTCAGGACTTGAAGCAGTGTTTATTAATAATGTATGAGCGTGCCGAAGTGCTTTGCTCTTGTTTCCCAAGAAATAAAATAATAATAATTGTTAATCGTTGGTTCTGATATGTAATAAAGTACGTTAATTTGTCTGCTGTACATAAGAACCGAACATAATATATCTGTAATTCAGGATTTTCTTGAGCCGTTTAGGTCGTGCTCTGCTCTAGAATAATTACAAGTATTAATCAGTACATGAAATAGTGTGGTTGTTGAGTTAATCAACATCACAGTTGGTATCAAATAACAAATGCCTACGGTTTGTATTTATATTTCATTTATCCTCTCAACCTTGTTTATTTTATTTATGTTTTACGTGCCCACATTAAACTGCCTCTTTTTAAACCGTGTAATTATAGTAGTAATTATTTATTGACAACCACTTTTCAAACTAAATTAATAGATCTGTCGTTAACTTAATACGGGATTAATTACATTAAGATAACGCCACGTCATCTGATGCAACGTTTATCCAAGCTGCTCTTGTAATTCCACGTCAATTTATCCCATCACTAGATTTTTTTAATTCCTGGCAACATCGGTGATGTCTTTATACATATTTATAATCGCTGTCTCGCTTTACGCAACTCCTCATTATTTCAGCACTCAGAAAATGTAATATTATTGGAGTGGAATCAAACGGAATTGCGTGACTGAGATTAGCTGAGAAACCTGGTTTGGAATCTTATTTCATAATAGTAATTATAACATTTCCCGACAGGTCAAAAAATTATAAAATAAGTTCAGATAACACTAAATTCATTAAATAATATGTACTAGCTGACCCGGCAGACGTTGTCCAGACCAACTTTCAATAATTTTGATCGCGAAACAACATAAAAGTAAAAACAAATGTAATTTTATTTTAATTAAGTCTGGGATGCATACATACATACATACATACATGAAAATTTAATATTGTCTTGTACTGTATGTATTAGAAGTTTTATTATTTAATACCTTTACCTTTTGCCACAAGAATTAAACGAGGGACAATTTACGCCAAAAAAAAAATCTTCGAAATCAGTCAATCCGTTCTCGATATCATTAAAAAATTTGTGTGGAGTCCACGCGCGACAGAAGTGAAACTTTTGGAGTTTACAGATTAAGAATCAATTTTCATTTTTAAAGCCCTTACCAGCTTAAAAAAAATTGTGTTTACAGGATACCACGCCGACATTCATAGCTTCCTAGTACCCCTGAAATTTTAGAAGGCAATGGATTACAGCTTTAAGAAGTGGATTCCATATGTCATTCTCGTGGTCTTCCTCTTGTTTGTATTTATTTTCTGAACAATCCCTGAGCAATGTGTCTCATGTCTATCCTCGAGGTTATTTTTTTAAATTATGTTTTATAAAGTCTATAGTATTACACTGATCAAATAAAGTAAGAATGCTGAAATTTTAAAATTATTCAAGGAAATATCTTTTCTTCCACCTTAAGAGGGTTTTCCAGTGGCATGTACATTTCTACCGGTCGAACTACATTTTCTCGCAATATCTTTTTTCTAATTTACATATTTAAAAAAATCGCTCTGTAGCTGCAAAGATCTATATTTTATCAACACGCCCACAAAATTTCAACGAAAAATCTTCAAATATAAAAAGGTTACATTCAACGGCGGGCAAAAATGTACAGCAATGTGCGGCGTTGAATGAAACTTTTTTATTTTTGCAGATTTTTCGTTGAAATTTTGTGGGCGTGTTGATAAAATATAGATCTTTGCAGCTACAGATTTTTTTAAATTTGTAAATTAGAAAAAAGATATTGCGAGAAAATGTAGTTCGACCGGCAGAAATGTACATGCCACTGGAGAACCCTCTTAACGAAAACTACTTAAGAGGGCGGATTCTAACTATGGCGGGAAGGTGTAGTAAACATAACATTGTAGACGTTCCGTTTACAACGCTCACTGACTTTGCACTATGCTTGATCGCGTTTGTTGTAGTAATTGTGATTAGGGTAAGGTTTGGACTGGGCAATAAAGAAGTTTCTATTGAAAATAACGTCTAATTAGTGAAAATGGACCATTTAAAGTTGCCCTAACCAGTGCCAATTTGAATAAAAAAAATCGTATTTTTTACTCAAACTCCTTCTTTGCCTTCTGTGGATGACTAGGAACCCATCTCAGGTACTTTAACACTCAGTTTTGCAGTAATAAAAGCAATGACCCTTGTAGAAGATAGATTTTGACGTGACAGATCAGAAATGGCAAACCGCCATTGCAGGCGTAATTGCGTTGCGTTTAGACGTAGTTGGGACACTGCCTAATAGGTGACGCTGTCCTGAAAAATTCTTATGTCACCCCGCGACTAATTTAAAATCTCGGTATAAAATTAAGAGATTATAGAGAATATTATTAGTTGATATGCACTGAGTTATCCGTAAATTTACTCATTTTAATGGAATACATGGCTGCCACGCGAGTTGATGTTGATTGTCAACCGCAGAAAGAGTTGATGGCGGCCGATTTAAAATATCATTAGTTCAGCGCAACAGTGGTTTTTTAATTTGTAGTTGTGATTGGCCGGATACGGTAAAAAAACGTAACGCAAAAACTCTTTTTAAATAGTTTTATTTAGCTTGCCTTGTGTGGTTCAAATCTAGTAATTGAAATTTTACCTCCTTCCTGTTGACCGATTGATCTGAAATGTGGTACACACTTTTAGTTCTGATGACAATACAATTACATATGTGTACATATTCAGAATACAGTACAGCATGAAAAATTTAAAAATCCAAAATGTCCGCTACCACAAAATGGCGGATTACATATTGTTTTTCAATCCCCTCAATATGGGTATCAATTGAAAGGGCTTGACAAGTAGAACACAGTACACTTTAGAAAAAATAAAAACTAGAATAAGATAAGTAAAAAACATTTTTAAGTTAAACGGTTCTATTGTAAAGAAACATAATAATGATGAAGATAATGTACTAATAGCTAAAAAATAAAATAGGTAATAGTTATTTACAATCGAGAATGGTAGGTCAAATTTTACATTGTGAGGGTTTAATTTTGAATTAAACCCTCACAATTATTAAAACCGAACAATGTAATACACATACCACGAGATTTGTATTTCGTTTTTTGGCCGACAATTATTTAAAAATCTCGATAATAAATCATTTTTATTCAAAAATTGGAGGTTGACCACTGACTGACAGCTGTTGTGACAGTTCTCATCGGCTAATGTCACAAAAGTCATCCGTTGGCGAACAAGAACTGCAAAAATCTATTACATGGAAAATAATTTATGGAAATATTTTACTGTAAACAAATATTCTGTTACATAGACTTAATTATGGTGAGGACAGTTTCCTTCTTAAATGTCTGTAACAGCCTAGTGTTTTCCGTTGATTTTACCGCATCGTTTGTAAAGAACAGCTTTCTAAGCATCCGTCACATACGTTTTACAGTTCAGGAGGCCAAAAAAATATATTTGAAGTTAAACGGTTTTATATTGTAAAAAGCATAATACCTAATGATGCAGATAATGTACTAAAAGCTAAAAAATAATTAGGTATGTACCAGGTTCCAGTCATCACACCACTCTCCTAATCAATCTAGAGTATTGATCAGACGAAAATAAAATCGTGGGGCGTGGCGAGAACTGAGTAAATATGTAAATCATCGTTCTGGGATGTCGAACGATGATTTACTTTTACACACATTTTGATTTTAGTACTTTAAAAGCTGACTCACACTTTTTTGAGTATAAACCATTGGAAGAATCGCTGTAAAAACCAATTTGAAAATTATAAAGCACAACATATCTTAGCAACAATAAAGTTATTAACGCAAATTAACTTTTTTTTAAGAAAACTATAACTCTATTTGCTAAGGGTAATTCCGCAAATGGCCACGTGTGTTATACCAATTTTTTTCCCAAAACCTACGTTTTACCTTTTTTTGATTTGGTTGGAAACTGACGTTGACACATTTTGAGGAATTTGACACAAACTTTGTTGGTTGCTATCGAATTGTTCACAATTTTACACCCTAGTGAACAAATACTTTTATGCGTAAAGTTTTGCAAAAATCTTGAAAACGTGCCTTTATAACATTGAAATGATAATCGAATTAAAGTATAGGAGTACAAAGCGTTGTCATTATGACACAGTCCTAGAAAAAGCAATTTTATCCATTCTCAGTATGAAAGCGTTACTTTCATAACGAGATGTTAAGTCAATAAAGTGTGATTTTAATAGTAGGTGTTGGAAAATATACTAAATTAAAAGATTAGTAGCCAAACCCGTGGGCTACGCTCCACGTAGACATGTTCCCTCCACAAACTTAAACAACGAAATGTGAGTTCTGTGTTGGCCACGCATCCTATAATCGACCAAAGAAATGCTTCACTTTCTCAGTCGGCGACTTGACGGTGAAAACAAAGTTGTTCCACAATATACGTTTCAACTGCTCTTCCTCATAGATACTTCATATAGCGCTCTCACTTGGCTATTGAACTGACTTGAATAGAATTGTTGAATCTGGACCGCACGGCTTTTAATAGAATAGATTAACACATCTCCTCTACTTTTCTTTTCTTTTTGTTTTCAAAAGCAACTATAGCCTCTTTAATATAAGGTGGATCAACACATCTGATGTTCCTTCCCAGATTGTTTCTTACAAGTTCGGGAGCAATACATTCCTTATAAAATTTGACTAAATGTGGCAACATTTTTTGATCCCAAAACTCAACATCTCTTTGCAATTTATGAAATTATGAAGCGAAAAAAACACGAATGAACTTATTAATATATGTATGGATTTATTTTTTCTAGTGCATTAATTTGTGTATTTTCTTCTTAAAAGCCAGTTTATTTAAAAGGGAACGTGTTGCCGAGTATCTGTAAAGACACTTACTATCACAAGTTGCGTTAGTTATTTTTTTAATAGACAATAAAACAAAATTTATTTATTAAATGGATCTAAAAATTAATAATGAACGCTAGAAATCAGTTTCAATGGTTGGCGCTGGAATGAAAGAACTGTCTCGATTTTTAAGGTAAACAAATACAAAATTATAATTAGGAAAGCACGCGCATCGCTGTGAATTGTGTTAGTGTTCAAGCAGTGATATAAAGCTGAAACATGAGAATTTATAGTATCTTGAAAGTAATTCTAAGTAGAAATTGTATTTTTCTATAAAATAAATTTACACACAAATTTCTCGCGACAAGCTTTTATATCATATGCAATTGTATGATGTAACAAAATTATGGGTTTGCTTTGGTTTGATTTATTTTCTTTTTTTTTCAGAGCATTTAAATAAAAGCTTGTTTTTAAAAATATGTTTTACTATTTTTTTTTACTTTTTAGTTTTTGCTGTGACCATATTGAACTTAGTGTGATGTCACTAACTTTATCGTTTTCTACCCTTCAATCCCTCTCATTTGATACCCATATTAAGAGGGTTGAAAAGAAAATATAATCTGCCATCTTGGAGCGGCGGCCATATTGAATTTAGAGTGATGTCATTAACTGTATCGTTTTCTACTCTTGAAGCCTTTTCATTTGACACCCATATTAAGGGGGTTGAAAAGAATATGTAGTCCGCCGTCTTGGAGCGGCGGCCATATTGAATTCTTTTTCTACTCTTCAAGCTTTCATTTGATACCAATTTTTATGGGGTTGACTAAAAATACATCATCCGCCATCTTGTGACGACGGCCATTTTGAAAGTATTGAGTATTACTTAATTGTATTGTCACCGGAACAGGCGTATACAAAATTTCAGCTCAAGCGGATGTCAAGAAGTGGTTCTAATTTAGCTTGCAAGATTTGACCCACACCTACATACTAACAAACTAACAAGGCAAGTTGAATAAAAGCTTGTACTAAAAAAGTTGTCGCATGTAAAATTTTACAATGCAATTTCCGAGTTGAACAAAAGATCAATTTTCCAGTTTCATCTTAATATAAGTATTAATTATTTAGATATGATGTGCGAAACGCAAAGTTGAAATAAAATCCGACCATGACACATTCCAGCTCTGGGAATTTACTCTGTTATGACGGACGACGCGGGACGTAGACAAATTTTATATGAGGTCCGTTACAAAATCTCAAAATGCTTGTCGTCGCTTGTACTGCAGTCTTCCCGTCTTCCCCTTCCCCTTCACGATATTATTTCAACCACAGGTCTGAACGATCTGAAGGGAAATAAATGAGTTTGATAACATTGGAACAGCGCCCTCAGGTGAGGAATAGCTTAACATTGGGGCGGGGTTGTGTATTGGATAAAAAATTCCAAATCGACATCACAGTGACATCTTTTTGTTTATGCTTGGTTTAAAGGAAATCTGTGACATTCAGGTCTATTTCAAGGTTATGCTACGTCCTCTTAAAGTACAGCACAAGATTTTTTTTTATTTCAACTGCAGGTGCAGCAACTAAATAAAAATATTGCTGTTAATTATATCACCATCGGTTTTTATTTTTATTTTGGTGTACTCTTTGGCATTTTAACACTACTACAACATGTTAGGAATAGGTAGATGCGAGCAATCACACTAATAATCTCAATTTATTGTTTATCTTAATCGGTGGTGGCAGACCCTAAAGATCCAGAAACTTCTTCACGGTTTCTAGCCTTGGTAGTCGTCGATCAAATTGTTTTGAGCCATCTTGCACAAGACACAGATTTAGCTCGAGACATCCTGAATATTCTTTAAAATTTAAATTTTAGTTGTTTTACAAATTGTTTAGTGCATTCATACAAAGGGTGCGGTCGGACAATGTCATTCAAAAAATATCTACACATTTTCATGATTTTTTTCTAAAATGTAAATTATTATGTAATGTTTGTAGATAAGTGCATTCGTGAACAACAGAACCCTTTTTTCTTTTAGCTCACTGTGTGCAGTATAGTGTAGGGGAGAGGAGGGCGCATGTGGACGGTTTTTTCCTAAACGGTGTATTTTATACATTTGAACTTTATTTTTCAATTGAGAGTAGAGGTAGTCTAGAAAGGACCTTTGTCTAACTGGTTTAGTTGAAATTAGAGGTTGATATACTGGTGTAAATACTGTTCCTAAAAACTATGTTTATTTTCTAAGGGTTCGATGTGGATAGAAAAGAGATTGCTGTGGACGGCTACAATAATGTTTTAATCTATTGCGATAACTCCCCTTCCTATTTACGTCAATACACGTAAAAATTAGAGAATTTGAAACAAACCGCGAAATTAAAAAAAGTTGGCCAGTGATCCTCAATGTTTTAATAGTTATTTTGCTATTCGGGGCGGAGACAAATGCAGCAAATCAAACATCATAAAAGCCGTTCTTGAGTTATAAACCCAAGGGTGCCCCCTGGGCCCCCATGTCTATGTTTTAATAGTCATTCTGCTATTCGGGGCGGAGACAAATCCAACAAATTATAGATCATAAAAATCGGTCCATCCCAAGGGGGGCCCCTGGGTCCTGATGTCCATGTAAAAGATACTTTACGACCTATTCATATACCTACCAAATATACAAAAAAATCATAAAAATCGGTAGACCGGAAAATCGGTCCATCCAAAGGGGGTCTATCTATGTCATATCTATGTGAAAAATAGTTTACCACCTATTCTCATACTTACCAAATATAAAAAAAAAACAAAAATCGGTCCAGCCGAAAAGTCGGTCCATCCCAAGAGGCCCCCCTGGGTCTCCATCTCCATGTAAAAAATAGTTTACCACCTATTCTTATACCTGCCAAATATACAACAAAAAAATCAGTCGAGCCGATTCGGAGGAGTTCGACCACAAACACCAGAGATTTTTAAATATTAGATTTTTTATGTATGTTCGGGCATGACTTCTTTGTTTATGAACCGATTTTAATGATTGTTTTTGCGTTGTGTTCAGTATATCTTCAAGGTGGTCCCATTTTAATTTCACTTATATTGGACGTAAGATTTCGAAGTTATAGAAGGAAATTCCTCAAAATCAAGTGGAAATGTGGTGATTGAATACGAATACGTTTGTTCGGGTATAACTTCTTTGTTTATGAACCGATTTCAATGATTGTTTTTGCGTTGTGTTTAGTAGTTTCATTTATATTGGACGTAATATTTCGAAGTTATAGAAGGAAATTCCTCAAAATCAAATGGAAATGGGATCGACTAGTACACCAGACGGATAGTTTATGACAACCCCAAATAAAGTAGGTACCAAAACTGTGGTCAAGGACGTGATTTATTGTGTGTTAACTGAAACCGATTTCAAACATAATTTCTTTGTTTATGAACAGATTTCTATTCTTTTTTGCGGTTTGTTCAGTATAGCTCCAAGATGGTCTCATTTTAATTTCATTGATATTGGATAATAGTCTGTAGAATTGGGAATGGAAAATCTGGATTTTTTTGAATCTCGAATCCTCGAATATAGAATCTTGAATCTCGAATATCCAATCTTGAATTTGGATTTTTTGACATTAATTTCTTAATTTATTTAACACTTATACTCTTTTACTCTTATACTCGACAGTCTATGTTCGCGCTCCTGTGGACTTCAAGCGTCCTTATTAGGTCTATGTACTCATCACTTAAAATGGGGTCATCCCACAATTTTCAAAAACAGCTTTTCTAGAAACTAGACGAAAAAATATTATTCCCCTATTTTTTTGTTTATACGAAATCACGCGTTTACTAGGTGAAAAAAAAAACGGAAACATTTATCTTATTTGAAACGCGCGCCTTTTTGTGACGTCAACACGGGACAAAATTCACCAGACAAAAACCAAGTTACTAGACGTGCCGACTAATGAGAAGCGCATGAACCAATGAGATTGCTCCCCCGAACTGACGTCATAAGAGGCGGTAAATGTACAGCGTTTGAAACTGCTAGCTGAAATTGCGATTTTTGATACGCTCTGTTATCTCACAAAACAACTTTATGAAACAACAGAACACGTTTTAGGGGTTCATCTTACATAGTCTATGAGATGCTATAGTTGAATGGGTCAAATTCAATTGAGGGGGACGACCCCATTGTAAAATAATTAACTTAAAAAAAAAGAAACCGATTTCAAAAAACCCATAGTAACATCAGTTAACTAAAAAGTAAAAAATAAAAATTTTCAATTTCAGAGTAATTTGTTGTTATGTATTATGTAATTATGTTGTTTCACTTGGCACCGACTTCAAAATTATAAAACAATTAATAATTAGATAATAAACAATAATTTCTGAATTTCATTAAACGGAACAATAAATAATTACATTAAGCGAAAAAACAAATTGAAATTGAAAAAAAAAAAATTTACTTTTTGTTGACTGATGTTACTTTGGGTTTTTTGAAGTCGGTTTCTTTTTTTTAAGTTAATTATTACATTCCAAGTCGCAATTTTTGTTTTCTTATCTAGTTGGCACCGGGGGACTGTGAGAGAAGCAAGGATTTTGAAACTCATGAAGTTAGTTTTTTTAGTTTAATCATACCTGCTCAATCAAACTTACCAAGGCAAACTTTAAGGGTCGGTATTACGGTTTTTATTTACAATATTTAGACGGTCTCAATATGTACACGATGACGGGGAGCAGAAGCAAGAATAGGGAACGTTGTTAACTTTATTAACCCTGTGTCTCTTTCTCCGTTTACCCTTATAGAAAAGATGCTCGCTGCTTTTATTAATCACACGGTCTGTCTTTCTCTCCGTTTAACCTTTGACCCGTGAGGCCTCTCTCTCTGGAGTGGAGCTGCGACGACCGGCGGTGGAGGCAGGAGCAAAGTGGAGGTGTAGGAAAACACCACCAGGCGGAGACGCACCCAAATATCGTCTGTGGCCAACTTTCAGTAGAAAAAAAAAAAAACTTTCAGTGCTTCCGATGGTGGTCCTCCTACCTACTCTTCGGGCTGGTAGGATCCTCTTCAACGTCTCTCTCTCCCTCTTCGGCTTCTCTTCTTCTTCTACTTTATTCAGGTCGAGCGCGTGGACTAATCCTGGCGTTCCCACGGTGGCGGGTTGGAGGCGGCATGAAGGATTCTAGACGTCGGCATCAGGAGCGCGCTAATTCATTGAGCGACCGGGAACAAAAACGGTGCCAATACGGTGTCGGGAAGTATTTTAATTCGGTTTATTTGTCACCGAGGTGTCGGGAAACATTGAAAATTCAGTAACTTCGTTACAAGTGTGACAAGTTCTATACGCACAAACGGACCATGTAAAATAATTTTAATTCGGTTACGGACAAGTTACTTTACCAAGATAAAAGTGTCATAAGTTTCCATGTACTATTTTTTCTTTAAAGAAAGGATTATCCAAGAAAAAAGCCCAAATTAACCACACAATATCCTTTACTTTATTGTTTGTTTAGCAATAACGCACCAGAAAACAATGTTGCTACTCAAACTTTATTTTCGATCAGGAAGTTATGCAGTAATAACCAAATCACACCAGTGCCAGACTCCTAAGCGACCCTGCGGGTATGAAGCAGCTCAAACGCCTCCCGAGTTAGGTCAGGTCAGGTCAAAAGAAAGGCTATTGTGTCCATCGACAGACCCGATACAGTAATATTCAAGGGAACTTGGTTATATTTTTACTTCATTATTATTATTACTTTTTAAATTGTAATTCTTTCGGGCGATGGAGCTTAGTAATTGGGTCAAGGATTCAATAAATGCAAGACGAATATTGGGGGCGGTTTGATTTTTTTTAGTTGCTGGTTTTTATCTACTCATTTTTTGGAACGAAGTTTCTTATCGCACGTTACACACTTGGCGAATGAGAGCTAGGCCGGAAAAGTGAAAGATTTCGACCGTTAGAAAATTTTTATTGGAACGAACTTTATGATGATAGTTGGCTTCTTTCATGCAGTATGTATTCGTTTTCACATAGGAATAATCATAATTATTTTATCAATTTGTGAATTAACTTTAACATACAGATATATATCGCCGCGGACTTTTTTATGGGCCTTTTGTACAAGAAAGCATTCATATATCTCTTACCGTTAAGGCAGCGTTCGTAAGAAACTGCACCGTTTCATGGACTTACTTGACAAAATTGATCTCCACGAAAAACTCTTTTATTTTAACGGAATAATACACAGCCTATGTTCACCATGAAGGTCCATTCTAAATATTGGTCAAAGAATTTTTTTAACAAAGTTATTACATGATTACAATTACTTCCTTTTTCATTTCATCCACAGTACTTTGTCGAATCTATAGTATTCATGGGTTTACCCAGCCATTAATCACTCAACGTTGTTTATTTATTTTTTCTTGAGCGTGTTCCAGGACTGTCTTTGCCTCTCAGTCTTTTTTTGTTTTACACCGTGATTCATCCAAAGCTGTGGCCGGGGTTCTGTTGAGCTAAAGCCATTCCGGTTGAAATTTGTTGCGATTGTGGGGGATAAATGCTATTGGTACAGCCTGTTTTGCGGAAAACTTTATTTTGACATCCTAAATATCTTGAACTAAACAGCCTTAATTTTTTTCCTTATCAGGTTTTCTGGCAAAATATTTATAATGGTAATTAGTGAAATTTCCTAAAAACTATATGAGTGAGTGAAGTGAAGGGATTGAATTGTATTAAAGTGTAAAACAATGAATCTTTGTTTCTGAAATCCTTATGATCAGAAAAATATATCAGTTTAGAGGATATATGTTTAGAATCTTCATTAAACGCTGTATTTCAAAGTAAATTCTTCAGCTTTTAAATTTGGATGTGTATCTAATGGCGCTTTTTATGATGCGTTGTGTGTTCTAAGCAGGTCGTTATCTGACGGAACGAAAGTACTTAATATGGAACCCTTAACTGAGTTTCCAGAAATTTATCAAAGACATCACCGCCAGTTCATTGTGTTAGTTGAAAATGCCGACAGCCAAGGATATGTGACCAGAATATTGGGGTGGAAAAGCGAAGTAGGGGTTATTCTGGTAATAGAAACTGCGTTAAGACTAAAAATAAAGTTCGCAAATAGAAGGTAATATAATTAAAGGTAAGTCTGTGCTTAAGTGTTAGCAAATGCACTTAAGTTGCGTGGAATGCGTTATTATCGTGTGAATGTTAAAACAATTCTGCCGACGTAGATGCCAATTCAGTGTATCTCATTTCGTGATCGTAATTCATACAGTGTAATGTTTTTCCCCTAAATTATAATACACATTTTCCTCGTCTTGGTATTTAACAACAAAAAGCGTTATCAAGAGAAAGCTCCACTCTCGATCCTCGAAAAGCATCAGGATTTCTACTTTAAAAGGTTTGGAAGACGTCTTATTTTACGGTCCAAAGCCATAATAGATGAAGTGTGAATGAAGTTACTGCATGTTTACAGCGTTTTCTAAATAACAAACAATCCGGTGCTTAGCGGTTAAACGCATAGTACAATAGGAAAAAACCACGTCTAAATAAAGCACTAGACAGCTTTGAATTTTACATATAATTATCATACAGCTATAAACTTTTGTTGCATAAACAACAATTTAGCGCTTTAAACCTGGTAATTTTCACAGTATAAGTTTACAGACTGCGGCTAGATGAGATAAATTTATGTCAGGTTATGACATCATCTTCTCACTTCGTGTTTGCAAGTCTCAATAATTACCGTGAACTAGGTTTATTGTTTGAGAAGTAGCTTGAATGTGTCACTTTCCTATGATTTACGTTTAAATTTTATTTTGCCATTAATGGGAAGTATTCATCACATTAAAACATCACTATTTACGATTCTAGACTAGTCTAACTTCTGCAGCGTTAACCCCGCGAATGTTTAATTAATTGTCGAGATTGTTATCTGCTCGTGGTCGGAAATAAGCGCTTTGCTGAAAAAATCCTATTACCAAGAGACAACATGTTATAGTTATTTGACTTCAGCTGCATCGTAGAAAAAAAAATGAAGAAATATAAATTGCAACGTAAAATGTAAGTATGTAAATGATTTTGTTTTTATACAAATATATCTTTTGAAATAAAACACGAAATTGATCCTTACTGCTTGGTCTTTAGAAAAGACCCGTCGCAACTCAACATGAATTCAGGCTGTTAATCTATAATAATTAATTAATTTATTAATCTAAATCAAATTCTTCAGTAGAAGAATACATTATTGGCTCCACCTGAATGTCCATCACGACAGCTGCCCTGGGCACATCAGCTGTTAATTTAAGTTGGGTGCATCGGGCTTTCAAGAATGCCGCGGTATTTAAAGTCCACAAATGGAACATTACTATTTTAAACACCATCCAACATCCAAACGGCAGTTTCGGAGTTAATTTTTTTTTAAATAAACCTTTGTGGTTATTTGGTTTTAATATACAAAAGTACATTTATCTTTGTGTATAATATTCAATTTTGTTTGGTGTCACTGCAAAATGTCACACTTACGAAATTACAGATATTTTTAATTACATTGTGATGCAATTCCCAGTAAACACAACCACATGAGAAAAACGTAAAAAAAGACGAGTACCACTGGTTGTATAGACGTTACGATGTCGCTGACTTCAACGTTACTTTCGACGTGTTTATAACGTCTAGTAAAACACGTTTTTGTTACGTGATTTTACCACGTTATTAAGACGTACTGATTTTCCGTAAACAAAACAACGTGAAAAAACGTAAAACAAACGAGTACCTATCAACCGTTGAATAGACGTTACGATGTCGCCGAAATCAACGTTACTTTTGACGTGTAAAAATGACGTGTTACAAACGTCTGATAAAACACGTCTCTTTCAGGTGTTTTTACCAGGTTGAAAAGACGTGTTGATTTTCTGAATTAAACGTCATTTTCAATGTCTCAACAAAACGTTCTGCAAACGTATTTTAAAGATATTATAAAAATACGTCTTTTTTAGGTGATTTTAGGAAATAAATATACTAAAAAAGTGTTGATTTTCATGACATATATTTATTATAAAACAAACAAAAAAAATTGTTTTACAAAAGTTCAAGTCTATTATAATGTATAAAGGTGAATAGAAAATATGAAAATAATTACGAAAAACTATAATATCAACTATGTATTGTATATTATAAACTATATAACTATAACTATAATAATTATTATTATAAAAAAAACTAAAATAATTATTATGGGCTAATTGTCCTAATTAAATTAAATAATTTTTTTCATGACTCGGATTGTGTGTTGCTCGACGTGCTGGGTCAGTTTTGCCAATGTTTGCAGTACAGTTGCCTCAAAATCTATAAGAAATAAATATTGCAAAAATAAAAAAATCCTTACTAGGTATATGATTGTCGTAAATGATATAGAATGACACAATTTACCAGGATATGTTGAAGCTGGAGAAAATGCTGACATTGGCAATGCATAAGACGTCGTCGGGGTACAGCAAAAATCCTCTCCAAGGTTTACAGTTCGACGCCGCTTACCATCGAAAAGAGACTCATCACCAAAAACTTGCTTTCTTGAGAGACTTTCCACTGATGAGTTGTTACCTCTGCAGTTTCCCCAATCTCCTTGATGAGGTTGTTGGCCTTTTTATCGTCTGTGTCATAACCCTCTGCAAAAAAACTCAAAAGTAAAAAAAAAATTAATTAGAAAAATCATAAATACAGGGTTAGTCAAAAGTATGGAATGGGCATTTTATCTCGGTAAATATGAATTTTATGACAAAATGTCTTTGGTAAAAGTTTTTTTACTAATTATTTTCTATTTCTTAACCTGCTCGCTGTTTTTATATGTCAACGCATTTCCATGGAAACGTAATTGATTTTTATTTTTTGAATGGCAACCTAGTAATTTTTTTGCAGATCTTTGTTTCTTTCTTTTATTGAAATGATCTGGTATTTTTTTGTGTGGTTTGATAACAAAATTTTAGAGAAAATGGCCATAATACTTTATTCAATCAAATAATCTTTAACTTAAATTAAATGTTCAAACTGAAGACCCCTTGCAGCTTGACAGCAACCTAATCTGTCATAAAAATTACGTAACGAATTTTGTAGCCAGTTAGGTGGTATTTCTGCGATTCCATGTCTGATTTTGACTTCTAAATCTTCCAAATTTTGGTGTTGTTCTTTGTAAACTTTAGTTTCTAAATGGCCCCAGAGGAAAAAATCTAAGGGGTTTAAATCGGGGGATCTAGCAGGCCATTCAATAGGCCCCCGACGTCCTATTCAACGACCTGGAAAAATGTTATCCAGAAATAGGCAAACATCAACCCCATAATGGGGTGGAGCGCCGTCTTGCTGAAACCAAATATCTCGGTTTGGCATTCTTTGACGATCTGCATCCGGAAATAATTTTACAATATCGAGTACAGGGATGAACGTTGTTAAATAACTGACAAACATCTTGATGTGAACGTTGTCGATCTCCATAACCAACCATCATGAGGATTTCAATTCTTTCAGCTTCACTAAGTTTCACCATGTTTACAAATTAAAATAAAACTATCCTTATTAAATTGATTTGTTAACTTATTGAAAGGTACTTCATAATGACATGAAAAATACCATTAAAAGAAGAGAGGCCACTATAATTCTTTGTAGAATTATCATCATATGAATCTGATTTGATACCAATTTTGTCGCTTATTAGAAATTATGATTTTACACAGAAATTTTGTTATGAAAAGATATTAAAAAAATATCAGGTCATTTCAAATAAAAAAAGAGAAACAAAAATCAGCAAAAAAATTACTAGGTTGCCATTCAAAAAACAAAAATTAGTTACGTTTCCGTGGAAATGCGTTGACATATAAAAACAACGAGCAGATTAAGAAATACAGAATAATTAGTAAAACAAGTTCTATTAAAGACATTTTGAAATAAAATTCATATTTACTTAGATAAACCGCCGATTCCATACTTTTACTAACCCTGTATAATATCATATATGCATATACCTGTCTTAAAATGAATCTCAAAAATCTTGTAAGAAGGCCAGGTCTTACATGGAGTACCACTTTTGACGAAAGTCATAAAATCGGTACACTTGCGGAATAAATTTAAATTAAACCGGTTAGTAATATGCATAAAAAATGTATATTTAGTTACTACTTTGAAATAAAATACTGTACTACTTACCTTTAGGACTTTTGGAAGCTACACAAATTTCAAAACTTGGTAAGGCAAACGAAAACGAAACGAACTGCACAATCTCAGACGAAAAATGAAAATGAACAAAATCGAACGAAGCAATGGCCAAGCACAGATGACACATCTGAAAAGAGTTCCTTGGTTTCGTTTCGTTCGGGGTGCAAGGCGCAATAAAAAAAGCTGTAAATCACGTACATTTTTGTGTCTTGGAAGCAGCATGTTTGTTTGTCGCCAAAACAAATTCGATAAGGCAGAAATTTTCATTGATAGTACCATTGAATATCAATACTCTAACTACTCTAACTAGAGTATTGATATTCAATGATAGTACTGATCTATACGTTTGGTTATTATTTATTTTCGACAATAAAATTACGCTTGCGTCGTCGGTTCCTCAACCTTCAGCCCCCATCATAAACCAATATCCGTTCTTCTCAAAATTCCAGCCCCTAAACGGTAAAACTTCTCAACGTATGTTTCATCAAATTGTCTCTTAATTATACCTGCTTTCAATTTCGTTGTTCAAAACTATTCATTCCCTGACCAATACTAAACTCTTCTCTGGTCAAAGACACACTCAAACTTCGCGACACGACTCTCAAAAGAGATTCGTTGTTTTTTTTTTTAATCTTTTCGCTGGTCTTTTGACACCTTCACTTACTTCACAGCATTTCACATTCCCAGACATTACCAATATTTATTAATTTCGTTGATTAACCGTAATAATTAGACATCTTAATTTTTGTTTTCAACTTTAACAATCACATTTAAATTAATATTTGTAAGTACCTATCTACGTAAGTAAATATAGCTACCTACATTGAATTATTTCTTTGCCGTTGGGTTAAAGAGCTTTTGTAATTTTTTATAACATTAACACCATAATAGAATAGGGAATGTCAATTTTATTTTTAAATTTTAATTTAATAATAATTATATGACAACTTTTAATCAGTTTTCCCTAAAACACCAAAAACAATTTTTATTTTAAATACCGACCCACGTTTCGCTAACAATGTTGGCATCATCAGGGTGATGAGTGAATCGGAAAACTGATTAAGAGTAGTTATCTACCACCAAAAGTGATCCAGACAATTGTTTTGTTTTTGAATAATTGAGGGGCTTATTGTTATATAATGACAAGCCACTTTTTTTTTGTTATTTTTTTTAACTTTTAACGTTTAACTTCTAATGTGTTTCTCCTGTGTGTTCCTCTGCATACTCATATATTATAACAAACTGTAATCGATAAATTACGATTCAATGCTTTCAGGGATTTAGGCTTCTTTTGCTTTTTTTAATAATATTCAAATTTGTTGTTTTGTGGCTTATCATTATTTAACAATAAGCCCTTCAATTATATGAATTCTCAAAGAGCGATTGTTCATCTCTATTGCGAACTAGGCGGGCGAGATGATCCTAAAACATTTCAACCACGAGAAAACGTCAAACTTTCGAGGTTGTTTGGGTAAAATTCGGAGTGCCAAATGTTTACAAGAGCTAACTTAGTTGTTACAATGTTTCGTAAAAATTATGAAAGAAATGCTAGCCTTACTAAATATTTCTATTGTTTCTACTTTTAAATTCTATAACCATTCCATTTTATTTAAAATGTGATTCAAATAAAAAATGTACATATGTTTTATAACCCGCAACAAACAATTTACAGTGGCTTGTAAACTTGGTGCAAAAACCGCCCATATGGAATCTGTAAAAGACGCCAATGGAATGATTTTTTATAAAAAAAAGTAAATTGAGGTAAAGTAAAATACAATAATAAAAAAAAATAAGGGAAGTAAATTGAAAAACCTCCTTTTAAACCCAAAAACCTATAGGGCTACACCATGATGATGATTTTTTATACTCTGCTGGAACTCTTTCACTCCTTAGGTATTTTTATTTTTTATTTGATTAGAAAAACAAGTGTATTTAATGTAAAAATTTCATGAGAAACAAACGTCAGAACTGCACGTGGAAAATAACTTATATTTTATCAACATTATGTACCTTTCGTTGATTAACAATATTGATAAACGTCTTTATAGCGTCATATATAATATTTCAAAATAACGTAATTTTTTAACGTTGAATTGTCGTAATTTGTAGATACGTAGTCAATATTTTATTGTAAATCAAAGTTGAATTTACGTTATGTAAAATACGTTGAAGGTATTACCAAAATATAATGTGCCTAATTTTAATAACTTGGAACAAAATTAAAATTCTTTTTTGTAATTCAATTTTACTACTTACAAAATAATTTTTTTTAGGATCCCTATAATCATTTTCTGCTCGTCACCACATTATATTTTTCTGACAATTTATATCTGTAGTTTAAATCTATAAACTGTCTGACTCTGTTAGTGTTGCTCTAGTTTCATACTTTTCTCTAGATCGAAAGCGTTTAATTAACTGAATCTTTAACCAAATAAAAAGTTTGGGTAAATTTCTAAATAAACTTATTGTGATTAGTTTCAATTAAATCTCTGATTGATCTGAATTTCTGTTTATGAGGGTCGTTGTGCTCTAAACCCACTTCATAATAACGCCACATTTACCTACTCGAAGTCAGAAAATAAATTCACTTCTCCTTTCTGCATTTAAATTTGTTTACTTAGTGCATAAAATGAAGACCAGAGGACGTTCAGACTTTGTCGAGGAATTAGTACAATTATCGTTTACGTTAAACTGGAGAAAAATGCCGTGGACAAGCACCTCCACCACTTTTATAAAAACAAACAGGAATTAACTTGTTTCTGTCCAGACTTATGGAAATGAGAAGTGTGCCAACGTATTTTCTTCAGGTATTTAATTGTCCGTTAGAGTCATGGCTGAATGGTTATAAGAACTAGGACTCCTAGGTAAATATTTCTTGATATGGTTGTAATCATTTTAATTCGTAAGTAATGGTTTAAATCAGTCATACTTGAATGGATAAACGAAGCTCAAGTGAAGCATTTTGCAATTTTCCGATCCAATAATTGGTGTTTCGATGATGACCACTTTTTATTGAAGGAAAATTTCATAAAATAAATGCGAAACAGATGTTGTATTATTCAGAAATCTTATAATTCCATGAGATATGAGGTGTTCAGGTGTAGGTTTAAAAGTGAGGACTTCCGTTATACGGATTTATCGTTTCACACTTCTTGAAGATTGAAACTTGGCCTTGTAACAAAACTTTTCCGAAGCAAGTTGTTCGAGTGGTGATAAATTTCCCGAGTTCGAACGTCTGACTTAGGTTAAATATTACCATTGGAAAACATTGCAAAGAGGTGGAAAATAAATTATTAGGAGGGGCTGCAGTGTTGAAAACAGCCGTTAAGTGGTAAAGTAAGAGATGCGGTCCTCCTGTTGGCATGCTTAATAAGGAATAAGGAAGTTTCAGAATGCATTCTGCCAGATGAGAGATTTTGAAGCAGGAGTATAAATCAAAGGATAAAAATAAAGTGTCAATGTTTCCTCGTCAGCGGGGAAATGATGGGTCCCACCTAGAATACTAGAAAGTCTCCAGAGTATAGTAATTTATGTGTCACCGACGTAAAAATATAATTTACAATGTTGTGTTATTACAGGATGTGTTCAATAAAATGATAATAATACGTCTACATGTGTTTGGAACGAGCATTGCTTTATGGATACTCATACATTACACTTTATTATACGTACAGGCATCAGCGCTACAATAGTCCAGACGTACTGAAACGCACGAACAATAAACGAACTTTTATTGTTTTATGCGGAGATTAGAATATCAAAAGTAAATTACAGTCGTATATAATTTTTCAAGAATGGTCGTTTTACAATGTTACGGCCTTAAAGTTCCTCTTGACATAAAAGATAAGTTAATGCAGAAAACTTGTTTGTACTAGTCGCTGCAACTGTCACTATAAACAATTTTCGATAAAATAATACACCATCAAGTGCTTTAATCAGATATCCTTCTATGAGCTTCTGTTTGCACTTGTTGTTAAATATGATCCCACATATTTGGTAGGAACGGGTGATTACCCCAAACTTAGGAAATAAGTGGTAGTGTAAGTAGGTGTCAGTACCTTGTAATCTGTAATCGTAGACTCCGAGCATGTTGCTTAGGAATTTCGTTTGTGACTTCGCCAGAAATTCGAAAGCTAAAGCCTCGCCTAATCAACGGTACAGTGGACTGGAAATTATATAAAAAAAATACAAATAAAAATCTGCATTATTTAAATAAATTAGAAACAAAAGGTGAATTAGGCTACACGCAATGGTTTCAACATTCACAGAATGCATTATATGCTGAGTGACAAAGAAAGGTAAACACCCCTTTATATTACAGTAAAATAGACATTTTTTTGATTACATGTTTATTATGCAATAAGTAACTATTGATCAAGTTTTTAGCCAAATCGATGGACCACGAACGGATTTTAATCAATAATGGGTTGAGTACCCCAAGTCCCCAAGGTTTCTTATCATAAGAAACCTTGGGGACTTGGGTGCATAAGAATCTTATGGCATAAGAATCTTATGCACTCATAAAATACTAGCTGACCCGGGGAACTTTGTACCGCCTCAGAATCAATAAATGTTGTGTTATTTCCTCATTTTTCTCCTTCTACTCCTTTTCGTTCTACTTCTTCTTCTGGTTCTCTTTCTATTCCTCCCAATGTAATTTTTCGATGTTTTAATATGTAGTTATTCTGCTATTCGGGGCGGAGACAAATCCAATAAATGAAAGATCATAAAAATCGGTGCAGCTGTTCTTGAGTTATAAACCCAAGGGCACAGAAGGGCTCCTGAGCCCCCTTGTTCAAGTTTTCGAGAACGGATTGACTGATTTTTTTCGGGGGCGAATAACTATTAAAATATCGAAGAAATTAACGAAAAAATAAAAAAAATCTCATACATTTTGTATGGAAACCATATATAACGCTCTCTTTGATACATGACAGAAACAAAAATGAACATGGCGTTGTATGCTGGTTCCGGTAACGCCAGTAGATGGCATTGTGTGCATTACTGAATTTGATTCAGCTAATAAGCTAACACAACATTTATTGATTCTGAGGGGGTACAAAGTTCACCGGGTCAGCTAGTTATTTGTTATTGTTGCTCTGTACCAGGGGGGCTTTCGTTATTGTCGTTGTTCTGTACCAAGCTCCCCGCCCCCAGTAATTTTTCCGATGTTTTAATAGTTATCCTGCTATTCGGAGCGGAGACAAATCCAACAAATCAAAGATCATAAAAAACGGGGGCCTCTTGGCCCCCATGTCCATGTGAATAATACTTTACCACCTATTTTCATACCAACCAAATATACAAAAAAAAACAAAAATCGGTCCAGTTTAAGGGGCCCCCCCTGGGCCCCCATGTCCATGTAAAAGGCACTTTACGACCTATTCTCATACCTACCAAATATACCAATTTTTTTATTAAATCGGTCCAGCCGTTCTTGAGTTATAAACCCAAGGGGGGCCGCTGAGCCCCCCTGTCCAAGTTTTAATAGTTATTTTGCTATTCCGGGCGGAGACAAATCCATCAAAACAAAGGTCATAAAAATCGGTACAGCATTTTTTGAGTTATAAAACCAAGGGGGCTCCCTAAGCCCTCTCGTCCATGTTTTAATAGTTATTCTGCTATTCAGGGCGGAGACAAATCCAACAAATCAAAAACCATGAAAATTGGTCCAGCCCTTCTCGAGTAATAAACCCAAAGGGTCCCCCTGCGCCCCCATGTCCACCTAAAGTATCCTATGTCCTTCTCCTGGTTCTAAGCTACCTCCCCACCAATTTTCAGCCAAATTGGCCCAGTTGATCTTGAGTAATAAACCCAAGGGGCCCCCTTGGGCCCCCATGTCCACGTTGTAATAATTATTCTGCTATTCGGGGCGGAGACAAATCCAAAAAATCAAAGATCATAAAATCGGTTCAGCCGTTCTTAAGTTCTAAAGCCAAGGGGCCCCCCTAAGCCCCCTTGTCCATGTTTTAATAGTTATTCCGCCATTCGGGGCGAAGACAAATCCAATAAATCGAAAACCATGAAAATTGGTCCAACCGTTCTCGAGTAATAAACCCAAGGGTCCCCCTGGGCCCCCATGTCCATGTAAAGTATCCTATGTCCTTCTCCTGGTTCTAAGCTACCTCCCCACCAATTTTCAGCCAAATCGGTTAAGCCGTTCTTGAGTTATAAATAGTATAACTAACACGACTTTCTTTTATATATATAGATGTACAAAGTCAAAGTGCTGCCAGAGTTTGAGGGGGATGATTTAAACTTCAACCTACAACACATGTTCGATGGGAGAAAGAAATGGGGCCATGGTAAATAGTTGATATAGTGCTGGTCCATGAAGTCCAAAGTTACTCTAGCCACATGTGGTCTGGCGTTATTTTTTTGAAACAGGGGGTTTTCCATGGTCTCAAGATATGGAATAACATGAGGTTCCACTATTTCCTGAATGTCACGCCGGGCTGTCATGTTACCTCTGACGAAGACTATAGGGGACCTGCTACCATATCCGATAGCACCCCATGTCATCACCCCCACAATACGATGAACGTGCCTCTCTAAATGAAATTGTGGATCAAGTCTTTCCCCACGTCGCCTTCTTACCCTTGCCCGACCGTCAATCATACCCAAACAAAAAGGAGACTCATCCGTAAAAACCACCGTGTTCCATTCCTGATAAAATAAAATTACATATACTATGTGTTTACCCTTCTTTGTCACTCAATATACTTAGTATACACTATCAAAAAGAACTAAAGAGGCATGGAAACAACACTCCTCAATGTAATTTCTGACAAAAAAAAAAACATCTTCGCCAAGAATGGCAACGTAGTTATAAACAACGCCAGCTATAAAAAATCAAGTCAATAAACTGTCGCACAAAATCAAAAGATAACTTGAGAACTATAAGATTCAATCCTACCAGAAACATCTTAATAATATTATTGAACTAAGAGATCCGGGAGTCTGGATAAAGGTAGTTTTAGCAGTTCTTTAATTTTAGGATTTATTTGTAACTTTTTATAATAAACATCCGGTCGAGGGACTGCTATTTGCGATCTTGTAGCTTTGCTACCTGCGAGGGTTGTTTTGTCGAGGACGGTCGGCAGGCAGTCTTGGTCGATCCTCGAACCGGAAAACATCCGTGATGGTTTATTTTCTCCCTCTGGTCTTATACCAACACAGTTAGCATTAAATTATTACCTTTAAAAAGGAAATCTCCTCTCTCTGAGGCCGTTCGCTGGGGGTGTGCAAAAACCACCCCCGGACATCCCCGGACATCTTCTCGGAAATAATAAGTACAAGAACGAGCTCAAAATTATCAAAGATTCAGCCAGGTGTACCGGTTTCGACAGTAATATTATCTATAAGCTAATAAATAGAACTAATTTTAAGAAAATGGTCACCGAATCTTCAACTTTTCAAATTGATCAAAAGAAGAAGTCACAAATTGTTACAATTCCTTAAGCTCCCTTGATCACCAAGAGCTTGGCAAAAATCTTCAGTGGACTAGACTTTAAAGTGGTTTACACTTCTGGGCCTAGTCTACAATGTCTTTTGGGCAACCCAAAAGACAAAATTGATCAAAAGTCGGGGATTTATGAAATTAAATGTAAAGATTGTAATTACAAATATATTGGACAAACACGACGATCAATTTCAACTAGATTTAAAAAGCACACGTGTTGCTCAACATATTTTTGAACATGACCACCACATAGACAAAACTTGTGTTAAATTAGTTAAACCTGTAAATAATTGTAACTTTTTTATACATTTACGAAATAAATATTTATAACAATAGGAATTGTGTTCTTAATAGCGATAGAGGACCGATCCCCAGTTCCGCACTATTCCCACTTTTGAACAGTGCGGGTGGGGGTGCATCGTAATCAATATAAACAGAACGGTGTGTTAGCGTGTAAGGTTAGTATAGTCATCACCCTGACGATGCCAATATTTTTGGCGAAACGTGCATCGGTAATTTTTAATAAAAATTATTTTTTGGTGTTTTAGGGGAAAAACTGATAAAAAAGTAGGTATGTACCACCAAAAAGTGATCCAGACAATTGTTGTTCATCCGAAAAAACAATAGGAAATTCTTTGGTGGCAAACCGATCGTTTTAGATTGGAGCTACGTCCTTCATTCTTCAAGTGACCACTTGTGTATTTTGCATTAAATTTGATTTGTATTTTTGGGGTTCATAAATTTTGTTTTGGTGTGTTGGTTAATAATTTTGTTGTTTTAATTGTGTCTCAATTTAAACCGACACATTAGCGTGTTTTTGCTGAATTGAGGAGGACCCTAGTTTTCACTGAAAGTTACTGGTGAATGTGCAGCTCCCATATTGACGACTTTTAATTCTTCTTGAATAAAACATTGGCGTCCGAGATTTAGAAGTGACATTCAGCATAACCGCTGAAAAGTGTATGTTGTTAAGGCAGCACTTAAATAAAGTAGTAAAAGCGTAGTCTTATAATTTTGGCCTGTTGTATAGATTTGGCGACCGAATTCGGACTGTTACAAAAATTTGGCGCCCGAGCAAGGGCTGCTACATGATTAGGTACCCTAATGTTGTACAAATCACTAATACGACCAATAATTACATAATGCCTGTCAAATGTGGGGCAAAATTGCAGTTAATGCGGCTTGGATTTTAAGAAATAGAGAAAATAAATTCTCCATGCTAATAATATATTTTTTTAAACAGTCAAAAACGTGTCATCGCGGATTACAAGAATACCCTGATGCTTGTTTTTACCAACCAAAGAGTGACTCGGAGTTTAACTTTGGAGACCTTTGGCTCGATGAAAGACCCCAGAACAACTTGCTCTCAAAAACAAGGAACGATTAATTTACGAACAGTAAGATGAACACAAATGTTACAGAATTATATTTGAATGGGTTTTCTTCTGAGGTCTTCCTGGTGTTATTGATCCTGATGGTTTTCCATCTCCTCTTATTAGCCTATGTTTGATCATTTTAAAAATGTGTTGATTAATACCTTCTTATCTCGCGACCCCATTTTACATCCTTAACAAAAAATACAAATTAGCAGTCGCGAGTCCAATAAAGTCCACGAGAAAAGATTGAAAGCCAAACCAAGAAGAGATAAGAAAAATACTGGATAATTATGTTATCAAGACCGAGATGGAGATTACCGCTGAAATTTTTTCAAAAATATTAATGACATCTGAAAATGACGTATAAACAAGATAATGTGAAAAAATAAAGAATTCGAATATATAGAGAAAATTAAAACAAAAACAATAGTACAAAAGAAAAGAATTATTGGATAAAAAAAGAGGAAAGTTAATGACCCATCATGGACGCGTGTACTATTTGTATGTACTACTGTAGATATGTGGATTTTTTGTAAATTATCTTATTACCATTTATTTCATGGCTCACATCTCTCGCGCCTCGTATCTTTATGTGATTTACATCTCTGTTATTGCCAAACCCTTCTTAAGAGGAGCGTCAGCTTGACAGTTACTATATGACTTTCCTTAAAGGGCATTTTGCAAGGACGAGCAACTACTGGGTGACAGTGATCAAAAAGTTCCAAGTGTGACATAAGTAGTAGAATGTAAACAAAAATCCACGCGAGACACAGAAAAAGTACATTCTGTTAAACAGAAATAGAAATATTTGCAGCGGCCAGTTGTGAAACCCAAAGCACAGCCAAAGGGTCATAAACCTCTACCTGTCTAACGACCCAAATGCTAGCACAATACAAATACAATATTCTAAATTCAACCACCACCCGAGACGACATTCTGGATTATAAAAGTATTATTGACCGGAGTCAATAAAATTACTGTAAGTCTGGTCGTACTTTGCTTCTGATGAAACAGTCGAATGAGAACGTGACATCGTAATGGGAGAAACAGTTCAACAATTTTTTAGTATTCCACGGGCCATTACATTTAAATATATATTTTTTAAATTTTGACACAATGTTGTCCCAAAAGGACATAATTATCTTTTTCAATCTGCAAAAGAACACAAAATAAAATTGCTATGGAATAAATTTTTTGTACTTGTCGACAACAATTCCACTAGATACAATCCATACAACAAAGTAGCAATAATTGTTAGCACAAGTAATTGCCAATTGCCCCTGAACCTGAAAGTAATAATTATCTTTTTGCTTTAGTTTAACGTCCCCATTTTGGTCTATTTTTAAGTAATTAATTTTTTCTTCATTGACCGCTTGTCGGGGATTTAAGTCTCGAATCGACCAAGGGCATTTTATTTCCACAATAATTTCATCTTGATCAATAATTTCATCCGGACTGGCACCGAGAAAACAATTTTCCTTGTCAATAAACAGTCCGCACTCACTCACAAGTACCCCATAGTTTTTTTCAATTCCTCATTTCTAGTTTTGAGCACTTTATTCAGACACTGTCCAAAATGGTATATTGAGTGGATTTTGTGATAATCGCCTAAACAACGTCGTGTGCACCTCGGCCAAAAGTAATTTTTTGGCCTTATCTGCATTGTGTCCTCGGCCACAAACAGCAAATGCGTTCAAAAAAGCGTACTTTTACGGCCTAGGTACACAAATTACTATTTTAAATCTCCTGTAAATCGACGACCTGATAGGAAAGTTTCATTCGTACAAAAAAAAAAATCTACTACTCTATGTTCAGGTGGCGCACCGTGAAGATAGCTTACAGAAAACTGTCATTTTCAATTATTAGTTGTATGTGCAAAATTGAATCATTTCGTAACTTTGGTTCCATTCATTGAGGAATCTGGATTCCAATTGAATGGAATACTGAAAGAAATTTAATTTCGGTTTGCCGGTACATCAAAAGGTTGATTTACGGCGGGCGGCGAAGTTCTAAGATAACAGGACCTCTCCATCTCGCATAGTTTTGTCTAGTATAGGTCTAAGATTTTACTCGGACTGTACAAGGCGAATTTGTAGCATGGCTGTATAGGTGGAGCTACTTTCTTGACGTGGAAATCAACAGAACAGGGTTTTATTTAAAACATTATTACATAGTTGTATTTGCGCTTCCATCTTCAATAATGTAGCATACAGTAAGAAAAAACTATAGGCAAGGCGATACGCATGTTTCTTGGTAGGTTTTAAATTCGTAAGTGTCAATAAAATGTGACAAAAGTTATGTATGTTCAGTTCGACATTTTTGCATATTTAGCAAAAAAATTTTGAAAAAAAAAATATGCGTAGATTCTAAAGCAATCCTTTTTCTAAAACTATTCAAAATTTGAAGATTATTGATCAGTAATTAACAATACAGCGATTTTTATAAATGTACACTGCAAACATGGGGTGAGAGAACCGCCTTAAAGAGTGTCTTTGTAAAAGTTGCGACGTCACTTTTGGAACTTGATTGGAACCCCTATTGCTTTCTAAAATTTCATATTCCATCTATAAGGCCGATGGTATATTTTATCTTTTTGTATAATTTGTCTTCATTTTGATTCTCTAATAAACATATTAACGAACGCGACGTCATAACAGCTATTAAAGCACGGAACATTTTAAGAAATTTTGTAGGTTGGCAAAGCGTGATAATCTTGTCAGTTTAAATTACACAATTTGTCAGACATAGGAAGTGACAGCACATGGAAGTAAACATTACCAACCGCCACAGAAATCCCTAAATCGACTAAAGTA
Organism: Diaperis boleti; assembly: GCA_963583935.1. Taxonomy (NCBI): domain Eukaryota; kingdom Metazoa; phylum Arthropoda; class Insecta; order Coleoptera; family Tenebrionidae; genus Diaperis; species Diaperis boleti. Next base: position 21,272,735 of record OY757249.1, read on the forward strand.
AAAAAAAATGGCTTAAAAAGGGCAAATTACAAAAAATAGCATAAAATATTCGTTTCATAAGATCTTCAAGCACTCATTCGTTAAATTACCTCGTGGTTACGCCACTATTTTTTAAAACTTGAATTCGTGCTTTAAGACTGGTCTTAAAGTGTCATCCGTAAATATTGACATAATAGTGGGAAATGTGACATGATTGTGTAAATAGCAGTAATGCCAGGAGTTTATTGTCGAATCAATAAATTTATTATTATTTGTTTTTTATTTACCCACTAAAATTGTTTGTTGTTACTGGATATTTTCAAATGAATGTATCTCATAATATTGTTTCGTAATGTAGAGAAATTCTTGGCTTAAAAATTTGTTCTAAAAGAAAGCAAACATTTGTCTTGGTTTGGCCGGATGTTCTAATAGGTGTTATCTCAATGATAGGCCTCTTAATTTTTTTGTTACTCGCTATAATGGTTTGGAACGGAATGTGATTTTTATTTTATTTTCGAATTTTATTTATTTGTCTTTATTTACCGACGAATTTGTTCAATTTTCGGTATTGAAACTGTTCTCATTAAAACTTTGTGTTGGAATTGTTAATATTAGTTATTAGTATAATTAAAATCACAATATATTTAAAACATAAAGCTTCTTTATTTCACTCATCATATTGTCAATTCTCAGGTTTATGACGACAAAACAAATAAGAAAATAGTCGTAAAAAACGTTTGGAAAACTTAACGACTTTTGTTCAATATTTAATTTTCTAGCATGCCATAAAAGTACCATTACAATTTGAGAAATTATGGTTTTTATCTGAAATTATCACATTTTAAAGCTTCCGGGCGGCGTTTGTGTTATTAATTAGTCTAATTGCAGCCGTTTCCACCAGCAGTTAATAGACACTAAATGAAAATTATGTATGTGCCTACAATGTAACAGTCGATGTAGGTACACGGGCACCACTATGGGCGTGACTTCTTCAGCTACATACATATTTGGAAGTACATATTCACAACGATAATAATAAAATTAGTTTTCTGCTCATACTACCTATTGTTCTTATGAACGTTATGTTGGATGGATGCTCGATGGGATTTAGATCTGCACTTCGCGCTGGCCAATGCATTCGTCGAATTTCAACTTTCATTATCATGCATTAAAACAATTTTGTCGCCAATAAAGGCATCAATGAAGAGAATTGGACTGCTCATTAATTTCCCAATTGTTATGTTCATCATCTCTGCGACGTTTCCAGGTCAAGAGTGGTCATTTTAAAAGTCTCTTGCATTTAGAGTTTATACTTTCTTCCTCTAATCTGTGACCAAAAATGTGACCAAAGAATGTGAAAACTGATATCAGGTTCAAGGAAATGTTGACAAAAAAGTGCAAAAATTCTTTGACATGTTTATCGGGAGATATTTTTGCTGTTGCAGTCTGATCAAACGGTTAGAATAAAGTTTTGAGGAAAAATATTGTGGATCGAAGTCCCAGAAGTGTGTGGATCATCATTTACGATATCAAAACAGAGTTTTCGGAAGACGATAGCCACAAGATATCTTCACAATTGGGTGAACCATAATATATGGTATAATGGAATACAATACTAAAGTAAAGAATTGAAGGGAAAGGGGTGTCTCTATTAAATAGTACATATCCCCATTCACCTTACTAATTATTTCTTTGCCTATTCGCTCTATAATAAAGAAAATGACTTTGTGGCTCTCCTTACAAAATTTTAACAATTCCTTAAGGCTGAACCAAAGCAAATCCACAAATTCAAATCCATCTATGAAGCGATACACACGTCGGCTTAGGGGCGGACCCACTAATTTGTTGTTTTTGTCCAATACAAGCCGAACAGCACCACATCTCTGCCGTATTATAAAGCGCCGCAATCCAGTGGACCATGAGCGTTTGATAATGAAATAGAATAATCTTTTTATTGAAAACGCTTTTGCTCCGCTGGCGCTGTGTCGTAAAACCTAAAACCCGAAAATAAACAACGGCTGACTTTCCGATTGTTTGAAGCAATGCTCATTTTTAAATGTGAACAAAAATGTAATGTAATGTCTAAATACTAACAACGCACAAATTAGCTTGTTCTCACATTTCATTAATTTTTATCAAAAATAGTGAAATATGTACTGCAAACCCGGGTTAATCGATCAAGATAAATGTTTGGGGATGCATAGATGAAGACCACGTCTCCCTTCACACAAAATTGAACATACAAAAAAATTCAGTATTTAGAAAGAAAAATAAGGTTGAAACACCCCTAGTAGACACATGCAACCTAACCACTAACACTTGCTCCAAAATAAAATTGTGGGAATTGGGGAGATAAAATTTTATACCGAAAATTAAATACATTTATTACTTGGTATTTCCACTGTTATAAAAATATCGCACAAGATCGGTGGCGCTTACAATTATTATTGTACAATCAGATATAATAATATATGTAGTTAACAGGCGCCTAATTTAGAAAAAATTACATTAATTTCTAAAATTCTTAACAGCTAACATATCATTTTGAATTTTCTTAGCAATGTCTTGGCAACGAATGTTAATTGCGTGCACGGGAAAGGAAAGAGGTCTTGTCGGTACTCATAACTAGCGCAGAAAGTGGGCGTTTTCGGTGCAGTATAATGAAAAACTCATTTTTGAAGAGTGATTTTGATAAAATACAATATTTGATTACATATTTTTTGTCAAATTAATATCAGGTGTTATTTTTTTCGTTCCCGCAAGTCTCGGGATCTATTATTTCAGGAAGCATGCATTTATGGTAGAACTCTACAAGAGCAACTTCTATTTTTTGCTTCCAGAAATCATCATTGCGCTGAATTTTTTCAATTTCCATTCCAAAAGGTGTCCAAATTACAAAATAGCAAAACTCACGATCGGTTATATGCAACTGACCCTGAATCTGATAATAATAGTCTGAACTTAGTTTCAGATGTATCATATTATTTTCGAAGCAACAGTAGGCAAATTTCTTATTAATTATTGCTTCCTTTGGAGACATGTTTCTTATAGAATATGGACATTTAATTTCAATAAGACCACTATGTCCAATGAAACCGTCAGGAGATGTAGCTAGAAATTCATGATCCGCATCAACAACCAATCCTGCTGTTGTTACATGCAGATCAAATTTTTCCTCGAACTCACGTATAACAACATTTTCATGTGTAGTTCCCCAATCTGTGGCAGGGCCTCCGTAAAACGAAGAGTACAACAGATTTCTAACAGTTGCTGCACAATACGTCGAAATGCGTTGTTTACAAATTTTTCCAAAGTTTGAGTCTGTTAAACGATGATGGGGTTCCTCTTTCTAAAGACGATTTGAGCTTTGTCCGACAGTTTTACGTTCCAGTTGCCCAATTTCTTCAGTGGTTTTTTGAAGAGTTGATAGAATTATTTCTTTCTGTTGTTCATAATCTGTTGGCAATTCAGCAGGTAGAAGAGCAGCATCAGGACCGTAATCTGTATCGACTGTAGCAGGTCTTTTAAATTTTCTTTTTGATTTATCCGGAAACAACTGTTTACGAACAATTTTCGGTACGTAGCGTTTCCTGTATTTTCTAATGTATTTTTTTGTAAATTGCCCAGGTCCTTTTTGGGTAATTGCTTTGCGTACCACTCCGAGAAATTCATGAGATCCAACATTGAAGCTAATACTCGCTGCCTCACAGCGGAATTGCGCATGATCCCTTAGAGGAAAAGTTTATTCTTTTTTCCCCAACGAATTAGGCCACAACTGAATTATAGCATTCGGCTGAGTTGTTGTCCATATCTGAAAGAAGGCTATCAGCATGATGAACCAATCTTTGTAGAATAATTTCAACGTCTTGTGACAATCCACTGTTTCTCATTTCTCCGATCAAATTTTTTTCCGTCCTCTCTTTTGTACAAAAATATGCAGCACAGTTTTTGTGATCGCCAAAAATGTGGTAAACGGAATTTACAATATCTTCACGAAGTTTTAAAACTTTTTCTTCATGGTAGCAATCTTCATTCACTCGATATTTTACCGCACACTGAACTGCTAATCGAAATCGCCTGATGTTGTTTTTCAAATTGTCTCTTTGTGCAACACTTACAATTTGTCTTTTAGAACTTACCCTTTTTGAAGCCGCATCTTTTAAATTGTTACAGAAGTTCCTGAATAAATGGTTCCTAAATTCAATTTTATGAACCAGTGTGTTACCGTATGGTCTAGCCTCATTTAGTTTTCTACACACGCTGCTGTCACCATCACCAACCAGAAAAGCAAATTTCAAATTATGCATATCCACACTGCATTTGAAACCTTCTGCAATAATTTCCGCTTCCATTGAAGTAGATGTTTTATTCCAATTTTTAAAACAGTTATGGTATCCGACTTCGACCTTTCTATTTTCTGCCCGAGCACATGTGTAACAAAATTTGTTCTTTATGCCGAGGTACAATATTTTTTTTATACGGTAGCCAACTATTACATTTATAAGAACGCTTGCACCAAGCTCCATCAGCAACGACAGTGATTTTTGGTAGACCGTCACTATCTATCTCTCCAAGTTCTTTTGCTAAACGAGCTTCTTCCTTTCCAGCTTCTTTCATCAATTCTTCTTTCATCATGCATGGTATATCACAAAACCCATCAATTCCTCAAGTTGTGTATACCCTCCACCGGTGCAAATTGTTCCAAGTACTGCAGATTTATTTATGTCTAATTTAGTGGAATGCTTATCCTCTGTAGATATTATAGATGTGGCCTTACAAATCAAACATTCAATAAATAATTTACTAATCAGACCAATTCGTTGTTCTTTTGTGATGGATAGATTTTCTGCACTGCATTTGAACAGTCCATGATGTTTAAATTGACAAATATTATCAAAAAACGATTTTAAATGCACTATACGTCTACCACTAGGTTTGTAACTGACTGTGTCTTCAGCTCGTACACCGTTATTCGTCGCAGGGAGGTTGTCTTCCTCTCTGACAATAGAGATAGTGTCTTTCTCAGTTAGAAAAGTACCAGACGTAGAAGCATTGTTTTCCTCACATGCAAAGGTATTAGACGTAGAAGGGTTGCTTTCCTCAGTTACGATGGAACTAGTCCTAGAACGGTCAGATATAAAAAAATATTTTGATTTTGTTCAAAACTCAATTATTTATAATTATAACGCTGAATTTGAAAAAATACGAATGTTTGTGACTTTTATGTTTTTATTCGCAACTAGCTCCTGTTCAATTTTTAATAAATCCATTTGTTTTTACAGATCGCAAAACAATACAAAAGTTAAAAGAAATGTAATTGTATTTTTATCCAACACTTGTTTATTATGTAGTCATAGTCATGAATGGATTATGAGGTCTATAAGACACATGTGACTTATGAAAAAATAACGGTTTTCTAATTTGTCATAGCAACCAGTTCATAAGCCAACAGTTTTGAACGTCAAATTTAATGAACGTCAAAATTTTTGAAGAATGTTAAAAAACTGTGGGGGTGTTGGATAAACCTATGTATCACACACGTGTCGTACCAGCAAATAAGTCACTCAAGAAAAATTAGCCACTCGAGCAAGCTATGGTGGCTAAACATTTCTTTCGTGACTTATTTGCTTTATAAGACATTAGTATGTCGGAGATTGACCCTCCCCCTCTATGCTGGCTCACCACGCAGTTTATTAACAACAATAACAACAAAAACCCAGAGATATGCAAAACAGGTGATCCCGGGTGCACGTCTCTGGTGACACTGTCCGTTGCGTCAAGTGGTCTCCCGTACTACCCGATTCCACCCAAGTGTATGCAACCAACTTGGCGTTTCACAATATCCCGACACGGCCATTCTGACATATCACACGTCCTCGTGTGATGACTATATAAAATAAAACTTAATAAACCACTCGGCCATTCTGATTATTTGATGAAACTGACTCTTCACGTGTAATTTCTATCATGACAAAATTATTACTCCTATCACTCGAAAAGTAACATTGACTTCATCACTTCCTTCCAGTGAAAAAAAATTATTACTTCAAGTAACTCGGAAAACAAAATTGGCTTAATCACTTCCTTCCAGTGATACAACAAAATTATTACTTTTATTAACTCTGAAAACAAAATTGACTTTATCACTTCCTTCCACTGATACAACAAAATTATTACTGCTATTAACATCAAAATAACTCGATCAGTTCCTTCCAGTGATAAAAAATATTACTTCAATTAACTCAGAAAACAAAATTGACTTTATCACTTCCTTCTAGTGATACAACAAAATTATTACTGCTATTAACATCAAAATAAATCGATCACTTCCTTCCAGTGATAAAAAATATTACTTCAATTAACTCAGCAAACAAAATTGACTTTATCACTTCGTTCCAGTGATACAATAAAATTATTACTGCTATTAACATCAAATTAACTCAATCGCTTCCTTCCAGTGATAAAAAAATATTACTTCAATTAACTCAGAAAACAAAATTGACTTTATCACTTCCTTCCAGTGATAAAAAAATTATTACTTTTATTAACTCGAAAAAAAAAATGACTATCACTTCGTTCCAGTGATAAAAAAAATATTACTAATATTAGAAAACAAAATTGGCTTTATCACTTCCTTCTAGTGATACACCACAATTAACTTCATCCAGTGATAAAGAAAATTGATTTCATCACTTCCATCCAGTGGTAAACAAAATTAACTACATCACTTCTCTCCATTAATAAACAAAATTAACTACAGCACTTTGCTCTAGTGATAAACAAAATTCACTTCATCGCTAACATCCAGCGTTAAAGAAAATTAACTTCATCGCTTACATCCAGCGTTAAGAAATTAATTACATCACTTCTCTCCAGTGATAACAAAATTAACTTCATCACTTACATCCAGTGATAATGAAAATTAACTACCTCACTTCTCTCCAGTGATAAACAAAATATAAACAAAATTAACTTTATCACTTACATCCAGCGATAAAGAAAATTAACTACATCACTTACATCCAGTGATAAAGAAAATTAACTAACATTACTTCTTTCCAGTGATAAAGAAAATTAACTAACATCACTTCTTTCCAGTGATAAACAAAGTTACCTTCATCACTTACATCCAGTGATAAAGAAAATTAACTAACATCACTTCTTTCCAGTGATAAACAAAATTAACTTTATCACTTACATCCAGCGATAAAGAAAATGAACTACATCACTTCTTTCCAGTGATAAACAAATTTAACTTCATCAGAGAAGACAACATTTAAATACAAACATTGATCACAATTAAATCAAATCTTTGTCGTCAGGAACGTATCCTTCAGGCATTTTCCTGATAGGATCGTGAGCATATTTATGGGTACGGTTCGAATTAATTTTTTTTTTTTTTTAAACGTACATATCACCGTCTAACTGTTCAATCATCTTAAAGGGGTTTTATATTTAGGGTCAAATTTGGTTAAATTTATTTCGTTAATTGCGACTACACTTAAAATCTGCTAACAGCTATTTGTGCAAGTTTGTCCAATGCTAGTCATAACAACAACATTGTCGAATCGTTTACCCTGAAGCTGTGACGACATAGGTTCTGTTATCAGCGAGCATTCGGCACCCGAATCAAAAATGGAAAATTCTTATCTTGATGACATAGGGTACCTCATGGCGCATTGACTAAACATAAACCTACTTGTCGTTCTGCTCCACCCTTTCGACCTCTCGGGTTACCTGAATTCAGACAACACGAAGCATTTGAAACATGTCTCTTTTGAGTTTGGGGTCGTCGATGTCTTCGGCGAAGAGTCTCCACGTGAAGTGCTGGGGTTCGCATCGGTCGGTCTTCTCATATCTGGAACGGCATACTGATGCCTTGCATCCCAGTTTCTCACATTTTATCGAGGATGGTTTCGGCTTGAAATGTTTCGCTTCCAAATCATTACATTAAATTGTACTTTTTCATTTAAGAAACAAAAACACCTTTAATTTCTGCTGTAATTGGTTCCTTGATTTAATGCCACGAACTTGTAAGTGCCATTCGTGGTTCAAGTTAGAAACTTCTTCGGTTGAAATTTTAACATTAGTGCCGTCATCATACGCCGCGATGCACTTCCCTTCTTTTGGTTCGGTGCTATTAAATTGCATCAAAAATGCAGAAAATCATACTTAGCGTCCCACGTCATTCTAGGGTATGAAATCTGCGACAGCCAGGTGGATGCTCGACTTTTGAGTGCCCTTCTCAAGGCGAACGTCGACGCAGCATCACCTGTAATTGTCTTGTAGCCCATGCACGTAAATCTGCAGTCCAGATCAAATTCAGGCAGTTGTATGTTACTGTTTATCGTCGGAGACTGATGTTAAAACAGCCATTTCTTTCAACAAATCCAGGGCACCTCAAACTGCAACCCCTTATGTCATTTGCACCGCAGTTTCCGACAACTACATACTTCCTACTACTTACTGTCCAAAAAGTGCGCTAGTAGATCCTCGAATATAGGTGTGCAACTTTACACCGCTCACCATTGTGACTTTTCGGCTTGTCCTTGTGCTTTAAAACACCCGCACCGCCTGGTCCCGTTCTCCTCTACCACCGCCACGTCAAAACATCAATCAACCAATCTACATCTTTCCAAGTTTCGAGATATCTGCGAATTGATACTAACAACCGCTTGATACAGCATTATTTCCAACTTCACAAATCATGCCAATTACACTCAATCAAAGATTACCAGCCCTCAAAACAATGTGCCGAAATCAATGATATTCAATTACCAATCATGTGTGTCTCATTATTTTGACTACATGCGCCCGTCAACCCTCCGAAAATAACTCCAAGTACTTTACGACTCTTCGACAAGACCAACAACATCGTTCTTCATTGTTGAGAAAAAATGTAAACAAACCTCAACCCATGACATCCCCAAACCAAATTTTAATGAAATTCGCAATCTAAACTGTTCCAATTTCTACAAAAATGATTTTAAAAAATGATGCGACTGCATCGAAGTTGCAACTTTTGTTACGTTTCTTTTCCACGGTTTCTTTGTTCGATCCCAACGAAAGCTTATTTTTTGTTTTCATTCTCGGTTGTCGCGCACTCCCAATATGTTAACATATTTATGACACGTCACCGATTTCGAACTACGTACTATTTGGATCTTTTATTGCTCTGATTTTGCTCGTCTATTTGTAATTACCTATACCAACATTATCGTTTTCATTGAATAGCACGTACCTAGTCATCTTCAAAATCTATCCCTAGCGGGATGATTTATCACCGATCAAATTAATGTACAGTTAATTTCAAAATTATCGAGTACACCTCAAAAATCTAGAGGTCCATTTATTACAGGTTTTTCCACATGTGAAGTTGCGTTTTTTAAATTTGAACGTCAAAATTTTATATAGGTTAGGTAATTTTGACAAAATTAAAAAATACATGAAAATATAACTTTATTTGTAGAGTATTTTATAACTATTAACAACACATTCAATATTTTGTCATAGCACCATTAACTTGAAGTAGGTACTGCATTAAGCCTTCGGGGCATGGAAGAAATTAAATTCTCCCACAAATTTCGGTCTTGGCTACGTTCTTCCCGTCCTTCTTCAATGGAGGCCCAGAGCTCATTAGCATTTTGAGGCCTAAAGTTTTTTCCTCTGTTTCTTCTATGTATTTTTTTTTACAAGTAAACTCCAGACATTTTCTATAACAGTAAGATCCAGACTATTTGAGGGCCCTTACATTACATTTTAAATTATTGGTAGCAAACTTTGACCATTTAAGTTGCCTTCAATGTGCCATGCGACACCTGCATCCTGTCGAGATATCACACAAAAACGGAAAATCGTGCCGATCTAGGGGCGTTACATATCTTTCCTCAAACCTCGTGTTCCTGGGACGTTAGACACGTTTTCGGCCAGAATTTCTTGATTGAAAGGTTTTTTTCGTCTGTGAAAATCACTTTGATCCAAAATTGTGGTTCACGATATAATATAATTTAGACAAAATATAATTCTGAATTGCTTCTCTTTGTCTGTTAGTGGAAGTATTCTGGCTCTAGATCTGCTTTTCAACTCTGAATTTTGAATTCGCCGCCAAACTGTTGATTGCGACCCCGGAAAATTTGTCACGGATGCAGCTTCAGTCGATGATTTAAAAAGATTTTCCCTCAAACGGTTTAGAAGAGCCTGGTCCTGTTCCGCTGTCGACACATTTGGGCAACCCGCTCCTGCTCTTCTAGCAAAATGTCCAAATTCTTGATGGGCCACCTTCCGGATCGACCACCCTTCTTCTAATTTGGAAAGAATGAGCACCTTTGCGTTTTCTGTTAGATTAGGCATTTTGCTTGTCAAAACTGACATTGACAAAAATGTTTAAACAAGTGCATTCCGATAGTTTCACACTGTCGAAAATTAAGTGTACTCGATAATTTTGAAATTAAGTGTACTGGAAACACTTACCAATATGTTTTACGACAAACCCTTGAATTCAACCCTTTTCTATTACTCAAACCTCGACTTTGTATTATTACGTCAGTCCTTTCCACGAAAACAAATGCGACGATGGTTTCGATACCAGCCAAATGCGCATTTACTTTGTCGTCTCAATTATAAGTACCACATACTCATCAATGGAATGAGTCCATTCCCCCAGTTTATTTAGTTTATTTATCCCGGCGGCAATAAAATTATTGCCCCCATGTCTGCCAAGCCAGTGGTCTTGCTCACGACCTCTTGGAAGTTGTTTTTCAGCCGTTTCATCCCTTTTCCGATGATGTCGTTCGGCACGGCGACTGCTCGACCTTGTTTTTCGTTTTTCAAACAGTCAGGAAGAATTACCCAAGCTTCCTGCTCTAAAAGCCTAAATAAACCCACCAACACGGCCACTAGGCACATAGGTCACTTTCCCACTTTTGATGTCGGAGATTGACCCTCCCCCTCTATGCTGGCTCACCACGCAGTTTATTAACAACAATAACAACAAAAACCCAGAGATATGCAAAACAGGTGATCCCGGGTGCACGTCTCTGGTGACACTGTCCGTTGCGTCAAGTGGTCTCCCGTACTACCCGATTCCACCCAAGTGTATGCAACCAACTTGGCGTTTCACAATATCCCGACAAGTATAACAAATAGCTATAATTTATTTTTAATTTTTATTATATAGATTTAGACTGGAATAGAAAAAAGCACTCATTTTTCCGCGAATTTTCCAATTTTCTGGGAAACATCCAATATTTCTTTCAACAAGAACCTTAATTGGATTATTAGGAATATGTAAAAATAATAGCCAAATCGGTCCAGCCATTTTCAAGTGATGCGCTTACCAACGCACAACATTGGATTTTTATTATACAGTGCGCATATTTAGATTTCGATAAAATTATCAAAGAAAAGAATCACTGTTTTTTTTCTCAACTTTTAAAGGCTTCTTTCGAAAATTTTGAAGTTCAAGGTCATACTTTTCTTTTTAGAATTGCATGAAGTTTTCAAATCTCCCAAAAAATTGGGGGTTGCCATTTAAAAAAATTACATCCTAAGTATTTCAAAGATGGCGGAAAAAAATTGAAGGATATGTCAAAGTGTGTGCAATAAAAAATAGAAAATTTCCTGTCCGAGAGTTTTTTCCCTAAATGATCAATGAACTTTTTGTTCCTAGGTTTCCAGACGACTATATACAATACGAAATTTGTTAATTGTTTTCTGTATTATAATAGTTACTTTATTAAAAATAATTTATTAAAATTAAAAATTAGGAGCATGTTAGTGAGAATAAATTACTCGCAAGTATTTTCGAACAATTTCATCGCCCCATCGTTACATAATTCACCCTGATTACGACTATCGTATCGACGGCAAAAACTACAAGAATATAAGGTGAATATAAGTAATTTGACAACCATACAAAATGTTTGGTACCGCTCCAATCCGTTTTACAATGTTATTGTTATAAACACAGAAATTAAAATAACTGAGTTTTCAGCAAAGAAAAGGTTGGTTGTTCTTTTCAGTAACAATTTTCTGCTTTTTCTAAAGCCACTAAGTGTCGTTTTTTCTTTCCAAATTTCTGTCGCGTTTTGCCATTGCACAGCAATAAACGATCACACAAACGACTTAAATGACCATACAAACTAATTCGGAGAGATAAAAAGTTGCAACTCACTTAACTTACGTGGAGAAAAAATAATGCATCGGCAGCCAGGTCGGCAAAAATTCGTAAAATAAGAGTTACAGAGCTTTACTTTTCAAACTTTCCTGAATTTAAAATCGGGTTTCTGATAACAAATTTTTGTGAAATTAAAGAACAATAATCAGCCGAGGTTGCCATGAAGCTTTTTTTTTTAATTCAAGTTTCTTAACACGCGTGATTTATCTCCTAACTTATGCATTTTTTATCTGCTTATTGCAAAGCTGAAATTACAAAATTTAAACAAATCTCTCCATAGCACTCTAGCCACATATTAGACGAATACCTGTAACAAAAAATTATGTCCTCTTTGTTCAAATTAACTTCTTAAATCATTTTCTCGTACACCTTTAAAACGATATTTTTTGAGGCGCTTGAGTGTCGCCTTAAACTACTGTATAAATCAGGAGAGAGATTTATTTCTCGTGAATTTGCAACCTTACGGATATAATCTTTCTTCAGTTTGGAATTTCCGGTTGTTTCGTCATCTACAAACAATGCATGCACCAATATATGCATTTTTACGATCGCGCAGGAACATCTAACGAATTACAAAGAAAGTTAAGTATAATTTCCCATAGTCCATTGTGACGCACGTTCCAAAGCTCGCCGGTACGTGTATCGAACTCCTCATGTGTAGCTGCAAGAGTCTGTGTATGTGTGTGTGCAGAAAGACATAATATGTAATTTATATAATAGCCCTTTGTCATACACAGGTTCAACGTCTGCTTACAGACATGCTAAATGTTCCATACACAGAGATATTGCAGTTTGTTTAGTTAAGTTCTTTTGTTAAAGCTGAACTTTACTAGCTTCCATACAATGCTAGAATTATAATGTAAATAAATGAGACCTCTTGGCAAGAGTAGCTCCAGTGTTCAGGATATAAGTAATAAAAGCACGCGCATTTTTCAAAGCTTTGGAATCGTATTTAGCATTATCTTGTAGCTATCATAATAAATAAGTAGAGGTATTTGTTAACGGGACACGCTAAGCCACCTCGTATAAAATGGATTTCGAGTCAAACACACCCGAATCACTTCATAAACATCCAAGTCTTAGGTAAGAATATTTTAACTGTTGTTGTGTAACTGGCCATAAATCAGGTAGTGCCGCGCGGTCGATTTCGATTTCATTAATCGAAACCATATTGTGATTTGTCATTCACCATAATTAATGTCTTTCACACTTTCATTCCAAAGACCGGATATTAAGGCAGATTGCTTGGTGCCTGCTTTTTCCCTGCTTAATCTTTTTAGAGCCCTGTATTCTTTAATATGTTTCATGTTACGATGCTAAGACAATCTCAACCGCGCAACTGGGTTCTTTTTTTCATAAAGAACCAAACAAACAGCCGTAAAGAGGCAATGTTTTCTCAGGATACCCGTGGTTTTATGCGATTTCTTAACTCTTGCGTTAATTTGATGGCGTTTGTGCCTGTGCATTTTAATGGAAAAATAAACTCCAAGGAAATGTCTTCATTTGATGCAACATTATTCTAACATTTTATTTTGCAAAAATGCATTTTAATTAGGCAGGTACAAGTGCTTAATTAAAGCAAGCGAGTTCTAGACGTTAAAAAGCTTTTCATGATAAAATGTAATTAAATTTTATGTACAAGCATACCTCTACCTAGAATTCATAAAAGATTTGTTGCCTTATTTGGAATGCAAGTGTTTTAAATTATTATTATTACGAACAGTGGAGATAAGTAATTCCTGTTAACACCTCAGATTTTTGCGGCAGATATATCATTTGGATACATATTTGAATAATACATAGATGTTTTAAAGTGAAAGCGTTCTATTGGTTGGGTTTATTTGTTATGATGTTTTAACTTGTTTAAAGATACAAAATGCCTAATGATTTTAAAAAATCACAATAATTTTACTCCTGGCGTGAAATTCCTCTTTCTTCCGCAGCATAATTTAAAATAATCTATTAATCTCTCTTTAACGGCTCTCATACCAACGACCATAATAATGATTACGCGGCACTCAAATAAATCCCTAATCATTCCATCGTACATAACAAACGGCCTAAGAATAAAGAGAATTGGTATTAAACTGATGGAGTATCCTAAGATTTTCCCCGATGTTAAATGGTTGGAGGTGTCATAAGTAATGAGTATGTGCGAATACTCGTATTTATTGCTGTCATTTTTCTTATTAAGGTAATGATCACATGCCGGTATAAAAACCTTTTGTAACTGTAGAGAAATCATAAAATTAAGTAGGTAAGTTTTATTGAAATTGCGCCAGTTCGCACTTTAGTGGTGTTTTTATGGTTATTTTGATTAACACACTCCCTGATTTTCAACAAGGAACATTAACTTGATACTCAGATTATTCGCTCGGTTCGTCAAAAAGTCAAAGATGATTACCTCAGGTTTGTTACCGTTTGTTGGATAGCAATAAATTTCGCAATTTGCATGAGGCGCGGGTCTGTATATTCCTGTGATTTATTGCGAGAAATAATTTTTAAATGGAGTAGAAACTGCCCGTAAAATTTGAATAAATAATTGCATTTACATATTTTGTTGGATGAAATTACTTCCGCAATTAATCGATTTTAATGGTAAACTTTGGGCTTGGCTAACTGTTTTGAGCAGCTATTTTACTTTTTTAATCAAATTCAAAATTGCACATGCAGATGGCTTTCAAGAGTAAGTCTTCTTCTTCTTTCGTGGCTTGGATATCTAGTGATATTTCTATTTTTTGGTCTCCCTAAAGATCTATTTCTCTCTGCTCTATATTCTATTCTAAACTAGATCCCGGCTTCGCATGGTGATTTTATTTTATTATATTATTTAATACGCCTACGTGGTAAAATAAGAAAGTGTGCAAAATTTCATTGCAATCGGTTCAGTGGATCCAGAGATTAACCCCTCCACTCGGCTACCCCTCTTAGAAATGGAATTTTGAAAAACTTTTTTTAGTGAGCGCCTACGTGGTAAAAAATTCCATTGCAATTGGTTCAGTGGATCCAGAGATTAACCAGCCCGCCCCGTTACCCTCTTAGGAATGGAATTTTGAAAAACCGTTTTTAGCGAGCGCCTACGTGTTAAAATAAGTAAGTGTGCAAAATTTCATTGCAATCGGTTCAGTGGATCCAGAGATTAACCCCCCACCCCGTTATCCCCCTTATGAATGGAATTTTGAAAAACCATTTCTTGGTGAGAGCCTACGTAGTAAAATAAGTAGGTGTGCAAAATTTCATTGCAATCGGTTCAGTGAATCCGGAGATTTCGTGATGAATGGATTTTACATATATAGATATATTCTTGGTAGCCTAAGATTCATACCACTTACGATATGTTGCTATTTTTTGTCTTAGGTTATATATTGTGACGTTCTGGAAGAATCGCGACCGCAATTCTATAAAGCCGCTCCCCCCTTTTAATACGATGCGAGAGCGGCCGTCCAACTAGTCGAAGTCGAAATCTGAATAAGCTACTGAGCGACATAATCCGTGTGACTCGTGCGTAAAATAAATAATTGTGCCGTTATAACTGTACATAGTCCATTGTTTAAATAAATTGTAAATAGTAACTGTTTAAATAAATAGTTTTGTGGATCCGTAAACGCTACAATATGTTCAGTTCTTCTCTGAACTCATCGTTTCTTTTCCGGCCTTCAAGCGTATGTCCCGCAGCAGATCATAAAAACTCCATTTCGGCGCGTTATATTCTTCTTTAATTAAGCAATGCAATCTTTATAGGAAAAAATAATTCCTACAGATCAAAATACGTTTTTTGAGTTACCCCAAATATTCTTTAGCTTAGAGTTTCAAGTATTACTGACCTGCATGTATTGTAATCATAATAATAAATTCAAATTATACCCAATTCGTTTATGCACCGACATACCTCTAGTTTTGATTTTGCAACAAAAACGTAATTGTGGTAATGAGGTTATCAAGATTGATGCAATTCTTTCAACGAAACAAACCAAAGTGACAAACATATAATGGAAATTCCCAGAGTAATGAGGTAATGACTAAATTACATTACCTTAAGAATGAAATGAATTTTACAGCAAAACATCTAAAAGCTTTTTACAATAAGACTCTATATCTCTGTCGCATAATAATTTTACAACACGTATTCATTCGATAATCTCCACGGATGAATCTACTATAGAAATGACGTAACATAAGAAATGTGTTTTTGTTAATTGTGAGTATTTGTTTTACCCTTCTTAAAATTTTGAAAAACACAACTACAGCAACTACCCTGATAATTCAAGATCTTGACATTTCTATCGGTAAGTCCTAGCAAAAAATTTACCACAAAGTAGAACTCGTCAAAATAAAAAAAAATATATCCATAATTTTTTTTTTCGCAAACGCTCCCTTACGGAGTTAAAATTAGGAACAGTTGGACCCCTAAAACCAACCACAACCTCTTTGAGACACGAGGGTCCCCATGCGTTATGAGGGCCCCCTTAAACTTGTGGGGGCCCTTGCGACATGGGGGTCCAAGGGGGCTCTTTGGGACACAAAAGTGAACAATGAAAATCTTTTGTCGGCCGAAAAGTTTCGTTTATCACACGGCCCGAAAATGTTTTGCAAGTGCTTGCACTTGTGAAGTCTCGGCTAACGCCTCGCCTCCACAAACTGTGCTCGCACTTTCAAAATGACATTTTCTGGCCTTGTAATAAAATATACTATTTCGTGGAAACTGTAATGAATAAATACTTGTCCCAAAAAAATTAGAAGGTGTTTACCTCGTTCGACAAAAAAAATTCTGATACGTTCAAGTTCATGTAGTCATTGGCGGAGGGTGAAATAAGGGGTCAGAAAAATTACGGATTTCAGGAAAGTGGTAAATAGAAAAAATATATTTCTACTTGTGGCTAAATTTTCTGCTAGGACTTCCATAACACATCGTATTTTCAATATTTTAATTTTCTAGTGAAACAATCCGTCTAGATCTGCTCTTACATTTGCCAAATTTTGTTAAAAGAACTCCAGAAGGGAGTGCAAAAATGTACCTTTAAGAATATGTGCCATATCATATTGCTTAATCTTCACAAATGGTGTTTGGGTTACTAAAATATCACTGGGCGATCTTTTATTGATAAGAACATAAACAACAATAAATACATATACAGGTTGTCTTACGAAAAACGCACCACGCTATAACTCTGTTATTAATAATCCTATTTCAGAAATTCAAAAACCGTGTAAGACAGGTGTATAAATGCTACAAAATAGTATGATTCTTAATTTTTTTGAGTAAGTCATTTTTGTCAAGCGATAGTCAACTTTTTTTTAAATAGCAACACATATTTTTTTTTCTCAGTTTGGTGGGGATTTTTTTGTTTTTATTTATCGTTGTTTGTATTATTTCTTGCAGTTTTGTTATTATTTTGTGATCACATTGTTATTTCATTACTGATAACAATCAATTAATTGATATGATGCAAGTGTTTTTCGAGTGCCACAGAAATTCTGGTCAAGCAGTGCGCCTTTTGTGCGCTTTCATTTGATTCCGACGCACACTTGAAAATTTTAGAAAAAAAAACTTTTCCAAGAATATTTTACAAAATCAAGTTGAAACATACCATTGTATTGAGAAAAAAAATCTCCACTAAACTGAATAAAAAAAAATGTGTTGCTATTTAAAAAAAAAACTTGACTATCGCTTGACAAAAATTACTTATTTAAAAAAAAAAACATACTCTTTTGTAGCATTTATACACCTGTCTTACACGGTTTTTGAATTTCTGAAATCGGATTATTAATAACAGAGTTATAGCGTGGTGCGTTTTTCGTAAGACAGCCTGTATAAAAACAAATTTATTGTTCAAGAAGAACAACAATTTTTAACACACTCGACTCAATTCACTTTTTGACCGCGTCGTACGCTATGATCGATTTCGGTTTTTCCCCTATGACTTTGCACGCTGCCAATAATAATTTTCATGTAGATGCATTTTTACATTTGAAATCGAAAGATCATGAAAGGCATTTTTTTATGCAAACCAATTCTGTTCTAATGGGATTTTGGTGTTTGATAGAATTACACGCTTTAATACACACAGAACGAAAATATTTTACTTAACCACTTTACAAACATAAGAAAAAAATTAAAACATTAACTACACTACTATACAAATGCGATAGTACTGATTCGGTTTTTTTCTTTGATTATGTTTGAACACGAACAATAAGCTTTACTAAGTTTGGTTAAAATTCTACCTAAAGCCATTTTTAGTTCCTCTATAGGGGAATTATATATAATAGCTTTTGGCAAAGCAGTAGAAGCAAAAGAATTTTCATGAGCTTATCTATGGAAGTTTTGATGTTGACACATCACTGTCAGTTACTTGCCAAATAATAAAAGAGGTTTGTATGTAACAATTTGAAGAGGTTTGTATGTAACAATTTGACCGTGAATTTTTTAGAATTGATTTGTTGACTTGACATTTGCTGCCTTTTTCTATACATTATTAATGATAGCTGATAGCTCAGCAATGTAGAACTGGGGGCTGGAATTTCTTGCAAAATGTTAAATTTGCCGCCTGGACCACACTCGCAACATCGCAACAAAAAATAGAAAAGACGGTTGAGAAGCCTTTTCTTACCCTCGCACTATTATTGCCGGTAGTTTGGCTAAGAAAAATGTCTTCTCAACCTTAGTGTTTAATTATGTACTATTATTTAAGTTCCGCCTCTCCAATGCGACCTTCTAGGGAGAAAGTGATCATCCGCATAAATAAGGTTAAGACCGTTATTGTATTTATATACGTAAATATTTCCTTTATTTGCCTTTATACCTTCTGATTTTTTTACAACCTTTTTTTACACTATCCTGATTTGGCGGATCCAACTGCTTTGTATTATTTGTTACTAGCAGAAGCTATAACACTTATTTTGTGCTACTATGGAATTAATATTTTTTTTAAGTTGTATGATCTCAACCGCTTGTTTTGCTTTATTGTGGATTGTAGATTTTATAATTGTCTTTTCCTTCTGTCCTTAAGTATAGAGATTGATATAATTTCTTCCGAGTTAAACGTTTGGTTTTTCAAATATTTTCAATCCTTCTGTAATCTATATATTCCATCCGTCAGTCGCTACAATGATTTTTATTCAAAGCAGAAATTACTTAACAACCAGATTTCATATTGAATTGCGACCTTCTTAAATACCGGTTGGTATGGGCACGTCCTATCTAAGGACCAATTTTATGTTTCATTTCTTAGTCTTTGCTTGCTTAAGACATCTCCATAGCAACCGGCATTTAAGGCCGTCGTAACTCAACAAGAAATCGGGCTAAAAGCTAGTAACATTTACACATTGTAGTGTTTTTGTGAGCAGAAAAATAATGCACCCTATTTTGAAAAAACAGTCACACAGGCACTAATGAGTCAATATAGGAATAATAAACAGCAGAAAGAGCTTTCCCGCAAAGACTGATGCGTGCCTACTCATTGCGGTTGAAGCATTACAAGCTGTCTTACATAAAACCTGGAATGGCGAGGCCGGGGCACGAACAAAACCGCGATTTGATTTATGTTCATGTTTTGTTTTTCTGAATATCTGCAATTGTTCCAGTACAATTTATAAGGAATAAATTATGCTTTACGACTTCCACTTGCAGACTATTATATTAGTTTAATCATGAGCCGCCGTTCCATCTCGGTCAAAACGTGGCGAATAATGGCCATTCAACTTGTTCTTCTTTACGGCGAGACTCATAACTTTCAATTATTCAATTATCAAACTAGTTTTGTTGCTTAGCTCAACATCGCCACAGTTATTAATTCGATCAGACTGTTTATTTTCCTACGTTTATTCTATGCGTGTCAGTAGAGCAAATCCATTACATTCCCGCTCTTCGGCTTCAATTAATTGTTACAATAAGTAAATTTCAACCATATTTTCTCGACGACTAGATGTTTATTTATTTACTGTTGAATAACGGTTGCAGTTTGCCAGACGAAGTAGGCGAGGTGTTTCTATAGGTGTGATGCTTCTCAACATCAAATTTTCATTTCAATTATTTTGTATTTGCTGCATTTACCTTATTTGCTCTACCATTTTATGTATATTGCTTGTGAAGATAAAGAATATCCCAAGTTGAATATTTTTTAGTTGTGGTTTAAAAATGCAACACATTCATCTCACGAAGTGTTGAAATTTTTTCTGACATTGGTTTTAACAGCGATGAGTAAAAACTCGAAAAGAAGTACAAAAATAACAAATAAGTTGTGTAGCATCATAGTTCTTCACGTGCCCACCAGACTAGCGCCCTGGTTGCTGATTCCATCCCCACACGGATCGACTCCCTCACTCGGTAGTAGTACCTTTACAGGTTTATAAAGTATCCAATACACTTCCCATAACACAAATAAAATAAAATATAATATAATGCATAAAACTAAATAAATCAATAATTCAATACAATAACTAGCAGCTTTTATCCCTTCCCAGTTATTGTCACTCTTCTCCACTCAACCTTCCTCATCCAATCGATCCCTCTTCCGTCCTCATTCAAAATTTCTTCTCTACTCTCATCTCTCAATTCTACGCATTCCTTCAACAAATGCTCTATCGTCTCCTTTTTTTCTCCACACATCCTGCATACTCTATTATTATCCTCACTCCAATATTTATTCTCTCTCTCCTCATTTCCACATCTAAATCTTGCTATTATCACTCTCTCTTTTCTATTATCTCTTCCTAGGTACTTTCGCATTTCTTCCGTTATTATTTTTTCATACTTCCCATTGTACCTAGACTCCCTAATTCTCGTTCTTCTTTCCTGCACTTGCACATTTCTATCTCTCTGCACTAATGCATCTGTCATTACTCTGCCTCTCTCTCGCATTCTTTCTATCTCCGCGCCTACATACCCGTTTCTTTCGAAATATGCCTCCCTCTCTTTCCATATCCACTTCCCTATTTCTTTCCTTTTTTCTTTCAAACACTCTTGCAAAATTCTGCACTCCCCTCTCTCTATCACTCTCTCCTCAAATCTTATTGCTCTTTTTCCTGCTTCTATTCTTATTCCATATCTCTTTGTTTCCTCCATCACTATATACCCCGGTGTCTCTCTTTCTACCCCTAGCATCCATTTTATATATTTTCCTTGCACCCCTTCCAATCCTTCTTGTTCTCTCCATCCCCATACTTCCGCTCCATACATCATCACGGTTTTCACCAAACTATCAAAAATCATTACTCTCCTTCTAAAATCATGTCCAAATTTTCTCTCTCCTATTCCCTATTATCTTATTTGCTTTTTTCACTAACTCATCACCCCCCCAGCAGCTCACTGAAGTACTCTCTCCATTCCTCCATAGTAATTCCATCACTCACTCTCTCTCTCTTTTTATTTCTTTCCTTATTTATGTATCTCCATACCTCTTCTTCCGTCTTTATACCCTTCATCTTTAGCTCTTCTTCCATCCGTTTCTTTTGCTTCTTCTCTTTGCATACTAAATTGTACCTCTTGCGTGCTCTCTTGTACTCTTCCTTGGTTGCTTTTTCTTCTTTCCAATTTTTTAGATTCCTTCTTGCTTCCTGCTTCCTTTCCCTGCATTCTTTATCCCACCACTCGTTCTTCCACAGCCCCATCTTCTCTCTCATCTTTATCTCTTTTTTTTTGTTGCGTTTCTTATGTTATCGCTCAGTTCCCTCACCTTTTCGTTTATTTCTGTTTCTTCGTATTTTGCCTCCCTAAGTCTTGCTCTATAATTTTCTTTTCCTTCTTCCGTCCAAATATTCTTCACAATTTTTCTTCTAAACTCATTCACACTTCCTCTATCTTTCTCTCTTCCTTTTTTCTTCACTTCTAAAGGCATCTGGTCCGAGTCCAGTCTTTCTCCCAGCTTGAATTTCTCTATTTCTCTATCCTGTGCAGTTCCCATTAAGTATGTCCCACCCTCTTTCTTCTACTAAGCTAATCAGTACGCTTCCTTCTGCGTTTTCTGTTCCATCTTTTGTTGATCTTCCTTCTATTGTTTCTTGTTCCTCTTCTATCCGTCTTTCTTTTCCCCCAATTCTTGCATTAAAATCCCCCCCAATCACCAAAGTTCCTTCTTCTTGCTCTTTTACTCGCTCTTCTAATATTCTCTTCGTTTCCTTCATACTTCTGCTGTACACTGTTACAGTTCTCCATTTTCTCTGTTTACTTTTCACCGTTCTTTCCATAATCCCTCTTTCTTTTTTTTTGCCTCAGTTCCATTTTCTCCTTCCAGTCCCTCTTTCACTCCCATTATTATCCCACCTTTAGCTCTCCCTTTCTTGCTTTCCCTCTCTGCATATTGACATTTCCACTTAACCTCTTTCGGCATTCTCTTTTCCAATTTTTCCAACCCCTTTTCTTCCACCCACGTTTCTACCATCCCCACTACGTCAAATTCTCTCAAATAGTCCCAAAATTCATTCTCTTTGTTTTTTATTCCCGCTACGTTCCAGAATACTATTCATATTTGCTCCTTTTCTCCTTTATTCCTCTCCGTATTCGTTTTCCCTTTTCTGCCCTGTCGTCTTTTTCTTGTGCTCTTATTCAAAAATTTTCTGTATCTAACTCCCCCTTTTCTTCGTCCCACCTAAGCCCTTTTCCGTCTATCCATATCTTTTTATAACCCACTTTCACCCGCTGTCCTTTTTGTCGCTCTTCTTTGGCTATCGCTCTTCCTTCTGTATATCTCTTTCTTTCTTTGTCAGATCATCTTCTATGTATACTCTCTTTCCTTTTTTTTTCTCTTAGTTTTCTTTTATTTTCCATAACTTTCCTCTTTTCCCCCCCGCTCCCAATTTCCGCCACAATAATTTTTCCTCTATTTATTTTATACATCTCCCTCACAGTCACTTCTACCTCTAATTCCACCTTCATCCATTTTTCCAGTTTCTTCTCGCTCTCGCATTCCTCTTCGTCTAATCCCGTTACTACAATATTCTTTTTTTCTCACTATTTTTTTCTGCTCTTCCATTTTGTCCTCCAATTTTTTCATTTTTTCTTTTAGTTCCGTCTTTTCTCTTTCCCATTTTTATTCCTTTTCACGCATCATAATTTTTAACTGTTCCAGTTCCCGGCTCATCTTCCAATTCTCTTCCTTTATCTCTCCTTCATCCTCCAAATCAAATCAGAAAAGATTACAACGTACACCACCCAGCTTATTCGCCGACATTGCCTTCAGGTGAACTTTTTTTTAAGAAAACGCGTACATCAGTACCAACTGAGTAGATTACAGTGGTTGTGCGCGACGCACGCCATACAGTGAGTTAAGAAACTAAGAAATTGTAACTTTACGGACCACCTGGACACCCAGATAAAAAGACGTGCGCTGGACTTTCAAAATCAGAACGAGAGCTCCTCTTAACTCTAGCTCTAGCTTCTGGGTGAGCCCGGAAAGAGCAATCTCTGCAAGTCTGCAATATAGTTTGTTACTTCGTCCAAGTGTTTTGAACCGCGCCCCAAACACCAACCCTAGAGTTGTTTTTTTTTGTTGGATGTGCAAATGATAAGCTCACTTTTTTCGCCAAAATAAAAAAGTTCTTGTGTTTAACATTCGACCTAATTTATAGAAATTGTTTAAAATGTCTACCGTCATTGTCTATGCAAGCCCGAACACGACGTAACCAGGATCCTTGGACTCGCAAATTGTTTGGGCAGCATTTTGCACTCGCACTCCACTCCATTCCAGCACTGTGCCAACAGAAGGTGTAGCCAATTGTTCCATAATGTCCCCACACAAAAAAAATAGCACGGGTTTAAATCTGGGGAGCAAGGCGGATTTCGAGTGGGTTGGTGGGAGGGATCTCAGCTTTAGGGAGTTCATCGATAAGTTCCCGGACTTCTTCTTTCAGTTCTTCTAGGTGGTCGAAGTCGACGTTCTGGAAGTTATTCCTATATTGCAGTTCCAGACTGTCGGCGAAAGTTTCAACTTTTTCTTCGTCCGGGGGGAAGGGTTTGCAGTCATTGCGAAGGGCCCTAGCCATCTTCCAGATGGAGTTATCCTCTGTGGATAGCGATTTTAACTTCTCTGTCTAATGCTCGTTTCTAAACTCTTGGAGTGCTGGTTTGACTTTCCATCGGGGTCTGTTTGCCGCAGTGCTGTCTGCTGCGAGGCCGCTGCGTCGAGCTCTTCTCGCTCGGTTGTTGCTTTTAATTCGTTAAGGATTTTTTTGCATTTTCTCCCAATAAGTTGAGTAGTGTCTGGAAGTTTTTCCTCCAACGGTTCATTATATTTTGGAGGGAAGTTTTCACCTGCCTGCCTGCCTGCCTTTACGTTTATTCCGGTCGAGTTGCCTCCAGCGCCAGTTTTTTAATGTGGTATGCTCCACACGTGTCCGCGGGTAGCTTAGTGGAATACGGGGGAGGGAAGCAAATCAAATACAGTGTCGGCGTTGTGGTCTTTCTTTACAAAAATGTACAGCTATTTACACGTCTCGTCTCTGTCTTTTTTGACTGCTCGGTGTTCCGGCTTTATTAATTGCACCGTTTTGATACGTATACGGGGTCGGGGAAGAGCAACGGGTATAGGGGTCGTTTATATCTTTATTGAAACAGTCTCTCTTCGAAAACTGCTAAAAACCATTGTCTGGATCACTTTTAGTTGGTAGATGACTACTTTTAATTAATAATTTTCCCTAAAACAAATTTAAAATTTATTATCGCTTTATAATGCCAACATAATCAATTTTAAATCTGTTTTTGGTGTTTTAGGGGACCTTACTAATTAAAAGTATCAACCCCTTCCGCGCGGCGCACAGTAAGTCAGACAACTGGAAGGTCACCAAGCCATGGACCGCAGAAGTCGGACCCCCGTACAACCGGTTGGTACCTGGGTACCAAAACGGTCTCGTCCTTCCTTCTTCCTTCTCGGCTAGGTCGGAGACTCTCTCTCTCTTCGCTTATTCTTCGTCCACTTCTGCATTTCTTCCTGCGTTGGTGGGAGGACAGGATCTGAAGTCTGCAAGATGCTGTTTGGTCTTTTATAAACAAGTTGGTGGCAAGTTGATGGCGTTGGCCCCATACGTGAAGCGCAGCATGAGAGTAAAGGACTCAAGGTCTTATAGCTTGTCGACGCGGCGGCCTCCTTTCCACTAAACGGCGTCAGTTCACGGCGGCGTAAAAAGTCCGATAGGACGGCATCGGAAGAGCACTAATTCACTGGTCATCGGTATGCAAGAATGGTCCCGATACGATGCCGGGAAGTATTTTATTTTGGAGTACAAGTGTCGAAGCGCGAGGCGCTCGGTCGGTCGCCTAACATAGGAGTTCCGGCGCGACAAATGACGGCGGCTGGGGACGGTCGTAGGAGTGTCCGGACGGCTGGATTCGAAGTGCGCTAGTATTTTATTTCGGGTGATTTTTCATCAACATGTAGGGAAATTTGGTATTTGAATTTGAAACCTCTTTTTATGTCACTGACATTTTATTGTTTAGATCTTTGATATCTTGTAGCTCTTGTTCAAAGAATGCTCTTTTTCTCACTGCGCAGTCCATCACGTCTGATCCGTGTCTGGAATCAACCAGAAGGTGGTCGAACTGGTTCTTAGTATGGCCGTCTGACGATGTCCATTTTATTTGTGGATATTTCTATTCTGTAAGAATGTGCTGGATACCGTCATTTTGAGTGATGTTGATAATATTTTTGAGTACAAACAAGCCCATCCGTCACATTAAAAATTAGTACCATTTTTATCAACATTATTTTTGAAATTAAACAATAATTATAATAAAAGTTACACTCTACTATTGATCTCGTTATGTTTCTACTATCTGAAAAAAAAACAATATGTTCTATCAAACAATATGTTTTTTGTTGCCTGTTTTTTTTTGGTCCTAAAAAGAATTTTGTTACCGCAAATAAGATATTTAATAACATTTGTAACTGCAACAAAACTGAATTTGTTGAACAGTATTAGTTGGCGCTACTGACAATATTGGTCGCACTTAATATATAACTATTAGTAAAAGTAACAAATATATTTTTGTTGCCAAAATCCCGCCTAAATTGGCCAATCCGAGTAGCTTTGTCAAGGTTATTTCTATGGTGGACGATAGACACTAAAGATGCGTCTGCACATGCATTCAACATTCAAGGTCTTTACGTGGTACTTGCACAATTGTTTTCCAAAAAGTGTGAAGTTAATTGGTGGCCAGTTAATTTGTGATGGATATGGAGCAGTGCAATGCTTACTTACTGCTTACTTATGCTATACAGGGCATTTGCTTGCCTGGAAAGTATACTTAAATTTGAGTTAATTATTTTGTTATTTAGAGTAGGTTTGGTCAAAAGAAAACTTCTACAACTCAAGTAAAATTGGTGAACTGTCATGGGCGCCAGGAGGCAAAGGAGTGCAAAAGAAATTAATATTTTTTTAGTTATTTCAACAAAATTTATTTTTCTTTTAGAACTAAAAATATTTGTAATTGAAAGAAATACCAAATGTTACACCAACAACGAAAGCAAGTTGGAGTTACTCATTGCTTTCCAACATAAGATTTTGTTTTAAGAACAAATAAATTATTAATTAAAACAAATGCAAACTGTTGTAGGTACCAACAAAGTATTATCGTATGAGACAATAACAGTATTAGTTACTTTAAGCAAGACCAGTTGGTTCTTATAGCAGAAAATATTTGTTACAGTAACAAATATTGCGTCAACAAAAAAAAATGTGTTGCTGTAACAAAGATTTTAGTTGAGGCTATAGCCACAAATAAAATTTGTTGGTTGAACTTATTTTTAGTTGCTTCAACAAATTCTTTTTCTCGCCATTTCTATAAACCCAAATTTTATCTTCTTGTTTTGTTTTTTTTTTTTTTTTTTTTGACGAGGGGGTACATAGTCTTTGGTAAAATTCAATAGGGGTACAATATTCATATCCTCGTTTATCCTGAAATATCTTCACTAAGACGCCATCAAATTTAATAAGATTAATGCTTTCATGCATGTGAGGATTTTAATAACATTTTGTGTTTTCTAAACTTTCAAAATTTCAATATTATGTTTCTGTAAGAACGTTACAATTTTGTTGTCACGAGCCGCCCCTGTGTTGCCTCCTTCAGAGTAGCGAAATAAATGTGATTTAAGTAGCGCAAGACTCAATAGGTATCAAATATCTAACCACCAGGGTGCCAATTAAGCCATTTGATATAAATAAGTCCCATAAAGTGGTCGGTAATACCATTACGCTGTCGTTTTTTTCTTACAAACGGAACGAACTATTGAAAATACCTCTTTGTCCGTTGACTCATTTTTTTTAAACAAGTCGTGTTCGCTTTTATAAAATCAACCAGTAGTAAATCCGAACCGACACGTTTATTTCTAGTTTACAGAGATGACGTCTTAACCTTGCAATATCAAAGATGTTTTTATTCAAGCATGAAAAATTTAATTAATTAATGGTGCCGGTTAATGTAATTTTATTAGAACTGTAATGTTGGTTAGAAGTATTTTCTCTAGATAGTCTTTTTATGTCTGATTATTATTTTTGTAATAACTTAATGTGCAACGAAATAATTACATATTATTAATTCCCGTTTTTGCGTGGTTTCTAGAAAACTTTTGGACACTCAATTGTTAATGATCCATCAACAACACAATAATTGATGCTGCCATTGAAAAATATACGGGGTGTCCGAAAAAAATCTGTATTCAAAACTATGAAGAAAAGCCCGTAATAACAAGGGTCCGGAAATATGGTCTTTTCACTTTAGCACCTCTAATGCAATGATACTCATTTATTAAAGTGGTTTGCTTTTTTAACCAACGATCGGCATGAAAGAATGCGGGTGTTGAATAATTATTATTGCTGTTAGAAAATGACAAACTTAAGTAGTTATATTAACAAAAACGTTTTGGTTAAACCTCCCGTATTTTCCCACATAAATTATGAAAATAAGTATACTAAACGTGTAGACGACATACTGAGACCATACTATTACTCAAATTGCATGTTCCTCATAAAGAGCAGTTTTTGCTGGTATTTTGTCCATTAACTTAAGTCAGTATTAACTTAATCTCTTAAGATGTATCACTAAACCATCATCATTTCAATGTAATTCCAGCACTTAATAACTTTTACTTCACGTTTTCCAGTTTAAGTGAAAACGGCTTTTTAGGTTCAATATGCAGATCCACGAGGTAGCAAAAACTGTACTGATTGATTGTAGTTTTTTATTCATAATATACCTATAATGTTGTTGTTGAGGAAGTTAACTTTAGCTTAGTACTTAGTCTGTTTCGCCATGGTATGTTAATACTGTAAATTTGTACCTACTTGAATACCAACTCATTCAAGAGCACCAAATAAAACAAAACAGATTTTAAATGTTTTTGAACTTTTATTATCAATTTAGTATTTTCGGTTTCTTATTATTATACTTACGATTTTGATTTCAACAAAACAATATTACATCAGTTATTTCTTGCTATCATGAGTCGTGTGGTATTTAAAAAAATGTTGTGATTTTTCTATAAAAAAAAATCTGAAAAAATGTAGTTATTGTACCGCGTTGCATGGTTCTATTGGACCACTCCTCCAAGCAGATGTTTCTTATTGAATTTTCGGCTCCTGCTGAAGATAACATCTGCATCAAGGAGGAGAAAAAGCGGACAAATCTCAAGACCTGCGTGCTCTTTGAACTTCGGAAACTGTTCCAAGCAACACATCTAGTGTAATAAATCTTTAAATTTCGACTAGACTGTACAAATGTCCGCCAGATAGACGTAAATATTTCATACAACTTGTACTAAATATAGACGTACAGTGATAAATGTAAATATTTCGTACAACTTCTACTAAATATAGACGTACAATTTTGATCTAAAACGAATATAAAATTTCGTATTATAGACTATTTTTAGTCTAATGATCAATGGAAGAATGTAATACAGATTCTGAAATTAGTTAATTAACACGTTGACCACGCTTGAAAAAGAGATCCACAAACCGTTAAATTCAAACAATAGCAATTTGTTTAAATATTATAACCACAATTTTAACTTTATTAAGAATATTATCATTCATCTTGCAAATTAAATTCGTGAAATTTGAGGGAGAGTTGGAGACCGTATTTTCTATTTTTTTAAATTATTTTTTACGCGTTGTTTTAGTCAAAAAGAAAAAGAAAAATAATTGTTCGCATAGATCTAATTCTTTAATGCCTATAGATATCTTTTTTTCTGCATATAAGATATGTACGTATGAAAATAACTAAAGTTTGACCGTAAATTTTAATTACAATTTTTTATTTGTTTTATTTAACTGTGATTTAAATTTAAAAAAAAAGTCAGATTAATAAAAAAAAAGACAATAATTTCTTTATATAAAATATTTTGCGTAAACAGTACTTGTTCATTATTGTGCGGTCTATGATGCCTTTGATTAAATTGCTCGGCAATGTAGAAACAATGTCCGAAGACAGGTTGTGATAACAAAATCCCAACCTTATTTAAGGTTTGCCCTTGCGATTTATTAATGGTCAGGGCGAATGCCAACATGTTTGGAAATTAGGTTTGCCTTTCAAGGAAAATGGCATGTACCAGAATACGTTATATGAATTCTGGATATTAAAATACGTTTCCCAGTTGATCGTCCGGTTCAAATTTCCCAATCAATTGTATTTTGATCCAATCGTTTAACACACATTCTTGTACGACCAATTTATGTGGAGGCAATGGAGTGGGAGATAATGAATTTAAAAACTCAATCGGAAACCGAATCACAACTGCTGTAAACGTGCTCTATACCGGGCATTAGTAGAAGTTTTTTTTTAATGTGAAATCTTCATTTTTGCA
Organism: Diaperis boleti; assembly: GCA_963583935.1. Classification (NCBI taxonomy): domain Eukaryota; kingdom Metazoa; phylum Arthropoda; class Insecta; order Coleoptera; family Tenebrionidae; genus Diaperis; species Diaperis boleti. The sequence goes on from OY757249.1 coordinate 21,302,681, forward strand.
CAGCCGGGTGTAAAAGTTGAACAAACAGCATAGTTTTAAGGGCGTAATGACATTCTTTTTCGCCCTAAGGCAAAAAGTGGTGATTTTTATTAATATGTAAAGTAATGTTACAATTCATACAATTCACTTTGCAGATAAAACTTTGCACCAAAATAAGCCAAAAATATAATTTCTTGCTTTTTTTCATTTTCATATTTTTTTATTTGTGACACTATTTTGACTTTATTTGCTGTGCGCTTGTTATATCCGTGACAACGTATAGCAAATCGACTACTGCTATTTTTGAACTTCTTTTTACTTTAAATTACGTTGCTACACTACTCCGGTTATGCAAAAAACATTGTATGTATTTCGGGCGAAATATGTTTTGGCCCTTGGCGCATTGTAGCCCTCTGCTGACGCGTTGGGCTTCAACCTTGCACCGTGGGCCAAAAACTATATTATTTCGTCCTTAATACATAAATGGCTACTTTGGGAGCCAAGATAACACACCGTAATATTTCTGAAGACATAATGCCCGTAAAGTTATAAATCTTTTTTCGGTAATTTATTTTTATGATAATTTGTTACTGTAACCCTTGATCTCTTTCCACGAACGTTTATAACACCCCGAGCGTCCCGTGGTAAATGTCAAGTCTCTGAACAACTTACGCACAGAAACCTAAGGAGAGGGGCCAAACTGTTAGTTCGCCAGCTTGTTACATAGCCAGCTTGTTACTTACAACGATTCTCGCGCATTGAAGTCTGTGACTGAAATGGACGGGCATCCGTGAAAAAATTACATGCAAATAATCAATGAACCTGTGAAATTTTTATAAATGTCTTTCATTTAAAAAAAAACAATTATAAAAATCAGTGCAGTGCCCACTGTTTTATTTGCTTCAAACGATTCATGTTCAACGATTGAATATATAGGTTATTATCTAACAATTTATACAAGTGCTGCTGAGGCTTAGGGCCTTTTCTAGATTCTATATGTATAATACAAATGGAACTTAATATATTTTATACCCGACTAACATCTAGATGACTATTTTTGCCCAGATTTATTTTTGCATAATGGAGTATTTCTCTCACAAGTGATATAATGATAAAAAGGGGTGAATTACTATGGTTACACAATGGTAAGACACGATTTATTTTTTGAAACGTCATTTTGACACTTTAATTAATTTTTTTATTTTTAACTTTTACAAGAAATTACACGCCGGGTATAAAACGTCGTATCTTACACGTGACCAAAATGACATTGTAAGCTCGTGATAACAATAATAAAACTTGGCAGTCCCACGGCAATCCTAACCTAAATACTTCGCTGTCAAGGTGTCAACTCCAAGTGGCAACAGCTGATGATGGAAATTGGCACTACTATATTGTGGGCACAAGACTGTGATGTCACTATAATTGTAATGACTGAGAGTGTTTGGGTCTCCGAACAGTGATGACGCGGATAAGGAGATCCACTTGTTTGTGCGGCGGGATTTGATTGTAAACATTTTTTTGATGAGGAGATTTCACAACCTCAAAACTTCAAACTTTTGTGCAGATTTTGTGTTAACTTTTAAAATATATAGAACAAACGGATCCTGTTCATCCGTACGTCAATCTCTTCGTAAAAATGTGTAGAATATTTTGGTATCATCATTTTTATAGAAAATCTTGTAGTTTTTTGGGTCGTTTATCCGACAGTCACAGAACTCATTTATTGACGTTTCAAATTAATTCTTTTTCATAGCCGCCGTTAATGCACCTCGCAAACGTGACCAACCGCCGCGAAATTCCCTGGATTTTGAAATTTGATTATTTTGTATAAAAAGTGGCAAAGTATAAAAAATGCTGTATGATAACTCGTTTATAAGGCATTTTGTCGCACTTACTCTTTTAGGGCACTCCTCGCTACGCTCGTCGTGCGACAAAATGCTTCTTATAAAACTCGTATCATAATATACTATTACATTGTGAAGCTTAATAGTAGATTATTATACGAGTTCCTGTGTAAATTGGATGCTTTAAGCCACATCTGTCATTTTCATTATTTCATGACAAAGAGTGTTTACACAAGCGAAAATTTGAAAATTCTGACAGTGTCGAACGATAAAATATAAAACAGGCATTTGGTACAGGTGTTATAAAAAAGACAAAAGAAACGATTTTTAATGGAGTGGTTTTGATGTGTGGGGTGGCAAGCCGTTTTGCGTAGTCACAAGAAGATCCCACTTCTCGTTCTTGGGGGTTCGTTTCTTGTGATCACGAGTGTCCTCCATGGACACTCTGGTTAGTGCTGTTTTCCTGGAAGCTTTTGGGCTCACCTGACCATCCTGGGGATCTTCTGTTTTTTCTTCCCTCTGATCCATTTCTGTTTTCTTACTTCTTAATCTTCAGCTAGAGAGGAGAGAATGTGGAAAAAACTCCTCCTCTGTGTGACGTCGACCAGCTCCTGAAATGTCGGTGGAAGGTCGGGGCACAATGAGTCTAGAATGGCAGTAGATAATTGTATGGCGATTGTGTTACGACTGTCTACGTGTGTAGTTTTGTATGAGTTTGATGGGTCGGTGTGTTTTGATTTTCTGGTAGACTTGGTTACTGAGGAATAAGAGGTCAAGTCGGAAGATTTATCTTAGGATGTGCCTTTCAAAGGCGGAGATATGGAACAGTAGGCGTTGGGCGAAAAAGAGGGCGCGGTATTCGAGGATGGGTCTGATGAAGGTACACACTGTGTGTGGAGAAGAGTTTGGTTGACAGCCACGGAAACGACAACGTACTAGATAAAGGAGGTTGGCGCAGTTTCTGGGCTTGTTGGAGGTCTAGGTTCAGTGTGCAGGTGTGTGAGAAGGTAATTCTTAGGTATTTGAGGGATTTGCTTTGGGGAAGAGTTAGTTGTGTTGGTCTTTCGACTCGGTGCAGCTCATTTTGGGCTATTTCTGCTGCTTCCTCCTTCTGCTTTGGGGACCAGATGGCAGTGTCGTCAACAACGAGCCTGGTTTTGGTTCCTGGGGTATCTGTAATAGGAAAGTCCGCAGAGTATACAATGTAAAGTAAGGGTGAAAGCAAAGAGCCCTAGGGGACTCGGGCTTCCAGTGAGATTGGATTTTGACACTGCAAGTGTGGTTGGACACGAAGAATTTCTGTAAATTTCATGTTGATGCAGCGGTTAGGTAGTTTGTTTTTAAAGATGCCGTCATGCCAAATCTTATCGAATGCTCTTTCAACGTCCAGGAACACGCCTACGGTGCACTCTTAGTTAGCGCGTTTGGTATATTTTTGGTATTTTATTTTTGAGCAAAAGCCGAACTGAGCGTTTTGGAGGATAATTGTTGTTTTCGGGGACTGAGGTTAATCTGTTGTTGTGATTCTGGTGATGTTGAGGTGTGAGACGGTGAGACGAAATGGGGTCGTGGGGGTTTTTTCGAGGCTGTTGGGAAGTAGAGGTTAGAAAGACAGTTGTTATAGATAGTGTTTAAAGCTGAAATGGCTGGGTGGGGTAGGTTGTTGTATAGGATAATGGATTTTATTTGATCCGGTCCTGTGGTTTGGTGTTTTTAAGTTTGGAAATTATCAAGGAGACTTCTCCGGAGTTTGGGGGATCAGTGAGGCTTTCGTCCTGAAGGGGGTATGGTAAAGGTTCGACCAAGGGGATGCTTCTGAAGTTGTTTGTTTGGAGGAAGTGGTTGTTAAAGTTGGTGTCTGTAGGGATTTAATGAATGCTAGAAAGCAATTGGGCGAAGCAGTTGGCTTTTTCGGAAGAGATGTGTTGTCAGTGATTTGTATAGGATTTTTGGCCTGTGATTAAATTAAATTTAATCCAAAATGTTTTTCCATCTTTGTGGTTTACATTTTTGCAAGCTTGAGTTTTTTCCCGGTATTGATTCAAATCGCGTTTCATTATTGCTATTAATTTTTTAAATTGTGTTTTTCGAATTTGGTTTCATAATTTGCAAATTATAACACCAAAAACAGAATCATAACTTTTCTTGTCTTAATGTTGCCTGCAACTTTGCAACTGTAGTGCAATGTGACCGCGACAACGACGTTATAAATGTCAACTAATCGCGCCATGTGACAGATGTGAACGAAAATAAACCAAAGAGAAGTAAATGACTTTCGTTCCATGATTAGATGTAAACATTGGTAAAAACAAGAATTGAGAAAATGGCAATCAAACGTGAGGTCGTCATTTAGCATTTAGCAGAAATACCAATTATACTGAAATACCACTCGTGTTATTCAAAAGTCCCAAAGTCATCAATTTAGCACAAATTTTCAGTTTTTCTTAATTAAATAAAGCCAAATTCGAAAAAATAGTATATTACACGCGTTTCACAAGCCGAGATTGTAGCACTCGTGCCTTTGGAGCACTTCTCGCTGCGCTCGTCATGCCCCAAACTACTCGTGCTACAATCAACCGTCTTGTGAAACTTGTATAATAATATACTATTTCAGGCATGGGTCGCGGCTTATTACAAATTCTTTATAAATTTTACGTTTTTCTTTGATTATATCGCGAGGATTGGTCTGAAGCTTGATGGGATTTGGTTGACAATTTTTAGAACAGAGCTGCAGGGGCCACGGAAATGTGGTTGTTTATTAATTCTTTGTAGATTAATTCTGTTCTGAGAGTATTATGTGATCTGGAATTGAGCATCTAATGTGGTTGATGAATGTGAGCGTGGAGTGTTGGAGACGATAAATATGGAGTTTACTGAAGTGGTAGGATAGGGATCTGCCGTTGGGGTTGGTGGCTGTGTCGCCGAAGCCTGTGTGTCAAATTTGAAGTAGTTGATTTTTAGAATTTAATTTTTTTTTATTTTTTTTTATTTTTATGGTGAGATTGGGAATTCTATGTTGGATTTCTGCATGCTGTTGGGGCAACAGATCAAAAAGTACAAAATGTTAGTAAGGAAGGCAAACATTGAGAGAGTTGAGTGTGTGTTCATCGGAGAAGTCTTAAAGGAAGGAGTCGGCGAACTCTGCTGGGGGATTAATGATGAGAGTGGGAGCGACTGGGATGTCTTCCGAGATCGGGGCTCCTTTTATTTTGGGGCACCTCTCGCACCATGCGGGATGGGAAGCACTGAACAGGAGGCATTTAACCTCGTTGTCTCTGACATTGCAAGAGTTTGATTTTGGAGTTTTTCGTATGATGGTGGTGTGGGGGCATGCGGTGGCAAAACATCGCAAAATTTTTGGGTTGTTTTTGTTCCAGTTGACTACCAGTGGTTAGAATAGTGGTTACCTATGTTGGAAATGGAATGAAATATATGGACATTTTGAAGATGATACGCCAGTGGCAATAGTAAAAGAAGATTATATGTACTAATTGGAGCGTGAATTTTTAAGAGCAATCTAATTTTGAAGAAGCAATGTCGGACGACAAATTCCGCCTGTTAAAACCTTCCGCAGAATAATTTAAATAAATCATTAAGCACAATTTCAAAGTTAATGATATGCTTATTATATTTCTTCATTTCTTTTTCTTTTATTTTAACAGTTGAAACCAGTGTAAAATAAAAATTATGGATTGAGGTACTTCTTTGTGTTTTGTACTTTTATTTAAAAGCTTTTGTGGTAAAATATTTATAGTAGCCAATATTCTCAGATTTGTATTTTTACGTGTAAAATTCATATGTCTCAAACTCCATTCTACACCTGGTGTATACCCAATTATTATTTTTGAAATAATTTTTGAAGCTATCGAAAAATAAGGAAGAACGTTATTTAGTTATTTCCGAATATGTCCTTATTATCATGTTTCTGAATAGCTGCCAATATTGAGTTTAAACTCGATATCGCTTAATTAAAAAAAAATATTATTATAATTACATTTTGTAATAGTGTAACAAGTTTGAAAAAGTCACTTTCTGGCAACCCTTTCCTCCTTCTTGCACCATGCTCCTCAAACGTTGATTACTTCAGTGAACCCGTAGTGAAATAAATATGCAGATCAAAACTAACAAAAAGCCACGCCTAATGGGTGGTACATTCTTCCTCATACATAATTCAGTTGCAGGAAATATCATTTTTTGACATCGGCGCAAAACTGACCTTCCGCATCTTCATCCTTACCGTTAAATTTATTCAACAATTCCAAACAAAAATGAAATGCAGCATTCCAGCAACATGTTAAATCTGCCAGCGTTAATGCAGCAATATGTGGTAGAAGTCGCTCCCAGGCATATTGCAAATTGTTTTTGATTAGATATTCTCAACCCATCATAACCTAGATACTGTTATGTTATTTTAACAATTTATAATAAAGCTGACCCTGTCCGCTGCCCTCGCTTGGGGTTACATATAGCAAACAAAACGTAATGAAAACTATCCAATTTGTTTTGCGTAAATCCCACGCTACGTTGAACATCCTGTATACGCAAGGAAAGATGCACACCTGCGTACTAAATGCATAATTGCGTTAACATTTTATTGGTCTGACTATGTGTTGAGTGGCTTATGCCCAACGCGATTATTCCTCCGGCTTTTTGCACTTCTTATTAAATTAATCTACAGAGACCAGTGGCGGCTCGTAGATCATCATTTCTAACGACCATTATATAGGTCAATTGTTGACGAAAATTATTATCAAACTAAATACAGGGCTCTTTTTTATTTATGCACAGTGTGTCTCATAAAAGACGTCCCGGCCGATTCTAAAAAAAACTTAATATAATAATAATAATATTTTGGTTTTCTGAATTTAACGATGTATCACAATTTGATCACTTATTTAAGATTTTGGTAATTAAAAATAATTGTTTAAAGTAAGTTTATTAAATGCATAATTTATTACATGTTAAAATACATTTTGTTTGAGTTTGGAACAAAATATTTAAAATTAAACAGCATTGGTGTACTCCTTACAAGAAGTGAAACTTTTTTTTCAATATTTTAGAGTGATTCATTTTTAATTACATACATTTTTATATTACAAGTGACAGACATGCTTCATTTTTAGCGAGTGAGATTTTTGAATCACGAGTGCGATAGCACGAGCTTACAATGCCATTTCGGTCACCTGTGAGATACGACGTTTTATGCCCGACGTGTAATTTCTTGTAAAAAGAAAAAAATCAAAAAATTAATCAAATGACTTCAAAAAATAATTAATGTCTTACCATTGTGTAACCATAGTAATTCACCCCTTTTAACATTATATCACTCGTGAGTAAACTGTTACATTATACGTTCCATTCGCGTGGAATAATAAGTCATCTAGACGTTAGGGCATAAAAATATTATTTGATGTGACACTTCGACCTTTATTTGCATCTAATGGCGAGTCGTGGTGATCTAAACGCATTCGGCAAGATTATGCAGGTACGGTATGGCACCGAGGTGGAAAAACGCATAAAAACGCGAATTACAATAAATTTATTGATTAGCCATGGGCTCGTAAACACCACTCATGTGATTATCAGGTGTCTGAGGGATGTTATTACGTTTTATTTATGATCGTGTATCGATGACTTTGAAAATTATGTGTCATACTGCCCGCTGGGGTCGTGGTCGTATAATATTCTTCTTAATAATAAAAGTAATAGCCACGCAATGATGTGGGATGAACAAAGAACTTAATAAATTTTACGTAAGGGTGTTTTGACAATACCACGGTAAAATAAAAGGTCTAATTACTATGAATTTGGTTTTTTAGTGTCTTAATTGTTACGAAGGGCATCATGTTGGTTTCAGATAGTTTACGTGTTAAACATACCTAATAATAGCCAATTCAGTGTTACTACAGGGGTGGACTGAATGTGGTTGTAACTTGTAACATGGGATAAGTAAAGAGGAAAAAATATCAGAAACCCGAAGGGTGATTCACAAAGTTATGCAAATATTTAAACCTGTGATAGGCCCTAATATGAGGAGACCTAGAAAAATAAAATAAAAATCTAACTGTAGAAACCCAAGATATATGCCATTAAAATTTACGCGAAAACCGATTGAAAACCGCTAGCATAATTGAAGAACTATTCGCAAAAAAACCTGTCTTGGTCCAAAAAAAAAAAGATTTTTTGCTGCATTGAGTGCGTTAGAACGCCAATTAATTACCTCAGTTTTATTTTGACTGCTTGAGGGTGCACTACTTGTTTTAAATGCCTTTATTTTCAAATAGTGGCATGACCGATATAATTATAATCTACGTTGAAACCGGTGGGAACGCTCTGGCGGCTTGGCATGGCTTGGCGAAGTATCCATGACCAAGGGTTACATCTTTACCACTTGTAAAAATTTTTGATTGGCCCCATATTTTCTCTGAACATAAGACAACAAATGTGGTTCTTTCAAGACGGTGCTCCTCCCCATACTGGGTGCACGCATAGTGTCAGATTGGTTAGATAATAATTTCCAGAAAAGGTGGATCGCAAGAAGTCGCCCGGTATTGTAGTACCCACTATCTCCATATTTACATCCATGTGATTTTTCGTGTGGGGCCACATTAAACATTAACTTGTGTACACGGACTCTGTGGATACAGTAGAACTTCAAATACGGCAAGAGCGACATTTTTGAGCCAGTGCATGGTCGGGCCTACATAGACAATGTAGCAATTCGAGCAATTTTTGTGAAATCAAGGTATCCGTAAATATCAAGGTTTTTTGGAACTACACTTGTTTTTTGTTTGGATCATGATTCCAGTGACCATCAAAAGTTTTTGTCCGTGCATATTTTTTTTGATGGAAAAAATGTTTGCTGCTAAGTTAACCTATTATCCCCGTTTGAATATTTGCATAATTTCGTGAATCCCCGTGTATAAAGTAAAATAACAGAACATCAGTTTTTGATGCCAAATTTTACTGTTCCTGTAACTACACAGTTTCTAGGGCAATTTTCCATTCCTATTAGTAAGGAATAATAGCTCAAATGCGATGCGATTCAATTTTCTAAACTAAAATTATATTATTATTCTTCAGTCATTCTGGAACTGGAATGTATCAACTTTTATTGTAAGAAACTGCAGGGGTTATAGATAAAAAGAAATTGACAACTTTACATAAAGCCGATTTCTTCGGTTGTCTCTTTGTATTTACTTGCGGTTGGCGAAAGTAAAACTGACATCAACAGAGTACAATTCAGCATTTGGTTATTTTGCACCTTAATTTGGGTTAAACTTACTTTTCTTTGATAAAGCCTATTAAAAAAATTCTACTTCCCAATTTCATATTAAAGAAGTTAGTAGTGTAGTTAGAATTTCCATTTCACCGTCGCGTCGCCTCGCCTTGCAGGTGCATTGACTCACTTCATTCAGATTAACTCTTAAATTATATTCTTCAATTAACAATCAAGTAATAACTTCTTGGCTTACGGTTTATTGTAGCCTCTCAACCAACTTGTGTGACAATAGAAAACCTTATACCGAGATAATAACATGAAAAATAAAAGGCGTGATTTGGTTGATCCATAGATTATTATTATTATTATTACTTAATCTCATTAATTAATTAATTTCGTTCTTTCACTTTACAGTCTGTTACAAAATATGGAGAAGAAATACGAAATTGTAATGGTGAAGAATTGTGCCTACAGTATAACCTATTATTAGGATAACCTACAAGAATGTAGAATAAAAAGACATTGAATATACATAATATATAACAATATAGTAATATTTAAGATGAAAAACGAAAACACAAGAAAAGATTACCAACGAAGAGCTGATCTTCTGAAGAAGCGTGATTAAGTTCTTGACAAAGGAAGGAAGTGTACCCTTCGATCGGGATGTAAAACATTATGTACTACGAAATAACGCCAAGACAAAGAACTTAAAAGAGAAGATATTTTATAAATATAGAAAGACAACTTTACAGAAAAATTCAAAGAAGCCCTGAAAAGAATTTAAATGGGAAAAGTCTGTGATGTAAAATGATAAAATTAACCTTCTTATGATTCATGAGGTTCTAAACTATGCTGAATTTATTACTGACGTATTGTAACAGTCCCAGTCCAAGGACAACCCCTTTATTACTTTAATATTTATCTGTTGTCCTAACAACATACACTTTTCGGCGCTTATACTGAAAGCAAAAATATAAAATTATTAACCAACACGTAAAAAAAATTGTTAACGTCAAGAATACAATTCAACTTGAATGCAAAAATTAATTTAATCGACAAATATGGTCTTTTGAAGAACGAAGGTCGTAGCTCTAGTGGTCTATCCCAATATAAAACGATCGGTTTGCCACCAAATAATTTCCCATTGTCACCCCTGAAAAAGTCGCAAAAGAAGCCGCCACGCGGGGCGCGGGGTCCAACACTGTGAGACAACGAATCGTCAAAAGCAAAAAATGGAATCAGGCACACACCTGTGAACAGTTGACACGAAGGGAACGAACCCACCTCGTCTCAACTCTCAAATTCAATTGGGAAGTAGAAACGTCTCCTCATCACTACAGAGAGAAGCAAACGACCTCATCTCTGGGAAACGTCAATTATTGCATAGCTATATTCAATAGAGTGGAAATCGGTATTTGTTGATCGTTTAAATAACCGCAGTAAAGGTACAATATCACTCCTTTTGAAGTGAAACTTCGCTTAGCGGGCTCATATTTGGACCGTAAACTAGCGAAATTTGTGGCATTCTCTACGCGTAGCCAAGAAAACGTATACAAAACTTACTAAATTTCATATGTATATATATCGAATAACCCAGTAAACACATGCACGTTGTTTTAACGTGAAAAAGCCGTGTATGAGGTTGATAACACGTTTATGGTTGAAAATATCCGTTATATTTTGGTAATACCTTCAACGTTATTTCAACGTATTTTACATAACGTAAATTCAACGTTGATTTACAATAAAATATTGACTACGATCTATAAATTACGACAATTCAAGGTTAAAAAATTACGTTATTTTTAAATATTAATAAAGACGCAATAAAGACGTTTAATCAATATTGTTAATCAACGAAAGGTACATAATGCTGATAAAATATAAGTTATTTTCCACGTGCAGTTCTGACGTTTGTTTCTCGTGAAATTTTTACATTAAATACACGTGTTTTTCTAGTCTCATATAGGCGTGTTTGTCGTCGTTTATTTTTCGTGAAATTCTTACATTAAGTACACGTGTTTTCTAATCAAATAAAAAATCAAAATACCTAAGGAGTGAAAGAGTTCCAGCAGAGTATAAAAAATCATCATCATGGTGTAGCCCTATAGGTTTTTGGGTTTAAAAGGAGGTTTTTCAATTTACTTTCCTTATTTTTTTTATTATTGTATTTTACTTTACCTCAATTTACTTTTTTTTTACAAAATATGTTAAAAAATATATATTTATTATTTAAATCATAACTTAAATCAAATTATATAAAATAGAAAAGAACGAATGGCGGTGAAGTCTAAATTATTATTTTTGACTATTATTTCTCGTAAAATTTTAACATTAAATACACGTGTTTTTCTAGTCATCTAGGCTACGAATAAAAACGCATTCGAGGCGTGTTTTGTGGTCAAGTTTATAAGTCACTAAGGGGTTTCAAAGATAAAAAAGATGATTTTAAAATACAGAATGTATAATAATCCTACTTAATTTATATTTTTTATTTGAATTACGATTAAAATCAAATATAGAAGCATAGAATAGTATATTATTTATCTAGAACGAAGAAGTGTTTTTAAAGGTACTCACAAGTTTAGAAGCCACTGTAAATTGTTTGTTGCGGTTTATAAAACATATGTACATCTTTTATATTAATCACATTTTAAATAAAATAGAATGGTTATAGAATTTAAAAGTAGAAACAATAGAAATATTTAGTAAGGCTAGCATTTCTTTCATAATTTTTACGAAACATGGTAACAACTAAGTTAGCTCTTGTAAACATTTGGCACCCAAACAACCTCGAAAGTTTGACGTTTTCTCGTGGTTGAAGCGTTTTAGGATCATCTCGCCCGCCGAGTTCGCAATAGAGATGAACAATCGCTCTTTGAAAATTCATATAATTGAAGGGCTTATTGTTAAATAATAATAAGCCACAAAACAACAAATTTGAATGTTATTAAAAAAAAGCAAAAGAAGCCTAAATCCCTGAAAGCATTGAATCGTAATTTATCCATTACAGTTTGTTATAATATATGAGTATGCAGAGGAACACACAGGACAAACACATTAGAAGTTAAACGTTAAAAGTTAAAAAAAAATAACAAAAAAAAAGTGGCTTGTCATTATATAACAATAAGCCCCTCAATTATTAAAAAAAAAAATAATTGTCTGGATCACTTTTGGTGGTAGATAACTACTTTTAATCAGTTTTCCGATTCACTCATCACCCTGATGATGCCAACATTGTTGGCGAAACGTGCGTCGGTATTTATAATAAAAATTGTTTTTGGTGTTTTAGGGAAAACTGATTAAAAGTAGTCATATAATTATTATTAAATTAAAATTTAAAAATAAAATTGACATTCCCTATTTTATTATGGTGTTAATGTTATAAAAAAATAAAAAAGCTCTTTAACCCAACGGCAAAGAAATAACTCAATGTAGGTAGCTATATTTACTTACGTAGATGGGTACTTACAAATATTAATTTAAATGTGTTTGTTAAAGTTGAAAACAAAAATTAAGATCTTTAATTATTACGGTTAATCAACGAAATTAATAAATATTGGTAATGTCTGGTAATGTGAAACGTTGTGAAGTAAGTGAAGGTGTCAAAAGACCAGCGAAAAGATTAAAAATGAAACAACGAATCTTTTTTGACAGTGTCTTTGACCGGAGAAGAGTTTAGTGTTGGTCAGGAAATGAATAGTTTTTAAAAACGAAATTGAAAACAGGTATAATTAAGGGACAATTTGAAACATACGTTGAGAAGTTTTACCGTTTAGGGGCAGGAATTTTGAGAACGGATATTGGTTTATGATGGGGGCTGAAGGTTGAGGAACCGACGACGCGATCATAATTTTATTGTCGAAAATAAATAATAACCAAACGTATAGATCAGTACTATCATTGAATATCAATACTCTAATTAGAGTAGTTAGAGTATTGATATTCAATGGTACTATCAATGAAAATTTCTGCTTTATCGAATTTGTTTTGGCGACAAACAAACACGCTGCTTCCAAGACACAAAAATGTACGTGATTTACAGCTTTTTTTATTGCCTTGCACCCCGAACGAAACGAAACCAAGGAACTCTTTCCAGATGTGTCATCTGTGCTTGACCATTGCTTCGTTCGATTTTGTTCATTTTCATTTTTCGTCTGAGATCGTGCAGTTCGTTTCGTTTTCGTTTGCCTTACCAAGTTTTGAGATTTGTGTAGCTTCCAAAAGTTCTAAAGGTAAGTAGTAGGTACAGTATTTTATTTAAAAGTAGTAACTAATTATACATTTTTATGCATATTACTAACCAGAATTTAAATTTATTCCGCAAGTGTACCGATTTTATGACTTTCGTCAAAAGTTGTACTCCATGTAAGACCTGGCCTTCTTACAAGGTTTTTAAGATTCATTTTAAGACAGGTATATACATATACATAATATATGATATTATATTTATGATTTTTTTAATTAAATATTTTTTTTTAGCTTCTTTGCAGAGGATTATGACAGACGATAAAAAGGATAAAACTGCAGAAGAAACAACTCATCAGTGGAAAGTCTCTCAAGAAAGCAAGTTTTCGGTATTGTAAACCTTGGAGAGGATTTTTGCTGTACCCCGACGGCGTCTTATATAAGGTGTTCATTTAAAAAAGTCATCAAGTTGCTTGTGATTTTTTGAGTGACGAAGACGAATTGAAAAACGCATGTGATTTATTGTTTCATCTACAAGTTGAAAGTCTGCAACCAGCAAGACATACTATATTATTAATTTGGCAACAGACGTACGTTAAAATGTTACGTCAAATTCATAGACGACTTGATGACTTTTTTAAATGAACACATGATACATCGCCAATGTCAGCATTTTCTCCAGCTTCAACATATCCTGGTAAATTGTGTCATTTTATATCATTTACGACAATCATATACCTAGTAAGGATTTTTTTATTTTTGCAATAGTTACTTATAGATATTTCTTATAGATTTTGAGGCAACTGTACTGCAAACATTGGCTAAACTGACCCAGCACGTCGAGCAACATACAATCCGAGTAATGAAAAAAATGATTTAATTTAATTAGGACAATTAGCCCATAATAATTATTTTAGTTTTTTTTATAATAATAATTATAGTTATAGTTTTTAGTAATTATTTTCATATTTTCTATACACCTTTATACATTATAATAGATTTAAACTTTTGTAAAACAATTTTTTTTGTTTGTTTTATAATAAATATATGTCATGAAAATCAACACTTTTTAATATACTTATTTCCTACAATCACATAAAAAATACGTATTTTATAATATCTTTAAAATACGTTTACAAATACAATACGTTTGTTGAAACATTGAACATGACGTTTAATTCAGAAAATCAACACGTCTTTTCAACCTGGTAAAAACACCTGAAAGAGACGTGTTTTATCAGACGTTTGTAACACGTCATTTTTACACGTCAAAAGTAACGTTGATTTCTGAGACATCGTAACGTCTATTCAACGGTTGGTAGGTACTCGTTTGTTTTAGTTTTTTTTTTCACGTTGTTTTGTTTACGGAAAATCAGTACGTCTTAACAACGTGGTAAAATCACGTAAAAAAACGTGTTTTACTAGACGTTATAAACACGTCATATTTACACGTCGAAAGTAACGTTGAAGTCAGCGACATCGTAACGTCTATACAACCGTTGGTACTCGTCTTTTTTTTACGTTTTTCTCACGTGGTTGTGTTTACTGGGAAGAAGTTTCACTTCTAATGTGGTAAGCACTCAACTTTTTTTTCCACAATTTAGTAAAACCCTGTCTTTGTTCCATATTTTTGATGAAGAGTTTAATCAGAAATAATTATCCTATATAAATCTTTCAACTTTCAGTTGATTTAGAAAAGACTGCCTTTCGATATTAACTTTAACGACCAATACTGACAGCGCAGTAAGAAGTTTTATATTTTTGAATTAAAAAATCGGTTCTGTAACATTTCTTCGTATTCAAAATTCTTATCGTTACCTACTAGGTCGTGGGATGAGCACGTCTTCTTATTACATTTTCCATTGAGGATGGTCGTTTCAATGGACGCTATAATATAATCAGCGCCCTAAGCACCAGCACTACAGTGTAAAAAAAAACATTATTTTTTTTCTTTAAATCTAGAACTAACTCTCGTGTTCAATCCAATTTCAAAATTCTTAAGTCAAAAAATGGTTGTCATTTCAATACCCTTAGTCAATCAGTCAGTTGTAGATGCGGTGGAACACCCACCCACCGCATTCACATGTGGTGCCATGAACAATATGGCTTTTAGTCACAAAGAACAACTGTGGAATACAATAAACGAAATTTTGATACAATATGAAAATGGTTTTCATTCTGATCCAGTTTGTCAACCACAGTCAAAAATGTAAATATGCATATACATATTACTATGTATATATATTTTGATATAAATCTCTTTTGATGGATACAATATAAAAATGGTTGTCATTCAGAACCAGCTTGTCAACCATTCCTCAAAAATGTAAATTTGAGTACATATAATATATTTTGATGTAAAACTCACTTCGGATTTATTCTCATTACTGGTGTGACGTTTCTTTATGACTAAAAAGCGTATTGTACTGGCATCGTTTGTGAGTGCGGTGGGTGGGTGGGCCGCCCTGTCCACCATAGTTATCGACTGACTAAATGTATGAGAAATAAGAACCATTTATTGATTTTTTTTCTTTAAATCTAGAACTAACTCTCGTGTTCAATCCAATTTCAAAATTCTTAAGTCAAAAAATGGTTGTCATTTCAATACCCTTAGTCAATCAGTCAGTTGTAGATGCAACATATTATGTTGTTCAAGTTTTTCAGCAGCTGTTGATCTGAAATCTCGTTACCGCATTTCGTCCAGACGTTTAGTGAACAGCAAATTTGACTTCACCACAATATTCCTTCTTTGTGAAATGATTTTGACGAAAACTGATGAGTGACATTTTATCTCTAAAACTGTCACTGTGACATTGTTACCTGAGAGAGTACTCAATTTCGTCCGGTTTGAACTTACTTGAAGAAAAAATACTTGCAAAAAGGGGGTGACCCATTGGGATCGTCAACCCCCCTATGTTACTCCCCATTGTGAATATTATGTGCGATCAAAATTTCATAACGATCTGTTCACTGTTTAGGCGCGCATAACATACGAACAAACAAACAAACATTGAGTTTTATATATTAGAAGATTTATATTTCCAAACACGTTACGTAAAACTTTTTTTTCTTTCCTCTCCATTTTTTCAACAATGAACTTTTAAAATCTGTTTAAGAACAATTTATTATTTATCAACTTACTGCTTAAAAGAATGACATCCTGTCAGTGATATGCCCACATACGAATTATATAAAAATAATTAACTTTGGATCCACTATTGGCTAAGATACCAACATGTTAAGCAAGGAAACAGTAAGACCCTGAGACATAACGTAGATAATTTGTCAACAGACTGAGACAAGAATTGAATTTTTCATCCGTCTTGTAAATTAAGACGCGACGACAATAAACCGTTTTTCAAGTCTTATTTAAATAACAAAAACGGTTCTATGCATGCTTAAGATAAGATATTAATTTTATACATGCGACGATAACTCTTAATCTGAAAATTGTAGTCGCGCCTCACGCCATTACCTAACACTCACATCAAAAGAAGAAAAATTTATGCATTGACACTCAATCAAGGCGTTAACCTTTTCCATGCCGCTGACCGGAAGCTTTTATGTGTCTGTTCTGATGAATATACTTACGTATGAGACGAAATGCACTATAATGTTCGAATTTCCTGACGGTACCAGCTGCTATTCAAGAACAGAACAAGATTCACATAAATCGTCAAATTACAGAAGTTTCTAAAGTCCAACGGATATATTTTCGCTAATGATGCAGTGAGTACATTTCGTATAGAATACAGGAAGTCAATAGGAAGGAAGTTTGTAAGCATAATGTGCCAACACCTACTTGGTTTCCGCCATTCGTTGAATATCGCGAACTGTTTTTCATACTTATCTCTAAATTTTACACGTAACTTTTGCCCCATCCTTTACATGTTCTGGTACAAAAACATCACCCATAACCATTGCATCAACTCAAACAAACAGCCATATAAGAGCCACTAATATTGTGGTGTCAAAGTTATTGTTAGTGTAAATATCTTTGAGGTGTTGTATAAAACGTTGTATTACACTCATGAGTAATTCAACCCCTTAGATTTGTATTTGTGGGGGCATATGAAAGCTCTTGTTTACAAATACCCCAAGATCCTGTGGAACAATTGAACACATCCGACAAAACGCAGTGGATTTTTCCGGGGGTGCTTGTCTTCTTGTTGAACAGGGATCAACGTGTTATCGCTGAGGGAGGTTGACACCTTGAACATCGTTTGTAACTAAGCCAACGCAGTTTTAAAGTGCGCCTCAATCGTTCTTGAACCCAGCAACTCATCGATGACACCCTGTATAGATACATACTTGAAATATTAAATAAAATTTAGAAATATATTTACCACACAACACTTTTGTAGAGTTGTTAACAGAACTGTGAAGACTCAAATCAACGGAAGAAACTGCGACACTTAGAGTTTTCCCTCCCAGGGACAACAAAATATTATTTATGCATAAGTATGCAAAACTGATTTAAGAAGAAGAAAATTATGCTAATAACTGTTCTTATTTCAAACGCTACTAGGAATAGGACAGTATTTTGATACAATTAATTTCTTTCACGTCGTCAGTAAAACGGTGACAAAAACTGAGGCCATTAATACTCTGTAATTTTAATATATCTTTTGCGAAACGTGTTAAAAAACCTATGCAGCGCTTCGAAACTGTGTTTAAACTTGATTTACGGCGCAATATTCTTTGATATGGAGCCGCAATTTAGAAAAAGTGTGGAATAATTACTTCAAAAAAGAACTATGTAATAATTTTGAAAGCATTTACAGCCCGTCGGGCCACGATTGTGCGGGTAATTGAAACAAACGCCGGATGGTCAGTCCGCCACTACGTGAATTAAATAGAGTTTTATGGAAAGTGATTAAACTGGTTTCGACAAAAAAGCGATGCGAAACTGAAAGCAACTTCCTTCTTGTACATACACTTGATCAATTGCGCAATCTTTAAACTAGAGCTTTGCTAAGTTGTAATTGCTAGTAAATCTACGAGCAGTTCAGTAGCTCGATTGCATATAATTTCAGTGTGAGTGGTGGTCACGTATCCGTGTTTCATGTACTGACTCCATAAACAGCTTACTCCTTCGTCCGCCCATTTCAACGATTGATACCATCTCCCACGATATCATTTTGACTTTATTTGAATACTGAAATTTACTGGAGATCTCACGAGGTGCGACGGTATGAGTTATGCGGCTGTCGCTGCACACCCGCAAGTATAGAATGAGTTGCTTCGATTGCATCGCAAGTGTTTCGTTACCTTTCCTATAAAAATATCAGTTCATTTTTACTACAACTCTGGAACCGTAGCTCTGGCAACGTTTTCGTCGCCTGATTTCAGGAAGGCTCATTTCTCTATATCAGCTCCCTCTTTAGGTCCTTGTAGGCATACGGACGGTTAAATACAATGATAGTAGCCTAGCTGTGAAAGAAAGTGTAGAGAAAAATATACAAATACATAGAAAATAAAAATGGTCAAGTGTGGTTTAACGAAGAACGTGTGAAGGTCATAGAAAAGAAATGGAAAGCTAGACTAAATCCTAATCCTCCACCTTTTTTACTCCCCCTTTTTGTAAATAGGGCATATTCTCCCTCTCTCCACCCTACCGTGAATTCCTTTCCTCTCCACACCCCTTTCATTACCTCAACCAGTCTCTCTAACACTCTTCTTGTCCCATACATCCACGATTCGTTCTGTATTCCATCCCTTACAGGCGCTTTCCTTTTCTTCAGTTTCTTCACTTGCCTCTCCAGCTCTTCCAGCGTGGATTTCTTCTGCTTCTGGTGCTGCTTGGTTCCTCTATTTCTGTTTTTCCCTTTTCCTTTTACCCCTCCAACAGCCTCATGAAGTATTCTTCTCATTCGTTCATTGTTATCTCCTCACTCACTGTTCCTCTTTTCTTTCTCTGTTCTTATAGCTATTATCTCTTCCTGTTCTCTATCCTTCTTTTACCTCTTCTTTTCTATATCTTCTTTTCGCTTTTAGAAATCCGCTTCTGCTTTCGTCTTTTTCCATTCTTTTACCTCCTTTTTGTTTCCTTTTTATTTGTTCATATTAATTGTCCAACCATTCATTTTCCGTCATCTCCATCTTTTTCCTCATCCATTCTTCTTCTTGGAAAACCTTTAGCCTCTCTCTCGTTTCATTCCATATCCATTAAACCCCGTCTATTGTTAATGTTCTGTATCGCATTTTACTTCTTTCCCGTCTCCTCGTTTTCCCTCCGCTATGGGTCTTAATTTTTTCTGTAACTCTCTTTCTTTGTGATCTATTATAAAAATTATCTCTATTTCTTTCTTTCCACTTAGTTTCCCTTTTAGCTTCATCATTTTTTTACTAAAAATATGCCAAAAAAATTGTCATATATAATACCATAAGTGATAGAATTTTGCCGACAAAATTTTATGATTATTAAGAAAGTTTGTTGCTTGCAAAGCACCAAACTT
The DNA here is from genome assembly GCA_963583935.1 of Diaperis boleti. NCBI lineage: Eukaryota > Metazoa > Arthropoda > Insecta > Coleoptera > Tenebrionidae > Diaperis > Diaperis boleti. The sequence continues at coordinate 21,322,378 of OY757249.1, forward strand.
GAGTAGAATAAATCTTTTAATTTTGTCAGGCAAAATTATATCACGAATGGTATTCGACATGACTATTTCATGAATAAAAATTTAAACAAGAAACACAATTTTATTATTAAATTAAATGCAAATTTTAACAATTCCAAAATATTTCTTATTTCTTGCCTATGTGAAACGAACAATAATTATAATAATAAACATTTTCTTTTACATTCTTTGCATTCTACATCCTTAGAGGTTTGTTTGGATGAGTCATTACTGTTCCCTCTCAAATTCTGAACTAAATTGTCATGATGAACTGCGTTAAACTAAAGATATAGAGTTTTAATTACTTGCTGTTCTCCAAGGCAATTTTTGGCCAAAGCAGATATTGCAGAAGATCTATGAAAATGATTTTTTATTTTTAACTTCTTGGCGTCAAATCCAATATTAAGTGCAGATTCGGAGATTCTTTTGTCCAGAGTGTTTATGCCTATTGGCGAGTTCTTAAACCACAAACCTTTCGTCCAGGCAGAATTAACAGTCAAGAACATCGTGTTGCTTGTTATTTTTGAACCTCGATTTTCTAAAAAAAATTAGTGATCTGACAAGACAGAGACTAACGTTTTCTCTATTTTTTATAAGCCATTTACAGGAAGCCAAAGCTTTAGACCAACCTTGAGTAGTTTTTAAAAGAATTGGATTCAATACGACCAGTAAATTCGCCTTCATTGTCTACTCCATCTTGGAAAAAGTGCATTTTGCAGTTTACAGCTTACTTGCCTCGCCAGGCAAGCTCGAATGAACAAACATGAAAAAAAATTCTTTGTAACCCTTCCGGATTTTCTTCATTACAGCTGTTTGCCATAGCAATTGAAGAGCTTCGGCACTCAATTTCCGTGTTATCAGAATTTTCCTGAAGAAGTTTTCTTTTTTTTTTGGCAGTACGAGCATTTCTAGCTTCATTAAAACAGATATCGGAAAAAAGATTGATTTTGATATTATAACCCTTGAAATATTTTTCCTGGACCATTAATGCTGTTGTGTTCCACATTGATTTGACACTAGTTTCTTTGTAGTTTTCTCCGTTCTTCTTTTTCATGTTGAATGCCCAATCTTGTAATATTTTTGCAATTTCTTCAGGTGTTGTTGTCGAAAGTAAATTATAATGCCGCTGCTCGCAAAATTCGGTGAACTGTTGCCACACTGACGCTTTAGTTTTAATCGTATTTAGAGGTACAATGTTAGAAATGCTTTTTAATGTTTTCAATTACTGATAAATCACCGAATCTTAAATATTTATTTGGAGTAGTTATTCTGTCATCTTTTACAACTGACGTTTGCAAAAATTATTGTAAAAATTGGTTACTATGTTAGCGAGAAAACAAAAGAAAATTTGCCGCTGAAAAACAGCTTGGTTCCTTCATTCCCGCTTCCTATTGGTTGAACAACCCCAGCAAAATTTTAAATTGGAAATTTTGTCGATGCGAAACAATTTTTTGTTTAAAATGATGGACTCTGATTCGATGAAATTTTCTTGAATGAAATAGTCAGCGAAAAATTTGGTTTGCCAACTTTGACAATCATGTTAGCAAAAATGGAGTTAGTCACCAAAAATTGTCCGCAAAAAAATAAATTTGCGAAAAAAAAGTCAGCAAAAATGGAATTTGCCACCAAAAATTGGCAGCAAAAAATGAAATGCGACCAAAACTTATAAAGAAAAAAAAACTTGGCACCAAAAATTGTCCAGCAAAAAAAATTAGATGCCACCAAAAATTGTCAGCAAAAAATTAAATTGGCCACCAAAAATTGTCAGCAACAAAATTAAATTTTACACCAAAAATTGTGAGCAACAAAATGAAAATTGTGAGCAAAAATGAAATTTGACATAAAAAATTGCAAGGAAAAAAAATTAAACAAATTTGAAACCACAAGCAAAAAAAAATAGTCAAGAAAATGAAATTTGACGAGCAACAAAATGAAATGTGACCAAAAATTATGAACCAAAAGAGAAATTTGACACCAAAAATTGTCAGCAAAAAAAATTAAATTAGACAGCAAAAACTGTGAGCAAAATATGAAGCTTGACGCCAAAAATTGTCAGCAAAAAAAATTAAATTAGGCATCAAAAACAGCAAAATATGAAATTTGACAGCAAAAATTGTTAGCAAAAAATTAAATTTGACATCAAAAACTGTTAGCAAAAATGAAGTTTGACACAAAAATGGAATTTGCTACCAAAAATTGCAAAAAAAAAAACAAAATTTGAAATTTATCACCAAAATTTTCTAAAATTCTCAACAAAAAATGAAATTAGATACCAAAAATTGGCCGCAAAAATTAAATTGGTCACCAAAAATTGTCAGCAACAAAATGCAATTTGACATCAAAAATTGTAAGGAAAACAAATTAAACAAAGTTGAGACCACCAAGCAAAAAAAAACACCAAAAATTGACAAGAAAATTAAATTTGGCGAGCAAAAAAATGAAATGTGGCGAAAAATTATAAACCAAAAGAGAAATTTGACACCAAAAAATGTCAGGAAAATATAAAATTTGCCACCAAAAATTGTCAGCAGGAAAAAAAAATTAGACACCAAAAACTGTGAGCAAAATATGAAATTTGCCACCAAAAATTGACAGCAAAAAAAAAAATATAGAAACCAAAAACTGTGAGCAAAATATGAAATCACCAAGAATTGTTATCAAAAAAAAAAAATGAAAATTGACACCAAAAACTGTTAGCAAAAATGAAATTTGACACAAAAAGGAAATTTGCCAACAAAAATTGTCAAAAAAAAAATGAAATTTGACACCAAAAATTGTCAACAAAACTTTTTGCCGAGCAAAAAAGAAATGTGAAATATTTAAACGTGACCAAAAAATTTGATTTGCCAACTTTGACAATTATTATGTGAGCAAAAATGGAGTTAGCCACCAAAAATTGTCCGCAAAAAAATAACTTTGCGACCAAAAAATGCCAGCAAAAATGGAATTTTCCACCAAAAATTGTCAAGAAAAAAAAATTGACACCAAACATTTAAAATTGTCAGCAAAAAATGTAGTGATCAAAAATTATTAACAAAAAAAAAAAAGAAATTTGACATCAAAAATGTTCAGCACAAGAAAGGAAATAATTATGCCACCAAAAATTGTCAACAAAACTTGAAATTTATCAGCAAAATTTGCCGAGCAAAAAAAAAGAAATGTGACATCTAAAATTGTCAACAAAAAATGACACTAAAAATTGTCAAAAAAATTAAAATTGAGACCGAACAAAGATTGAAATGTCACCAAAAATTGTCAGCAAAAAATGAGATTTGCCAACTTTGATAACTCTGTGAGCAAAAATGGAGTTTGCCACTAAAAATTGTCCGCAAAAAGTTAAACACAAAAAACTGTGAGCAAAAATGACATTTGACACCAAAAATTGTGAGCAAAAATGTCAGGAAAAAAAGAAATTAGACACCAAAAAATTTTCAGCAAAGAATGAAATTTACCACCAAAAATTGTAAGGAAAACAAATTAAGCAAATTTGAAACCACAAAAAAAAATACCAAAAATTGTCAACAAGAAAATAAAATTTGCATGAAATGTGAGATCTAAAATTGTCACCAAAGATGTCATTTGACACCCCAAAAGTGTAAGTAGAACTTGAAATTTGCCGAAAAAAATTGTCAGCAAAAATAAAATTTAACACAAAAATTGTCAACAAAAAATGAAATTAGCCACCAAAAATTAGTCAACAAAAAATTAAGTTTGACACCAACAATTGTCAGCAAAGAGTGAAATTTGGCACCAAAAATTGCGAAGCAAAAAAAGTTTCTCTCCTGTCCATGATGTCAGAACTAGTTGAATTTCGAGAATATTCGAGCAGAATATTAGATTTTCATGGAAATCGCAATCGACTGATTCAAATTGAAAAGGCGGGTAGGTATTGAGTAGTTTTTTATGCACTTTATTTTTTAGGACTGTTTGTTCATAAAACTTAAGGTAAATAATAATATTAATTAGTTCTACATGTCGAAGCAAAATAATGTTCTGAAAGTATTTTTATGTTTATAATTATTTATATTTATATTAAAATTTAAATATATTCAAGTCAAACTTAAATTACAATAGGAACATGTCTGTGGAGAAAACTATTCCCATCTTCATCCCTAATTTCACAAAGATTAATGATACAATTGATTAATTACAGTGGGGTTCTTACCTTAAAGAATGTTTATATTATGACGTTGTTTTGAAAGAATATTAAACTTGACGTTTTGGAAAGGTCACATGATTTCAGACATTATTAAAGACACAACTATAACAACACAGATCTAGACCCTAGTCCTTCAATACCTTCCGCCTTCGCAAATCATATATTAATAACGAAACATAGTTTTTCGCCATCCAATTCCAAATTGATTCACAAATGCAATAAAAGCTGGAAGACTTTGGAAATAAGGTAAGCCTTGAAACTGGAAAACGGATCTTGTTTAAATGAACAGAATAACTTCAATAATCCCATTATCAGTTCACTGTTTTAATTTTTCAATTAATTTTTTACATCCAACATTATTAACAACCTCAAATGTCACTTCTTTCAGTTATAATGATTTTATTAATTATCACCTTTATACCGCTCAAATATAGTTTAAACAATCTTACCAGATTCTCCTCGATCCATTTTTATTTTTTTAACATTCTTTAAGGTAAGAACCCCACTGTAATTCAGCAATTGTATCATTAATCTCTTGTAAAATAAGGGCTGAAGATGGGAGTAGTTTTATGTTTTTATGACACCAACTTCAAGATTATAAAACAATTAATAATTAGATAATAAACAATAATTTTTTAATTTCATTAAACGGAACAACAAATAACTGAAATTGAAAACTTTTATTTTTTACTTATGTTACTTTGGGTTTTTAAAGTCGGTTTCTTTTTTTTTTAAGTTAATTATTCTGACGTGCGTACACACTTGGTACACACAGCAATTATTACATAACATTACATATTATGCTGTGCAGGTCTGATGGGATTCGTTAATTTCATCATTTCACTAAAACAATTTAGGGATTTGATTAAATCACTTCATTTTATTAGGAAAATTATAAAATAGGGTTGTCATTTAACATCTCCCGTGAATAGATTATCTCCCTTGGGGATTTAATCAAATCCATGTTTTCATCATATCCCTGTGACATATATATTGTTGAGAAATTACCTTTGTTTTGAGAGGACAAGCAATCAGAGCTTGTTCCTTCGTTCCCATTGTTGTTTTCTTTTTGAAGTTAAACTTCTATACGCGCGCTCTATTTATTCCACTTCTTCTATTTATTATTAATTTTTTTGCAAATAAATAAAAACTTAAAAATCAAAATCAATCTAAAATGCTGATTTATGAAAACGTATAGAACTACTTTTTTTTGTTCAGTAGTGTCTTTTGTCAAATATATTATACTAAATTAATTGTCATTTGTAATAGTGAGATTAGTCACGTGATCTATGATCGTTGACCAGTCGTGTTTAAAGGCTAATACTCTTTATATATCCACTAGAAATATAAACTAGTCCACTAAATATTTACACAGAGATGTTATCAACAGGTACTGAAAGTAATAAAAGGGTGAGATTTGATTCAAACGAGTGACGCATCTATTATAAATAAGTGTGGTTTACGATTAGAAAAATTAAATAGAGAAAGTGAAAGTGGGGTTGCAGTTGTCACATTATTTCACAGCAGACATCGGGCTGAGAGAGGCAGACCGTGGTGTTTAATTGTATAATCGAGATGATGGTGAGAAGACTCGACAATAGGTACTGACCAAGTCGTATCAGGTTCTTGCAAATATCGGAGTAATTGGTAAAAAGAGCATATCTACCAGAGAATGTTTTGAGACACTTGAATAACAAGCTAACAAATTGGGGCCTTAAAAGTGGAAAAATTCAAACATATAGTATAGGAATAAAAGAATGTGGAGGAGTCAAAGAGTACGTCTATCTGGGATTCTTAATCACCGAGGATAATAATTCATGTACGAAGGAAAGAGAGGTGAATAACATAAGCCAACAAATCCTCCTTGTTACCCCTACTTACATCAAGTTGTGTAAGTCAGAACTTAAAACTTAAAATTTGTAAAACTATGATAAACCCTGTATTGTCAATTATTGGGTGTCGAAACGTGAGTGTTGACAAAGAAGGATGCAGAAAAGCTGTTAGTATTTCAAAGAAAGAAAAGATATAATCAAAAACTAGGACAAGAGTTGGACAGCAAAGAAAGTAGTGAATGGTGGTAGAAATAAGAGAAGACCAAGAATCCAAGAAGTAAATGAAACAGCGAGAGTTGGAGGATAAGGCAATGGATAGAGCACGGTGGAGGAGATTTGTAGAGAAGACAATAACCCTCGAGGGGTGGAAAGTGAATTAACACGCGGAGGGACCTTTATTATGTATTAATGCTTACAATGCTGATATTTACTTTATCTTTTTCATTTCTGCTCATCAGAACATTTCTAAGTAACTCACTAAAAATTATCGATAAGGTTACTTTACAATGTCGTACATGTAACTTAAATTGCAACTTTGTTAGAATTTTTCTACTGGAAAAAATAAGCGTCACAGCATACAGTGTTAACTGCGAGTTTAAAATATTGATTGATTATATTATGTCAAATCGACATCCGCCTTAATTAGTGTCTACTTTAAGTAACTTTATCCTCCACGACAGCTTTGATGTAGCAATGTCTTCCTGTAACTAGAAAACTACAAAGACGTGAAAATAGAAATTAACTATCTTTCATACGCAAATTATGCTGTCGTACGATATGTGGAGGTGTAATCTCATTGACCTTTCCTTCATCTAACACCAAGATATAATTTAATGTCAATAAAGTTCAGTTAACGATCCTGTTTGTTTAACTGACGGTTTTCGGTTCACGGTTAAGTTGTTGGTAATAGGATTGCTTTGTTAAAAAGTTTTATCGAGTCCATCAGCTTCGGAAAATTAATTAATATTAAACATCATAATAGTAACAATCTGATTAGATCTGAATTGATAAAATACTTTTTTGTGCACAGCCAAAAAGTCTTTCTAATTCCATTATTCAGTTTAATTAAATTTTGAAGCGAAAAAACGGTCGTATTCTAATTAGCTTTGCAAAATGCGTTAATTAAAATGTACCTGAACGTGCTCCAACCTGATTGTTGTATAATTCATTCCTGGAAAGACGTTATGGTTTGATCAAAAATTTAAAATGCGCTTAAAAAGAGAATTGTTTCTAAAAATCGCGTCGCAACTGTAATAAAAATTACTTTAAAAACACGGTACAGTTACAAAATATTAGTTAACGAGATCGTTAAAATTTTGTCGTACAGTATGCGAAGAAATTCCGGTAAGATCATAAAAGTGATGTTATTTAAAAACAGTTACTAATCTCATTAATGCATTATTTTTTCTTGTTTCCGTGTACTCGAGCTATAAATGAAAATTTTTCCCGAAACTTAACAGAGTAACCGCCTTAATTGGCAATTTATTTTCAAGTGGAGTTCAATTAAAATTTTACTGCCCCAGACTATTTAAGAACAAAACGAAATCATCTTAATAAGTTGGTGTTAACTCTTGTCTTTTTTTGGTAGTCTGCGATACTCTGGATCGCCGATCATTTTAAACGACGTTCAAAAATACCTGTTTTTTTGGCCGATCGTGACCGTCGAACTAAATAGATGGCTTAAACCCTTGGGTATGGCTTCCAGGAATTAATGGCTTGCATGATTTCATTCGTCAGTCTTGATGGTAATTCCATTGTTGGGGCGCGTTTTTCTTGTTAGTGTGAATCCGACAGATAACCGTTTTGTTACCAAAAGAAATGCATATACGATTAAATAAAAGTGAGAGCTTCGAGTAAATGGACCAAAAGAACTGGTCGTTTTTTGGATCAAAATCAAAAAAGCGGTCGGTCAGAGTTCGACTGTTTGCAAAAATGGCCATTGTTGGCCAAGTAAGTGGTTATGGTTCTTGGGATTTTACCAGCAGGTAAACAGGCCACTGGTTTTCCCCGTTTATGAAAGGGCTGCGGGTCGGCAGGTCTAGACTCACTGGCGCAGCAGTCTAAAATTTAGACGAACTTGTGATGAATTGAAGGTAGTACCTACAGTAATAGACGATAAAATTTACTTTTGTAAATCCGGATCCGAATTTCGAAACTGGGAGCAACTTTTTGATTAGAAGACACTATAAATATTGTTTACCAAATAATTAACGAAAAGAATCAATAATTATAATGTAAGACGAAAATTGATGTACTATGCAGATTCATTATTATTAGTGGTTAAAGAAAGTTACATATGTGACTTGTTTTCTTTGCATTCCAATTCTTTGAATTCGCTTGCTCTAATTAATTCCAATTAGCAGAATCATGAATGATAACAAGCTATTGACAAACTTTCTACCGATTACTTTGCGAAATTGTATAGAAGATTTACGGAAGTACGTACACAACCTGAGGTACTATCGTGAGCTTCTCGATGCCATTGTTACCTTCTTTCCGGCTCATGATTAGAATGTAATGACAAATATTATCGAAAAAAATCTATGATGCACTTACTTAGATAAAATGAAGTACCAAGAACTGACCACCTTTGAACTGTTCGCTTGCAGATTTTATGCAAACGACTTAGAATTAGAATAACTTAAGAACGATTTAGTTAATAATGATGTTTATTTACGCCTTAAGAATAGCTCAACGCGATAATAAGCACTTAAAAGCTGCATGCAAAAATTGCACTGACGTTAAGACATTTTCTGCAACGATCGTATTAAGACAATTTACAAAGCAAGTAGCTCTATGTGTACCTAATTGTGATGCATAAAATAATAATCTAACGTTATTCACACCAGCGTATAAGCCGCTTAACGAAAGATGACGTTGACCTAATATTATAGCTGTTGCAGAAAATCACTGTTTACGAACATGTTCTTTACAAGAGATAAAATAATTTTCAGTATTTATGGTGCTTTATGGCGATCAATATTGACTCTTGTTAAAAAACTTACTGGTAACATCTACCGGATGGTCAAGAAATCCTGAAACCTATTCCACTTTAAATGAATTATTTTGTAGAATATACTCTAAAAAATCATAAAAAAATATAAAAACGAAATTTATAATTTCAATTTCACGATCAAGAAAAACTGTTCAGGTTATCATCAATATTTTTACTTGCCCTGTTTGTTCAAAAAATATAATTTTGTCCCTTTGATAATGAATTTGCTCTATCGAACATTCTGGCACAATTATTGAGGGTAGTGAAATCCTATAAAAATTTCAAATCTAAGATCAAGTCCCAATAAAGTTTTCAACGTAATCCAAAACATTTAGTTATATAATATGTAAATCGCTAGAAATTCTTATATAGCGATTACATTTATCATTATACATTTGAATTGGCTTTGATGTGTGGTCTGAGAAACCGTTTGATTTTTATTTTATGAGTTTAACCTCTGTATAAAACACACTTTTACCTTGTTAACCGATGTATCACAAAGGAAGAATTTTAAAGTGTTAATACCACAGAAAGTGTAATCCTATTTCGTCTGATTTACCCCAAGATTGCGTGATTCGTTTAGTTGGGCACCCAAATATTTCGGGGTCTGGACAACCCTTAATATTTGACATTATATCAAAGACTGTCAACACGTTTAGAGTAAGACTTTTCCTCCGAACGGCTCATATATCGGGGTTATTGTTTTTGGAGTATACCGCGATGCATTGATAAAATTGAAGAAAATAATAATTATTAAAGATTAAGGCTGTTACCTACATTTTTGCAACCTTTTAATATTTGTGCTGAATAAAGTTACTATAGACAGAGCAGAAGAAATGAATAAATTTTTGCGACCATATTTAAAGAACACAATAATATTGATATAGGTACCTATACGTTATATAATAATTCGGAGGTACAATAAATTAATACATTTTCATAACGCAGCCACTTTAATAAGCACGGTCGCCGTATCATCTGGAAGCGATCCACACTTGTCCACCTGTGAAAATAATTCGAAATATTTACAATGTCACATCGCCATCAAGTTTAAGTACCGTTTCGGCTAGCCGTTGCACGGGAGCATCCAACGCTGACCAAATCGTACCTGTTCAATAAACAGTCCGTCGGTGAGTCGGACTGTTAATGAGATGATGTTGCAGATGCTAGTGAAGAGGAGGGCGATGGCGATGGCGAAGTGGAGTTAGCGTGTTTAGTATGGCTCGATCCGTCGTGCTGTTAGCCTCGATCGCGACATGCTTGGCGTTGTCTTGGGCCGCAGATGACCGCCAGAACAGGGCCGGCGACCTGGACCGAGGACCCCCCGCGGCGCGTCTGGAGATGAGCACCGAATTCTTCCTAGTGCCGGCGAGCGCCGCCGTCCCCAACACCGCCGCCGCCGTCTCCGACGTCCCGGTCACGCGTTGCGCCGGCTGTCTCGATCGCATCGGCGGCATCTTCAGGAACGAGACCTGGGTGATTCCGGTGCTCACCCTTTCTGCCATCACCATGGCTCTCATCGTCGGCTTCGAGGTGTTCGTGTTGTGCAAAGCCTGGCGGACCACGCCGAGTCGTCGCCACCTCTTCTTGGGCCAGATGCTGCTGCTGGGGCTGTTCACTTGCGCCGGACTGGGGGTGGTGTACGCCGCTTCTCCTACGCAACTCACGTGTGCGGTGGTGCGCTTCGGCACAGGGGTGGCTTACGCGGTCGTCTTCGCGTCGCTTTTGGTCAAGTGCGTCTTTTTGATCAGTCTGAACGGTGGGGTGTATTTACCTGCCCCCTATCAGGGGCTGCTGCTGCTTTTCGCGATTTTGATCCAAGTGGCCATCGGTGCCCAGTGGCTGGTCACGAATCCTCCCTTGGTCGACGACGTCACCTTTGAGACCTTGACTACACCCAGCAAACACAGACTCCTGGTTACCGCCGAAGACGTCGCCGCCCCGATCGTGCTCCCTTTGTGTCGCACCTCGTACGTCGACATCCTTCTATCGCTCATCTACGTCGTTTTCTTAATTTTGTTCGTTACGGTCCTAGCTGTGAAATCCCGGGGGATCAGAGACAACTACCGCGAAGCCACATATATCGGGCTTTCTGTCGGCTGTAGCATCCCCACGTGGTTAGTGTGGATCTTCAGTGGTTTCGTGGTCAACGAGAGACACAGGGACGCATGCATCGCTTTCGGACTAGTTATTTCTTCGGCTTTGGTGTTTTTGATCATGTTCATGCCGAAAGGAAGACAATTAGCCGCGATGGGCAAAGAAGGCGTCTACGTCGAAGATAGAGAAGAACGTTTTAGTTCTTTGAGTCGGGCGGGATCGGGGTATTCCCCGTCCTTTTTTCACTTCAAGCCCATGAAGTATGGGCTAGGTCATAGCAGCTCGCATAAACATTACCACACCGTCACCACCATCGGAGGAGGTAGGGAATAAAAATTATACAATTTACAATAACCACCCACAAAACAAAATGATTTGTTCAGGGTGTTTCTCTGACGCTCTAATTTTTTTTAACAAAACGTTATAATATATGTATTCACTGCTTTTCCGATTATGTGTTTTCAAAAATATAATCACAGCAAAGTTTTTTTCGTTAAAGAAGTTGGTGGTGGGCCTGTGACTTTTTGACTTGTTTTAAAATACGGCGCAAATCATTAAAATTAATATCATTAGCATAACAAAGCAGAAGATTTTTGACCATGAGCGGGTGTGGATGTATGAGAATTTTTTTTTGACACATTGTCATATCTAATGGGGTAACTGTAGGTCACATTTATGTCTAATACATTTTATATTTACGACGATAAAAAACTAAGACAAATATATTAAATTTGAAAGCTTCCAATAATTGCCTTACTCAAATGTAACACCAATCCAAGGCTGCTAGAATTTTCTGAATGCAGTTATCTTTTGCAAAAAAAAATATAGTTCTACACTGGGCATTTTGTACCATGGAATAATGAGAAAAAAAAATCGGACAAGTTAGGTACAATGTTCTATTACAAAAGCAAAGAAAACAAATTGTGGGCATTCATTAATAATAACCAAATTAACTTGCTTGGGACAGTTGAACTTGAAGCAATTGTTGACCACTTTACTGTAGCCCGACTAAAAAACGCTTTTACCTTCGTTCAAATATGACTTGCTAATTATCTCTGCACAAAAGTTGTTCGGTATATTTGGTTATGCAACATTTTCTACAGTCTGGCACAAACTTCCGTCCAGACCGTAAATATACTCTGTACAGTAAACACCCACAAAACAGGGCGTTTATCCAGCGTAAATCGATTAGAGCGAGGTAGGCTTGTACAATTAGTGGAGCGAAAGTGGCACTAATCATTTAAATTTGACATTTTTTACAGACAAAGCAAACACAATGATAAAGCTTCACTGAACCATTTCAACTTATTAACACGCCTTCTACGACTTCTTGCATGGACGGTTTAATAAAGAAATTGTTTGGCTTCGTTAGCATTGTCATTTCGTACTGTTTAATTTGAGTGATTGAACTGTTAAGCGACTAGAAACAATTACTTCGATTTTATCAATTAAATGATGTTCCCCAAAAAATATATAAGAATAAAGTTGGTCCTAAATTTAAATAATTGTGGAAATATACCACAATTTTTTGTGAGTATATAAAAAAATACGTCATATGTAAGTACACCTCAAGCGTATAATAAGCTTCAACTTTTTACCTCGAAAAATAACCTTCATAACAATACCAGGTGGAAAACAACAGTTATATAAACACCTTAAAAACACTTTGATGAAATATGTTGTGTTAATAATTACATTATTCCATACAACAAAAGGTCTTTTTCAAAAGCATTTTTTAAACCTAGTCATGTGATTAATTATTATTGTTGTTTGTTTTTTTTTTCATCTGGAATATTTTGTACATATTTTTGTAAGAGGAATTGTTTAATCGCAGTTTGTAAACTTTACCGTAGAACTTCCAAAAGCAGTATATTGTCATATTTGATTATTTTACAATAGTGGCGAAAGGAATATGAACTAATTATTATTAACCAGAAGAATGTTCTTAAATCCAGGTGGAGTAAATTTAAATTAAAATTTAAATATATCTAAGTCGAACTCCACAAACTTTAATAACTGTAAAATTACTAATGGAACATGTTTCGGCAGAACACTTCTGCCATCATCAGCCCTAATTTAACAAGAGATTAATGATACAATTGATGAATTACAAGAGGGGTTCTTACCTTAAAGAATATAAAAAAATTATGACATTGACGTAATTTTGAATTAAATTTGACGTTTTCAAAGGGTTACATGATTTTTAAAAGATTTCGTAAAAACAACATTTTATAAAATGTAAAAATTAAAAATGGATCAAAGAGAATCTGGTAAGTTTGTTTGAGTGGTGAAAAATTAAAATAGTGAATTAATAATGGGATTATTGAAGTTATTCTGTTCATTTAAACAAGATTTGTTTTCCAGTTTCAAGGCTTTCCTTATTTCCAAAGTCTCAAGAAAATCTAATTTCCGGCCTTTATTGCATTTATGAATCAATTTGGAATTTGATGGTGAAAAACTATGTTTCGTTATTAATATATGATTGGCGAAAGAAGAAGGTGTTGATGGTGGAGGATCAAGATCTGTGTTGTTATAGATGTGCCTGAAATGTTCTTTAATACGGTCTGATATTTTGCGACCTGTCTGACCTATGTAGAATGACTCACAAGAAGAGCAGTTTAATTTGTATACACCTGATGATGATTTGTAATCTAATGGATCTTTATTTTTAATAAAAAATCTGGATAAGTTGTTATCTGTTTTAAATGAAACTTTAAAACCGTTTTTCTTAAGTATTTTAGAACATTTCTCTGAGACGACGCCAAAGTATGTTAATGAATTTGATTCCTTTTTCCACCGATTATTTTCTATACCACTATCAGATTCATCTTTTTAGACAGAACTTAATAACATTAAACAAATTGCTTCAAATAATGGATATTCTTTAAAAACTATAAATAAATTATACTATAGATACTATAACAAATTCAAATACACACACTACTTGGTTAAAAATCCTTCAGAAACAATTTCCTTTTCAAATTCATTAACATACTTTGGCGTCGTCTCAGAGAAATGTTCTAAAATACTTAAGAAAAACGGTTTTAAAGTTTCATTTAAAACAGATAACAACTTATCCAGATTTTTTATTAAAATATACAAATTAAACTGCTCTTCTTGTGAGTCATTCTACATAGGTCAGACAGGTCGCAAAATATCAGACCGTATTAAAGAACATTTCAGGCACATCTATAACAACACAGATCTTGATCCTCCACCATCAACACCTTCTTCTTTCGCCAATCATATATTAATAACGAAACATAGTTTTTCACCATCAAATTCCAAATTGATTCATAAATGCAATAAAGGCCGGAAATTAGATTTTCTTGAGACTTTGGAAATAAGGAAAGCCTTGAAACTGGAAAACAAATCTTGTTTAAATGAACAGAATAACTTCAATAATCCCATTATTAATTCACTATTTTAATTTTTCACCACTCAAACAAACTTACCAGATTCTCTTTGATCCATTTTTAATTTTTACATTTTATAAAATGTTGTTTTTACGAAATCTTTTAAAAATCATGTAACCCTTTGAAAACGTCAAATTTAATTCAAAATTACGTCAATGTCATAATTTTTTTATATTCTTTAAGGTAAGAACCCCTCTTGTAATTCATCAATTGTATCATTAATCTCTTGTTAAATTAGGGCTGATGATGGCAGAAGTGTTCTGCCGAAACATGTTCCATTAGTAATTTTACAGTTATTAAAGTTTGTGGAGTTCGACTTAGATATATTTAAATTTTAATTATTATTAATAACAAAAAATAATATTGGAGCAAAATGAAATGACGAAAACAAATCATCCTTTTTGATTTTTTAAGGTATAATTACATTTGTCAATGGTGTACAAAATCCAATTTTTTTTTTAAATCTTGTTTGTTGATTAGTTTCATTTCCCTTGCAACCTCTTAAAATGGAAATACAGATGATACTTGCAATTTTCGAAAATTAAGGAGTCCAGAAACATCCTGTTATTAATTAGTTTTATGGGTGATGCTTTGATATTTATCACCTGTATCAGTTACAATTTTTACAGCGTGGTTAGATCCTTCAGACGACGGTTAATAATTAATGGAAATTAATTATTCTTGTCCAAAAAGAGAATTTGCATTTTGCTTGGTTTGCGTAAGTTTTCCGTTTGTGGTTTTCTTTTAATAAATTCCTTGAATCAGTAAAAATATAGAAGAATATTTGCCACTACGAATCTTCAAAATTCTACCATTATATATTTTGTCAAATAATTTTCCGGATGTATTACATTTACTTCACGAATTGTCACTGCAGCGTAAAATTTTATTGCAAAGACCATCCTGTAGTTCTTCCTTGGCTGGACAAAATCGTCGTAACGGAAAAATTTTAAAACTGACATATTTTACACTAATTGTGACATAATTTGTAGTATAAAAACTAATTCTGAAATGTGCTAATATCCAGTTAATTTATTATAATTACATCTGCATTAATGTATTTTTAGAGAAATATTAATAAAATATTTTATTTTGGAATAAGGATGTAGACTTGTGTCTAGTTTGCAGTCTTTCGAACAAAATAAAATTTACATACTTTTTTGGTGCTGCTGCTGTAGACCTAAAGAGAAGTAGCAACATTGATGGGTTGGTCTTTTAGTTTCTCAGACTATGGTTAAAAAGCCAACTTTTAGTCGTACAGTGCGGTCGTCCCACAATTTTCAAAAACTAGAGGAAAAAATATTATGTCTCTATCCTTTTTGTTTATTCAAAAACGCGCGTTTATTAGGTAAAAAAAAACGACACATTTGTCTTATTTGAAACCCGCGCCTTTCTGTGACGTCAATACGGAACAAAATTCAAAGTTGGACGCACGAACTAATGAAAGACGCATGAACCAATGTGAATGTTCCCCCGAAATGACGTCACAAGGGGCGGTAAATGTTCAGCGTTTGAAAATGCTAACCGAAATTGCGATAAACCTATATCTACCCTATTAAAATTAATAGAATTATTGCCACACGACTGGTGCTTTATTTGTTCTTTAGAAGAAAAAACCTTGTATAATCATATCATTAATATAATTAATAATAATGATTCTGAAAAAGACATACGGTGGTGATACAAATAATAAGCAATGCAAAAGAAATAATGTTGCAGTAATTACATATTGGTCTAGAATGAACTAAAAGCAGTGATTGAGTAAAATTATGTTATGCTTAAACTGTAATTATGTCTACTAGCCGACATAAACTTGGTAGTATTTAATACAATTTTATTTTGATGTGTTACTAGTAAAAATGCCGTTAAACTAGGAAATAAATTCCTCCGTTGCATAAAAGTAGACCAGATGAAACTGCGGAAAAATATTGAAATTGTTTCACGCTTTGGCCTTATTAAACTCGTTGCAAGTGCATACTTGTCCACCTAGGAATTCCCGCAAATATTTCCCTCTTGCATAAAAAAACATAAGCCGGATTAATGTATTCATTATCTGATTTTTTCTTGTCCTGCGTTAGCACATACTTATGGCAGCAAACTCATATAAATTTATTATTGTATGGTAATCGTATGTGCCCATTTTTCTGACAGCCTGCAAAAGGGTCTTCGCCGAGGTCAACATCCTGAAAACAACATCAACTTCTTTTGTTCATATGGAACTTCAAATAAAGAAGTAACGATTGTTCCTCCTCGGTAGTTAATTTCGTTTCTATCACTTGCAATTTTAAATGACAAAGCAATGACTGTTCAACTGTAACAAGATGTAAAATTTATTATTGTTAGATACACACATGCCGGACTATTGTTAGAAACTGCTGTTAGTTTAGTTTTTTAAATTAAGCGTGCTTGTTATTTTGTTACAAGTAGTTACGTTTTTAATCAGAAGCATAACAGTACACCGGTATTAGAATTTAAAAAATTCAATAATCTTTAGTATGTTCATCGTCGTTATCTTCTTGTATCATCCAAGAAAAAATGGTATTGTGATAATTGCAAATTTACCATACACAGTTTTAATATAATGCAAAAAAGAGAAATTTCAATGCGCGTTTGCTGTCAATCTTCTTGTCTAATTTATGGTAATTACTTAATTACCTGAAGTTATTCTAAATTCCACCACTCATCTTAAAGTGGTTACAGATACGGAGTATGAATCCAGAAACCTGTTTTTTATTATAGTTTCGATTCTTAGATAGTGTGACTACAATTTTTTATTAAATCTGAAAATCTTATATCTCAAATCTAACTAAATTCCATTTATTTTTTATGTAATGCATTTAATTTATTCCATCCAACACTGATCCTCGGTAAATATCTTCAAAGGCAATAGAACCATGAGCACTCACAGTCGAAAAGAAGAAGAAAAGAAGCGTTCAATAATTTATAGTAGAAAAGGAAAAACACGACCCAAAAACATACAAAGAGGAAATGAAAAAGAATCTATTTTTGTGAAGTAAAGACATATTTTGAGCAGGATTTTATGGATATCTTGTAATTCTAATCTTCTTCATCTTAGTGTTACATTCATATAAACCCCTATCTTTTTCATATACAACTGGTTGTTAAATCGTTAAGCGTGTATCTGATAAAAAAAATCAGGTGTTAATGATTACATATTATGTTATAAATATCTATCTATCACTATATTCAGTCGTGAGTCTTAATAAGTACTTTGTCAAAATATTGTCACTCCAAACAACAAATTGGAAACGTTCCACTAAAATACGTGACAGATTCAAGAGCCGAGGCGTAACGCTTCCTTCCGGTACCTGTAATTAGTACTCTCAGCTGACCGATGAGATTGTTCACCTTACAGGGTCTATAAATAGCGAAAACCGGCAAATTGTCACGTGCGTAAAGCATTTTTAACATTGTCCTAGAACTAGTATCATCAGCAAAGACGTCGGTAAAACTAGTTTCAAATACTGATTGTTGACGCAGAAATTCAAGACCGTAAATATAAGCTGTTCTAGAAACATTTTTTTCTGTGTAATTAATTGCAGATATACATGTTATAAGTACTCATCAATAATGTTACTGTGTCGTGTTGATCTGTGAGATTAACGGTAGTTTATTATTTTTATTATTAGAAAGCAAAAAATGAAAACGCGGACGTAAATACGCATAAATATTTAAAATGATTCTAGCAGTTTTCTTTGCAAAATAGATTTACTAAAACTGTTATGATTTTTTCTACACCCACATTCGAAAATACTATTTTCGACATATTATTCTACGGTAGAAAAATATTTTTCATAATCTGCCGGCTGTAATCGAAAACGATACTAGAGCACCGTCATCTCAAATTCTTCAACCTCTATATACTTAGTGGGCTGGACAGTCTGGACACCAGCGTTGAAATGAGAGTAAATCAACTTTATCACATCTGCTGCTAAAGGTGCAGCTGTTTACTCTTAAATGTGCCGTTCTAAATGATTTATATTAGAGGAAAAAGCCAAACATCACAAAGTTCGTGTTTTAATTAAAAAGGAACTAGGGATATTAGATTTGAGATCTAGGGGAATTCTCAATTTTATTATTAAGTCCCGTGCATCTGAAAGGATGCCTGTTTTGTTCTAACAGCGAATACACGAACACTGTATTGTAGCATTTCTGAGTTCCATTATTTATTTATTTATTTGAACACTATGTACAAATTATTTATATTTCTAATATAACACTATTTTACATTATTTACACTATTTACAATTTACTACTTCACCGGCACGTCTCGTATTATTTATTTACACATCACGCGGCACTCCGGATAGATAAAAGCAACTGTCCGACTCGACCCCCTTCGATGCGACTGGTTCGACTGACTAGACTCGATGATACGATTGACTGACTGATGCGACTACTTTCTAGACTGGTTTCCGCTGGAACGTCCTCTTATAAATATATCTGCGCCTAAATCTTTCTAGGCGACTCCAGATAGTTCCATCGCACTCTCGATGTGTGCCGAATATTCCAAAAGATGATGTCATACTCGTGTACGTTGTAGTATAAATCCAGGACATTCTAGTAATTGATGACGCCTCCACAGCGGTGAGTCATCGCGGGTCCACGTCCGTTACAGTATTAATTTGTGGAAGTCAAGGAAGTTTCACCGAAGCACAAAGACTTTATGTGCAAATCTATCTCTGGACTGCCAAAAGACGATACGCTCTTATTAAAATACAGCGGGGATAAGGACACTGTTTCTGGCTTCAAACGACTCTTCAGACTCCGTATCAACTTCCACATTATCGGAGGATTTAATATACAAAGCGTAAATTCACAGATTACGCAACTCACACCATTGCCAAATTTTTTGAGAAAATTGTGAGAAAAGTTCAGGAATGTGGATACCTCCCATACGGTTGATATAAGATATAGTTGTGGTGTTATCCATTCGGAGCAGAATCTCACTACTAAAAAGGGAAGCAAAGAAGCACTGCAAGGCAAAATAACTACTAAGAGCTTCAAATAATTAATATGTTTTGCTGCCATTTTTTTTGTCATAGATACTTGCGCTTGATTTTGCTGCTCAAAGTGCCCTTCCGTCCTAATTACTGTGGCCTCTGCGATAAAATTTCCCTCATCATGTTCGTTTTCTTTCTGGTTTTTTGAAATTTTCTCAATTATTTTACAGCTGTTTGTAATGCTCGTAAAAGTTGCAGAACACTGAAAAGATAATATGATACAAAACAAGTACAAGTTTTAAAATGCAGATAAGAGAGTAAATGATAAAACAGATTTCTTCGTCATTTGAAATATTTTTTAATAATGTTATATAATTATTAAGCTTAGCTGCATCACCCAGTATACTACTTTAATTTCTTCTTTGTCTACTTAATTAATATCCGAATGGTATTGTATCAAACTTTTCTAAAATAACTCTGTTGTCATAAACAAAACCAAATTCTTTTGTTTCTATTTTATTTAAAAGTTCTTTAGTTTTAGTATCTCTGGTAATTCGATTATAATGTGTACTGATTTTTTTGTCTTTGTTTTCTAAAATACATATTATTTATACTATCGGAATTAATCTTGTTGGACGTTTCATAGTTTAATGTAAATCCTTTTATTTTACAAACAACTTCACCTGTATTAGTCTTATAACAATAACTCTTTGGACCTATTGATAGCCAATCATCAATCCTTACGTCCTTACCTAACTTATCGGTCCAATCTCCCAATAGACATCCTGTCTTAACAACGTCAAAAACACTATCTACAATGCTATGTGTATCATAATATACTACACTTTCTCCTAATATGTCTCATTTCGTACAATCTTAGTCTAGCATTTGCAGTTGTAAACGCAGCTATGAATATACATATTGGTATTGAAATCATTTTCTACATAGCATTCTCTATACTTGTAATCAATTTGTAAGATATTTTCATTTAATACCAGCAACAACAACCTTAATAAACATACTGTAAGCAAAGTCTGGCAAAGCCGGCCCAGATACGAAGCCAAAGTCGAAGAATTTATGTGATTTTAATACAGAAATTGATACATTTTTAATTGCAAATCATCATATGTATACAGTGAGTGGCAAAAGTATAGAATAATTTCATTAAAAATTAAACAGAATTAAAAAAAAATCTTTAGACGGGTCAATTTTGGTTTATAAAAATGAATATTTTTATTACAAATAAAATTCCAAGCTGTCATTTGTTTTAGAGTGATGACGTCATCGTTATTTTTTTTTAAATAGAAACCCCCTATTTTTTTCCTTGATTCAGATAGCCCTTTTAATTGTCTAAACAACAGTATAAAAATTATGTTATGTTACATAATGAAAGTTTTGAGAAAAAAAATAAAATTGGATTGAACAAACAAAAACATGTCAAAAAATCAAGTAGGTAAATCAAACAGTCTAATGGTACTCACAGTTTCATTTGTATGTGTAAATTGTTTTACAAAATGGTTCATTTAACAGAAACACAACGTATAGAAATTTTTATTTTGATTGGGTGCGGTCATAAAACTAGAACCCAACAAAAAGTTTGCAATTTGTTCAATGCAAAGTATCCAGATAGACTCATCAGCCAATCTACAGTCAGTAAAATTGAAAATAAATTTAGAAGAACTGGGCATGTTAAAGCGATTAGAAGAACGGGTCGTCCAAAAATTAATGATCAGACTTTAGTAAATGATGATTTGTGGTTCCAGCAAGACGGTGCACCTTCACACTTTGCACTTCCAGTTCGCACTTACTTGAAAAATTAGTTTGCTATGAGGTGGATTGGGAGACGAGCACCGATAGAGTGGCCTGCAAGGTCTCCAGATCTCACACCCCTTGTTTATTTTTATGTTGTTATTTAAACTCTAAGATTTATGTTAGACCACAGAATCTAGAAGATCTAAAAATTAGGATTCGATACGAAATAAGTAGAATTAGTCAACAAGCTTTCGTTATAAATTTGCAAATTATAACATCAAAAACAGAATCATAATGATCTAAATTATAATTCTGTTTTTGGTAACTTTTCTTGTCTTAATGTTGCCTGCAACTTTGCAACTGTACTGCAATATGACTGCGACAACGACGTTATAAATGTCATAAACGTCAACTAATCGCGCCATATGACAGATGTGAACCAGATGTGAACGAAAATAAACCAAAGAGAAGTAAATGACTTTCGTTCCATGATTAACAAACATGGTAAACATTGGTAAAAACAAGAATTGAAAAAAATGGCAATCAAACGTGAGCTACAGCTTGTGTCTGCATTATCAAAAGTTTCCAAATCTAACCTCCAAATCAGAAACGTCATTTAGCAGAAATACCAATTATACTGAAATACCACTCGTGTTATTCAAAAGTCCCATAGTCATCAATTTAGCACAAATTTTCAGTTTTTCTTAATTAAATAAAGCCAAATTCGAAAAAATAGTATATTACACGCGTTTCACAAGCCGAAATTGTAGCACTCGTGCCTTTGGAGCACTCCTCGCTGCGCTCGTCGTGCCTCAAACTACTCGTGCTACAATCAACCGTCTTGTGAAACTTGTATAATAATATACTTTTTTCCTTATGTAAGATAACAAAATTTTTACACTGTCGTGTAGACAATTAAAGGGACTATCAGAATCAAGAAAAAAGAAGGGGGTTTCTATTTAAAAACAAGATCGATGATGTCATCACTCGAAAATAAATGACTGCTTGGAATTTTATTCGGTATAAAAATATGTATTTTTATAACCTAAATTTGGCCCGTCTAAAGATTTCTTTAAAAAAAAAAAAAAAATTTTTAATGAATTTATTCCATACTTTTGCCGCTCACTGTATTTTTTCTAAGAAATATGTTTGGTTAGTCAATTCAAAAGCCATGACTTATGATAAAGAACCGAAATTAATGTTGGTGACGTTTTAATACGATTAGTTGTTAAAAATTTATATTATTTAATGGATTTTCCAAGTTTTAATGTTAAAAGTGGATATAATGGTTAATCTATTGAAAATTTAGGAATACCGAAAGGAAAAAGATCTGATGCAATATTTAGAACTTATTCTGGAAAAAAAAATTATGATAAAGTCTTGTACATTGAGTTTGATGAGCGTTTGTTTAGATCAAAGAAAAATGGTCTTATTTCAGAATTATTTGCGAGAATAAATGCCTCATAAATTTATTCTCGCAGAGGCCGGGAAAAGTGTAATCTATTCCGAATCCGCTGGTCGAACGGGGTTGCAGTTTTGATGAAAATACTGTTTCACAGGTGTGGCACCACCTGGAAACCGTGAAAAAGCACTTTGGAAATTCTCTAAAGTCACTTTGACACCTTTGACATTCAAAATATTAAACCAAATTGTCAACAGTTAATAGTGCCAACCTAATTTTTCAAAGTTTTCAAAATATCACTACTGATCCAGTAGTTCTATCTTGGGGTTTAAAAACAAGGTAGGATATTAAAAAATATATATTTGTGGTTAAGGGGCCTTACTAGCAGTAACTTAGTGTCTACCTTCCTTTTGAACAACACGATTGTCTAAGGCCGACCGACGAAGCTGCAACTTCTTCGTGAATGCTGATTGGTAACTGCTCGCCTTGTTCTGGTAACCTGTGCTGTTTTTCCGCTCTTTCTTTTCTTGGAAAGACTGTTGTTGGGGCCACTTCGATGAGCAGAAAACGATGGACGAGGTGGACCCCTGTTGTTTAAAATAGTAGACTTCTTGTCTAAGTGATTTCCAAAACTTCTACTTTTCCAATTTCAAAAATTCTTTCACCAATATTTAGAATGGACGTACAGGGTGGATATAAGCTGTATATTATCCCGTTAAAATAAAAGGGCTTTTGGGGACCACTTTTGCAAAGTAAGTATGTTGCGAGAATTCGTACGCTACTTTAACAGTAAGAGATATACGGATGCTTTGTATAGAAAAGTTGTAGAGCTTAAAAAGGCCTATAAAAAAGTCCGCGACGATATCTATATCTTAAGGTTAATTCACAAATTAATAAAATATGACTATTCCTATGAAAACGAATACAGACTGCGTGAGCCGAATGTCTTAAATCTTTTATTATTGTTTTTCTTCAAGCGTATCAAAATTTTTATATTTTGGTATTTAACGCACTATTTAGAACATCATGATACTAGAACAATTAATAATGAACTTCATTATTTTACTAGTAAAATAATATGACAGAAATAATCGCTGCCAACATAGAAAATTGTACTACAAATTGTGCAAATTACAAAACATTCTCATTGAATTATGAACATCGATGTTAGCTCCGCCCCCTTGCGTTAAGGGCCCCCCTTGACACCTACGCCCCGCCCCCTTCGTCCCCCTGTCTCAAGGGGGCCCTTAGGGGACTTCCTTGTTTTAGTTACCGTAACATTTGTATCAGAAAATAATGAAATATGTAAACTCGAATCCTATCATCGTCTTGCCAAGTTTCACTTTCAGTAGTGTGGTAGGAATTTGAAAGACAAGATAAAAGTGTCACTTTGTAAGTAACACCTTTTGTTTACTTTATGGGCCTAATCAGATAAAGTGTGTAACACTTTTTTTTGCAGAAAAAAAAATTATTTGTTTTGTATTCATCACTATAATAAGAATAATAAGAATAATAGTAAATTGCTTTATTAGGAGCAAAAGTGAGGTTTTTCGTCGCAAGTCTGTAGGTTTGACAAATACAGACGAGCCACGAAAAGCCAGTTTTCTCCAAATAAAACATTCTATTTCTTCTTGAAACCCCGAAAATCTGACAATTTCTTGAATTTGATAAAACCTGATTGACCACATAGAGCAATTTCAAGGTTACTTTATGCGCCGCCAGACGAAGAAAAAGTATATTTATTTTAAACTATGTTTTTATTTATTTTACTCCATATTTATTTATTGATTTTCTAGATATTTAGGGTGTATCGCTTTCAAAAAATTACTCTCTGTTGCAATTATTCTCCTTGGTGGCGGCTATATTAAATTTGTTTAATCACATCCAAAAAAGTGGATTTCATTTACACTCGGAAAAGTCTCGGTTTAAAATGGTACGCATAACAGTGCTTGTGCAGATAATAAAAGAAAGTAATGGATGGTTTGATGAACTGTCATTCTGCTACCGTGAACTGGTTTTAACCTTATTAATACTTGTAATGTAAATTAAACCAGTTATGTGCACTTTTTCACGTTTATTGATAGTGTGTGCCATTAATACTGATGGATCTAGGTTAATTTTTATGAAATCACAATCAAATTATAATGAAAACTGAACGACTTTAATAATGTCCTTGTTCATATTTGTGTTTTTTTGGTGACCCCCAACTCTCTGACTTGTGTCATGGCAGAATTATGTTTTGCTCGTTATATGAAATCAAGGCCAGTTATTAGAGCTTAGGAAATACACTGTTTTTGATCGGCAAAAAGAAACTGAAAACAAAATTAATTTCTTAGCAAAATAAGCAAACTATACATTATGGTAACCACAAGAGTAATTCCTGCGAATGGGATCTAACCACAGAATCAGGGCCGTTTAAGTTTTTACTTCATGGGAAAATATGCTTCGGATATTAGAACGTCATCAGTTGGAATGGAAAAACCGAATTTTTAGAATAAATTTCTAAAATTAACTAATCATGGATATAAAATTGCCTTATCTATCACACTGGATCTAAAAGTGTAATCATAAATTCCATTTACGACCGCTAATTAAACATAAAATACCTAACGTCGGCCAAAATGATTTTAGCAAGTAAAAATTAATTCAGATTTTATGCTAATTAGAAAAATAAATTTCACAACTGGTAAGTAGCACAGTCTCCGTGACTGTGACCAGACAGCGGCTACTGTGGGTGTGTGTATTTATTATCCAGTTCACTGAAAATTCGTAATAATTTTGGTCCTTCAAACTTACGAAAGAGCAAGTAAAAACTATTAACGTCTTTTTGATAGTTTTATGAACGCATAGATGAATTTCCAAAAAAGGTACCGCCACACTTAATTGATGATTCGAATGAAACGAAAAAACATAAATCAACTTTTTTATACGGACAGTTAATGTAGGACAAATTTGCATCGTAATAGAGATATGTAAAAGATGATTTGCTTAACTAGATGCATTCCACTAATTTTTAAGTGCAACAGCATGTTTACGACTAATGAATGAATAATCGGAGTCAAAAACGTTCTTAATAAGTAAAAGTTTAGAAGTGGCATAGAGATATTTTCAGTCAGCACCTAAAATATTGGCTAGCCAGGTAACTCGACGCAACAGCTGCGTTTTAGTAATTTTCTCTTCACGAAACCGTATCAAACCTCTTCATTCTTTCTGGTCTTTGAAATTGTCTTTACCGTTATTTAAATTTATTTCAGTACAATAATTAAAATTACAATATATTAATAGATTCGTGCCAGTAGCAAAATATATTCACTTTATGATGCAATAAATAATTGTATAATGAACCTAGTGGTTAAATTTACTTAATACCTCGCACTTAACGTCAGTCATAGTTTTGAAAGAGAACCGCAACATTACAAGTATCGTACAATTTTATTGATTAGGTATTAATAATTACGATATAACATGAGTTTCCTATAGTCTTTAATAGTATCCCTGATGCGTGAGCAAAATTATATCTAATCAACGCCACTGATAGAAAACAGCACTTAGAATAACGTTGACCTATTTTATTATAAAAATTAAATGTGTATTAGTAATAAAATAATTAAAATCAATTAATAGTAATAAATCAATTAATTGAAACTGAGTAAGTACTATAATTCCAAATAAATAAGTATCAGTACTTCTGTAAAAAAAGTCTTCACTTAGCAAGAAAATATTGCTAATATCATTTCTATTCGTGGTTGTTAGTAATTGTTGAATAGTTCCATCAAATTGGGTGCCCCTACAGTTGTTTGTACTTAAAGATTAAACGACTTACTTTAAGGAAGTTCAATCGTAATTACATAAGTTACGCCACTAGCGTGGTTATGCACTAGTACACAGCCTGTAAAAAGAAAAATCCCTAGGCTGTCGCCTTTTGGATGCCGCTATTAACGATTTCAGGGAAGGGGAATAGCATAGATCGCTACCTAATGACTTCAGGGGAGTTCTGACATATGGAATTAAATAACTTGGGGGTGGGTTTGGTCCACTACGACATAACTACTCATATAATTACGATTGAACTTCCTTAACGTAAGTCGTTTAATCTTTAATTATATTTCGTAGCTATGTCTTGTAGATCACTATGTAGAATCACCAGAGTCACTAGCGATCTATATTGTAGTTATTATGTAAAAGGAAAAAACAGATTGAGTAGTGTTCATAGTGTTCATATATGAACTGAATAAATTTTGAAAATATTATTAAAGATATAGTCTAAGCAAATTAGACTTTTTAGAAGAAATATTTTATAAAGTTTTGAATTTTTGGTTATGAACTCAACAGGGACCTAAATAAAGATCCGAAGAGTTCCGCCCCTGAGCGTCACGTCATGATGCTATTCTGCATTTTTCTCGTAAACGGTTACTGCGTCGAGAAAATGTTACATTATATTCTCCATTAAACTCTAAACTTAAAGACCATTAGAGCAGTTTTTTTTTCTGTAGAAGGTCCATATTGAATAAAACATTTGCAATAAATTGTTATTCGTCAAAAAACGGGGGTAGACTAATTTTTGTCTTTGCGCTGAAAACTATACACATTTTCAAACGTTATTTATGAGCGTTGGGTGGATGCCAAAAACTTCATGAAATCAATTTTATGCAGAGTTGAATGGAGAACATTAGTCCCATAACTTTTTCTCGTCGGATTTGCCGTTTACGAGAAAAATGCAGAAAAGCTTCAATTATAAAATGATGATGAAAATCGGCCAAAGACATTTGAACTTGGTCCCAAAACGGCTACAGTTCAATGGGTACTCCTCCACGACTAGCATGACAGATACTATGTGCGCCGAACTGCGTGTCTATTCCACACTGTAGTTCGAATCCATCTTGATACCGATTGAGGTAAATCTGGTCTGTATGGTTTTTTTATATGTTAACAATAGTTGTTGAGAGGAACCTTGCAGGGGAGCTGTAGTTCAACAATAGTTTAACAATGTGGAGGCCACAAACAGGTTTTCCTTTAAAAAGAAGGAGAATAACATTTCTGGGGTTGAAGTTTTAAAAAGCTGCGAGAATAAAATTTCGTTGTGGGTTTTTGAAGATATAATATTTTTGAGTTCAAACTTTGCTAGACTCTGGACCGAAACTAGCGCTATCAATGTCGCTAATGTAAATGTTAATTCCTGAAGGGGTAGAGAGGGTAGTGATTGTCCAAGAATTTTAAAACTGGAAGAGGTCCCCAACTAAACTGGTATTTGGGGAAGCTAATGCGAACTTTGAAGGCACCTTTGGAAAATCTTGTCACCATCTTATCTTCTTCCTCCCCTATTGGTATTATTACTTTGATAGCTGACCCTGGCTAGAAGGAGATAACAGCAGATCACTTTTGGGTTTGAATATAATTGGTTTAGACTTAATTAGTACTGGGTACCAGGGTTGACCGATCCATTTTGGAATAACCATCAAACCTTCTGCCTTGTTCGAAATAATCTTTAAAACTCTGGATACAATGGAAAAATGGGGGAAGGCATAGAAAAAGCGATTTGACTGCAAACGCATCTACTTTGCAAGAATTTGGATCCGGTTTCCAGGAAATATATTCTATTAAACGCGGAGAGCTGGAAATAGGACAATATCCCCACTCCAACTCTCGCATATGTGCTAAGTGAGAACGCTATATGAACAACTGTGTCATCGCCAAATTTGCGACTGAGATCATGCAGGCGGTCGATTGTGGACGTGGGGCGGGTTTGGTTAGTACATACTGAACACTTATGATTAAGTTGAGAGGCAAAAGGTCTATTCCACCCCCCCCCAAACGATTGAAGTAAGCAACCGATCTATCTTGAGTCATCTATCCTAAGCAAAATATGGCAATTCTGCAGATGCTTCGCAAAAGTCTGTACACCAAAAAGCACTGCTTTTAGTTCTAGGAAATTGATGTTTGGTCCTAGGGAGTTTTCTTTTCCTAGGGACTGTGAACTAGTGCCAGTGGCGTAAATACATAGCGGTCTATAAGACGTAACTACGAAATATAATAATAATTAATTAATCGTCCCCCTCAATTTAATTTGACGAATTAGCATATAGCATCTCGTAGACTATATAACATGAAGCCCTAAAAGGTGTTCTGTTGTTTAATAAAGTTGTTTTGTGAGATAACAGAGCGTGTCAAAAATCACTATTTCGGCCAGCATTTTCAAACGCTATACATTTACCGCCTCTTGTGACGTCATTTCGGGGAAGCCTTCTCATTGATTCGTGCGCTTCTCATTAGTCCGCCCATTTAGTAACTTTGAATTTTGACGTCACAGAAAAGCGCGCGTTTCAAATAAGACAAATGTTTCGGATTTTTTTTACCTATTTGCGATATTTGATGGCACAATTTGAACCAGGACTTGAGAATAGCATAAATAAGAGACTGGAAGAAGAAAGCGCGAGACCTGAGATTGTGGAGAGAGATAGTATTGCATGTTGCAAATTATAAAATTAATGAAATGTAATTTATTTACGCCCTAGGCCCACATGGTCTGTCGAGCGTCTGAAATAAACAAATTGTTCACTCACTCAGTTCTATTTACATATTTCTGGGAATCTGAGTTGTTTTTTGGTTAAACAGAGGAGAAGTAGGTGGTTTATTATAGGAAGGACACATCTGTTCCTTTTTTATATAACTTTTTTAATAAACCCTCGCATTTAATGGTATAAATAAATTTTGAAAACCTAGTTTTAGAAGGGATTTGACAACAGAAGCATTCTTGTTTTAATCACTGTTTCGATAGGATTATAAACTTAAAAGGAGGATATTTTTAAAAGCAGAGAAGTAATTTTCTCCCAGAACTGCACCGTTTTTCTTTCTGTTTGGAATAATTTTCGGTGCAACCTACGTATGAGATTATACACAAGACTTTCCAAAAATAGAAAAAATAATGACTGATTTTTTTTTTACAACTGAGCCCTTGAATAATTTTTGATAATGTTTTTTGAAATTACAAGTTGCTGATGTAATGTATTCGTACAGTATATTATTTTGTAGACCAAATGAATTGCATAAGTTAGAAGTGATCAAAAATAGGTGATGGCACATGATAACAAAATCGATAATGATTGCTAGTTTTTAATACTAAAAAATCATGTGCAGTGAGTGCGTTAGAAATTGTAAGAAAATACTTGTGGCACAACATCAAGTATAGGTTCCTAAGAAGACTTCCTGCAGTTATTGGACATTGTGCTCGTCGTCCTGCTGCTACAATGTTGGCAATCAATGGTGCTGATCTTGTAACAGTGAAGCGAGCGGGTGGATAAAAACCATCATCTATAGCTGAAAGCTAATGGATTATTCCGTGGCGAGCAAAATAATTGTCGTATCGAATCAAATACTTAGTAGGGCGAAAATTACTTCACAAGTACATCTAGAGATTATTCAAGAAGAAAATACATCTATTACAAGAATAAAATATGTTTCTGCACCACTGAGGCCGTCATTAACACAAAAAATTTCTACTTACTTGCTTTTCCAATCCCCCTTCTATCCCGCAGTGTAGAGAGTTTAGAGTTCAGTTTGTGTTGTTCTTTATAAATTCCTTTCACTTTGGCCTGCCTTTTGCGCACTTAAAGTTACTACCGGCACATATTTCTTTTCTAGGGGATCTATCTACTCCTAAAAGTTTTCTTCTTGTGGTGTCCCTCATTTTGGCAATTTTTGTGACTCTTCTCAAAAAGTTCATTCAAAAAATTCATTTCGCAAGCTCTAAGCACTCCGTTAAACACCAACAGCTTTATACAATAATATCGGCACGAATACGTCATTTGTTATTTTCAACATTGTTCTTCTGCTTCCGTGTTAATAAATGTTCTCCATAACGCTTTGTATGAATTTTTTGTTGCCGTAATTCTGTTGTTCATGTCACTGCCCAATTTTCCGTTACTTTCTTTGAAAGAGCCTAAAATTTTTACTAGAAGCCCAAATAATGAGATCATCAGCATATATCATCTCTTTTATTATTACCGGCTTTAATCTTCTGGAGCCCAAAAACACTTCTTTGTTTCACCGCTTTTGCTATTTCATCCATCACTACTATAAACAAAAGTGCCTTGTCTAGCAAATTCTTCTCTGTCTCCATTTTTTGTTACTTCCACATTTCTAGTGGTGTGGTAGATATTTCGTATTGCGTATCAGTTCTGGAGAAAAATTTCTTTTTCTTGAGGTAGTCCATATTCTATCCCCATTTACTACATCAGAAGCTTTTTCAATATCTATAGCGTTCAACCAGCATAGTCTTCAAGGTCCTCTCGATAAGTCTTTTCTTTCGTAGTAGGGGTATTCCTATGTAATTTGCACAAGTCTTTCTGTCCACCTTCTTAATGCAGTGGTAATGGCTACTATTTACAATTCTTTTGGAACATTTTCGTGTTCCAGATCTTATTCAAAATATCCTTGATTATTGTTTAATGATTTTATTTTCCAATCGTGTAGTACGTGTTTAATTCTGTCCAATCTTACTTATTGAGAATAATTTATAGTATTTTGTTTTTGTTAATTGAGTTTCCAAGTTTTGGCGAATGTCAAATTTAAAAAATTGAACTTTTTATTGGAGTATTAAAATAATCTTTCGAATGCCACATGACACAAAGAATAAATAAGAAATAGTATATTATACATAGAGGGAGAGAATTGCATGATATTTCCTGAGATGCAAAGCACCGAGGGAACAACAGCATTCTCTCCTGAGGTGTATATACTATTTTTTACACAACGAAACCACAAAAACCACCTCAGAAACGATCCATCCCCTTGGGGGCTGCTTTATTATTTTGGTTACCATAAGCCGCTTATAATATTTGTAAGAAAATAATGAAATAAACTCGACCAAGGGGCCCCCTGCTCCAAGGCCCCCCTGTCTGAAAAGCCGCTTATAATATTTGTAAGAAAATAATGAAATAAACTCGAACAAGAGGTCAGCCCTGTCCCAAGAGGGCCCCCCCTGTCCCTTGTTTTTTTGCATAATTTTGGGTGTGATGAAGCAAGTTCAAGTAGTTGCTTTTCTGCCGATACCACAGAATAACTAACATAATAATACTGATATTAACGCAGAATAGAAGTGTACAAAATATTTTCTTGTAAGTTTATCCAATGAAAAACGCTTCCGTCATTTTAGTGTGCACATAAAACACAGCACACCTGAATAGCAATAAGCCGCGCTCTGGGTGATGTCTTTATGATGAATAGAGAAATAAACTATCTGACGGATGCATTTTTATTAGATAACAACCGCTTATAAATTGTGAATTGTGACGAGAAATATGTAACTGTGCAGTTTTTTTTTTTAAATAGAACGATCGTTACCGTTTAAAGTATAGGTATTCACAATACTAAATAGTCGTTTATTGTCAAAGACATTTTTCTATCAAAACTGCTGGATATACAACAACAAGATCTGCACAGAGAAAGTTCCAGACTTTATGAATTATAGTCGAAAGTGTCATCCAAGAGAGAATTTTTATAGCTCGTAAGCAAGGAAAAGACTGTTTTCTGTAATTGCATTTTTAAGTGGCCTTGAACGTAGTAAAGCATACAGCTGTTCTAACAAATGATTTGAATAAAATTTAAGGATGATTCAGCGAAAATTTGTCTAGATTTAATACGTGACCTAGGTGTATGGGTGTGTCACAAAGAATTTCTTAAATTATTTATGGAATCATAATACAAAACCTGATCAAATACCATGGACTAGATGATGGCACGGAATTACTTAATAATCTTTATTGTTATGAAAATTAAGGATTAATGTGTACCGAAGTTGATATTAAAAAATTAATTTATTAACACGTTTTGTTTGGTGGTTTAGGTCATAAAATTAATGAAATTTAAATCAGTTATAATTTAGCAGATCACTGACATAATAAATTAACATGTTTTTCAATAACTTAGATTTTATCAATGATAATGCAAAATTTAAATCAATCGATTTAGCCTAATACAGCTTTTCTGCATAATCGGATAATGAAATTATTAAGGCAAAAGTTGCATAAATTAATTAATTTTTGCATTGATGGGCGTAAAATACCACATCGTGCATTCCGATGTAACGGAAACTTTATATTTTCGTCGTTAACTTTGTATTAAAGTCGTTAAACATCTGCCACAAAAATCAGGCGAAAAACAAATATTGGTCAATATGACACATTCATTGAATGCAATAAGTTATATTATCTCCATTTTTAAATTATAAATTTTTATAGTTGGCGATAAAAATTTGTACGCACCACGTCAGTAAAGTGTCTTTATCGAACTTTGCGGTGAAAACTATACTCATTTTCGAAATTTATAAATATCCTATAGGAGCGTTGGATGGGAGATAAGACCAATTTTATGCAGAATTTAATGAAGAACATAAGTCAAATAACATTTTCATGTCGGAGTTACCGTTTACGAGAAAAATGCAGAAAAGCTTAATGAGGTCACGCTAGGGGGCGCCAAAGGGGATGAAGCTCCCCCCGGGGGGGTGGAAACTATTCGGATCTTTATTTGGGTCCCTGGTGGGAGTTCATAATCAAAATTTCAAAACTTTATAAATTATTTCTTCTATTCGTCGTTTTTTCGTCTAGTTTGCTTGGATTATAATTAACCCCAACTGTTTGTCTTGTAAAAAGTTAACAGCTTGTATACGTGGTACGTTCAAAATTATTGTAGAAACTTTGATTTAGCATGTGATTTTTATAACTTTTCCGCAAGGACCAAAAAGGGCTCCATCATTACGGTTAACATTAAAAACAAACGGTAAAGAACTTTTTGTTGCAAATTTACTCCAGATTATTTTTGCTAAGTATTTTGTTGATAAAGTTGATGCTTTAAGAGAAAAACTGAAAAAGTTTACCTTCTTAAGGTGATAAGGGCCAACGCCGACTTCGCTCGAGGGGGAAAACTTAGGACAGTAATAAGTGGGTCCAAATAAAGAGATTAAGGCCATTTCCAGCTTTCCACTAATTATTTCCTTATTGAGGCTTTTTTTTTCGCTCTGTCGTCTGGCCTATAATGCTTTTATTATTTACTAGCTGACCCGGCGAACTTTGTACCGCCTCAGAATCCATAACACAGGGGCCCAGAGGGCCCCCTTGAGGCCCCCATATCCATGTTTTAATAGTTATTCTTCTATTCGGGGCGGAGACAAATCCAACAAATCAAAGATCATACAAAGATCATAAAAACCGTTCTTGAGTTATATACTCAAGGGGGCCCAATGTCCATGTTTAATAGATATGCTGATATTCGGGGCGGAGACAATTCCAACAAATCAAAGATCATAAAAGCCGATTTTGAGTTATAAAACCAAGGTTGCCCCCCGGACCCCCATGTTCATGTTTTAATAGTCATTCTGCTATTCGAGGCGGGGACAAATCCAACAAAACAAAGATCATAAAAATCGGTCCAGCCTAAGGTGGGCCCCCATGTCCATGAAAAATACTGAAACGTGAAAACATGTCCGCGAAAAATAGTTTACAACCTATTCTCATACCTACCAAATATACAAAAAAAATCATAAAAATCGGTTGAGCCGAAAAATCGGTCCAGCCCAAGAGGGACCGACCCCTGGGCCCCCATATCCATGTGAAAAATAGTTTACCATCTATTCTCTTACCTATCAAATATACAAAAAAAAATCATAAAAATCGGTCGAGCCATTTCGGAGGACTTCGACAACAAACACCGTGACACGAGATTTTTATAAATTAGATTAAATTTAGGGTGTTACTGTTTGAACCACAATGATGGATATTTATATTTATATTTAAAACTATAAAAAAAAAGATTCCATCGTTATCCCATTATCGGCCCAGGCTTAAAAGTTACGGAATGAATGACAGTTTTCTAGAAAAAAAAAATCAAGAAAATTGATCAGTAGGTGTTTTTTTGAAATCAACATTTTATATTAAAAACTTAGAAATCGTGGTTATAGAAATTGAATTTTTTTCCGATATTTTATTAATTTATATTATATTTTTCACAAAGTTATGGACAATTAAAAAAATATATAGTTTTTTTAAGAATCGGTATCTCGGAAACGGCTTGACAGAAAAAAATTAGAAAAATCTCCCAACCGATACCACAACATAAAAAATTGTGAAAAATATCGGAGATGCAAGAGCCAAGTGGTGTCCGATTTGGCATGGAATGCCCCATATGTATTTGCAATTGGTAGGGCCGAAAGAAGTGTTATTTTGGGAGCTGTATTGAAATTATCCACCCAGAAAAGGCTAATATCTTTAATACATATAAAATAATTATTATCAAAAGTATTAAATTTAATAGAATGTACACATAATAATTTAGAACATTTTTAAAAAGCTGCCTCAGATGCCATGACGATGGGCGAGAAGTCAGAGAGGGTGATCGAGAATCTGTGCGTAGCCCGGCGGTCACGAGATTTTACCTCATTATACATTTATAATTGTTTCTAGTTTATTATTTACGACAAAAATATGAAAGTGGTACTGTAGGAAGCACAATAATTTTACAGGAGAACATTTTTTTATTTATTTAGGGCTTAGATTTGGAAATAACGAATGAGAAACGGCGAAAATCGCATAAAGTAATTAATTTTGAGCGGACGTAAAGTCGAGAAAATTGAGTTTAAAGTTGCTACAAAATATAAAAAAATATCAAACCATGTATCAAGTAATTCACTATATCGAAAACTTAAAACTTTTTTTGCACAGGAGGATTTTTTGACGAATTCGGATTTAATGTATTCACTTCATTAGCTTTAATTTCTGAAACTTAATGTTAGCTTTGTGAATTGAAACGCCCACAGAATAATTTTTAAGCAACTTCACTCCACTATTATAGTAGGTCGGGAACACATTAAAAGGTGGATATAATAGCTCGTAGGATACCTACAGTTTATCCAAAAGAGGAAGAAGTCAGTTATTATACAATATCGTGAGCGAAGACACCTCAATATCGTTTTGTTACAGTTAATATGTGCCAGTAAAAATGTATTCACTAGCGCATGACTGAAAACTTTAAAATTATACTACCGAGAGCAGAAAATACTAGCACAACTTATGTCAGACCGTCAACTGCCCATATCAGTTTTACTTTTCTAGTATTGCTCTTATTGGTACACACCCATTTTCCATTTATTAAAAAAAGCTCAAGTATCTGTTACCGTTACATCGCAGTCGGTATTTGTTATAAAATAAATTTGTAACTGTTAGCAGATAACGGGTGACAATAACTATAATAATATAATCGTGGACCACCTTTACCATGAGCCCATTTCACAGTACCTACCCATAGAGAAATTCCATACTCCGGCTGTCACTTATTCTCTCTAAGTGAATTAATCTTCTTTGTATATGGGAACCGGAGACGGGAAGGCATCATTAACATGTGATTCTTACAAGAATGGTAGTTATCCTCGTTGTCCTGCTGAAAGATAGCTTCTGCTGCAGTATACATATTTAGTGGCAGTCAGAATGTGTCTAATAAATTAACATCGAGAAACACTGTGAAACTGTAACTAAGTACGTCGCCTCGCTCCTCTATCATAAATGGACATTTTCCACACGCATTTACACAGAGATCGACAATTAGCTGTGTTTAATTGCAATCCCACTTAAATATTATGAAGTCGATTGAACTGTAAAAACCGTTCCATGACAAATTCCAATTTTCATGTAGACACTACGCAAATGTATTCATCTTGATAATATTCATAGAACGCGGCTAGTTAAATACCTTCTTTATGAATTTTAATTAATATATGTAAATACAGGGTTAACACTGTACTTGTTTTACTCTTAAAAGCGAACTTGCGATGATAATTATTCATCGACTGAATTTGCATACGGCAGAAAGAAGCACGTTTGCATTTGTTCAATCTATTCAGGAACTTTTAAGAGGCTTTTGTATTGCCGACATAAAAACTTCAGAACATTCGGAGGCCTTTTGAGCAAATTTTGTTCCAAGCTAAAGCTCAGTGTATTACGTTTGTTGTGAAAAGGAGCGAGCAATACGGCGACATTCACTCCTCTCTGTTTAGCTTTAGTAATCAGACTTTTAGCACTTTATGTAAATATGTAATTATGTAAATGTACTTAAATGGTGCACTGTATATAGACTGCACAATGGTATGTATATTTCAGATCTGGCCTTGTATCCGCCACCGCCGAGTTATACTCGTCTGTATCAGTATCAGTGCTACCCCAGCCCACCGGGGTACTACTCCACACGGTACCTTCCAGGTCTGTACATATGCATGGTCATTGTTTGGCATGTAAAGATTTATTGCACGAGTAGATCGTAGAAGGTTGTAACACCTGCTGCATGCCTAATTTTCCTATAGACTTTCGTTTGGACTAACTTTTTGACGACATGATGACCGAAATGCTATGCATAAATACCAAATAATCAAAAAGCGTATACTGTACTCTCTTTTAGATGAAAGTGTTATTTATTCATGTGCTGGCTGCGGGTGGAATGTTAACATAAATGAATCATAGCCATAAAAATTTATTTAGTTCCAGGTACACTAATAGTATTGTATGCATTCGTAAAAACGAGACTACATTTATTTACTGGGAGACTTTCATATCACGCCTAATCTGTGAGAGTCTTCAGAGTTGCAAAAATGCATAGCGGCTAACCGACTGCCCTAATTATATAAATCAAGCTTGTAAAAACCTAATACGCAGTGTTGCATAAAGAATGGTAAATAAGCGAGGTAAAGGCGAACTTCTTCTAAACTGACATTCCATCTGTCGTAGCATTATCAAAAAACCCAATTATTAATTAATCATGTCTGTCACTTTGGACAATTGATATGCTCTCAAAAGACCAATCGGATAAAATTTTGTCCCAGTATTTTCTGCTCCGAGATGCGTTTGAAGTAAAAGATTTTTTTTTTTTCATATTAAATTGACCATGAATAATAATTAATTTTATTATTATGTAGTCCAATATCCAATATCAGTTACACAAATATGAAGAATTGAGCAACTGCATGCAGACTTTAGTTATTTTATTTTGACACATCTGAGCCATAGTTATTTGATTTTAACCTTCAAACATACCCCAACAAATTTTCGAACTTCAGATGACATTGACATTGTGCAGATACGTAGTTATAGTTACTATTAACCAGAAGCAATAAGCACATACCCCCAACAAACGCCAAAAGACTATACCAGTATTCTTGCACAATTTTGTAATTAACCATAAAAATTTACCACTGAAATCGTAACTTGGAGACAATTAGCTTCCGTTCGATGTGCGATTTACAATTTATTTCAAAACACATAGCTTAACAGGTCTCACCCCCTTTTTTCTCTTAAATTTTCTGGTATTTTTTTCACATTTGACTTCAAGTAAGCTTATTAAATTACATTCACTTTATCAAAGTTCTTATGGGTGTTGTCAGGTGACTGAAATCAAAACCGTTGTGATATAGAACCGGAAGGGTTATGATATTATATAGAACCGAAAGCATAGCAATACATATAACGATAAAATTAGATTTGTATAGAGAATTGAATAAGCTTTAAAATGATGTATCACATGACCTCCCATGCCATTTAAATTTTTTAAGGGGGTGGCTCCCCTGGCTAAAGGGGCAAGTTCCAAGACTTGAAAGTTACAAAGTTACAAAGTACAATTTGCCCCCCCTTGATAACAAAATTGACCTGTTCGAGCGTTTTCTTCTGAGTCTTTCGGAATTGGAATTGTGGGGGGGTACGAATTTTAGTTGGGAACCCTGTATAGCGACATTGTAACTGTGGTGACAATATAAACTTTCGACTAGTAGGTTGCCTCGTAGATATGGTTACTTTCATCTGTAGTAGTCTAAAAAATAATATTTCTAGTAATCTTCCTTTTTTCTGTTTACTTATTTTGTTGTAATATTACAATTTTACAATTTTTCTTCAATTTGTATGGAGACACAGGGAAGCAATAATAAGATGAATATAATACAGGAGAATACAATGTTTATTAGACGACCACTATACAAATAATACTTTTACTTTTGCATTCCTAAATTTATATGCTTATCTGAATGAGAAACATATTATGTATATTATAGGAACATTTTTTGTTTTTGTTTTATAAAGAAATAGATCGGCAGGTTATAGTTGGGGAGACCACTATGCTAAATGGGGATTTGTATGATGTATACCCTTTTACCGGTGGGGGCAGAGTCTACAAGCTTTAAAAAATGTCACATGGAAATACTCGGGCGCGTGAGATATGCCCCAGGTGTCTCCGATGATGCAGGTATGTTAATCTGCCGATTTGCATGGTGGGGGCGGCCGTACGGAAGGGTTTAAAATGGAAAAAAAATCAGAGGGAATGTTAGGGAGCTCCCATTCAAAAGACTGACGATTGGGATGTGACGCAAACTCGTGGCGGCTTTTTGAAAATCCAAAAAAAAAGCGATTTTGAAATACTCGAGCGCGTCAGATTTTCATACAGACGGTTCAGCTTAATGTCTTGGTCGTAATGATCTATAATCTGACGATTATTTGGAGGGATTTTCTTAATCTGATGGCGCTTGAGAAAGTCAAGGTGACGTTTTTTTTTGCAACTTTGTGACCCTTCCACTCCCTTACGTCACGCTCAAGTCGTCAGATTACTTCTCAGCATGTAATTAACCCATCATACCTTAATCTGACGCGCACGAGTATTTCCAACTATCGTTTTTTTTTTTACTATTCTGATCGGCTGCCCTACACGCGCGGCCCTATATGGAGGGTGGAGGTACTCAACAGGATGCAAAGTATCCCCCGTATGTTAATCTGTCGCGCTTGATTAAATCCCACAATCCCCTATTGGGCTCCCCAACTATATTAGTGGCAGAACACGAAAATTATAAATTGTGGAAATTATAAAAAAATTATGGGTGTTTGGGGTATACAAAATTATCCCCTTCAGCCTTATGACCATAACAGACCAGACAAATGCTGTTAATCAACAATGGCATAGCAGTGAATTTGATTAGTTTCTTGTTTACCTTCCCTAAAAGAGCTAGAATACCATTTTGGAAATTGAGTAACTAAACTACAAATTCAACCTCTGACGTGTAGCCAAAGTACAAAGGCGCTGAACGGACATGAATGGAAACATAACTGACAATGATTTTTTTTTCTACCAATTCAGACTTTTTTCTGGCAATTCTGACTTTTTTCTGGCAAAAGGGGTAGGACAATGGTGCTGTTTTGTTGCCCAAACTTAAAAGATGAAATACTGTCTACATTTTGAGCTTCACGTAGAGGGAAATATGACCTTTTTGGAGATGTTTCCTTAAGGGGTCGAGGGGAATATGACCTTCTTGGCGTATGTTTCTTTAATAACTATAATAATAGAAGTTTATTTCCAACAGACAGAATGTCTATAGTGGTCGAGCGCATAGCACGAAGCACCAATTTCAGTAATCCACGGAAGTTACCGTCTGTAAAAATTTGTTTTTCTGTGGATCAAGAAGGTCATATTTCCCTGTACGTGAGACTCGAAATGTACTCCCCACATTTCGAGTTTCACGTACAGGGAAATATGACCTTGGAGTATGTTTCTTTAAGTGGTCGAGGCACCAATTTCAGTACTCTACGGAAGTTATCGTCTGTGAAAATTTGTTTTTCCGTGCATCATTGAAATTGGTGCCCCGCGCTACGCGATCGACCCCTTAAAGAAAGATACGTGGACAGGATTTCATATTTTAAGTTTGGTCAACAAAACAGTGCCATCGTCCTCCCAGAAAAAAGTCGCAATTGCCAAAAAAAAAAATCTGAATTGCCAGAAAAATGTCGGAATTGGCAGAGAAAAGTCGGAATTGCCAGAAAAAAGTCAGAATTGCCAGAAGAACGTCACAATTGCCAGAAAAAGTAAGCAAAAATGAAACAATGTTTTTACTTATAAAAGGGATAAACAGACTCATGAGTTCCATTCATCCATTAGGTATATTATTCTCCAAAACAACGAGCGTTCGCGTAAATTATCGAGGTTCTAGTAGCAATTATTTCCAATTCAAATTTTTTAGGTTTTAACTTTATTAGAACGCAAAAATACCCACAGTCACATTTTTGATCTCCTCCACAAGAGTGAGTTTTTACCTGAAATACCCGTATCCGGCACGCACTATCCCCGTCGGAAACAAGTCTTACAACCAATGCGCATTTCACAATCCGGATTTCAGTGATGAATAAAACCAGACCAAATACCCTGGTAGTCTTAATATCGGTCTTGCTCTTGTATACAGGGTGGAAAGTTTAACTGGAATAAATTCAGTATCTTCACTGCAGTTAATTTTGCGAAAAATTCCTGTAACACGTCGATTTTTGTTTTTGAATTGCCACTTTTTAGCCTGATCAGCTTCTTTTCTTTTTAGTCAGGGGGCTGTAACCACCCTTAAGTTTTTTTTTTCAAGTGGGAAGATATGTCAACCGACACATCATTGGAAAGCTCATAAAAAAAGGAATACAAGGATGTGTTTTGTTTTATGTATCTCTATCTCATCTGAGAATAAGACCCTAAAAACTGTTTTTAGGATCATAGGACCAGTGTTCTTTCCTGATAATCTTAATGCAGAAAGATATGTACCGTTTCTTCAAGAAACGATTCGCCCAGCTCTGGCGGACCAATTTAGAGATGAATTAGATCCAAAACTTCCACATGAGATAATATGGTATCAACAGGATGGAGCTCCACATCCTCCACAACATTTTTCATAATAGGTAGATCGGAAAAAGAGAGGCAATAGAATGACCAGCAAGACCACCAGACCTCACTCCTCTTAACATTTTTTTTTTGTGGGGGTATCTTAAAAGTAAAGTCTACACCACAAAACCCGATAATCTTGAAGATTTGCAACAACGTATTACCTATGAAATTCAGCAAATCACTTCAGAAATGTTGTTAAATGTAAGAAATGGGTTTTATTATTGTCTTGCATTTTGTCAAGAAAGACTTGGTGAACATATTGAACATCTGTTCCATTAAAAAAACATTATACTTACCTAAAATGAGATTTTTTTAATTCAAGTCCTACAATTTTCAAACAGTAAACCTATCAAGAAAGAAATAGATTAAAGTTGTTTTTATTTATTTCTTCTTACATTATTAGCTGGAAAAGTAAAAAAAAAATATATCGTTGTACTCCTTTTTTTTATAAGCTTTCCAATGATGTATCGGTTGACATATCTTCCCATTTGAAAAAAAAACTTAAGGGTCGTTACAGCCCCCTGAGTAAAACCAAGAAAGCTGATCAGGCTAAGAAGTGGCGATTTAAAAACAAAAATCGACGTGTTTCAAGAATTTTTCTCAAAATCAATTGCAGTGAAGATACTGAATTTATTCCAGTTAAACTTTCCACCCTGTATACGTAGTATCTTAGCCTTGATCTTGCACTAACAGATTTAATTTTGGTATTGGTCTTGTATTTTTTTTTTTCAAAAATTAATTTACAATAACCATCGTGTCGATTCATTGTTAATTATTGCATATATACATATTTCGATGTTTTTTTATAATTAATAAATAATGCGACAATGGTCTAGTGCACTAGGTCTTTCTCATCTCTGCTTCCGTATAAAACCTCACGTAATAGTATATTCTTCAACACATGTTATACACTATGTTTTTCCTATGACCGCCACTCAAAAGAAGAGGAAAAAGTACATTATATGTAACTGTATTTCATAGTAATAATAATAGTATCTAAAAAAAATTGTTGAATTATTTAATAAAAACCTACTTAATAATTAAGTGTTCTATACAATTAATTCTCCGTAAGTGAGTCTGTGTAACCTTCACCGCCAATTCCAAAATACTGAACGGTGTGGAACAACTTCTCTAGTATATTCGTAATAACAATCGTTAAAAATATAAATTAACACGATACTACAAAAGTTGTTCTTTGACGTTCTTTATTTCACTCATATGCTACTTATTTAACGCAATTTCTAATTTTCGGTAACACATATTGTTGAGAAATACTTGCAGCCGCCGTCGCGTCGGTCAGTTGGGAAACCCAAAGGGTCATAAAACCCTACCTGACTGGCGGCGCTCACGCCCGTCAAAACCAGGACACGGTTCCTTTATTCAAATTTAATACAAAACTGAACCGTGTGAAGAAACGTTCAATCACCAACGACTATTCGTAATATACAAGTTCATTAAGTTCACGAGTGTTTCAATACAAATCCAAATCAACGGTCCTTCGAGCTAGACTAGACCTTCAGGCCTTTCTCGAACAAATCTACCCCCAATTCATTATACACATATTAGTGCGATTTTGGTATTTCACATATAACTAGTAGGAAAAATTCTTTTTTCTACTATCCCTACTAGAAGTAAACATTTGAATCGTAGTTAGATTAACTGAAAGTGACAAATTATTTATAGATGCACGAACTAAAAATAGTCTATTTAACACTAGAGTTATAAACAAAACGGTTCATATTTTGTGCTCTACGCGTTCTGATGAAAATGTGAGTGTTATTACTTTCCTGCTATTATCTTACACGGCATACGTCTCGTTTGCAAAATGTCCTTCTCACAAAATAAAATCTAACTAATAAAAAACATCATCAACTATGTAGAAAACAGTAAGATATACATAGACTATCCTTTCTTATAAACAATTAAAAGTACAGTTTGATAAATTATGGAAATTTAATCCATTTGCAGCCGTAGAGCCAAATGGTTATTAGTGAACGTAACTCTTCGCTTCGACAGTCTCCGTTTCAAGCAAAAATCGTTCTGGCACTTTCATAAGTAAGAATGAATTATTTAGAAAATTCAAAATATGTTTAGACATCAAATCACCTTGAAATGTCTACATTTTCGTTTATTTACAACGGGTTCTTCATCATTGAGTAATACGACCAGATTGAGGATGGCCTTTAGACATATTCTCGATAACTTTCACATTTTCATTTCGTTTTGAAGTTGCTTCTTGTGCTGCTTTTAAAATCTCATGAAAATCTCCGCCTTGACTTTCTGACATTTTGTTCGTTCAAATTATTTATTATAACGGATGCTTTTTTTTAATTTGGCGTCACAGTTGGCGGTGACTGCTGGTTTGTGTGAACGAGCCACAATTTTCTGCCTGGTTTCATATGTGAATTCACAAAACATGGTTTGAAGTCGCACATTTTGATTATCTGTAAACCTTATTTCCTTATTAAAGTTAATTTTTTCGTTTGTTATAACACTACTGCTTTTAATGGTATTAACGTGTTACTGTCGATTAATTAAATTAAAAGTGAGGTTAGATATAGGTTCAGATGTCAAATTAATAATTGTCACTTCGATGGTACGTTCACAGTTAAACATTCATGGCCAACCCGTTATTGTTTTATATTTTGTTAATTTGCAAGTTTAACAGTTGTTTCCTTAGTAATGAGAATTTTTTAGCTTTATCTTTGCCAGCTTTTTCGTAAAAACAAATTCTGGGGGGAAAGTGATTTATGGACAACCCCTTAGGTAGTTTGTGGATTTTTTAAAATCCAAGAGAATCAAATGTATAGTCTCATTACCTTTTCCAAAAAAATGTTAAAATGTTGTTCGTGAAAAATTAAACTGTTTTCAGTCACTTTTATTTCCGTGTTGCCGTAACAACCATACCTTTACTTTTTGATTGAGAAGGACTGTTTGAGTTGGTAATACTGAATTTCATGTTTAAATGGTAGAATTGTAATAACTTCCGATTGTTGACGTCTTGACACTGAAAGCTGTCATTCTCAGCATCACTCAAATTTCAAATTAAAACGTCCTGAAATTAGACTGAATGGGCAGCAGTTTGGACACCGACACCATTGCTAATGGAACTCTAAATTCGTATTCATACTACGTGTAGATGCAAGTTGAGGAATAGACCCTGGTGTAGGTATGTTAATATTACTGGTACCGGAATTCTGCACAATGAAAAATTTCACACATGCTGTCTTCAAGAACCTAAAACGAAGAGTTAATTTATGTTTAGAATGAAGGATATTTTGAGCATTACCTTTAGTCTGATTATTAGCATCGTTCTGTATTTCAAGTTTAATTTTCTTGAATTAATATAGAATTTCTGTTCGCCTAACCTACAATTTTTGGTCAGTTGACGTTACGTCAAATATGTGTATCCGGCTGCATTGTTACAAATAGCCGAACAAAAAAAGTATCTTAAAAGTAATACCAACTCAAGCAGTCCTTGATCACTCCAATAGTTTTTATTTAATTTACATTTTATGCATATCAGTAAAAAGAGTAGAAAGATTAATTCAACAACCATAATC
This sequence comes from Diaperis boleti, assembly GCA_963583935.1. Classification (NCBI taxonomy): domain Eukaryota; kingdom Metazoa; phylum Arthropoda; class Insecta; order Coleoptera; family Tenebrionidae; genus Diaperis; species Diaperis boleti. The sequence goes on from OY757249.1 coordinate 21,367,281, forward strand.
TTAATGTCAATCATTTAGTATTATCCCCTGTTAAAATCGTGGTTGTTTTCTAAACCGCCATTCCCATGACAAATTAACAGTTTATAAACCAGAGCGTGACATAGGCGAGATTATTTTGGCAACCCGACACAGCCACGAAAACCGAAAACCCCTGTCAAACTGGCATGCTCTAAAAGTCAATTAGTAGAAAAGACGTGGGGCGATATCCACTTAAAAGACACACTGACACGCAAAAAGAGATCTTGAAAATATAATATTTCGTCCCCACTATGTTAATTCCAGCACTACATATTCACCGGTGTATGAAAACTGCGGAACCTGTTCATTGTTCGAGTATTTAGCCTAAAGGCTCACCTACACTAGACCTAATTTACATTTTCAATGGTCTCTATGCTGTTATGTAAACAACAATAAATACAGGGAATCTATCAACGTCGACTTTCGAAATAAGTTGTCAACCGTAAATTACCGCTGCGACGGTGTAGGGGAGTGGGAGCCGTAAAGATTTTTGACAATGTGAAAAACGCTCTAGATCTGTACTGTAGGTATCACCTTTCGTATTTATGGGTGATTCTATTCTAACAGTGATTATTAATGTCCTGTACTGTTTACTCTCACTGGTCATACCATAAAAAATTTCTATTAATATGATCCTCACGAACATATTTCATCACTTTTTCTGTGTAATATAACTTACAGTCCAGACAAAACTTAAATGTCTGTACCGTGTTATTTCTAGAATTTACCTATAAATTAATTGAATGATTCAACCTAAATAATATTGTAATTGGACATTATAAAATTCATAACCAAATAATTACGGTTGCTAATTAAATTTAAAATGTCAGTACCGTGGCAAGAAAAATTTAAAGTTTGATTCTCATTCTCGATATTTTAAAAACGGGAAGAATGTCGATGACTCAAAGTGGGGTAAATTTTAAAGTAAAATTTAAATATATTCAAGTCAAACTCCACGAACTTTAATAAACGTAAATTACAATAGTAACATGTTTCGGAACCACTCCCATCTCCGATATTTTAAAGTTGTAGCAAAATCCTTTCTAACTTTGATTTTTACAATAAAATGGAGTAATAATATGCATCAAAAAAAGTAACAGAACACAATCACCCTAATATCATTTAAAAAAGGATAATATCGGAATCACATGGTTATAAAAAGGTGTTCTTGATTTCATAAGAACTGACCATCACCCTAAAGCATACTGAAATGAAAAGGTGAACAACCAGGACTGTTGGATCATCAAGCGCTTAACTGCCAGGAATGAAGTCTAGGGGTAATGCACGTTTTTTTATTGCACTGCGAACATTACATGGGATGTGTTAATATATGGTATGATGTTTCTGGACAAAAACCGAAGTGCGCCTATTGCACCTTACTTGGAAGTCCGATAACCACAGTCAGATCTAGATTTATAGGGGACGATAACATTGTACCATTTTAGTACTAAGCATTCTCATTTGAAGTCTCTAAGGGATTGGAAACGTAATATTTCTCCGGAAATGTTAGAGCACCGGTGTATCACCAACAATTAAAGTAAGGATTTTGGGTGCAATTTAAAACACTTTTCAAATAACTGTATTTGCTATTTTGGAACCTGTTAATTGTTCCAGTTCAAGCGAGACTTGAAAGTAATTTAAAAAAGGAAATTTCTTCAACAGCCTTTATCAATGACTCAACTGTCAACAAAGGAAAGCGTGTCGTTTATCACAGTTCCTTAACTTAGTATAGTAATTTTAGCACTACCAATCTTAATTTTAAACATGTTTCGACAATCTCGTTGATTTATTAAGTGAAAAATCATCACCGGCGTATACAAGTTTCACCTCAAAAAGTTATGGTGTAGGTATTATTAATATATTAATTTTCAGTGTCATGCATTCCGCTTCTGTGGAATGCACTTTTACATCAGTTTACATTTCCATATAGTAAAGTAAATAAGGCATTTGACAATGGCAGTGTAATTCACAGATGAGGGCTCGAAATCTTCAATGTGTATCGTGAAGCTCTTCCATCCCTGTGCATTCTCTTACGTACTGGATTTATGTCAAAGATTAAAGATTGTCCTTTGTACCCCACTCTTCCTTATTTGGGTCGACGCTGTATTATGATGGAGGAAAATGATAATTGCGGCTTTGCATACGCATGAAGTGGAGAATTTTTATCTGGGTAATTCTCACAGCTACACATGCTAGTGGAGTCTATTGTGCGTTTCTTTATTATTTACTTTCCCTGGTATACGAGTAGGCAAACGTAGTAATCATTTTTAAATTGTATGAATGGTCTGAGATATACCGTGGGAAATATGAATTATGTATAAACTTAACTATGTTCTATGTTTACTAGTTTAGTAATATCTCGGACAAGTCGAGTTAATTCCCGCAGTCTGTTTTCTCGCCATTCTTGCAATAACACACGGCAATTCTTGCAAACACTAGAATGTGTAATTGTGGTCTTTTTTACGTCTTTCAAATCGTGGCAGTTAACTTATATATTTATTATGCTAACAATCTCTAATGTACATATTGACAAGTTTCAATAATTTAGTAGGTAAAAACATTTGTTTGTCACCAGTAATGTTATGTAATGTGGCAATGTATATTGAGGACTTCAGTGCTCAAAGTTCAGGAAAAAAAGCACTCTTCACCATCTGGACGTTTGACCACGACATAACAGTACATTTAGCTCTTTTTGATACTCGAAATTATGACGAAAGAAAACACACCTGAGATGGAGCTCATACACGAGGAACCGTTAAAAGATAATAAACTAACAATGCTCTGCATAATGAACCAATTTATCTTAAAAAAATTAACTCCTATTTCACGGTGTAACTAATTGTTAAAATATTACCAGTGCTAGATCGAAGAAACTAATGAAAATGAAATTTATGCGTGCACCTAAAGGCTTTGGGAACGCCGACGTTGTTGTTGCTCAACAATTTAACTTTTTGTTGATGTACGATATGCGAACAGTTCCTGGAATTTGTATACTTACGTGTACCCATTTAAATCTATCTTTAACATGAAAACTAATCTAGTTGTTAGATCAAGTCCAATAGAATAATCTACAGTGTGTAGAAACAAAAATAGCGTAACGTAAATGATTATAGTTTTAACTGCACTGCATTTAAAAAATGTTTTAAGAAAAAGTTTAGATTTCATTGTAGATGAGAATTGCCGATTACCGTGAAATAATTCAACAACATATGATTCCATAAACTCTTTACGTTCATAAACACGTGCAACAACAGTTCAATACGTTGTAATTTATGCTATTAATTACACGCCACATTCGAAAATTAAATGTTCTTAACCAATTTATAGTACATAACAGGTAGCTTGGCATCGGAAGTCGTTACCTCGTAAAAATTTCTATATTGTTTACATGAGAAGTGGGTATGCTCTAATGGTCTTAAGACATTCCTGTTAGTAGCTACATTCACATCTAAAAGCGCACTATCCAACTTTCATTTTCAAAAGGAAAAGTAAAATGGAAATAAGACATGGGAACAAGATTAGATTTTAATCATTATACAATACAGTGATAAGGTGGATAATTGTAGTTTCCAAAATTTCGAATGTAGATTGTTATTTTCTTGAGTTATTAACAGTGGAAAAACTGCTTATAGAAAAAATTAATAGACAACCAGACAAGACAAAAAACATTTTTGCAGAATTATGTGTATTAAATCATTTTAAAATCATTTTTCAAATTTTAAATCACCTACGATATAATAACGTTTTTCGAATTTGGTTTCATAATTTGCAAATTATAACACCAAAAACAGAATCATGATGATCTAAATTATAATTCTGTTTTTGGTAACTTTTCTTGTCTTAATGTTGCCTGCAACTTTGCAACTGTACTGCAATGTGACCGCGACAACGACGTTATAAATGTCAACTAATCGCGCCATGTGACAGATGTGAACCAGATGTGAACGAAAATAAACCAAAGAGAAGTAAATGACTTTCGTTCCATGATTAGATGTAAACATTGGTAAAAACAAGAATTGAAAAAATGGCAATCAAACGTGAGCTACAGCTTGTGTCTGCATAATCAAAAGTTTCCAAATCTAACCTTCAAATCAGAAACGTCATTTAGCAGAAATACCAATTATACTGACGTACCACTCGTGTTATTCAAAAGTCCCAAAGTCATCAATTTAGCACAAATTTTTAGTTTTTCTTAATTAAATAAAGCCAAATTCGAAAAAATAGTATATTACACGCGTTTCACAAGCCGAAATTGTAGCACTCGTGCATTTAGAGCACTTCTCGCTGCGTTCGTCGTGCCCCAAACTACTCGTGTTACAATCAACCGTCTTGTCAAACTTGTATAATAATATACTATTTTTGGTTTGTATCCATTGGTACTTTATTTTTTGTCCTTAGCGTAATAGTAATTTACGTTATAAGTCCGGAAAACTCATTTTTACAGTAACGAGTCGAAATGTTTACAGACGAGGCGACGAAGGAGCCGAGTCTGGAATTTTGAGACAAGTTACTGTAAAAGTTTCCGGACGTATGTCGCAATGCGTTTTATTTTATGCTACAGATACTAAATCTTTGTTTTCATTTTAAATAATTAAATTGGAATTCAGAATTTAAATATCCATGAATTGAGTATCTATGACAACAGTTTGATTTGTTGGTTGTATTTTTTTTTACAGGACTTGTACTGTAAAGTCCCATTTTCCGGACTCAAAACTATGACGTAAAACTAACAAATATGACACAGTATGAAATAAAATAAATTTTCATATACAATATCCCAAGAGTCAGGCATATTGTCGAAAATTTTCCCGACCTGTCTAGCACAAGTGTTTGTTGCACCAAAAACTTCCCAAGCAACTGTGATGTGATGTGATGTGATTTATAATAATTGTACCTTTAATTACAACAATTAGTTTCAATCCCTTGTGTTACAATAAAGTATTAATGGAACTATCATTTATGTATCATTCTGTTTTATTTTCAATAAAGATCAAATTTTAAGTTAGGTCACTTTAGGTCACATTAGGTCTAGGAACCTTTGCGGGGTGTTTTCGACAATTTCCCTAGGGAGATTTTCGCCAAGCGGGAAATTGTCGCGAAATTCAAATTTGATTGGTCGATTTTAAAAAAACCTAGCGTTTGGATTGGTCCGACATATTAGTTTGACAGGTGAGGGCGATTGTCAGTGTTATTTTCTTTTCAAACGTCCCAAACGTGACAACTTTTCTGCATTGAGTGTAAAAGATGGTTTTATTTGCGTAAACATAAAAGCCTTTGCTCTCTTATAAAATAAGAATCCTATATTTCATTATTCCCAACGACACATCAGACAGTCAAGACAAATTTATGATCATTTTAATGGTTTTAGCAATTTTCGGCGAGTTACATACATGATATGATTTAATTTATAAATTAGAATAGGCGGGTTATTTTTTATGCAATGACCCTACAAATTGAGTGACAGTAAAATTTGAGGTTAGACCATTGCGACGTTTATGTTTCTCATGTTAAATCGTTTTAATTTAAAGAAAATAAAACACTAACAAATAATGTAGGTTTATTGAGAATTACAGAAAATGTTTAGTGTTTTCCCCCAACTTCAATGCAGCTGTTTCAGCTCCGTTTCATATTTTCAAATGCATCTGAAAGGTTATAGCATTGCATGCATTAAAAATGTCTATTGCAGTTCTTCAATATTGTGCGGGTTATTTTTAAATTCGGTGTTTTTGAGTGTGACGCTTACTACGGCCGGGTTGCCTCGAGCGCCAGTTTTTACGTGGTATGCTCCAAATTGAAGCTTGATTCATACTATCGGTTCGGTGACGCTCCGGTCACGCTCCGGTCACGCTCCAGTCACGCTCCAGTAAAATATTGTTCAATGTATTTTGTATTAGACCATACAGACTACCCGGTATGCTCCTGCAACGTTCGGTAGATTGACCGTGGTGATTCTTCACCACAATACTTTACCGGAGCGAGAGCGAACCGTGAGCGGACCGTCCCGATGTAACCATGCTAGTCTGAACAGGGCGCAGTCAGTTTTCGACCCGTTTAGCTCTAGTATTGATCCTTTTATGCTATGCCATACATTTTCTATGGGACTTTTGTATGAACTGAATGGATATGCGTAATTATTATATTTTGTTTTATTCAATGTGGTTATCGGAAAGTTTTCAAAAGTAATAGAACGAGAGGACAATAATTTTTGCGATTGAGATACGAGTTTCTGTTGCAACGAAAATAATGACGAGTGTTTGCACGAGTTAGAAATAACTCAATTGAATGTTCCCAACTCAAAAAAAAATCTGAAAGATCTGGAGAATCATTTTAAAAAATGCATTCCAGCCTAAATTAAAATAAAAGTACATTTGTTTTTACTTTTGTTTCGCGATTTATCTAAAAACAAATTTATTGAAATTTGGACAAGACAACGTCTGCCGTATTAGCTAGTTAAATGAAAACTCAACTCGCTTTTCTACAATGACGCGAATCGAAGAACTAAAAAATATATTACTAACTGTCTGTGTTGCTACTGATGATAAATAGTTTTGAGATTAAAATGTATGCCACTTGACCGAAACAAGACCGTTGGTAGATCGTACAGTGTGAATGGTACACCAATTTACTGGACTGTGACTGGAGCGTGACCGGAGCGTCACCGAACATAGTATGAATCAAGCTTAACACAATGTGACAATCTTTAATAAGACCCTATATACTATGTATTTACAACACCACTATCTTCACTATCCCCATCGCTTCCTTTTCTCTTAATGGCGGGACGCCCTTCCGACGGTTGTAGCGGCGGCGAAAGGTGTCAAGGGTAGGGATGGTGTGGTCCGGGTTTCCGGGGGGAAAAACAGGAAACTTGTCTGGATACTACTAGCGCGCGACAGACAACTGTAAGGTGCCGGAATTTCACACCGGCAGGCGACGACTAGAAACCGGAAACAACGACCGGAAAGACCCGTCCGGATGCTACCAAAGACACGGACGATTGGCTGGCCGTCAGACAACCGGAAGATGCCGGAATTAAACACCGGCAGACGATGACTAGAAACTTCCTATGACGATGACGATGACGTCCTTCTTCGGTAGAGGTGCGGCTGAGCGGAGTTCTTTTATGGAGACGCTGGAGGGGAGACGTCTTATCACAGCATTCTCTTCCCGACGGAACGGTGGCGGCTCCGGGCAAGGTAGCGATTCCGGAGCAGCGATATCCGGAGCGCGCTTCCTTGCTGTTCAAAATGATGTAAGTCCCATTCCAATCCGATAATGGAAAGCATTTTTCCTGGACACTTTAATAATTCGGTGCGGAGGGCGTGGCCCGCGGTGGCTTGGGGTGGTCGTAGCGATTTTTGGAAAGTTGCTTAAGCTGCGCGATATTTTTCCGGTTACAACGGTGAAAGTTTCATTCCGATCGGAGGTCAAGAAGTATTTTTAAGAGGCTGTTAAAGATGCCGGTTTAGACGTAGGGGGCTTGACTTTGTCGAAGCAGTGGAACGGCGGCCTGCTAGACTGCGGAGAATTTCGCTTCAGAGCGTCGAGCCTCGTTTCCGATACCCGTCTCTCTCTATCTAGAATTGTCAGGTCCGGATTTCGAGGCGGAAATTGAATGACACGATCAAGTCCTTGTGGTTCGGCGAAACATCCTTGTACGGAGGTCCGTTAATACAAAGCAACGAAAGTGAAATACAATAACAAATTACTGGCGGCCACCCTCGGTCAAGTTAAATTAAATATCCATATGCGGCTCGTGAATTTATAGGGGGAGAGAATGCTAAAAAATGTGAATTTTCGGAAAAGTTGTTACTTTTGATGAGTTTGGTTTGAATTATTGCACTTATTTCTTAAACATCCTGTGTGTTATTGTCGTAATCTTATTGTTGTTGTACAGTGTAATATTGGGGGTGTAGATTTGTGTTACTCGAATGACCAACACTCGCGAACTTAATAAACTTGTATATTACGAATAGTTGCAGATAGATGTTGAACGTTTCTTCTCCCGGATTGGTTTTCTACTGAATTTAAATAAAGGAACCGTGTCCTGGTTTTAGTTTGAATTATGCCCTTGCGGCTGTTAAAAGTGAGTTGTTGTCTGAATGAGATTTGGATTTTGACTTGTTGTTTGATTGAGAGTTCGTTTTCGACTTGTTGTTTGATTGAGAGTTGGTTTTCGACTCGGTTGCGGGCGTGAGCGCGGCCAGTCAGGTAAAGGTTTTACGACCCTTTGGGTTTCCCAACTGGCCGCTGCAAATATTTCTCAACATCCAGTTTATAATTATGTTTATTGCGCATCTGTTTTCAATATCATTGTGATAGCAAAACAGAGACCAAAAATCAGACAGTTTGTAGAAGAGCTTTGTATTGCGTCTCAAGGTGTCAGAAGAAATGGTGTTATCAGACTCACAATACAATCTGCCGGTACAAGTGGAAGTGAAGAAGTAGGAGACGCCACAGTTGATTTCTCAAAATGATCTTGCCGATTTGTTAAGATGAGATCTGAATTTGTCAAAGCAAGCCATAAATGTCCATAATTGTGAGAACAAACTCATCCGAGAATCACCTTCATATCAAGGGCAACACGTTTACTGATTACCAGTGTAATGATACCACAAACCCGATATCTATCGAGGTATAACTTTTTAAAGAATTTCTTACAGTTAACAGCAAGGATAATAATGACATGATGGTAAAGCTAGAAGATCTATAAGTTGGAATGACGGAACCGATAACATGTGAAGTAAGATTTAGGCAGGGAAACTCACTGAATATTTCCACTCAGAAGTAACCACAATTAAAGTTCTCAGACGAAATAACAAACAGAACCTTAAAAGAAAGAGGTGAGAGAACTGATGGGAAAGAATGTTATAAAGAAGAAATACAATTTCGTACATATCTATTACAGGTGGAGTCAATATGTTTTGCCACTTTTAAATTTAAGAACAGGCTGGTATTTTCAACTTATTGTTACTTGCTGTGTAATTTTTCAAACTTTTTAATTGCTTCAATTTATTGTAATAAATACTATTGGGTGTACAGTGCGATCTACTGAATGCTGGTGCGCCCGTACGCATCATGTCGTTATAATAATATACACCAGACAATTCAAAGATCATTTGATGTTTGACATGGCTAATCAACCACATCCAGTCGTGACGTAACACCTTCCTAGATAAAAAATCAATTGATTGCACTGGATGTAATATATTATAATATGAAGGTTTAATAATAACTGTTAAATTGTAATTGAGATCATAGCAAATAATTACATATATGTATTATATAATTTCCTGTGCTTAACTAAATAGTCACGATACAATGGTGGCTACTTTAAGCCGTTCGGCTGATCTAAATTAAAGAGAAACTGATGAGTTGGTATGAATAGCAAGTTTGTCAAATCGATGACCCCAGTTCACGAATTCGTCCTTCTGCAAAGTGCAATAACCACCGACGAAAAGGCAAATGTTTCAAACGACAAAAATCAGTATTGATTGTGTCTACGGTTTAATATTTATACATTAGGTCGTGGCGGCTGCCGCTTTAAAACATTTCGAAACAGGCTGGGCTTTCATTATAATTGACAACATGTCCGTTTTAAATCAATACATTTAAACAATTACAAGGTTCACCTTGCAAAACTCACATTTTTCTCGTCTCTCAGAAAAGGACGTCTCCATAATTTAATGCAACATGACGATAATTTCATCCGTGAAATCTGAACATAATGCAAGACAATAAAAATGAAAAATGGCAATTGAAATGTCATCATTTTCAGATTTATGGTTATTGCATGGTACAAAAATAACCCGTAATGTATAAAATTTAGCCGCAGATGTGGCTCTTGGTGATTTCACAAATTACCAAATAGATTAAATAAATTGTGGAGGAGGTAATTCTATTGAAAATTGCGTATAGATCACAGCTCGTGTTCTAATTGAAGAAAGAATTTTAGGTCGTCTGGCTTTTTGATATTTCCTTTCTTATCGAAGTTGGTAGCGATAGGGTACGTCTGGCACCTGGCAGCGGGTGCGTTTCCCTTTGTAGCAGCTATCTCTCTCACGCAACCATCGAATTAGTTGCCGTACTCTTCTAACTCACCTATTCTAACCGATATTTAAATTGATCTGGCTAATAATTAAACAACCGAATTTCGATCTGGCAAATTTATATTATCTTCTCTGATTAATTATCGAACTGTATTAAAATTTAAGCTAAATTAAAATGATTTGAAAATTATTATTTTTTTTAACTACTAAAATTACATCTGGCGTGGTATTAGAACCGACAAAATTGTAAATATGTATCAACTTTTTTGCGACGTCGTTAGCTCTGATACTATAAGACCATACTTACATTTTGTAAAAAGATGTAGCCAAGATTTTACTTTATTGTAAACTCAAGAGATATATCGTACGAAGGTGGAGTTTCCAGGAATATAAAAAACTTGTTAAAGGCAAGCCGTACCGGTTCATTCGCGTGCCACCACTTGGGGTACAGACAAGTATTCCAGAATTTAAGGTTTAATTTGGGCACTTAACTTAAAAGTGTAGATGTAAAACTGCAAATCCGATGGAAATTGAAATAAAACAATTAATTAAAGACGGGTCCGTTACACAATGTCCTACCTGCACGCGTTCGACAAGCCAGACCAGTTTTTTATGTCCCTCCACGCTCATACGATATAAGTATTGAATTGACAATACTTTTTCCTTAAAATTAAAAATTGTAAAAAACGCATTATGAAACGAAAACAATAATTAAAATTTAAATATATCTATGTCGAACTCCACAAACTTTAATAACTGTAATTACTAATGGTACATGTTTCGGCAGAATACTTCTGCCATCATCAGCCCTTAAAGAATATAAAAAATTATGACATTGACGTAATTTTGAAAACAATAATATTAATTAGTTTATTTTTATGATAGTAGAAAAAGGTTTATTTTAAAATTTTCTCATAATCCAATTTACTTCTAATCCGCCACTGAAAGCAGTAAAAATATGGAGTGCATGGGTGTGCCTAACGTACGTAATTAACTAGTGTTACCGTTGTAAGCTTCACGAAAGTATCGCGGAAGTTTCTTTAATGCTCCATAAAAAGCCGCATTATTAAATTTTATTAAATGTCTTGAATTATTCGCTCTGTAGTTCAGGCAATAAAGCCTACCTCCTTTATTCCATCCCTGAAATGATTTCAGATCTCTGAATCGGATCCTCGCGGCTCGTTTCAGCAAAATACAGTTCTTGACATCCAATTAGTGCGTGGGGAGATGAGATTTCAAAACGTTTGTGAAGTACCTGAAACGCTGTCTGGTTTAAGGATTACAGAAATTGACGGCAATTTAAATAACTGTAGCTGTATCAACAATGTTATTGGCCGTATTTCTTCACGTCAGTGTTGACACAACATTCTATCAAACCAGATTACCATTTATTGACTTGTTATTAATAATAACCGGATATAATATGCCATTCTGTGGACGAGTCTAGTATAAAGGCATTCGAAGAATGTGTTAAAAATCGTTTTCTTATTTGTCCTGTTCCACTTTCAGTCACTTTTATCTCGCACACGTTTTGAGTTTGAAGTTTAGAGATTAAATTAATTTCATTCGTTAACTCATACTCAGTACTGTGTAAATAAGGATTCCAATCGATGCAATTTAAAATTCATTACGGAAATTCTATGACCATATAAAGTTCAACTTATTAATTAAACAATTAGTGCAATTAATTCTCAGATTTAATTCGCCGTATAATGATACTGCTCCAAACATTATAATTCATCATTCGATTGTGTGCTGAAAAAATGTTGCCTTACGATGGTCTCAATAGCGATAATTGGTACTCTGTTCTTCAAACTAGCATCCTTTAACCGGAAAACTGTTTTCATGATACGCTAATTTATTTAATGTATTGCTTTCATCATGATTGATATGAGAAAAACACAAGCTGAATTCCAATTACACCGTTAGTTTAAAAGATTGGGCCATTTAACAACATTTTTTTTATTTTTCAGGTGGCGTCTTCCTGCGACCCGACGATGGTAACGTCTACACAACACTAGAACCAACGTTAAGCAGCAACCCCAACGTCTATTTTCAAAGAGGAAACGGCGTCCATCCCGGGATGATGTATTAACGAACTCTTTTAATGCTAATGTAGTGTGTTAAAGACCTATTATATATATTATATATATACAAATCGATATTACTCGATAGTTCGTAGTGATTATTTTAGCCATTTTATTCATTATGCAATAGCCATTTTTTTGTGTAAAATAACAACGAATGACTGAACAACCTACCATAATATTTTAATCATATTTTTCTTGTAAGTATAGCTAGTAATTAAGTGTACAAATATTTTGTGTGAGATGAATAAATTAAAGAAGCAACCCCCCTTTTTTCGATCGTCTAGCTTAGTATAAACACTGTTAAAATTTTACAGAGGATGGATAGCTTCAATTTACTGTGAAAAAAAAAATTATGTACTAAAGTTAGAAATGCGTCTAGTATGAACTATTTTGAACTTGTGCATTGCGCCTATATATCCGAACATGATTAATCTGACATTGCCGCGCTTTGACGCTTATGCAGACAGTTATACATTCCAAGCTATGAAGAACAGTTCGAGATTGTGAGAATCTGAACCGAAACGAATTACCTCGTCATTATCTTCCGACTGAAAGACAAATGATAAATCGAATATTCTTTTAGTTCGTGTCTATTTCTTCCAAGAATCGCATTGTTACTTGAGATTTTTCCCTGGAAGTCTTATGTAAGATTGAGTAGAATGCTGTCCCAAATCGTGACCTCAGGTGTAGGTTTTGTTTAATCACTCTCCATGACATTGACGTATTTTATGTCTTTCATCGTGCTGTCATAAACAAGAGGACGATTCGTCATTGTGGATAATAGTGTGTCATCATCCATTGTTTTTCATTATAGCATTGCGGGCTCTAAACATTGTCTTCGATTTAGAAAATGCAGTTGCATCTGCGTCTACATCAACAGTGTCTACTCACATTATGTCTTCCATCGATTTAAATCGCCATCAATATAACCGCAAATGTGTTTGGTTTCGCGATTCTGAATGCGATGATTAATTATTGTTATTAATATCTTATTAATCAAAAATCCAACCAAGATTGGCATTAGTTATATTATTTCTGCCAAAACGGCTAATTATATAATGCATATCTTTGTGATAGAAAAGGCAAAAAATATCAAAAAGTTATCACCTGCTAAAGGGCGACTTATTTGTACCAAATATTTCACCGAACTGAGATTATACTTTCTTTTTTAATTGTCTTTGTCATATAAACGTAAAAACAGATAAATAAGTGTATCTTTTTTGCAATACCTGTTTTGAAAGATTTTGTTGTAAATTTGTATATTATTGGTTACCGATTCTTCAACGTAGGCTTTCCGCCACCGTTGACGACTTCCATCCTCCAGCCCTTTTAGGTTGAATAAATTCAACTCAGCTGTTAGCTAGGACGGAAGCAGAAGTTCGCCGAAACGAATGCCCACTAGGTATATTTATCTGCATTTTATAAATTCAAATATTTTGCGATTTCCCTACGAACTTTAGCAAGAATATTTCACCCGACTGGTTGATTGACGCACTTTACGTGATAAAATCTTAGAAAGAATCTTCTATTTTACGTCTTTTGTGGTCTCAAACTCCAACTCCATTTTTGAAAAAATTCCAAGCATCGAAAATTTTCATTATCCACAAGTCTTTTTTTGGTCTCCAATGCTTAGGAAACCTCGATAAACCTCGGTTTCCCAACAAAACTTTGTAACACATTGCGTAACATGCTGGAAGTGATGCTAGCAATCTCTTCTCTTAGTCGTTGCTTTAAATCTTCAAAATCAAGTGGTTTTCTGGCATAATCTCTACTTTTTACATGACCCCACAAAAAAAATCGAGAGGTGACAAATCAGGAGGCAGATCTGGCCGGCTATTTAATTGTCCTTCTCCTGCCGATCCACCTGCCAGGAAACACCTCATCTAAGTGACGTCGGACTTGTTGACTAAAATGGGGTGGAGCTCCATCTTGGTGGAACCAGGTTGCTACGGCAGGTACATTTCTCCTGTTATAATTTGGAAAAAGCTGAGTAAGACCAAGAACAATCTTAGATGAGTAGTTTTGTTAATAGAATTCATTTTTGCCAAGAAATTAATGGTCAACATTTTGAACATTCATTAAAAAAAAACAGATCTTTTAGTAATACTATTAGGTTTGATGGCATATTATTTTCTTACAGCACAAATAATAATATTTGCAGCCGTGAGTTTAATAATAATATTACTTTATGAAAATTTTTTTTTTTCTGCAGACAAAGACCAAAAAGTAGAATTATTATTTTCAAAAAGGTTATTTTCACCTTATGTTGCTATGTAAAAAAAAGTTGGTTTTGTATCTCGGAAACAAATGACAGTGCAGCTATGAAAAAACTACATCAAGTAGATATTATAGACCCCTATATATCTGTCAAATTTGGTTTAGATCGGACTACCAGTTCTTGAGATATCCAGGTGTTTCCATACTTTTGCACTACTCTGTATGTAAGTAACGTGCGTTCAACAAAAATCGACGACGAAGCAAGCCTTGGAATTTCAAGTCATGTCTGCATTTAGATCACACGCATGCAATGCCTATTACGGGTAAACAGTGACATTATTAAATATGTGGATGAACCTGAAGCTCTGGCTATTGGGGACACGGGGGCTTGGCTTCAGTGTCTGGCCGCGTTGATGAGGCCCCACCATAAAAACCTCCCCAATCTAATAATCTGACATGTCAAATGTCAGATGTCAGGTGACAAATTTGTCACCATCTAGGCCATACGTTTTTTAATCTATGGCCCACTTGACGTCGTTTTTTGTTGAACGCACGATATGATCTGCACACATTCCTACGAGATTAATCATAAATTATTGCTGCGGGGGCATCTACCCATGGAAGTCTACGCCAACATAGCGTCATTGTTAAAGCCAAAACAATATTACTTACTCCTCAAAATGAAAGCGTTTCTTTATATTGTTGGTACATTGTATAAATCTACAATTGAAAACCTTTTTCATTAATTAAGAAACTCTTCTTTTATGGTATGAAAGAAAATTTGAATTCCGGGCTTTAAACCACGGGAGGTTGTGCGATTCCGAAAAGTGTTCGAGAATTTTAAAATATATTTCTTGATTTTCCGATTCGAGGAAAAAGCCCAGAAAACATTGTAAAGACAGAATCTATTGGCAAAACAAAGCACTGGCGGGTCTTAAATTGATAGCGGAAGAAGAATCATCTTGTACAGAATTCCTCTATGTAATATTTTGTATTGCAACCCACTTTCAGAAGTTTGGTTTTATTTGGTTCCCATTATCTTCTCGAATATTCGGTATACATCGAGATTATGACGTCATCAACGAATACAACATGCTCGAGATGGCCGGCGTCATCGTCTGGAGAATTCCGTACACATCGAGAGCATGACGTCACCCATGATGTACTGGAATAATTGTCAAGAAGATTCCACATGTATCGCGAAAATTATCTGGAGGCACCTAGAAGGAAGTAGCCAATAGATTTATTGGAGGACGTTGTAGTCGTGGAGCAATAACAGTCAGTCAACCAGTCGCATCCGTCTCAGTTAGAGTTGAAGGTCAGCGCTGTGTAAATATATAATACAAAACGTGCCGGTGAAGTAGTAATTTGTAAATAACGTAAATATTGTAAAATAATAAGTCGAAAATAAATGGTACATAGTGTGTAAATAAATAATCGGACGCAGAAGCGCAACAGTATTACTATTTAGTTAGTCACTATAAATTAGTAAATTTAATTTCAATAGAATCAAAAATGTAATTGTTGAATAGTCTGTTGTGGCTCGCTGGCAGATTTTCTTTTTGCATTGAGTACCTACATACAGAGTGAACATAAAGTTCCGCACAAAATTCATAATTTAGTTATGTAATGTTCTTGCGAAAAACGCTCGAACAGGTCGATTTTTGTTTTTAAATTGTCATCTTTTGACATAAAATTTTTGTTGATGACGTCATCTGTTTTTGATCTATTACACCGTCATCAATTTTTTTAAATGGCAACTTTTTTTGGGTTTTAAATACACTTTTCAATTCTCTATTCAACAAGCGTAAAAAATGGCCACTTTGCATAACTTTTTTTTGAAAAAAATACGTTTTACATCAAAAATAAAAAAAATTATTTCTTAAAAAAAATTGAAAAATAACAATAAATTTGGAAAGCAAACAACGAAAAATGAAAAATCATTTAATAAAATTTGTCGCAAGTACTCAAATTGCCACCCGCCAACTATTTGACACATTCCCAGACGTGTTTTAACGCTTTGAACACTTCAATCCCTTCGGGGAATTCGAATTCGTAGTGAAATACTACTTTTTCAAGGAATATAAATTTAATTTTTTGAAGTAAAATTTGTAATTTAAAAATGTTGAATAGAGAATTGAAAAGTGCATCTAAAACCCAAAAAAAAGTTGGGGGTTGCCATTTAAAAAAATTGATAACGGTGTCATAGTTCAAAAACAGATGACGTCATCATCAAAATTTTTATGTCAAAAAATAGCAATTTGAAAACAAAAATCAACCTGTTCGAGCGTTTTTTCCAAGAACATTACATAACTAAGTTATGAATTTTGTGCGGAACTTTATGTTCACTCTGTACTTGTGTTTTTGCATGTTTTGTGAATTCCATTGTGAGAAATCTGGTACCACCATGAATAATTATTTATTTATTATACGTGGATAATAGTAGATTATATCACAAGTGACAGAAATGCTTCATTGTCAGCGAGTGAGATCTGTGAATCACGAGTGCGATAGCACGAGTTATACACATCTCACGAGCTTACAATGTCATTTCGGTCACGTGTAAGATACGACGTTTTATGCCCAACGTGTAATTTCTTGTAAAAGTTAAAAATCAAAAAATTAATGAAAGTGTCAAAATGACGTTTCAAAAAATTATTCATGTCTTACCATTGTGTAACCATAGTAATTCACCCCTTTTTATCATTATATCACTTGTGAGAGAAATACTCCATTATACCTCCCTTTTGCGTGGCAAAAATAGCCATCTAGATGTTAGTCGGATATAAAACAATATATGGACGCTAAATCTAAATAAATAAAAATCGCTTTACTCATGAGTATAATACCACAGCATAAATACTAACCAGCACGATATCTCTCAATCGCGCATCGATATGCGCAATGTTCTGTTTTGGAATAAAACCTGTCAATTTCTGGCATAACTCGGCCAGAGCCGGACTCGGCGGAATGCTCAGCAGAACTGGTTTAGCGATTGATGCTCGCTTGGAATAGTTTGCAGCGACCAATAACGAAGACTAAATTTTGTTTCTTTTTATAAAAAAAATGAAATGTATAATAAAAAATCCGTTGACAGGAGTTTATTGCACACGATTTTTTGAATACTTAGTTTTTCGGGGAATGTTTAGATAATATGATGGACCGTTTGAACGATATATGTTTGATAAAGTGTTACTAACATTTACAACACTCCATTTAAGCGTACATTTTTATTTAAACTGAAGAATTAAGAGAATTGATGTTTGTAATAAATTTCAATAATTTTTGTTCAACATTATTTTTTCAAAACATAAAACACTAAATGTTGGGTTTCATTTTCCACCAAAAAAATATATAAATATATAACTACCAACCATCATTATTACAGAAATGATTAAACATGTTAAAGAGTACTAATTCTATTCTGCAAACTCGACTACCTACTTCCCTTTATCGTCCCTTGTCGATATTATTCGTAGAAATGCCGTTTTTGACAATGTTGCGCTCATTTCTAGAAACTCCGTTACTTCGAGACTATATCGCTTTTTTTGACTTTCTAAAAATACGGCCCTTTGCATACTTTGATAGGAGATGAGTCCAGTTCGTGTCTCGCCTTAGAGAAGTGCGTTTTTTTATAATTAAAATCATGGGTAGTAAACCGAAAGGTGGAATGATTTGTTTTTACAAATATTTTCAAATACTACCCTGTCTTCTATTCCAAACTGGAGTCCTCAAGGTTAAATTTTCATTTTCAAGAGATCAAAGGGGCCGCCCGAGAGATATCGTGCTGGTTAGTATTTATGCTGTGGTAATACGTTTTATCCACACCTCAAAAATCCAGTACAGTAACCATAAGTTTGACACCACAGAGGATGTAAAGTATGGAACAAAGTAGCGAATTATGAAATGTAAGGGATAGAGGTAAGTATGAATAGCAGTTCTCAATATTCAACGAATGACGGAAATCGAAGGAGCAAATTATAATCCCGTATTGAGTTAATTAATTCACTTTACTTATTTGCAATAATGACACTTTAGATAGTAGGTGTTGGATAATAGTATATTATTGCATACGAGTGACGAAAGTAACTTTTTTTTTCAAGCGAGAGAATGTTCGTAATGTAATGTCAGCGAGCTTGAAAAAAAGATTTAGACGAGTTCAACACTATACTTTTCCACGACCTCATCTTTAAAATTATATCAACTTAAACAATAATCTAAAAATGTTTTTATTTTGTTAAAAAATTTAAATATATCTAAGTCGAACTATATAAAATTTAAATATATCTAAGTTCAACACTATACTTTTTCCACGACCTCGTCTTTAAAATTATATCAACTTAAACAATAATCTAAAAATGTTTTTATTTTGTATTAAAAATTACAAACAATAGATAACATTCAAATTATTTCTGATTTAAATATTGATTAATTGTTACATCTGAACAATTATTCAAAATTATATGGATTTCATGATCTAACTTTTTTTGTATCGAAGTACACGATGCCACTACGGTTCTGTTATTATAACTACTGTTATTCCATATGAAGATGCTCCGTAATTACCATTCCAGCGTAGCTGTTCTTGTATTTTATACAGATTGTAAATTTTGGTCTGTATTTGATTTTTATGTGACTTCATCAATATATCCCTCCGCAACGTTACTTGACTTCCAACTTTCGTGTCGTTGAAGCAGATCAGTTCCTGCATTTACCAGGAGCGTATCGGAAGTTCTGCGAAAGCTATATCCGGTATATTGTTGAGCAAACGCTAGGCAAATTTACTGGTCTGTTTCTAGAGGAAGTTAACTAAATTTGTCCCAATTCCTGAAACTTACTTACTTACTAACTTACCTGAAACACTTTCCATCCTGATAATAATTAATAGAGAATTTTATATAAAAAAAAAATCTAAAAATATGAAACGAACGTGATACCTTTGTCTTTGTGTTAGGTATTTCAACAAGAGGGGCACTTCCAGAATCCCTAACACTATTTACTGTCAAATAGCTTGGGATATTTGCTTAATGTTTGATATTGTTTTTCTCAACATACTATGTATAGGTAGACCATAATGATCGGTGGCTACAAATTAAATGCAGGCAAAAACTTTCGTCTCAAATGACGAAAATTAACGTTATGGGATTTTCTCTCACTAGAGAAGGACATCAACTTTTCATTCGCACATTGGGTGCCGAAAAATTATATTTTGTAAAGGGTCGTAGAAAAAAAAAATTCATTTGAATTCTCCAAGCGCAAACACAACGAAAAATGAGCAATTTTAACCGGTTTCTTCAATTGTTATAAAAATGTGATATTTAGGTAAGTATTTAAAAATGTAATTAGAAGCTGCCCCAAAAAAAAAACCGGCTAAAAATATGATAAATATAATCTAAAACACGTTGTTGTCCAAATGGCGTTGACGCAAGTTAAAATTCTTGTGGTGCTTGTTAGGAGTTTGCTTATTAAGAGGGGGGTTCGACGTTTGTCACACGCTAGGTGGCGCCACGGGTAAAAAAACAAGGGTCCCGTTTTGTTAAGTTTTACGTAAAAGTATTGATATAAATAGCATTTACTTATTATTAATAGATAGCCGAAAGTTGTCCCTTGGACCTAATGCCATTTTTTTGGCTGGTGATGGTCAATAAACTCGGAAATAAATTATTAAATTCCATTCATTTTTGAAATTTCATAGTAACGAAATTAGATGAAACTCGTTACAGACTTGGCGGAAGCTTTTAAAAAGTCACTGCTAAACCCAAAAGTGATCAACTTTGCGTTTAAATCGAAATATCTTGACCGAATTGACCGAAAATTTGCCAGCTTATGTCTGACCTATCATAATTTTGCTGCAATAGTTTGACTACTTTCTCAGAGATGGGGCACAGGCGAGACGCAAGAACACAAAATTTAGGAATCCTATGGACTCTGTGACGGTCTTGATTGTGACACTACTTTCTGTGCACGCGAAAGAAGAAGAAAGTTATAGAAACGTATGTCTGTGAGATATCAGACGCAGAGAGGAACCGGCAAATGCGTGGGTACCTATTGTACTCGTCACGTTCACTGTTTTGTACCTGACGAGTTTTGGGTAATTACGGTATATTTCCAGAAAAGAGGGTGCGGATGGTTTTGCCTCTGACGAGATATGCGACTTATAATCGAACAGTAATAATTATTAACTTAAAAAAAAAAAAGGAACCGACTTCAAAAAACCCAAAGTAACATAAGTTAACTAAAAAGCAAAAAATAAAAATTTTCAATTTCAGAGTTATTTGTTGTTCCGCTTAATGTAATTATTTATTTTTCCGTTTAATGAAATTCAGAAATTATTGTTGATTATCTAATTATTATTAATTGTTTTATAATTTTGAAGACGGTGCCAAGTAAAACATAAAATTATACATTTTAAAGTTATAATTCCCTGATAATTTCAGACTTCTTAATTCACGATTATGATTACTGAATTAAACTTTTCAGAACCCATTTGATACATTAGGTAATATGTAGTATATTTCAAACGAGTGCGCTGTCATTACACTTTTCAGGGGCGAGGGCGAATTTTTGCAGCCCGAGGCGAATTCCGAGGGCTGCAATGAGCCCGAGCCCCTGAAAAGTGACAGGGCACG
This sequence comes from Diaperis boleti, assembly GCA_963583935.1. NCBI lineage: Eukaryota > Metazoa > Arthropoda > Insecta > Coleoptera > Tenebrionidae > Diaperis > Diaperis boleti. Next base: position 21,388,284 of record OY757249.1, read on the forward strand.
AGTATTGAACAGTGTTTTTTGTATTCGTTCCAGCAAAATGAGAAAATTTAAAAGAAATTTAAATGTCTTGATCAGGGGTGGGTCATATCTTCCAGTTAGGAAATTCCAGTGTCATAAACCCTTACCTGACCCAATTTAAAATCGCGAACAAGGTTCCTTTATTCAAATCTTTTTAAAACCTTCATTCCCTCTCATACAAGCTTCCATTTCATAACATGCTTTCTAACAATAACGACATCACTCAGTTCAACCGTCACAATCAGTAAACGAAGCTCTATCAAAATATGGAAAAAAAAAACATTAATTTGGATAAAGCTGAAAATTGGTTCAGGTCTTAGGTACACTATAACAAATAAAATATCAAAAAAAGATCAGACAAAAGTTTTAGATCATGCAATTACCTACAAAAAATGTTTCCATACTTTTTTTCCTACGAATTTGATACAAAAAAGCGATCTATTCGTAATGCATACTAATATTGTATGGTTTGGTTGGATTTACCGACAGATGAATTGATAGTTTTGGTTATTATTTATTATGTAATTATTGTTTTTATTTTATTTTTTCGTTGTATTTTATGTGTTATTGTAGCAAAGTATATAATTTGTTTTTATGTTTTACTTAACACCAACTTCAAAATTATAAAACAATTAATAATTACATAATAAACAATAATTTACTAAAAACAAAAATAGCTCATAATAGTCAGGTCAAAACAGACATTTCAATTCCCATTTGGAAATTTTGTTGAATAAGGGAGGGGTCGTCAAAGGACTGTTCTGTCGTAGCTAGCGGCAAGATGGGTTTTTCGGCCACACTGTCGGCCACTTTACTATTTATTAGGGTCTCAGGTAGACTTCGCTGTAAAAGATAGAAAATATTGGAAAACACACCCCATCTAGAGTTGAGTAGTTCCATCGAGTGGTAAGTACCGTTACAATATTATTTTGTTGAATGTGAACAATGGGGGCCATCTAGTAGTCAGTTGACGTTTTACATATTTTACCCTGGCTTCTAACCTGAACATGTTGAAGTGGGCGTGGTCGGACCCCGCTCTTAAACACGCAGGGAAGAGATCACAGGTGATTCCTCAAGATTTCTTGTTTGGATTTCACTCAAATATAACCTTTTTTTTTACTACAAGGAGTACTGAAGAATTTGACGACTTCGGAGTTGAACTGTCGATTTCCGCACCGAATTAAAGTCTGATAAAATTTTTGGTATTTATGAACTTGTAACGAGTGACATGATCAAATGCTGATGACAGGAGAACGGCAGGAGCCTTCGCAAGCTCTGGCTAGTGGGGTGTTAGCTCACCCCTCGCTGTGCTGACCGAACGCCTCTCGCCGCGGACCAGCTCGCGACATATACTGTAAACCGCCTTACCTGGGCAATCACACATGATGAGGGGGCACAGGGGCTTGGCTTCAGTGTCTGGCCGCGTAGATGGGGCACCACCACATAAACCTCCCCAATTTAATAACCTGACATGTCAATTTGTCACCATCTACGCCATAACTTTTTCAACCCATGGCACACTTGTCGTTATATAAATGCGACGTGTATTGTTGATTGCGGATTCAGGCGCAGCATTTTAAATGAATCAGGGTGTACCGTACCGTACTTGTGAAACTTCAAGAAATCACTTGTTCCTCTAAAAAGTGGCTTGTGTGAGTTGGGCCAGCCGCAAACGTACGATTTTTAATCACACAACATCGTTTTTTTTTATCGAATACCAACTAAGTCGAGTGTGCGCGCTCCCAACTTTTTAACAAAATGACTAAACAGTTGTGCGATTAAAAATCATGTGTGCACCTAGCCTTAAAAGTGACAAGTACCGAATGTTTTAAAGTATTTTTAGTAAACATTAGAAAAATATATTTATTCATTGGTAAGTACAAAAATGCTAAAAAATTGTTTTCTATTCTATTTTAAGAATACAAAAAATACATTCTAAAATATACTGTTTAGAGATATAAATACTAAAATTTCATATTTAATAATTAGTTTTGGGAGAGGGGAAGTACTTTTGTTTCTTTTTTGTAACATTGAAATTTCTTCCACTTGACGCCGGTGTAAATAATCTTTTGGTTGCCATACCGCGTAACAAAGAATCCGTGCTTGGCGTTTGCTGAAGTTTGGATGGCAGTGAACTTCTCTCAATATCAATAAAAGTGGACCAATAGTCAGATGGGATATGAATCAACTGTTCCATTACCTAAAACCAATATTTAGTTGTCACTAGGTGTTTGAATGTTTAATTACCAAATTATTTTTCACTGTTTCTGGAAGGAGGTGGTTTGGAGAGGGGTTCTTAGATGAATAACCAACAACAGTAGGTCCAAACACCTTAGCTAAATTGCTTGCATCCATTTTGCTCTCTTTAGATGCAGCCACCCTAGAATTTAAAGGAGATTAAACCAAAATTGTTGATGCAGTATTAATTACTTTTGTAAATGTAGCACTAGATACGCCAACGTGTCCCTGTTAGGTTGAGGTAGCTCAGAAATAATTTGATATAAAGCTGGTTTTACATCAATGACATCCTTAGTTTCAACAGCACGTACGAACTTCGGCCATAAAGCGTGTGTTACAATAGGTTCATTGAGGGTCCTAAGGAAGTCCTTCACTGTTCCACAAACGACGTTTATATCAATATCGTTGAGACAAGGTGCACCCTTGCCTTTAAAAAATTTCTCTTTCAAAAGTTTAACGTCTCGTTCGGATCCCGGAATTCTGTACAGTCCCACTTCAGACAAACCTCGCAATTCTATTTCATTTATGCAGTGAACAAGGATAGCTGGCACCATTGGTGGACTTGTTGGAGTATAATCACCGATGACTCCCTAAATATGTGAAGAAAAAATTAATATTAAAGTATTGGATAAAATTAAGAGCCATACCAATCCATTGCGTTGATTTGGAGTATTCATCACTGGAATGCATGGAGTTGGAAGGTTATTTCTACATTCACTGTGACAAACAGCTTTACATGCCTTGCATTTCTGGGCTGTTTTACCAAAACGGATACGCGTTTCACAAACGGAACAAAGTTCTGGTAGAACCATAGTTCTATCATGGAAACAGTGCTCCCTATTAAGTAGTTTTCGCTCCGAGTTTAAGGGGCTCCCACGTTCCCAGTCTTCCACTATTATTCGTGGAAGGATTCCATTAGTGCATGTTTCACTCTATTAAAATAAAGCGCTAGAAACATATATTAGCATCTTTTTTAATACTGACAGTTGTCGTTGGTAAATCCGGACGGCTAGGGGTCTTGGGAATCGATTCAATGATTGAAGTGGCTGTAACTGGACCTTCTTTGGACATTACAAGGGTTGTAGTTGCTCGAACTGTATCAGATGCACCAATCTGTTAAAAATTGGAAAAATTAGAACAGTTGTATGTGGATTGTCGCCAATTTGTCATTCATTTGAGAATTATGTAGCGTCCACAATGTATGATTATCAGATCAGTTAGCACACTGCGTTACTGTGTTCATGTTTTTCCTGACGACAATTGGGCAAAAATTTCAATTCCTTTTAAGACAAAACAATTTTATAAAAACAGATTGGCTGATTTGTTTGTCTTTTAAGCTCTGTTACACATTAGCAATTTTGGAGTGATCCTTAAAATAATTTCAAAATTTTTGACATCTAATTTTTCTGAAATGACCATTTTTTTTTGCTATTTATTTACAAGAAACATGTGATTTGTGCAAAATAGGATTGGTCAACTTTAACAGTAGATACCTCCACAGCTTTACTGCCCAAAGAACGTCTCTTTTTGGTGGCCGGTTCCGCAAAACCATCCATGCTTGGTCGATGACTCTTCCAAACAGGCTTATTATTGTTCTTTGCTTGAAAATTGGAATCATCCAAGTCATCCTCAGATCTAGTATAATTGGAATCAGACAATATGGAACCTGTAAAAATGTGTTGGTAGTAATTTCCAAATAAATGTCAACACCTAATACCTGTAGAATTAATCTCTTTAATAGCACTCAGCTGTGGATGATGTCCATTAGTACTGACCAGTTCTGGATCACTCAAGTTATTATTGTGTAAAAAGGACAATTTACGAAATACTTCTTCTGTAGACAGATGATGTGCTGGTGTTTTATCTTTGAAGAGAAGGTCCCGAACCATGTTTATCTGAGAGGCCTAAAGAAAAATTACAAAACGAATTTTCTTTATTGCACTACTTACTAGATCATCTCTTTCTTTCTCCACTGCCCTATTGTTCATCCTTGTCATGTCTAGAAGTCTTCCAGCTTGTTTCAGTTTGTGTTCTAAGTCACTACATTCGTGTACTTTGCTATCAAGGCAAGACTGCAGTCTTCGACACTCCTCTACAGCTTGAAAATATTCCACATAAAACAATTTAACCTTCTCTGCAAGGTCCAAAAATGCAACGTTCGTCTGAAGCTCTCTGTGTCGGAACGAACGAAAATAACGCATTAGGTCATCAAATTCGGCAACGAGGGAAATCTCTCCATTGGAAGAATTCGAACCTGGGTTATCAGAATTTGTAGATGCCACACTTTCTTCGCTGTCCGAATGCATTCTTTCACCATTGATATAATCCCTATCCGGTCTTGGGGTACGGTGAGGCATCATTGATGGTGTCTTAAATGGGGTGTTTTGCATTTTTATATCGATTGCACTTCACCACACTTTAACATTAAGGAATGTTATATATGGATAGGTAAAAACAACCCGATTACTGAAGAAAAACACTCACAAATTGTATTTTAAAATTTGGTGGTTTTTAACCGTACACAAAACAGTTGAAATTCGCTAGTTTTTGAAGGAACCAATCGGAGAGAACCTTATGTTTCAACTGTCAACTGTGTGACGGTTGACAGTGTGGCGCATGCGCAGTCGAGATTGCTAATATTATTTTGCAAAAAGCTAAAAAACTTTCAGATTTAATTTACTTTTTTTATGCTCATCTGTGTATTTTTAGTTTGACGATCTTAAGTTGCGTTCGATTTCTTTGAATAAGCTATATAAGAAGAGTGCGAAAATCCATACCGTCACTTATCCATAATAACAGATGAGACATTATTATTATACTGTTTGACACTTAAAATTAGGAGTTCTTTTTTATTTATAGTAAAAATTTTAGAAATTTGTGTTAAAAAACTACAGACAAAAAGCTAATTTCCTTATTTGTTTAAACGCTATTTTCAAATTGTGTTGTGTATTTTGGATGTGATTTGTTGGTTGTCTATTCGCGATTCAAGTTAAGATTCCCGCCACAAACATGGCCGCCAAAGGCGGATGGTAACATAACCTTGCTTTTTGGTTACATCTTAATTTTACGTTTATAGTAGTTAAACCTTCCGATTTGTGTGTTATCAACCAATTTATTAAGTAATAAGCAATAAACAATAAAGTGACAAATGGAAGTCGACGCCAACGGCGTAATAACGATTGGTTATGTGAAGGAATATTCACATCATCGTGCATTGTTACATCTTTCGTCGACCTCTCAGCTTGAGTATGTTCTGTATTAAGCTGAAACTTGTTCATGTACATCTTGCCTAGATATTTACAGGAGTAAAAAACGCACTTGTTCATGTACATCTTCTTCAGCTATTTCCAACAGTGGCACATCATCCACCTGTTCTCATTTCCGCACCGAACCGCCATTTCCGCACAGAACAAATTATTTCATCTAATAAAAACTAGTCACTCACAAGGGTTAACTTAGAAATTTAAGCTGACCATTTATTGTTGACGAGAAAGGAGTACATAGTAGGTATCGCCCGGGGGGCTGTTAATTAACAAAATTGTATTTTTCCATTGAATATGTATGTATAAAAGGAAATTCTTTCTGTAGGTAAGTTATCTTTAAAATGATTTTTTCGACGTCTGCCCTTCTGAGCTTACCTTACCATTTTTTTTTTCCTCTAAATACGTATGTATATGAAAACTGAAGTAATTTTTTATGTATTGATTCATAATTACCTTATTTACTGAAGGATAACTTTTCAATAAATTGTTGTTGAACTCTCGTATCGAATATAAAGGCGAAACTAAGAAAGACCTCAACAAACATAATATGATTACTCAGTACTCTGCATTTCCAGAAACGAATGAGTATCCCATATTACCTACCATCTATGTACGTATAGAAACGCGCTCACAGAAACGAAACAAATCATGATGTCTGCCGAAAAATTAAGATAAAAAGGAAAAGAAGTACAGATAGTACATTTGAATAAAAGGGGAGTACATTTGCAGTAGAACTATCCTCCGGAGTACAGCTCATAAAATATAAGTACAAAACTCCCAAAAGGAGTACGTTTGGTCAGCTTAAAATTGGGAAACTTATCTGGAAGATCTGTGAATAAATCATCTGCTTTGAAATGCAGGGAGCAGACTCTCATGTATTGTGTGATTTTTTTATTTGATTTTATGGCTTTTCCCAAGCTCTTCATCTGTCGATGAACTCTTGACTCCCGAACTTGTTGACGATCAAAAGTTTTTTTTGTTTGGCACAGAAAAACTGAAAAATAAGGTCCCTTTTCTTACCGGCTTTACAAAAGTAAATTAAAAACAATAGTTTCGATTGTTTGATTTTAATCGAGGCATATTTAACACGGTATATAAACAATTAAACTCACCGCAACCGTTTAACTCAATGCGCGCAATCCAGCACTATCCGCCTTTGACCGTTTACAAACTCGCCACCAGAGGGCGGTCCGCCCTTAGCTGGAATCGCGAATAGTCAGTTTAATTTCTTTAAAATAAGAGTAAGTAATTAGAGGAGCAATTCCCAAGTTTTTTTTTCATCAGCGGACCCCGTAACATTTTTTGAGGCCCTTAAAAAAGTCAAGGTCAAAAGGGGGGAGTGTTTCATTCTTATCATGAGAGAAAAAGATGGTTCGCGAAAGACAAGATTGAAACTTCCAGGGAGCTTTATTTTATACATGTAAGACTATTTTATTCAGAATCATACAAATTACAATGGTTAAATCTCATTATTAACTATTGCCATGTTTCATTTCATTAAAATCTTTGCACTAGTAGGCGCTGAAATAAATGAAATTTTTTTGTACGTCAACATTGTGAACGCATTTTGGGAATGTTTTTCTATTAAACCACATAACCAGGTGTTTATGGATAATCACTTTTTATAGAATCGGGCCGAATAAATCACGAGGTAAGTGATTGAATTTAATACGTGAAATATGAAAAATTTTACCGGTAAAAAAAGTACGTACTTTTAAATATCGGTAACCTCAAATTTTTGAGAATTATTATTATTAGAGAATCCACCTACAATTATTGATTGTGCAATTAGTGATGACGTAGCTTCTTGAGGTAGGTCAGTATACTGAATCCAAACAACGTCGGATTTGCATGAGGAGATTTAACTTTTTAAGGTTTTCTGGTTAGTAGAAATACAGGGTCTTCATAAATCATTCATACATCCAGTAGGCTTTGAACGTCAAAATTCTCCATCTAATTACATGTAAATTTTGGCTTCCAGGGGCAACATGATTTATGGTATAATAGAAATAATACACTGAGTTTCAGATGAAAGTAGAAACGCAGAATGCTAAAAAAGCTTTATTGATTTAGTTAGTGCATACAGATTTATGGCTAACAAAAATAATTCACCCGTAAGGTGTAATCTTTCTAAATTCACTAATTAAAAGTAAAACGATTCAACCTTTTACTGCTGATGCAAATGATTGCAAATTTATAATCCTGGTCGTTTAAGCTTCTTAACAAAGACTTAAGTTGTATTATCATCAAGAGTAGAAAATAAAATTATTGAATAGTGTGAAAAACGGGGTGTAAGTATTTATGTGACAATGTATATATAGGTGATGAAATGTCATTTCTGTAAACCTCTGTTCACAATAAAAGTGTGAGGGCGATTTTGAGATATTTTGTCTTTGTAAAATTGTCTTACAACGGTTACCACGCAACTGTATTTTGCTGCTATACACTGAAATCACTAATCTTGACCATAAATTAAATATTCGCAACTTAAGGGTAAAGGCAAAGTATATAGACTATACATATATGACTTACAGAAAATAAAGAAGTTCTCATAAAAAACCTGCTTTCCCACATCCACACCTGCTATACAAAGTGACATTGCCGACTGCAAGTCAGAGCCGCATTAAAAATAATTTTTTCATCACTACTACTCAAATCCGACTGCATATCTGTAATATTTTCCAATATTTCATTGTGGCTCCTAGTTTCTGCACTAGTGCTGGGGACGACACACCATTAAACCAATACATACACTAAACACACGCGAAAAAAAAAACAGTCCGATTCTGTTTCATCAAAGTCGCGTGCCGACACATGATTCTCGATAAGCAGTTTTTTTTTATCTCAACTTCTTTATTTTCTGTAAGTCATTATATAGTCGGCGCATTCTATACAAGAGATGTTGAATTCAGTTTTAAAAAAGTCAAGGCAATTTTGCAAAATTGACGTTTCTACTTATTAGAGTTTAAAGTATTTTAACCTTTAACGCCTATATTGGTCCTTTTTACACCCAACTCCTCAATTGTGACAGTGATTTGAACTTGTAAACCAGATAAGTCCAGTTTATACAAGTAAAATGTAAGTATGTAACAGTCCCACTTATTAGTACATTTACGCTCCGCCACACGCTCTCCGTTAGAGCCCCGTCGCCTGGTTGGCTCGCCCTACCTCCCTCCGTCAACTACCACCACTACCCTCTACGAGAGTCACCTGCGCCGAAAACCAACCCTCTGTATAAAAGGACTGTTCCCACCTCGAAACAGTAGAAGACACCGTCTCTCAGCCCAACAGCACCCCCGATAAAAGCACTGGCTACCGGTCATTATCACTGGGTCTTGCGGGAGCGACAGACAGAAAGAGAGACACTGACTTACTCTCACTCTTCTACCTACAGTTGCACCCCCGATAAGCGCACTGGTTGCCGGTCCTTATCACTGGGTCTTCTCAAGTAGTATGTCACAATAAACTCGTTACAAGTACTTTTTTTGAGATGTATGTTCTGGAAACCTTTCTATTTGTTCAGTTTGCAGTTTACTTGTAGTAGTCTCACTAACGCAATAGCTATATTCGCATTTTGCTATTGAGTAGAATTGTCAATTTTATCGTCAAATAGCTTCATAATAAATTTTGGTAATTGAGTCATTCCTTCAGCATTATATGTATTTGTGTTGTCAAGCTCTAATCTGTAAAATCATCAGTGTCGATTTTGTCTTAATTTATAATTACTTTGACTAGTAGTCTCCGAAAGACTTTATTATTTGTTTTAAAAATCTTTTTTTTATCAAACTAAAACCAGCAATTCTCAAATCGAATATGCCGCTCTTTTGCGTGAGACACGAAGCCGACGCACCTATACTATCCCTTACATTTAAAGTACTGCTCATCTCATGAGTAATATATTTTGTAGATGCATAAGTTAGTATTAAAGAAAATTTATTTCTATATTTTGTTTAGTTCTTGAGTTACGAACTTTCAAAATCAAAATTTGTTTATGGCCTTTGAACTAAAACTCGGGTGTTTTAAATTATTCCAGTTTTTTTTATACAGGGGGTGCTAAAATGCGCAGAAATGACTTACAGTTGAAGAAAAGGCTTCCAGAAGTAAACTGTTTTTTGAGTTCTTACTAATTAATACTTTTTGAGCACTGGAATCTCAAAATTCGTGAAGTATTAATTTGTTCTCCTAGATCTTTGTAATTTACAAATATTTAAAAACGACGTTTAATAAAGGATGCTATAAACCGAACCTACTAAAAATGTGGGCGCGAGTAGGGGTAAACAACAGATACACTAAATTCTCCAACAACTCAGATGATTTATTTAATAAATAATTAAACAAAATAATGTATCAAAAATGAAATTGAGCATAAATTAATTAATCAATGAAATTCAAATACTGATAAATTAAGTTGGTCAAACAAATTAAACAATTAAATTAAGTTGAGTATTGATGGAATAATAGTACATTATATTATAAGTGATAGAAATGCATCATTATTAGCGAGTGAGAATTTTGACCCACGAGTGCGCTTGCGCACGAGTGGGGCACTTCTCACGAGCTTTATAATGACATTTCGATCACGTGTGATATACGACGTTTTATCTTACAGGTGCATTGTATAAAAATCCAAGAAATATTTATTCAAGTAAACATCCGCCTGATACATTAGCATGGTTCTAATATGAGTTTCCGTAGTAACCTGTGATTGTTATAGTTATGAAATAAACAGTCTCGTTGTTTTTCACAATTTTCACTAAAGTAATAAAAATTGACTTTCTACCGAAAGATGTTCAACTAGACGTGGAAGCCGCTGTTTCCAGCTTGCTCCCGGTAAGGTCGAGACACATGTACGAGAAAGAGTGAAGTGGGAGGCAGAGAATTACATTACATCGCATGTAATTACATTACAAATTAATAATTACAATTTTTAATTACAACTGACAGCTGTCAGATTTACTCACTTGTGAGTAGAACTGACAGCTTTATCTCTCTTGTGAGTAAAATTTGATTTCTGTCACCGAAAACCATGGTATAAGGGACCTAAAAAACTACACCTGTAAGATAAAATAAATTAACCGAGCTTTAACAAATTCAAAGTCACTAGGGCACTATTACAGTATTCTCTCTCTTAAGCGGACATCTGCGATCGCCAGAAATTCGTCCAATGAACTTAAAAAAAATCATGGTAGTAGTAGGTCATTACAGAGCTTACAGATGTTCAAATACTTAAAATAGCGCAAATGAATGAGCCAAGGAGAGAAGCCTTAGCGTTGTTATTCTCTTTGGGGACTAGTACTACCCCGAAAGAGTCGAGTATAAAAAAGAAAAGATAAGAAAGGAATTTGGAAAAAGTCTTGCTGCTTCACAACCACCGAGCTGAAGAGGAACATACGATAAACATGTCTAGATGACTTATTATTCCACGCATAATGTAGCAGTTTACTCACAAGTGATTATAAAGTTAAAAGGGGTGAATAATTTTTGAAACGTCATTTTGACAACTTCATTCATTTTTTTTAATTTTAACATTTTACAAGAAATTACACGTTGGGCATATAATGTCGTATCTTACAAGTGACCGGAATGTCATTGTGAGCTCGTGAGACGTGCATCACTCGTGATACAAAAATTTCACTCGCTGACAATGAAGCATTTCTGTCAGTTGTAATATAATCTACTATTGTACGATCTTTACTTGTAGTTGTATAAAAAAAAACTTCAACAAGTAGCGCAGGATATTTTGTAAATTAAACTTATAATTTTATTATATTTTTTGATTTTATACATTCTGTTTGGAATTTTTGTTATATTATTAAAATAAGAATAACCCGACAAAATGTCAGAAGCAAGATGAAAAGTGAAGGCAATGCAGAAGTTTTGGTAGTTTTATTTCTTAAACTGTAGAGTTATAGAACGCGCCAGAGATCTAGTGATATAGGCAAAATAAAGAAGTGCGTAATAAAAAACCTGCTCTTTGATTTGTACACGTGCTATTCAAAGATCGGCCGCCAACAATCAAAGAATGCCCACGCATGATTCTCGATAAGCAGATTTTTTATTTTGTACGTGTTTATTTTTTCTATATCACTATATCCCTGGCGCTTTCTTTAATTAGTTACTTTTAGTAAGTTGCTCTGGCTACCGTTAAAATGCTCACTTTTAGGGTTGTTGAAAAAATAATTTTTTGTCTTAGTTCATAATTTGAAATACGTGAACTGTATTTTATGATTGCTTTATTATAGTTGTACTACTATTAATTTCTTGAGAATTTTGTTTCATATAAATATTTACAGATATAAGTTATTAATTAAATACAATAAATGGAATAATAGTAGTCTTAACATTTATTCACTAAAAGACAATGTTAAACATGAAATATACCGCGCCCAATGACGTCATGCGCGGGCGAAACCAAGTTGGACGCGGACCCGAGGGAAATATTTCGTGACATTCACTTTTTTAACAGAAGAACTATTATTAATTAGTAATTTCCCCTAAAACACCAAAAACAAACTTATTAAACCGCCGCACGTTTCGCCAACAATATTGGCATCATCAGGACAAACTAACTAATTTGTTGGCAAAACGTACGGTTTAATAAATTTGTTTATAGTTCGACACTGTCAGAATTTTCAAATTTTTTATTGTGTAAACACTCTATTTCATGTAATAATAAAATTTTAGATAAACGTCACACTATTTTTATTTATTTTAAGAAATTTAAAGACTTGCCGGGGTTGTGTCGAACTATAAAACGTTGTATTACACTCGTTCCTGTGTAAATAGGGGAATTTCCGGCTAAACGTGACTAAACTGTCATACAATGCTACCCACAGTAGTAGATATCCAGCAGTGGTGAGACTGGCGAGAGATAGAGACCTAGGGGTGGCGACAGCAAAAGGTCCTACTAACTCAGGGTGTGCGCAGCTCACCGGCAGACCACCCCAATTCGCCTCTCCTTCTTTAAACTTACCTTACCAATCGGAATTATGGACACCAGTTGGGGCAAACAACAGAAACACGACAACTCAAACAATTTATTCAATAATTAAATTAACATAATCATAAAGGTTAACAATATATCAAAATTAAAATGGAAGCGAAGTTCCTATAAATTAATGGAAATGAAAATACTGTAAATCTAATATACAGAGTGAACATAAAGTTCCGCACAAAATTCATAATTTAGTTATGTAATGTTCTTGCGAAAAACGCTCGAACAGGTCGATTTTTGTTTTTAAATTGCCATCTTCTGACATAAAAATTTTGTTGATGACATCATCTGTTTTTGAACTATGACACCGTCATCAATTTTTTTAAATGGCAACCCCAAATATTTTTTTTGGGTTTTAAATACTTTTTCAATTCTCTATTCAACAAGCGTAAAAAATGAACACTTTGCATAACTTTTTTTTAATAATACGTTTTACATAAAAAATAAAAAAAAAAATTCTTGAAAAAAATTGAAAAATAACAATAAATTTAGAAAGCAAACAACGAAAAATTAAAAACCATTTAATAAAGTTTAACGCAAGTACTCAAATTGCCACCCGCCAACACATTCCCAGACGTGTTTTAACGCTTTGAACACTTCGTTCAATCACTTCGGGATTAATCTACGCCATTTCACCAGGAATTAGTAGTGAAATAGTAGTTTTTCAAGAAATACTAATTTAATTTTTTGAGTTATGCTAGGTATCACTTTTTTACTCTTGTTGAATAGAAAATTGAAAAGTGCATCTAAAACCCCAAAAAAAAAGTTGGGGGTTGCCATTTAAAAAAAATTATGACGGTGTCATAGTTCAAAAACAGATGACGTCATCATAAAAAAAATTATGTCAAAAAATGGCAATTTGAAAACAAACATCAACTTGTTCGAGCGTTTTTCGTAAGAACATTAACATAAATAAATTATTAATTTTGTGCGGAACTTTATGTTCACTCTGTATAAAAATCAATGTTTGTTTGTTTGTTTCTTCGTATGTTATAGGCGCCTAAACCGGTAAACAGATCCTGATGAAATTTTGACCACAAAAAATATTCGCAATGGGGAGTAAAATAGGTGGGGTCACGACCCCAATGTGTCACCCTTTTTTGGTAAAAAAAATATTTAAAGTTCAAACCAGGCGAAATTGAAAACTGTCAGATAAAAATGTCACAGTGACAGTTTTAGATATAAAATGTCACTCATCAGTTCTCTACAAAAGCAGGGAGGAACAGTGTGGTGAAATCGAGGGAAAGGTGCCAAAATTGATTGTGGATGTGTCCAGAATTGCTTTCGAAGTGGGCGCAACATTAAGTCTTTCTTGAAAAGGACGTGCAATCGGCAGGTAACGCTAACCAAATAATTTTATAACATTAATTTGCTGTTTACTAAAGACATAGTTTTACTTCATTTTTGGGGTGCAGCCACTTGCGCCGGGTATTTTGGATGTCTTACGTTTGCTTACTACTTCAGAAAATACTTTAAAATGCCAAAAATGGAAAACCATCTGTTGGAAAATCAACCAAAAAATCTAGGCAAATGAAAGGCAATAGGACAGGTGAGACACCCGACCAACGTGAAAGTCATGTAGATGAAATGCAGTTAAGAGATTTCAGATCAAAAGCTGCTGAAACACTTCAACAACATAGTGTCCATTAAAACGACCATCCAAATATAATGCTCATCCTATGCATACCAACGATTCGATTTGCCTTTCGGTTTCAAACGGCTTCAATTTCCAGTACGCCTTGTTTTCGCAATTACCATCAACAAAACCCAAGGGCAGTCACTGAGTGTTCCTGGGCTCAATTTGGGAAGTCCATGTTTCTCACATAGTCAAAGAGGGAACACCGGAAAACTTATTTATTTATTCGCCAAATGGGAAAACCAAAAATATAGTTTGCATGACTGCTTTAGAATAATAAGGAAACAAATTAAATTAAATACATATTCCAAAATACTGTTCATAAGAAAAGAACGTGTTTTATTATTTGTATTTATCCATCGTGGTTTACCTGTTCGTTGCACCGGTCAAATCGACTGAGATGTGTTTTACTTGATTTACAGCTAGTCAATTAATGAACAAATTAAAAGCTCGGAAACATTTAAATAAAGGATCACATGGTCTCTACCACACTGCTGTTACAGTTTGGCAGTATAATTGTGATAATTGTGACCATCCTGTATATGTCGGGGTGACGTTGAAAGCATCCTGTGTATACTCAACCAACTCGTGGCTAACACAATAGCGACAATATTATAACAGAAACTAATCGACCTGGTACTTAAGAGAAAAAGCCACGACTGTTGAAAGGCTTTCGATATGACTTTTACGCGATGCCGTCCAGTGCACACTTGAAGACCGCTAATAAAACTTAGGACAAAACAACAGTACGAGGCGTTACAAGGCTTTACAAACAAGCCAAGGTTGCTCAAATGTTGAACAGTACAGCGTTACACAAAGTGTCAACTTAAATCTGACCTTATTATGTTCTCACTTGAGGACTTCAGTCGTCAGGCAGGAGAACCGATCTTCCGGTATGAAGTACAACGGAACAACAGCTCTCCCAGGAGTGTAAATTATTTCTCTTTTAGGGGATTCGTACCTGCCCAAAACAGCCCAGAACATGTAGAAATCAGACAAGATTAGAGAAAGAAAAATTCTAGAATGCCCTGCGCCGAAGATTACAGTATAATAGAGTTCTCAACGCTTGAAAAGTCTTCTAGAAATCAGTTTCGTGTGACCCGCGAGGTTAAAAGCAACGAATTAGCCAGAATGCAAGCTTGTGCCCTTGTGACTCAAAATCCTAAAGCCGTCAAAAATCGTCTTGTGCAGAAGGGCACTAGAAACGAATTGCGAGTTACGCATATGGGTGGAAACTAGATTTTGAATGTGATTTTTTGGTAGTAGTTTCATAAAAAAGTATGTCCGGGTTATATATTTTTTTAATTCTTTGAAATTTCTAAAACCCCTAAGAGTCTTAGGCGAGCGATAACTTCGGAGGCGAATAACTCGAAATGATACCCGCTAAAAATTCGTTAAATTTGCCGCTTTTTTTCGTTTCCACCGGATTATCTCAAAAACAAAAGCCTAACTTAAAAAATTCGTCTTTTGAAAAAAGTTTGCCCCGAGTATGTGGATGCCAACCATCTTTGATTCATAATTTTTGAGAGTATGGTAACTGTTTGGCAATTAATAATGTACTTCGATGTCTTATTCCGCCCGCTCCGGCGGCGCGACACCCTCGTGTCCCCACTCCGTTATATAGCCGCTTCTGCACCGCACTCCTCCCGCATTTCGCCCATGGCTGGGCAGAATTTTATTTAATTACTTATTAAATTAATAATAATATGAAATACAATTTAATCTTATGGATATTAAACATGGATACAATTATGATTATAAAAACGTATAACAAGAATTATAAATTATTGTACTGAATAAACAAAATATTGTGTACCTTATACGTATATTTTTACAAACAGTAATTTGATAAAAATTGTGCATTTATCTGTAATTTTTGCTCAATCTTTATCGTCAGAGTCACTATCGATAATCTTGCCGGTGGTGGTGGTCGTGGAGACAGAAGCAAGAAGATTTTTGCCCCATACATGTACAAGAACCTATGCAGCACAACTTATTTTTTTTGCAACTGCACACTTTGTACTTGTAAAAAAATTATGTACTTTAAAAGAATTAAAAAAATATGTAACTTTTTTGCACCTACATGGTGCTAACGCAGTAAGGTTTTCTGGGATCACTGGAAGAATATTTAAGACAGGATTTTTTTTTTCGTCAATGTTCCAACCAAAGTCAGTCACGTTCGGTAATTGCGGACAGGGTGTTAAACTGTTTAACCGCACTTTGGTTTGGAAATATGCTGTTAAACAATGCTGCTTTAACGAGTCTTTAGTTGGTGGTTATTTAAAATCACTGTCCTAGACACTGTCATTATTCCTTTCAAGGTATTTATATACAAGTCACGTCAGGATTATTAGTGTATAGTTTAATTACAAATTTATGATTTTTCTTTAAATAAGTCCTTATTAAATTCATCACTTCCCATGCCATCTAATAAATTAAAATAGTTTAGGTACACTTTCCAGTTTTTCTTGCCAATGACTTGTAGTGTTACACCCAGTCAACACATAATGGAAAGAAGGTAAATTTTTGAGAAGATTGTTTAACTCTATTTCATGTACAGGAATAAATCGTGTTGTTTCATCTCCCCCAATTTTCATCCATAGTTCAGGTGTCAAATGCGCTTTAAAATGGGCTAAAACCATCACATCAGTGTCAATGCAATTGATAATGCACCTAATGTAGCCTGCCTTTTTGGCTGACAATAATATGTGAAGAATAATTATTGTATCCGCTTCTTCGTGATTGGCTGTCAATATTTCTTCATCGTTTTCTTTTATTATAAAATTTGTTTTGTGTTGTATCGGGTGTCTAAATAAAAATGTGGTCAAGATTGCCATGAAACAAAAGCGGTTCACATTTGGCACGTCGTAGCCAAAATCTGTGGTAGCCAAAATCTGTCAATGTTAAAGTGTCAAAAATTAAAGTTTCAGTTCTTTAATTATCAAAAAATGCCTTTTACACTTGAACAAAAGACATTCATGGTTGAAAGTTATTTCCGAAACGAGCGAAGAATAAATGGAGAATGGTCTTATTCCACTCATCACTGTTTAGAAGAATTTCAAACCCAGTTTCCAGAAATTTGCGGTAGATTACAAATCTTTTAATGAATGTCTCAATCGTAGTGTAAACTTATTTCGTGAGACTGGATCCTTAACAAGAAAACCCGGAATTGGACGGCCAACGACAAGGACTGCACATGTTCTTGATGATATTGAACAAATTATGGTGGAGGAACCTCGAACTTCCCTTCGTCGTCTATCTCAACAGGTCCATATTTGTGTTAAGGCGTGCCGGACCATTCTCAAAAAGAATTTAAATTTATACCCATACCGCGTGACATCCGTGCCTGAACTCCTGCCACTGGATGCCCCTCAACGATTAACAACAATCAAAACATCAAAAATGAAATACAAACGAAGAACTCTTTATTAAATAAGGTGTTCAAAACGCCCTTCCTCTGCTTCTTGACAACGCACAACTCTTCTTCTAAATCCGTTCAAGACATTTTGGAGCATTTGAGGGCCATGGAGTATTTGTGTTGCGGCTAATTACCCTATCATCAAAATATTCTAGAATTATTTTTATAGAGTAATTGATCCTACTGTCCAATGAGCTGTTGCCAAATCCTGCTGCATATACCCTTCTTGCAATTCATCATCATGTAATGCTTCAAAGAAAGGCTGCAAGATTTCGGTTTGGTAACGAACCGCGTTTATGTTACTTAAGTTGAAATAATCAGTATGTTTTAGTTACTTTTTTTACTTTACCTTGAAAAAAGATTGGACCTATTACTCTCTTACCGCTGATCGCTGCCCACAGTCCAGGATGCATAGAGGTCTCGACAAATATATGGGGGTTCTGCAGACCAAATTCGCATATTTTGCGAGTTTACATGTCCTGTTTTGTAAAACTGAGCTTCGTCAATAAAAAAGGTTTTATTTAAAGTGGCTTCATCATTTGCTAGCGTATTTTGAAGCCACTGGCAAAAAGTTAATCGTTGAGGGGAATCCAGTGGCAGGAGCTCAGGCACGGATGTCACAGGGTATGGGTACAAATCTAAATGCTTTTTGAAAATGGTCCGGCACGTCTCAATACAATTATGGACCTGTTGAGATAGACGACGAAGGGAAGTTCGAGGTTCCTCCGCCATAATTTGTTCAATATCATCAAGAACATGTGCAGTCCTTTTCGTTGGAAGTCCAATTCCGAGTTTTCTTATTAAGGATCCAGTCTCACGAAATAAGTTTACACTACGATTGACACATTCATTAAAAGATTTGTAATCTACCGCAAATTTCTGGAAACTGGGTTTGAAATTCTTCTAAACAGTGATGAGTGGAATAAGACCATTCTCCATTTATTCTTCGCCCGTTTCGGAAATAACTTTCAACCATGAATGTCTTTTGTTCAAGTGTAAAAGGCATTTTTCGATAATTAAAGAACTGAAACTTTAATTTTTGACACATTAACATTGACAGATTTTGGCTACGACGTGCCGAATGTGAACCGCTTTTGTTTCATGGCAATCTTGACCACATTTTTATTTAGACACCCGATAGTATATTTGTGAAACCACCACTTGTTGCAAACTGAACCGGAATATTGGAATAGTAGTTAACAAGGTACACGGATAAAAAATTGGTTAACTGGTTTTTATTGAAGACTGTATGAATAAATAAAGGTCACTGTTGTGGAAGTGGGGCTTCGATATTGTTTATAATCCGGTTAATAGTACTTTTACATCCCCGTTTAGATCTAGTAGTGCTTTTTATAGTCTTCTTTGTAGTTATCCAAAACAACATCAAGGATTTACATTTAACTGCTTTTCCCAGAACTTGAACAACTTACATTTCGTCGAATATGTGGCAGACAAAAAATTGGTTGTGCTGCATAGGTTCTCGTACATGTATGGGGCAAAAGTTTTGCAAAAATATTCTTGCCTCTGTCTTCACCACCACCACTACCACCATCAAGATTATCGATAGTGACACTGACGATGAAGATTGAGCAAAATTTACAGATAAATGCACAATTTTTATCAAATTACTGTTTGTAAAAATATACCTATAAGGTACACAATATTTTGTTTATTCAGTACAATAATTTATAATTCTTGTTATACATTTTTATAATCATAATAATTGTATCCATGTTTAATATCTATAAGATTAAATTGTAATTCATATTATTATTAATTTAATAAGTAATTAAATAAAATTCTGCCCAGCCATGGTCGAAATGCGGGAGGAGTGCGGTGCAGGAGCGGCTATATAACGGAGTGGGGACACGAGGGTGTCGCGCCGCCGGAGCGGGCGGAATAAGACATCGAAGTACATTATTAATTGCGAAACAGTTACCATACTCTCAAAAATTATGAATCAAAAACGGTTGGCATCCACATACTCGGGGCAAACTTTTTTCAAGAGACGAATTTTTTAAGTTAGGCTTTTGTTTTTGAGATAATCCGGTGGAAACGAAAAAAATCGGCAAATTTAACAAATTTTTAGCAGGTATCGTTACGAGTTATTCGCCTCCGAAGTTATCGCTCGCCTAAAACTCTTAGGGGTTTTGGAAAATTTCAAAGAATTAAAAAAAATATAACCCGGACAGACTTTTTTATGAAACTACTACCAAAAAATCACATTCAAAATCTAGTTTCCACCCATATGCGTAACTCGCAATTCGTTTCTAGTGCCCTTCTGCACATGACGATTTTTGACGGCTTTCGGATTTTGAGTCACAAGGGCACAAGCTTGGTTTCTGGCTAATTCGTTGCTTTTAACCTCGCGAGTCACACGGGAGTGAAAATAAATGCCCGTGAGCACTCTACTAGTAATGGTAAAACGCGGCTCTTAGTAGGGCAAAAGAGGCAGCAACCAGTAAAGCACATCCAAGTAGTGGTAGTTGCGGATCAACATTGTAACACCAAGCTGAGACAAACTGTTTTATTCTTCTGCGTCCATATTCATACCAATAGATCTCGCAATAGATAGCTTGAAAATTTTCGACAAAAATATATATTTTTTCATATACAGTGTTTTTTAATCTAGTTCTAGTAGACTAGTAGCTGCTCCTAAATTAATTATATTATATTATTTTATTATTATCGATTCTTATAAATTCAATAATTTAGGTCATTACATTTTCATTATAAATTCAAAATAACCCTTACAGATTTTTTTTTTCTCCATACTGCAGTTAGGGTATTCGCAATGTACTCGTACTGTTTAAGTATGTAGTATATTTAAATTAAAAGGTCTCTTAGAATCAGTTAAGCCTGCCACTTCTTTAATTTTTTGGTAATTATCTAGTTTAATTATTATTAAATCATTAAAAACAGTTTTGTTTCTGATAAAGGTTTAATTTATCCTGAAATATGAATAATTTACTAAAATCAACAGTACTTATTTCCTTTATTCTAAAATCATTTTTTTGGAACGAAGTTCCTTAACGCGGCTTATGCAGTTTCGGCAGGACTAGTGAATCGCCAGAAATCGTCACGTAACACGCATGCGCAGTGCCTTAAAGAACCAACTAAAACGTGTGCGGGGTCGATCAAATTAAGATAATAATGTTGTATAACTTGATGCAAGTATTTAGTGTTCACATACATTTAATGTGCATGTGATTCGAGTGTTTACTATTTATGTACATACATTACCGTGCCGTAAAGAACGAACTTGTAAACAGAGGAATAACTAGAAGCGGTTGAACCGACTTTGGCAGCAGTGCGTAAGCCATCCGGAACCCACCACTTCATACTCACAAGTAGTTTTCCACAAAGACGATTTTATAGCACGAAAAAGAAAATTATAAATTGTAGATTTAAAAGCTATTATTGCTATTAATTTAATAAAATCTGTTGAGTGACTCATATGTGTTATATTTTATTTAAAAATTCGTTTTCATGTTGTACCGTAATATTTTAGTAATTAATCTACGAATTATGTAGATCTAATTAATTTAATAAAATGGTATAACTTGGTACAAGTGTTTACTGTTTACATACGTTGAATGTACTGACATGTGATTCAAGTGTTTACTAGTTACTATTTACATACCGTGCGATCATTTAAATTATAAATTAGAGTAGGCGGCTTTTTTATTATGCAATGGCCATGTTTCTCATGAAAATAAAGAACTAACAAATAATGTAGAATAATTGAGAATTACAGCAAATGTTCAAAGTGTTCTCGCGCATCTTCAATTCATCTGTTAACTCCATTCAAAATTCTGTTGCCGCTTGTTTGAAAAGTCACTTTGACATTCGAATTTTAAACGAAATTGTCAAAAGTTGGTAGTGCCAACCTAATTTAAATTTCACAGTCTACTCTAATTTATAATTTAAATGATCGCACAGTACATTACAGAGAGACAATAGTGAAATCATATGGTCAGCGCCAAAAAGTATCGAAAGAGTATCGAAAGAGAACCAAAAACAAACGCTCAATGCCAAAATATACAAACTAAATCTCCATATTGAACCACATTCGGAGTTGAAGAAAAAGCTGACGGCGGGTGTCCCCCGACCGCGTCCTTTTTTTTTTAATTTGAGTGTTTCTCAAATTGTACCATCGCAGAAAAAAATATCATACATTTTACGTATTAAATTATTGAATGTGTCAATATCAATCCCACAAAGTTGCTTTACATTTTTTCCCTGGATAATATTTCACATTTTGTATGGATATTTGTTATTTTAATTAAAAATTTATTATGTATTTAATTAATTAAATTAATTAAATTAATAATAATCCCACTAGAATAACATCACAATACCAGCTGGTTTTTAATGTGATTTTTTTTAATTACAAATACATAATTATGTATACTTCATTTGACTGTAGAAATGTAAATGATGTTATTTGTAATTTGTAACAACTAAACCTGAATTACGGATATACATTACATCAACGAACTGTTCATCAAATGACCCAGTTTTAATCCCTCGCTGTTCATTTAAATCATAGGTTAGTAATGCAGAAAGCTGATTACAGGAAGCGAGTAATTCAGGGTTCGACAGCTGCTTGTCTGGAAAGTAGTTATTGCGCATCCGGCAATTTCTGAACCTCTTAAGTAAAACCCCTCTGTTACCTATCGATTGAACGGGACCATTCCGCGCTATATTGCTCTTCGGCGCTACTTATAGCAGAAACACTCGACAAGATCGACGTGAGTATCAAACGTAAAAGTTCTAAACTGTTGATCTGAAGCTTTAAAGCTCACATTTGTGTCAGCAGCGACAAAAATGTCGAAGGACTCGTCAGGATTCGATCAAGTTGGGCACCAGATGGCGCTGATGTAGTTGTTTTTCTAACCCTTTCGCAGGAACCATCTTCACAAGAGTTACGATGTAAACGGATAGCACTTTTAAAGTAATAATGAAATTGGTTCGAGTTACTACACGGACTTTAAATTAAGATGTACGAGTTCGGAACGTATGCGAAGAATAATCGCAGTATTTCCAACAATAATGAAAACTACTACATCACCCCTACTTGTAGTTTCGAAGGGGAGATATGCCCGGTTACGTTTCATTGTTCCACAAGTCATTTTGGATGCCGCCGTCTTTCTTTCACCGACTGCGGTTATATATTTCTTGCAGTCATACACCCCAAAAATCGTTCTCCCTCTATCTTTATTTCTGCAGGACGTGTGGTGGAAGATCCACGAAGAAGAGCGCTTGCGCGCAAGTATAGTCAATGAATGAATTTAGTCAGTTTCGAGTCCCTGGATTCTAACAACGTAAATTGCAGGACTACCGAATTCAAAACTGACCGATGTGGTTTTGGATTTCCAATCATGTTTTCAATGAAGTATCGTGAATTTTTACGGGAAACTAGTCGAGTCAGTGAAAACAAACCCGCGAAACACATTTGACAAAATTAAATTTTCGCGGAAAAATTGTCTATTGCCCGAGATTATCGGTAATTTCCCGAAATCTAACCTCGCGAGGCGTCGAGTCGCTGGAGCAGTGCGTATGTATTTTGGTGTATAATAGTGTTCCTGTGAAAACAGTCCTCCCATTACTTTGGTTATTAGTTTGCAATCGTTGATAGTCAATAAGCGAGGGTGTGTCTTCTTTCCAGCAATGTTGACCTAAATTTTGGCAACAGAGGTAAGCTCTCTTTATAAGATTTTTTTTGATATTCGATATTTACGCCCGGCTCATATGCCATGAAGGATGGTGGTATTATGTGGCGGAATTGAAGCGACAATAATAGACTCTCATGACCTCACATACCTTCGGAGCATTAAAAGCTGCGGCATTATTGAATTAAATTTTACATACGGGGCTATGGGAGCCTCGGTTAATTGTGTTCTATAAAGCGTGGTATGTGACAAATAGATGAATCATGTATTCCCATAGAATTACATAATAACAGCGATACTTTTTGTAGTGTGAATTCCATTGTTTAAATGTGCTATAAAGGACAATTGATTTTTCGTCATGTCACTACCACTCGCGCCTGCAAATGCCAGTAGAAGCAGTAGATAACCAAATAATTTTATGAATGACGAACTTATTGAGTCAGTCACAGACTGTGAGATAAGGATTTCAATGATTAAATTACAGAAAACAGTAGGTACCTGTTTTATATGCGAAGTACTATTTTCCACGCTAACACAGTTCCAATCTTGGCGTCTATGAATCAAAAATGATTGCAATATTTCTAATGTTGGATTTTGTACGGTAGTTTACCTTGAGGTATGTAATATCATTTTCCTATTATTCAGTTAAGCAACTAAGTGTAAACAGCTGGAATGTGGTCCATTTAATTCTGGAAGAGCTTAATGGTCTAGCTAGCGCTACGGCAAAAAGCTGGAGAGCAGGGTTACAAATGAAAGGATTTAAAAAAAGCCGTAGGTATGTTTTTCCGGATGTATAATGTGGAAGTATTTTGCACTTAATAACGGTAAAGTGCCTTTTTCCTTTCCGGACTGCTGGGATGGAATTTTTTATTATTCCAAGCATATACGTTCAATCGGTACGTGATAAAATATAAATGGAAGGTGTGTATAATGGTACGCTTCAAAATAGGATTGGATTGTGTCGTCATAAAATTGCCGCATTAGTTCTAGTATTATTCAGGCTTTCCTGTTATGACCAGACTTGCGTTAAGTGTTCTTTTTTTCTATCTGATTAATTATGTTTGGTGAATCATACTTTTACTATCTATGAACATATGGAATTCATTTTCTATAGTCAGTGCTTTAACTGCCTAAATTAGAGGGACTGAGTTGGGAAAGTGAATTCTATTTTTGGCAGGTAACACTGAATAGTAGGTTTGTATTATATAGATGCATAAAACTGATTTGAACCAATATTTATTCATCTATGAAAATTACTAATAAATAATAATTACCTACACTGATTACATGATTTATGACGAAGTATCTCTCTTTTGTGGATTAGAAAAAAACGTAAAAAAAAATCCTTCAGATTTTAAAATTATTTGTATATTCAAATCATTTGGTTTAAAAAAAAGAGAATTCAATGATAGTTGAATGATAGTTCAAAAATAGGTCTGCTCCTTGTGTTTGAACAAACCTCAGAGTTTTTGGATATGTAATTGTCTTTATAAGAAATGGATCGTCAGGCGTATACCATTTTGTTTATTTTTGGAATGAAACTGTAATCTGTGTCAAACAAAAGGAAAAATACTGTTCTTGATTCGAGGGCTCTCTCCACATTGCTGGTGATGCAACTTTATTTGCAACCCACCCTGCAACTTTTGCAAAAACCGTGAAGCACCCACTTATTTTGCTGAATATTCACTGTAAATCCAAAGTGTTGTCGATATTATACCGTTCTAAACGTCACATGATATAGGTCTTCCCTTTTTCCAAATATAAATTTTCCACAGACTAGCAAAATCGATCAGAATCAAACTCCAAGGGATTTACATACAAAAATATTAATGACCATTGTAATAGAAAAATGTGTTAATATAATGAAAAAACTTTGCTTATTCTATCGTTATAATGTGTGGATTTATTATGTAATTTATTTTGATCGTTCGGCATTTTCGGATATTAAGCTAGAAACACTACTATGCACGTATTTGTATTGAAAATCACTTTAAATGGCTGTGAACAATCACTTAGTCTTCATATAAAGTTTTATAGGAATTAATGGCAGTTAAATGGAACGACAGGGGCTGCAAACGACAATAATAATAAGAAAGCGAGATAACGTGTCTCATTCTTTACAAAGGAAATAAAGAATTTCCGGAACCAAAGTTGTCAATAATAATGTTATACAAGCTAATTCTTCCAGTCTGACCTTAGTTGTGTCAAGTTAGAAAGATGCAAGCAAATGCTTCTACATTTTTATTTTATAATACAAACATGTACAAATTTAGTGTCAGACATTTGCTATCTAATACATTTCAAAATTAACTGGTTGTTGACGCACTAAAAATTAAATGTCAAAATGTACGATATTTTTTGAAAAATTAACAATCTAAATTCCACAAACTTTAATGAGCGTAAAATTAACTTAAACTCTTTAAACTAATCCATTAAATTCACCGTTGAAATTGAAATCAATTCCCAAATTCCCTTTTTAGTATTGTTAATCACTAGAAATAATAATTCTTTTAAATTTGACATTTATAGAAAACCTAGTATCACAGATTGCATAATACCTTTTGACTCTTGTCACCCTGTTTCCCATAAATTTGCAGCTTTTCATTCCTTTTTCCACCGATTATTTTCTATACTACTATCAGATTCATCTTTTCAAACAGAACTTAATAACATTAAACAAATTGCTTCAAATAAAGGATATTCTTTAAAAACTATAAATAAATTATACTATAGATACTATAACAAATTCAAATACACACACTACTTGGTTAAAAATCCTTCAGAAACAATTTCGTTTTCAAATTCATTAACATACTTTGGCGTCGTCTCAGAGAAATGTTCTAAAATACTTAAGAAAAACGGTTTTAAAGTTTCATTTAAAACAGATAACAACTTATCCAGATTTTTTATTAAAAATAAAGATCCATTAGATTACAAATCATCATCAGGTGTATACAAATTAAACTGCTTTTCTTGTGAGTCATTCTACATAGGTCAGACAGGTCGCAAAATATCAGACTGTATTAAAGAACATTTCAGGCACATCTATAACAACACAGATCTTGATCCTCCACCATCAACACCTTCTTCTTTCGCCAATCATATATTAATAACGAAACATAATTTTTCACCATCAAATTCCAAATTGATTCATAAATGCAATAAAGGCCGGAAATTAGATTTTCTTGAGACTTTGGAAATAAGGAAAGCCTTGAAACTGGAAAACAGATCTTGTTTAAATGAACAGAATAACTTCAATAATCCCATTATTAAGTCACTATTTTAATTTTCCACCACTCAAACAACTTACCAGATTCTCTTTGATCCATTTTTAATTTTTACATTTTATAAAATGTTTTTACAAAATCTTTTAAAAATCATGTAACCCTTTGAAAACGTCAAATTTAATTCAAAATTACGTCAACGTCATAATTTTTTATATTCTTTAAGGTAAGAACCCCTCTTGTAATTCATCAATTGTATCATTAATCTCTTGTTAAATTAGGGCTGATGATGGCAGAAGTGTTCTGCCGAAACATGTTCCACTTGTAATTTTACGCTCATTAAAGTTTGTGGAGTTCGACTTAGATATATTTAAAATTTTAATTTAAATTTACTCCACCTGGAGTTAAGAAGATTCTTCTGGTTTAAAAATAAGTTTATTTTTTTAGAACTAAAAAGAAACTATTTTTGGCTCGAAATTGGGATACTTTCAATAATTATTTTATTAGTCTGTATAGGAATCGATATATCTCACGTAAAAGATTCACACTTCGTCAAAACATGATATTGTGTTAAAGGTGGATATAATTGGTTTTGAATGGAAACAAGTTTCTCTGTGGGCATGGGTTTTGGAATGCAATCCAGGATTAATCCTTCATGTACAAGAGAGATTAAATAACAATTTTATATTCAATCCTGCAAAATATCATGATAATAATTTTATCTTTCAGCAGGAAAAGTGCCCAATTCATACCGCGCAGAGAGTAGCTACATGGTTCAAAAATGACCATGTAGACTTCCTTGATTATTTATTGGTCTAGCCGCAGCCCTGGTCTCAATTCTATTGAGAATCTGTGGGTTATTAGTATTTAATAATGGGGAAGAATTTTGAGTGCCATTAATGATGTATAGCTTAAAGTACCTCAAAATTACAAAAGGAACTTGTGTCTCTTGATGCCATCAAGATTCAAAGTTATTTAACCAATTTGAGCAATCACAAAGTACTAGAAATATTTATTTGCGTTTTGAATTACCGTGTATGATGACAAGTGTCGAAAATGACAAGACTAAAGAAGATTACAATATTTATAGTGTATGACACGTTCTGACAGTGGAATGACATTGGAATACAGATTTTCTTGACTGTATGTACAGTTATGTTTATTAATGTGTTGTACAGCTAGTTTAGATGTATGTGCATCGGATATTAAATCAGTAGATTATTATCCGAGTTCCTGTGTAAATTGGACGCTTTATGCCACAAGGGGTTTATAAAAGCACGAGTGAAACGAGTGCTTTTGTGAACCCCGAGTGGCATAAAGCGTTCAATCTACACAGGTACGAGTGTAATACGACGTTTTATCGTTCGACACAACCCCGGAAAGCCTTTAAATTGCTTAAAATCCATAAAAATAGTTTGACGTTTATCTGTCATTTTCATTATTTCATGACAGAGAGTGTTTACACAAGCGAAAATTTGAAAATTCTGACAGCGTCGAACGATAAAAAAAATAAAACATCACCATAGTTAAAAAAATGTCAAATTGACACTGCTTGTCGCATCAAGTAATTTCAAAATGCGGGCAATGAATTAATTGAAAGAGCACATATTATTGCATATTTAGATGATGGATTATCCATCAGAGAAGTTGCAAACATTATGAAGACAAGTAAGAACATCATTTTAAAAGTCAAAAAACGATGAGAAACTGACGGAACTCTGGAATAGAAGAAGTCTACGGGTAGGCCAAAAGTTTCTATTACTGAAGAGGAAGATAACGCTCTTTTATAACATGTCGAACAAAATCCATTTGATACTATGAGACATATGCCGTACAAGAAACTTAACTTCCCAGGTTCAAGAGTTAACGCATGTCGACGGATTAAGCACTCACATTTGAAGAATCATGTCGCAGCAAGAAAAATAAGACTATCTGAACAACATAAACAAGCAAGACTTGACTGAATAGACCTTCAAAGGCAGGCAGAATTTTTTACAATTTTTTTTAAACGACGCAACCACCATTTTTCACCCTTTCTTAAATATTCCCCTATAGATTTCCGGGTGTCTATATCTGTTCAAATTTGACATTGTAGTGACGAAAACGATGCCCAAATTCGACACATTTCAATCCTCAAAGAAAGACTGAATTTTTACATTTTCTTTCTCAAGTGGCGCATCTACCATTTTTCACCCTTTCTTCAATCTTTCTCTGTAGACTTATGACTTTTTCTCTTCAATTATGAGATTGTAATGATTGGAAAAATGCCCAAATTTCACAGAATACACACTCAAAGGCAGGCTGAATTTTTTACATTTTTTTAAGCGACGAATCCACCATTTTTCACCCTTTCTGAAATATTCTCATATAGACTTCTGGGTGTCCATATCTGTTCAAATTTAATGTGACATTGTAATGATGAAAACGATGCCCAAATTCGACAAATTTCACCCCTCAAAGAAGGGCAAAATTTTTACATTTTTTTTTTTCAAGTGACGCATCTACCATTTTTTACCCTTTCTTCAATCTTCCTCTATAGATTTCCAAGTGTCTTTTCTCTTCAATTGTGAGATTGTAATGATGAAAAAAATGCCCAAATTTCACAGAATACACACTCAAAGGCAGGCTGAATTTTTTACATTTTTTTAAGCGACGAATCCACCATTTTTCACCCTTTCTGAAATATTCTCATATAGACTTCTGGGTGTCCATATCTGTTCAAATTTAATGTGACATTGTAATGATGAAAACGATGCCCAAATTCGACAAATTTCAGCCCTCAAAGAAGGGCAAAATTTTTACATTTTTTTTTTCAAGTGACGCATCTACCATTTTTTACCCTTTCTTCAATCTTCCTCTATAGATTTCCAAGTGTCTTTTTCTCTTCCATTATGAGATTGTAATGATGAAAAAAATGCCCAAATTTCACAAAATACACCAGGCTGAATTTTTTACATTTTTTTTTAAGCGACGCATCCACCATTTTTCACCCGTTCTTAATGCAAAATATTTGATGAGCAATATGTTATCACCGGCGATAGAACAGGAAGTTTTTTTATAAATTGTTGAGCATGGATAAGTATCCACGGACTTGGGGTATTGAAGAGAGACTTATAATGTCATGACATTTCGAAATATTTTAGAAAATGTTATGTTGCCGTCAGTAAGACAACACTTTTTTGAAAAGAATTTTATATTTCAGAATCATACCACAGGCCTAGTTAATCAATGGTTTGTTGATAATTATATTGATGTACCGGTTTGGCCTTCCAAAAGTCCAGATATAACCATTATTGAAAATCTGTGGGGATTAATGGTTAACAAAATGAATCACCGAAATTTCCGACCACAAAATGGTAACGAGTTGTTAAATGAAATTAATTTAACAACAAATCTGTATGCGTCAATACCTCATGGATTGGAAGTAATTTTGGAAAGAAATGGGGCTATGACTAAATATTAACTAAAAGATTGTTTTAAGTTGTGTTAAAAGTTTATTTATGTTATGTATTTAATGTCTAATTAAATGTTTTTGTTCTGTAATTTTGAAATTATTCATTAGATAGAGCATTATTAACATTAAGATCATTGCTATGCAACAGTCCTTGTACAACACTTTTTTGAACTCGATGAAATCACGGGTAAGTTCACACACAACAAATTCTGTACAACACTTTTATGAACATAACTGTTCTTAACACACATGCCATAAAAACGGGGAACTGATTAAAGAATGTTTTTTTCTACAACCCTTTACTTTTAGATTAAAAATTTAAATATATCTAAGTCGAACTCCACAAACTTTAATGAGCGTAAAATTACAAATGGAACATGTTTCGGCAGAACACTTCTGCCATCATCAGCCCTAATTTAACAAGAGATTAATGATACAATTGATGAATTACAAGAGGGGTTCTTACCTTAAAGTATATAAAAAATTATGACGTTGACGTAATTTTGAATTAAATTTGACGTTTTCAAAGGGTTACATGATTTTTAAAAGATTTCGTAAAAACAACATTTTATAAAATGTAAAAAATGGATCAAAGAGAATCTGGTAAGTTTGTTTGAGTGGTGAAAAATTAAAATAGTGAATTAATAATGGGATTATTGAAGTTATTCTGTTCATCTAAACAAGATCTGTTTTCCAGTTTCAAGGCTTTCCTTATTTCCAAAGTCTCAAGAAAATCTAATTTCCGGCCTTTACTGCATTTATGAATCAATTTGGAATTTGGTGGTGAAAAACTATGTTTCGTTATTAATATATGATTGGCGAAAGAAGAAGGTGTTGATGGTGGAGGATCAAGATCTGTGTTGTTATAGATATGCCTGAAATGTTCTTTAATACGGTCTGATATTTTGCGACCTGTCTGACCTATGTAGAATGACCCACAAGAAGAGCAGTTTAATTTGTATACACCTGATGATGATTTGTAATCTAATTGATCTTTATTTTTAATAAAAAATCTGGATAAGTTGTTATCTGTTTTAAATGAAACTTTAAAATCGTTTTTCTTAAGTATTTTAGAACATTTCTCTGAGACGACGCCAAAGTATGTTAATGAATTTGTAAAGAAAATTGTTTCTGAAGGATTTTTAACCAAGTAGTGTGTGTATTTGAATTTGTTATAGTATCTATAGTATAATTTATTTATAGTTTTTAAAGAATATCGATTATTTGAAGCAATTTCTTTAATGTTATTAAGTTCTATGTGAAAAGATGAATCTCAAAGTGGTATAGAAAATAATCGGTGGAAAAAGGAATGAAAAGCTGCAAATTTACTTTCTAATGCATATCTTTGACACTTTCTCAGTAGTCCAATGTCTGTAGAATCAAAAAATGTCCTCACCGATGTTCGATTATCAAAACTGACTCTTATATCAATTATTAATAAGTGCGGATTCCAAATTTCGTTTCGCAACAATAAAATCCTTCACGGTCAAAAATTGTCAAAAAATAATACCGACTTTCTAATGTATTTCTATAAGACTTTGTCAGTATTGGATTGTTTGTAGAATCCAAAAATGTTGTCCCCAGAGTTCTATTGTACAAAATGACTCTTTTACCAATTAATAAGTCTGGAATCCAAATTTCGTTTGGCAACATTGAAATCTTTCATTTTCAAAAATTGTTAAAAAATAATACCGACTTTCTAATGCATGTCTTTGATACTTTCTGAGTAGTCCAATGTCTGTAGAATCAAAAAATGTCATCACCAATGTTCTATTGTCAAAAATGACTCCTTTACCAATTAATAAATGTGGAATCCAAATTTCGTTTCGCGACATCGATATCCTTCATTTTCAAAAATTGCTAAAAAATAATACCGACTTTCTAATGCATATCTTTGACACTTTCTCAGTAGTCCAATGTCTGTAGAATCAAAAAATGTCCTCACCAATGTTCGATTGTCAAAACTGACTCTTATATCAATTAATAATAAGTGCGGATTCCAAATTTCGTTTCGCAACAATAAAATCCTTCACGGTCAAAAATTATCAAAAAATAATACCGACTTTCTAATGTATTTCTATAAGACTTTGTCAGTATTGGATTGTTTGTAAAATTCAAAAATGTTGTCCCCAAAGTTCTATTGTCCAAAATGACTCTTTTACCAATTAATAAGTGTGGAATCCAAATTTGGTTTAGCAACATTGAAATCCTTCATTTTCAAAAATTGTTAAAAAATAATACTGACTTTCTAATACATGTCTTTAATACTTTCTCAGTAGGCCAATGTCTGTAGAATCAAAAAATATCCTCACCAATGTTCGATTGTCAAAAATGACTCCTTTACCAATTAATAAGTGTGGAATTCAAATTTCGTTTCGCGACATCGATATTCTTCATTTTCAAAAATTGCTAAAAAAATAATACCGCTTTTCTAATGTATTTCTATAAGACTTTTTCAGTATTGGATTGTTTGTAGAATCCAAAAATGTTGTCCCCAGAGTTCTATTGTCAAAAATGACTCTTTTACCAATTAATAAGTGTGGAATCCAAATTACGTTTAGCAACATTAAAATCCCTCATTTTCAAAAATTGTTAAAAAATAATACCGACTTTCTAATGCATGTCTTTGATTTTTTCTCAGCAGTCCAATGTCTGTAGAATCAAAAAATGTCATCATCAATGTTCTATTGTGAAAAATGACTCCTTTACCAATTAATAAGTGTGGAATCCAAATTTCGTTTCGCGACATCGATATCCTTCATTTTCAAAAATGGTTAAAAAATAATACCGACTTTCCAATGTATTTCTGTAAGACTCTTTCAGTATTGGATTGTCTGTAGAATCCAAAAATTTTGTCCCCAATGTTGTAGTGTCAAAAATGACTCTTTTAAAAATTATTAAGTGTGAAATCCAAATTTCACTTTGAAAGATCAAAATCCTTCATTGTCAAAAATTGACAAAAAATAATACTGACGTTCTAATCCATTTCTTTGACGCTTTCGCAGTAGTGCAAAAGGTATTATGCAATCTGTCATACTAGGTTTTCTATAAATGTCAAATTTAAAAGTATTATTATTTCTAGTGATTAACAAGTCTAAAAAGGGTATTTGGGAATTGATTTCAATTTCAACGGTGAATTTAATGGATTGTTTTAAAGAATTTAAGTTGCTGAGTGCGTTGTCAAGTTCAGAATCAGATCCTTTGAATAAAACAATTATGTCATCTACATATCTGTACCAAAAGAGAAAATGATCTTTAAAGGGTGAAGAAGTTAAAAACTGATCTTCTAAGTTATTCATGAATATTTCTGCTAAAAGAGGTGACAAATTAGAGCCCATTGCTAAGCCTGAGTCTTGTGAATAAAAATTATTATTAAATTGAAAGAAATTTTGATCTAGTACAGTCTCTCAAAGTGAATGTAAATTTAGTGCATGTGTGGTTGGCATATTAGAATTAAATAGTAGGTTTTTTAAAATTAATAAGCAAGATTTGGGTGGGATGCTGGGGAATAAATTAACTACGTCAAATGAAACAAGTCTAGTGTCTGATGGAATTTGGAAATTTCTAATTCTGGAGCAAAGATCTATTGAGTTTTTTTATTGCAAATTTGTTATTAAAATCTAAATGTTGTCTAAGAATTGTATTAAGCCATTTTGAAAGTATTGATTCAGGTGAATTGACAAAAGAAACTACTGGTGTAATGGGAGAAGGTTGAGTTTTATGTATTTTAGGTAGACCGTATAGTCTAGGTATGCAAGGATTCATGGGTATTAGTGTGAAAGCTTGTGGGTCAAAATATTTAACAGTTTTTGAAAGGTCTTTGAGCGTAGATTTAAGGTTGGAAACAAATTTTGAAGTAGGATCTTTTTTGAGTTTTGTAAAGTCACCAGATTTTAAGAAATTCTCTACTTTCTTTAAGTAATCTTGTTTGTTAAGTATTACCAAACAATTACCCTTGTCAGCTTTACTAATACAAATGTTGTTTTCTTTAATTTTTGTTTTTAAGCTTTTAATCATGTTTGAATCTGAAATGTTCTTTGTGATATTGTGGGGGTCTTTAGATAAGGTAGTTAATGTAGTTACTAGTGATGGAATGGTATCGGGTATCAATGGTGTATTATAATGATTGGTGATGATTTCTGTTTCAACTGCAAGTGTTTCTTTTACGTGTTGGATATTTAATGGTTGGACATTGTATTTAAGGCTTTTGGAAAGAAAATTAATTTCAGACTCTATTGTGAAATTTATGATCTATAGCTTGACTACTTTGAATAGGTAAAGATTCTACATGGTCTAAGAGAATAGGTAAGGATTCTACATGATGGTCTAAGATGGATCTCTTAGATCCTTACCTATTCTCCTTCCTATACCACTATTTGATTCATCTTTTCAAACAGAACTTAATAACATTAAACAAATTGCTTCCAACAATGGATATTCTTTAAAAACTATAAATAAATTATAGTATAGATACTATAACAAATTCAAATACACACACTACTTGGTTAAAAATCCTTCAGAAACAATTTCCTTTTCAAATTCATTAACATACTTTGGCGTCGTCTCAGAGAAATGTTCTAAAATACTTAAGAAAAACGATTTTAAAGTTTCATTTAAAACAGATAACAACTTATCCAGATTTTTTATTAAAAATAAAGATCCATTAGATTACAAATCATCATCAGGTGTATACAAATTGAACTGCGCTTCTTGTGAGTCATTCTACATAGGTCAGACAGGTCGCAAAATATCAGACCGTATTAAAGAACATTTCAGGCACATCTATAACAACATAGATCTTGATCTTCCACCATCAACACCTTCTTCTTTCGCCAATCATATATTAATAACGAAACATAGTTTTTCACCATCAAATTCCAAATTGATTCATAAATGCAATAAAGGCCGGAAATTAGATTTTCTTGAGCCTTTGGAAATAAGGAAAGCCTTGAAACTGGAAAACAGATCTTTTTTAAATGAACAGAATAACTTCAATAATCCCATTATTAATTCACTATTTTAATTTTTCACCACTCAAACAAACTTACCAGATTCTCTTTGATCCATTTTTAATTTTTACATTTTATAAAATGTTGTTTTTACGAGATCTTTTAAAAATCATGTAACCCTTTGAAAACGTCAAATTTAATTCAAAATTACGTCAACGTCATAATTTTTTATATTCTTTAAGGTTAAGAACCCCTCTTGTAATTCATCAATTGTATCATTAATCTTTTGTTAAATTAGGGCTGATGATGGCAGAAGTGTTCTGCCGAAACATGTTCCATTTGTAATTTTACGCTCATTAAGGTTTGTGGAGTTCGACTTAGATATATTTAAATTTTTAATTTAAATTTACTCCACCTGGATTTAAGAACATTCTTCTGCTTTATTTTTAGGTTTAGTGGGTAGACGATCCATATTTGTGCGGTCCGCATTCATCAAATTAATCAATAACTGTCAGTATCATTACGTTCACATGTCTGCGTCTGTGGGTGCAGTGGCAGAATACTATAAATACTCGAGTAAAAGTGATTTTATTTTGTTTTTCACAAAGGAAAATGTTTAGTTTTGACTCTCATTTAATAATCTACTATTTTTAGTGCGCATTGAACAGGTAATAGATAAAATACATAATGTATTTTTTAGCGGTGGAACTCCTACAGTGTCTCAATAAATACTTCTCGCGCACATACTACAAATGCCGCTGAGGCAGCCATAGTGCTATACCTTCCAAAAAGATCTTTAAAAAATCACCTCCACTGCTTCTTTCAGGCATTCATCCGAAGAAAAACGAGGTCCGCTCAACTATTATCAAAGAGATAATAGTCAGACTGTGCCAAGTCCGGACTGCAAGGTGTATGTTCCATCTCTAGAGTTGTACTCGTTGATTACTTCTCTAATATTCATTCCTAAATATTCGTGTAGACTTTTTAACACTGTGGCTTCTGATATCCCCACTTCAGCGGCAATTATTGAAATCCTTATTCTTCGATCAGACCAATTCCTCAATTTTCTTGATGTTTTCTTTCAACAGGTCTTCCTCATCTTGATTACCGACCCCATCGAAATTGCTTAGCCCAAAATTTAACCGTAAAATATGAGGGCGCATCTTCCCCATCCTCTAATGAATATCTTTGGCTCCACCCCTTCTTTCGTCAAGAACTTTATCACGCTTCCAACTGAATTTCACCCATTTTTTTGTAACTAAAACTTCATAAAAACGACAAGACACTTTGGATCTGCACCAAACTTGGTTGATTAAAATGTCACAGCCACTTGATAGTTGCAATCGTTGTTTTCTTCATGGGTCCCCTCGTACATAATGTTACGCAGAGTTCCTATACTCCCTTTACCACCGTTTTGCTTGAGTGACCTCAACGGAGCAATGTAGCGATGATGCACAGGACAGTTCTACAGCAGGGCGCAATAAGTTAAGAAGGCAAAGGGAGACCACAGAGTCCTCACAACGCAAACTTAATTCATCAAGGTTCCCTTTCTGGCAGTACTGCCGCATCTGCATACATCGGTTACTTATGCTGCACAAAAATTTAGTTATGGGATGTAGATTTAAATTCTATACCCGCTGCTCTTGCCTGAAGGGACCCTCCTTAACAAGATCCACTATCCAATGGACAAAACAAAGGGATAAGACTCGAAAATCTGCGAACGTGGTTATCGGAACCACAGGACGGACAGGAACCCTCCCTGCTCGACTTGGCGCGACCTCCTAGGGAAACCTTGGTAATTATGTTGGTACCATTCCATCGTTTTGGTTAACCTAACTAACCGTTTGTTACACTTTACCCTTTCTTTATTTACTGTACAGAAAGTCAGATGTTAAAGCCCTTATGTTTAATGAAACCGTTGTTTTCCTGTAGGAGCAACCCAAAAAAAATCGCAAAAGGAAAAAGTTATACTAGAAGAGTAGACAACAAAAAGGCATGCCAAAACATAATTTTACGGAACTCTCCTGGAAATCAAATTGAACTGCGAGCTAAGTAACTAGCTAATTATATTTATTTATTTTAACTAACTAAATGTGTTCATTCATGATAAACAATAGTTTATTCTTGATTTTTTTACTTAAAACTATCTTCATCTTTCCAATTTGCGCAACACCAACATGTGTAATCAAGACAAAACAGATAAGGTAGTCACCCACTATTCTGAATTTCGATAAGAATCACTGTTGTATTTTCATTGATTTGAGTGGTAAAGTTACGCCATTGTTTGTCCCAAGGGGACTTGGTGGAGTTTGAAACTTTGTAATTATTGTTTGAGAAATGAAGAACTCTCCAGAGGAACGAAAAGTAATGGAAAAAGAACAATTTCAAATTTTGGCTTATCGTAGCATTTTAGTTATCACAATAATAAAGCGTTCCATTTTGGAAATTGAGAGTGCAAATTAAAAGTGCATTTTCTGTGTTGAAATGTTTGGTTCCAGAGTTAGGTATGGACTGTTTTCGGTTTTATTTACTTTCGTTTGTAGGTAGTGGTTTGTCTTTAATTAAAAAAAAATTAAGCCGTCACGGGACGCCCGGCAGATGTGGAACATCGAAAATTATGGTTATTGAAAGAATTTATAATTAAATAAAACCAATAAATAAATATGGAGTAAAATGATTAAAAACATAGGTTCGTTAATAAAATAAATATACTTTTTCTTCAAACGTGACATTTTATTCGTCGATAGGTAAACACAAAGTCAAATGGCCATTTCTCTGCCATGACAAACAAACTCGTCAGATTTCGGAGATTTTACCCTGAACGTCCATTCGAAATATTGGTGAAAGAATTTTTGAAATCGGATAAATAGAAGCTTCGGAGATTACTTAGACACGAGCTTCTGTCTTCCGTGACGAAATTCGATCGGTTTTACTCCCCTGTCGCCGCTATAGCGATGTGTTCCATATCAAAACAGAATGTGATCTGAATGAACTGTACAAGCGATATTGAATTTTTCTTTTTAGTTTAGTTTAGTTAAAATCTCACGAACTTGTGCTTATTATTATGCTTCCTTTAAACTTGGAATATATTGCAGCGCAATATAACTGCAAATAGTTCTCATCTGCTTACACATCAGCGAGCAGTTTGATATTAATATCTGTTTGAACGAGACATCGTAAATGGAAATCAAACTCTATATTCACATTGTTATTGAAAACTTTTGAGTCAGATTTATAATTTCTACGGCGGCGGTGATCTAAATCTAGGCAATTTGTTCAACATTTGTGCAACCGACCATTAAATTGAATATTTTCGATAAAGGTTGGTTATAGAAATTTAAACAAGAACCTGCATGAAAATTTGTCTACTTTAAAATAGTAAATTATAAACAATGGGTAAAACTATTTTCAAAACCATTAGATACAGTTGGACTGGCACAAAGTTTTGCACTGTAATCACATTGTGAACTGTCAACTGGCGGATCTGAATCATTTTTGATCAATCAATATAATTACAGTGGGAGTTCAAACATTATTTTTTCAATTCAGTTTGTAACCTGTTAGATAAACTATTTAGCTTCGCAATGTTCAATATTGATACTTCATAAGTGTTGGCAATGTCAATAGGTGTAATGTTATTGAGCGATGGCTTGGAGCGTGCAAAATGGATTTCTGAGTGTTATTAAACAGAGTATCTACTTCCTTTGATATAAAGTTTTTTTTTTATTTGAATAGCGTTGAAGCTGGATGAATAAAAGTTAGAAGTTTTGTGCTATCGTTTGACATTAACGCAAAATGAGCAAAAACATAATTAAATTTTACGACGAAGTTTGACCTAATATAGACTGTATCTCCAATGTCTGTTTTTATTCCATCCCTTTTTTACCCTTGCTAGCAATAAAGCCTCCGGCCAGTGTTTCTCCTGGGACGGCCCCGTGTGGTGCAAGCTAATTTAAATTTTAATGAAATATCTCCACACTGTAAAAATAAGTTTATGAAACTTGTAGATCTTATTTGTTTTTGTGATGAAGTAAAGCTTACAGTTTCTTATTCATAGTGGTAGTAATTAAGAATTTGTATACAAATAAATACTAACAGAAATTTTTATTCGAAAGACATTCAGAACTGAATAAAGTACAGTATGAATATTTAAATACACAAAACAATTGAAATGAAAATAAGGGCGAAAGACATTACAGTAATGCTTAAAAATAGCTCGCATAAATCAGACAATGTAACACGACACCCTTAAAATAAGGGAGTAAAAATAGCACGTCGGGCTCGGATACAATTGGGAATAATGAAAACTATGTTTTGTTCCAAACTCAGAATAACTACGATTCTCTTCGTATACATAATGAAAAGTACAGTTATCTGTAAAATTAATGAGACGCTTGGTGTGACAATCAACATAAATGGGGATGTTTAGGAAAACATATGAAACGATAATGGTGGAAATGTATATTGTTAGTAGAGATATATTATAGAGGCCGCAACCAATTTCACTAGAATGCTGCGACATATTCATGTCAGTGTACTGAAAAAAAGTACTATGTTGGCACAATAACGGGGTAACCAGAGGCGGTTTGAACATATTTCTACTTTATACTTTAATCGAAGTGTTGGACATTCTGCGAAACAATGCTTTCTGTTCAGAAATATTTGCAACGGCCAGTTGTGAAACCCAAAGCACAGCCAAAGGGTCATAAACCTCTACCTGTCTAACGACCCAAATGCTAGCACAATACAAATACAATATTCTAAATTCAACCACCACCCGAGACGAGATTCGGGGTTATAAAAGTATTATTGACCGGAGTCCATAAAATTACTATAAGTATGGTCGTACTTTGCTTCTGAGGAAACAGTCGAATGAGAACGTGACATCGTAATGGGAGAAACACTTCAACTATTTTTTAGTATTTCACGGGCCATTACATTTAAATATTTATTTTTTAAATTTTGGCACAATGTTGTCCCAAAAGGACATAATTATCTTTTTCAATCTGCAAAAGAACATACAAAATAAAATTGCCATGGAATAAATTTTTTGTACTTGTCAACAACAGTTCCAATAGATACAATCCATACAACAAAGTAGCAATAATT
The DNA here is from genome assembly GCA_963583935.1 of Diaperis boleti. NCBI lineage: Eukaryota > Metazoa > Arthropoda > Insecta > Coleoptera > Tenebrionidae > Diaperis > Diaperis boleti. The sequence continues at coordinate 21,428,262 of OY757249.1, forward strand.
GTTAGCACCAGTAATTGCCAGTTGCTCCTAAACCTCAAAGTAATAATTATCTTTTTGCTTTAGTTTAACGTCCCCATTTTGGTCTATTTTTAAGTAATTAATTTTTTCTTCATTGACCGCTTTAATTTAAGTCTCGAATGGACCAAGGGCATTTTATTTCCACAAAATGATCTTGATCAATAATTCCATCCGGACTGGCACCGAGAAAACAATTTTCCTTGTTAATAAACAGTCCGCACTCACGCACAAGTACCCCATAGTCTTTTTCAAAGTGTTTTTGCGTCATCTTCTCTTCCCCACATCATTATAGCGCTCTTTCGAAATTCAGAACAGACAATATTTCGAGTCAGCTTTGACGTATTCCTAATAAATTCGTTTTCATTTAGATGAATTTCTGTAGTCTTTCTTTTTTTAATTCGTAGAAATAACTCTCCGAGTTTTATTACACTCGCGTTTTCTTTTCAGTCCCGCGATATAGTTTTTAGCGAATTTTCCTGGACTACAAAATTTTCCTGTGCAATAGGACAAAATATTCTTCCTTTTTATTATATGAAATTGTCCCCTATAAATTTACAGACGATAGAATTATAAGTTTCTGCTGCATTATTTTTATATTTTATATTAGACTATGCACATTTTGAACAAGTCTTTTTCCACACGACTCAATGTCATCAAAAAGGCCAGACTCGATCATGTCTGGAACTGTGTTGATTTCGCCTTCCTTGCTTCCTTGACAAAAATAGCCTCTCAATTTACTACAGTAGTTACGTAGTAAATGGTTTACGCACTTTATCTTTATTATAGGGAATTTATGGTTGTAGGGCCTCGCGATGCAAAGTTTTTTTTAACAAACTGCTGCTTCTTTTGCCAGCGAAGTTTTGTTGCTCTGTTATTAGTGATGTAATTATCTATGTTAATTAAATCGAAAAGAATAGACTCCTCACATTGCAAAATTTTATAAAAATATCAATCAACGAATCAAGTAAGATACCAACCGATCTGTTAAAAAAATAGGTGTAACTAGGTAGGAATGAATATTTCGGGTTTGGGACATTTTTAATGCTCATTTCTAGTTTTGAGCATTTTATTCGGACACTGTCCAAATTCGAACACTTTCAAATTGTACTATTGTGATCATCGCCTAGAAAACGTCGTATGCACATCGACCCACGCCTCGGCCACAAACAGCAGATGCGTCTAAAAAAGCTAACTTTTACGGCCGAGAAGTTCTAAGATAACAGGGGCTCTCCGTCCCGCATAATTTTGTTTAGGTATAGGTCTAAGATTTTACTCGGACTGTACACGGCGCATTTGTAGCATGGCTGTATAGGTGGAGCTACTTTCTTGACGTAGAAATCAACAGAACAGGGTTTTATTTAAAACATTATTACATAGTTGTATTTGCGCTTCCATCTTCAATAATGTAGCAAACAATAAGAAAAAACTACTAAAATGTTTCTTGGTAGGTTTTAAATTCGTAAGTGTCAATAAAATGGTGACAAAAGTTACGTATGTTCAGTTCGACATTTTTGCATATTTAGCAGAACAGTTTTGAAAAAAATATGCGTAGGTTCTAAAACAATTCTTTTTCTACAAGTATTCAAAATTTGAAGATTATTCATCAGTAATTAACAATACAGCGATTTTTATAAATGTACACTGCAAACATTGGGTGAGAGAAGCGCAAAAAATTAAGGCGTCGAAATGGGTACGTACTGATTGTGAGATTTATAAGTCGGTTTTCTGCACTTGCTGGCTCTGACCAAACTTTTTTCCTATTAGCACAACTTTTCTTCAATCAATGATAATGCGAAAGGTCGAAACGAATTTAACTAAGATATCCATGAAAACAAATGAATAAAAATGATATTAATTCAATACCTGTCATTTCTATTTTTTGTTTCCTGTCCTTCAAATTATACAATTATATTTATTTAGTACATAAATTACACAAATTAGAGGTTCAGTAGTTATCCGTGGTAAATTTCATGACCGTGGTGATGTTGCGAGTGGGGTCGAGACGGCAAATTAAACATTTCGCAAGTAATTCCAGCTTCCCAGATTTACATTTTTGAAGTATATAAAAGTGAATGTTGCTCTCTCTGTCTGTCTCTTTCTATGTTCCACAAAGGCTCCTACACCGATCAGCCGATCGTTTTGACCATAAATAATATTCACAATGGGAAGTAACCCCTATGTAGACGGCTCCAATGTGTCACCCCTTTTTTGTAAAAGTTTAAACCGGGCCATAAAAATGTCACAGTAACAGTTTTAGACATTGAATTTGGAAAGTACATGTTTCTCATATGGCCAATTACAATTATGTTGCTTATTCTCCAGGGTGGGAACACCGAAAAACTTATTTATGTAGACGCCAAATGGGAAAACAAAAAATATTGTTTACCCGAATGCTCTACAAAAAAAATAAAATACATATTTCAAGATACTGTTCACTAAAAAACAATTGTTTTATTATTTGTATGTTTGTCTGTTTGTTTCCGAATAACGGATCGATATGAAATTTTGACCATAAATCAAATAGTATTCGTCAACAGAAGTGTCTAACATGCCACCCGGATCGGTCCATTTATCCATCGTGGTTTACCTGTTCGTCGCACCGGTCAAATAGGATGAGATGTGACTTTATTTTCGAGGCGTAGCAATGCGCGCCGGGTACCAGCTAGTAATGCATAAAAAAAGACAGCAAATGACGACGACAGTCTAGATTAACTAAATGTCAACATTGTTTTTATTATCTACTTGTAGATGAGAAATAGATTATTTAATGAGCATATAATGGTGGTTATTATACACGAGAGTGGAAATTAAAATACGAGCCGCAGGCATGTACAATAACTATTATATGCGAGTGAAATACGACGTTTTATCTACAACTGTACTTTTAGAATTAAAATTAGAAATTAAATCTTGTGAAAAACTTGACGTTGAGAAAAAATGTCAACAGTTGTCAATATTTATTATTTCATGGCCAGTTAATAATAATTCTTAAAAACCGAGCCTGGCTGTCTGTGTTTAATAGACCTAGTTAAATATTTATAATTACAGGTATAATACCTCAATTATTAATCAGTTGTAGAGAAAAGCCATTATTGGGTAAGGTGCAGAACATCAATTTCTCAAATATCAAACACGATAAATAATGATGTTTTCTGAAGCTAGTTGTGAATTTTTTTATAATAATATTTTTCTTGATTTTAAACATTTAATAAATATTTGACAGCATGAACAATAACAATAATGGGGATGTGGGAGAACGGAATATTAGATAAAAAGCTGAATTTGTCTTTGTTGAAAATTATCCGGTACCTATTTCTCCATATGTCAAACGCGGTAAGTTCTAGTCGGTTGTAAAAGCTTTCTTGAAACTCATATCGATTTCGTAACTTTTGTTGGGATTCCCGGACGTAATTATTAGATCCACTGTGGTCAGTATACCGATTACATTTCGAAAAAGATTTGTACAGTTGAACTGTTAACGGTTCTTACTGTTACATCACTATAATTAAAACTATAAATTACTCTTCAAAGTATGGTGATCACTGAACACAAAATTTACATTGAGCTGTAGTTCAGAGTTCAAGTATACTTATCTCTCCACTGTTAGGGCGCAAGTTGCTTTACTGTAGATGAAGATATAGTCTTAAATTGAAAATCGATTACAAAGCTGCGGCTGGGATTAAACTATAATTGAAGAAATTAATTTTAACTTTTTAATTAAAATTTAATGGGAAATTTGTTGTGAATATATTATGTACAATGTAAACTTAGAATTGTTTTCTGTTTGATGACGTTTACTGTAACCAATGATGAATAAAAAATTCATACGATAAAAAACAAAATTATAACACGAAATTGCCTCCGTACAAAGTAGGTATTTCCGTCGTAAATCCTTTCACTCGTTTTACTTCCATAAAGTTACAGCTAGTTGGAACTGTGTTTGTGATGTTAAAATTTGAGTATAAAAAAAGTGGGATTAATTTGTGACAGTTCATATTTCCAGATTATTAAAAAAGGTATAATATCCGTTTCATATTTTAGGTCAGTAGTTTCAACAGATTACCGTATCGAAAATTATAATTTTGTAAGCGTTTCTATATTCCGCTTCCACGGCTAAAGTAAATTTGATAAATTGTTATCTAAAGGCTGTATCACGAGGTGCGCACTAACTCCTCAGAATTAGTTTCCTTGGGCTTCCCTGACATCAATTTTTTTTTACTTTTTCTTTGGGCCTCATAGTTTTTGGCCTGTACATAAATTGATGTGGCCAATGACAACCCTTCATTAAACTTTCAACATATAGTAACCACAAAATTGTTGGAAATTACCTTTGGATCAACATTAATGAAGGCATTTCATTGGTCAACTTTATCGACTAAACCTGTACCTGGTAGCGTAAATGTTAACTTGTTGGTGTTATAACATGTAAAAATAAAATAATGAAATATACCTACTTCATATTATTCTGAGAGCGTAAAGTGCCAACTTCACAATTTAAATTATGAAGAGAAATGTGTATTTGTTAACTTCTTTTTCAGAACTGAATGGAATGTGGTACATAATATACCTTGTGACAGATAATTTTGAATCCTTACCTTTACATGTTTCGAACAGCGAAAAAATTTTTTGGTTGTAATTAGTTCAACACTTATATCGTACGAGTGATGAGGAGGTGGAGGCGCAAAAAAAACTGGTCCTGATTGTTCGGTGCGTGCTGTCCTAGCAGGTCCATATTTGTTTTATTAGTTATAATTCATCTTAAGCAAGTGTCTGTTATAAGGAAGTGAAATATATTGAAGTGTGATACAGTGAAGTGTAATATTGTGAAGTACAGTATATTAAAGAGTATGTAGTTTGGTGATATACATCTGAGTTTAGGTGTCATTATTTTTAGTTAACGTAGTACACATTTGATTATAAAATGTTCCTATATGCAGTTTTCATTTACACTTTAGTGATTTAATGAAACAATATCCAATAGCACTGCATAAATCGAAAGTGTTATTAGCAAAAACGAGCACGTGTTTTAATGAAACCTTAAAGTCTGTGAATACTATTTCGTCTGCCGACTGCTGGCACGTGAGTGAACCGGAGCGGCTTTCGTTGACCAAGTACCTTGAAAATCCACCTCCGTACGATATTTGTGTTGAATGTACAATATGAATCATTAATGTTCGTTATCGGGCTATCACTCACATGTCCGGTTTTCTCACTTCAAGTGAAAAACACCTGGACACACCTTTTCGAGGACCACCTTAATATTATACCCAGATAACATCTCGAAAACACTGACTAATGGTCCTTCTGACAAACAATGCGGTTAAACATATAATCTTTTTACACTTACCATTAGCATAAGTGCGGTAAAGTCTACAAAACGTATTCATTGTTTCAGGTGTTGTAATTTCCGTCGGCTGTCGTTTATGGAAGAAATTCCAAGTAAGTACACACGATTGTTTTTGCCAACATAACAATTACCCCTTGTGCAATAATTGCTTAAAGAGCTTTCTTGCTATTAATGCTTTGTGCGACCACTGACGGCATTAAAATAAGTGTGCATTCATAAATGGTCCATTTCCTGTATGTGTGACTGACATTAATTCAGTTCTTTTACCTGCGTTCTTATATTATTTAAACGTCAAATCCGCACGCACACAATGTAGAAACTGAATAGTAATCTTAAGACGGGGTTATTACACGTTTATAATGTAAATCACGCCCAAAATTATGTAGTATTTCTGATGAGTGCTGGCATGATTTTGTTGAATCATTACTAATTGGATTAGAAACCGGAAACATAGTAAAGCTCCGGTTGCCGTATGTATCATATGAAATTAGTGGCAGTGTGCTAGTTAGTTATAATTAGTATACTTAGGAAAAGGTTTCAAGTCTCTCCATTTTAATGTAATAAAATAATATGATTAGATTCTCCTTTATAGAAAATCTATAATTAAGCTGTGATTCTAAAGATTATAGTTCCTGACTTAAAATCGCCAATGTTAGTTGTCTGCACACAACAAAAATTATGTCTATAAACATTTTTTAATAGCCGTATTTTTTCTTGCTACAACATTCGTGAACTAGTTAGCTTCCATTTGGTGTTATCTGTAAAAAGAATGTTATAAATCTACGAAAATCGTCCACGTCGAAAAAATATAACCCTTCCAAGTGGATGCACATGACAGGATATATCATAAATTACACTGAAATATTCCATTTAAAAAACTGTCTTTTTTGCCTGATTTCATTCTGTGCATTTCTCGATTCTGAATATTTTGCAGGGGGAGTGTCCTTACGAACTATTTCACAGCAATAATAATAATTAAATAAACGGCATAACAACAATGATGGTGCCACTCTTTATTTAATAATACAACAAAGACCAAAATAAGAAAGCTTTTACTCCATATCACTTAATATTCTATAGTTTGTCTTATTCTTGTTATTATTCGAAATGATTCTTCTACAGAACGACGCGAATGTCAGTATAAACGTATTTGCACAAGAGAAAATATGATATTGTCTCCGTTCTCATATCTTTTTGTCAAAGATGTGCTATCGAAATCGATTTAACGTTTGAAGACATTCGTTGTCAATAAAATAAAACCAACAAGCAAGTAGATTATTTTCTTCCTACTCAGATTATCGGAAAGCTGAGATATTTGGAGGTAAAAAGATCTTACGTTAAGATGAAAAGATTCACTCCAGCTTTTCAACAGACTAAAGCTTTATGTGTATTGTATGGAAAATTGTAGAACATTCGGCTTCTAAAACCAGGTTTAAAAGTGATATTATAACACTTAGTATAAATGTCCTGTAAATTTTTGTTGTTGTGAGTTTCATCATGAATACATGGATGTACTTCTAGACATTTCGTTTCAATTACGTTCAGTACTTATGTAGTATGTGTTAAATACTTCGATCATAAAGTTTCTAGACCCGCTATTAATTCCGATTGTTTGAAGCCAACATCCAAATGAGAGAAAAAGGGAAACCACGAGAAGTTGAAATTTCGACCTTAAAGCCCCTCTGCGTTGATTGGTTCATTTTAGTTGTTGGTTTACAGTCAGTGGCGTATCAAACTTAGGAAGCATTCAAATAAATTTAAAATCTCGTGGAAAGCTAAAAGATAAAAATTGTAATGATTTTTTGTTTTGTTTTTGTTTTGTACGCCTATGACTTCGCTCAAGTACCTACTTACCAAGACATCTTAACTTAATAGGTATGCTAGACTCGTGCGGTGAGACCGCGCAGGTCACACGCTGGCTGCTCGTTACGTTACTGGTGGAATGAGAACAGCTTCTTGCATTGCGTTAGTTCGTATTTTAAATGTAATTTCGCTGAAACTACAACAATTCATGAAAATAAAAACATTTGAAACATTTTTTATTATTCAATTAATATTAACAAACATTACATTGTTTTTTTTAAATTTATTGCTTATTTGACGGTCAGCGAGTTTTTTTTTACCATGATTAATTTTATTTTGCTGCAGCTGATGTGGTCAATATTATTTTTTTTACAAAACTTTTTAACAAATTTTGCGTTTATTTGTTGAACGCCTTTAAAATAATTATCCTCAGTATATTTATAAAATAATTTTTCCAACAACTTGACCTGCTCCATGAATTCTTCTGACGGTTGAATTAATCCACCAAATGATAAATGGCGAAACTTTTTTGTCTTAGAGGACCTTGACATTCTAAATGTTCTAAGGGTTGTCCAGCGGCATCTATATTTCTGTCGTCGAAGTACATTTTCCTGCAATATATATTTTTTTAATTTACAAATCTCAAAAAATCGCTCTGTAGCTGCAACGATCTATATTTTATCAACACGCCCATAAAATTTCAACGAAAAATCTTCAAAAAGAAAAAGTTTATTAAACATTTAACGGCGGGCAGAAATGTACATTGTTGCCTAATTAATTATGTTTTTTTCTTGATGAGCTGTTCTTTCTGATACTCTAGAAGATGTTTTTGTAGATTTTGGAGCAACAGATACCTTTAAATTTAGTTTCGGTACCGCGTCTTTTTTTTTAATTAATCTTTTACCACCCATCAATTTGAATTCCATAAGGTTATCAAAGTCAGCTTTCTCGAAATGTTCTGAGCAAACTCTGCTCGTTTCTACATTAAATTTGTCACTTCTGTAACACTGTTTATACTTTTTTCAAAAAAACATCTTTAAGAAAACGAAAAAAAATTAACATTTCCATCCTTTCTAGAAATATTAGAGCATAGTCCTACAGCACAATTTGTTGACATTTTTTCTACAGTACATTCAAATTAGTCCCCAAACTTTTAAATTAAAATATAAACTACTTACACTGCGATTAGATTTACAAGCGATTTAGAACGTTTCTTGGCGGTGGATGAATTTAATTTAAATAAAATTCCTGGATTTAGATTCTGCAAGCATTTGGGTCGTTAGCCAGGTAAGAGTTTATGACCTTTTGGGTTTTCCACTGGCCGATAGGCCGCTGCCACAATGTAAGGCTATTTTTAATAAAAAAAAATACATATTGCGCATTTTTTTAGATTATTACCCTCATTCTTAAAAAATGAGTACTATTTAAAAATTTAAGGCATAAAGAACATGCCAAAATATTTTATTTTATTGCGAAAGCAATGGCGTAGGGTTGCTAGGGGAATAGTTATAAGTAGATCATTAGGGTTGTTGCGATTCGCCCCAGCACTCTCTTCAAACTTCAAATCGCGACAACCCTAAGATCTGCCAAGTTTTACCCAGGCAACCCTATACCATTGTTTTCGCATTAAAATTCCCTACATTTTGATGTACGGTTCATTAGAAAGAACGATGAAGGGAAATTACTCAATAATAAGTAGTTTACCTATTTACACCTGGCAACCCGGTGTAGTAATAAGAAAAAGGTAGGCAACCCGATTTTTTGAAATTTGTAAATAAAAAAAAAGATATTGCAGGAAAATATACTCCGACCGCCAGAAATGTACCTGCCACTGGAGAACCCTCTTAAGATTACTACTTACGCTACGGCGTTGGACGGAATTTCCCGAAAATAAACGAACAATTAAATGAACCAATCAGCGCAGAGGGATTTAAGGTCGAAATTCCATTGAAACAACTGTACCCCCTCCGCGACTCGCCCCTCTCGCCAACGTTGTTGGCTTCAAAACATTCGCCTAGAAGCTCCCGTTATAGAAATTCCTGTATTACCGACTGATGCAGCAACACGTGGTACAGATAAAAGTGAAGTAAATATAGAGAAAATTGAAGAAAACAGCAAAGAGGGAGAAGGGGGGAAGAAAACGATCCAATGTTTTTATCAATATTAGAATAGCAGCGACATCTATGAGGCATTAGTAAGCCTATGAACAAAAAAAGTAGAACCCGGTCGTTTAGCCAGGGAAGTTTAGCTACATTCCTGGAAGAAAAGAAAAAAACAAGGAAACGGACAGGGGATGCCGGAGAAAGAAGACAGGAAGAGGAAGAGGATATGTTGGAAGAAATAAAAAAGGAACTGAAAGAGATACGAAGAGAGAACCAAGAAATTAACAAAAACATTGAAAGGCAATTGAAACAGGATGAGATGGGGAAAGGAAAAGTAAACAGCAGTCCAAGTACTAGTAAAAATTGAAAGGAAGGAAATGGAACGGAAAGCAAAAAGTGAGCAAGAAATTATAACTAAGAGGAAAGAAAGACACAGATGATATTCATAGATAATTACCTCACAAAGCAAGAAAGAGAGTTACAGAAGAAATCAAGAGGCATAGCGAACGAAGAACGGGGAGACAGGAAAGAAGTAAGAGTGGGATACAGGAAATTAACAATGAACGGGGTTCAATGGAGATGGAATGAAACGATAGAGAAACTAGGGGTATTCTAATAAAAAGATTAGGAGTAAGGGAAAAAACGAAGGTGATTAAAAAGAACATGGATAGAAGAACAAAGCTGGGAAAAACTGCTACCAAAAGAATTCAAGAAGTGGGAATGTCGGGGAAGAAAGACGAAAGGAACAGCGGCAGAGGGAATATTAACGGGAGTAAAAAAGGTATAAAGCCATAAATGGTGGAAAACAGTGACAGTATATAGCAAAGAGATGAAGCCAACAATAAGTAAAACAGAAGAAACATTAAAAGACAAGAGAGAAGAATGTATGTTTCTGGGGTGGAGAGGGATTTCAACGGGAGAATCGGAGAAAGAGGAGCCAGAGATTGGGAAAGAAAATTCTAAGACAATGTAGAAAATACGGGCAGGAAGAGTGTTGAATAGATATAAAGAAGGGGACTAAGAAGGAGTATGGATATACATAGGCGGCGGGGAAAAGTAAGGTGGAAAACTACCGGGGAATAACTCTGCTAAATATGTACAGGGTATAAGCTGTATGCGTCAATTCTGATTGAAAGGATGAGGAGAGAGATTGGATGTTGGCGTGTCTGAGGGAGAAATGGGTAATGGCTGGTGGAACGGAAAAAGGTGGGAGGGAGAAAAAATAAAGCAAATTAAAGAATTTAAGTACTTGGCTTATATGTTTAATGAAAGAGCCACGGATAAGGCATATATCAGGGAGTTAACAAGAAAAACAAATAAGGCGTTGGGGTGTGTATGGGAGGCGATTTCAAGAGGTTTGATTGAAAGCATGATGTAGTACGGAGCAGAGGTTTGGGGACGGAAAGAACAAGAGAAGATAGAGAGGGTGCAAGGGAAGTATCTGAGATGGGTGTTAGGAGTAGATAGAGAAACGCTAGCGTATATAGTGAGAGACGAATGCTAAAAGAATAGTTTGAGAGTGAAGGCGGGGAAAAGAACGGCTAAGTTCGATGACAGGATGGAAGAAAGGGGAGAATGCAGAATACTGAATGGGTGCTGGAGAGAAAAGATGAAGACCGAGAGGGAGAAATATAACCTCAGGGGTGGATACGCGAGCAAAGAAGTAGACAGACGGAGAGTTAGAGAAAGAGGAATTTGGATGAATGTAGAACTGAGCGGGAGGGATAAGGATACGGACAGACAAGAAAGATAGGAAGTACGAGAGATGTATGATTGAGGAACTACCGAATTATTTGCGGGGGAAGGAGAGTGGGAAAGACAGAAAGACGATGGCGAGGTTTAGGTGCGGCAATGAAGAGGGGGAGAATCGGTACTAGTTGGAAGAGGGAGGAAGAAGGTAATGTGCAATGAGTATAGTGTTATGAGAGAAAGAGAGAGAAGGGAAAGAGGAAATACTGAATCTAGATAGAAGGGGGAAGACAGAAGAAAACAGAATGTAAATTATGTTATGGTTTATGTTGTGTAATCACAGCAATCGGACAGAGCGTAGCGTTGGGCAAATAAAGATTTATATATATGTTGTGTTAAATTGTTTGACATCTGTGGTATTTTCGAAATGAACTATAATTATAACCATATTTGAAAACATTTTAATTTAAGACACAATCAGCATTGTGTGCAACAATGAACTGAAGAATACTTTGCATCCTTTGTACATTCATTGTTAATATATTACATAATTGCCGGCGGATAGTGCGTAGAGATTCGTTTCATTAATTTGGCCACACTGTGGCACAACCACCGATTAGTCAATTTTGGTTATGCGGAGGTGCGCATTAGAAATTACCGGTACGTACTTAGGTACGGTAAGCGAAGTGAATTCTTAATTTATAGTTGAATGTCCCATTAATTTTAGTGAAAAAAAAAAGGTAGAATACGATCGTTTTATCTAGGTATAAGAAGTCAAAGCATTATTGTTATTTTGAAACTTCCTATATTGTATCAAGTTTAATAACTTGTATCGCAAGAGTTTCTCAGAGGAAAATTTATTATGCTTAATAAATTGACTAATAATGAGAAATAGCAAGCCTTTTATAAACTTTTGAACTTGTTCTCACGGGAGAATAACCAAATTAAATTAAGTGAAAATTACAAATTTATTGTTTCCTATGGAACAGTTTTTACATGCATTATATGAATTATTTCATAATAATACACTCTTGCATAAAAAAATCCGGACACCTATTTGTTTGATTTTTGACGGTCTATAAAATAAGATTTAGATTTTTAGAGGGACTAAATTGTATATTTACTACAAAGAGGCTATACAAATAACACGTTTGGTTTTGTTCTGGAACTGCTTGATCGAAATTTCTGTATTGCAAGTTGCAGTTCTAGAAAAATAGTCTTCAATGTTCTGCTGTATACGGGCACTGTCATCCGCAAAGCTCAAATACAAAATCTAAAGAAAAAGGAGGTAACTTATATGTAGATGTTCTTCTAAAATATTTTTTGAAGAACTGCTTTTTTATTTTTTTTTTTCAGCCATTCCTACGTCAAAAGCTTAGGAAGTTTTTGTGCAAAACTTTTTGGGCTAGCAAACGCTTCAACAGTTAATACACGAAAAGTCACATAAATATGTCCTCTAATCTATGTCTGAATCACTTTCTTAGAGTTTCAATTATAAATGTCCATGTAAAGAACAATCTGACAGATAAGATGTATTTATTGACGAAGAAATACCGAGTGATTTTTTAAAATAGACGTCAGTATCGAGGAGAAAAATGGCGTTTTGTTTACTGAGGTTTTATAAAGAACAAATTTCCTGAAATCTGACGTTTTCTAACTTTATCGATCACAAAGTGAAAATTAAGAATCTTGTGGAATGCTTTAAACAAATGTACATCAGGTCTCAACTAAGCGTGGAAATGATCTAATCCTAATGAAGTTATTATGAATCACGCTGTATATGTTATTTACAACATGGATTTAACAGCATGCGGCTCGAAAATAAATGATACTCAATGCCTCTTGACAAAAAATAGGTGTGCGATAATTGCTTTCTCGCATGTCATTAATTTGTAAAAATTTCAAAATTTAAATTTTTATAGAATTGATATGATAAAGATGACATTGACGAATATATTGTGTATTATTTTACAGGAAGGTGCGTGAAGTTTAAAATTTTGAATATAAATTACTTGGTTTGGCTGACCTGGTTATTATAAGTATACAGTGTAAATTTTAAAGTAATTACAACGGAATTGGAGGTCCAGTTTTAACATTTTGGAATACTAAATTTGAAGCGATAGTTATGAATTTTTCCCTCAAAATAGCAACGATCTTTTAATCAATTTATGGGATTTTCCTACAATACTGTTTAAAAGCTACTTGTCCCTTGTTCTTAGCTTAGTACATATTATTGTCAGAGGATTTTTTTGGGAAAAGGATAAACTTATCAGTCGAACCTTATTGCTTTTTGGAGCATGAGAGCACACTCGCTGTAACCCAATTCCGCAAAAGGAAAAAGTTCCCTACGAATCCCCCTATATAATGAGTCCTTGCTCCAATTCATCGTTCATCCAATAATTTATTGCATCAAAATGCCTGTGACCTCATTTAGAAAAAAAGTGTCACTTGAAACTGTCGTTTCAAAAATTTCAAACGAAAATGTCGGCTCTCCCTAAAGTCATGCCTCTCATGAATCGCATTTTGATTAAGAAAGCCGATCCGATTACCAAATCTAAAAGCGGCGTCCTAATACCAGAGAACAGGAAAAGTCGTCCCTTAAGAGGAACTGTTGTCGCTGTGGGACCTGGTGAAATTACCGACGAAGGAAAGAACATCCCTTGTTGCTTGAAGGTCGGCGACGTCGTTGTACTTCCGGATTATGGAGGCACGAAGGTTCAACACGACGATAAGAACGAATATTTTCTTTACAAGGAACATGACATTTTAGCTAAAATACATGAGTAGTGGCACCGAAACTCGTTGTAAATAACTCAGTTTGACTCATTAGCCGCCCTATTTAACCTTTTCATTACGACTGAGTTATTAAAAATAATTGGTGCTGGTGCGCAATTGTTGTAATTTATAGCCATCGGTTTTCGGTGGTAATCGCTCATGTTGTGGTGGGTTAACGGAAATTCAGTGCTTCCTTTACTACATACAAATTGTTAAATTTATTTAATAAATATTTAATTGGCATTTATCATTTATTTAGGGGCCTTAAAGTGGGTATCTGAAATACAAAAAGTGCGGAGTACATGGGGAGGTGCTCCGGTCGGTTCTTGAGCTGATGAAAACTTTAAGGTTAATTGCGAGAAAACCTGTGCATGGTTGTATATTACAAGTGGTCTAATGTTCATCGTGCAAATTAAACATGATTAATTGTAAAGAAACCTTTACGGAAGCTAGAGATACGTTGGTTGGTCTAGGGAAACGGTGGAGTACTTGCTTAACACATCATACATCTAACTGGTTTTCAATCAAATTTAATTGAAGCGACGTGTATAGTAAGTAGTTAAATTAGTTAAGCCCGCAGGTGCATTCTAAACAGACGAAAATCTGAAACGAAAAGGGTTATCAGTAAATGAGAAGATTTTAGTCTGAAGGGATTGAAACACCTGGTGATGAACTGAGGTTTGAAAAAAGGCTTCATGGAGTATAAATTAACGAACGGATTTATTTATTTACATTTGTGTGTTGTATGATTTCCGTACTATTCCAATCCTATCATCTATCAATGCGGATATCTTATTCCATTCCGTGGATATTGACACCTACTATTATTGATCCCAGTTTCATGTAATGCGTGGTTTTCCATAGGGGAATTTGAGCATGCATGAACTTTAGGTATCCTAGTTTTCGTCACAAGGGTTTTCAATGATTTTTACTTCACTGTCATTGTGATATTGCAAAATTATATTTTTCAACCTCGTATCGATAACAGTTTGCTTGTTGATTCAATCATTTGAAAACGGGACAGTAAATGGTAGATATAAAAGGCTGCCAAGAAAATTATAATTAAAACTGCACTATTTGTTAAGCACCCCCTAGACGCTCAGTTATTTTGATCAAAAGCTTGATTGATTGATGATTGATGGTTCATAGACGTTAAAATCATGCTTGATTCAATCGATTGACTCAAGCTTTTGATCAAAATGATTGACCGTCTAGAGGCTACTTTAGTGGCTCGGTAATCTATAATTTAAATTGATTATACCGGGTGTCCCAACTAAAATTTGTACCCCCCAACTATTCCAATTTCGAAAGGCTCACAAGACAACTAAAAATAACAAATTCATGTTTTTTTTTTTCTCGAAACAAATTGATAGAGAATTGAATAAGCTTTAAAATGATGTATTACATGACCCCCAATGACATTTTTTTAAGGGAGTGGCTACCCTGGCTAAAGGGGTGAGATCTAACACTTGAAAATTTGGTACAACTTGGTCCCTCTCGATAACAAAATTGACCTGTTTGAGCGTTTTCTTCTGAGTCTTTCGAAATTGGAATTGTTGAGGGGTACAAATTTTAGTTGAGACAGCCTGTATATAGAGCTAGGTGACCCGACAGACGTACTGACCAAATTTTAATAAACTTGTTTTTGGACAGATCACGAAACAACACAACAAAAAATATAATTTTATTTTCATTTAGGCTGGAATGCGTTTTTGCCAAAAAATTTTGCAGTTGAAAACATTAATTTGAGTTATTTTCCATCCCGGGAGCATAACGAACAAAACAAAAAAAGAATTACGCATATCAATCGTTCGAATCGTTTAGGGCTTAAGTTCATACAAAAATCTCAAAAAAAAGCACAAACTGCTATCGTCAGTTATGATCGACAGGGCGTAGAAAAATGATGTTTTTTTAATTTCGTCCTAATTTTCCGGCTTCTTTGTAACTATTTCGAATTTTATTTTCCTGAAAACTTTTCCATTACCATAACGAACAAAACAAAAAAAGAATTACACATATCACTCGTTAGAATCGTGATTTAGGGCTTGAGTTCATACAAAAATCTCAAGAAAAAAGCACTTTCAGTTTTTCCCGATTTTTCTAATTTTCCGGGAAGCTTTTCCAATTTTTCTTTCCCTAAGAACCTTGAACTATTACAAATATTTCAAAAAACAATTAGGCAAATCGGACAACCCATTGTCAAGTGATGCGTTTACCAACGAACAGCATTTTATTTTTATGGATACAGTGTGGAAATTAACTAAGGAATAAATTTAGTAACTCCGTTAGTATTTCTGCTAGAAATAGAACTTAAAAAGCATGTGTTAATTATAGCGCATCCTAGGAACTTTTGCTAATTTTTTATATTAGTTTTTTTGACAGTTATGACGTCATCAATATTTGTTTTTAATGGCAACCTATCCTTTTTATTTTCCCTTCGCATAAAGTTTTTTATTATGATTCCAAAATTGAAATTAGTAAAATTTCAAAAGAATTTCGTCCAAATAACGCCGCACATAAAGGGCTCAGTGTGGTGGAGCACCATCCTGTTGCAACCAGATATTATTATTTAGAAGTTTATTTATTATTTAATCAGAGAAAAACAGCACAGACACAATTATTTTGTACCTATTCAGAACTTGTGAACTTTTTATTAGTATCTCTATGTTAACATTAGGCAGCTCTGTTAATTTTTTTACATTTAAGTATTTGAGAACGTTGAAATCAGAATAAAAAACTCTGTGCGAGTGTAAAATAAAAAATATATAGACTGCAAGTAAATAAATATTTATTACGTCGTAACTGTCAAAAAAACTAATGAAACATTTTGTCTATACGTTCCTCGGATGCGCTATAATTAACCCTACCTACCATATGCTTTTTTAATTTTTATTTCTAGTGCAAAGAATAACGGAGTTACTGAATTTATTCTTTACTTTACTTAATTTCCACACTAGATAGATTCCATAGATTATATAACAGATAATAAATTGAGCCAATAGCAATCAGAGATTTCACATAGTTACCGTGTATAGATAACCGATATAAACCCTTGTCGACGTGGTATAATCACTTCGGTTTTTCGGCTGTGTCCAACAATGAGCAATGAACTTAAATTGCAACATCAACCACTCGAGCAAACGAAAATAATGCTATTGCACTAACCTTGTCATTCGACGTATTCCGCGAAACACCTCCTCTAGCTGCGCTGTCGTGGTGTTTCGGCGGAATACGTTTCATGACTCGGAAGTTTAATCGATTATTTTCTATATAGTAGTTAGTTAGTAGTTAGTTAGTAGTTAGTTATAATAGTTATTTAATAAACAAGTGTGTTATTGAAGGCGATTAATAATCGAGGCTGTTTAAAGCACGAGCGACCGTAGGGAGCGAGTGCGTTTAATTGTCGAGATTATTAATCGCACATTAACATACGAGTTGATTACAATATTTTTTCGTTGACCGAAAGCCTTTTAATTTGGGGGATACAAATCCGTTTCTGATATTTCAATTTATGAAGTAATTGTCACTTATGGTCTCTGAAAACAAATGAAGTCGCTATATAAAGAACAGTTCGCCATTGTGAAAGTGCTGTTAATGTGTGTAAGTTTATAAATGGAGCTATAAAATCCTGTTGGATAATGCATGTTTCAGTTTGTTGTCAGCGAAAAGTTGGCAATCAAGTGTATGGACTAAGATAAGTAGTGCAATTGCATACACAACTGACACACGCAAATGGGTGTATGGAGAGAAGGGCGAATTCACAACCGAGACGCGGGTTTGAATCCCGTTAAGGCAAAAAAAATTCTATGAACAAAATTGTGCATTAATGAGGTACATTAACGATCGATTTGTTAGTCAAAATAAAACGTTAAATTGGCTCTTAAGAATCATTCAACGAAAAAACTGATTATATCCTCATTATGTATTTTTTTTTACAGAATCATCGCATTTGGTTTAAAACTAATACAATTATTATCTGAGTCGTTTAAAATATGTTGCTTGGCAAGTAAAGTGCCGTTAACACTTTCATGAAATAAACTATTTCTTAGCTTTGTCTTACAATTTTCCGGCCAACTTTTCCAATTTTTGTTTCTGTAAAAACGTTATTTGGTCTATTACAAAGATGAAAATAAAAATAAAAATAAAATTGCGAAATTCGTCCAACCTTTCCTCTCTTTATTGGGGTTTTAATTTAAATTTTGAAATTTTGGGGTTATAAAATATGTTCTGATATGCGAAAAACTAAAGAAAAATAAAATAAAAAATTGTCAAAAAATAAAGAAAAAAAATTGTTTAGGAGTTCAGCGAGATGCACACGTACAGAAAAATGGTATTTTAAAAAAATATTGGGGGGTGGGGTGTAATGTTGAAATTTTAGGGTTATAAAATATGTTCTGATATGCGAAAATCTTAAATAAATAAATTAAAAAAAAATATCCTAGAACCCGATTGCAGCGCCACCTACCGGCTCTAATTGTAGATCTAAACCATTCCTGGACGTACTCAAACACGCACTCAAAATATCATCAAAATCGGTCGAACCATTCTCGAGTCTTTGCGGGACTATCGCAAAGCAATTCATTATTATATACCGGTGTCCCAGAAATAACTACATTAATTTTAACCAGTGCAATTGCATACAAAACTGACACACGCAAATGGGTCTATGGAGAGAAGCGCGAATTCACAACCGATAAGACGCGGGTTTGAATCCCGTTAAGGCAAAAAAAATCTATGAATAAAATTGTGCATTAATGAGGTACATTAACGATTGATTTGTTAGTCAAAATAAAACGTTAAATTGGCTCTTAATAATCATTCAACGAAAAAACTGATTATATGTATATTGATTATGTATTTTTTTTTACAGAATCATCGCATTTGGTTTAAAACTAATACAATTATCTGAGTCGTTTAAAATATGTTGCTTTGCAAGTAAAGTGTCGTTAACACTTTGAGAAAAACTATTTCTTACCTTTGTCTTACAATTTTCCTGCCAACTTTTCCAATTTTTGTTTCCGTAAAAATGTTATTTGGTCTATTACAAATATGAAAAAAAAAATGCGAAATTCGTCCAACCTTTCCTCTCTTTATTGAGGTTTTAATTTAAATTTTGAAATTTTGGGGTTATAAAATATGTTCTGATATGCGAAAGACTTTAAAGAAAAATAAAACAAGAAATTGACAAAAAATAAAGAAATAAAATTGTTTAGGAGTTCAGTGAGATGCACACGTACAGAAAAATTGTATTTTAAAAAAATATTGGGGGGTGGGGTGTAATGTTGAAATTTAAGGGTCATAAAATATGTTCTGATATGCGAAAATCTTAAAATAATAATAAAAAAATATCCTAGAACCCGATTGCAGCGCCACCTACCGGCTCTAATTGTGAATCTAAACCATTCCTGGACGTACTCAAACATAGACTCAAAATTTCATCAAAATCGGTAGAGCCATTCTCAAGTTTTTGCGGGACTATCGCAAAGCAATTGATTATTATTTACCGGTGTCCCAGAAATAACTACATTAATTTTAACCAGTGCAATTGCATACAAAACTGACACACGGGTGTATGGAGAGAAGCGCGAATTCACAACCGATAAGACGCGGGTTTGAATCCCGTGAAGGCAAAAAAAATTCTATGAATAAAATTGTGCATTAATGAGGTACATTAACGATCGATTTGTTAGTCAAAATAAAACGTTAAATTGGCTCTTAATAATCATTCAACGAAAAAACTGATTATGTATTTTTTTTACAGAATCATCGCATATGGTATCGCATAATGTATTATTGGCTTTAAAATTAGACTTTCTGTACGTGATAGGGATTTAATTGTTACTTTTTAAAAATTCTCCAAATTCGATTTGTTAACCTTTGGGTACTGGCATTTTTTTGCAAAACACAATGCACAACGTTAATGAAATTAGGCACACGAGAAAAAGCAGGCATCTTTTACTTTCGCCCGCCGATGCTGATTCTCAACAGCAGGTAACTGATGCACCCGAGACTGCAAAAAATTTAGAAACTTTAGGACGTTGGCTTTTCCGGGCAAAAACAATTGATTGTCTGTAGATCAAGTTGAAATAAATATCCATAGGCGATTCGTGAATTTGAAGAGTTCCAAAAATGTTAAAAGAAATGATTAGAGGCCACCGTTTAAAACTGTTGGGAATGGTGTGGTGTGGGTTGCTGGAGTTGAACTTTCCAACCTTCACAAATTAAAGTTTTTCGATCATGTTGAGAGTGACTATTGGACACCTCGAAATATCAAATAGGCTCAAACCGAACGTGACGTTATGCCATGTTGGGCTTGACATATTGATCATTCAATAGTGCTTCATCAAACGATGCAATACTTCCGATATATCATTAGCATACTTTGTGTTAAGGGGTGAGCAGTAATTATTTCATAGTCACTGTCATGTAAACATTTTTCCAGAATGTCTCTTTTAGGTTATCCATTGGAGGCTGAGAGCGTTTCAAATAATGGTTATAATAGTGTTAAAAACTTAAACATTATCGATCACAACTTGTTCGAAATTAAAAGACAAACTTTTAACAAGTACCAGAATCTCGAAAAGTTGAATATCATAAATTCGCAGGTTAGTTTTATTGAGGAAAAGGCATTTTATGATTTACCTCATTTGAGAGAAGTGGAGATTACGCTGAATTCTCTTACCAAGTTGAATTCTAACGTATTTCGACCTAATAGCAAACTCCAGAGATTTGTAATTGCTTTGAACAGATTGAATGATGTTGACAATTTTCATCTAGATTATTTTCCCGAACTGACTTTTCTTGACATCTCCAACAATCGTCTTCAATTTTTACCGCCAAGTTTTCTTAAGAGACTGGAGACCGACAAAAATTTTACACTCATTGCATATAATAATCCATGGAATTGTAAAACTGAGAGTTGGAAAAGTTTTATAAGTGAACGATTACTATTCAAACTTTGCAACTATGCCGTTGACCATCAAGCCTTACCTCTAAAAGTTCCACCGCAAGCAAAGTTTGTTACCTGTATGTTTTGGATCTTGGGAAGCTTCTGGATTGGTATCATAGTGGGAAATGTTTGCCTAATCAAGAAACTGGTTTTTCCAAGGAAGCATTCTTCAAAAACTGACCAAAGCACTCAATACGGTAAATTTTGTGGAATGTGTGCTGGTAATTACATTTTTTTTTTTGTAGATGGTATTTCATTCTATGCGACTCACGATCTAATTAAAATTCAGAAACATCCTCCTGATTTAAAATCGTCGATGATGAGCAGTAAAAGTGTATCAGCAAGTACGTTTAGATAAATATTGTAATAATTTGATACTGTCTTTATTTCTTTACACAAAACGAAAACAGCACTAGTTTCCAACAGAATGAATCGAATGAAGTTTGTCCTTTGGTATTCTGAATGCAAACCTGCATCTCGGAACCGAACGCTTGGAACTTCGGTTGCTACCGTGCATGTTCCCTTCCAAAAAAAACTACAAGAAGAGGCTAGTTATCCTATATTTACTTATTTCAATGACAGCTCTTTACCACATTTAGGTCGGAACTATCGGTTTCTAACAAATTCTGTAATTGTCTTTTTTGCAGCACCACTTCGCTCAATTTTTTCTTCAATACATCGCACTCATGCTCCCTTTTCTTAAGCTCATCGGTTTTCGTTTTTTCAAACTTACGAGCTTCACTGATGGTTTTCTTTATCACGTTATGCAATTTTTCGATGTCGTTGAAGTCAGCAGGCGCGCACTTGTTCGTAGCCCTGTTATCGATATGCCGGATTATTTCGCGAAGTTTTTCATTTTCTTCCTTCAAGTGTTCAATCTCTTTGAGGTATTTTTCCCGCTGCTCCCGAGACAGCGCCAGAAGCGACATTGCTTGAGCGTAAACTTTCTCCAACATTTTTGTTACGCAAAAATCTGGAAAGTTTTCGTTTGATGGGGAAAAATACGGAAGGGTTTGCTTACCGGTTTCGTCTTCCTCTTGGAGGTTGTCGAAATTTTCGTGTAAAAGTTGCAAATTGTTTTCTATAACGTCGATTTCGTCCACAACCGGATCCGCATTTTTTCGTTTTTTTGTCAATTGCTTAAGCATATTCTCGAGTTCGAATTTTTCCATTTGGACGTTCACTAAATAATTACAGATCGTTCGTTCCTCTTGAGGTAGCGAGTAAACTTGCTCCACTATTTCGTTCCGTTTTTCTTCAGTGTTAATTAATCTGTCGCAACAATTTCTGAAGCTGTTCATCGAGCTTTTCAGACTCAGAGTTGTATCCAATAAGCTGTTGAAGACCTCAATGTAGTTAGTATTAATGTCGAAGTTTCCCAGAAACTTTTTGAGTTCACTGGGTTTCATGTATTGACGCATGTTCGCAATGATTTCGTTCAAAATAACTTCCTGGGTCTGAATTATACAGTTTGTTCGTCCGGCAATGTGGCAAATGCGGTCATAGAGGTCCATAATGCGGCTCTTCATTCCTAATTCTCTGTAAAATTTGTTCATGGCTAAAGCCACAGTCATGTTGTCGTCGGAGAGTTCCGGCAAACACTAGGATACATTTAATAATTTCACTCAAAGAAATTTAAGACTTACAGTTTTGGCAAACTCAACCATTAAGGGGCTGTTCATTTCCTTTTTTATGTAAAATTCGAGCTGAATCCTTTGGTTGTGTACTTGCTTTTTCAACTTGTCAATTACTCGGTTTTTCTCTTCTAGGATAACTTGAAGAGTGGGGAAGGGCTGCTCCATGGTGTTACTAACATGAGACTAAAAACCAAGAGTTAGGGTTGATTGAAGGGACTCATTCTTACCTTCGTGTTAGAGAAGTGGGTGTTACTGCAGGAGCTTTTAATACTGGACATTTTCAAGATTTGGAACTCTTAATTTCAACTTAAATTTTTCGACCTATACATGTCAAGATCAAATGACAAGGAATGACTTTGATCATTTTATCTGTTTAAAAGCTCCTGAGCAATTAGATTTTATTTGGTACCCCACATTCAATTCACTGAGGTGAACACCCTTACCACATATTAATATTTTAAGCCTTCTTGGCTTATGCGTGTTTCAATTTGCGCTTTATCAATTCCCGGCTGAAAATACGATCCGTTATTATAGTGTTTAATGTGGGAATAGTCACGAAATTAAAATTTAGTCGCAATAAAATTATTTTATTCGAGGCAGTTTGACCTGCGAAGCGATAAAGCAGTGAGGATCGATATCCAAGTGCTACAGAATTCGGAGCGAAATGTTGCAACCAGGAGAAATAAATTACATGTTAAACTCAGAACTACCCTTCCTTAGGCAATTATAAGAAAAAGTGGAGGAAGTTACGGGGGAAATTATTGGAGTAATTTCTATTTAAAATGAAGTTTCGAAGCATAATGAATGTGAAGTTTGCTCCTAATAACCTAATAACGCAATTTTAAATTTTATAATTGAAGCACTTAATGGGTGTACTCAAACTAGACTTTTATATGGGATTGGTTTAAAGATTTAGTTTAATAATATTATATTATGATACGAGTTTTATAAGAAGCATTTTGTCGCACGCACGCTTGCATGAGTAACTGCGACAAAATGTCTTATAAACGTGTTATCATACACTATTTTTCTACTTTGCCACTTTTTATATAAAATAATCAAATTTCACAATCTAGGGAATTTGGCGGCGGTTGGCCACGTTTGCGAAGTGCTTTGACGGTGGCTATGAAAAAGAATTAATTTGAGACGTCAATACTCGTATTTTTGTCCTTCCAAAAAGTTGAGTTACTACAGTATTTTGAGCTGCAACGCCACGACGTTCCGTTATACCATGTTATACTATTAAAAACCTTTCTGACGTCGTCCACACACTATAGCTCCCGTCCCACTCCAATGCTCCAAGTGTTTGCCCTCCCGAAACAGAATGCCCCAACAAAATCGCGTGGCCAAACTTCACGTGAAACCAAACAAGTGCCTACCTAAATAGTAGCGCCAATTCACCTTCACAGCGAAGTATAGGTTATGGTTGCCAAAATCAGCCCAGAGCGCTTTTGTCTATTATGACACGCAAAAGCGTATCGTAATAGCCTCAGTACGAACGAAAAATTGAAAATAGTATATTGTATAACAAGTGTTGAAAATGAAAGATTTTGCAAACGAGTGTGAAATCGAATTTTCAACACGTGCTGTACACTATACTTTTTCTACGAGTGCATCAAATACACAGAAAAACACGAAAAACGGATGATTTTATTTTTATTTATTTTATAACGTTTTATAATATCAAACATAATATATTTATTATTATCTTGTTACGTACCAAAAATTGATTTGATACCGCCCCAAATCTAGCTCGATGGAGATGAGCGGGGTCTAGTGTGATTATTTATACTATATCTTTATTACTTTTTTTCTTTTTTACTTAAATGGACACCACCGCAGAAGAGGATGGTTACGAAATTATAGACTCTAGTTGAAAAACTGGAAAACTTTAATAAAACTTGAATTTAAATCAACATAAATTAGTAATTATAAATTAAATAAATGAAATGGAATAGTCAGTCAAGTTTCCTTCATCAGCAAAATTCAGTTACAAAAAACAAAGATTAAAGCAAATAAGAATTCACTCATAAAACGAATATCGTAAATTAATACACCGAATGGAATTTAAAGACATCGATTTATAGCTTTAATTCGAGGCAAGTGTAGTGTAAACAACTTCAACGTCAACGACGATTCGACGATCTAATTAGTTTTGTTACACGATAGAGACGATAGAGTTGATGGTAAGAATATTTTTAAGCTAAATTATAACTTTAAATTATGGCTTTAAATTATTATTTTGAATTATACCACAAAAACGAAAAGGAGACAAGAAATACGAGATAAGAAACAAAAACACAAGGTGTCTTATCTGGCCTTGGAACTCTGGTTTGGATGTCTTCCAGAAGAAGACGACGACGATTCTAAAGCCCCTGGCACAATTAAGTCCTCATTAATCGTCCACGCTGGAACTTTCGAGGAATACCACCCTCGATGGCGTAGTTCCAATCCAGATAAATTAAGTTGTGAAGATTTTATGGTTCACCCCGAGCCAGCACCCTAATGAAGAAGATTCCCCTTTAAGTACCGCGTTTAACGAACAGAAAGGCCCTTACCTCCAATGAGGGACCTGGACGACTTCCAAAGAGACACGAAATGTGGTCGCACCACGTGGACGACTTATTCGGTGGTTTTAATCCCCACAGGTCGGAAATGATTCCGTCGATTTACGAATGTTTTCAACGAGACGAGAATCACTCACTTCGATGAAACGGATGAGTTAATCCCTTGCGGATAATTAAAACTTAATTGCAATGACCACCACGTTTCATTAACCACCGAATAATAATGCCTCTTTTTGACAGAAAACGCCGGCCGGAAGAAGGTCTCTCACAAACCTGCGCAAGGACGCGTTGACGATTGACGTACCGCTGCTTGACAGGTGTGAGGTTATGTAGATGTAAACAAAAGAAGTTCTTCATTATTTCCCGACGAGACAGTCGAAGTTCCATTAATTTAGCCCCTTGGCGTTTTAGGCAGTTGGAAAAGTGTTGCATACTTCCAGAACGAAAGATCAAACCAGATAACACCAGCACAGCGAAGAATGAGAAGAATGAAGCAGAAAGACGTTACATTGAGAGTAACATTCCGTAATGTCGAGCACAATTACGGTTTAAAGTAGAAATTAGTCCGAGCGAGAATAGAGTAAAAAGTACGAAGAAAACAGCGGCTTGAATTCAAGAGCGTGGTACGCCGAATACCATCTCCCTTTTTTTTGGTAAAATGCTCTAGGATGCCCCAAACAGCAATCCCTTCACAGCGAGGTGATCAAACAACCGAAAAAAAAAAGTAACGAGATATGTAAGGTTAATGAAGAGATAAAATTATCTTCACAATCTACTTATTTAAAATTTTAATTTATTGTTATATTGGAACAATTTTCCAATTTAATTACAGGAGTTTACATTTTTTAAAATATATTTTCTGTCAATGAAGAGCTTGTGGAACGTGAGGGCAGTTCATTTTCTGCGAAGATCGTTGAATTTTCACTGGAACGCCAACCTCCATGGTGTTTGAGGGTTAGCAAATCGCCACCTGCGTTTTAAATAGACAGCTATAATTTTTTGACATACTTCCTATTTTGTTTATACCCACAACCTGCTTGCTACATTTACCATTTTTATAATTAAAAAAAAAAACAACTTTTTTCTAGGATATTTGGGGGACGAAGATTAGCATATTGTTTCAAAATCTGTAACGTTGAATGGTCAGGTATATTATTTTTCGTGTGTTTTATTGTAATTAACATGGCAGAATTTAACTTTCATGTAGTCAGCTGTTAATTGGCATTGTTAATTTCTTCTAGATGCATCAGAAAGTCCAATAACAACTACATCTTAGAAATTAAATAATAATTATTATATGTATATGTTAGCGCGGTTGATATATCGCGCATGCCTGAGGTGGTCAAGAGTGGGGAAGTACTGAGCGGTATTCCCCCGGGCAGACGGAGACGAGCTGCCTTGAGTGCTATTCAGGTTATATTGTTGTCTATTCATAGTTTGTTAATGGTGTTTAAGATAAATTAATATTATGAAGTCTTATATATATTTTTTTACAAGCCTACCTTTATCAGTAAATAAATATGAACTGGCGCTGTGGTCAAAAATTTGTTAAAATCTTCTGAATCTAGAATTTTTGATATATATTCTATTCAGATATTTTTTTGGCAAGATTAAGCCACATTAAAAACTTATGTTATGCCGTTTTCGTCGTGACACTGTCGTAATGTTTGTATTTATGTATGTGATCAAATATAAGTATTTTCTTTTAGCTTTTAAATTTTGAATTGTTACTTTGTTCATACATTCATTATCTGCGATCTGCTTGTTTTCTTTTTGCATTTACTATGTTCATTTATTTATTTTTTATTATCTTTTTGTTGATACTTATTTTGTTTTAGTATATTTGAATTTTTTTTTTCTCATGTGTTATATTTTTTGTCTTCAATGTTGCTCTGTAAGTGGACTTGTTCTGTTGGACAATAAATCATTATTCATTTATTTATTTATTTATTTATTTATCTATAATTCTTCAAAATAAACAAGAAACACGTTTTCTGATAATGATTTCAGGTTCAGGTTCTTTGTTTTTCTCTCCTTTAAATATCTCTCTTTTGAAGTTGAAAGCAATAGGTTTAGTGAGACTTGAGCAGCTTTTTCTGATATTTCAAGGGGAGTGCATTCATCTTCATTTTCGTTCATCATATTTAGCACAGTTTTCATTACATTAAAAACAGAATAACAGAATAATTTTTATTTTTTTGGAATTGTAGATTAAGTAATTTTAAAATTTTGGCGTCCGTTCCGCCAAGAATGTATGTTTGGTTGCCTAAATACACAAAATTAGCGTGTGAAAGCTTTTCAAACGGTTTTATCGTGCGTTGTGGATTTATTACATTTCAAGTGTAGTTATTGGTGTTTTTTACACACTTTTCATAGCAGTCGTAGAAAAATAAATTTTAAATTGTGTGTTACATTGCCACTTTATCGAACGACGAATTTAGGAAAACTTATTTGAAATTGTATACAGAACTGTATATTCTATTATGTTAATGAGAAAATCTCATTTTTTTTTCAAATGTAAGGTGACCAATTTTTCCATTAAACGCTTCAATTAAGTCTGGATTGATTGCACAGAGAAGTTAAGAAAAAACTCCTGAAATGAAATGCTTCCCATGTTTAACACGGATTATTGCGACTAATCAGCAATTATACATGCATGGTTTCTTTGCGGAAAATAAATCTTAATCCAAGCTGTACAAATGCTAAGTAACTTTATCGATTTACTCAGAACGTAAACCTGCATTAGCACGGAATCATTTCTCTTGACACCTTAAAAAGCTTTTAGATTATAACTGCGGAGATTTATTGCTTTTAGTCTGTCGTTTGTGAAAATGGTCGTGATAATGATGTCTTCCAAATTCGTGTGAAGCTGTCTCGTCCTTTTTAACCTTCTCTTGTTTAAATTGTAAACAGCATTCGTTTTGAAAGTCCGATTCAAAGGGGAAATTAATTTAAGTTAAACTTAAAAGAATTCGTATTTTCATTTCGCTTCAGTTTGTTTAAAGCACTTGTCGCTCGTATAAAAACATCGCAAGAGTAAAGAAATGTGCCTGAGGCAAAGAGGTGAAGAGAGTTTCCTCGATGTTTCAATAGAGGAGAATACTTTTTCAAACTTTAAAGTTTTAGTACGTCTTCGGTCAAAATGGCAGTTTCTTTTTCTGTGGGAATTAGTTTAGAGAAAAGTTCGGTGTTTGATCTCTTTTCGTGTTGTTGAACTGCTCGAAGATCATCACCTGCGATAACTTTCTATGGTAACGCAGGAATATTATCGACCAAATCCATGTTGGCAATCTTGTTGAAATTTCTAGACCGAAGCTGTACGAATACTAACAAGTTGCTAGCGATCGCTCCCTAATAGGAAAATCGATAAGGTTGGTTGAATGCACAATTTTAACATTGCGGGAATATCGGTTTGTATTTACTACATAAATGTTAATGATGATTGCACTGCACAAATGTTTGTGTGTCTAATTTCCAAAAGGGCAGGACTTGAGGTAGAGGTTTTATTGACGACTCTGTACAAATATAATATATTGTAATATAACGGGTGTTCATAGTTGGCGGTGTGAACAGGACAGAATTTTTTAAACGGTTGCTTCAGATGTCAAAATAATTACTAAATTTGTAGATTGATTAATTTTTTAATTTAAAATGGTACTCTTACAAGAGCAGGAAATTTTTGTGGTGGAATTTTATTTTCGTAATATGTGACATACACAACACTACATCAACTCCTTCCTGTTGGTTTTCCTGTACGTGTCGTTGGTATATTAACACTTCTAATGGGAACATGTCAACTTAAGTTTCTTCACGGATAAGGCTTGGTTTAATTTAGACGGTTATGTGAATTCACAAAACAGGATGTGGAGTTCCGAAACCGAAAAAGGCGCAGAATGATTGGGCTAATTTGTTGGCGAATGTTAGTACAGCATTGAAGTCGACGGAGCACATTTTGATTATTTGTTATAAACCTTATTTCCTCATGAAAGTTTATTTTTTCGTTTGTTATAACACTACAACTGCTTTTAATCGCATTAGCGTGTTGACCTGTCGAATAATTAAATTAAAAGTGTGGTTAAATATAGATTCATTCAAATTTAAAAAAACACCCGTTAGAATCATCACGGACACTAATACATTCGATTGATCCAACTTTGAAGAAGGTGCGGTTTTAAGACTCCCGATTGGTAGCCGCCGTAAGAATTACGGTCACACCTGCCGTTATGGAAAGAGACTAGTAAACCAGCCTCATTTATATTTAAAAAAATAGGATAAAAAGAAATGAACAGAAAAATAACAAAAGTTCCGACTGCTTCAGCAATTTTCGGAATTAAACCTAACAATTGTAGTTTTTTTTCTTGCATCCATTCCTTGCCATGATTTAATTTTGAAGGACAACTTTTTTGTTTGTAAATGAGTTGAGGTTCTTACTAAGAATGTTCGGGCTATGGAAATGTTCTTCTGGAGCGCTAATTCTAAACTTAATACCGTTGTCCGCGCCGATGAAATTGAAGGTAATACAAAGTCGTACCAATAGAGGTAAAATCGCCACCAGAGGAACTTGGATCGCGACTTAATGGAAACTGTAATAAGGAGGCATGAAACTCGAATAACTGTCAACCGTTTTTAAAATTGTTAAAATAACGTAAATAAACTTCAATCAAATTATCGGATCTTTAATGAAATTTAATAAAACCATTGTTCTATTCTCTTTTCCTTTTAGACTGCCGTTCATCAGATAAAAAATAAGTAAAAAAACTAGCGACAAAAAATGTTAGATTTTCATTATTATTCTAAATAATATCTGGTTTTGAAAAAAATCAATCACACTTTTAATTTTGAGATTGGAATTAATTTGTTCCACGTCCTCCAAATTTTTCATTCTGTAACACTATTACAGTTTTCGTTAATGCGCAAGGTGGTGACATCTAACGATATTTAGTCTGTTTTCCAAACGCAAGGTTTTGAGCGATTGGCACGACTTCAAATTACGGTTAATACAAACTGATATTAGTCATTGTTTTTTATTTCATTTAAAAAATTGAACCCGTGACTTCCAAAAGCTCTTTTCCAAGATAATATGCACACAAGTTTTCTTTTTGAATGCATAAACCCTACAAAATTTACACCGGACTATTTACTACCACTCTGTATAACAAACGAGTGTTCAGTGTAATTTGTGCACGCAGTCAGTTGACCATGAACCTTTCTTTAAAGCCATGTCTACGTTTTTAACATAGCTTTATCTATTTGTTGTCACTGTCACTGTGAATTAACAGTGTTGCGAGAGTAAAATTGTGCAATGAACGTTTTATAATCGGATTAATCATCATTTCCAGACATTTAACGTGATTATTGCAAATTAGTTCAGATTATTATTTAGCTGTCACGAGTTGATTATATTAACTTCAAAGAGTGAATAAAGCTACGAAGGCGCTGAACGGACATGAATGGAAAAATAACTGTAAACGATTTTTTTTCTGGCAATTCCGACTTTTTTCTGGCAATTGCGACAGGGGTAGGACGATGGCACTGTTTTGTTACCAAAACTTAAAATATGAAATACTGTCCACATATTTGGAGTATGTTTCTTTAAGGGCTCAATCGCGTAGCGCCAATTTCAAATTTTCACAGACTGGATCACTAAAATTGATGCCTCGCGCTACGCGCTCGACCCCTCAAAGAAACTTATACTCCAAAAAGGTCATATTTCCTTGTACGTGAAACTCGAAATGTGGACAGCATTTCATCTTTTAAGTTCGGGCAATAAAACAGCTCACCATTGTACGAGGGCGCTGAACGGACATGAATATAAAAATAACTGACAACGACGACGGCAACTTCCATGGATCACTGAAATTGGGGCCTCGAGTTTCACGTACAGGGAAATATGACCTTCTTGGAGTACGTTTCTTTAAGAGGTCGAGCACGTAGCGCGAGGCACCAATTTCAATGATCCACAGAAAAACCAATTTTTACAGACGGTAACTTCCGTGGATCACTGAAATTGGTGCTTTGTGCTATGCGCTCGACCACTATAAACATTCTGTCTGTTGGAAATAACATTCTATTATTAAAGAAACATACTCCAAAAAGGTCATATTTCCCTGTACGTAATACTCAAAATGTAGACAGTATTTCAATTTTTAAGTTTGGGCAACAAAACTGGACCATTTTCTTACCCCTTTCGCAATTGCCAGAAAAAAGTCAGAATTCCCAGAAAAAAGTCGGAATTGCCAGAAAAAAGTCAGAATTGCCAGAAAAAAGTCTGAATTGCCAGAAAAAAGTCGGAATTGCCAGAAATAAGTCGGAATTGGTAGAAAAAAACATCGTTGTCAGTTATTTTTCCATTCATGTCCGTTCAGCGCCTTCGTATAAAGCAGATTGAATATGAATGAAAGTTTAGTCATTTAGTAAGTGAACAAAACCAAATTCGTTACTGTGTTTAAAAAGTTAGCGTCTATTCCATGCTATGTGAAAATTAGATAACACGTCAAGTTTTTACACGAGTTACATTGAACATTTTTTCTACAATTGTCCCTGAACTCATTTTTCTTAAGAGAACACCTTTTTAAGTTTGGCAGAGGAAAATCTGGTCGGGACCGAACGGTAGTGTCGGATTCTCACCGACTAAAAACCTCCCTGCTGATTGGAAGGAGGTGGCGGAATCCTCTTAAAGGCATAATTTCACAATCTCCCCCTTTGCCTATATCCGGTCTCACACAACTCACTCTTCTCGTGCCTCTCTTTTATCCTCATGATCGTCTATATCATCCGTCCTATAATCTTAAATGGGAACACACCACTCCTAAGACCCTGAGGCACATCATCCCGCAGGTTTTTACAAACACCTTGGATAGGTCAGACCTGACTTCATAGCGTCGGCAACAAGTTCGACGTCGGTAAAGTCCCACTACCATCGGGATCCTCCACTCCATTCTCTCATCTAAGGAAGAGTTGTTCTACCTGCGCCATAAGTTGGTCTCCATTCAACTGATTGGTCAGTTTCTCGAACTTCCTGGTGACTATCCGATAGCGATTTCCCCAGATGTCCTGATCCACCTGGGCACTCAGTTTCCTCCAAGCCCATCTTTTTGACAAGGTTAGGGCCTTCCTTAGCTCCCGCCGGGCCAAGAGGTATTGCACCGTGTTTTCTTTCCTCTCGTCATCATCCAGTCTTCTGTTTCTCTCACCATTACTTTCCTTTTCCTCAGACATTCTTTTCTATTTTCCACAACCGCATCAGCGCACCAGTATACCGACCAGCAGCACACCGCTTTCTTTTGAGGACCTTCTCGCATGCTCCTTTCAGAACTTCACCACATTTATACACAAGATTTTCTGGACTATCCCGGTGGCGATCAACGATCCACCTGAAGCTTTGACTTGTGGCTGGTCCTTGGTCCTGGTGGTCGCTATAATTATTATTTCGTCCATCGAGCACTCTCCAATCCTACAACTTTGCCAGCAACAGTCTTCGTGCTAAATGTCATCACGAACAAAAGTTGGCATGTCGCCACTATTATGGATTACCATGTCCTTTTTAACCTCTCCTGCTATTCCTTACAGAAGTTCCTCATAGAGGTAACTTGGCGTTAAAGTCACCCCCAACAATAATCCCCTTATTCCACCTGCTCATACTACCTCTGAAAGCGTATTTTTCCAACCGCCGTCCACCACTCACTCTCCAAGTCGTACTCTTTTTGTCTTGTCATCTACTATTTTTCATACCCCCCTTGTTCTTTTTAGGACATCCTGCTGTTTGAAGGGAGGGCACCTTCTAGAGTCCGCACGGCGACGCTCCACATTACACTCTCTTTATCTCCCCACACCGAAGACACACACTCTTCCTCTCCTTTTCCTTGGACTCTCAGGATTGGTGCCCAAATCCAGCATCGATCCAATTTGTCATCCCCACTGCCTTTACAATACACTCTCAAGAAACGCTACTTTAGCAATCGATCATTTTAGAGAGTGAAACGACTGCCAGAAAGATTTCCTCCTTCGTGGACGTCTCATCCATACCTTTCATCACAAGTTCTCCATTCTGACACTACCACAGCCTTTCGTTGTTGCTCCTAGTTTCCGTCCTTCACATGGACGATGAGGTCTCCAGCCTTTGTCTTGGTTAAGGCCTTCACGTTGGGGTTATCAACGTTGACGGCTGCCTTTAAAGTGCTTAGCATTTCTGCGTAGGACACTCCATCAGCTTTGTGCAATACAAGGCTTTTCTCCTCCTTCCGAGTCCAAGATTGTTTCTCAGGGACATTTACATTTTATAGAAGTAGTGAGCCCGAAAAGCCGAAACGAAAATCAAAGTGAAACACTTCGGTGGTGGGAATGCAGGTGAATGAGAGTGGGGACGCGTGAGAATAAAACGATTAGCATAGCCCTTAACGGCTATTACGACAATTACTACCCACGGTACAATGGGTTGCCCACCTATTTTATGTAAGTTTGTCCTTAAGCTGGCTACAAACAAAGATGGCGCTAGTTGTCGTTTCATTTTTTTGTTTATAAAGATGGCTGTATTTCTTTTTAGTTACCATAAGCCATTTTTAACATTTGTATTAAAAAATTATTTAATAAACTCGTCTCCTATCATCGTCTCAGCAAGTCGACCAGAGACCGAGGAGCTACTCTCAGTACGGATCGACCTCCTCCGCAAAGGTTGGTCGCTGTTTCCAGCCAACTGAATAGCCACTAGGACCCCGCGCAGTGACGGAAAGCAGCAGATCAACACGAGAAGCTGGTTGGGATTGAGGATCTGCTACGTCGCACAGCCAGTCGGCACCGGGATATTCAAGCTTGCCCTATCCTGTCGGTGTTTGGGAAGCGGTGGTGAACCGCTGGTGTTTCCGGCGGTGGTGTCTACCTTCTCTTCTAGGCTAGGGTCGGGTATTCCTCTTCAACGTATCTCTCTCCTTCTTCGGCTTCTCTTTTTCCCAGGTGGGCTAGTGGACTCACGCACGCCAGCGATCGTGCGTGTCAATATACGCTTCCATGTCCTTGTTGATCCTTCGTATCTCCTGAAGTTCCCGTTGGATCACCAAAATTACTGAGCACTTTCTCCTATAGACTTCTCTATCACTGGAAAAGTCTGCCTTACGCTTACGGTCAGTATCCGAGACGTTTGCTTCCCTTACTCCAGTCCGTCGCTTTAAAATAATATTTCACAAGCATTTCCCACGATGGGTCAAAAGGCTGTTCGCTCCTCTGGAGATCCACCTGCCCCGGAAGTTTTCACGACTTCGCTGTCGGTTATTTTTAGAAGTTTTCTCCTCGTAGGTCGGCCTAGTTAAGGCAAGCCTCCCGGCCACGGTACTCCCGTTTCGCGAGACGGGGGTTGTTGAATACGGGCCCCAGTTACGCTATTGAGCGAAGCTTGGATTACCTTCGGCTTTGCTATGCCGGTTCGACGTCTTATTAAGACCCGGATTCTGAGGTGTTCTTTATTACCAGAGGTTGTCTCCACCCACAAAAGCCTACAAAGAAAAATCACAGTTACTTAAACTTACATTAATATTATTAAGCTGCATTCAAACAAAACATATAGGTACTAACTGCTGTTTAGGAGAAATTGTTATATTAGAAATTTATTTAATTTTGCAATAGTGCAGAGAGGAATTAAAGAAGTACTAGTGCAATAATGAAATAGTTTTCACACCCAAAATGATGCACAGAACTACCTGTATTATTATTTTTGTTTGTAAGCCAAAGTTTCAATCAATTTATGGTAATATACTTATTACTAAAATCCCCTTAGTTCGCCTTGTCGTATTGTGCACAAGATTGATGTAAATTGAATTGTGATTATCATTTTCTGTTCGAACGAATCCTCTAGTGTTTACAAATTTAAAACTGCATTTAATGGTCCATTTAACTTGAGTATCATTTCAATTAAGTTTCCAAGCAGAAAGGTAACCGAGACGTCTTCTTTGACCTTGAGATTGATGGTCTTAATTTGGGTCTCTCGAGCGCTCTTCAATCTCCGCGAGAGAAGTATTAAATATTTAAAGCAGTGTTAGCTAAAATATATTCTTCCGAAGTATGTACAGGGTCGGTTTTTTGGTTGATTAAAAATTAACTATAGAAGGTTTTTCCAGGAAATTTTCTTTATTATGTCTTGAGTCGATAAGATTCATATTTTCTTCCGTCTCATTTCAGGTGCAACTGCCACAATATAGCGTCTCCTTACAAGATTGAGTTGGAGGGTGCTCATGTAAGGGAATTGCAATGTGTCTGTGTCCCCTTTTATGTGAAGAACCACCTGCTAACCCCAACGGCAACATTTTCGTCTCCCCCTTACAATATGATTACCCAAATTCGATTTGTTGTTTAAACAGCTAGCCCCAATATTGACTAGCATGACTCACACATACCTGCCAGCACCCCTTATTGATAACTTATCGAAATAATTGCAGTCTTACTCAAATTCTAGTCACGTTTGCAACCTTTGCGTTAATTGCAGGGGATTGTGCAGGGTTAGCGGCTTTTTGTCCGGAGGGACAATGACTTCGGCGAGAAAGCTATTTTTAAATGTACGATAATGATAAAAATAACACCTCTGTGCACCACAGCACGTTTTTTAAAGATCAATATATGCTGTAATTCTTTCTATATTTGAGAAACTTTTTATTTTGAACCTTTAGTTGAAATGTTTGGTACGGATGAACAAGGAATAATTTGGATGCGCATCAGACTGTAAAAAAGCGCTAAAACTGCTGCTAGGAACAATTAACTCATGCAACCAGTTGCTCATAATTGTTAATGTGTATTGATTAAAAGAGCCTGTGGAAACCGTCGCTCTCAAAATTTTAAAATCCTTCCCTCAATGCCCCATTTTCAGTATACATTTTCAGAATGCTGTTGGTATAAAGAACAGCTTATTCAAGATTATCTCATTGGCTCTCACGTTGCTGGCTTTACAAATATGGGTTATTCCAAAAGCTGCAACGCTTTGCTTGAATGGCTAATAGAACCTTATTTTCTGAAAGCTCCATCAAAATCGCGTTACGTATTGTGGGCTCTCGCTATTTTCTGTAAAACTTGGTATATTCCAGCCATTTAAGATGTGCGAGGCGGCAGCGCCGGTGACCCAAATACGGGACAAAAGCATCTGAGCTTTGTTAACGCCCAAAGATATGCGATCCGTTTCGTCCCATGGTAAACAGCCCGCTATCAGTAAGCTTGACAATGGAGGGATATTTATTTCGTCAAGTTCGAATTCATTGTTTTGCTCCTCGGCGATTAATTGTTTATGGCAGGTACTGTTTAGGCGACAGCAAATAGCGAAATGCTTTGTTTTTTATCGATTCAAAAGTTATCCTATTGGCGCCAACTTGTTATTGTGAAACAAAAAGGGGAAAATAATGTAATTAAATTTTTGCACGAAACTGCCATGTACCGATTGGAAGATAAAATTGACCACGGACAACAAAGCGACATTACCCAATTTCAATTAAACCTGGCACATTGCAGATATGATATTATTTAAAATTACTCGACTGTTATGAGCCTTGCAAGGATCTAGTGCTGTAAAGTTTAAAATACAATTATAGAGTAAACTAACCTATCAGAATCAATTATCGCTTCAATAAAAGAATATTCCTAATTTAGTAGCTCGAGAAATTCAGTTCAAAAGTGTCAGTAAAACTTGTAGTAAATTACCGCCAAAAATTCCCAACAAAAAAATTAGCCACCAAAAATTGTCGGTTATAATATAATAAGAGTTGAGATTTCGTCGGAAAAATTTACCCATTGTTACGAGAGTTCGCCTAGCAATTTTGAGAATGACATTGACATAAAAATCATGAAATGCAGTTGAGTGATTTTTGATCAATGTCATAAGCAAAATTGTAGAACTCGAGTACACAGTCGGTAATTTTTTTCCACTGAAATTTTAACTCGAATTATATTCCCCAGACTATTTCACGGAAACGCACAAATTATTGATAATGTGTTCATTGGTCCGTAACCCCCGATGAAATTTTGACAAGTTGATTTTTTCAATTTAAATTTTGATTCCATTGTTGAATGATCACATATGATTAGTTAAAATATATATGAGTGAAATATTCAGCAAAAAAAAGAAGAAATTTGACACCAAATAAAATTATCACCAAAACATGAAATGTGAACAAAAGTTGTCAGCAATAAAAGAAATTTGCCATCAAAAACTCTCAGCAAAAAATGAAATTTGTCCCCAAAAAAAATTGTCATCAAAACATGAAATGTGACCAAAAATTGTCAGCAAAAAAAGAAATTTGACGCCCAAAATTGTTAGCATAACTTGGCCACCAACAATTCTTAGCAGAAACTGAAATTTGACTCCGAAAATTGCCGAATAAAGAAATGAAATGTGTTACCTAAAATTGACAGCAAAAAATGTGACTTGGCACCAAAAAGTGTCAGTAAAACTTGAAATTTAGCGCCAAAAATTCCCAAAAAAAAATTTGCCACCAAAAATTGTCAGTTATAATATAATAAGAGTTGAGATTTTGTTGGAAAAATTGATGGATTGTTGCGAGAGTTCGCCTAGCAATTTTGCGAATGACATTGACTTAAAAATTGCAAAATTGTAGAACTCGGGTCCATAATCCGTAAATTTCTCCAGCGAGATCTCAACTCGAAATTATATTCGCCAGACTATTTCACGAAAACGCACAAATTATTGATGAAGGTGACATGTTGAGGTATTTGACATGCAGTATGCTACCACAGTGACTGCAGCAATTGTTATTTTTTCGCTGAAAAATGGGGTACGTTGTGTAATAACGACTGTTCATTGGTCCGTAACCCCCGATAAAATTTTGACAAGTTAATTTTTTCAATTTAAATTTTGATTCCATTGTTAAATTGGTTAAAATATATATGAGTGAAATAGTCAGCAAAAAATTTGCCACCAAAAAGTGTCAGTAAAACCTGAAATTTGCCATCAAAAACTGTCAGCAAAAAATGAAATTTGTCACCAAAAAAAAAATTAAAAAATTGACACCAAAACATGAAATGTGACCAAATATTGTTAGTAAAATAAGAAATTTGACGCCCAAAATTGTTAGCAAAACTTGGCCACCAACAATTGTTAGCAAAAACTGAAATTTGACTCCAAAAATTGCCGAATAAAGAAATGAAATGTGTAACCTAAAATTGTCAGCAAAAAATGTGACTTGGCACCAAAAAGTGTCAGTAAAACTTGAAATTTAGCGCCAAAAATTCCCAACAAAAAATTGTCAGTTATAATATAATAAGAGTTGAGATTTTGTTGGAAAAAATTATGGATTGTTACGAGAGTTTGCCTAGCAATTTTGCGAATGACATTGACATAAAAATTGCAAAATTGTAGAACTCGGGTCCACAATCCGTAAATTTCTCCAGCGAAATCTCAACTCGAAATTATATTCGCCAGACTATTTCACGAAAACGCACAAATTATTGATGAAGGTGACAGGTTGAGGTATTTGACATGTAGTATGCTACCACAGTGACTGCAGCAATTGTTATTTTTTCGCTGAAAAATGGGGTACGTTGTGTAATAACGACTGTTCATTGGTCCGTAACCCCCGATAAAATTTTGACATGTAAATTTTTTCAATTTAAATTTTGATTCCATTGTTAAATTGGTTAAAATATATATGAGTGAAATAGTCAGCAAAAAATTTGCCACCAAAAAGTGTCGGTAAAACCTGAAATTTGCCATCAAAAACTGTCAGCAAAAAATGAAATTTCTCACCAAAAAAAAAAAATTGACACCAAAACATGAAATGTGACCAAATATTGTTAGTAAAAAAAGAAATTTGACGCCCAAAATTGTTAGCAAAACTTGGCCACCAACAATTGTTAGCAAAAACTGAAATTTGACTCCAAAAATTGCCGAATAAAGAAATGAAATGTGTTACCTAAAATTGTCAGCAAAGAATGTGACTTGGCACCAAAAAGTGTCAGTAAAACTTGAAATTTAGCGCCAAAAATTCCCAACAGAAAATTTGCCACCAAAAATTGTCAGTTATAATATAATAAGAGTTGAGATTTTGTTGGAAAAATTTTTGGATTGTTACGAGAGATCGCCTACCAATTTTGCAAATGACATTGACATAAAAACTGCAAAATTGTAGAACTCGGGTCCACAATCCGTAAATTTCTCCAGCGAAATCTCAACTTGAAATTATATTCGCCAGACTATTTCACGAAAACGCACAAATTATTCATGAAGGTGACAAGTTGAGGTATTTGACATGCAGTATGCTGCCACAGTGACTGCAGCAATTGTTATTTTTTCGCTGAAAAATGAGGTACGTTGTGTAATAGCCACTGTTAATTCTTCCGTAACCTCCGATAAAATTTTGACAAGTTGATTTTTTTAATTTAAATTTTGATTCTATTGTTGAATGATCACATATGATTGGTTAAAATATTGTATATGAGTGAAATAGTCACAAAAAAAAAATGTCAACAAAAAATGAAATTTAACACTGACAATTTACCACCAAAAAAATTTGCTACCAAAAATTGGCAGTTATAATATAATAAGAGTTGACATTTCGTCGGAAAAATTTACTGATTGTTACGAGAGTTCGCCTAGCAATTATTTTGCGAATGACATTGACATAAAAATCACGAAACGCAATTGAGTGATTTTTGATCAATGTCATGAGCAAAATTGTAAAACTCGAGGCCACAATTGGTAAATTTTTCCAGCGAAATCTCAACTCGAATTATATTCGCCAGACTACTTCACGAAAACGCACAAATTATTAATAATGTGGTGGAAGGTGACAGGTAATTGAGGTATTTGACATGCAGTATGCTCCCACAGTGACTGAAGCAATTGTTATTTTTTCGTAACCCCCATAAAATTTTGACACGTTGATTTTTTCAATTTAAATTTTGATTCCATTGTTAAACTGGTTAAAATATACAGTGTGGAAATTAAGTAAGGAATAAATTCAGTAACTCCGTTAGTATCTGCACTAGAAATAAAACTTAAAAAGCATATGGTAGGGTTAATTATAGCGCATCCGAGGAACGTATACCAATTTTTTTCATTAGTTTTTTTTGACAGTTATGACGTCATTAATGTATTTTTTTAATGGCAACCTATGTTTTTTATTTTACATTCGCCTAGAGTTTTTTATTCTGATTTCAACGATTTCAAACACTTAACGGGTTACATAAGGAAAAAAATAAATAAAACCGGCGCTAAAGTTCAAATTATTAAAATTTCAAAAAATTAACATAGCTGTCTAATTTTATCAAAATTTAAGGAAAAAATAGAAATCCAAACAAAACAAAGTTGACAAAAGCAATCCATGAGAAAAAATAAAAAAACAACCCTAAATTTCAAAGTAGGGCTAACAAATGAACAAAATTAACAAAAAAACTATTGATGTGAGTTATAAATTAAAGATATTACACCAAATGTTCAGACCGATGACCCTGCATCATCTGACAAAATCCAAGACGCACTCATGTTGAATTCTGGCTTTAAGATCATCCAAAATTGTTGGGTCGGTTTTGATACACCTTGCTTTTTAAGTGCCCCCTTTAGAAAAAATCTAATGGGGTTAGATCTGGGAACCTAGACTGCCATTCTATTGGACCCTTTCTTGCTAGTCATGTTCTTGGGAACACTTCGTTAAAATAACGCCGCACCTGGCGTAGTGTGGTGGAGCACCATCCTGTTGCCACCAGATGTTATTATTTAGAAGTTCATTTATTAAGTA
Organism: Diaperis boleti; assembly: GCA_963583935.1. Lineage (NCBI taxonomy): Eukaryota > Metazoa > Arthropoda > Insecta > Coleoptera > Tenebrionidae > Diaperis > Diaperis boleti. The sequence goes on from OY757249.1 coordinate 21,468,871, forward strand.
ATCAGAGAAAAACAGTTTAGACACAATTATTTTGTATCAATTCAGAACTTGTCGACATTGTATTGGTATGTGTATGGTTTTTTCTTAAATTCCGATAAATTAGACAACTCTTTTAATTTTTTGAAATTTTAATAATTTTAACTTTAGCGTTGTTTTAATTCATTTTTTCCTTATGTAACCTATTAAGTATTTGATAACGTTGAAAACAGAATAAAAACTCTACGCAAATGTAAAATAAAAAACATAGGTTGCTATTAGAAAAAAAATTGATGACGTCATAACTGTCAAAAACAAAAACTAAAAAAACTAAAAATTAGTATACATTCCTCGGATGCGCTATAATTAACCCTACCACACGCTATTTAAGTTTTATTTCTAGTGCAAATACTAACGGAGTTACTGAATTTATTCCTTACTTAATTTCCACACTGTAATGAGTGAAATAGTCAGCAAAAAAATTTGCCACCAAAAAGTGTCGGTAAACTTGAAATTTGCCATCAAAAACTGTCAGCAAAAAATGAAATTTGATTGTTAGTAAAAAAAGAAATTTGACTCCAAAAATTGCCGAATAAAGAAATAAAATGTGATACCCAAAATTGTCAGCAAAAAATGTGATTTGGCACCAAAAAGTGTCTGTAAAACTTTAAATTTACCGCCAAAAATTCCCAACAAAAAAAATTAGCCACCAAAAATTGTCAGTTATAATATAATAACGAGTGAGCAACAAAATTCGTGATCGTAGGATCCTCTGAATCCAAAATTTTTAGTCGATTCTTTATCGATACGATTGTGTAAAAAGTCATCGAGTAATGTGAATTGATGATTAATGTAAACAGTAAAGTAAAAGAACCGATATACGTTTAGCCAACTTTTGTTGCTCACTCGTTAAGAGTTGACATTTTGTTAAAAAAATTTATCGATCGTTACCAGAGTTCGCCTAGCAATTTTGCGAATGACATTGAAATAAAAATCACGAAACGCAGTTGAGTATTTTTATGTTTATAATTATTTCTATTTATAATATTAAATTGTTAGGAGTGTTAAATTTGTCTATTAGAGGATCCTCAATTTTACTTCAAATGTTCACAGAAGTTTCAACTAAATATAATCGCACCTTTCTAAAATTCATATTTAAATTAGCTCGATAAATTAACTATACACATATTATATTTTTGTACCTCTCATTAGATTTTTTTATTATTACATATTGTTTATTCTAATCAATAATTATTGTATTATGATACCTATCCATTGTACCGCCTTCAGACTGCCGTCTTCGTCTTTGTTGTCTACGGGTTGCCTGTAGGGTGAGCCACCTCCTCATAGGTTAATTATTTTTTAGTAAATTTCGCATAGTTCCTTTAATTTTTGGCGTTTTCAATTTTTCTCTTTTCAGTAAATATTAATGACGGGATCAACTTCATTTTTTTAAATAATTATTTATAACGTAAAAAAACTTTTTTTTAATACTTTAAATAGAATACGAAAGCTTTTCAAAATTGAAGTTATGAGAAATTTCCAGTCAGTCTAGTCAGTCTTTTCAACTGTTTTACTTATATGATGTAAGGTAAAAAAAAATATTATATTATAGGTAAAAGTGGATAGACAATATTCTAAGATAATTTAGAATTCATTTTGTAGAGCCTATAAGAGCGAATAAAACTATTCCCACGTATCATCATTGCACTTGAAATTAACGAAATAATTTCTGAATTAGAGTTTTTGAAAGAAAGGGCTGATGAGTAGAAGCTGTTACATAATATGATTAATGACAATTAATTAATATTATTAATTATGTGAAATTATTCATAAAGCGTTTTCCAGTTTTGTAGTTCGCAAAAACAGTTAAATGGATTTAGCTAACGGCTACATTCCCGAAATTGCAGAAACCGATTTCCCTAACTTGTTGTCTAGTCAAACATTAATAACGTCGATTGAGTAAATGCTGTTCTCTTTGATTGTAATGACAAATTATATCGCTGGTTTATTTCATCGTTGATAGTTCAAACATATTGTTTTCTATTTATTTAAGCGGTTAAATTTGAAAGATGGAAATTGCAGCGTAGGAACTTCGTACCGTACCATGGCGCATTATTCATGTTTGTACATATTTTACTACTGGTTTATGCATTGGCCGTAAATAACGCACCATTTTATGGAATATTAATACAATGTGTTTGACATAAATCGTTAAAATTGGTTGTTAAGTTCGGCTGAAACTTTAATCGTTATTTGTATGTTACGGCTAAAGTTCGAGCTTAGCTAATTTGTGAACTAACTGACTGATATACGTACAAACTATATACGTCGTATATAAAATGTATCTCATATGCCACATTTTTTCGATTTTAGAAATTCGTGAATATCATATACATATCGAGCGATCAAGTTAATTTGTAATCGAGTCATCCATGAATTCGAATCCGTGTGTCTTTCGCTATTGATATGCTTAATTGTGGCATCTAAAGTTACGTCACTCAAGAAGTTTAAAAAATAATTTTGAGGTTTCAAAAAATTTAGGAAATAAATTTTTAAACAGATGCGAAAAAAGTGTAGCCTCCACAACCTATTTTTTTATTGTTAATTTCAATTTTTCGCCAGATCTGCGGTGCGACTTCAACCACTGCCATCAAAAGTCATTAACCTCAAATTTCAGTATCTTGCGTTGTTGATCCCTGTTGTGTTATTTTTGTCTAGTGAAACAGTGTCTTTACTCTATAAAATCAATTGTTTTAAGAACTTCATTTGTTCACTGCTTAAAAATGGCATTTTCATTAGAACACAAAGCGTTTATGATTGAGTCGTATTTTCGAAATGGACAAGGATAAGATGCATGGACAGAATTTCGTGAGCAGTCTCCCAATGATATCGTCGATTATGCTAATTTCTCCAATACATTAAATCGTTGTGTTACCCAGTTTCGACAAACATCCACTTTAGAAAGAAAACCAGGAAATGATCGATCAAAGGATAAAAGAACGCCAGAAAACGTTGAGATTGTCCAGCATGTAATGGAAAAAGCCCCTAGAACATCCATTCGGCAATTGGCACAGCAAGTGGACTTATCATAGTCATAGGCACATGTCAAGCAATACTTAAAAAAGATTTACTTTTGTCTCCGTATGGATTAACATGTGTACAAGAACTGCATCAAGATGATTTTCCATTAAAGGCTGCATATTGTCAATGGTTATTGAACACGTTTGACGATGAATTATTCGAGAAAACGTTCTTTTCAGATGAAGCATGGTTTCATCTAAGTGGATACATTAATGCACAAAATATGAGAATTTGGAGCAGTGAAAAACCACATGTTTATGTGAGGCCCCAGTACATCCGCAAAAAATTGGTGTTTCGGAAGTAATTTGCCGATGACGTATAATACGACCAGTATTTTTTGAAGATAAATCATTCATTATTCGTTATTTAAACCTAAACATTTTTTAATCCTCCAGGTAACCTAACTGCACTCGCCTAACAAGTGATTTTGGAAACTTTTATTAACCAACTTCATGAAGACGAATTGGCACTTGGCTATTTTCAACACCTGCGGACTTTTTTGTGGCCTTATTTAAAAAATTCCATTTACCGAACACCTCTTCATAATGTACTCAAGGTTAAGTTATTCAATGTGTTAGACGAAAGCCTCATTTGTGCTTAGACCAAAATGGAGAACATTTTCAGCATTTATTATAACAGTTGAATGAAATAAATGTATTTTCCTTAAAATGTTTCGTCTTGTTGGCAATAAAATCCTGTTTGAGAATTTCCACCATTTTATCTTTCAATTGACACATTATTTGAAATTTATAAGTGCAGTTTAAGTGCACGACATACGTTTTCGGATTCATGGATGACTCGATTACAAATTATCTTGATCGCTCGATATTTTTTAATATATAGTAGTGTACTTAAAATCATTAACCATATTATTATATACACCTTTATCATAAGTTTCTTTTACTTCCTGCTGAATTGGTTTTTAATTTTCAAAAATATCATCCGTAAATTAAAAATCTTTACTATGCTTCTTTTTATCAGGATTTTGTATTGGTTTTTCGTTACTAATCAGATCATCGTGTGATGGCAGATTTTTAAATAGTTTTAACTTTTATAATTCATTTGTATAATATATTAAACCTTCATTAATTTGATCAGTTATGATTTTTTTAAGTTGTTCTTTATTTTTTCTGGAAAATCCTTTGGCATTAAACTTTTTTAGAAAAGCATTTAAGTTTTTTCTTGTTTTATTATTAATGTCTCTTTGGAACCTTTCAAATGGAGGAGTATTTAGAAAAAAGAATATGTTTATCGTAAAAGTTATAAAGATTTCTTAAAATTAAAACTATTTATTTCAATTAGTAAAGCTTTATTCGCTTCAGCATTAGGTGGAATTGCTTTAACACCCCTTTTTGCCATTATCCCTTTATCAGTATTAATAGAAATTTTAGATAACCAATTCAATACAACAATTAAAATAAATCAACGCATTGAAGAGCTTAAATCATCTTACAAGTTTTATTCCGAATTATTACATTTGTTTAATGCTAACAAAAATACAGAAAACAAGAAGAATGTTCTTAAATCCAAGTGGAGTAAATTTAAATTAAAATTTAAATATATCTATGTCGAACTCCACAAACTTTAATAACTGTAAGATTACTAATGGTACATGTTTCGGCAGAATACTTCTGCCATCATCAGCCCTAATTTAACAAGAGATTAATGATACAATTGATGAATTACAAGAGGGGTTCTTACCTTAAAGAATATAAAAAAATATGACATTGACGTAATTTTGAATTAAATTTGACGTTTTCAAAGGGTTACATGATTTTTAAAAGATTTCGTAAAAACAACATTTTATAAATGTAAAAATTAAAAATGGATCAAAGAGAATCTGGTAAGTTTGTTTGAGTGAAAAATTAAAATAGTGAATTAATAATGGGATTATTGAAGTTATTCTGTTCATTTAAACAAGATCTGTTTTCCAGTTTCAAGGCTTTCCTTATTTCCAAAGTCTCGAGAAAATCTAATTTCCGGCCTTTATTGCATTTATGAATCAATTTTGAATTTGATGGTGAAAAACTATGTTTCGTTATTAATATATGATTGGCGAAAGAAGAAGGTGTTGATGGTGGAGGATCAAGATCTGTGTTGTTATAGATGTGCCTGAAATGTTCTTTAATACGGTCTGATATTTTGCGACCTGTCTGACCTATGTAGAATGACTCACAAGTAGAGCAGCTTAATTTGTATACACCTGATGATGATTTGTAATCTAATGGATCTTTATTTTTAATAAAAAATCTGGATAAGTTGTTATCTGTTTTAAATGAAACTTTAAAACCGTTTTTCTTAAGTATTTTAGAACATTTCTCTGAGACGACGCCAAAATATGTTAATGAATTTGAAAAGGAAATTGTTTCTGAAGATTTTTAACCAAGTAGTGTGTGTATTTGAATTTGTTACAGTATCTATAGTATAATTTATTTATAGTTTTTAAAGAATATCCATTATTTGAAGCGATTTGTTTAATGTTATTAAGTTCTGTTTGAAAAGATGAATCTGATAGTGGTATAGAAAATAATCGGTGGAAAAAGGAATGAAAAGCTGCAAATTTATGGGAAACAGGGTGACAAGAGTCAAAAGGTATTACGCAATCTGTGATACTAGGTTTTCTATAAATGTCAAATTTAAAAGTATTATTATTTCTAGTGATTAACAAGTCTAAAAAGGGGATTTGGGAATTGATTTCAATTTCAACGGTGAATTTAATGGATTGGTTTAATGAATTTAAGTTGCTGAGTGCGTTATCAAGTTCAGAATCAGATCCTTTGAATAAAACAATTATGTCATCTACATTTCTGTACCAAAAGAGAAAATGATCTTTAAAAGGTGAAGAAGTTAAAAACTGATCTTCCAAGTTATTCATGAATATTTCTGCTAAAAGAGGTGACAAATTAGAGCCCATTGCTAAGCCTGAGTCTTGTGAATAAAAATTATTATTAAATTGAAAGAAATTTTGATCTAGGACAGTCTCACAAAGTGAATGTAAATTTAGGGCATGTATGGTTGGCATATTAGAATTAAATAGTAGGTTTTTTAAAATTAATAAGCAAGATTTGGGTGGGATGCTGGGGAATAAATTAACTACGTCAAATGAAACAAGTCTAGTGTCTGATGGAATTTGGAAATTTTTAATTTTGGAACAAAGATCTATTGAGTTTTTTATTGCAAATTTGTTATTAAAATCTAAATGTTGTCTAAGAATTGTATTAAGCCATTTTGAAAGTATTGATACAGGTGAATTAACAAAAGAAACTACTGGTCTAATGGGAAAAGGTTGAGTTTTATGTATTTTAGGTAGACCGTATAGTCTAGGTATGCAAGGATTCATGGGTATTAGTGTGAAAGCTTTTGGGTCAAAATATTTAATAGTTTCTGAAACGTCTTTGAGCGTAGATTTAAGGTTGGAAACAAATTTTGAAGTAGGATCTTTTTTGAGTTTTGTAAAGTCACCAGATTTTAAGAAATTCTCTACTTTGTTTAAGTAATCTTGTTTGTTAAGTATTACCAAACAATTACCCTTGTCAGCTTTACTAATACAAATGTTGTTTTCTTTAATTTTTGTTTTTAAGCTTTTAATCATGTTTGAATCTGAAATGTTCTTTGTGATATTCCGCCTTTCAAATATTTTCTTCAACGTACATTCAAAATCGAGCCTTAAAGTATACTGGTGGAGCCGTTCAGCTATATCAGATACGTAAAAAAAATGTGGCATAGGAGATACATAGGAGATACATATAAAAGGAAATTATGGTGTATAAAAATGTAAACAAAATAGAATTAACATTAACTCACTAAGCAACAATTTCCGGATTCGCTATTGTTGAATAATATAGTTTTTGAATGCCGAAATTTAATAATTCATATTTTCATGTTTTGCAATCTGCGACTCCTGGAATTTTGACATCTTGGTTTTTGTGATTATTTAGTATGAAATTGATATGAACTGATAATCTGTTTGCTTCAGATTCATTCTAGAACTTTTCATTTCTATTTCAAGTCAATTCAGTCTCGTTCAATTTTTAATCGATTTCCTCTTGCTTCTTACAGATTTTTCAGTTTTCTTTCTATATATTTTTTTTGATATTGATAGAACGCCTTTTTAACCTTTTCCTTCTAATATTGTGTAATTTATTTTGTTTCTCCTCTATTGCTTTTCAGCACCATTCTAGTTTTTCTTTTATTCTCCTTCAATTGTAAAAAGTTTTTAACGACTTTCTTTCTGGATCTCTTGCCATTTCCTTAGTTTATTTTTAATCTTTTATTGGACATTTTCTCAGTATGTTTTCATCTTTTTCGGTTCAACATCCTTTACCTTTTGCATTTTATCCTACAGATATTCAATATTCATCACTCCTTATTATTTGTTCGTAATAACTTGTTTTTCTTCTCCTTTTGTTACTCTTGTATTTGTAATTCCTTCTCTCTCACTTTGACTCTTACCTTTTAACTTTTTATCCTGGCCTGTTTGTTTGGATCTGTGAATAGTGTAATCTCAAAATCTTTTTTAATCTTTGGAATATTAGAATTTTGTAATCTTGAGATTTTAGAATCTTGTTATCTTGCAGTCTCGAAATATTGGAATCATAGGATTTGAGTTTTTTTTTTAATTTTGTAATTTGGAAATTTAACTATTTTAAAATTTTGGAATCTGAGATTCTTGGCGAGTTTTCCAAACTTGGGATACATAAAATAATTATCAGAATAATTAGAATTTTTATTCCAGAATTATCTATATGAACTTAACTTTATTGGCAAATAGTGATACCTTCAGATGTTTTATTGTACATTTGTAGAACCTTTAATAGTATATTATAAACCAAGGTAGAGAAGTAATTTTTCTCAGCTAAGCAGTATTAATTCCCGAGATGCGAAGCATCGAGGGAATTAAGTTGCGAAGCTGAGAAAGGGCTTCTCTACCGTGGTTTATATATTATTTTTTTCACTACTAGCAGCTTAAATCGTTAAATAAATGAAGCATCAAAAATACAATCGTCTAGCGGGTGCCAGGTCACAGTTAATCCTGAATAGACGTTGACGTCTCTGAACATTTGTTTCTTCCGTGGATCGTTGCAAATTTTGGCTCGCGCGTCGCGGTCAACCACTTAAAGAAACCTACTCCAAGAATGTCATATTTTCCTGTACGTGAAACTCGAAATTTGGACAGGATCGACTGTGACTGGCATCCGAGGTTATGTATTTTTTTTCTGACATTTCTCCGTCAGAGACCGGATTTTCGTGTAAAAACTTGCACAATGCATACCTATGCTTTTGTAATAATTTAACTTCGTTTTTTGTTTTTTTGCATGAATTGCAGTTAATTAATGTCTAATATTTGCAACTGGTGCAATTTGTGAAAATCGAATGGCGCTGTTGTTAAGTAGGAAGATAAAATAATCGATATGCATTTTGCATCAAATCCGGTCTCTGCCCATTATTAACTACTGGTCAATAATGAAAAAATTATTAACTACTAGGAAAGAAAAACAACTTCACACCTCCTCTACAAACTATATAATCGTACATTCTACAGCTAGTAGTGAAAAATAGTTATTTATGTACCAAGTCAGTACAGTGATATGAGCCGAGCGAGCAAAGCGAGCGAGGCGAGTATAGGCGAGATCGATAAAGACACTTTATTGACGTGATGCATTCAAACTTTTATCGTTAACCGTAAAAATTTATTATGAACGTACACCCTGACGGATTACAAGAAGTACCGAAGTCGGATAGGAGTTTGAATTGCAAATGTTTGAGGATTATTATTATATTATTATATACTTGACCTTCCCCTAAAATGGTCTTTGCGATTTTCGTTTTATTGAGCATTCTTCAACAAAGGACTCTGCAATGGTGTCGCCTTTCTACCCTCCGTGGCGTTTGAAACTTTCCTCACTGCCGCCTGCGTTGGCAAAGAGAGTGACGGACGTTCGACGGAAGCAATATCCCGTATATAAAGTGATGGTTCTGGCAAATGCAGATACTTGGCAATTTTGCTTGGTACACTTCCAAAGTATGGATTCCAAGTGGTTGGACTGTGTTTGCGATTTCCATAACTTAGGAAAAATCGTCTGTTTAGGACGTAGAGCTAGATATTTGTTAAATAATTCTATGGATTCTACTTTTAATTCAAACTCCGAAGTGCTCACAAATAATCGAGGTCTGTTGGTGTTTGTTTTAGATATACGAACAACCAGCATTGTTACTTTGTTCTCCATATTATCACTTACTTTTAAATTCAAAAGTTCGTCACTACACCAGGCCCCAGTAATGCCAAACACAAGATAAATCTAAAATAATAATTACTACATTCACATCAAATTGGTTTTGAAAAGTACCTTCATCAAGTAAATTTCATCCGGTGCATTCAGTAAAAATTTTAATATTTCTTCCTGTGAAAGAGTTTTAGATTTATTTGGAATATGATATAATTTCGTTTGTTTTAAATTGAATTTGGCTAACCCCTGAAGCCTGAAAATCTAAACGTTCAAGACACTGAAAGAAGCATCAGAAACTCAATACTTGAAATTCAGACAATTTGAAAACCTGAAGATCTAGGACCTGAGACAGCCGGAAAATTAAAAGTTCACACATTTTATGGTGCAGCCTTGTTTCCTGTGGAGGCTGACGCAAAACTAGATCGCGGTAACCTGTACTTTAGCAGCCTCGTTTTTTTTATATTTTTTTTAATAAAACACAAGGATTGAAATAAACATGGACAAAGTAGTTCGCTGAAAGAAAAAAAAATCCGCTAAAACACCCTTTATAGTTAGAGCACAGCTTAATATCGGATTCAAGATGTAGGCTTTCTACTTCGCTAATTTACTGCCGTGTAAATAAAGCGGCGATGTTACGCAAGTCCTCGCTTTAATATAGTCATGCATCACGAAAGCTTAAACCGTGTTAATATTCGCCGTTCACGAATGTCAACGAACCATTTTTTGCTAAAGGTTGTCATATTTATTTCTACCTTCTACACGCTATTCACTACTATAACTGCCGGGAAAAAATGATGAAAAGGATAAAAATGCGGTAAATGCAAGAAACATGTGCTTTTATTCCCACTTTTGATGACGGTCGTGGTAAATGGAATGCCGTATAATTCACCAAAAAAATCTGGAGACGCAGCACATTCAAATCGCATTATTTGGCAATTACACAACCGCCAGTCATTTTCAGCTTAAATGAAAGGGAGAAAAAGTGTCCTCGGCAACGCTTTTAATGACGAGAGTATTAAAATTTATGGTGTGGAAATCGAGCAAAACATAAAAGGATTCTTTCAATGTAATTCAATCTTTATTGCAGGTAAACTCTACTCCTTATTATTTTATTTTCTTAGTCCGAACCTCTTTGCTTAACTCTGAAAAGAGGAGATATGAAAGACAAAGTAATAAAGTTTTTCGGAAGCGTCCTATTCAAGGCATCGATTTTACACAAAATGGAAAAACGACACGATTTGTTCGGTGATAAAACGTAATCAGATACAATGTTGGTGTTAACTATTCAATGCTCCCAACAGTACCACTTAATTTGTGAAAAACAAATGTTCCTAATAATAAAATACATGGGTCGCAAAATAATTGTAAAACTTTTGCACTTGTTATGTATTAACTCGATGTAGTTACGACATAGTCAAAAAACTAACTGTTGAATATAGTGAATTTTGACATACTTAATTAATTTATACACATGGATTCACAACATATTTCTTTCATGGGAAATAATTTATTCTATTTTCAATAAGTTTTGGAATAGAATTAAATTTACTACGAATATACAGTCCAAAACCGGCTTACAGCCTTCATCATTTGGTTACATTTGGACAAATACGAGGGGTTGTTTTTCCAAATGACCACCTCTTTCCTATTCAGACCTCTCTAGCACTAACTTTGTCTAATATTTGCTTGGAATTAATATTACAGAATATTTAATTATATCGCTGAACCGGCCATGAAGTCCTAGGCACGAGCCTAGGCAGAACATTTACAGTATGCATTAATAATAATTGAGAGCCATTTGGTTTTACTATATTGGAAATGGTGTACACTATGTCCATGCATTTATGGTATGCTTGTGCTTTCTAGTTCCATACATTTATGCTATGCTCATCAGCTTCCTATGAAAGATCAGGTTGGGCATTCTGTAACGTGTCCAACCATCTCATTCTTTGCGGTTTCGAAATGGTTTGTTTTACAGCGACATTACCATTTTCGGCCTTTGAGGATTTTTCTCTACCATCCTTCTAGTGATTTTTGAAGTGAAAACTTCTTTAGCGGCGGTGAGCACTTTTTGGGATGAGTAAAAATTGGGTAATATCCCCCTCTCTTTGTTGCGAGTTTCAGAAGAAATAATCGTCCAGCGGGAGGAGTAGCTATTTATCAAAATATGAACACAGTTCATTATTGCACAAATTATATGGATGTGCATGCGAAATACACCAGCATGTTTAAGGGAATTGAACGCGGCTTCATTTGACTATAATTTGTCTGCACAACAACATTCCTAAACGTCATACCAGCCCACTCTTTTATCGCATAACTACACATGGATAGGAAGAAGACGCTAGATGGTTCAAAAAATTATTGTTTAGTATTGAAATTACGTAATCAATAACACACCTAGCACTTCAATTTTTGGATTAACATTTGAATAATGATCAAGAATAAAGTAGAATGTCCCTCAAAATAAAATAAAAATATCTTATCTGATAACAGGTTGAATCCGTAATGAGAAGACCAAAATCAACCAAAACTTGAAAAAAATCAGTTATGAAATAAACCTTGTACGAAGCTGTTTTCGATTATAAAAACAAATCCTTAAATCATTGTTGAAATAACCGAATGGTTTCTTTGTTTTTCCAAAATTCGTAGTGCAATGCAAATTTCCTATCTCCGTCGTACATAATATAAGATTCAATAGTGTACAATCAGATCGAGCGTTACTGAACAGAACGTCGCGTGTTCATGGTAAAAACTTCTTAGGTCCGCAACTTCCGGCGCGAAGCAATACAGGGTGACACTCGTCAGAATTATGGCCTAGTGATCTATGGTCACTTGAGATTCAGATGTTAGTGTCGAAACTGGTTTGTCCTTAAATTTTTATTAGTTTATTTTTTCTAATAATAATGGGAAATTTAAGGAAGAATGCTATAAAAAAATATCCTTAGGCTCATCGAAAAAATAGACGTTTAGCGCAATTAAAAGCAGTGAAAAAAACACAGCTAAGGTAAAACTATAAAACCATGTGATTCATTTTATAATTATTATTTGTAGTGAAAACATACCTACGGTCTCTTCAGACATCAGTTCTGTGAGAAGTGATATGTTGGAAAAAAGGTAAATGATATTATTTTAAAGTCAAATAAGGTATGTTCAGTTATTTGTATATACTATTATTTAATTATGCATATAGACTTGACTTATGATATATTTTTTTACTATGAAATAAACTTGAACTGTCCCATAATAATTTTAGTTGCAATGTCTATTAATATTTAGGGCAAGTCCGCCCCTGTCGATAGCGCATGTGGACCCTTAGTCGCTCAGTCATTTCTGAATGGTCGCTCCGCTGATTCATAGCAACAACCGCGCTGGTAGACTGCATTGTAGTCATCTCTCTCCTTGCACTGTGTGTGAGTGAAAAAACCAATGTGACATGTGAAATAGATTTCTTTCAAATTTGACATGGGCAAAACTCTCTGTCTTATGAAGTCGCGACCAATACCCTTAATGCTACTGTTTCTGATATCGGCGATATGTGTATAAGTCGTTGCCACTCTGGTGATAATCAGTTCATTATTATGGTTGCCGTTTACATTTCTCCAGATAAGTCATTGCGTGCTATACGAGACTTCTTGTATGAAAATTTATTCATTTATGCTCATGACGCATCTGCATTGCTTCAAAAAAAAAATGGAAAAAGCTTTGATGATTTGCCAATGATTTTTATTGGAGATTTCAACATAAACTTTGCAGACGATAAAAATCAACAATTAATTGAATTTTTAAATAATGATTTTGGTCTAACGATGTCAAATGATCGCAATCTTAGCACAACGAAATACAAAACTACTATTGATGCGTTCTTTATTAGACATTTAAATAGATTCGAATCAAAATTGTTCGTTCCTTACTTCAGCTACCATAAACCTATTGTATCAGTTTTAGAGATTGGCGATGATGATGGTGAAAGAGTCGTTGAAATTATGGATGAAAGTTGATTTTTCTGAGAGATAAACTTTTTAATGTAAAATAATAATTGTAATAGTTCTGAAGTGTTAAATTTTTAATGTAATAAATTGTCATGTTTGTGTACGATAGCGCAATAAATGAATATTGTATTTTACAACATAAATGTTAGTACTTTTATACTGATAAATAAAGCAATTCGTGCGAAATTATTCCCTAACCATTCCAAAATATTCAAAAATGCACAACGTTTTCACTTCTGCCGGCACTCCCGGAGTGCAACCCGTTGTTTTTTTTTTGTATGATTTAAAGAATTTCTTTAACATTTATGGATGTTCTGTTTTGTTAAATTAATATACCCTTTGAGTACAAGGAAAATGTATCGCAAAAATGACAGCAGCCAAGTTCAAGACAGAACTGCCCAAACTGTTCGAAATAATTGTGATGTTAAAACCACTTTTTATGTATTTTATATTAAAATTTCTTTCCAAAATTAAAAAAAGATATATTTCATATTTATTAATGTCAAATAAAAAATTTAACGTCATTCTGTTGTGTTTAGGTGTCCGTGTTAAGTGTTCGAATTTTTAATTGGCAATCGTTCCAACTCGGAATCTTCTTTCACGCTCCCTAACATTAATTAAATTATTACCCCTTGCATTTCCTTCCATTTTACTGCCATAAAGCAGCGGAGAGAGGCGTCATTATAATCCTTTGGGGACATCACGTTTTGACTCGCTAAAAACTGCTTTTAACGAAATTTGTCATTAAAACTGTTTCTTAACCACATTGATGAAATCTCTTTAGGATTGGCGGAAAACTTCTCCATAATTTTGAAAACTGTCACTTGAACAATAATGTAATTTGAATTATGCTCCATGAAAATTAATTAATAACTTGATGAGTAGCCAAAAAATATATTCGAGGGTCTGTTTCATCCATTATCTCTAATCCTACAACTCTCTGAAATTCATTTTAGCGTTCTGTGGAGTTTGTAGCACGCTTCTGTTAAATTCGTTAATCAAATAAAAATACTGGTGTTTTGCTCCCTGTAGGCGATGTGCGCTGAGACAAAACGCCTTTTGGGGGTATATTCGAATTAATTCAACCAAAACTGGTTAAAAAAGCATTACGCCAAAGCAACTGAAATGAAAGTCATATTCAAGATTTCAACAGTCGCTTCATGCAGAAAGTTTAACAGACTGTTGATGTTGTTTTAAGGTACTTTTAGTCTTAAAACAACCTCAAAGTACTTTTATAGCCAATTCTGATAAGTTTCTAAGTTTTGAATATAATAATGCAATTAAATGAGAGAAACATACAGATAAATTTGTAAACGATGCACTTGACGTGAAAATAAAAACTCACAAAATTTACAATGGTTGAGAAGAATATAAACTAATTAATTGCTGTCAACCTGGTCAAGTGTTTTTCAGTTTTCACAAAATCACTTATAGTCAGCTCACTGCGAGCACCCACCAGCACTGCAACACCTTTGCAAGTATAATCTCATAATTGTGTTAACTTGATCCAAGGACATTTCTGATGTTTCTATTAATTCATGCTGGCTGGGAGGCTCGCGGACGGTTCTCAAGCCTTCAACAGCAGCATGGCTATGTGAACCCTCTTGAATTAAAGTTGAAGCTTCAACACTTGACAGTTCTTGACGATTTTCCATTTTTATTGAGATTACCGCAGCTTAATGATGATTGTGGTAGGTTCTGTTTTGGAACGACATTGGGTTTTAACTGCTTTTTGTGCCCCAACCTTCAATTTTAAAGAATTTGTATTTTAGGTTGTTTCCTGAACGCTTATAATCACCTTTTCAGCTCAGGATTTTGCTTGGGGATTGACAATTGAAAAAAGTTAATCCATCAACTTTTAGAGTAGTAAGTGAGCATTCAATTTCAATTCAATTCAATTCATAATACTAAGCATTCAATTAACTTTTGGTTGGGACTATCCCACCTCAACCTCCTTAAGCCACGAATTGCATCTTTAACAAAGTTCTGTTGATGGACAAAAAGCACTTCCATTTCCACATCTACACATAATTATAATGTATTGCCAAATTTTATTGGTACTAGGTACTGCAACATGAATTCTCACTATTAAATGTAAGCAAATTAAGCTTCCGTTCGATACTTCAACTGACACTCAAGCGGGGTGAATCACATCAACCCCTCATTGCGATATGTTGCATTAATGTTAGACAAGGGTTGGCTCGTTGGTAAAAAGGACACGTTCGCGTCGCTTCATGCCGAATGCAAATGTTCAGCAACATGTTATAGAAAATATTGAAAGATGTAGATACAGCTTCCTGTTCCAAATTTACTTATTCGTTATTCCAAGAGACAGATTGAATTATAGCCGCAGATAAAATTAAACTTGGAGCTTACTTGCGTGCGAGATTCAATATAATGGTTTTTAGATACATATCTTTTTCGTACGAGACTTATTTAACTTTTAAATGAAATTGAATAAAAGTGCGCATATTTTTGTTTAATTTACCCCTTTTGTTTTCAGTACTTCTTGCTTCCGAAGCAGATTGAAAATGTGTGTTACAGGGTAAACCAATACATATTGCATTTCAACACTGTGAGAACAATAATTGTGAAACATACCTTTTTATTGCTCACTAGCTGACCCGGCGAACTTTGTACCGCCTCAGAATCAATAAATGTTGTGGCAACTTATTAGCTGAATTAATTGTATTTATTTTTTTATAAAAAGATAATGCACACAACGCCATCTACTGGCATTACCGGAACACAACGTCATGTTCATTTTTGTTTCTGTCATATATCAAAGATGGCGTTATATACGGATTCCATACAAAATGTTTGAGAAAATTTTTTTCATTCATTTTTCGGATGTTTTAATAGTTATTCGCCCTCGAAAAAAGTCAGTCAATCCATTCTCGAGATATCATAAAAAAATTTGTGTGGAGTCCACGCGCAACAGAAGTGAAATTTTGTAGTTTACTCCTTAAAAATTGATTTTAATTTGAGCCCCCCTGTACAAGTTTTAATAGTTATTCTGCTATTCGGGGCGGAGACCAATCAAAAAAATCAAAGATCATAAAAATCGGTCCAGCTGTTCTTGAGATATAAACCCAAGGGTTCCCCCTGAACCGCCTGACCATGTTTCAATAGTTATTCTGTTATTCGGGGCGGAGACAAATCCAACAAATCAAATATCATAAAAGTCATTCTTGAGTTATAAACCCAAGGGTCCCCCCTGGGCCTCCATGTCCATGTAAAAAATACCTTTCAATACGACCTATTCCCATATCTATCAAATAAACAAAAAAAAAATTATAAGAATCGTTCTACCCGAAAAATCGGTCCAGCCCAAGGGGGCCCCATGTCCATCTAAAAAATACTTTACCACCTATTCTCATACCTACCAAATATACAAAAAAAAAAAACATAAAAATCAGTCGACCCGAAAAATCGGTCCAGCCCAAGAGGGCCCCCTGGGCCCCTATGTCGATGTGAAAAATAGCTTACCACCTATTTTCATACCTGCCAAATATACAAAAAAAAAAATTCATAAGAATCGGTCGACCCAAAAATCAGTCCAGCCCAAAGGCCCCCTGGACCCCCATGTGCATATGAAAAACAGCTTACCACCTATTCTTGTACCTACCAAATATACAGAGAAAAAAAATCATAAGAATCGGTCTAGCCGAAAAATCGGTTCAGCCCAAGGGGCCCCCCTGGGCCCCCATGTCTATGTGAAAAATAGTTTTAAACCATCCCTGGATTATGTCGAACAAAACAAAACAAAAATTATTCAAATCGGTAAAGCCGTTTTTTAGTTTTAGCGTAACAACAAAGCCTTAAATAAAGCATGAGTTAAAAGATGAAAAAAAGCCAACTTATAACCCCGTGACATACGAACGGCGATTTATTTATGTATATATAGATGTAGACAAATAGTATCTTTGCAACCTTGGTTACGGTTGCAAAGTAACGGTTTGCCCATTTAATAATTTGGGTGCGCAAAGTTTACTTGTCGCACGCAAATTATTTTTTGCACACGCAAATTATTTTTTGCACACGCAAATTCAGATAAACAAACTACTGAAAACTGAATTTGCCTCTGGACTCCAATTTTATGTTGGGATTTATTCCGCATTCGCAATAAAAAATTTCGCTTGAGGGGGCAATCGACAACTTGCCGCACTAGTTGCACAATATACTATTTGATTTTTTTACACATAATTATGATATTACCTTCAGCGAAGTAGCTTAAAGAGCAATTACAGCCGAAAAAGAAAGCGACAACCTATTTTTCTAGGTAGTGTAGGGACTGTAGGGGAGCAAAGTGCATTGTGTTTTCTAAACCTAAATAAATGGACACACTTAAACTAGTAACTAGTAACTAGTAAAGCATTAGATACTCTAACCAAATACATTCACAAAACTAATAATACGCTTGTTGAAATGCAATGAAAAACGTTATTATTCAGGAGTATTACGGAGGAAATAGCGTTCACGTAAACCGATTAACTTTACAGTAATCTCCGTTTCGCATGATGCTAGTTTGATGGATTAGACAGTCTGGGTAATTAATCATGAGATCTGAATATTGTAAACGATATTTTCACAATATAGTATAACGTTTATTTTGGTCAGTATAAAGTAAGATATATGTTATAAACACCTAAAAAGATATTTTTCAGTGTGTCCACTGAATAAAGTTATTTCAAATTTTATCAGTTTACGTTGAGAACTGTCTGAATATTATAGAGTTTGGAAAAGCACACAATTTAAATTAATTGCTATTTTATGACACTGCAGTGGTGTTAGTGTGTAAATATTTGTTTATTCTCTGTTGTGTACAGTGTTCCTTGTTAGACGTTACTTTGTTATCCTTATGAATTTTAAAGATTATCCTTACACACATTTAATACTTCAAAGTAATCTGATGGAGGGATCTAAGGGATCCAAGGAGACATTTATTTATATGTACCTACTTTTGACGCAGTAGGTATGCATATACTTTTCTACTCTTAAGCTTTTGAGACTTTTTTAGTTAAAATATGCTACAATTCTAGTTTTCAATTTATTTTATATCTACTATATTTTAATATACAGTGTTGATCAAGTTCCGCACAGAATTCAATGTCACTCCGTTAGTTTCCGTTTTCTTGAAAAATCCTCGGACAGGCCAATTTTAGTTTTTAAAAAACTTTTTGACGTAACAAACCTGCACTTCGTGTTTCCCGTCCAATGGTATCTATATTCCTTATTTCTGTTCGAATTATTAATGTGGAGATTAGATTTTAAATGCCCCCACAAAAAATCAAGGGGCGTTAAATTTGGCGAACGAGCCGGTCATTCCTATCTTCCCTCGAAAATGTTCCAAGAAACGCTCTGACTTCCAAGCCAAAATTCGGAGGTGCTCCGTCTTGTTGGAACCAAATTCCTTCATAACGACAAGAGCGGGAACACACTCAAAACTACTTACTGCGGATCTGGCGATTGGGATTCTGTCTATGTTGTTGATTAAATAAAGCACAGACTTCCTCATGACTTTTAATGCGCCATGATTGTGATAAATCAGAAGGACTCTTTTGCACAATCACAGGTTTAATCAAAAACAAAACAATTGTCTGGATCACTTTTGGTGGTAGATAACTACTTTTAATAAGTTTTTCCCTAAAACACCAAAAACAATTTTATTATAACTGCCAACGCACGTTTCGCCAACAATGTTGGCATCATCAGGGCGATGAGTAAACTAAACTTACATGCTAAGTACCGCTCTATATATACTCTAACGGCTCGCATCCCCACCCGTACTGTTCAAAAGTGGGAATAGTGCGGAAAAGGGGATCGGGCCTTTGTCGCTATTAAAAACAATTCCTGTTCTTATGTATTTCTAGACTTTTATTTAATTATTTACAGTTTTAACTAATTTAACACAAGTTATGTCGATGTGGTGATCATGTTCAAAAATATGTTGAGCTATACTTGATTTTTCGAATCTACCAAATCTCTGATGAGCAATGTGCTCTTTAAATCTACTTGAAATTGATCGTCGTGTTTGCCCAATATATTTTTGATTACAATCTTTACATTTAATTTCATAAATTCCCGATTTCTCCAACTTATCAATTTTGTCTTTTGGGTTTCCCAATTTGTGACTTCTTCTTTTGATCAGTTTGAAAAGTGGAAGATTCATTGACCATTTTCTTAAAATTAATCCTATTTATAAGCTTATGTATTATACTACTGTCAAACCCATTACACCTGGCTACTTCTTTGATAATTTTGAGCTCTTTCTTGAACCTGTCTGGATTCAGTGGAAAGGCAAGGAGTCTGTGCACCAAAAAGTTGAGACTAGCCTAGTTGAGACTAGAGGTTTAATAGCAATTCACATCTCACGGATTCGATGAAACTTCTTTTTGTGTTTTTACAAAGGAATTACTCTTTTTATTTGACAGAGAAGTGTACTGATTTGAAGAAACATTTTTTATTTGGCTTTTTTGTCCAGATTTTTTTTCCGCCTAAACAAGATCTAAACAAAAACCTAGAACTTTTTCTTTTTTTTTCCTTATGTTAGTATTTTTTTTTTTTTAGTTTTCTCGCGACATTGATAAAGAGAACTTTACTAAAAATGCATAGAATGCGTCAGTATTCCCAGTATTTTAACCAGTTATCTCAGTTTGAAAAAGGTCGCAAATCGGGTTGGATAGTTATATTACAAGGGTCATTGGAACCGATTGGAGGCAACTTTTACATCACAGGCTACCAATGGCATCCGTATATAGCCGCATTCTTAGTTTTGGACTTTTAGTTACCTTCCATTTCTTTGCCTATCACTTACTCCAGTGGAGACTGGGGACTATGGACCCATGATTGACGCAGGAGAGTCAAGACATCGCCGTGGCGAAAGACAGATTTTAACATTTGCTGTAGAACGTCACACTAGACTTGTGGAATTATGGTTTAGAGTGGCATTACTTAGGGAAGTAAGTCAAATCTAGTTTTTTATCCCTGGCAATTTGAATGCTCTTCGTTATTTCGCTAACGTACCAGTTCTTCTACCTTACCTTACTGCAAAACCCTATCTTCCAGCAAGATAACGCACGTCCCCACACGGCAAGAGAAACTAGAGACTTTCTTAAAGAAGTTAGCGTAGAGATTCTTTTTTCTTTTTCTTCTCACGGTCTCTGGATTTGTCGTCATAGAACATGTACAGGATACGATCGGATTGAGACTGAATAATTTACCTCATCCTCCAAACTATTTAATTTTATTAATCTTCGAATTCGCATTCAAGAAGCTCGGAATGAGATACCACGATCGACCATAGATAAACCATCTCATTTTATTTATTTTTTTTAATGAAATTTTAATTAGTTTAGTGGTTTTTTTTTCAAAAAAATTAGTACTATTTAAAAGTTTGAGGCATAAAGAACATAGGGTTGCCTACGTTTTTCTTGGCAAGACACCGGGTTGCCAGGTGTATTAAAGTAAACTATAATGAGTAATTTACCCTCATCGTTTATTCTAATGAACCGTATATCAAAATATTGGAAATTTTATTGCGAAAACAATGGTATAGGGTTGCCTGGGAAAAGTTGGCATATCTTAGGGATTGTCGCGATTCGCCCCATTCTCTTCAAACTTCAAATCGTCTTGCCAGGAGAAAGGTATACAACCCTATTTTGGCATGTTTTTATGCCTTACATTTTTAAGTAGTACCCACTCATTTTTTGAAAAAAAGAAAGGGTTGTAAAAGTAAAATTAAAAAAAAAACTATGAATGAGGGAACGTGGATATAGGGTGTGTATATTTACATGCATATATTTAAACGGGTACACGATGAGCCGATGATTTTTAGCCGGTTATAAGAGTGGGGCACAACCCCCTTAAATCATCCCAGTCCCGACGTCTATGAGAGAATAATTTAAATGCAGGTAAAAGGTAAAAAATTTGCTCGCACAAAAACTGAAGATAAACATGAACTTGTCCCTGAAGCAAGTGACCCACGGAAATAAACCCACAATTTTTTTTTACATCTCTTACCTTAAATTACAAGAGATTCACGTGCAATTTCTCCTTGTACTAATCCCCGGATCTATGCCCAACATTATGCACTTACATTTTAAAACTTTTTTAATACGTAACATTTATTGTTACATTCTTCTGCATCTGCCATTTTCACCACCACTAGTAACGCATGTACGCTATTTGATTTCACGATTAAAACTGAGGTCGATAGTTTCAACGAGTTTTTTTTTTGTCGACTATTTAGACACAAAAACTCCTTGATTTCATTGCACCGATTTATTTTCTTTTCTATGGACGTACCTCGATTTTATAGCAAAACTTGAAATTATTATATCTCGATGCAGGGGTCAAGTTGAACCCGCAAGTCAAGGGGGTACTGTATTCACCCCAAGGTATTGCCGGGTTTTTTAATGTATGTATTTTGATTTCACCCTGTAATCTCTTTTTCATATATGTAAATAATAAGTCTAAAATAAGCCAAGAAAATACAAAAGATATAAAAGTTGATTTTAACAAAAAAAATTCTCAAAAATCAATTAGGCCGGCTTCGGTCTTACAGACCCGTGCGAGTTTCTACCATTCGGCGAATTCATGCGAGTTCCACAGGGTTAAAAAACCTTTCATGACGTCACTGCGCAAAAACGGCTGGTTACAAAATACTTATTTACATTAGAGTGCGGAAAAGTTGATTTTACTCGTTGGTACTTCAAGACATCGAGTATGAAAGTCCTACTTCCAAGACTAACGTCAATCGTTTATTTGTTGTTACAAAAAAGTAACTAAATACATACAAAGATAAGATAAATACATAATATAAAGATAACCAAAATTAAAGGTCGACTATTTCTGAAATATGAGAGGGGAAATACAATTGGCTCAATACCTTCAAGAATTGCGACATTTTTGGAGTTAGATAAGCCAAAAGATTTTACGGGTCATTGTTTTCGTCGCTTTTCTGCTACTTTGTTAGTCAACAGAGGTGGCGACCTTCTGTCGTTAAAAAGACATGAAACATGGAAGCCTTCCAGTGTTGCCGAGGGTTATATTTCCGAAGGTTATATTGCCGAATGTTTCAAAAGGAAAATTGATGTTGCAAATATGTTGACGAAGGAAACGTCCTTTTCAAAGAGACTACCAATTTCACATAATGAATTTCCTCTAGATTTATAAACTGCGAACGAAAATACACATTTAACATCACATCATGTGCACGTTAAGAGGGGGGTTCGACGTTTGTCACACGCTAGGTGGCGCCACGGGTAAAAAAACAAGGGTCCCGTTTTGTTAAGTTTTACGTAAAAGTATTGATATAAATAGCATTTACTTATTATTAATAGATAGCCGAAAGTTGTCCCTTGGACCTAATGCCATTTTTTTGGCTGGTGATGGTCAATAAACTCGGAAATAAATTATTAAATTCCATTCATTTTTGAAATTTCATAGTAACGAAATTAGATGAAACTCGTTACAGACTTGGCGGAAGCTTTTAAAAAGTCACTGCTAAACCCAAAAGTGATCAACTTTGCGTTTAAATCGAAATATCTTGACCGAATTGACCGAAAATTTGCCAGCTTATGTCTGACCTATGATAATTTTGCTGCAATAGTTTGACTACTTTCTCAGAGATGGGGCACAGGCGAGACGCAAGAACACAAAATTTAGGAATCCTATGGACTCTGTGACGGTCTTGATTGTGACACTACTTTCTGTGCACGCGAAAGAAGAAGAAAGTTATAGAAACGTATGTCTGTGAGATATCAGACGCAGAGAGGAACCGGCAAATGCGTGGGTACCTATTGTACTCGTCACGTTCACTGTTTTGTACCTGACGAGTTTTGGGTAATTACGGTATATTTCCAGAAAAGAGGGTGCGGATGGTTTTGTCTCTGACGAGATATGCGACTTATAATCGAACAGTAATAATTATTAACATTTAAAAAAAAAAGGAACCGACTTCAAAAAACCCAAAGTAACATAAGTTACTTACTTACTAAAAAGCAAAAAATAAAAATTTTCAATTTCAGAGTTATTTGTTGTTCCGCTTAATGTAATTATTTATTTTTCCGTTTAATGAAATTCAGAAATTATTGTTGATTATCTAATTATTATTAATTGTTTTATAATTTTGAAGACGGTGCCAAGTAAAACATAAAATTATACATTTTAAAGTTATAATTCCCTGATAATTTCAGACTTCTTAATTCACGATTATGATTACTGAATTAAACTTTTCAGAACCCATTTGATACATTAGGTAATATGTAGTATATTTCAAACGAGTGCGCTGTCATTACACTTTTCAGGGGCGAGGGCGAATTTTTGCAGCCCGAGGCGAATTCCGAGGGCTGCAATGAGCCCGAGCCCCTGAAAAGTGACAGGGCACGAGTATTGAACAGTGTTTTTTGTATTCGTTCCAGCAAAATGAGAAAATTTAAAAGAAATTTAAATGTCTTGATCAGGGGTGGGTCATATCTAACAGTTAGGAAATTCCAGTGTCATAAACCCTTACCTGACCCAATTTAAAATCGCGAACAAGGTTCCTTTATTCAAATCTTTTTAAAACCTTCATTCCCTCTCATACAAGCTTCCATTTCATAACATGCTTTCTGACAATAACGACATCACTGAGTTCAACCGTCACAATCAGTAAACGAAGCTCTATCAAAATATGGAAAAAAAAACATTAATTTGGATAAAGCTGAAAATTGGTTCAGGTCTTAGGTACACTATAACAAATAAAATATCAAAAAAAGATCAGACAAAAGTTTTAGATCATGCAATTACCTACAAAAAATGTTTCCATACTTTCTTTCCTACGAATTTGATACAAAAAAGCGATCTATTCGTAATGCATACTAATATTGTATGGTTTGGTTGGATTTACCGACAGATGAATTGATAGTTTTGGTTATTATTTATTATGTAATTATTGTTTTTATTTTATTTTTTCGTTGTATTTTATGTGTTATTGTAGCAAAGTATATAATTTGTTTTTATGTTTTACTTAACACCAACTTCAAAATTATAAAACAATTAATAATTACATAATAAACAATAATTTACTAAAAACAAAAATAGCTCATAATAGTCAGGTCAAAACAGACATTTCAATTCCCATTTGGAAATTTTGTTGAATAAGGGAGGGGTCGTCAAAGGACTGTTCTGTCGTAGCTAGCGGCAAGATGGGTTTTTCGGCCACACTGTCGGCCACTTTACTATTTATTAGGGTCTCAGGTAGACTTCGCTGTAAAATATAGAAAATATTGGAAAACACACCCCATCTAGAGTTGAGTAGTTCCATCGAGTGGTAAGTACCGTTACAATATTATTTTGTTGAATGTGAACAATGGGGGCCATCTAGTAGTCAGTTGACGTTTTACATATTTTACCCTGGCTTCTAACCTGAACATGTTGAAGTGGGCGTGGTCGGACCCCGCTCTTAAGTTAGAAAATTCTAATTTACCCTTAATTTCAAATATTCAGGCCAACTAACTAATTCCTGGTCTATTTTTACATGTTGAGAATAGTACAATCAACATTAATATTTAGTGTTGGTTTTTGTATTTATTAGGTTAAGTTATTAAAAAAAAAGTCACAAGTTATTAAAATAATTTCTTCCAAATACGGAGCTTCTTTTCAATTAATTCATGCTGGAGTTTTGGAAACCAAAAAAGGAATTACAGAAGAGATTGGATCTTGAAACCTTCAATAACACGTGCAGTCGTGCAGATCAAATCAGACTACAAGAAATCATGCACACAGGTTGAAGTTACATACATACCCATTTTGAGGGGCTTTTTTTTGTTAAAATTACGCTGAAGTCGATGCAGTCTACACTGATTTTTGCTTGCTTGCTTCGTATTTGATTCGTAGAACCCAGTATGTCCAACTCAATGGATTTTTGTCCAAAGAGATTCCTCAGGCGGGCTACAAGGAAGCCATCTTGGTCCGATATTGTTTCTAGTATTTATTAATGATATTGTTCAATGCTTTATGTTTGCTTTGGTTTCAAAATTTTTCAAAATTATTTTGATTTTCCTGAGTTGATCTGTCAAATGTCATTATTAAAATATTATGACAGTGGTACCATTGCAACCGAATTAATGTTGATTTCTTCTAAATTCTCATAGAGGGCGCCACATGTAATAATAAAAAATTAAAAATTATTACCGTTTTATTTTGTACATTACTGTGTCAATTTTGGTGTAAAGTAGCGTGTATTAAGTGGGACTTTTTGTCTCATACTTAATTTATTTTTTTAAACGTTCATGAAAAGCTAAAATTTTACTTTACCGCATAGTAGCCTTACTTTACAACAGGAGGTCAAAAATACATTGTTACGTCAAAAAATTATGAATTTTGTGAAACTATCACCACTGTAAAAATTACTTCTGTTCTTCTGAATTTAATTCACGAGTGGTTAATAATAAACCTGAAAGTTACGTTTCTGCTCAGCACACAAAGAATATTCATAATGCAGATTGTTAAGAGTAGCTTATTAATGATGTTGAAATTTTCATCTGCATAGAAGTCAAACAAGAAAATTACATTCGCGAGTACCGACATAAAGTGTACTAAAGTTTCAGTTTTCTAACGTTAAACTCTTTTATAACATGCATTTAAAAATTGTTTTACGTGTTGCGGAAATTTACTTTAAAACTTTCATATCAAGCAGGTCAGCCAATCGGCGATCGATTTTGTCGCTTACAAAAGCTGAATTGAATAAAAGGTATCTGGATAACCACTTTAAATCTTTAAACTTTCAGCTTTTAATCATCATTAAAGCCACAACGGATATAATGGGAACTACTCTCCTCTTTACAGCGTCGTAAAAATTCCCTGGTCGATAGTTTATTGCAATCAAATTTTTGTACTTTATCCTGATGGCGTTACGAAGGTTTGGATTACTTTGATGATTATTATTCATGGAAATTTAATTTATTATAACTTAGTTTCCAATACTTACAACTTAAAGCGATATCTTCAACGGTCCAGAAGTTCTTCTGTGCAATCTTTGTAAAACTACTCCAGTAACAACTGAAATTAAAATTTCTTCCATAAATCTTCCACATTACCGCATGTAGTTAAATTAATGTAAGTGTTTGGAAAAAAGTGATGATGCAACACCTACGAGTCAACCCAGTGTCAATCACCAGCCAGACTGTCACTGACGCTTTGAAAGGGATGAAATGCAATGTGAAAATAGGATGCATTTTCATGTTCTTCAACTTAATTGTTCTATTCTATTCGGTCTAGAATAAACTTACATTTAAACGGGCAAAGAACTGTCTTGTGAACAATATGCTCGACTCTTCTTCAGCCATGATAGCTTGTTCACTTTATATTGCTATCTTAAGGGGCATTTCGCAAGGACGAGCAACTACTGGGTGAGAGTGATCAAAAAGTTTGAAGTGTGACATAAGTAGTAGGACGTAAACAAAAATCCACACGAGACACAGAAAAAGTACATTCTGTGAAACAATGCTTTCTGTTCAGAAATATTTGCAGCGGCCAGTTGTGAAACCCAAAGCACAGCCAGAGGGTCATAAACCTCTACCTGTCTAACGACCCAAATGCTAGCACAATACAAATACAATATTCTAAATTCAACCACCACCCGAGATGACATTCGGGATTATAAAAGTATTATTGACCGGAGTCCATAAATTACTATAAGTCTGGGCGTACTTTGCTTCTGATGAAACAGTCCAATGAGAACGTGACATCGGAATGGGAGAAACAGTTTAACTATTTTTTAGTATTTCACGGTCCATTACATTTAAATATATATTTTTTAAATTTTGGCACAATGTTGTTCCAAAAGGACATAATTATCTTTTTCAATCTGCAAATACTTGTCGACTGTACTTGTCGACAACAATTCCAATAGATACAATCCATACAACAAAGTAGCAATAATTGTTAGCACCAGTAATTGAAAATTGCTTCTGACCCTGAAAGTAATAACAATTATCTTTTTGCTTTAGTTTAACGACCCATTTTGGTCTATTTTTAAGGGTCTGTTTAAATGTACGCTGCTTGCAGTCTTGCAGAGGTGTCATTTTTCTTATTTTGCGACAAAATTAGAGCAATAATTTGTTTATTTTTTGTAATTTTGTGAAGAAAAGTGCTTATAGATGAACGCAACACCGAGCTATATCTATAAAAAACATTTTAAATGCCCAAAAATTGGTTGGTAATGAAGGTATTTATTACGTATTAGGATATACTTTTAAATACAAATTAATGACTTCTTCATGAAACTTGTGGTGTTCCGTGGTTGCTTAATGTGTCTGCTTTAATGTTTTCATGCACAATATGATATAGCCTTATTGGGGTGGCTGGAAAATGAGAAAAACGAGGGGGTTGCACTCTAAATGTTGGTTGCCTATATTACGGAAATTTTACAGTCACAATCACTAGCTCCGCCTAACTCATGATGGCATGTCCACTGGACCACCCTGGACTAAATGCCATTGGCGTAGTAAAACACAGATGTGGGAACGCGCTGTTTGTTCCTATAACTGTATTGTCAGTATTTTGGCGTTTATGTATAGTGTAAGAACCTACTGAGGATTTTGACACGTTAGCTGACACAGCATGTGTGTCTCACAAAATTAGCCATTCTTGCGCCCTGACACTGGGTTTCTGTCTCACATTAGTCGGGTCTAATATTATTGTTTGTGACATACGCTGTAGCTCCCGGCGGCTATATCTAATGCGTTATTCTGACTTGCGTGAAATTTAGAAGCCGGACCAAAATGTCCCTCCGTAAAAAAAACTATTTTTTACAAGTAAATAAAAATCAATTGCCGCATGTATGAAAGAGCATCACTTGAGAACGGGTCGATCGATTTGGCAGTTTGTTTTTGTTGTGTTCGTTATTGTCAGGACAAGGTTTGTATGAAAGAAAATTTTTGGAAAATTACCGGATAATTAGAAAATTCGGGATAAACTGAAAGTGATTTTTTCTATCTGATTTTCGTATGAACTCAAGAGCAAAACTCACGTTTCGAACGATATATGCGTAATTCGTTTTTTGTTTTGTTCGTTATGGTCCTGAAAAAGTTTTCAGAAAAAATACAAAGAAAAGTCGGAAAATTCGGAAAAACTACAAAAATTATAATACTTGTACGCACTCTGGATCATAACTGATGATAGGAACGACATACAATGCAGACATAAAATTTTTAACGATCAAATTTTAGGATATCAAAAAATGTTATTGTAAACTGTCCTTTACTGTTATTATGACATTTATAAATTAAATTGAAAAATTGAAACAATTTGAAGTAAATGTCTATCAAGTTTATAATAATATTAATAATAATAATAATAATAATTTATTGATACAGTGTCATCTACCTATAGAAGTCGTTCACAATGTTCTCTGCGCCATAGTAAATATTTGGTTGATTTTTTTTGTTTTGTTCGTTATGCTCCAGGGATGGAAAGCTTAGCATACATTGTTCTAACTAATGTATAGAAAACATGTTAATTATACACTAATGAGGACAATTTTATGCTAACCACCCTATGCGGCTTGAGAATTCCAAGAAGAATAAGGACAAACCAGATTTTCGAAAATGGTTGATAGGCGGTGTTTTTTTCTTAGGGGACGATATAGTACATTCCACCCTCGTATATAATAAATAACTAAATATTACATATATGCCGTCTCGATCATAACTGACGATAGGAACGACATATTTGGTTGATTCTTTTTTTGTTTAGTTCGTTATGTTCCCGTTATGGAAATAACTCAATTGAATGTTTTCAATAAAAAAAAATCGTTATGTTCTGGAGGAAATTCTGGAAGAACGCATCACAGCTTAAATTAAAATAAGATTACATTTGTTTTTATTTTTGTATTGTTTCGCGATATGTCCAAAAAAATTATTTAAATTTGATCAGGACAACGTCTGTCGGGTCAGCTAGTCGAATATAAATGAGACTGATAATTCAGAACACAACTTTATTTGAAACCAAAAGAAGAATATTTTATTCCAAATGTCTGTTGCCAGAAATTATAAATCTCCGAAATACTAGAGGAAGAAAAATCAGAAATCCTGAAAGAGCGGTTGATGATTTAGTTTAATATTTTATTTATAATGTACCTATTTAATTATCGTACAAGATTGTTTGACCATGTCGCTTATCCATTAACTGTTCAAATAAAAACAATAGCTACGAAGTGTTGAAATTCTTTTTTTATCCTAAGACCTTTGTTTTAAAAGGCTTTTTGATGTCCTCATTACATTTCGCTTGTTATTTGTAAATTGAATTTTTTGATACTTACCTACCTAGGTAGATACATATCATAACCCAATATTGTAAAAATGCTTAAAAACACGTACCTGGGTAATATTATCTAACCAAAAAATTTAACAATGATTTTTTACGTTTGTAAAATAGATATCCTTGAACAACTTTAGCATAGGTAGGTAGGTAGGTAGGTAACACGGTCTTCGATAAAATAAAAACCTTGTTGGCATAACGTTGGACTACGCCACTGATACACCCGGTCTTTAGCTATGCGAGAACTCGGGGTGAAAATGATATTTTGAATGATCGTTGGCAGTGGGGGTCGCGTCCCACTGCACTTCTTTCCCCTCACTGCGACCGGAGATTCTTGCTCCGATGATTGTTAAAAAGACCCTTAAGTAATTATTTTTTTCTTCATTGACCGCTTGTTGGGGACTTAAGTCTCGAATGGACCAAGGGCATTTTATTTCCATTATATGATCTTGATCAATAATTCCATCCGGACTGGCACCGAGAAAACAATTTTTCTTGTCAATAAACAGTCCGCACTCACGCACAAGTACCCCATAGTCTTTCAAAGTGCTTTTGCTTCATCTTCTCTTTCCCACATCATTATAGCTGCGCTCTTTCGAAATTCAGAACAGACAATATTTTGAGCTAGCTTTGACGTATCCCTAATAAATTCGTTTTCATCTAGATGAATTTCTGTGTCACCGTAATTTTTAACGGGTGGAGCAGCAGTCTTTCTTTTTTTAATCCGTAGAAATAAATTTATTATACTCGCGTTTTCTTTACAGTCCCGCGAGATAGTTTTTAGCGAATTTTCCTGGACTACAAAATTTTCCTGTGCAATAGGACAAAATATTCTTCCTTTTTATTATATGAAATTGTCCCCTATAAATTTACAGACGATAGAATTATAAGTTTCTGCTGCATTATTTTTCATATTCAAAATTAGACTATGCACATTTTGAACAGTCTTTTTCCACACGAGTCAATGTCGTCAAAAAGGCCAGACTCGATCATGTCTGGAACTGTGTTGATTTCGCCTTCCTTACTTCCTTGACAAAAATAGCCTCTCAATTTACTACAGTAGTTACGTAGTAAATGGTTTACGCATTCTATCTTTATTATAGAGAATTTATGGTCGTAGGGCTTCGCGATGCAAAGTTTTTTTTAACACACTGCTGCTTCTTTTGTTGCTCTGTTATTAGTGATGTAATTATCTAGGTTAATTAAATCGAAAAGAATAGACTCCTCACATTGCAAAATTTTATAAAAATATCAATCAACGAATCAAGTAAGATACCAACCGATCTGTTAAAAAAAATAGGTGTAATTGAAAGCGTAATACTAGGTAGGAATGAATATTTCGGGTTTGGGACATTTTCAATGCACATTTCTAGTTTTGAGCATTTTATTCGGACACTGTCCAAATTCGTATATTGAGTATACACTGTATTGTACTATTGTGGTCATCGCCTAAAAAACGTCGTGTGCACCTCGACTCACGCCTCGGCCACAAACAGCAGATGCGTCCAAAAAAGCTAACTTTTACGGCCGCGAAGTTTTCAGATAACGGGGCTCTCCGTCCCGCATAATTTTGTTTAGGTATAGGTCTAAGATTTTACTTGGACTGTACACGGCGAATTTGTAGCATGGCTGTATAGGTGGAGCTACTTTCTTGACGGATAAATCAACAGAACAGGGTTTTATTTAAAACATTATTACATAGTTGTATTTGCGCTTCCATCTTCAATAATGTAGCAAACAATAAGAAAAAACTATAGGCAAGGCGATACGCATGCTTCTTGGTAGGTTTTAAATTCGTAAGTGTCAATAAAATGGTGACAAAAGTTACGTATGTTCAGTTCGACATTTTTGCATATTTAGCAAGACATTTAAAAAAAAAATATGCGTAGGTTCTAAAGCAATCCTTTTTCTACAACAATTCAAAATTTGAATATTATTGATCAGTAATTAACAATACAGCGATTTTTATAAATGTACACTGCAAACATGGGGTGAGAGAAGCGCCTTAATAACATCATTAGTTTCATATTTATTCTTACAACTGAAATGAAAACTAGCCTTTTACCAAGGAAGCGCCAAATCCATAATGAACATAACAAAGCATAACATCCATTTTAATTCAAAATTTGAAACTGCACCAAGAATAATAAATAAGTTTTATATGGCGGAAACCCAAGTTGGAAATGGCAATTAATTAATATTCTTACAAGGCGCACCATCAGGAAACTTAACTTTTGGTTTATAACAGCTATGAATACGTGGCTCGTTTGATCGGGTTACAGCCACGTTGTGTTCAAAATTGCGTTCGGTCCTGGAAGCCCGGATAATGCTACGCTTCATAGAGCAGGTTGCAATTTATTCGCCGCCTCCGTCCATTAACCTATTGGGGTGCGTACATCGATATTGCACGTCCAGTGGGTCCCTATTCTCCCCTCAACTAGCGGTTGCCAAATGCAATAACCTAGCAGCGGTGCACCCTCCTGCTTGCTTACTACATTCCTAATCCTGTATACTACCAAGTCAAAGTTTGTTCGGTCAGGCGAGCTGACATGGGCAACGTGCATAAGGAATTTTAATGGTAATATTGATAAACCATCGTCGTTGTACGCGCCAATCGATGAAACTGTTCACGCTAATGCACCCTTTTAAATCTAAAATGCATCAATTTTAAACGGTCTGCGCAAGGAAGTTTTGTTGTTTGCAGCAGGAAAAGAAAATGAAAATTTATGTCAGGAAAGCATTTACATCTTATCAAAAGTTCATGAAAAAAATTGGTTTAAAAATAATTTATCACAGTAGCTTAATTTCAATTGTAACTTTGCTGTTTTACTCAATACATAACAGGACATTATTAAATAAAAATAAATTGCGTTGTGGGTTAAAGCCCCCCCCCCCCCCCATTATGTAGCAAAAGCTAGATATTAATCTTATACCTTATCTGATAACGTCAGTAAATATATTTTTTAAAATTACTTTTACTGGTAGCCGTTACATTTTGGTAAAGAAACGTGAATAAAATATAAGAAAACAATAAAGCAATATCATATACGTAAAGAAGAAATGGTAATTCCACAATACGAAGCCCGTAGAAATGTTTAAAGGGCTATAAAAAAATAAAATTGTATTTGAGGTGTCTGCACCCCCATTGTCAAACAATTCCTACAGTGATCATTCCAATTAATTTTTTTCTAATTATAACCGAAATATGGAATCAATTATTTTCTATAAAGGTGAAGGAAACTGTTGTGAACCAGACTGCCCTTTCACTACCTTGTATAATACCTGTAATAAATACCCTGTAAAATGTGCGCTTACTGTCCGCGAATGTATGTTACGATTACGTGTTATTTTTATGCCACCTAAGTGCTATAAAATATCCATTATAGATTACACGAATGTGACTTTTGCATTAAAAGTTTCTACTTGTGTCATAATTAATTTACACAGTATAATAAACACTTAATTACTCAGACTTGGTACAGAGAGATCGTAAATAAAATTAGTCATAGTTGGCCGTGCAGGAAAAGCCGCTTGTCGTAGTTTAATAGAATTATTTATCAAATGTCATTTTTAACATGGACAACTTGATATTCAATTTTTTTTTTGCACAGCCAACTATGAATCATTTTGTTTTCGATCTTACCGTATTTTGTATAGTTTGGTAACATTAAGTCATTAAGAGAACAACGATACTTTTCTTTATAAAATTGTACATATTATACCAATAGGTACGTGTGCTTTAGAAACCCAATCATAGAAAACTGTATTGCTAGAAAATTTGTTTGGTAACTCTACAATATATTTATGTAATATTAAAATGAAAATAAAATGCATGCTGCACTAAGTTTAGTAACAACTTCGAAGTCGGGATCCCCGAAGACATTGTACAAGATCGTGTCGAAACAGCAAAGCATTTTATTAAAATATTGTATTTGTATGAAAGTTGGGATTATATTATGGTAATAATGTCTCAACACTTAAGATACCGTACAACTTTTGTAACAAGCTTGTAGATATAAACCTACATTTTACTCCTCTAACTCGTGAGTGTGTGTCTTGACTTCTTAAATTTCATGACTATGCAGAATACTAGCTGGTACCCGGCGCGCGTTGTTACACCCCAAAAATAAAGTAAAACATCTGACCGGGCCACTGTGACATTTTTTTTTCTGACAGAGTACTCAATTTCGCCCGGTTTGCACTTTAAATATATTTTTCTACGAAAAAGGGGTGACACATTGGGGTCGTCAACGGTGATGTTACCTCCCATTGCGAATATTATTTGTGGTCAAGATTTCATAACGATCGGATTAACAGTATGGCAGCGCATAAAATACGAACAAACAAACAAATATTGATGTTTATATATTAGATAGATAAAATTTATCTATAAAAATACAATCAAAAATAAAATTGGGGCGGTTTGATTCTATATCTGGCTAGAAAACTGTAGAGACGTGTGCTCCTGTTGTCTGAATGGATTCTGCATAATATATGCTATGAATATGTACATAATTTGGTGGATGCTCCACATTTCAACTTTTGTCGAAATATCTCATTTCATACGATGTTAAAATAAACAATAGACAATGGGAACAAAATAGTTGGGTGCAACGACGTTTATTGTGCCATACCAAGTGAAAATGGGGTGCTATAATAAAAATATTATTAGCACATTATTTGAAATTACCGACGAGACCTATCTTACACTACTACATACATTGTACACAGTCTTCATACCTACATCCAGTAGGCTTTGAACGTCAAAATTCCTCATATTATAACTACCAGTAAATTTTGTTTTCCAGGGGCAACATGATGTACTTGATTTACGCGCTCGTGATTATGCAACCCAAGTACGTTGTGCAGTGCATTTTGAGTTACATAGTCAACTTCCATTACCACTCGTGGCTGACTTCATAACACTTCTTTTTTGTTTCAGGATTGTAGCCCCGATTGAAATGGACCACTGGGGGCCAACTATGGAGGGGGGCTTAGATGTAGCGCTCGCCGCCACGCCGCCATGGCGCTGCTGATGCGACGTCTATTCGTAGACGCTCAGGTACGCTGAAAATTACACCTTACGTCATTTAAAACACCATTCTTTATTGTTAATGCCATCATTTAGCATCGTTCGTAACCGCATTTATTTCCCTAGGCGCTCATAGTTCTTTGCTACCATCCATTACACAAGAAGTACGAAGCTATCAAGATCGCTTTGTGTTTCTGTGCGTCGTAAAGCTGCACAGTAAAAATTATGTCGAAGCTACTTAAAAATTTAGATACCGCTTCTGCACATTCGTTGAAAAAAGAAAAGGCGTAATTTAAATCCAGTAATCACACAGAGAATTAAGTCTATTTAACGAGATCTAGCCAGAGTTTACGAGTTTTGTTGTAAATGAAGGCAGTGTTATTATGATAAAAATTTTATTACGAAAATAAACTGTACATTAAGTTTATCGTTACACAAAAATCCCAATAGGAAAAGCATCTTGTTAAATAATTTCCAATATAGATTTCGCTATAAGTTCTACTATCTACTTTTGAAGAGAAAAGTTACAATATTACATTGTAATTCAGTATCAGATTACCGACTGCGACGCCACATTTTCATTACGTTGTTAATTATACCTATATCCGGGTGTCACAGAATGCTTTATACAGTCAATATGGCGAAGGCTGTACACTACCTTATTTTAAACGAATTAGAGCAGCTCATTACTTAAGGCATTGTGATAACCCATCCTTTACATTACCGCCACTTTTTGAATTTTAAAATGACGTCAACAAACGTCAAATTTGAAACAAGTTTTAGTAACTTGGTGTTCGGTTGGTTACAATTCAATTTAACACTTTTAACAATAATTCGAGTAATAATTTACAACTGACAATTTCCAATGATTTCAACAGGTTAACAATTTAGTTCTTCAGAAAAATAGCAAACAATAATACAAAATAACAATTTTGGTGTACATGATGAGTGAGGTTAAGTCAGCTAATCTTATTCCACTTTTGAGCTTTCGAAGTTTACAGGAATTTACAACAAACAGATACAGTGAAATATCAACGTTCAAAGTGTATATATTCGAACCTGAGAGGGGAATCAAGAATATGGAAACGCGTGAAATTATTTAAGTTGGAGTAAAAATGGAAAGACTAAAGCGAAGTTAACAAGACAAATGTGTAAGTGAAGCAAGATTATAGAGCTCACTACTATGGAAAAAGCTAACACATTCAAACGGACCAGGAGAAATGAGTTTGTTACTGAATTGTCCTAGTCATGCTTAATTTCCTGTTTTTCTTTAAGGCTTGTCCCACCCAAGTCCAAGTTAGCAGAACCTATCTCGGGGACTTGTGAAGCAAACAATTTATTAGTAGCCCGAAAACAACACTGCAAGCTCCAACCTAGTTTTGGCACAGAAGTTAGCAGGAACTCCCTTTCTGGGTACTACTGCCGCCCAAGAGACAACTCAAAGTCGAAACGACTTTGTTCCCACCTCTCGGGTACACGTTAGCCAAAGTAGGGCCACATAACTCCCCAATCAGCAGCCTGCAACGCAAACCACGTAATGAATGCTATTTGGTCTATCTGTTGATTCGACACATGTATGGACAAACAGAATAAAATATGCAGTAACGCAACGTATTTTTTGTACGTCATTTCGAAACGAGCGCGACGCAACGATATCTAGCGGGCGCAAACCGCAAACCAAACTAGGCCCTAGACTACAACATGCAGAAAACAACTAGATACACATAATCGGTCTCATGATGCCTAAAACTAGCTAGATATCGTAACATAGCATAAAAAATAAAGTACACAATCAAGAAGAGCGTGGCGCGATTTTTGCCCTTCTGTTGTATTCAGTTCCTGGTGTTGGTTGAAGTGAACAGAGACAAAATACAGAAGAACAGGTACTTATTTAACGATTTATCCAGGTTTGATTAGCAGTGGTGGACAGTTATTATTTAAGCAAAGGCTAGTGATTAAACAGGATCTGACAAACAAATGGGTTACCAATAGTTTTCCAGAATGGCGGCCATTTTATTAGTGACGCAATATTTGAAGTGTATCTAGACAGAAAAATGTTTATTTTTACCTGCATTATAATCTCTAATTGTTTAATTTTTTTGGAACATATGCCAGAAAGGTCGCAAGTTTATAATTTCAAGATATAATAGAATTGTCAAATTTATTACTAAATGGGGCCTATTCTGTAATTTTAAGCGGGGCCGTTAAATTAAGTTGTCAAAAATAGGTGGAATAAAAAGGTTACCTGTAAAAACTTCGGGCGGCACGACACACGCAATTTTTAATTTAAATTCAACCGATCCTTCTGGTAACGTGAATTTTTGACAATGCAGTGTAAACATAGAACACACTCAACTTTAAAAAACAGGAAAACTCGTAGTGGAATAAAATTAGAATGATAAAAACATAAATTAGTTAAGCCGTTAGTTACAAAGAGACGACCTGTTGCGTCTAACGTTAAAGTCCGAATGCCCATGTAATGGCCGTTGGTCTTCCTTCCTCCCTCTACAGCTAAGGTCACTAGATGAAAAATTCTCTTTCTATCCTTTACGTATCGATAAAAATCCCTAGATTCTTGTATATTTTTCTAACACATTAAAAGTCATGCTATATCTATCTCTTTTAATTTCCATGAAAAATAACTGATGGCGGCTTTAAAAAGACAATTTTTCATCTAGTGACCTTATCTACAGCCCGGTGCCAGCGCCATCTCTGTGTAGCGCTTCAAATAGCTACTACAGAGCGCTACCTAGAGTACTGCGTAGGTTTCAGGGTCGTTGCGCCTTGCAGGGTAGGCAAGTCCAAGTTCTCCTGTGCATTACGGGTCTATTTTTGGGGGTTTCTCAACATATAATTTAATATATTTTTATCAATACTGAGACGACGGCGCGACGGCCCGGAAGCGGATGATGTCATGATGATCTCACCACGTATGGTAACGTAATTAATCTGGAATAGTCTACACGAGAACGTCTGGGAATAATTATTCACATGGGATGCTCTAGAAGACTCGACTGTGGCGGTGATCTCATGCTATACCACGCTCGTACAAGACACTGATCTCATTCTTCTGGAATAATTCTTTGCGTTGGAAACATGATCTCATGATTCCGGGAATAGAAGAATTCGAGAACGAAGGGAGCGGTATAAGAAGGGATGAAACAACGGAGCAAGTCAGTCTATTGGAAGCATCGTGAACAAGTGATCAGCGCGTGATATTGTGAAAGTCTGTACATTGTGAAAAGTCGTCTTAGTAGTCTTTTTAATAAAAGTTTGTAAATACGGTGTGCGCCAGAATATTTCTTTAAATCCTCGAACCCGCCCGGCTCAGGCTACGTTACATTGGTGTCAGAAGTGGGATTTAAAGAAGCGGACGTAAAAAAAAGAAGAAACATCGAACCAACCGGTACGTGACGCATGTCAAAGCAACCTTCTGGAAGAGTCACGAGAAGTAAAACCATGGAGGCTCTACAAGAACAAATGGCCGTTCTTCTGGAACAATTAGAAAAGAGACGACAGGAAGAAAGGAAAGAACAAATGGCACTTCTAGAACAACTAGAGAAGCGACGACAAGAAGAAAAAAAAGAGCAAGAAAAGAGACGACAAGAAGAAAAAGAAGAACAAGAAAAGAGACGACAAGAAGAAAAAGAAGAACAAGAAAAGAGACGACAAGAAGAAAGGAAAGAACAAATGGCACTTCTAGAACAACTAGAGAAGCGACGACAAGAAGAAAATGAAGAACAAGAAAATCGACGACAAGAGGAACAGAAGAGAATTTTCGATCAGCTGGACATTTTACAAAACACTTTTAAAAAAGACGTGGAAGAGAAGGTTCAAGTTGTGGAAAGGAAAGTTCTGGAAATTGAAGAAGTTGTAAAAGAAGAAGTTCTGGAAATGAAAGAGGAATTGGAAAAGAAAGTCAAGGAAATGGAAACAAAGCTGAAAAGGATAACAACGGGGCAGTCGGTCGTGACAGAACCGTCATCACAAAGGCTAAAACCTCCGACCTTTGATGGTCAGACCTCGTGGTTTATGTACAGGAGGCAATTCGAGGCAGCGGCCGAAATGAACAACTGGGGTGAAGAAGAGAAAGCCACTGCACTGGTGTTATCCTTGCGAGGACAAGCTCTTCAGCTGCTGCAAACCGTCCCGGAGAGGGAACAAAAGAACTACGTCGCCGTGGTCAACGCTCTCGAGCTGCGGTATGGAGACCTCCACTACCCGCCCGGCTCAGGCTACGTTACAATACTTACATCATACATACATGAATGTCAAAATTCCACAGGCAACATAATGTATGAATCCCTTTAAAAGTCGATGAGTAACGAGACCATGGATAACTATAACCATGTCAAAGGAGTGAACTGTTCCATATTGAGCAGGAAAATATGTTATAATGCATAATATGAAATTTCATAAATGATTGATACATTATTCATCTGGAAATCAAAATTTACATGTATGTAATTAGTGTTAGAATTTTGACGTGCATAGCGTACTGGAAGTATGAATCATTTATGCAGACTTATAATAGTAGAGAGATGTCTCTCAGCATCGCCCATATATTTTTGTGTGTCGTATCTACAGGTAAGGTTCAAATGTCTGTGATTTCTGTGTTACATATTCTATTTTCTACTCTTTTGTATTCGTGTTTCTCTTCTTATATTTTATATTTGATTTCTCCTAAATATAAAGGATGCTTTTCGTTTGACATTAAACAGTTATTTTATTTTTGTATTTGTTTTGTGAAACACATAATGCGTAATGAGATACATAGCAACATACATAAATATTGCATCGTATGTATTTAATTTGGCAGTTGTCAACTTAACCTCAAAATCTGATGTAAATTTGTACTTTTTTTCATTTTGCGGGAACGAATACAAAAAATACTGTTCAATACTCGTGCCCTGTCACTTTTCAGGGGCTCGGGCTCATTACGGCCCTCGGCATTCGTCTCGGGCTGCAAAAATTCGCCCTCGCGCACTCGTATGAAATATACTATTCTATAGTGAACCATAGTTTACGGTTTAGGCGCTATCCAAAGATACTTTCCGGCATACTAATAATTTCAGTTATATTTCCAAATTTTCCATCATAAATTTTTTCTCAACTTTATCCCACCTAGGTCCATATGTTTGATCGTACTCCCGCCATCTATCTGCTTTTTTGCATCTTCCTTTAAATCATTCCATTCGTCGGCTTCGGCGTGCCGGTCTTCGTCTTCGTCTGATAAATGTATTATTTCTTGAGTTAGTATGTCTTTTTGGGGTTCTTCAAACTTAATCAAATTTGTTTTAGATTTTTCTACATCAATTAATTTATCCAATCTTTTCAAAAGTACCCGATTTTGATTCTCTTGTTGTTTATTTTTAATCGTTTCTTTATTACTAGATTCTATATCTTTTTCATAAATTTTATTTACTCTGTCTTTCAATTGATTCGCCTTTTTTTGGTTTTTCGGCTTCAGTGGACTGACCTGCGGAGCCATAGTCCCTTTCAGGGAACTGGCCTTCCTTTTTTCTTGCTCTTTTAATTTTATTTGTTTTTTTTTTTTCATTTATCTTGTTTTTCAATTTCTCTGCGCTCTTGTCGGATTCGTCATTGTCGGATTCTTTGTCCGATTCGTCATTGTTGTCCGATTTGATTTGTCCGAATCTCCTTATTAAATCATTATGTATTTTTTCTAATTCATCTGTTGTCATCGTCTTACTGACTTTGTCAGTCATTTATTAAAAAAATAATTTGCAGGGTTTTTTCTTTTTAGGTTTTGGAACTGGTTCGGGCGGAGTCCCTTTCTTCTTCGCCTTGCTCTTTTCAGGTTTTCTGGATCTTTCTTTGCCTTGGTTTGATAAAATGATTGAATTAAAACTACAATCAGATGCATATAATCCACTCAGAGGTGGTACTTATATTGAATTGCCAAAATTCGTCAAGGATAAAAAATGTTGTATAAATATTAAAAATGTAAAAATTAATAAATTTAAATGCCTTAAGCAGGAAAATTTAAGATGTGTAGAATATGCTCTAGAAGCAGCTGAAAATGATTTTAAAGGTATAAAATATGAACACCTCATGAGACCATCAATTTATGATATTACTAAATATGAGGAATTAAATTTATCATATCCAGTACCTATAAGTAATGAAATTAGAGAAAATGGAAAACAATGGATACATTTATATTTAGATAAAAGTAGCAAATACACGAAAACTGATAAAATATAAAATCTTCTAATATATAATAATAATCATTGTGCCTTCATTAAGAATAAGAGTTCACTTTTATCAGGTCAAGTTAATAAAAAGACTGTTAAAAAACTATTTTGAAATGTTTGAAATGTGATGAATACTTTGAAAAAGAGAAAAACTTAAATGAACATCTAGAAAATTGTGTTGATGGTAAACAAATTGAA
The DNA here is from genome assembly GCA_963583935.1 of Diaperis boleti. Classification (NCBI taxonomy): domain Eukaryota; kingdom Metazoa; phylum Arthropoda; class Insecta; order Coleoptera; family Tenebrionidae; genus Diaperis; species Diaperis boleti. The sequence goes on from OY757249.1 coordinate 21,509,903, forward strand.
ACTATACCAGATGAAAAAAATAATATAAAAAAAATATAATTCGAACGGTGCTGGACAGCTTCACCCTTATACATTAACATTAGATTTTGAATGTACGTTGAAGAAAATATTTGAAAAACAAAAAAAATCTGAACGCATTCAAGAACATATCCCAAATAGTTTTGGCTTCCATACATCAAGTATTTATGGCAATATTGAAACAGATTTAAAACTTTTAAACAATGAAGATAAAGATGAATTAATGAAAGAGTTTAATCAAGCACTTATTGATTATTATGGAAAGAAATATTATATGATCCGACGAAGGAATATTCCAGTTGCAAAAACTAAAGAAGTTGAAGAGAAATTCAATAAGGAAACAAAATGTCACATTTGTGGACATGAATTTCAGTGAAAAAAATGTGTCATAGGAAATACATTTTATATACGAAGATTGACTGTATAAAAATTCTGGAAGAAATTAAAATTACATCATTGATGTATACAGGTTGTGTCAATTGTGGTTTATTTTTGAAATGGTCTGAGATGCAAACAAAAGTATTCACGCTTGTTACTTTCGGCACGGGAAGTAAATAGTATATTATTATATAACATGTGTTGAAAATGAAAAATTTCACACGAGTTTGCAGAATTAAGCAAACGAGTGTGAAATCGAATTTTCGACACGTGTTGTACACTATCCTTTTTCTGCAACTGCATCAAATACACAGAAAAACACGCATTATTTTATTTTTATTTATTTTATAACGTTTTATAATCAAACATAATATATTTATCATTATCTACTTATTTAAATTTCTGACAAGTTATTTGAACACGAGGAAAGTTAATTTTTCTGCCAAGATTGTTTGAATTTTCACTGGCAGGTTCAACTGATGCAACAATTATTTTATTCGACATTTGTATTTTGTTTTGGATGGAATCGTCTAATGTATCCTTCGGCAACAGCCCTGGAACGCCAACCTCCATGGCGTTTGAGGGTTAGCAAATCACCACCTGCGTTTACCAGTAGTGTAGCCGATGACGGGCGAAACCAATCGCCTGTATACTGTCCAGGGTTTGGGAGTTTTAAATAGATAGCTATGTCTTTTGCCATACTTCCTATTTTGTTTATACCAACAACCTGCTTGGTACATTTACCATTTTTATAATTAAAAAAAAAAAATTCTATGATATTTGGGGACGAAGATTTGCATATTTTTTCAAAATCTGGTCAAAAGTTTCTGTAACGGTGAATGATCTAGGCATCTTATTTTTCGTGTGTTTTATTGTAATTAACATGGCAGAATTTAAATCCTTCATGTCGTCAACTGTTAAAAGGCATAGTTCATTTCTTCTACATGCCCCAGAAAGTCCAATAACAACTACAGTCTAGAAATTAAATAATAGTTATTTTATGTATATATTTTTTGTTTTTTTACAAGCCTACCTTAATCAATAAATAAATATGATCTGGCGCTGAGTTCAAAGATTAAAATTAAATTAAAATCTCCTGAATCTAGAATTTTTGACTTCATCGGGACGTAATTTTCTGATTTTCTTTCAAAAACGCTCTTATTTTTAGGTACATATTTAGATATATCAATAATAGAAATATATTAACACTTATCGTATTCCTCAACATTGAATATTGAGACCACATTGTCGATGACTTACATCTTTGAAATAATTCTTTAAAATATATATATTTTTTGTGATAATGGTGTCAGGTTCAGGTTCTTTGTTTTTCTCCACACGTAAATTTCTCATACGAAGTTAAATATCTCTCCTTTGAAGTTGAAGGCAATAAATTTACTGAGGCTTGAGCAGCTTTTTCCGATATTTCAAGGGAAATACACTCATCTTCATCTCCGTTCATCATATTTAGCAGTTTTCACGTTTACATTAAAACCAGAATAATAATTTTTTTGGAATAATCGTTGCAGCACAGTTTACGTGATTTTAAGGTTTTGGCGTCTGTTCCGCCAAGAATGTATGTTTGGTTGTCTAAATACACAAAATTAGCGTGTGAAACCTTTTTACACGGTTTTAGCGTGCGTTCTGGCTTTATTACACGTTGTGTGAAGTGTACTATCTATTTTTTTTATAAACAATTGTCAATGTCAAAATACAATTAAAGACCAGGCTGTATCATCTAAAAATATGTTCTTCCGGACCGAGCTTTATAGTAGACACTATTGAGGTTATGTTCATAGATGTCAAAGTGGTTGACGACTTATCATGAAATTGTATCGTGCATGTCACCACGACGGAATAAATGTCAGAATTTGGCATTCAATGTGACCAACCAAAAATTACTGTTGCTGATACCAACATGACCACATTTTGACAATTGTTTATAAAAAAAAAAGGATAATAGTTACTGCTGTTTTTTTTATACACTTTTCATAGCAGTCGTAGAAAAATACCATTACGTATCTTTGGAATACCATACGCGATTAACATTCGATGAATGGAAAATTTGTATTCAGTGATTAGTTTACGAACGAATGATAATATTTATTTAACTCGTCAAAACACTATTAGAGCCATTTAAAAGGCCAATCGCGCAAAAATAATTTTATATCCATTATATTGCCATTAAATACGATTGTAATTAATTTGTCGTTATAGTGATTTCATTCAATAAAAAACGTAACATGACGAATTTGTAACCAGCTCCGAGGATTGAAATTAAAAAGAAAGAAAAACATGTTTTCTGATAATGAGTTGTAACCCCTAGAGATAATTATGATACTGAATATCAATTCGAAGATCACTTACCTCGTAATCAATTGTTGTATTTTGCGTACAGGTACTTTCGATAGACAAGAGGTCATATGTAATTGCTTGCTACAGTTATTGCTATCCTTCAGGATAACAGAGTACAGAAAAAAATTTGGAAAGCCCTAAATGCAGTCATAAAACATATTATAATTTTTTGCTAATGTAAGTTGTTTTTGTTGTTAAGTTGTTAAGATTGGCAGCATATCTAGACGAGAGGGTTCAATTTTGTGTTTATACAGCAAATTAATTCCATTTGAAAACTGAAATAGCGGCCCTATGTTTTCTAAAACTTCCGCGATCAATCATTGAGTGTAGTGTGAAATGTTGAGGTAGATTAACAGAACTGATAAAATCCCTTTAATTTTAGGCAAAGCTTCGCAGAATGGTAGAGGAACACTCTGCCAACTTAACCGCTCGGATAGATTCCGACTACCCCAGTTCCATCCCTGCTCCTGTTTCAAACATCGCTTGCCCCTCTTCCCAAGACTTGAAGCTGACCGACTCCTCTTCCAGCTCTCCCATCGGTCAAGTCTCCGACGTAAACTTCGTGAAACCTCTGCTTGGCGCCGAAGAAAAAGAAACCGCCGCTTGTGATTTAGATGTTAAGTGTACTATATCGGAACTGAAAAAAGACATTTACAAATCCTCCCGCCCGAACTCGATAGAGTCACGTCGAAGTAAATCCTTATGTAATACTAGTTCGGTAGAATCCAGCGACGACGTCAAGGGAAAGAAAGACGTCAAAAAGACCAAATCAAACCCAGTAAAATGTGAGGGGCCAAATTTCAACGGCAGCGAAACAACGAACGATAAGAAGGAGGCTGTCATGACGGTCGAGGAAAGCGCCAGTCCGGCAAAAGACAGGTCTTCACCGGAAAATTCCAACATGGAGAGGCAGGAATCGCCTAAGCCGGGCTGCAGCAACCAGCCGGAAATTGGTAATAGTTTTACTCTTATTTCTTTATTGCTACATTCTAGTAATCGGCTGATACTGTAAATAAACTAAGATGTACTAGAAGTTAAAATATTTCCGAGGACTTTATCTAGGTCCTAATTTAAATTTTATAACAGTCCCTACCGCCGTCGAGAAGGCATCCAATTATTTGTGTATTCAATTCAGATTCGTCTTCACCTCGTTCTCCCCGGAGTTCTGACGGAAATCGCGATGAACTAACCACCCTTTTACCTTCGCCGTCGAGTTACCCAAAAGCTGCATCAGCGATTCGCAGATTGCGTCAGGAAAATGAAAGATTACAAGCGGAAGTAACTAGACTGAGACGCTTGGTGGTTACGGGAGCGTCTTCCGTTTTAGCCGAAAAGAAAACTCCCACGGAAAGCAACGGGGATGGCAAACCGAACGTGCTCGAAATGGAATTGCAACTGGCCAAAGAAGCGTTAATCAGTGAGTTTCTTCCTTCTGATACGTTGAAAAACGCATTTAAACCGACTGTTTTTAGCTCTTAAATCAGACAGGCGACGATTGAAAGCCGAGAAATTCGATCTCTTAGGTCAGATGAAGCAGCTTTACGCCACTCTAGAAGACAAGGAAAAGGAATTAAGAGACTTTATCAGGAACTATGAACAAGTAAGTATCTGAGTAGAGAAGTTCCGCGTTTTTATCTGCACGCGATGTTTCACTTCTGCACTTCCTTCCACGTTTGACTTTGATTGTTTCTCTTGGTGTTTTCCTATCTACCTAGCTAATTTGTTTCAGCGGGTTAGGGAGAACGAAACTTCTCTGCAACAACTTTCAACGGAACGCGAAGAGCGCGAAAGGGAACGTTGGAGTTTATTGCGACACGCCAGAGATGAAGCCGAACGCAGTTTGTCTTTAGCCGCACAACTCAACGCTAAAGAACTACAACTTCAACAAGCACAAGAACAGTTGCAAGATGTGAGTTGTACTTCAAAACAAACTCTTGGGTAATTTAAATGATTAATGTTTAGGCCCGAAGACAGTTAGCGTCAAGTGGATGCCTGTCAGATCAAGAATCTTTGGCCTCGTTACCGCGCCACAGCATTAACGGCGGAGCTCTCACTCCTGGATCCGGAGGCTTGCTCTCAGGACATCACGGTCTAGGCCTGTTGCCAGGTGACAGAGGGAGTTGCAGTGCAGACTCAGGAGTTAGAGTCAGCTCGGATAGAGAAAGTGGAGCGACATCGGTTGCCGGAAACTTGTCTGATTCCACAACTGATGGAACTCCAACAATCACCGTTGAAGGGAGCAACGCCGATGTGGATACGGTGTCAATCGTCTCTTCAGTTCCGCCGCCTCACTTGTACCAAAGTGAGTTGATTCACGTCGTAGAAATTAGTAGATGCTAGAATTAACAATAACTAATGACCAGTAGATTTGAAGCATGTTACTAAATATGTTTTTACAGCAGTATCCACTAAAGACTGCAGTCCTACTTTATCGCCTCTTAATGCTAATACCTTCTCCAGATCTATTGATGCTGGGGCGCTGTCTCGGTAAGTGGGAAATGTTTCACTGCATTAGCTTCCAATTGTGTAAAAGAACAATTAATTCCAGATCTGTGGAACAGTTAAGTTCGCCCCTTGATCCCGAGCCGTTGCCAGTTGGAAGACGACTCAAACATCCTCACGGCCGACCAGGTGGAGGTCGAGGTGGAACTTGGGGCAGCATCTCTAGGGTGTTTGCCAGATCTAGGCACCGTAACAAAACAAACTCATTACAGGAAAACTGTAACAATCCTGTCCAAAATGAACTGCTCCGAAAATTAGAAACTCTTGATTTTTTTTTCTGTACGAAATAAGTTTAGAATTCTCTATAATGTTTATTACATTCCACTGCAGCCACTTAAATTAATTTTGACCTATGGATTGAAGTGATAACGTTCTGTGTTCGTCACTCAATACAGGTATTTCATGTCCGTGCAAAAAATTATGACACAGGGGTGTAACGCTTGATTACGGCGGCGGTTATCTTAATCAGTTCTTGTTCGCTGGCCTTTACTAATTTGGTAACCGCAGTTGACCTTGTTGAATGATTTGTGACCTCGAGCGCCAGTTTTTAACGTGGCATGCTCCACGGGACCTCCACGGGATGCCGCCGAAGCAGTGTTGGAAGTTGAAAAAGTATTGGTGGGTTTTTCTGTTCTTTGATTCCTATGCTTCTCAAATATATTTGAGTGATCTTAATGGTCTATCTGCAAATATGGACGAATCGATGCCGCGTTGCTGTGGCGAGTTATCTTAATCAGTTCTTGTTTGCCAGCCTTTGCTAATTTGGTAACCGCAGTTGACCTTGTTGAATGATTTGTGGCTTCGAGCAATTGTTTTTAACGTGGTATGCTCCACGGGACTTTGCGTAGCTAAAAGCCGGAGCACGGTACGCCAGGGGTCAGATGTCTAGTTTGACGGGAGGGAAAATAAATACGACTCACGGTAACTTTATGAGAGATCTTGGTTCTCGCGGTGGCGGGGTGGTTAAGGTCAGGGGTAGTATAGGGGCTAGCCAGCAGAAAAGACCCGACTGGTTGAACCTGATGGTTGGACACTTGTGGAACTGGGGCCTTCAGAGACAGCCGAGTCCACCCTTCTCGGAGACCATCGGTGGCTAGATACCGGAAAACCAGCAGAAAAGTCCGGTCTGGTTGGGCCGGAAGGATTCGACAGCTGTGAGACTGGGGCCCCCAAAAAGAGCCGGGCCCACTCTTCTCGGAGACCCGTTGGAACCGGAATATTTTGTCACTATGGCCGGTGGCGGCTATTTACAGGGAGGGTACTAGGGGGAAGTGGGGAGGACAGTTGGAACCCCTACCTTGCTCGTTTTTTCTTCCAGGGCGTGACTGGTCGGTGCACTAGTTCCTTCTGGGCTGGTCGGCTCACCACTTCTGCTTCCAGGGCTGGACTTATCCGGAGAGGGCACGAGTCACAATGGTTCCAGATCAGTTCACTGGTCACTATTCACTGTGCCGGTTCCTACTGACAATGAGAGCGGAGCGGAGTGTCTTATATAGAGACGCTGGAGGGGATACGGTGACGTTGGCTGATTCGCGCTGTCTGTCGCAATGCGGTAGAGTGAGGGTCTTATCACTGCGTTCTCTTTTCACCGGAGCGGCGACGGTTCCGGGCAACGTAGCGGATCAGGGATGGCGGCCTCCGGAGCGAACTTCTTTACTGGTCAACATGATGCAAGAACAACCTGACCATAGGCTTTGGGTCCCCCTTTCAGGCTCTCTGTCCCGCTTTGGAACAAAAAGTTAATTTTTTTATTTTCAACATTTACCCTCTTGAAGTTCAAATTTTTTGTAGTTTTTTTAATATTCTCCTACTTCTAAACTCCTAGACTTATCGCGACGTAGCCTCTAACTTTAGCAAATATGGAGTTTTTCTTTCGATTAGCGCCCTCAGAAACGTCCTATCTCGGTCTATCACTCCTAACATCTTCAAATCACACACTTCAGCACATATTCCAATTAAAGACGGACACGAAATCAGGTCATACGAGATATGAACGAAAATGTTGTTCAGGAATTTTGACCAAGTGCCAAAATTTTAAAACGTCATATCTCCGAAACCATTAGAGATATCGGGGTGAGGGTTACACCGTTGGATTCAGGAGGTCGATAGTGACCATTTGAATGCAATTTTAGAGATTTAGGATTGATTAAAGGGAAGTCGAGGGTACAGACGGATTTGTCGCGTCAATTTACATATGATGATGATTGGAAGCGTTTTGAGACAAGTTTTTTCTGAATTTTCAAAATTGGATGATGTTAAGCAATAATGAGTTAACCCACAATTGAAAAAAAAATAGTTAACCAACTGTGTGGGTTGTTTTAAAGCTTCTATGCATTTAGCAAAAATGATTCAAGCCGTAAATGGAAATCTGTGCCATCTGGGCGATGTATTGTCAGGCCACAAACGCAAACTGCAAGAAATTAAATTAATTAAATAAACTTTAACTTTTAACATCATCCAATTTACCCCCTTGAGGTTCAAACATTCTATTTCCGTAAACGTCCCGCTCTGAAAAAAAAATAAATGGTCACGTTAAGCAAAAACCATCCCGGTACGACTCCCGGAAACATTTATTTCCGACGGATTTCTCGTTCGATGAGAAGCAACGTAGCGGATCCGGGATGGCGGCCTACGGAGCGCACTTCTTTACTGGTCAACATGATGCAAAAACTATCCTGGTACGACTCCCGGAAGCATTCATTTCCGACGGATTTCTCGTTCGATGAGAAGGGCGTGGTCCGACATGACAAGGGCGGCAGTTGGGGGTGGTCGTAGCGACTCCGGGATAGTGTAATTCGCAGTGCGCTATTTATCTGATTACGAGATTAAAAGAATTATTCCGTTGCGACACTGGGAAATATTTTTTCCGCGGGTTAAAGGTTTGAATTTGGGCGTAGGGGGCGCGGCTTTGATCAGACGGCAGGCCGCTAGCCGCGGAAAATGTCGCTTGAGGGTGTCGAACCTCGTTGTCGCTACTTGAAACTCGGAAATTTGGTGGGGCGGGCTACTGCGTGCAGGCCACAAAAGCGGCTGTTTCTTGAGCGAATCACGACCGGGAAGACCGACTTTCGGCTAGAGTTACAGAGGGTTATACAGCCCTGGCGTGCAAAATATAAAGCCCGAGGCGAAGCCGAAATCCAGCTTTCTGGCCTATATATGTATGTACTATTTGACGTTTGATTTTTGATAGATGTGTCAACTTATTTTTTGACATTGCACTGCATCTATTTTTCTATTCATTCTTATAGAGAATACTTTTTGAAATATGAAGTTATAAGAAAAAAGGAGAAAATATTTGGAGCAAAAAATTAATAAAAATAAATAACGTATGTTGTCCGACATTATCGACGCCTTCTAGAAACAAGTTTCGTGGCGTCCCATAAAATATTTTGGGGGTATGTTGGGTCAGAATAACTTTATATAAATACACACATTCATAGTTATTCGTTTTAATGGTGGAATTTTGAAAAGCGATGCAGGTTTTCTCATAAAAACATTTTTTTTTAACTGCATAATTATTGACAACTATTCATGGCTTACTAAATCATTTTTGGTGGTTTATTTGGGTAACTTGATTTAAAAAAATATATTATTTAAATTATTTACGACCTTTTAACACATACTGCAGTGACTGTATTCAGAAAAAAATCTCTATAATAATCACTAAAAAATATATACAGTGCAATTTGAAAAAATTAAGTTAACTGTCATCTGGCAGAATTTGACAAGGAGCAAAAATATAAAACACTCGTTTTAAAGTGTAAATGTGATCATATCGTTTTAATACAAGATGCAAGGCCAAAGAAAATTAATAGTCCAGTTCACATCTTTAAAAACATTTTCTTCTACTGTTGACTAGCACATTGTTATCTGGTCCTGTCGAGGATGACATCCAGCTTTGACACCATCTTTTGGGTGGTCGCCCGGAGGTCTATTTCCTGTACTTTTCTCATTTTTGCAAACTTTGGCTAGTAGTTCTTCACCCATTCATTCAACATGTTCATTCCAGTGTCTTGTTCTTTCCTTTGTCCCTTTACATTTTTGCTTCTTTGTCGGGCTCAACGTTACTCCGACTGTATTCCGCAACACTTTCATTTCCGTTTTCTGCTTGGTGCTATTTAAAAGTTAAATTTAATTGAAATGGTGTAAAGCACGTGTATTACAGTAATTCAACAACTATTTCAAAACATCAAGAGTTGAATAATTTTTGGAGCAGTCCCTTCTCTTTGTCAAACAACAGATTTTTTAGGCGAACACAATTTCGAGTCCTACCGAAGTTGGTCTCCTCTGACCGAAGAAGGTTATGCTGAAAAATTACGGCTCCTCCGGGAAGCTGCTTCAGTTCCAATGGAGAGGTGGCGCGCACCCACCGTCCTCGCATGGTTAGAGGTGGCTCTCGGAATGCCCCAGTATGGATCTAGATGCGCCGAAAACATCAAGAGCGGCAAGGCAAGTGTCTTATCGAATTTACCCAAAATTGCTTGTTGCATGGGTAAAAACGGTGATTGTATGTATAAATCTTATAGATTGGTCCTTTGCATGGTCAGGTGCTCTTAGAACTGAGCGATCTGGAATTGGAATGCGGATTGGGTATAACGCATCCGATGCATAGGAAAAAATTGCGTTTAGCAATCGAGGAACATCGGCAACCCGCTTTAGTTAGATATCCTTGTATTGCTCAACTGGGTCACACTTGGGTGGCCAGTGAATGGCTCCCTGATCTGGGATTATCTCAAGTAAGCTTTAGGGAGTACAAATGCGTTGGGGTTTACCGAGACTATTTGCAGTATTCCGAAAGCTTCACGGCCAACATGGTGGATGCGAGGATGCTGGAACACCTCAGCAAAAAAGAATTAGAAAAATACTTAGGAGTTACTAGAAAATTTCATCAGGCGTCTATAGTTCACGGAATCCATTTACTGCGTATTATGAAGTATGATCGTCAGGTAAGAGATTTTATTATTTTTAACAAATTTATTATACCAAAAACCTTCAATTTGTCAGCTTATATGTTTATTTTAAAGGCTCTAGCTGTTCGAAGACACCAGTGCGAAAATATCGATGCCGACCCCTTGGTCTGGACTAATCAAAGATTTATACGTTGGGCACGAAGTATTGATCTGACAGAATACGCCGATAATTTAAAGGGTAAGGGTCGTAAAGTTTTCAAAGCGGCTGAAATTGCTTCTTTACCTTTGCAGACAGCGGCGTGCACGGAGGATTGGTGGTTTTGGAACCGTCATTTAACGGTGACACGATGGCGACAGCACTGGGAATCCCCGCTAGTAAAAACATAATAAGACGTCATTTAAACGCCGAGTTAGAAGCGTTGGTTTTACCAGCAAGGTACGTCATTTTCTGTCAAATGGAGGAACTCCAAGCAGAAGCTGCAAGAGTTATATCTAAACACGGCAGATAAACAATCATGTTCGATAATAATTAAGTTTTTTCGCCTTTTTAGTAAAAGTGTTCAAAATTATTTAGACTGTTTTGGCGTTGAACGATCTTACTTCGATTTATTGTAGTCTAGATAATTTTGGTCCAATTACGACGATGATTGTGCATTTAATCTTTTGTTAATGAATTTAATCAAACTATTTGCCTTTATTGAATCCATAATCAAATTATAATATTTTGTTTATAATAGTTTAAAATAAAGGTTGTGAAATGTGGATTCTTTTGTGTGATGCCAGCGAACAGGGGGACATTTTACACGAACATTCTATGTTATGTTGCTTATGCTTTGCACTGCCATATTTCAATGTTAGAGAGCACAAAACTGCCCGAACGATTTTAGAAAATTTAGAGTTTAATGTCGATGATATCGGTGTTTTTACATGTTACACAATTTTTTGCATGCCCTTTATATGTTAGATTAGAAGTTCAATTACGAGATCACACGTCGGAATTTTACCATTTCACCAGGAGGGTGATGTTAACATTCAGAAGTATCATCGTGAATCCCATTGAAAGTAAAAATTGAACATTTAGAGTTTGGCATATTCTCACAATTTGTTTGGAGCAGACTACAAACATAAATTTTAGCTTCTTTTTAAAATACAGTGTGGTATAAAGTATAGATTTATAGCCTAAAAGGGAACGTTGTGTTGACAAATTGAATGTTCATCGGGTCTTCATTAATGATTCATACATCAGGTTACCTCTGGAAAACAAAATATACATTGGATTTTTGACGTACCCGCGTAGCCCACTGGATGCAGAAGAAGTACGGAGTTTGATTTGATTTGTGAGGACATAATATTTCGTATATTATATTGACTTACGTCGGTGAAACAACAGAAAAAAGCACGTGACAAATTTAAAGATACTTTTTCTAACACTTCTGCAAAAATTAACTCCTAATAAACTGTAACTTTTTAACATTGGAAAATTTAGAATAAAGAATCAAAAGACTTGCATTCGTGCCACCATCATTCTTATGAATTGTTAAAACTGCATTTTGCACTCACTCTTGCAAAACTTCGATTGGCTGCTGGTTTATTTTGACCAGGGCCAATTCACAAAGATTGACGCCTTCAAGGTAAATCCTCATGATGTAAAAATTGGACTTTCTGTACTTGATAGGAATACAATTGTTACTCTTTCAAAATTCTCCAAATGATGCAATGCGATACTCCAAACTGATTTGCTAACCTTCGGGTACTGGGCGGTTTTCAACACTTTACAAAACACTAACAGAAATGCACAACATTAATGGAAATTAGGCACACGGCGATTTGGGAAGCCTTGTATATAAAGTCTTTGTGCTTCGGCGGAATTTCCTTGACCTCCGTGGATTAATAAAATGTCCGTGTATTCGCCGGCATCTTTTATCTATAATTTAATCGTTGAACATGAATCGTTTGAAGCAAATAAACAGTGGGTACTGCACCGATTTTTATAATTGTTTTTTTTTAATGAAATACATTGATAAGATAGACCGGTAGATTACTTTTAATTTTCAAAAAAAATTTCCACGGATGTCCGTCCATTTCAGTCACAAACTTCAATGAGCGAGAATCGTTTTAAATAATAAGCTGGCGAACTAACAGCTTGGCCCCTTCCCTAAGGTTTCTGTGCGTATTTACTTGGCATTTACCTCGAGACGTACTGGCATTATGTCTTCCGAAATTTTATGATGTGTTATCTATGGACCCCCAAAAATGAATATTTCGAATTTATTAAAAAAAAATCTTCTACAAATGCCCGGTATAGAGCACGTTTACTGCACTTGTGATTCGGTTTCCGATTGAGTTTTTAAATTTATTATTTCCCACTGCATTGCCTCCACATAAATTGGTGTTGATAGAAAATGCAATTGTTCTGCTAATACGAAATTTAAATACGGGCAACGCATTAGTGAATGGTACAAGAATGCGTGTTAAACGATTGCATCAAAATACAATTGATTGCAAAATTTGAACCGGACGATCGCCTGGGAAACGTATTTTAATACCCAGTATTCATATGACGTATTCTGGTACATGCCATTTTCCTTAAGGCGAACCTAATTTCCAATCATGTTAGCATTCGCTATGACCATTAATAAATCGCAAGGGCAAACCTTTAATAAGGTTAAGATTTTGTTATCACAACCTGTCTTCGGACATTGTTTCTACATTGCCGAGCAATTTAATCAGGTGCATCTTAGACCGCACAATAATGAAGAAGTACTGTTTACGCAAAATATTTTATATAAAGAAATTATTCCCTTTTTTGTTATCAATTAGACTTTTTTAAATTGAAAATCGCAGTTAAACAAAACAAATTAAAAATTGTAATATTATTTCGAAAAAATTGTATATAGAAAAGTTGTTGATTTTGATGAGTTCTACCACTGGTTTTAGTTATTGTACTTATTTCTGAAACACCGTGTATTACACAATCAGAATTTAATGATAGCCATTAAGACACGAGTAGGAGAATTACGAGACGAGCCTTGGTGAGTGCTGTAATGAATACGAGTGTTTTAATGGCCATTAAATGATAGTTATATACTCTATTTTGTCTACGACCAATCACAATAATAAAAGATGACCTCTTTATTTTCAAAATTTATTAACCACGATCGTACAAAAATAACTAAAGTAGAGGCAGAAATGCCATCAAAGAACATAATAAATGTCATTAAAGTTGTAAATATCTAATATTCAACTCGGTACTTAACTCGGTAGTCAGATTCGGATTTTCGGTAACTTCGTTACATAATTCCTGACAGGGCTCTAAGGTTTTTCTTACATCTGTGATGGAATTGCACAATTGGGACTAATTTATCAAATGGATGTTATAGTAATAGACATGCATGTTTTGTGTATACACTTCTAAAAATTTTAATTAAAAATATTTTTACTGCTAACCTATGAAATACGTTATATCATGTTCCGTCCCCTGAGCACTATTTCAGCAAGCCTGAAAAGTTTCTGTAGAGGAAAGTTGATTACTAATGTGAAAGCGAGATACTTACTGTAGTGGTAAACTTACTTTATTCTGAAATGGTCAACATCCTTTTATCCGTCTTGTGGATCTCTGTTCTAAAAAAATCAGTCAATCTAAATGTTCGCCAACCCAAATTGGACCTAACAATGGAATTTATGACATATATTAAAAGCAAGGCTGATCCTCCCCGTTAACGAAAAGATCCAACATAGAATGCTTGTGTTTCCCGCACTGCTTATTCATTGTTTTGATTTTGCACTGTTATGCTAGATCCACACTAGAGCACTATGTTCGAGTCAGGGCGAAATCGCGTGTTCTGGGAGGGTCCCTAGGACGATCATTTTCCCGTTCCTGTGCAGGGCTCGTTGGACCACCACCCGTCACGAGGGAGCAAATTAGTGCAGAATCTCGTAGAGCCAGTCTAAGGGTAAGTAGAATCAAAGTTCCTTAGCCTGCATGAGTCCCTTGCATGATGTCAACAACAATAATTAATTGAAACGTACTTGCAACGAAGAATGATTATAGAAATAGGGTAAGTGCAACAACACGCTTTTTAGAAGCGAAAGAGTATTTCTTGAAGATGTCGTATTTTCAGGGCTCCTTAAGTCGAGCATTGGGTTTGACCAAAAGCAAGTCGGAGCGAGAAAGAGACAAGCAGTCCCCAACTTCCAGCTCGGAAAGTTCTTCGGTCATTAGCCGTGTGAGTCCACCCCTGCATTATTTTAGATCGTCTAGATCTGGAGGAGAATCGCCCATATACGCAACCCCTTTTGCTCATCACAACATTTATAACAGGAGATCGGAGGAGTATGACAGTTATATGAACAGACGATCTATTGACGAATACGAAATTACTAAAAGTGCGCAAAATATGAGCGCAGATACCATATCAAAGGGAGAGAAAGGCAAAATATTCAGTAATTTTATTGGAGGTAGTTTACATCGCAAGAAAAAACAGCACAGACGTGTCAGGAGTATTGGGGATATTGATGTTATTCGCATAGAGCCCGTTTGATTTCATGTTCTTGTGCAAAATGTTGCTCAATTTCGTTACAAAACATGTAGATCGTTTTGCATGTTTGGTACCCATTAAAATTTTATTTGTTTACTGCAAAATTTGATTACAAAATTATTGAGACAAATCAGATATAAATATAAAAACGATCAGTCAAGTATGCGTCATTTTCTTTATTTTTTTCATTTATAGTGTTAAGTTTTAATGGGTGCAACAGTTTTTTTGTAACACTTGTTATTGTATGAACGTCGTATACCTTTTTTACATTTTCAACCAAAGCTAACCAAAAATACTGATGTACCTCAAAGCAAATGTAATAAACTTACATAGGTAAAATAAAATTTAACTATCTAGCGTTATTAGTAGTCAAAATAATCATGACGACACAGAAGTGATTAAAATTTGATTTTTTCTATCTAAAACGGGCAGTGGCAAGTTTAGCACAAAAGTTAAGTTTGGTACTTCAAAATGTATTCTTTTGCAGAACCAAATTTTAAGTTTTTGCAAACCAGTATACACTTGGTACACCAGGATTGGCCGGTACATTATTGCCAACTGTACTTGCAATTACATCTATTAAATTTTAGCGCTGAATTTACCACTGTCAAAAAAGACTTCATTGTTATTATGTTTGCAAATTAAACGTACATTAATAGTTACAAATAATAGTAAAGTTAAAATAAGAATAGATGTGCTATTAATAATTTTTTATGATTATTGTTACCGTGTACGGATATTGTGATTTCAGTGTATTTTGTTATGGTCGAGTATGGTGTGTAATGTTTGTTTATTTAATATTTATTTTATTGTATTTATTTATTCAAAAAATAAACTTGGAAAATGTCAATTTTTGCGTATGTACTTACTTTATGAAGTTGAGA
Source organism: Diaperis boleti (assembly GCA_963583935.1). Classification (NCBI taxonomy): domain Eukaryota; kingdom Metazoa; phylum Arthropoda; class Insecta; order Coleoptera; family Tenebrionidae; genus Diaperis; species Diaperis boleti. The sequence continues at coordinate 21,525,488 of OY757249.1, forward strand.
GTCCTTTATTCTTCCCTTTCTACAAATTTTATTGTCAATTTTATTTGAACAAAAAAAAAACAGAAAGCCAACATCCAAAATAGTCATAGCTTAGTATTTAATATTCTAAACAAAATAAATGTACTTTCAAAATACATTAGAGTATATTATGTTGTTACATCTAGAAAATAAATGTTGACTATCGTTTGACCTTGAAAAAAACAGTTTTCGACTTTGGTGTGACAAAGTGTTCATTGTGACAGTAAAAGTAGTTGCACAATGGAACTTATTATGCAACTGCTTTAGTTTTATTGAGCATTTCTAACTAACTCCTGTCGAAGTCAAGCCAAGTGTCAACTTTTGAGATAAAAAACATAACCACCAACACAACCCGTACTACCTAATTCTAAAAATCCCTAGAATATTTGAAAAGCAAAATTTTAGCATTTTCATAAAACGAAGAGCTCCAAAGTAGAAAAAATAGTATATTACACTTGGGGCAGTTCTACGCTTGTCGTGACCCAAACCTACTCATGTCACAATGAAGCCTCTTGTTAACTCGTATAATAATGCACTATTGTAACACAGTTTGTACCCACTAAAGAACTGTGTCATTGGGTTTTTGTTCCGTTAAAATCAAACAATAAATGAGAAATATACAGCTGTGTCCGTTTTTTAAACACCCTGTATACTACTCCCCGACAAAAAACTTAACTTAACCACGCCGTTTTGTGGTTGAAAAGTGAGTTAAGCGTTAATTTATTGAGACAGCACATTGAAAAGAAGTTTTATCTAATGAGGTTTGTACGAAGCACTTAGAGGTGGTAGATCTGAGCAAAGAGTTTTTGCATGTTTTCCTATGTAGACAACGAAAAGTGCATTATAAGCAACAAACTACTATTACAAAAAAGGTAAGTCGATTTTCGAAGTGATGCCGTTTTCAATAAAGCTTAGGATCATGTTGATGTTATTGAATTGACGTTGCCCCCAATACAATAACTAAGATCCATCCGTGCATATGGTTTGGATATCAGGCGGAAACGACATTGTTTTGAAATTCTTTCTGAAATCCAGAATTTGTGTCCAATATCTAGTCGTCGAATTGCTACGTTATTCTCTCAGAGTTGTCGTTTCTCTATACCGTTTCGAATTTTATCAATTTTAATCGATATTACAATTACATTTCTCAATATAATTTCCATTCAACTGGATACACCACGTTTTACATCATTTAGGTCTTTAAACTTTATCCCACGCAGTAGTGGTAGTGGTCACTAGGTGTCAAATCCGCAGAATACTTTTATTGTGGAGGTAATTTTCAGCGAAAATCTCTTAAAAATTTCTTTGGTTTTGCGGGCTGTCTGAGTCCTCGCATTGTCTTGTTGCAGCAATGCTTGCAAATTATTAGACATGTTTGAATAAAAAAAGTATAAATTATATTCGTCGTATATATTTGATTAAAATCAAATATAGAAAATATAAAATTTGAAAACTAAAAAAAATTATTTGATAGTGAAAATACAATTCAAGAAGTTTATAATATTCAAGCAAATAAATTACAACTATATACTGTTAAAACAAATAAAATTGCTCTATCTCCATATCATGATAAAAGATATTTAACTAATAAAATAAATACTTTACCGTTTGCGCATTATAGAATATTCGAGAAATAAATGGATTATTGTAGAAAATGTAAAATAAGAAGGAAAAGTATTGGTATACCAGAGTTTATTGCTAAAAAAAAGATGGAGACGAATATCAATATATGCAGAATTTGTAAATCAGAAAAAAATAATATATCAAAACCACCAGAAGATATAGAGATTGAAGAATTATTTAAACCAACAAGAAAAAGATATCCAACTAGGAAAACTACTCAAGTTGGAATAGGTAACACTTATCAAGTTGATTTATATTTTTTCTATAGATCAGAAAATAAAGTATATGATCCATCTTATCAGTTCAGATTTAAAAGTGAGTATGATAAGAAAGATAGTAATTTTAAAAAATTAAAAATTTGGTGTAATGAATATTATCGATATATTTTCAAAATACGTATGGTCTATACCAATCAAAACTAAATCAGGTATTGAGTTAGCAAATGCTTTTATTTCAATTATTAAAACAACTAATATAATACCAAAATATATACATTGTGATAAAGAAAGAGGCATCTATAGCAGAGTTTTCAAAGATGTGGTTTTAGATAAATATAACATAATCTTATTATACAGGGTGATTTTTTTAAAACGATCCACCCTAAATATGTAGAAAACAAAAACGTTATGTGCAAAATGCTGAAACCGGTCAATTTTGTTTCTGAGGGGGACACTTAATTAGTATAGTTTTGGACCTGCAGGTGCACCCCCTTGGCCGGGGCAGCAGCCCCTTCAAAAATCTTAATTGGAACAGGGGGTTAAAAAGTTTATTTTTTGAAGGGTCCATTTAACCTCTTTTTGACTATGTAGTAGTTTTTTTATTTCTACGATTAGTTTTTAAGAAAACGTCACTTTTGTGACAAAATTTGCTAGTTAAAAAAGTTAATCTTTTTCTGAAATATCAAATATTTTCTGCAATAAAAACTGTTTCTTATTCATTGACATTGACAATTATTCAGTTTTAAAGTAAATCTGCATACGTACGGATGAAAAAACTTAGTTGCTGAAAAAGTTGAAATTATTTTTATTTACGGCTCCCAAAACAAATGTGCTAAACATATTCATAAACGAAATTTCAACAAGATGGAGCTCTACCACATTTGGCTTAAACGTTCACAATTGGCTTAACAAGCGATTGCCGACCCATTAGATTGGCAGACGTGATGCAATTGAGTTGCCAGCAAGATCACCAGACTTGACAAGTTTAGATTTTTTTCTTTGGGGCCATTTGAAGTCAGACAACGAATGGTTGATGAATGCCGGCGAATTCCGCGAGAAACATTTCAAAAAGTTAGAATTTGAATTTGAAAGCCGGATCTACTATTTCCTGGGATAAAACGCTGCCAATTTCGAGAATCTCTTGCAAAATTCAACTGTTTAAAAGATAGGGTTTTTATTTTTGAAGATTTTTTTATCATTGATGGTGTGTTTCTTTACTTATTAATTAAAATTTAACTGATTACTTGACGTTAAAATCTAAACAGTGGTTCAAACATCAGTTTCATCAAAACATCTCAATATGTCTTTGATAGTTGACATTCCCAAGCGTTGTTTCTACTAACAATAGGTGCTTAACAACAATGTTGTTCAGGAAAAACATGAACGTGGGCTGTGCTACAAAACAAGCGGTTTTCTCAAAAACTAATCGTAGAAATAAAAAACTACTACATAGTCAAAAAGAGGTTAAATGGACCTTTCAAAAAATAAACTTTTTAACCCCCTGTTCCATTTAAGATTTTTGAGGGAGCTGCTGCCCCGGCCAAGGGTGTGCACCTACAGGTCTAAAACTACACTAAGTCAGTGTCCCCCTCACAACCAAAATTGACCGGTTTCGGCATTTTGCTCATAACGTTTTTGTTTTCTAGATATTTAGGATGGATCGTTTTCAAAAAATCACCCTGTATAGTACCGGTACAAAAAATAAAGCATCTATTGTAGAGAGATTTAATACAACTTTTGGTGATAAAATAAAACAATAGTATTTAAAACAGAGGAAAGGTTAAATTCTTTACCTACAATAATAATAATAAGTATAACAACACAGTTCATAGAACAATAGAAATGAAACCATCTCAAGTAAATAAAGATAATGAAAAAATGTTATTAGCTTCTATTTATAATTACCCTATTACAAATAAAGCACCAAAATTTGAAATTGGTGATCGAGTTAGATTATCTCTTAATGTTAATATATTTCGAAATAAATTAAAAACTAATTGGACAAAAGAAATATTTATTGTATCTCAAGTACTTAAATCAAATGTTGTTTATTATAAAGTTAAAGACGAAAATAGGTTAGAAATTCCTGAGGGAATTTAGACTGAAGAAATGCAATTAACTAAACTCTGAATGCATGGGATTTCAGTGACGGATGGTGAGTGAAACGTTCACCTTCATATTTTGTGGAATTTCTGCAATTTCTTTACCTTTTTTAGGGGTGGATTGTCAGAGGGGGGGCCTCTTATCGCGATTTACGAAATGTGGCCTAGCAAAGATTATGCAATTCTGTGAGAAATCAGACTGATTTAAAAATGTAGCCTAGCAAAATCTGCCTAATGATTTAAAAATGTGGCCTAGCAAAGATATTAAAAATAGATAAATAAAAGATAAGATCAGAATAAGGTTATTTTCACAATTTTTTCTGCTTTGTTTTCCTAATAATTAAGATAATTATAAGATGTGGCCTAGCAAAGATTGTGCAGCTGTGTGAGAAATCTGAAGAGTGTCAACCGAATTTAAAAATGTGGTCTAGCAAAGACGTCAATTAATCTCGAAAAATCTAAAATAGATAAAGAATCAATTGTGTGAGAAATCTTAAACATTAACCGATGTCGTATATAAAGTGTATTTTCTAAGCCACAGTGTTTTTTCTGTTTTCTCTTATAAAATATTATTATTAAGGAAAAATCTATTAAGAAGAAAGCTGTGGTGTTTAGGGGACCGATTTTTCTGGTCGACCGATCCTTATGAACTTTTTTTTTGTATATTTGATAGGTATGGGAATAGGTCGTAAAGTTTTTTTCACATGGACGTGGGGGCCCAGGGGCCCCCTTGGGCTGGACCGATTTTTTTGAAGTATTTTTTATATTTGGTAGGTATGGGAATAAGTCGTAAAGTATTTTTCACATTGGACATATAGCCTAGGGGGGGCCCTTGGGCAGGACCGATTTTTATAATCTTTGATTTGTTTCATCTGCCTCCGCCCCGAATAGCAGAATAACTATTAAAACATGGACATGGAGGCCCAGGGGGAACCCTTGGGTTTATATCTCAAGAACGGCTGGACCAATTTTTAGGATCTTCGATTTGTTGGATTTGTCTCCGCCCCGAATAGCAGAATAATTTCTTCTTTCTTTATAATAGATGTTGTTTTAATTTTATTTATTTGTAAGACAAATCAGATGTAATAAAAAATTAGATTAAATTAGGTTGAGTAATGGAATAAAATAAATTAGTATGCTATCTCCTAAGAATAGCTGTCAATAGAATGCTATTCTCGTTATACACGGAATGGGCGAATTGTAAATTCGAGGCCTGACAACCTCGACTGATTTTTTTAAATTTTTTAATCTTAGATGTTTTTATAAAATATCTATAAAGTAGGAAAACTGTTAACAACTTTTAAATTATACCATGTAAATCCCTATGCTTCGTTGCCAAAAAAAGCACTGCACGATCTATTGCAATCAGCTCCAAGAGTCGCCAATGGATTCCAGGAATTTTGTATGACCTTAGTTTTAAGAAGTTTTCGTTTCCAACTTACCTTTCTACATCCTTATCCCGCTGAACGTTCCAGTAATCATCGTCTCGTCTTACAGTTTCAACAAATAACTATAAGAAAATCATCCCCGGTAAATCAATTGCCACACTATACATCCGGGAAGAATAGCCGATAAATCGGAAAGCAAATAGGCTCTTGATGCGATAAAGAGTGGTGGTAGCAAAAAGCTGTGACCATTTGGTCACTACGGCGGACTCCGTATAGATGCGTACAGTTCATGGTCTATACAGGGTGTGTCGCATAATGTTAGTGATGTTACGTTCTGGGAGAAACGCGTGAGGATTTCATTGCCAGCTCATACGACCGAGAACATTCTGGAGTAATTCTACCAGTGAACATTCCAGAAGCCGTATCTCTACAAATACGACGCGAAATCGGCGGTCAGTCTGAAGTCGAGACTACTGTTTAAATAAATACCTGTGCCGTTATACCTGAGATCTGTACATAGACAAGTGTTGTTGAAATAAATTGTAAATACATTGTTTAAATAAATAGTTGGAAAACCCGTAAACGCTACATTAACTACAGAAAATATAAATTTACTCCATGAATTTTTCGATGATCGTTTAATTAGTCGAAATACACCAATTGTATGGCTTATTTTGGATTTTTTATTGTGGCAAATGCAATCTTTAAAACTTCGGTAAACGATTTGGAAGAGCTTGCCCAATGAACTACCGAAAAATGTGAAGAGTGATTAATGCAATCAATGGTGTCAAAAGAAGAGCTCGGTAATATTTGCAAAAGGTGGAGGCCACATTCAGAATTTATTATGAATAATTATTTAAATAAACGTTTACTTTCCTTCTAACAACCCAAGTGTAATATTAATACTTTATTTTAATTAAAAAAACAAAAAAGTGAGTCAGTCCCAACTCTTTGTTTTTATTCAATTCTTTTAGATAAGTTAGGTCCTCCAACTGGGACGTTGCTGTTGTTGCTGCTGCTCTTGATGTTGCTCTTGCTGTTTCTGTTGTTCCTCCAGCTGCTCCTAACGGTGTTTGTGTTCCGCCCACGGGCAGCGGAATATGTAGTTCGACAGTGGGTGAGCCAACATGATATTATGATATCGGTTGCAGGGGCAGATCCTAACGTCCTTTAAAAAAACAAAAAAGAAGATTAGAAAACTAAACATTATAGTTTTATAAAGTTTTATAAGTATTATAAGTTTTTATAAAAGTTTTTAAAACGGCACTTTAATGATAGAGTGTACAAGCCGTTGTCCTGCTGGAAGCTCTTCAAGAAGAACACTACAATGTCCTGCTAGCTGTCCTTCAAGGAGGACGGTTATTATCTTCCTGCAGTACGAACAAAATACTCATGTATGGTAATTTTTTCCATCAAATGTGGATTCAGGCACCCAGACACTACCCCTCAAGAACCATTTTAAATGAATAACTTCAACTCGTCATAACTCGCAAACTATGCAAGCAACGGCGATGAACAAAAAATGCGCTGATTAATCGAAATGTCCTCTTACAAGCTTTATATTAGACTCACCTACTACTTTTTACTCCACCTTTTTACAATCCTCTTTGCAAAAGTCATTCCCAAAATAAAAAATACAATCCTCTCTTTTCTCTATATTAAACATGTTGACGTTACATTTTTTCTCATATTTTGTTTATTTTTTTCTTCACGTTATAAAATAACTGACAACAAATTTTAGTTTTTTCATATTTTTTTCTGCAAGTACATAAAGAAAAATTGATTTGGTTATTTTCAAAACCGCAAAACAGCAAAATAGCAAAACCGCCCACTTTTTACTGCCACTTTTTATAATCTCCTCTTTTGTTTGCAATAAAACTGCCGACATTACAAATTTTCTAAACATCCAAATTATTCTTAAAATAAGTAAGGTTATGGTTAGGTTTTCCGGTTGACGTTTCAGCTATAAGCAGACGAAACAATTCGGCGGGTACCTACGTTCAAATTCCAAGGTTTACTTAGAATGGAAATTAAAAAAATTGCACTTTGTTATTAACAATAATGTTAACAATTAACAATGTTCTGGAAGTGACTCCTAGTTTTACATGTAACTACATGGATCTACATTTTATAATCAAATTCGAACCACTATTTGGAGAGTTTTACTGGACAAGAATACCTACTTAATTAGGTACCAACTTGATTTAGCTTGTGAGAGGAGTTTGGTTTCAAAGTCAAGCTGTAAAATTAAAAAAATAAAGTACATACATAATGGGGTTTATTTAGCTACACTATATGTAACATAATCTTTGGTATGTATGTAATGTAGTATTTTATTAACGACAGGTATTGTATTAATTTGGAAAATTAATTAATTTTGAATTTTGATATAAAATATGACGTTACATTAGGTTAATTATGCCTGATTATACTTGAGCTTACAATTACTATGATTAGAAATTGTGTCGTTGATATGTTATCTCATTGATTAATTGATAACAACAGATTTAATTATGCAGATGCTAAAAGTCAAATCGATATCAAAATTGAAACTATTTGCTTATATTTAGGCGATAAGTGTGGCTTTTTGTTTGTTGAATTTGAGTAATCCGATTTGTTTATATACTTTCTTAACATTTACATAACTTGAAGCTAAAATTAGGTTTGATTGATTTTGTTTTCGGTGCTTTGTAATAAATCAGTTTCACCCAGCTTTTTGGAAACAACTTACTGTATTGTTTTAAATATTTATTTCGTTACAGTGACCGGACGAACCTGTATAATTGTGTTAGTTTCATTTGTCAATGACAATCTTTGAAATAAAAAAAAATGGTATCTTAAAAACGACTATATAGAATAAAATTTTGATTTGAAAAATATTTATATTCATAAAGAATTACCCCATTTTTTTTTTAGTTAGAAACGTACGTATAAATTATCTGATTGTTTGTCATAAGGGAGTATTTGTCTACACGTTTGCATTTTCAGCATCTCAAACACTGTAAGGACTAGGTAAACAGATTTATTTGCTCACAGTTATTACATTTCATGCGACAACACTAATTTAATGTATGTTGTTGTTGGCTCAACTGCTCTTCTAACTGCTGGCCCGCGGTCATATTATGCTCATTCCCATGTAACACAGAAGTGCCGTTCATATGATATGCATATGTGCCATTTATGTTCCAATGTTCCTAAACGTATATGCAACTGGGAATGTGCAAAATTCATAAATATATCCCGGTTCTTAGATAACATGTCCTAAGGAAATGCAAAGGAGATTGGCATATGGTGTTTATATGATATAAGTCATCCTAAAAACATGAAGTTGAATTGTGTATTCTTCTTCCGAATGTGCACCAATTGCATTTAAATATAAAAAAAAACGACGCACGTTTTTTAATAATTTCCACTGGTGATAAATATTTTTGTGGATCATATTATGATATCTGTTATTATAATAACCAAAAACAAAACAATTGTCTGGATCACTTTTGGTGGTAGATAACTACTTTTAATCAGTTTTTCCCTAAAACACCAAAAACAATTTTATTATAACTGCCAACGCACGTTTCGCCAACAATGTTGGCATCATCAACATTGTTGGCGAAACGTGCGTTGGCAGTTATAATAAAATTGTTTTTGGTGTTTTAGGGAAAAACTGATTAAAAGTAGTTATTGTAATAACCATTTTAAATTTGATATAATTTTTAATTTATTTATTTATCACCAACAATACGTAATAATAATTATACAGTACACGTCAGTAGCTACAAAGCTTTGATTGTATCAAAAATTTCGAAATGTTTGAACATTGATCTCCAAATTTTATTTCTGACGGTGACTGAACGACACATCATTGGTAGCATATTATGAGACGTATATGCCGCGTATGAACTGAGCAGTAACATAGGAATATATCACGTGTATATACAAGGTATATTTTAAAGTAGCTAATGATTCTATTGATATGCCATGCACGTGCCTTTGCACATTCATGGTATACTCAATATTCCTCCTCAACGGAGCATTTCCAGAACGTTTTGGTATGGAATGTGTGAGTAGGTGTTTGCATCCATATCCGTCTGACCGCACATTTGTGTTACAGCACAAAGGCTTTCCTTGATAAATTGTCAAATATGGTGGGAGGTCCTCCGAGTCCTGACATATTCCCTGGTTAAAATGCGGTAATCTTTAGCAGCTCCGCTAAACATTTGATCGAAGTGGAAGAATAAGATTAAATAATGAGTTCATTTTTGTGTAGTCTTGAGATTCTTATACATATTTCTTAGTTGGGATTTGTGTTCTGTTTATCGTATTTTAATTAACCAATCGAAACGTAAAAGTGGCCAGCTGAATTAAGTTACATATTATACATAATGCAATGTTCAATACGTCAATGCTATTTCTGTTTCAAATTGATAAGATATATTTGTTTTGGAAGTACGCATTATACTAAATTTTATTGGCTGACCTATTTGCAAAACTTTCCTCGACAGAAAGGATCGATTTTTGTTGAAAAGCACTCTAATTACTATATCACACATAAAAGTTTGTTGTTTTTTGAGAAAACATGCCGCTAATTAATGTGACACTATTTGTTTGCAAGTAATCAGTATTATCAGGTATTTTCATAAAAATATTTTGCAGGAAATTGCGCAGGTAATCAGAATTTCGGGAATTCATATGTAGGTTTCTATTTTGCCTCTCGTAAAAAACAATTGTGGAATTATGGACTTCCAAGTTTCGATAAAAGGATAAACGCACTGAAATAATACAGCTCACCTGCCGGTTTTATTTTCCGTTGCTGACGTACATAACAAATATATTTACGCAAACTCATTTTAAAAAGCAAATAAGAGAAACATCAGTCATCCGGTCGTAAATTTGGGCTGTTTCATCAATCATCAGCGCAATGACTTTCTTCAATTATTTTCTTTTCTGAACATTGCGAATACCTTCGCTTTTTAATACAAACTAGAACCCACAAATAAAGTTTTTTTTTGCGTAGACGTAAATATTTAAACGAATCTTATTAAGATATGCAAGCCAGAGAAGAACATTTGAATCCGTCAAACATTATAAATTCGAGGTTCTGTACAATCTTTACATACGGGTGAAATTGAAATATATGTAAAAATTGTAACTGGTGCATCATAAGATCCAGTACAACATAAATTTGAGTCAAAAATTTTAATGGGGCATAAACTTTTTAAACCATCCTAGTTTCGGCGTTCATGAAGTCGACATGACAAAAAAGGATATACGATCGAGTCCGAGCGATAAGGTTTAACTTGGCACTTGACACTGAAGTTGATTTGATTTAACTGCCTCAATGACCTTTATTTTGTTTCAAAAATCAACCACGATGATACGAAACTGTTGTTTTGTTGTTGTTTTGCACACGTTCACGTAAAACACGCTTCGTCAGTCAACAACACAATTTTCAAAAAAATTTGCAACTCTCGTCGCGGCGGGATAAGAACCTACACCTTTTGTACAATTTTCGGGAAAAAACGCGTGATACATTCGAGGCTCTTTCAGAACTTTAACATTTAACTGAGGTGGATCAAAAAAAGGATGGCAGTTTTTGTCTATTATTTATGAATTAAACATAGTCACCAGCTGTTTTTTATAGTACGTTTGTTTGGTAGGTTACGCCTATTATTCGGTTTCTTTCGTAAATTGAACATATTCAGACAGCTAATCCAAATTTTTGGCCAACGTTTTAAAAACCTGCTTCGTCTTCCGTCCAAATTTGTACGTTTTGTTGCAATGTTAGACAGCTGTATTTCACTTTTCTGAACCTTGTTGTAAATAATTGGCACGTGAAGCGCATTTACACGACACTGCAGGAATTTATAAAAATGTTAATCTAGGAAAACATTTAAATCTTGCAAAGCTTTAGATAATGTTCAATAATGGAAATGAGAACAGCAAAATAGAGCATCCATTTAGATGATTGCCAACATTTTCACCTCATACATTTTTAATAGATTGTATCTAACATAAAGACTGTATTTTAAAAATTGCGCCTTAACAAAATTTTCAATTATGGCGTGGCGGTAAACTAAACTTTAGATATTTATTTATAATTATTAAATAATAGGAGTAATAGATAAAGTTGCCATATCAACGAAGCAACCCACCTGTTGAAAGTTGACAGTATCACCACAGTTACACTATGAAATACAGTAGAACTCGGTTATAACGAACGAATTCCCATTGCAAACTCGTATTAATCCGATGAATTATAACGAACACGGTTGTAGCGAACGCTCGGTTATAACGTATTGATTTTATTGGTCCTCACAGTACTTTTAACTCATTTATGATTCGGACACAAAGAAAAGTGCGGGTCAGTCAAACCACACAGATCGGTTTCTCTCTCGTTCCATTGTGTTTGAAACGTAATAGTTTTAATAGTTTGTAATGTCTTATCAAAAAATAAAAAGAAAAACAACTGATTAAGAAACAAGCAGTTCACTATATTAACAAAATTGCAATATATGAGTGTGTTACTGCACAGATTTGCCAGGAATATAATTAATTTAACAACGTCGACGGTGTCAACAAGTGCTGAAAACTATTCAATAAAGAAGCTGAGGGCTGCAGTACGAAAGGATGTTGACCAAGCACTTTTAAAATATTTTACTTTCAAGAGAACTCTATTTCCTTGCAACTTGCAAAAGTATCTGAAGACTTTGAAGAAGGCTCACGCAACAGTTTCGTATGTTGTTAGGGAGGGATTGACCGATATGCATGTTTATAACGAACGTTCGGATATTACGAAGAAATTTAGCAATCTGGTGGCAGTTCGTTATACGGTATATCCCAACGCTTGTGGTTTTACATCACAACACTTCCGATACATACAAAATTTGTAATTAATTTTGTAATTTTTTTTAATTAATATTTAATGTCGTATAACTTATTCTCATTGTTTGAGCTTAAGTTACACTCCCGTGATGATACCTGCACGCCGCATCGAGCCTGCAAGGCATTTTCTCACACAGAAGTATATAGAGAGGTACCTATAAATATTCATAAAAACAAACAAATACGAGAGCAGGCGAATCGTCGAGAATTTATAAACAAAAATAATTAGGCACGGAATAAGTATTTAATATAAAATTAACGGTTCTTAGGACAAGGATGATATTCATAGTTTTATTGTAAAATGGACGCACACATAAATTGTGTATTAATAAGTATATTAATTTTTATCTTTGTTATAAATCTATACTCGAGCCGCTGAAAAGGGAGAGCTATCACGTGAAAACGGCGTGCTGTAGGCGGGGTGAAATCATCGCTAACCGAAACCAAGTTTACACCCAACGATACTTGAGGAAGGGAGAACGCATTCTGTTTATTCTGAGTAAGTGTTGGGTGGAATTGAGTTGTCTTCGCTACACTCTAATAGTGTTCAACGGAACCTACCCACCCCTCTTTTCTAATACCTTATTCATTTCGCAAACCAATAGCAAGCGATCACGTGACGATCATGCGTCTTTACAACTCTCTTTCTTGAGCAGCGCGGGTATAGTTTCATAAGAAAACATTTATATCCTTCTTCTAGAAATCTTCAATTTTACATTATAATATCAGGGATAAGAACAACCATCAATATGAGTTAAAATTTAAATATATTCAACTCGAACACCACAAACTTTAATAAACGTAAATTTAAAACTGGAACATGTTTCGGGAGAAAACTACCCCCATAATCAGCCCTAATTTACAAGAGATTAATGAAACAATTGATAAATTACAGAGGGTTTTTTTCCTTAAAGAATGTTTAAAATTATGACGTTTATTTGAAATTATTAAATTTGACGTTTTAAAAAACAACATTTTATAAAATATAAAAATTAAAAATGGATCAAGGAGAATCTGGTAAGTTTTTTTAAGTGGTAGAAAAGGTGATAAATAATGAAATCATTATAAGTGAAAAAAGTTGGCATTTGAGGTTAAAATAATGTTGAAAGAAAAATTAAAAATTGATTGGAAAAATTAAAATAGTGAATTGATAGTGGGATTATTGAAGTTATACTGTTCGTTTAAACAAGATCTGTTTTCCAGTTTCAAGGCTTTCCTTATTTCCAAAGTCTCGAGAAAATCTAATTTCCGGTCTTTATTGCATTTGTGAATCAATTTGGAATTTGATGATAAAAAACTATCTTTCGTTATTAATATACGATTGGCAAAAGACGAAGGTGTTGATGGAGGAGGATCAAGGTGTGTGTTGTTATTCTTTTAAATTATATAACCTTTTCAAAACGTCAAATTTAATAATTTCAAATTAACGTCATAATTTTAAACATTCTTTAAGGTAATAACCCCCCTGTAAATTATTTAATTTAATTTAATTGTATCATTAATCTCTTGTAAAATGAGGGCTGATGATGAGGGGGGTAGTTTTCTCCCAAAACATGTTCCAATTGTAATTTTACGTTTATTAAAGTTTGTGGAGTTCGACTTGAATATATTTAAATTTTAAATTAAATTTACTCCACTTTGATTTATAGACATTCTTCTGGTTTATGAATATAAGTATTTAATGTTATTGATAATAATGTAACTATTAATTTCATTTTTGGGGTTCCGTGCCCCAAGGGTGCCAACGCGTTGGCAACGGGACCCTATTAGTAAGGCTGTTCTGTCCGTCTGTCCGTTCGTCCGTCACAAGACTGTATCTTTTCAACCGTAACAGGTAGACACTTGAAATTTTCACAGGATGTGTACTACTATGGACGCTATTAGGGGCCGTCCATTAATTACGTGAGGTGTTTTTCTGTTAATTTGGACCCCTCCCTCCCCTTTGATGAGATATGGTGAGATTTGGTGAAACCTCCCCTCCCCCTTACGTGAGATTTATCCCTTACAATTTTTAAGTAATTAATTTTCATGTATGTTCATGTATCTTGCTAAATACCACTAAATACTGATGGAATATAGAGGGGGAAAATAATAGTGCGTTTAAGGGACACTATAACAAATTTATTTAAATTACAACAATAAAAATAGACTACCTTTCCTAATTGTTCAGTCACTCCATGGGCATGGGCATGGGCATGGGAGTTCTGTATTGTTCGTTGAAAATTTTTTTAACCCGGCGGGGATTTTCACGAAAAGATTAAATAAATAAATTGTGCTGCAATTATTGTCTCAATTCTGGGAATCCCAGACAGAAAATATTTAATACTGTCTACTTATTTATACTCGAGATTGTTATTGTAATAAAAAAATTGTTTGTTACCAAAATATCTTCTATGTAATAATAATGTATATTTTTTGAATTAAAAAGTTGACGTGAGATTTTCAATGACCCTCTGCTCCCTTTAGATGAGACTTGATGAGATTTTACTGGACCCCTCCCCCTCCATTTTGAGCTCACGTAATTAATGGACGACCCCTTACAACAAATGATAAAAATTAAATACAGTGTTTCATTTTATTCGCTAACGCCTGCTAAATTTTAAATAGGCAACACATAATTTAGTCCACAGTCTGTTTTGCTTTTTAATTGATTTGTCAGTGTTAGCCGTGAATGTCAAAAATTTGACTCATAAAAAGGTATGTAGTGTTAAATACTGTACGGTGGTTCACAGTCGTTCAAAAAATGGTGTTCATGATTCAATCAAAAGTGAAAATATCATTGCTCGTGTGATTTTACTCACTCGGCTAAGCCTCTTTTCCTAAATTTCATATTCGCATGATAAGTCTCTCTTCCAACACTAGAAGTAAGACATTAACAAAGAAATACGCTTCCGTATAAGAATCATCCATTAAATTTGCAGCCGTAATTTCGGCTAATCACTAACGTCATGGCATCTATTCTAAAATGGTATTTTAATTACCTATACTTATATTTACTTTTAATTGCATTATTTTCCATTACACCCTTTTTCTGGATCCACAGAAAGCAATATAATATAATAGTTAAAAGTGAATATACAGGGTGTTTGGAGTTGTGGGTGACAGATTCTAATGGTGGGTAGATTTCGACATTTTGAGCAAAAATTGTAACATTATGAGTATCTACTGCGTGCGGTTACGCCACAATCGCATACAGCTCCACTTCTTGAGAACCACTGAACTTACCGTACAGAAAGTACTCGAAGTTCAGGTTGAGGCCGAGGTTTGCAAAGAAGACGTAAATCAAACCTGTCAGATCAGGGTTTCTGCCATTGAGATCGGTGAGTGAGTGACATGGTATAATTGGTTGTCTACATTACCGTACTTTGTAGATTATTGTAAATAAACTTATTACGAAACTTATAACTTAGTCTAAACCGTAGATGGTCTAAATTTGAACGTCTTTTAAGTAACAACAAGTCTCCCACACTCTTTTCAAGATTATCAAGCCGTAATAACACTCACAAAAGTGACGTCACTTTATTGAAATTTCTCATCGTAAACAAACACAAACGCAAATTTCGCTTAATAATCGATGACTTTTCTCGAATGGCAATTTGTATGTGACTTATTTGACAATTCGCGTGAGTTGAAAAATTCAATATCTAAATACTCAAATAAAGTGTTGAGAGTGTTGTAAATAAACTAAACCTCTAATATTGAGTAAAAAAGGAATAAATATTTAATTTAGGGTTTATTCCTCTCCTTGATTAAGAAAGAGTGGGGTTATGTCTGTTTATTGTTTATGTTGTAGTGTGCATTGGATTAATTGCATTTTAATTGATTTTAACCGTATTTTAACATTAGTTCGCTGTATAGTTTGTGCCCTTAAACAGCTAAAGACATCACCTCACTCACTCATCGATGTCAGTGGTAGACCCTCAGGGGGTGTTATTACTGGAGGACTGTCAGACCAATTAAATAGTCTAATTGGACCACAGAAATAATCGAAAGTGTGGAGAAAAGTTGTTTTACAATAACTTCGGCTTAATATCAATATTTTATTTCTTATATCTATACACATAATCATAATGAATAATTAAAGAATGAAAAATTAACTGGCGGAGAATTAGACCTACAATGCTGGGTACTCTATACTCATTGTAAAAATCTTAAAAAAACAATCATTTAAGTACTTAGTAGAAAGTCTATGTTTACTTACTTTTGTCTAACTTTTCTAAGGTGTTCTATATTATACAGGAACTTAACAAAGTCATCCTCCACTTTGTCTTTAGCTGTTTAAGGGCACAAACTATACAACGAACTAATGTTACAATGCAATTAATCGAATGCACACTAATACATAAACAATAAACAGACATAACCTCACTCTTTCTTAACGACCCCAAGGCGGGGAATGAACCCTAAATTAAATATCTATTCCTTTTTTAACTCAATATTAGAGGTTTAGTTTATTTACAACACCCTCAATACTTTATCTGCCACTCGAGAAAAGTCATCGATTATTTATTAAGCAAAATTTGAGTTCGTGTTTGTTTACGATGAGGAATCTCAATAAAATAACGTCACTTTTGTGAGTGTTATTACGACTTGATAATCTTAAAAAAGAGTGTGGGAGACTACGTTGTCACTTGAAAGACGCTCAAATTTAGACCATCTAGGCCCTTTAGATTAAGTTATAAGTTTCCTAATAAGTTTCTTTACAATAATCTGCGAAGTACGGTAATGTAGGCAACCAATTATACCATGTCACTCACTCACCGGTCTCAATGGTAGACCCCCTGATTAGTTTAGCTAGTTATTTATATAATATACACGCTGTCTCAACGAGAATTGTCCACTTTAATTTACTCGAGTTACAAATATTTTCTTCAATAATTATTTTCCCTTGCCGGAAAACATATTATAGATAGAATATCTTCAATAAAAAAAATTATCCCACAGGAAGCAAAAAATACACCACTGCATAGGGAATTAAAAAATCTTTACCACGATATTATGTTGTATGCCCCACTTTCAGAACTATCCACTAAATATACCTCTTACATTAATTACATATTGTTAATACTAAATAGTTATCAAACCATGCAGATGCATTTACTAAAGATTTTCATTGTTACATATCACCTACAATTTTTAAGCTGAAATTTAGTTTAAAAAGGATCTTCGTACGCGGACTGCAGTTGCAGGTTAAATTGACCTGCATGCCTCCGGGACTTCAGGCTGCAATTCAACCAAGTCTTCAAATAGGGATGTGTAAACGTTTTCTTGATCAGTGCTTTACAGAAAATATTCCAGGTGCGCCAACCGACGATGAACCTCTACCAATTTCTAATTCTGGTTCGAAATATTGTACTGTCTCAACATATTTGAATATAATTATAAATTCAAGTGTCTTAATTTTGTTAACATTTTGGATATAAAAGATGAAACGTCGAGTTGTCCGTAACAATCAAGACATCGTGGCCGAAGCACCCTGTACTATAATATATGGAATCGTTGCATATTGTCGTGTGATTCTCGTTACACAAAATCCGTTAACTTTGAGGTATGGGTGCCTCTGAAGGTACTATAATAAGAGTTTAGTTTAAAATATGTGTTTTTGATAGGTTTTCAAGTTGCTTTCAATGTTTACACTATCAACTCGTGATCGTTGATTCTTTTGTTGCCGAAGCTGTTATCGATTCTTGCTATTTCGAAATGCAAATGCATTTCAGTCCATGTCACCACCATGTAAACTACACTGACTTTTGTTTATGCTCCAAATGTAATTTCTCCAGCTTTGCAAAGATGCATGTGTCATTTATAGAGGCTAAATTTAATCGTAAATAACTTTATCGACAAGATTCCAAGGATTGAAAAATCCGTTCTGTTATACCCTTTAGCTGCTTATTTTTACTACCCTTTAGTTGCTTATTATTACTATGGAATAATAGTAAAAAAGTGGCATAAAAGAATTGAATAAGCTTTAAAATGATGTATCACACGACCCGCCATGCCATTTAACTTTTTTAAGGCTGGTGGCTCGCCTGGCTAAAGGGGCGAGATCAAAGACCTGAATGTTTGGTACAATTTGGCCCCCCTTGATAACAAAATTGACCTGTTCGAGTCTTTCGAAATTGGAATTGTTGGGGGGTACAAATTTTAGTTGGGACACCTGTATTATTCTTTGTTAGCGTTTATTCGGTATACATTACTTCAGGCCGCGACTGTACACGATCTACACTGTGCGAGCGGCTTGCAGTTAGTTCAGGTGTGGTCAATTCCAATCAGAAAATGTACTCCAGTTCTCGTACTTACACTAACTTGTATCGTTTGTAATAATTTCAATATATTTTTAAAACCACTGCGTTGAGTTCGATTCATTGGCCCTAATATTCTCAATAGAAAAAAAGAGCTGCCCAATGTTTTTTGACGCGTCCGTACATACGGTGCGATCTTTTAAATTATAAATTAGAGTTGGCAGCTTTTTTATTATGCAATGGCCCAGCCTGCAAATTGACTGACAGTAAAATTTTGAGGTTATCGTAAACATTGTGATGTTTATGTTTCTCATGAAAATAAAAGACTAACAAATATTGTAGAGTAATTGAGAATTATAGATAGCAAATCTTCAAAGTGTTCTCCCGCATCTTCAATTCACCATTCTGTTGCCTTTTTTTTGAAAAGTCACTTTGACATTCGAATTTTAAATGAAATTGTCAAAAGTTAGTATGTAGTGCCAACCCAATTTAAATTTCACAGCCTACTCTAATTTATAATTTAAATGATCGCACGGTACTATTAAAATGAGACTGACTTTTTACAAGAAATTTTGGCATTTATTGCCTAAGCTCTATTCTAGCTTCTGCACACCAGAAATTACACAGTATTTGATTTGTCTAGTGTTTTCGTTTGTATTTAAGCATAAATAATCTGTTTGTTATATTCCCACACGAGGATCTTTAGATTCAACAGAAAATACGGAGTCTATAATGTCCAGTTCCTCAAAATTGATATATTACTGTTGACGTCGCGACAATTCTCAATTTTGTGTTTGTTATTGTATCATATCGCTCCTTGTCAGGTAATAATATGTACGTCACTTTTCATTTTTTATCCACTTTTTTTTTACGAAGAATTGCCTTATATTGCTTCTGACGGTAAGTAATGACGGTGAAAATTTTGTGCTGTGATCGATAGGTCTTCGGAGGGTTATAAATAAAAATGTATGTGAATAAATGCAGAAAACAAAAAACTGTTGTATATAAAGTAAATGTCAGTAATATATTTCCAAGTTCAATATAAAATGTGTAACATATTTATTTTATAAGGAAACTTAATTTATAGTTAAATTAAACAACAAAAATAAATAGGAATTAATCTTCTTGGCCGGAATAATTAATGACAAATTTCTCTGTGATAAGAAGTAGGGTCAACCTATAATAAAATCACCCTGCAGCTGTCGTTCTGTATTTTTACATTTTAATTGGGTCGTCGTATTTGTACTACCTTTATCAAATAACAAGTTATTAAATTCTATTTATTTTTTATTTTTTACTGCGATTTGCAAATATTATGTTTACATAATACGCCACAGATATAAACACATGGAATTCGTAATATTTAGTTATCAACAACTGACGCAGTAAATTTATTTAATTAAATGTAGGTAGCGCATTAATCTTTCAATGTGATTTCCTAAAAATGAAACAATATTTTCTCATTAATTGTCTGTCAGGATGTTCAGAACTCTTGGTTCGCCCATTCGCCGAAACAAATATATTTTGGCAAATGATCATTTTTAGTTTTACATTTTTATTGTGGAATTAAGGAATGCTCAGATTTCGAAAACAAGAAATAATAATAAACCCTTACCTCTTGGCCTAAACAAAAAAGGATTTTTTTGCAGGTTGAATTGCTAATTAATTACAGGTAAGTAAGAAAATTACTTAGTAAAAGGGACTCCGATTCTTGAGATATCTGTAATTAATTGCAAAAACAATTAATTACTTTCAGTTTAACTTTGAATGCTTTAGGGTGACAATTCGCGAAATGTATTTTTGAGTAAGTGCGTGAGTCCTGGATACGTCGCGCCCGGGCCTACATTGACATTGGAATTTTTTTTGCTGCCAAGTCAATCTATTAGAAGTATACTACCCCCAGTTTAAATATTTGCGTAACTTCATAAATCACCCTGTATATTAATAGTGATTTAAATGAAAATTTATTTAAAAAAAATAATTATAGTTTTTACGTCAAACAATTCGTGCAAGTTGTAATATTTCGTTCTTTAAAATAATTTAAAAACTTTTACGGTAAGTGCATTTACTATAATGTATTATATTGTCGCAATCGATGTTATTCACCTGGATGTCCTGTCTATTGCTGACGAGGTTCCGGGGTAGTTGACTTTGCCGATACCTATTGATGAGGTGTTTGCAAGTCAGCGATCCGGGGCGAAGTTACTTTAGCGGGACATTCAGGTAGATTATTATAATTATGTAGTTAGAAGTAGTATTAATAAATAGTCTATTAAGGAATAAGGGCTTTACACTTTCTACCACCCCAGCCAAACGTAGTTATTACTACGTGACATGATGGAGGCGCAAATTAAGATCTCGGGGTAAACGGAGGCTAATTATAATACATAATATACAAAGAAATAGTTCTGTTTTGCTGATGCAACGGCTGGCGGTGCGTGAAAAGTTTAAAGACGCCAAAGTTGGATGACCTGGGAAATACGATTAGGGTAGAAATATGATATGATATGTATATGCAATAATAAGGAAAATTTTGGTTGAATGTCGGAAAAAAAATCACCACCTTTAACGAGAAATCGGCAGAAAATAGTGGAAGGAGAAGAATATCGACAATTTAAGCCGAAATATAGGAGCACAGGAACTAATGTGTCGTACGATGCTTTCCAATCGTTAGAGGAGATTGTAAGTACAAAAGAAGAGAACGTAGATAACCAAGATGCGGTTAGGGACATAGTTAACATAGTTACAGAAGAAGAGGAAGACGAAGAAAAGGTAGAACTCACAATGGCCAACGTGACGATAGTTGAAGCGTTGACTCAGGTTAAAACTCCTGCCCTGTCGAAATTTTTGAACCCTCCGACATTCGACCCAGCAACTTTGGACCCAACAGTATTCCTAGACAGTTACAATAGGGTAGCCCTTACGAATGACTGGAACGATTCATTAAAAATCTCTTATTTGCCAATATTTCTCGAGAAGGCTGCATCGGCATGGTTTCAACGGTATACTGCAGATCCGGCGAACGCGGCTAAAACGTGGAAGCAAATGACTGAAGAATTTTTCGCGGAATTCGGAAGTGGTGACTCTAAAAGGACATCTAGAACAAGGTTTGAGAACAGGAAACAGGGTATTAATGAGGACATAAAGTCCTATTATTTCGAGCTGTTGGCGTTGCAACAGGAATGCGATCCAAACATGACGGACGACACCTTTAGGACACATTTTGAAAGGGGACTGTTACCATCGTTGGCGGAAACATTCTATATGTTTGCAAGTTCGGGTATGAGTAAGATGGACATAAAAAATTTGGCTTTGAAAATAAGCGAAGTCAAAAAACTAACACTAATTAATAACATATCCACAGATAGTGCATTCATGTCAATGCAAACCAGAACGTATCCACATCAAGGAAGGTACCAAAGAGAATCTCCAGAAGTTGTGAGGAGAGCGTCTAACTACATACCACCCAGTAGGACGTAGGACGGACGTCCAAAGTGCTTCAATTGTGGAAAACCGGGACATTTTGCTGCAGCATGCCGGAGAGCGCCCGAAGGCCGACATCCGGAGAATACGAAAAAATGCTTTGCCTGCGGAAAAGTGGGACACATCGCAGCGGTTTGTAGAAACCCAACTAAAGGTAGGACATTCAATGTAAATAAGTCAGGAAGGGGGAATGGTCCAAAAGAATAAGGACGACATCAAAAACGCGTCCTGATGTCGTCCTCGCTAATCAATCGGAATGTACAGGGACGCCTTATAATGTCGTAGTGATTTCGGGAAGAGTTAGAGAGAATGACTTAGATATTATTGTAGATACGGGATGTAGCAGTAATTTAGTAAGTAAGGAGACAGCGAATTTATTAAATAAGCGTATAAATAAAAGTGAATTATTTTTAAAGACAATAGGGGAACATAGAATTGCGACATTGGGTAAAACGCGCATTGATTTAATTTTGGGGGGGAAGATATTCGATACAGAAGTGGTGGTAGTAGAGAAACTACCAGTTCCAATAATTTTGGGTGTTGAATTTTTGAACCGGGAAAGAGCCGTGTTAAATTTTTCAGAGAAAAAAATAATGCTACTAGAACGCGGCGTTTCGTTGCAAATTGTTTCGAGTCCTAGGTCAGCACTGCGAAGTAGGTCAATGTTGTCATGGGATGAAATTACACCAGCTGGGTCGACGGACATCATTCATTTCAAAAATTACCCATGAAATTATTAAAAATGAGAAATTTTTGGTTCCCAGAGGACTATTAGTCAATTTTAAACGGTCAGGTAAAAAGTTCGAAGCAGAATTAAATAGCAGGTCCACTATTCCCATTAAAATTTTTAAAGGAACAACAGTGGGGTGGTTCCTTAATGAAGAAGGTGAAGAGACTACCTCAGAGATAGTGTTACATCTAAAAAACGATGACAATACTGCACAATCGACAATTGAGTCCCAAATTGGTAGCGAGTTACCGGAAACAAAACGACAGAAATTAAGGAAAATGTTAACGGAATTTTCCGATGTGTTTGCAGAAACATCTGAAGATTTAGGAAGAACTGATTTAGTTGAACACGAAATTGATGTGCAGGGATCTAAGCCAATTAAATGTAAACCATACCGGGTTTCCCATAAAGAAAGAGATATCATAGATGACCAGATAAAAAATATGTTATCAGCTGGAGTTATTGAGGTTAGTTCGAGTCCTTGGAGTTTTCCAGTCGTGCTAGTTAAAAAGAAAGATGGAAGTACAAGATTTTGCGTTGATTATCGAAAACTAAACGAAGTAACGAAGAAATGTAACTGGCCTATTCCAAACATCGATGATATTTTAACATATATTGGACATGATAACAAGTGGTTTTCAAGCCTCGATTTAAGGAGTGGTTACTGGCAAGTTTCTGTGAGAAAGGACTGTAGGGAATATACAGCATTTATAGCACAAGGACAAGGGCAATATCAGTTTAGAAGGATGCCTTTTGGATTATGCAATGCACCTTCCACTTTTCAGACATTAATGGATAAACTATTTTCGGACATGAAGTGGAAAGATATTCTTATATATCTGGATGATATTATTATTTTTTCGAGAACTATCGAGGAACACTTGGAAAAGCTAGAAAAAGTTTTCCAACGTCTGCGCCAAGCAGGCCTTACTTTGAAGCCAAATAAATGCACATATATGAAAAGAGAAATAGACATTTTAGGTTTTAAAATAAATAACGAAGGCATTAGCGTAGATCCAGATAAAATCTCAGGAATTGTTAAATTCAAAACGCCACGAAATAGTAAGGAAATCCAACAGTTTTTAGACTACCGAAAATTCATTCAAAATTACTCGACAATAGCTCGAGCCCTCCATGAGGCGACAAAGCGTGATGCTTCATTCTTATGGAACGAGGAAAAAAATCTAGCCTTCGAGACACTAAAGGAGAAACTAACAAGCGCACCTATCCTTAGATGTTTTAATCCTAACAAGGATTATGAACTAAGGGTCAATGCGAGCCTTAAGGGATTGGGCGCTGTTCTCCTACAGGAAGACGACAAACACGAGCTGCATCCAGTGGCTTACATCAGTAGATCCATCACGAAGAACGAAAGGAATCTGGGAATAACGGAACTTGAATGTTTAGGATGTGTATGGGCTTTAGGATATCTGCGACACCTGGTATATGGAAGGCATGGGACCATAGTGACAGACCATAGTGCAATAAGATGGTTGAAAACAATTAAAGATCCAACGGGTAAACTGGCAAGACGGGCTATCAAGTTGTCAGAGTATGACTACACGGTAGTTCACAAAAGCGGCAGTAAACACAAAAATGCGGACTGTTTATCGAGAAACCCTACATCCAACGGCACCAAATTCGACGAAGAGGAGGCAGAAGAAATACCAACGTATCTGGTCTCAGTAGATGATTTAAAACAACGCCAACTCGAAGATAACGAATTACGTGAGATAATAATGGCAGTCGAATATCCCGACAACAGCGAATTATCAATTGCAACTAGAAGACTAGCCAAAAATTTTACATTGATTAATGGAATTCTATTTAAAAAGAACACAAATAGCTTAGGGAGAGAAAATTTGCTAGTTATTCCGAAGTGTCTCGTGGGAGAAATTTTGTATACACATCACAGCGATCCACTAAGCGGTCATTTAGGTATAACAAAAACTTTTAACAAAATTAAAGAAAGGTATTATTGGACAAAATTTAGACAAGACGTTGAAAAGTTTGTCAAAGGATGTCCGGACTGTCAGGCATCAAAAGGAGAGGATTTCAAAAAGAAACAGGGATTATTACAGCCAATCCCTGTGGGAAATATATGGTCAATGGTCTCCGTAGATCTATTGGGACCATTTCCGAGATCACGTTCAGGAAATACAATGATAATTGTTTGCACGGAATACGTTTCTCGTTATGCAATAGCTGGAGCTTTAAAGGACGGAACAGCCAAGAGTGTAGCAAAATTTATTTTCGAGAACCTTATATGCATATATG
The DNA here is from genome assembly GCA_963583935.1 of Diaperis boleti. Taxonomy (NCBI): domain Eukaryota; kingdom Metazoa; phylum Arthropoda; class Insecta; order Coleoptera; family Tenebrionidae; genus Diaperis; species Diaperis boleti. The sequence goes on from OY757249.1 coordinate 21,550,448, forward strand.
GGGCCCCTCGCTGTTTTTTGAGTGACCGAGGTACAGTGTTTAGAAGTCAGATGGTAACCGATCTGTTAAAATTAATGGGGGTTGTAAAAGACCTTTATACAACAGCTTATCACCCCCAAACAAATGGATTAGTAGAAAAATACAACAAAACCATAGCAAAAATGTTGTCCGTGTTCACAAGCACGGATCAAAAGGATTGGGACTTATACGTGAAAGCCGTCACATTTGGATATAACACTAGTGTTCAGGCTACATCAGGATACCCACCGTATTTAGTACTCTTTGGGAGATTACCAACTTTGCCAACAGAAGCGAGTTTAAGGAAAGCGGATATCGAGCATGCGGATATTGTGGAATTACGGGAACGACTCTTGTGTATACAGTCGCAAGCTATAGATAACATCACTAAACGACAAAAATACGACAAACAACGGTACGATTCGAAACATCGCGAAGTAGAGTTTCAAGTTGGAGAAAAGGTGAAAGTCTTTGTACCAGTAAGAAAGAAAGGCAAGAGTCCAAAGTTGATGTGCAGATGGTTCGGTCCTTACAAAGTACGCAAAAGATTAAGCGATGTTAATTACGAATTAGAAACCGGACGTAAAGGTAAAGCCAACGGGGAAGTAGTACATGTGAGCCGAATCTTAAGATATGCCGACCCATGGACGTCCCCAGTGAGCGGTAACTAAGTGCGGTATTGAACTCAAAGTGTGTAGGGTAGATTTTAATATTAAGATTATTATGTATTTAGTTGTAATTTTTTTCCTTTGTTTCTCGATTTAATGAGTTATGATTGCAGAAAAAAAAGGTGTTTAATTGTTTTGGGAGCGTATGGGAGCGAATAAAAGAACGTGAAATTATGATTAAAATAAATTTGTCTGAAAATTTGTTGAGATGTAAAGAGTGTTTGAAAACCCAGCCTTCAAGAGAAAATTTGAAGAAAGTAGGACAGTAACAGCTCGTACAGAGGAATAGAAAAATACGAGTAACGTGGATGCTGTACATGGACTTCATCAGGCCAGTGAAGTACCATGATGTCGGTGGGACAGATTGACGTCCCATTTAGGATATAACCCATTGGATTGATACAGGTTTCCGCTCCAGTGTTGATGCATGGGGCGAGTAACGGTCCAGGACCAAGCGGTGTTCTGCAATTAAGGGTATGTAGTGTGAAAGTTTTGTTCTAGAAGGGGATCCTACCGAATAAAGAAGGTAGAAGAAGTGTCAAGTTGACTTGCCAACTCAACTGTTCTTATGTTCGAGGGACGCCTCAGAGTTAGGAGACACTTTATTGACGCTGGCACGGGGAAAAGCACCAGCGTGATCTTAGAAGCTATTGGAGACGAGGGCGAAGGGAGCTCTTAGGCGAACAAATCATAAAGTTAGGTACGAAACAAATTTTCGCATAAGGGAGGGGAAGAATAAAGTAATTTTAAACATTCCAATAAAAATTAGAGGTGCCATGAAAATATTGTAACCCAGATGCAGCGACATTTCAAAGAATGTGCTGACACTAATCGCGTCATAACAGAGCAGGCGGCAGGTCAAAGCCGTGTACCGAGATGACAACAATGAACTGTACGCCAGACATTTCCTTGTTGTCATCACGTTTCCTAATGAATAAGTTGATATGATTGTATAAAAAAAAGATAGAAATGTAATTAATGTTAAATAGTTCTAAGAATTTCCTTTTGTTTTCATGTACATATGCCACAAGAAAATCAGATTACGAAAACCTCAGAGTACGAGAGTTGCAGGAGTACCCCAGTGATAAGCCATGGAGACGAGTACGACCAAAAGGAAGTGTCCAACATCATCACGAACCGAAAGGGGAACCACGGGACACGATGCAACCCAGTAACTTTGAGCTGGGCTAGGAGGAGGATCCACTATTGGGACCACGCAACAGCTGCACGGGATGAGCCCCGGTGACAACCGAAGCGTCTACCCCTTTTCTCCTTTTGTTCCAAAGCACCCAGTACCCGAAAGTTTAATCCCTTCCGTAATTAAAAGTAAGAGATTCCTTTATCCAAATGTTGAGATCCTTACTAGTAAATCCCAAAGTCGCAAAAGGCGTAGAGGTGTAGCGGTATCCGGTCATGAAGGAGAAAGGCCGCTAGCAGTTTTGAAGATGGAGCTACGTCAAGTGACCGGATGTGATGAGACATCAAAGTATTGAGGGTGATGCTGCACCAAGTTCGCAGTCACGTCACCAACCCACCAACCTGATGAGAGAGCTAATACGGGGGATCCCACAGGTGGACGACATCAGCCATCCCTACTAGGGACAATCGAGTTTGGAGGATTTTGGTCGGAAACATCTCTATTGGTGGACGCTGGGGGAAGTCGGGGAACTCAGAGAAGTCATGGAGGTCAAGATGGAAAAGTGGCGAAGACTGTAGGTTAATTTTGTAACAGTCAGGGTAACGTAGATTTAAGTAATTTTCGGGGCGAAAATTCAGAAGAGCCGGCCATATGTCGCAATCGATGTTATTCACCTGGATGTCCTGTCTATTGCTGACGAGGTTCCGGGGTAGTTGACTTTGCCGATACCTATTGATGAGGTGTTTGCAAGTCAGCGATCCGGGGCGAAGTTACTTTAGCGGGACATTCAGGTAGATTGAGAGAGGGTAATCAACCTGCAGTGTAGTCAGTTGGGTGATGTGTGGCGGGGCCCTTCTTATAATATGTAAGTACCTTAATCGATTAACTAATGTGTTACGTGTATGTAAGTGTTATTATAATTATGTAGTTAGAAGTAGTATTAATAAACAGTCTATTAAGGAATAAGGGCTTTACACTTTCTACCACCCCAGCCAAACGTAGTTATTACTACGTGACAATATTAAGTAAAATACATTTAATTATTTATTAGTTAGATTTATTCTAAAAAAATTAAACGTACGTGTATGAATTACCTTTTTCTTTATAAACTAAGGATGATTTTTATTTCTTCGGAAATATACTGCAAATTTACCTGGAACATTGACAATTAAAAAAAACTTTTGTATAAATATGTTTTACGCAAGCAGATTGTTTTTGCAACACGATTTTGATTGATCGCAAAACCCCAACCTTTCCAAATTTTAAAATACTCACCCTTAACAGTACAATTGACGATATCCATCAAATGCTAATCAAATTACAAACGTTGAATCCTCTGGTAATAATACGGTTCATTGCGTGAGTTTCAAAAATTTATACAATCTCTGCAAGCGTGAAATTAAAACACTTTACTTTTAAAGCACATACTTGAATTACAAAGTCAAACGGATTCAAAATCTTTTCTGTGATCTAAAATTCTAAAGGAAAATGTTTTAGCTTTTAGTGTTTACCAGAATTATTTAAGTTGTCTCTTCGTTTCAATTTAATACGGTCGAAATTACATCCCTTCAATATTATTTTGCTTTCTACACCTCATTTCACGACATGATGAACATTTACGAATTTATTCATGTATGATTTATTTCATATATTACATCCCACGCGTGTCTAACTATGCCCACGTAAAGGCACTAATATTAAAACATTATTTTACTATAAATTTTGTGCAAATTCTGGTTAATTTCAAATCGCCAGAAAATATTTTCCGACTTATTTTTGACGCATAAATTGTTTGGATTTCTTTGAGTCTCTCACATTATTTATAGTCATTGAGTAATAGCATAGAATAAAGCTTAATTCATCATTAATTACAAACAGACAAATCGTGGATTAACAGATTCGTTATTTACATTGTGCAAATTCACTCGGGGGCAGGCAACAGTTATTCAAATGGTGTTTACGTTTTTTCTTTCACGACCTATTTTCTATCTGTCTGCTTCTATTACCACAATAAATATTTAGATTACTTTGCCTTATATTAATATGAAGTCAAATTTCCATAAAGACGCCGACTTAACTTAAACGTCCACCAAGATGCAACATATTTATTTTTATTCCAAATCGAAATTTCATTTACATTGTTTAATAAGTACTGTATATAGGTTGCAGCTCGCGAAATAACAATATCTACTAGGGAAGCATGTGTTTTTGTAACAATTAAAACGTTAAGTTGCGATTTCTTTAGCAATAATATTCATTTTTATTAATGTGACCGATTTTAAATTTGCCCACAACGTACAAAATGCGGCCACTGACCGAATTCGCTCGATGGGTCCAAAATATCCATATAATAAAATTGCTTTTGAATTTAGGGATGTAGAACCTTTTTCTTCTGATTTCTCGTCTCTCATCTTAGTACCTTTATGTAACCACTGAGAAATGGCGCTGTTGGTGTGTCTCGTTAAGTAATATAATGGTAATACACTCAACTCTCGGTAATACGACCCTCCCCAGTAATCACATGCACGTTGTTTTAACCTGGAAAAGCCATGTATGTGGTTGATAACACGTTTATGGTTGAAAATATCACGTTATATTTTGGTAATACCTTCAACGTTATTTCAACGTATTTTACATAACGTAAATTCAACGTTGATTTACAATAAAATATTGACTACGTATCTATAAATTACGACAATTCAACGTTAAAAAATTACGTTATTTTTAAATATTATATATGACGCAATAAAGACGTTTAATCAATATTGTTAATCAACGAAAGGTACATAATGTTGATAAAATATAAGTTATTTTCCACGTGCAGTTCTGACGTTTGTTTCTCGTGAAATTTTTACATTAAATACACGTGTTTTTCTAGTCTCATATAGGCATGTTTGTCGTCGTTTATTTTTTTAATCAAATAAAAAATAAAAATACCTAAGGAGTGAAAGAGTTCCAGCAGAGTATAAAAAATCATCATCATGGTGTAGCCCTATAGGTTTTTGGGTGTAAAAGGAGGTTTTTCAATTTACTTCCCTTATTTTTTTTATTATTGTATTTTACTTTACCTCAATTTACTTTTTTTTATAAAAAATCATGTTAAAAAATATATATTTATTATTTAAATCATAACTTAAATCAAATTATATAAAATAGAAAAGAACGAATGGCGGTGAAGTCTAAATTATTATTTTTGACTATTATTTCTCGTAAAATTTTAACATTAAATACACGTGTTTTTCTAGTCATCTATACTACAAATAAAAACGCATTCGAGGCGTGTTTTGGCGCCGTTTACTTTTCGTGAAATTTTCACGTTAAGTATACGTATTTTTCTAGGCAAATAAACATTAGAAAGAACGTATTCCATATCATATTATTAGGCGTCTTTTGTAGTCAAGTTTATAAGTCACTAAGGAGTTTCAAAGATAAAAATGATGATTTTAAAATACATAATGTGTAATAATCCTACTTAATTTATATTTTTTATTTGAATTACGATTAAAATCAAATATAGAAGCATAGAAAGGAATTGATGGGGGTAAAATATAAGTAATTTTTGATGTTCAGTTCTGACATTAATTTCTCGTGAAATTCTTACAATAAATTCACGTGTTTACATACTAATATAATTATATTTATTTCATACTGTGTCATATTTGTTAGTTTTACGTCAGAGTTTTGAGTCCGGAAAATGGGACTTTACAGTACAAGTCCTGTAAAAAAAAATACTACCAACAAATCAAACTGTTGTCATAGATACTCAATTCATGGATGTTTAAATCCTGAATTCCAATTTCATTTTTTAAAATGAAAACAATGATTTAGTATCTGTAGCATGAAATAAAACGCATTACGACATACGTCCGGAAACTTTTACAGTAACTTGTCTCAAAATTCCAGACTCGGCTCCTTCGTCGCCTCGTCTGTAAACATTTCGACTCGTTACTGTAAAAATGAGTTTTCCGGACTTATAACGTAAATTACTATTAATTTATGTACTACAAAGGAACGCATTTCATTGGCGTCTTTTACAGATTCCATAAAGGCGGTTTTTGGACCAAGTTTAGAAGCCACTGTAAATTGTTTGTTGCGGGTTATAAAACATATGTATATTTTTTATTTGAATTACATTTTAAATAAAATAGAATGGTTGTATAATTTAAAACTAGAAACAATAGAAATATTTAGTAAGGCTAGCATTTCTTTCATAATTTTTACGAAACATGTTAACAACTAAGTTAGCTCTTGTAAACATTTGGCACTCCGAATTTTACCCAAACAACCTTGAAAGTTTGACGTTTTCTCGTGGTTGAAATGTTTTAAGATCATCTTGCCCGCCTAGTTCGCAATAGAGATTAACAATCGCTGTTTGAGAATTCATATAATTATTCAAAAACAAAACAATTGTTTGGATCACTTTTGGTGGTAGATAACTACTTTTAATCAGTTTTCCGATTCACTCATCACCCTGATGATGCCAACATTGTTGGTGAAACGGGCGTCGGTATTTATAATAAAAATTGTTTTTGGTGTTTTAGGGAAAACTGATTAAAAGTAGTCATATAATTATTATTAAATTAAAATTTAAAAATAAAATTCACATTCCCTATTCTATTATGGTGTTAATGTTATAAAAAATGACAAAAGCTCTTTAACCTAACGGCAAAGAAATAATTCAATGTAGGTAGCTATATTTACTTACGTAGATACGTACTTACAAATATTAATTTAAATGTGTTTGTTAAAGTTGAAAACAAAAATTAAGATCTTTAATTATTACGATTAATCAACGAAATTAATAAATATTGGTAATGTAATGTCTGGTAATGTGAGACGCTGTGAAGTAAGTGAAGGTGTCAAAAAACCAGCGAAAAGATTAAAAATAAAACAACGAATCTCTTTTGAGAGTCGTGTCGCGAAGTCTTTGACCGGAGAAGTTTAGTGTTGATCAGGGAATGAATAGTTTTTAAAAACGAAATTGAAAGCAGGTATAATTAAGGGACAATTTGAAACATACGTTGAGAAGTTTTACCGTTTAGGGGCTGGAATTTTAAGAAGAACGGATATTGGTTTATGATGGGAGCTAAAGGTTGAGGAACCGACGACGCGAGCGTAATTCTATTGTCGAAAATAAATAATAACCAAACGTATAGATCAGTACTATCATTGAATATCAATACTCTAGTTAGAGTATTGATATTCAATGGTACTATCAATGAAAATTTCTGCCTTATCGAATTTGTTTTGGCGACAAACAAACATGCTGCTTCCAAGACACAAAAATGTACGTGATTTACAGCTTTTTTAATTGCGCCGTGCACCCCGAACGAAACGAAACCAAGGAACTCTTTCCAGATGTGGCCATTGCTTCGTTCGATTTTGTTCATTTTCATTTTTCGTCTGAGATCGTGCAGTTCGTTTCGTTTTCGTTTGCCTTACCAAGTTTTGAGATTTGTGTAGCTTCCAAAAGTCCTAAAGGTAAGTAGTACAGTATTTTATTTAAAAGTAGTAACTAAATATAGATTTTTTATGCATATTATTAACCAGAATTTAAATTTATTCCGCAAGTGTACCGATTTTATGACTTTCGTCAAAAGTGGTACTCCATGTAAGACCTGGCCTTCTTACAAGGTTTTTAAGATTCATTTTAAGACAGGTATATACATATATGATATTATATTTATGATTTTTCTTATTAAATATTTTTTTTAACTTTTGAGCTTCTTTGCAGAGGATTATGACACAGACAATAAAAAGGCCAACAACCTCATCAAGGAGATTGGGGAAACTGTAGAGAAAACAACTCATCAGTGGAAAGTCTCTCACGAAACCAAGTTTTTGGTGATGAGTCTCTTTTTGATAGTAAGCGGCGTCGAACTGTAAACCTTGGAGAGGATTTTTGCTGTACCCCGACGACGTCTTATGCATCGCCAATGTCAGCATTTTCTCCAGCTTCAACATATCCTGGTAAATTGTGTCATTTTATATCATTTACGACAACCATATACCTAGTAAGGATTTTTTTATTTTTGCAATAGTTACTTACAGTTATTTCTTATAGATTTTGAGGCAACTGTACTGCAAACATTGGCAAAACTGACCCAGCACGTCGAGCAACACACAATCCGAGTCATGAAAAAAATGATTTAATTTAATTAGGACAATAATTAGCCCATAATAATTATTTTAGTTTTTTTTTATATAATAATAATTATAGTTATAGTTATATAGTTTATAATATTAGTAGTTCATAGCTGATATTATAGTTTTTAGTAATTATTTTCATTCACCTTTATAATAGATTTGAACTTTTGTAAAACAATTTTTTTTTTGTTTTATAATAAATATATGTCATGAAAATCAACACTTTTTTAATATACTTATTTCTTAAAATCACCTAAAAAAGACGTTTTTTATAATATCTTTAAAATACGTTTACAGAACGTTTTGTTGAGACATTAAAAATTACGTTTAATTCAGAAAATCAACACGTCTTTTCAACCTGGTAAAAACACCTGAAAGAGACGTGTTTTATCAGACGTTTGTAACACGTCATTTTTACACGTCAAAAGTAACGTTGATTTCGGCGACATCGTAACGTCTATTCAACGGTTGGTAGGTACTCGTTTGTTTTACGTTTTTTTTTTCACGTTGTTTTGTTTACGGAAAATCAGTACGTCTTAACAACGTGGTAAAATCACGTAAAAAAAAAACGTGTTTTACAAGACGTTATAAACACGTCATATTTACACGTCGAAAGTAACGTTGAAGTCAGCGACATCGTAACGTCTATACAACCGTTGGTACTCGTCTTTTTTTTACGTTTTTCTCCCGTGGTTGTGTTTACTGGGTCAGTAATCCGGCCTCTCAGTAATCCGGCGCCATTGAAATTCAAGGTTACGCAACAAGATTACAATAATGTAATAAGACTCAGTTGGTTATTACATCTACTTAATATGTACATTACATACATTATTGTAGGTATGTATATAAAAATTCTTTGAAATATTACATTTGATACCTATTTTTATTGTAATTTTATTATGTTTGATACATTTCTTGCTAATCCGGCACTCTCTTGTGCAAGGAGTAGCCGGATTACGAGAGTGTACTTTTAAAAGGGAGCTCGCTGTTTATTTTGCGAAGCACAGTTTTAAATAACGTTCTTGTAACCGCTGGGTCTCTTGATGAATTGCTTTCCAGTAACTTTTTCTTCTTTTCTTTTAGTTTTGCATCAACTGGTGTTACGGCGTTCACAACAACCACTTTTACAAGTATCGGTTTTACGTCGGAAGTTTGTTATTCATCAACAAAGTGCAATATGAGAACTCGCTCGTGAACGAATTGATTTTCTTCCAAAATCATTAAATTAGATGCACAAAGAATATCCTGATTTCAAAATATTATGTGTTTGTCACTTTCCTAGCTTTCGACAACTCGTTATCTACTTTTTGCTTTTTTCAGTAAATTGTCTTGTATCAATACCACCAACCGCTAGTCGAGCACGTTTCTATCCATGTTCAATTTTCTCTTTTTTACGGCTAGTAATTAAACAAGCAGCAATGTCATGGAGTTCGCTGTAGATTGTAAAAATATATATTGTTTCTTATCGATTGCATTTGGAAGACGTAGACGCCCCAGATGGAAAAGCTGTAGCTATCCTTTATTTAGTTTTCAATTAATTTACATCCTAAACGGCCAACAACTTTCTTTTTCTAAATTAATCATATACTTGTGCAATTTCTAAGATCACGATTAATTTTACATCAAATACCTATTACAGGATGCCCTACAGAAATATAAATGAGCATTTAATGAAATTTGGCGATGGCTACTGCATTTGTCGATTCCCTCCACTTCCTTTGATGTTACCGACACTCTACGGATGGCCAGCGAACGCCAACGAACCTTCGTTGGCCTTCGCTAAACCGTCCAAACTAAGATAGGTGTTTACTCTACAAAGTCTAAACTTACTCTAAAGAAATATACAGAGTGGGGTTTGTTGGTTTGCAGTGATGGGCGTGCTTGAACCCTTGTAAAAGAAATTACTTAAATACAATAAAGAATATAAAAATGGTTAAGTACACGTGTGTATTTAGCAACCTTCATGTGAAGCGCTCCAAGTCAAGCAATCCATGCTTTGCCCTCTGTTATTATAGGAAATGTAGTTTCCGTTATTTAGAGAATCCATTCGGTTGTTAATTACATTCGTCATCGATCGACAGCTTTGGTAATAACAAATATTAATATATCGCTGTATAGGATTAAATTTCAATTGCTTGTCTAGAGTTTATACACCCACTTAGGCCAATAAATCTGCTATAAAAATTCTAAAATAAATTTTCCTTAATTAAGACCGGAAGAGTTTGCAGAAAGTGAAGCACAAAATCGATAGTGGAAGAGGGTCAACGGACAAGATATATCCTTATAGCTGCGTCCTTTTTATGAACCATCAATGACAAACATAAAATGTTTATCTCAAGTTCATGTATTTTCACACTTCATTTAATCAACGAGGAAATTTTACTTGCATGTCACAGGATAATTAGTACAACCTTAGACATAATCTTATGAGATTTCAGGAGATGCTTCTAATCTTAATTTCAATGCGTTTTGCGTTTTCCATAACGATGCCTTCTTGTAAGAAGATAATATACCTACCTCATTTCCATTTTATGCAAAGATGGGGATTTAACCCCCGTTGGCTGTCTCTTGCTCTACGAAGCGAAACAGCTACTAATAATAATGTGAAAAATGCCTGCCTAAAGCTTATATATTATACATTATTTCCTGCATTACCAAAAAATTTTAATCTAGGTAATAATTAGTGTAATTGAATATTTTTGTTAACACCTAAATGTAATGTTTCAATATTCGTAAAACATGTAAAGTTGATTTTAAATGATAAAAAAATACTCAGTTTCCACGTGCAAATTGTGTTTATTGATCTTTTGAAATAAATTTTTACAGCGCATCCACCATTTTTTTTTCAGTTTTGTAAGGCGGCTTTAGACTGTTCATAAGTGTAAATCTAGAAAAATAGTGTTGAAAACAGTTTTAACCAAATATATTAGAATGGACATATTCGAGTATGATTGAATTAACTCAAAAGTTATTTAAAATGTGATGATGTTTGTTTTAAACTTTTGGGGAACATCAAACACAAAAGCTAACTCTGTATATGGCGATAAAAGTCGTTACATTGTTGATAGTAAGGAAAAGATCTTGAAATAGAAAACCATAAACGACGGCCAAGAACGAGTTTCACTATACTCGAGCCGGTGAAAAGGGAGAGCTACCACGTGAAATCGGCGTGCTGTAGGCGGGCTCAAACCAAGTTTACACTCAACGAAACCAGCGATGCGTGAGGAAGGGAGAATGCATTTTGTTTATTATGAATAAGTGTTGGGTGGAATTGGATTGTCTTCGATGCACACTAATGTGCAACGGGTCATTTCCACCCCACTTTTCTAATACCTCATTGATTTCGAAAAACCAATAGGAAGCCATCACGTGGCGATCACGTGACTTTACAACTCTCTCTCTTGATCGGTTCGAGTATAATATTTAGTTGTTCTTTGAACGTCAAAACTCTTCATCTAACTATTTATGAAGACCCGTCATCATTATGATAAAAATATGCTGTATTACATATTCTTACAAAGTACAATTCTTACGGGCTTACAATACTCCAAACAGTTTTCTGTATTGTCACCGATTTAGGTACAATGGAAATCCTTGTTTTGTCATTTTTTTATATTTATATCTATCTATATACCCGTAGTAAAAGTAAAAATAGATAATATCAGTAATAAATGCACAATAAAACAGATTGTGAGACATGATTAATAAAACCGTGTATGCAGAAATATTTAGGCTAATCCGCTACCTGAATATATTATCGCATAATAAGGGTGATCGTATAGGATTTAGATGTCAGTTTCAATTTTTATTGTTTTGCAAATTACAATCTACATCTAGCAATAAAACAGCCAGATAAAAAGGTTTTTAGTTGGCATTATTTGGAAATGTGTTTCGTACACAGGGTGAGTCAACAGTGCAAGGACGGAAGATAGCGGCTTTTACTAATGAAAATAAAAAAATGTGTTGATGTCATCATATATTACCATCAAATCTACATCGACTAAAATTATTTTCAGGTTCATTTGTGGTTTCACTATTCCAGGGACGTACTCACCTTTTTTTTTAATGGGACCCTATATATATATTTTCATATTCTGATTTGCAGTTCTAAATGCTATAACTGCATTTTTTATTTTTATTATTATTATTATTTTTTTATATTTTGAAGTCATTTGATCATTTAAAATCAGCATTATTTTTAAATATTGAAGATTGAAATTTTCGGACGTTGCGAATACAATTTGATGTTATTGTACAGTGTGTTGACCAGAACCGATTAATTTATGCAGTAGTTAGAGATCCATAACTTTGTTATTTTTGGAACACCCCATATTATTCTAAGGCTTCGTATAGCTCTATTAATTATTATCTTTCACTTTTGTTAAACATATGGTATATCCAACGAGTGAAACAGACTGTTAGAATATTATTATATTATATGGGCTCAGAACTCGCAGGACTCCCAGAACTCAAATAATTTGAAGTACGATTAACCGAAGCTGAATGGAGTTTTAGAAAAAAAGAAAAATATGGCATCAACTACCGGTTTCGCAAATATTGAAAAATTAACTGAAAACAATTACGAATACGTTGACGGTATCGAAGTGAAAGCAAACTAAAACAAACAAGAATGGACCAAGAAGGACTCTAAAGCATTGGCGTTAAATAATTTAAGCATCACACAGAGTCAACTGAATCATGTGAAGAAAGCATCGTCTTCAAAGGAATAGACGGACTCAAACAAGTTTTTGAATCACAAGGTCCGGTTAGAAAGGCTGTTCTGTACACAGTTGCTTCTCATGGAAAAGAAGTCGAATGCTACTATGGCGCAATATGTAATCGAATTTAAAAGCAAAGCGGAACAACTTGAAGAGGCTGGAATTGTAATCTATTGTTATCGTATCTTTCCAATAAAAAAAGATTTTTTCAAATCGGTTTATAAATGACGGAGTTCCGAGGTAACAAATATTAAAAAAAATACAACCGAATTGATAACCTCCTCCATTTTCTGAAGTTAAAAACCATGGCCGTCACGTCCACGTGTGCTAGAATATGCCAGCGCCTCCAATAACTATTCTGGAAGAACTTTGACACCAGCTAAAACTTGTTTGGAATGAGCTTCTAGAACTTGACAACAGTCATTTAATTTCAAGTATGCCTGCAAGAGTTGCAGTGTATTAATAGATGAGGAGATCATACGCATTATTATTTTTTAGATGAATTTGTAGTAGTTTATTATAAACCAAGGTAGAGAAGTAATTTTTCTCAGCTAAGCAGTATTAAGCTAAGGAATTAAGTTGCGAAGCTGAGAAAGGGCTTCTCCACCGTGGTTTATATATTATTTTTTTCACTACTAGCAGCTTAAATCGTTAAATAAATAAACCATCAAAAATGCAAGGTGCCAGGTCACAGTTAAACCTAAATAGACGTTGCCGTCTGTGAACATTTGTTTTTTCCGTGGATCATTGCAAATTTTGGCTCGCGCTTTGCGCTCAACCCCTTAAAGAAACCTACTCCAAGAAGGTCATATTTTCCTGTATGTGAAACTCGAAATTTGGACAGGATCAACTGTGATTGGCATCCGCTAGACGCTTTTTATCAAAAATAAAGGTTATGTATTTTTTCTCTGACATTTCTCCGTCAGAGACCGGATTTTCGTGAAAACCTGCACAATGCATACCTGTGCTTTTGTAATAATTTAACTTCGGTTTTTTTTGCATAAATTGCAGTTAATTAATGTCTAATATTTGCAACTGGTGCAATTTGTGAAAATCGAAGGGCGCTGTTGTTAAGTAGGTAGATAAAATAATAATAAACGATATGCATTTTGCATCAAATCCGGTCTCTGCCCATTATTAACTACTGGTCAATAATGAAAAAATTATTAACTACTAGGAAAGAAAAACAACTTCACACCTTCTCTACAAACTATATAATCGTACATTATACAGCTAGTGGTAAAAAAACAATTTTATCTGCTTATTCCTAATTTAATCATTATTATTAATGTTGTAGTAAGTATAGTTAAAAGTATGTTCACATTTAATTTGCAATTAATTTTAATAGGATAAAACTAGTTCTCTGTTTTGCTTTAATTAAATTTATAGTTTGTGCTTGGTATGGATCTATTATAATTAGTTCCGATATTTGATACATGGTACAATATAATAATTGATATAATGATACAGATTGTTAAAAGTTTGAAGATACATTTATCTTTGATTGCTCCTAATATTGATCAATTTGATTGGTTTCTCAATTGATATTAAACCAACATCCAAAGAACATGATAAAGAGAATATCTTTCAGTTGATTGTTGAAAATAAAAATGCGTTGTAATATTTTCTTGGAACGATTCCATCATAAACAATAATTTGCAAGAACATCAACAGGGCGGATAGCACATCATTGAAATATTTAATATATTCAGGTCTAAGTCAGCCCCATTTACAGAAGGGTTGTAGATAACAGAACTATGTGAATATTCTCAATGGTCACATTTGTATAAGCAACCTCCTCGTAAATGTCTAAAGTTTGGAACACTACGATTTTTAATACAACTTAATTCATGCGAGTTATGTTGTTATGTGCTTGGAAGTAAAGATACCAAATGTAAGATTGAGGACACAAAACAATTACAATTTGTTTTCGTAATAGTTAATTAGCTAAAATTTTACTTTATCATAGTGCGGATAGGTAAATTTATAACTGACTGACATTAACTACTGGTAAGTGGTAGGTAGAGAAATAAATGTAAATGAACTATTGTGACCAAAAAGACGTTCCAAGGGAAGTTATTCTAACTGCCAATAACCCAAGAGTTACATACTTTATTCCCAACAAATTAACAAGAATAGTATATTATTTATCTAGAACGAGAAGTGAAGTTTAAAGTACGAGCAAGTTGTTTACTTAGGAATTACTTGTGAGTACCTTTAAAAACACTTCTTCGTTCGAGGTAAATACAACGATTTATTTCATACTGCAAGTTTAATGAACTAAGTCAAAATAAAAAGAAATGTTGTGTGTTTATCTCGCACAAATTATTCGTAATAATTAAATATGTGGGAACTAACATTCCCATAGTAACAAGCGTTAGTCAAAAATGACAACGAAGAAACTGGGTCACGGTGAATGGTTTTGGATATTTTATCCGATTATTCCATTTAAAATGGAGAAAATTGAGGTGCCTCAAGACATTGTAGATGAAGCAGATCACGTGAAGAACAATTTGATGCCACAAAAATCTCGGGAACATTGTAAGAAATGATTGACGTATAATTTTAAAGTACTAGGACTTTAAAATTTTTCTTTAAAGTACTAGGACGTTAATGTTCCACTTTTGGTATTCGGCAGAACACTTCTGCCGAAACATGTTCCATTTATAATTTTACGCTGATTAAAGTTTGTGGAGTTCGACTTAGATATATTTAAATTTTTTAATTTTTTAATATAATGATCTAAATTATAATTCTGTTTTTGGTAACTTTTCTTGTCTTAATGTTGCCTGCAACTGTACTGCAATGTGACTGCGACAACGACGTTATAAACGTCAACTAATCGCGCCATATGACAGATGTGAACCAGATGTGAACGAAAGTAAACCAAAGAGAAGTAAATGCCTTTCGTTCCATGATTAGATGTAATCATTGGTAAAAACAAGAATTGAAAAAATGGCAATCAAACGTGAGATACAGCTTGTGTCTGCATAATCAAAAGTTTCCAAATCTAACCTCCAAATCAGAAACGTCATTTAGCAGAAATACCAATTATACTGAAATACCACTCGTGTTATTCAAAAGTCCCAAAGTCATCAATTTAGCACAAATTTTCAGTTTTTCTTAATTCAATAAAGCCAAATTCGAGAAAATTGTATATTACACGCATTTCAAAAGCCGAAATTGTCGCACTCGTGCCTTTGGAGCACTCCTCGCTGCGCTCGTCGTGTCCCATACTACTCGTGCTACAATCAACCGTCTTGTGAAACTTGTATAATAATATACTATTCTAGAATGGTGAAAAGGAATCTATATCATTTATCCGAAAATTACATATGCAAGCCAAGACACATTTTGCCCAAATTATAAAATTACAACTTATCCATACTTTTTTCAAGCTATAAGTAATACCTACAGTTGATTTTTTTTTTATAATCAATTGTCAATGTCAAAAGTTTATAAAAAAACATGCTGTATCACCCTAAACGCCTTCATTTACGGGCCAGCTCTATAACATTTCCCCCCAAATCAAAATTTAGGTTATGTTCACGTTATGTTTATGTCACTGTCAAACTGTGTCGATAATTATACGCTACTGGTAAAAGTGCAATGTGCTAGTGTATGGACGGCAATTTAAATAAAACAAAACATAATTACAGCTTAAAACAACATGACAATACCTTTAATGAACACACCAACGATTGGAAGATTATTCATGTGCGTCTGAATCCGACGTCTCTTCAGACTTTTCGGTTTCGGTATCTGAATCTTCTCCAAGTTGGATGATTATGGGAGGTATATCTGCTATTGCTCCCGAATAATTTCTTCACAGTGGCGGACACTATTATACCACATGTTTGGAGTAAAATCTGCGACTTCTTTTTTCAGTACTGGACTGACAACCCGATTTCATGTTCTGGGTCGTAATTTGCGATTAGGTGCAATGGATTAGGCAGTAAGGCTCAATTTCATGTTTCATTTCACATAAAATTGATCCTTACTGACTGGTTTCAGTTACGACGTTTCCATAGCAACCGGCACTTGTGACTAGTCGCAAATCAACATGAAATCGGGCTGTTATTAATGTGTTTATTATAAAACGTTTTTAAAGAACCCCAAGCCAGTTCAATGGGATTATTTTGGCAATTGTATGGAGGCAGTCGGAGCACAACATGTCCATTGCTACGAATTAATTCGTCAATAACATAGATTTTTTGAAGATGTTGTTTTTTCGTGCGAATTAGTTCCCACAGTACTTTTTTTGTGGCTTCTGGAGGGCAGGTTATATTATTTTTGTTCATCCAAATTATCATCTCAGCTTTTTTGGTAGAGAAAACTGGAGCTTTGTCTACTTGGTGAGAGTGATATGGAGAATTGTCCATGATAATTACACAAGGTTTCTTTAAAGTATTTAGTGCTGGAAGTAGTTGCTTATTAACCCATTCTGTAAAAATTGCAGAGTTCATATTTTTACGATAGTCTCTGTGGTCTATCTCAGAACTAAGCAGAAGATCGCAATTTGGCAAAAAACCATCTGAAGTTCCAGCATGTAAAATTGTGAACCTTTTGCCCTCGCCATCTAATCTCTGTGGAACACCTAATGGATCAGATTCCTTGACCCACTGTCGTAATTGGCTACCATTTTCGTAAACCCAAGTTTCGTCCAAATATACAAAAATGTAGTTACCTGATTCAAGATATTGAAGATAATGTCTCAAAAATGTAATTCTTTTGGAAATAATGTGTGGTTGTTCAGTTAATACTTTTCTGTTATTAATTTTTTTAAATCTGTATCCCATGGCCTTAATCATTTTATATAATTTTGACCTGCTACAAACAAACTCGCATTCATTTTTTGCGTAGTTGTGTAAGTCGTTAATTGTGAAGTACTGTTTTTTTGCGTGTAGCGCATGTATGTATCTACCCAATTCTTTTTTTATATAATAAAATGCCGGATCTGTATTATAATTAATTTTGCACCGTCCTTTCTTTTTTGGAGTCTTGACACTATGAGAGGTTTTATATTCATTTATAATTTTGAAAGCAGCCGTCGAATGGATCTAAAAGAGAATTATTCACGGAAAAGTAAGAATTTGGAAAATATTTGCAGTTATAAATACATCGAATATATCTGAAGCTTTATTGCAAATTTCCTTCATAAGTATATCCGGCTACTCGGTTTTAATTTCTTTGCAATAACGCACCACTGCCATTTTTTCACGCTCCCTCAGTGGCCGTCCACTGCCCTTCTTTCGTGAAGCCATTTCAGTCTGATTTTAGTTTTAAAGTCAAATCTCAAATTTTATTTTCAAATTGACGTGGAAAAACTTATGACATTTAATACTAACAACCTACATCGTGAAATTCACTAGTTTGCTTATACCAACATGATAACATTTTGACAATTGATTTTAAAAAAAAATCAACTTTATGTATTGACTCTTTTAACGTAATTCTACTAAAGAGATTTCATCACTCTTAAGGGGAATACAATTGACAACATTTTCTTTTTTTTTCTACTCTTTTTTTATTACTATGCTAACAATGCAAGTTAACTATTGCATGATTTTTTGAACTGAATTTGTAAATGGATCCGGTCTTATAATCGATACTAGCTGGTACCCAAAAATAAAGTACAATACATATCAGTACTGCCCTTGAGCTTTGTTGATGCTAATTGCGAAAACAAGGCGAACTGGAAATTGAAGCCGTTTGAAATCGAAAGGTATATCGGTGGGACCATTGGTATGCGTGGGATAAGCACATCTTCCCCTACATTTTCCATTGAGGATGGTCGTTTCAATGGACGCTATGTTTTTCAAGTGTTTAACCGCATTTCCTCCAAACGTTTAGTGAACAGCAACAGTCAAGAAGAAGTAAAAGTTGCGCCCACATCGAAAGCAATTCTGGATACATCCAAAATAAATTTTAGCACTTCCCCCTCGACTTCACCACACTATTTATCCTTTGTGAAATGATTTTGACGCAAAACGATGAGTGACATTTTATGTCTAAAACTGTCACTGTGATATTGTTATCTGACAGAATACTCAATTTCGTCCGGTTTGAAATATTTTTTACGGGGGTGACACATTGGGGTCGTCAACCCTCTATAATGTTACCCCCACTGCCAATATTATTTGTGGTCAAAATTTCATAACAATCTGCTCACCGGTTTAGGCGCGCATAACATACGAACAAACAAACAAACAAACATTGATCTTCATATATTGATATATTAGAATATTCTAGGTATGTACATATTATGCATCTGTAGGTTTTACTTTTTATTTAATATATTTTACAATGGAGACTCATAAATCTGATTTGCGAGAAACAAATAATCCAAAATAGATACAAATTAAAATTACCCTGTAATAATAGTTTTATGTCTCTAATTGTATATTAATAAATGTCGGGTTTTTTGTTCGTGACGTCGTAATCATGGAAAGCCCTTTAAAATTATTGCTTCTCCTGATATCGCTTTCTGAGTAAAAATTGAACAAAAATTGCTTGGTAGATGATTAACGGTATAAAGCCAGCAATAACTTGATCCTAAGAAGTAATTTACACTCGATCTGGTCTGGTTACTTATTTACATTTAGCTAAATTTTACAAATATTTTGTAAACATTTCTTTTACAAATAAATATGAATATTTGTAGAAGACACGATTAAACCTTCCTTTAAAGCAACAAATTGGTTATTACAACTTTTAAATTAAGTTAAATGAATACATACATACATTTTTATTATGACAATTTAAAGCCCAAGGAAAACAAACTATGTTTGTAGCGTTCCCAGCATGAGGGTTATTAAATGCAAAGTTTGGTAAAGCTGAAAAAAAGATAGCTTGTCCCAAAGATAATACTGACCCACAACGCCTACAATAATATAAAATATTCAGTCAGATAACAGTATCTGCTTTATTTATCTTCTGATTATGACAAAATTAAAAACCATTAATCCAAGTAGAAAATTAGTGAAACACTTTCATTTGTTTATTATCTTATTATGCTGTCGTCATTCGCATACAAAAAGTCGTGAATTGTTATTATAACACCAGTAAGATTAAATAAAAATAATGAACATATAATAGTGTAATATAAATAATATTATATAATATTATAACAGTTAACATCACAAAAGTGTCTGTGGATTTTCAACATTTATATTTTAGGTTCTATGGGAACTATTTCTTTTTGCTGCCCTTTCTTCCTTTAGTGACTTTCTTAACTATTTCTTTCTGCTGCCTGTTCCTCCTTAGTGAATTTCTAAATTATTTTCTTCGGCTACCTGTTCCCCTTTATGAGTGTCTTAATTATTTCCTCCTTCTACCTTTTCTTCCTTTATATAGTGCCTTTTTTAACAATTTCTTTCCGCTTCCCTTAATCTTAACTATTTCCTTCCGATGCCTCTTCTTACCATAGAAACTCTCCTAACTATGTCCTTCCGCTGCCTATTCAACCTTAGTGAGTCTTTTAACTATTTCCTTTTGCTACTCTTCCTTCCTTAAGAATTAAGATCTTAGCTATTTCCTTCTGCTGCTTATTAACTATTTCCCATTGCTGTCCCTCCAACCTTTATTAGTGACTCTCTTAACTATTTTTTCTGCTCTCTATTCTTCCTTTTGTAAGTCTCTTAACAATTTCTTTCCATTGCCTTTTGCTACTCTTCCTTCCTTTAATGACTCTCTTAACTATTTTTTTCGGCTGTCTCTTCTTCCTTTAGTAAGTCTCATAACAATTTCTTACCATTGGCTATTCTCCCTTAGTAAGTTTCTTAACTATTTCCTTTTGCTGCTCTTCCTTCCTTTAGTGACAGTGTTAACTATTTTTTCTTGCTGTTTCTTCTTTCTTTAGCAAGTCTCTTAACTACTTCTTTTTGCTGCCCTTCCTTCCTTTAGTGACTATGTTAACTTTTTCCTTCTGCTGCCTTTTCTTAGTTTAATAACTGTCTTAAATATTTCCTTCTCCTGCGTATATCCCCTTAGTGACTGTCTTAACTATTTCCTCCTGCTGCCTTTTCTTTCTTAGAAAGTGTCTTAACTATTTATTTTTGCTGCCTCTGCTTTCTTAGGTATTAAGATCTTAGCTATTTCCTTCTGCTGCTTGTTCCTCCTTAGTAAGTTTCTAAATTATTCTCTTCAGCTACCTGTCCCCCCTTTGTGAGTGTCTTAATTATTTCCTTCTACTATCTTTTCTTCCTTTTGTGACTTTCTTAACAATTTCCTTCCGCCTCCCTTAATCTTAACTATGTCCTTCCACTGCCTATTCAACCTTAGTGAGTCTCTTAACTATTTCCTTTTGGTGCTCTTCCTTCCTTTACTGACTATGTTAACTTTTTCCTTCTGCTGCCTTTTCTTTCTTTAATAACTATAATATTTCCCTCTCCTGCGTATATCCCCTTAGTGACTGTCTTAACTATTTAGTTTTTGTCTACTATCTTTTCTTCCTTTAGTGCCTTTTTTAACCAGTTCTTTCCACTTCCCTTAATCTTAACTATTTCCTTCCGATGCCTCTTCATCCCTTAGAAACTCTCCTAACTATGTCCTTCCACTGCCTATTCAACCATAGTGAGTCTCTTAACTATTTCTTTTGGTGCTCTTCCTTCCTTTAGTGACTATGTTAACTTTTTCCTTCTGCTGCCTTTTCTTCCTTTAATAACTGTATTAAATATTTCCCTCTCCTGCGTATATCTCCTTAGTGACTGTTTTAACTATTTCCTTCTGCTGCCTTTTCTTTCTTAGAAAGTGTCTTAGCTATTTCTTTTTGCTGCCTATGCTTTCTTAGGTATTCAGATCTTAACTATTTCCTTCTGCTGCTTGTTCCCTCTTAGTTAGTTTATAAATTATTTTCTTCAGCTACCTGTTCCCCCTTTGTGAGTGTCTTAATTATTTTATCCTTCTACTATCTTTTCTTCCTTTAGTGTCTTTTTTAACAATTTCTTTCCACTTCTCTTAATCTTAACTATTTCCTTCCGATGCCTCTTCTTCTCTTAGAAACTCTCCTAACTATGTTCTTCCACTGCAGGTTCAACCTTAGTGAGTCTTTTAACTATTTTCTTTTGCTGCTCTTCCTTCTTTTAGTGACTCTCTGAACTATTTTTTTCGGCTGTCTCTTCTTGGTTTAGTAAGTCTCATAACAATTTCTTCCATTGCCTATTCTCCCTTAGTAAGTTTCTTAACTATTTCCTTTTGCTGCTCTTCCTTCCTTTAGTGACAGTGTTAACTATTTTTTTTTGCTGTTTCTTCTTCCTTTAGTAAGTCTCTTAACTATTTCTTTTTGCTGCCTCTGCTTTCTTAGGTATTAAGATCTTAGCTATTTCCTTGTGCTGCTTGTTCTTCCTTAGTAAGTTTCTAAATTATTTTCTTCAGATACCTATTCCCCCCTTTGCGAGTGTCTTAATTATTTCCTTCTACTATCTTTTCTTCCTTTTGTGAGTTTATTAACAATTCCTTTACACTTCCCTTAATTTTAACTATTTCCTTCCGATGCCTCTTCTTCCCTTAGAAACTCTCCTAACTATGTTCTTCCACTGCCTATTCAACCTTAGTGAGTCTGTTAACTATTTTCTTTTGCTGCTCTTCCTTCTTTTGTGACTCTCTTAAAAAAAATTCGGCTGTCTCTTCTTCCTTTAGTAAGTCTCATAACAATTTCTTACCATTGCCTATTCTCCCTTAGTACGTTTCTTAACTATTTCCTTTTGCTGCTCTTCCTGCCTTTAGTGACAGTGAAAACTATTTTTTTCTTTTTTCCTTCTGCTGCCTTTTCTTCCTTTAATAACTTACTGTCTTAAATATTTCCTTTTCCTGCGTATATCCCCTTAGTGACTCTCTTAACTATTTCCTTCTGCTGCCTTTTCTTTCTTAGAGAGTGTCTTAACTATTTCTTTTTGCTGCCCCTGCTTTCTTAGGGATCAAGATCTTAGCTATTTCTTTGTGCTGCTTGTTCCTCCTTAGTAAGTTTCTAAATTATTTTCTTCAGCTACCTGTTCCCCTTTGTGAATGTCTTAATTATTTCCTTCTTGTATCTTTTCTTCCTTTTTTGATTTTCTTAACAATTTCTTTCCGGATACCTTCATCTTTTTAATGACTTTCTTATCCTTTTTTCTTTTTAATTTTAATACTGTTATCTAATAATAAAAACATGTAATATGTCTGTTATTAAAAGATGTAAAAACGTATGGCTTATTAATAATAAATATCTCCAAATTTTGCTAGGAAAAACTTTAATCGCAACACAAAACGGTATTCTATATTTGGTTACTTTCCCCTACAGGTGATAGTTGTGCCACGGGCGCTACCCGGTGGCTTAATTACGCAAGTTTAAAATATCCATTAGCACGTGTTGTATACTCGGCTTTTCCTAGGACCGCCACTCAAAAGAAGAACAAAAGTGGATGTAACTGTGTATTATTTTAATAACATTAATAACGTTCTAAAATCTAAAAAATACCTTTGTTGAATTATTTTATAAAGTCTTACTTAATAATTATAATTATTCTACTCCGTAAGTGAGTCTGTAACCTTGAACGGTGTGGAGCAGCTCCTCTGGTCCATTCGTAATTATTACAATGACTAAAAAATTTAAATTAAGCTTCCTTGCTTTATATTTACACCATTATTACCAGTTCCAGATAGTTACTTCTCGTGACTTCATTTTCCTTATTTCACTATTTTCCCCATAAATTTCAAGTCAAACGACAGCCCGCAAACTTAACATGTGTATTTTAATGTATTTAAAAAAAAGAAGAACCAACAAAATTTGTTATCACTATAAATAAAACACCTCCTCCACGATACACATTACTGTTTTTGTTTACATGCATAATAACAGCAAGCTCAACAACGGTTCCAACAAATAATGTGGTATGACGACAACGAATACATTAGTGACTCTCATTAAAACAGGGTGCGGTATCTTGCTTATTTAACACTATATAACAAATTTAATCTATTAAATTACATTGCTGTTACAGGAGTAAATAGTAAGTTTATTCTTATTATTGACTGCGTCATCTTTATAATAAAAATGTAGCCCCAAAAATTATTATAAGAGCTGCGAAGAGCATCCATCATCCATGCTAGTGATAAAAATGTCACGTGATTCCGGGGATCATTCTTTAAGAATATATTTGCTGATCGCGAATGTTTCTCCTTATTATATTCTTTATACTTTTTTATCACATTTAAAGCCGATGCATAAATCAAAAGAGAATAAATTGCTTTTCAGAATTCTTAATACATGTTGTAATGAACAATTACATCTAAACTGATTCTAGTTGTAACAGTACACCTGAAAAATTACAGCACAGTATTAATAATAATCGTTTAGTTTAATAATATCATTCAGATGCGTAAGGTTTGCATTTATCGTTAATCCAAATTGATACCCTTCCTCAATTAACCTTTTTGTTGGCTGTCGCATTTCTCCTAATCTTGCGATTGATGACGCTTGTCAAAAACTTTCCTTTCTGTTAATGGTGCTTCTGGTAACTACTTTTCGAGTAACACTAAATGGAAAAACTATTATAGGAAGGAATTTCGCTCGCTTTTCAGGGAAAAAAGACGAAAACTCATCTAAGTATTGTGAAGCAGCAATTGAAATGTCTTCGTATTGCAATGGATACTAATGCTATAATTTCTGTGTAGTGCACAATAATTTTATTCACAGACGAATAATTTTGAGATTTTAGAAATAGATTTAATAGGGTTGTGTCAAAAACTGTAGCATAAATACTTAGTTCAGTCGTTGGAAGTAATTACATGTTTTTTTATTAGTGTAAACATTATCTTGTATAAAAAATACATTTAAAAATATTGAACGCAGTCGAAAGCTTAGCTTAATCCGTATAATTCCTGCTGACGGTATGCTGCTGATTTGAGATGATCCCAGACAGAAACGTTTCTTGTTTACGATCTTCATCAGGCGTAGCATCTGCCCCACGAAATTTACATTTGTTCAACAATCAATCAGTCACAGAGAAACCCGAATTAAAAAATGCACAATAAGACGTACCTATTTTATTTTGAACTATTGACACAATACCGCTATAATTATGTTAAAAATACAGTGAGATCGAAAACAAAATTGAGAATAGTTGGCCGTGCAGGAAAAGCCGTTTGTTGTACTAGGGAATGATTTATGAAATGTCAGATTTAACACGGACGACTTGATAATCTATAAATAATTGTATTAAACTACAACTAATTTTGTTTTCGATCTCTCTGTACCACATGAGCTCCAGTTGTTTATTACGGGTATAAAAATACAATTCAGGTGAGTTACTCACACATTTTTTCAGCTCTGATATGATTGATATACTAACTTTACTGATTGACTTACTGTGAGGATTTCCCATAAAATTAGGCAAAACGTTGAGATTTTTTAATCGAAATAACCGAGACGGTAGACATCCGACATGGGGTAAGTAATTTATTGTTGGAAAACTGGTATTCTGGACTAATTAGACAAATTAAAAAGCTAAGTATGTATATACAAAATTTGGAAATTCTTATACAAAGCCGTGTGCAAGAAGAAAAAAAGGAAAAAATATGTCAGCCAACCATTTTGCAGTTTTTTTCAAGGCCAGCTTGGCACCTTACATATTTCATATATATTTCTTTGTAATACATAGTGTCTTAAAACCAATACAGTATTCTTTAACCGGACATCTCCCATAAACGGACAAAAAAATGAGGACCGTGAATGTCCGCTTATGAGAGCTTTTACTGCATATGGACATTTCCTTGTCACATCAAAACTGTAGGCGGTGGTTCGAAGAAAAAGTATAATACGCAACTCGAGGCTAGTTACGTATCCGTGATCAAAGAACTTATATCGGGTGTCCCAACTAAAATTTGTACTCCCCAACAATTCCAATTTCGAAAGACTCAGAAGAAAACGCTCGAACAGGTCAATTTTGTTATCAAGGGGGACCAAATTCTACCAAACTTTTAAGTCTTAGATCCCACCCCTTGAGCCAGGGGAGCCATCCCCTTAAAAAATTTAAATGGCATGGGAGGTCGTGTGATACATCATTTTAAAGCTTATTCAATTCTCTATCCAAACCTGCATTTATCGATTCCTTTCTACAAAAAAAATCATGATTTCGATATTTTCTAAATCTACATAAAATACTCAACTAAAATTTGTACTCCCTAACAATTCCAATTTCGAAAGACTCAGAAGAAAACGCTCGAACAGGTCAATTTTGTTATCAAGGGGGACCCAATTGTACTAAACTTTCAACTCTTAGATCTCACCCTTTTAGCCAGGGGAGATCAAGAGTATTTTATGTAGATTTGGAGTTTTTAGGGGGTACAAATTTTAGTTGGGACAGCCTGTATATTGTTTATATTGCTTACAGCTATAATTATATTTCGATCTGCAATGTTAGTATTTTATTAGAACTTGCTTCTTTGTAAAAGTTAGTCTAGTCTACACATGATTTGTATTACCAGGCTCCGC
Organism: Diaperis boleti; assembly: GCA_963583935.1. Taxonomy (NCBI): domain Eukaryota; kingdom Metazoa; phylum Arthropoda; class Insecta; order Coleoptera; family Tenebrionidae; genus Diaperis; species Diaperis boleti. Next base: position 21,576,608 of record OY757249.1, read on the forward strand.
TTTACTAATACATAATGTTTTTAGAATGTCATTTGCGATGCAAGGAATTGAACTGGCAAATTATTGCAAATTTTTTTACTAGCGGGTAATCGGTTTCTTACCCTTCTCATTACGTAATATATCCACTGTTAGCATCTTGCTTATTTAAAAGTCTTAAATATGGAAATGGTGATACTGCCAGGATTCCACGTTATCAATTTTGTATATGAAGAAATAAAATTTTCATTTGATGCAAACTCGTACGGACTTTCCTCCCATCGATAAATTTATTAATTACCTAATTACAATATAAATATACATATAATTAATATACATATATTAATATTATTAATAATTCATTTTAATTTCACTCGAAAGCTTTTTACAAATTTCCGATGCGTTCTATGAATTTTTATAGTGAGTTCGGTATGCAGAATTACCTATTAAATTTACGCAGTAGACCCTCCATAATATTTTATTCATACATAATTCATTATTGATTTCAGCCGCTAGACGTGTACACAAAAATTTAATAAGACAGGTCTCTTTGAAGATTCAAAAATGTGTTAATAGATTCCGAAATAATGAAATGAAAAATGAAAATTAAATGTTTTTGTACAGAAATTTTGTATCAATTTTTTATAAACAATTGTCAAAATGTGGTCATGTTGGTATAAGCAACAGTAATTTTTGGTTGGTCACATTGAATGTCAAATTCTGACATTTATTCCGTCGTGGTGACATGCATGATGCAATTTCATGATAAGTCGTCAACCACTTTGACATCTATGAACATAACCTACTACTATAAAGCTCGGTCCGGAAAGAGATATTTTTAGATGATACAGCCTGGTCTTTTTATTTATATGTTTTAGTGAAAGAATTATATAAATCCCAGGTTCCAAACCGACATTATTTTGGTATTCCTTATTAATTCATTTTTTTTTATTTCAAGGAAGAAAGTAAATATCATAATCCATTATTAATTCAGTAAACACATGCAGTCCTACAAATGTGGGCGCGTCCGAAAATAAATGATAAAAACTTTAAATAAATAAACAGTCAATTAGGTAGGTAATCTTTCATTTAAAATACGCAAACATATAACACTTTTATGCTATTTTCATATATGGACGGTACATAAATTCGCAATCACTTATTCTAAAAATTTGAATGTGTCCACTTCAAGTCTTGAAAATTATCGACAGTTCATTCATTCCATTACGTTACTTTGACACAAAACGTGAGAGTGCTACCTCATGAATTTGTCACACAATTAGGCAATGGCGAAGCACCCACTTTCCCAAAATACGGCGAAAACATCATTCAGGTACCGCAACACACGCTCGGGGATGAGAGTCGTATAAGTTTTGAAGGGTCATACTTACGGTACTCTAATTTTGATTCCGGGTAAAAACTTGACTTATTCAGGCACTATTCTGCCATTTCCAAAGGACAAGGTTCCCAGTCATTTCGGCGTTCGCAATATTAATAAATAAATCACAGAGTCAAACATTCGAGAGAGTTGGAATTTTCAGAACAAGACCAGTTTTCACTCATGATCAGTTGTATGTTGCTGCAAGTATGTATGTTGTTGTATGCTATAAGTATATAAGAATATCGTGGACAAGGTCATTTAGCCGTTCCATATTTAATAATGTCACCGTTTACCCGTAATAAGCAGTTCATGCGTGTAAGCTATCTAAATGCAAAAATGACTCGAGATTCCAAGGCTTGCTTCGTCGTCGACTTTTGTTGAAAACACACGTTATGATATATGATAGTTGACTGTAGTAGGTTAATTATACCGGAGGTTTTAAAATTTCATTGTACACAAGTGCCTTTCTGTCATTGCTTATGGTCTTAATGGTACTTAGAAAGCCAACTTTATGTGAACCATCCTGTATAGGAAATATAATATTTGTCACAATATTTGTCTACTTGATATTCGTTGAAACTTTTTGAGGAAAACACAAACAATATTATGTAACCAATGCGTTTATTTGAAAAATTGGGAAAGTTCAGAAGCAAGACAAATTGATAAAGTGGCGGAACCGTAATTGGTAAAACTTCAAGTTTGACATCAATCTTGAACTTCTCTGGCTTTGCTTTGTTATGAAGACTCAGTGGTTCGATTCTGTAACTGTACAGAACTTCAAACATCTCATTGGAAAATAAAGCTTTGTTTGTTACCGATGTGAATCCAGTTAATTGTTGCTAATTGTTCACAATGAAGTTACGTGATAGATTTAGGTCTGATTGGAGGTTTCAATTTGGTCAGTATTGTGGAAATTAATGAAAAAATAAATCAATCCGCATGTAACGGGATTGTCTGAAAAAAATTAAAAACTCTATTAATTACGAAACCAGTTAAAATCTTTTCAAACAGCTTACCAACGTTTTTCTGAACATAATTATAATTTCACTGCACGTGAAGATGGAGAACTCCATGTAATGCAATAAGCTATAATGAATTATTATGAATTAAATTTACCTATCATTTTATATCTAATAGATAACACTATTTTTTCGTTTTGCTTAAATCATAACCGTTTTCATGAAATAAATTAAAAACTATTTCGCGGGCGAATAACTACGTCATTAGTTTCCGAGCACAGAGGGAGTAAGAGCGAAAAGGAAAGAATTACGAATAAAATGAGTGAGAGTGAGAAATGGAAAGGCGTAGGTCCTCACTTAATTCATATGCCGGCCACTAATGACGTATTTTAAACTAGTACAGTTCTCTCATAAAAAATTAGACGAATTTCAATTCAATTTTTTTTGCATTTTCAGTAAGTATAATTTCAGCGTTAAACCATACACTTTTCAATGAAGTTTATGATTATTGTATTTTCCAAAAACTTTATTTTTTAGTATACTACCTCATTCCGATTTTATTCTGGCAATTCTGACTTTTTTCTGGCAATTATGACTTTTTTCTGGCATTTCTGACTTTTTTCTGGCAATTCCGACTTTATTCTGGCAATTCTGACTTTTTTCTGGCAATTATGACTTTTTTCTGGCATTTCAGACTTTTTTCTGACAATTTCGACTTTTTTCTGGCAATTGCGACAGGGGTAGGACGATGGTGCTGTCTTCTTGCCCAAGCTTAAAAGATCAAATACTGTCTACATCTCCAGTTTCACGTACAGGGAACTATGACCTTTTTGAAGATTTTTCTTTAAGTGGTCGAGAGCGTAGCGCGAGGCATCAATTTCAGTGATCCACGGAAGTTGTCCTCTGTGAAAATTTTATTTTCCGTTTATCATTCCTAAAATAGGAGATACTCTCCACATTTCGATTTTCACGTACAGGGGAATATGACCTTCTTGGAGCATGTTTCTTTAAGGTGTCGAGCGTGTAGCACGAAGCACAAATTTCAGTGATCCACGGAAGTGACCGTCTGTAAAAATTTGTTTTTGTGTTGATTATTGAAATTGGTGCTTCGCGCATACTTCAAAAAGGTCATATTTCCCTGTACGTGAAATTCGAAATCTGGAGAGTATTTCATATGTTAGGTTTGGGCAACAAAACAGCGCCATCGTCTTACCCCTGTCGCAATTGCCAGAAAAATATCAGAATTGAAAGAAAAAAGTCAGAATTACCAGAAAAAAGTCGGAATTGCCAGAAGAAAGTCGGAATTGCCAAAAAAAAGTCGGAGTTGCCAGAAAAAAATTTGAATTGCCAGAAAAATGTCGGAATTGCGAGAAAAAAAAATCTTTTTCAGTTATTTTTTCATTCATGTCCGTTCAGCGCCTTCGTAGGTTTTTGTAACGGGTAAGTACTTTATTTACATATTTATTGAAATTTCGATATTTTGAAACAAATAACCTTTTATAAACCAAATGGTGTTGCTTGCTTGGACTGTATCGCAATTTAGACAAAATATGTATATAAAAAAATACACAATAAATACACCTAAGCACGAATTTACAAATGCATCTTTCTAGTTGAGTAAGGTAACGGAAACTTCTTAAATTTTCCATATGACTTTTTGTTGGAAAGTGGATAATTTCAGTAGCTTAAATCATTGTTATGAAAATAAATTTTAATATGTTTAATAACGACAAAAAACGGTGAAGAAATTAACAAAAATTGTTTATTTACAAGACTTTGTATTACGTTCTCTTGATCTAAGAATAGACATACAGACAATAAACTTTTGAGAAATGTTATGCCATCAATCTTTTTAAGTGCTCTCATAAGTTTTTTGATGGACATAAAAACATCAGAAACTTTGCCGCAAACTTCTTTCGAAGACCAGCGTATTGGTGGATGTTATTGGGCATAAAACAATTCATCCCCAATAATCTTTATGTAGTGTAACACATGGGCTTCCAAAATGTTTTCAATGTACTTTGCACACCACAAGAACTACTGCCATAGCTTTGTTTGTCCCTCAAAAGGGCATTGAGCATGTCGTATGATTGGTCTTTCTATATGATTACCAGAAAAAACGTACCCTGGTCCCATCGGATAGGAAACTAAACGTAATTGTTACCAAAAGGTCTCCAAATGTCGATTTTTCAGTAGCAAAAGGGTGCGAAATAGAAAAAATTGCGTAAAACACTCGTGCGGGAGGCAATTCCAGCATAAGCGCCGCTTCGCTTCGGGGACTTATGCTAATAACATACTAATATCACACCGTTTATTTCTCTTATAATACGATTAAATATATAAATCAGAACTTATCAAACTAATATTAATGGAAACGTGAAAGCGAAAAAGAAATGTAAGTGCAACTACAAAAAAAATTGTAAAATCAAGAAAATACAACGAAAATCATTGTTGTGATAGCGATAGCAATTAGGGGAAATAAAATAATAATAAAAAGGGTATAGGAAATGTTGATACCAAAGTGTCTATGGATTAAGGGAATTAAGCTATCCTAAACCTACATCCAGGGTCACCATAACGAGAAATTATAGAATTGCACCCCAAGTTGCCAACTTCCCGTTGTCGTTCGTATTGGCCTCTGGAATAATATTATACAGGGTGTCCCAACTAAAATTTGTACCCCCCAACAATTCCAATTTCGAAAGACTTAGAAGAAACCGCTCGAACAGGTCAATTTTGTTATCAAGGGAGACTAAATTGTGCGAAACTTTCATGTCTTAGATCTTACCCCTTTAACCAGGGGAGCCACCCCCTTGAAAAATTTAAATAGCATGGGGGGGTCATGTGATGCATCATTTTAAAGCTTATTCAATTCTCTATCCAGACCTATATTTATCGATTTTTTTCTACAAAAAAAAAAAACATGAAATCGATATTTTCCAAATCTACATAAAATACTCAATTAAAATTTGTACCCCCCAACCATTTTAATTTCGAAACACTTAGAAGAAAACACTCGAACAGGTAAATTTTTTTATCAAAAGGGCCCAAATTGTACCAAACTTTCAAGTCTTAGATCTCGCCCCTTTAGCCAGGGGAGCCACCCCCTTAAAAAAATTAAATGGCATGGGGGGTCATGTGGTACATCATTTTAAAGATTATTCAAGACAAGGCATAAGGCAATGCTGGTTTAGACAATGCAACAGCAAGAGCTCCAGGAACACCCAAAAATTGTTTCAACCATTCCACTTAATTAGCCGTACCAAGAACTTCTCCATGTAGAGAATCCGGCCGTTTGTAAAGGCAAACTTGCAACTAAGTCTTCTGGATTTTTTTTTGATTACCATTCTTATAGCGAAGGTTCGCGCGCTTTCAGAAGTAGCTGAGCTAGAGCTACCAATAGCCCCAAAACCGACTTCTACTGTTAAACATTCTGAAATACTATGCACTGTGATTGCTATTACTGATAGTATTATTCTTTTCCCCTGCCCATGTTGGATTTCTGCAATGTTGGACACGTCTTCATAACTTAGGGGTTAGAAGTTAGGGGCCTCACAATAACCTCCATAACAAACGCCCACAAACCACAAACAATTTGCATAGGCCTGTTAGAGAAGAAAAAGAACTTTGCGATCCGCGGTGTGGACCTTGACACCGACGAACGCGATATCCTTTTGGCTCTGGAAAATCTCAATCTGCCCATCCACAAAATGTTTACAATCAAATCCTGCCGCACAAACAAGTGCACCCTCAACCATCTCCCACGGCAAGTGCCATCAGTTCACTTGTTTGGATGGCTCAAACCGCCAGCCCCCATCCTACTCCATTGCGCCAAGTGTTACTAGCTTGCCCACCCCTAACAGAATAGTAATGTCAATTCACATTGACAGCTGTTGACCAGCCACTTGGACTTGACAGCGAAGTATAGGTTTGGGTTGGGATTACCCTGGGGTTGCAAAGATTGCCAATATTCAAAAAATACGAGTGTGCTTTAGACCATACGACAGAAGTAAAACTTCAGTTCGCCATTGTAAAAGTGCTCTTAATTAATTTATGGAAGTTTATAAATGGAGCTAGAAAATCCTGAATTAATACCCTCTGCAGTATTGGATAATGCATGTTTCAGTTTGTCGTCAGCGAAAAGTTGGCAATCATGTGTAGCGATTATGATAAGTAGCGCAATTGCATACAAAACTGACACACGGAAATGGCTGAATGTGTGAAGAGTCTACTCACAACGGAGAAGACGCGGGTGCGAATTCCGTTAAGGGAAACAATTTTTCTATGAATTAATTATTGTAAAAACTTCCGTTCGCTTCGCCCGATCACACTTTTCGTAACGCTCTCGTCATGCATTCACCAGTTTACTCCCCAAGGCAAGTGTCCGCAAAGAAGTTTTACTTCAAAAATAAGTTATATTAAATAAACGCAACAAATTATTCGCATAGTATTTAATTCGTTTGCCATGTTACATTACTTGATATTGTAAATTATATCATTCTAATGCATAATATTAGAAATAGAATCATAGTAGGTATTATTATCGCAATGTTTTTAATAAGCAGTCACGGTTACCTACTCACTTGTTCGGTTAAAAAAGTCATGTCCCACGTTTAAAACCCATACTGTCAAGTATAATATGTTATTCGCATAGTAAAAATCATGGACGCTCGGTATAAAAATCCGAATGTTCACTACTTTCTGAAAAGTGTTCAGTAGGTTAATGGTATGGAAATCTGGATTAATCAGATTTCCATTTCCATCAGATCAGGATTAATGGATGGTCGGCTGGTGCCCACCTTCTTAGACTGGAACTTCTTCTTCGGAAAGGGCACCACTCACATCTGGCTTCTGCAGCTGAGCGGAGCTTTTCTTATGGAGACGCTGGAGGGGAGACGGTAACGTTGGCTGAAGCGCGCGGCCTGTCGCAATGCGGTAAACTAAGAGTCTTATTACTGCGTCCTCTTCCAAACGAGGCGACGGCGGTATCGGGAGCGCTCTTTTTTACCGGCCAACATGATGAAAGAATAATTCCGGTACGACACCAGGAAACATTTATTTTCGATGGATTACTGGTTCGTTGTAGAGGGAGCGGTCCGATGTGACAAGGGGCGGCCACTGGGGGTGGTCGTAGCGGCTTCGGGATAGTTTAATTCGCAGCGCGCTATTTTTCAGATTACCGAAGTGAAAGAATTATATATTTTTTTCCGCGATGCTAACGGTTTGAATTTGGGTGTAGGGTGCGCGACCTTGGTCAGCAGCGGCCGGCAAACTGACGAGACAACTTCGTTACAGTTGTATATTTTATCTATACCTTCATTTTACTGAAATTATATACTTATCTATTAATACCTACTAGGAGTACATTGTTCTTGATCTTTTTTTATAAATTTATTTTTTATTTAGTTATTTATTTTATTTATATACTGTGCAATCTGTAATGAGTTCTACCGACCATGAATTTTTTTACTGTGCATGAAGCAGTAAAATACGTAGAAGTTATGCTATATTTTACTATGCAAACATATATTTAAATACTGATATAACTTACCGTGCAACTGGTTACTATACTTACAATGACAATTATTTACTGTGCAAAGATACATTAAAATACCGAACAGTTAATTACATGCCTTAAATAATTAACTATTTTTAGTATAATTATTATAATAGTATCTATTATGACACGCAAAAGCGTATCATAATAGCCTCAGTACGAACGCAAAGCAGAAAAAAATTACAAAATGAAATTTGTTGATTAATTAGAACATACACTCTAATGACTGCTGAATATTATTGGAATATTTTAGTTTTGAGTATTAAAAATGTGGTAATAAGAAATTTTTCACTGGTGCTTGGAGTCGGCCCAGTCTTTCTTTTTTTGGTTCTCGAAGAAACCGTCTTACAAGAATCTTCCAGTTACTTTTCCATAAAGTGTATAACAATGTGCCTTTGTGTGCACACGCTGAACCGGACACTTCATAGTAGTTTTCAAAACTGATGAGACAGCGAGTCTGAGGCTTGGCGAACGAGGCGAAGCCGAGTGAAGAGAATCACACGAGCACAGAGATTTCCACTTTCGAACCAGTTATGAATACTGCTTTTTAGACGACTGCGAACATTATGCAGATAGTTATAGTTAACATTAGATAAAAGCAATGATAGAATTACTGACATTCCCAAGAAACGTTGATTTTTATCACTATTTTTGTAAAAAAATTTAAGTTAGCATCTTTACAGTGAAATCAAAGACAGTCAAATCAGTCTTCGTTTGAAGTGCAATATACATTTTAATTCAAAAGACTTAGGTTAACATGCCGCACTGACATATATATTAGCTGATATAGGGACATGAAGTCGAGTCATTAGTATCAAGTGGGCGTAGCGTTAAGCGTTAAATTGACGTTAAAAGTTAATTTAATTTATGACATCTTTAACAAATTTTGATTCAATGCACAATGCAAGTTCATTTGTTAATTCAGTACAAAAGAACAGGGAGGTTTGGGATGTAGAACGGGAAGCGTTACGATATATTTCAAATTGTAGCTGTGGTGATAATCTTAATATTCAATAAGTATAGGTTGGTCTTACTTTCATGTGCAGTCGTCTAAAAAAGTATAATTTTCGACTGCTTTCGATGATATCTAAATGGGACAAGTAATTAAGTAATAAGTTTAATATCGATTTAGCGTTTTCATTCATGCATAATAATTACTCAACATATTACCTCTAATGTGTTGGCTGCAAACACTTAAACGACATCGATGCATGTCACCTCTAATTAACAGATTTTACCAGATAAGATAAATAGCTAATATTGGCCAATAAAAATATAATCACTTTGGGTGTATTATGTTCTGCAAATTCTCATATCAGCATTAGATATATGACACCGAGATTCATAGTGGCACAAGTCAAAATTTTGGATTAACTCAATATTAGTTTTCTGAAAACATTGATCGAATTCACTCGTGCCACCACAATTTACTGAACGTAAATTAAATGCCAGATATCATTATTTTGAATTTCGATACGAGTTTGAAATTTCGACAGTTCGTGTTACCTAAAAAGTTCCAACAGCTGGTGTTGAAGTTGTATTTACCATGTGCAACTTTCAGGCAATAGGTCGTCATTTACATTTCGACTTTTGTCATAAATGTAGCACAATAAAACCACAAACTTTAAGTCATAATAATTATTTCATGCTACTTTGTGACACGTGAACAGATTTCATTTAGCGCACTGTACTTAAACTGTTCGTTAAAGAAGAAAAGTTCACTTAATTAGAACCGAGAATGAGAAAATGGGTAAAGAGGAAATTTAATTTCACCGGATGCATTTATCAGGTCAATGCAGATGAATGTTATGTAATAATGATTATTATAATTATTATTAATTTACGAAATGAAATGTGCGCGACTGTGTTGATTGATCAAACAATGTTGTCTACGTTCTATTCGATTTTGGTAGTAATCTCCCCTTGTTTCAAATTTACTCAAACATAATATGTACCTACTAACTAATAACAATAAAGATTGTAATAGCAATTTTAGAACACAGGTTAATTGCACTATATCTATAAATAACATTTGTTGCTACTGGAAGAGATTCAAGCTGTAGGCGAGCAATAATTTAATTCAGATATCGACGGTGGAAGATTTCTAGAGACGATTAAATAAATAAGCCAGAGACAAGGTAAATTACTTGTGGCATTTTAAAAAGAAGTAAATTAGGATGAAATCAAAGTTATGGGAAACTTTACTTAGTGCAACAGTTTCGTATTCGGTTAGGGATGCCCTCATAGTACCGATCTAATTAGTTTGACATTTCAGAGTCGGTAAGTGTTTTCTATAGAAACTACAATAATACTTGATGTATGAGGACTATATTAACTTACGGCTTGCGGATAGTGCGTAGGCTTCGATATACAATACCTATATACTTATTATCAACCAGAAGAATGTCGATGAATCAAAGTGGAGTAAATTTAAATTAAAATTTAAATGTATTTAAGTCGAACTCCACAAACTTTAATAAACGCAAAATTACAATTGGAACATGTTTCGGGAGAACACTACTCCCATCATCAGCCCTTAAAGAATATTTAAAATAATTTTTTTATCATTAGAAATTTCAAATTTTAAAATCGTCACTGAAGTAGTTCTTTATTCTACAATTTTAGATGGAGATTTAAGTCCACTCAATCTTTATAGTAAGTTATAAAAATGTCAGTTAAACGTCACACTATTTTTTTGGATTTTAAGCAATGTAAAGGCTTGCCGGATTTGTGTCGAACCATAAAACGTTGTATTACATCCGTTCCTGTGTAGATTGGGCCCTTTCCGCCACTCGGGACTCAAAAAAGCTTCTTTAAACCTCTTGTGTCGGAAAGTGCCCAATTTACACAGGAACTGGTATAATAAATAACTATTATTGATAAAACGAAATCTGGTAAAACAAATGATGTGTAGATGCTAGTCTAGACTAAGTTCTACAAGAAAGCAATCAGTATAATATAAATAGTGCCAACATTACAAATCTTAATATAAATAAACTATATGCACTATTGCACAATGAGTTCTTTAGTCACGGGCACGAAACTGGCTTGAAGTTTTTGTATTTCAACTTACAGTAGTCTACTTCACATCTTTAAAAAGATGAATTAAGGTTTGACCCATAACTCATCCAATTCGTAATAACATCTAGAAAAAATTGCAGACAAATAAAATTAGGCCATCAACAATTACAACAGATCGTAAATCTGAAAAGGAGGAAATTATCGAACAAACGTGTTAACCTTGGAGACTGTCTCGATTATTAAATTTATCAGTGTAGTTTAATTCCGAATATAGACTTCCAAACCGCGACCGCGGCATTGCTATGCTGTCGCAGTATAGTTTAGCGGCGGTGGGGTTGGTTTCTGGACTTGTTCGGATATCAATGCATCTTCAGCTATCCAAATTTTGCGCTGAGAAACACTTCGAAATATGCGACATTCGACTCTTGATGGATGACCAGCCGACACTGCTTCATGGTATTGCTATAGCATTTATATCGACGTGCGAATTCTATAAGATCCTAACTCGATTTTTATCGATTTTGATACCTTCATGTAGCTAAAAATGTTTAGTTAGGATGTTATGATTCTATCGTCTACTCAAGTTAGGATCTTATGAATTCTGCATTTAATGAGATGTTATCCTAAATCTAAAGAAACTTGGGACACGAATAGCACGTCGTCTAACATAACAAAGACAACGAGAAACTAAATCGGCAATCACAACATTTAAATGAGCTATATATCAAAACATCTAGAAGTGTTAGAAATAATAACAGACGATTTTAAAAATACAAAAAAAAAAGAATTGTGTGTGGAGGCCACGCGCGACAGAAGTGAAACGCCAACTTTTTATCAGTTTATAAAGGAATAAAAGTGAGAGTATACTTTGCGAAAATAGCCGTCGCAATCAACACAAAATGCGTTTAGGGCCGATATGATTAATCCAAAAATCGTCCGATAAAAATGTACAAATTCTTTTGGTAGTTATTTGACCGGAGATGAAGTATATAACTGTATTAAGCCCCCTTATATATTGAATTTTCGTAGGATAAGAAGTTTCACTTTAAAAAATCTGAGAAAGTGTGAGAAAGACAATTTGGTCCTAGCCAAACAAGAAACCTTTACAAATAACCAAAAAAATATGACCCTTTACAATCGCTACTCAAATATATTCCAAAAGATTACTATAAATTTTATCAGAATTTGCCCTAATGGAATAACCGCAAAAACAACGTCTCTTTTCTGAAATTGAAATTGATAGTACGGCAGCCGGTGTGTCAAGTTCGTTCAACCACCCACTACTTTGGTATAACTCAATGAGACATATATAAATTTGTTTGTTAAGAAATTCTGCATTTAGAATGGAAATTGACGACAGTGTGGATTAGTCACGAGAAAAGTTATTTCAAGAAAACCGTGAAAATTGGCAAAAATTATTCCAATAAAATAAATGCTCATATCTTTGGCTAAATAAAAGGTAAAAATATGCGGTTTGCTTCATTATCAAGCTCAGAATATTTACTTTAAAATGGCTAATTGGAAAATGGCGCAAACTTATGCTTTTCGACCAAATTCTATTATTTAATGCGACGGCGCATGATTTATTCATAAATTTTCTATATTCAAGTTGCTATAATTCGTATAGTGTAGTCTTTGTAGTAAAAATGTTCACATCAAAAACTGCAGAATTTTGTTGTCTGTAATTCAACTCAACTAATAATGTATCTATCTACAATAATAAATTTGCTACAATCGTGTTTCTGGGAAAATGTAACTTGCTCAGGCTACACTCTCGATCACCCGCCCGCGCCCATCTCCCACCGCAAACGCCTATATGCTATACGCTATTGCTTTTATATAAACAAGAAAAATCAAAGAATCTGAATGAGGCTAGGTTAAAGTTAACACTAAACACTAAAAAGTCTGCAAAAGAAATTCCTCCAACCGAAGATGCATTTCAATTGCATGCACTAAGGGACTAAGAAGAATTATTGTTAATTTTAAAAACTTTATGTAATTGGTTAAAAATAAAAATTAATTTCAGTTTAATTCATTGTGCTCGGTGGTAATATAGCGTATAGCATATAGGCGTTTGCAGCGGGAGACGGGTGCGGGCGGGTAATCGAGAGTGTAGCCTGAGCAAGTTACATTTTTTACATTTTCCCAGAAACACGATTGTAGCGAATTTATTATTGCAGATAGATACATTACTACTTGAGGTGAATTAGAGACAACAAAATTCTGCAGTTTTTGATGTGAAAATTTTTACTACAAAGATTACACTATACGAGTTATAGCAACTTGAATATAGAAAATTTATGAATAAATCATGCGCCGTCGCATTAAATAATAGAATTTGGTCGAAAAGCATAAGTTCGCGCCATTTTCCAATTAGCCATTTTAAAGTAAATATTCTGGACTTCATAATGAAACAAACCGTATATTTTTACCTTTTATTGAGATATAAGCCTTTATTTTATTGGAATAATTTTTGCGAATTTTCACTGTTTTCTTGGAATAACTTTTCTCGTGACTAACCCACACTGTCGTCAATTTCCATTCTAAATGCAGAATTTTTTAACAAACAAATCTATATATGTCTTATTGAGTTACACCAAAGTAGTGGGTTACTCTTTAATATGAACGATTTCGCTCTCTCCACCGCCGTACTATGAATAGACTTCTCAAAAGTCAATTATTTTATATTCAAATATTGATTCTTTAATTTAGTAATAATTTTAAATAAAAAATAAGTCATTTTAATTTTTTACTTTCTAATTTGTACCCCAATATGTAATTACAGAAGAATTACCAAGAGTTATAGTTATACAATTCTGAAAATTTGAATTTTTTTAATCCTAACAAGACTTGGGATTATATGCATGACCCTAAAAAGTCAATTTTTTTTTATCGTAACTCAACTTCATTTAAAAAATGTCAACTTTTTGTAAATTTTTATTTTTTTATTATTAAAGTGTATTAAATGTGTAAGATTTATGTTCACTCAGGATGATAAGTGCAAACATATTTAACGTGTTTTTATCGTGGCCTTAGTGTAACAGTAGGATTTATTAAGGCCAATTAGACCATACTTTAAAACATAATATTTTAGTCTTATTAATAAATTTTTATTTTTATTTTCATTGTGATATATTGAATAGATACTTTAAAAAATATTTTGTTTCGGATTTTAATTAACAGGGCTTTATTGTATGCACTTACCTTAACGAACCGACGCCTGCAAATTTTATCCTAAATTAAAGCTTGTAACTTTAATATTAATATAATATAACTACCTCCTTTATTGACAACCTATGCTACGAAAATTGGAATCCTTTGTTCACCTTACAGGACACCAACCAAGCGTTTAATTATCTATGATAAATTATTATTATATCGATCTGAACTTCGCTCCCAGTTTACGCAGCATCAGAAATTGTTTTAATAATAATTGGACCAATGATAGTATTAAAACTTCTAGTGCGAGTTTATGCTTTCTGCTCTAAATTATCTTTGCCTCATAAACACTTATTATTTTTATCTCACGCCAAAAAAAACAATACTTAGGCGCCTTTTCAGCTGCGCTTTTAACTTGTAGGCTTACAGCCTGATTGCATATTGAGTTGCGACTGGTCTTAAGGCGAAACGCTCAGTCGCCTCAACTTTGGAACCGAATTACGTATTGGGCATCAAAATTAGTAAAAAAAAAACCTTCATCACGGCAAAACGTTGTTTGTTCAGAAAAAAAATTTATTGCCAAAATGAGAAGCCAAATTTTTTTTTCTTTTAACAAACGTGTTGGTGCTTGATTTTTACTGATCTCAGTATTCGGTAAATGCAAGGTGTTTTTATAAATATTGAAAAATAAATTTGCAAATTGTCCCCAAAGTTCGCTAGTTTCAAGCAATGTTGGCGTGATTCAACGTAACACAGGCCCCGCCCCTCAGCGGAAGACAGACGTGTTGACAGCTGACCGTATTATATTTCGTGTGTGCCGCAGCTCGTTCTTAAAAAGATAACAAAATAGTAAAGTAAACAAAAACGGGCCAGTCGCCTTAAACGCCGGTTGCTATGGAAACGTCTTAACCAAAGACCAGGCAGTAAGGCTCAATTTCATGTGAAATGAAAAATGAAATTGATTCTTACTGCCTGGTCTTTAGATAAGACGTAAGACCCGTCGCAACTCAACATGAAATCAGGCTGTTAGGCGTCAAAGAATGACTTAATGATTACCATTGCACATATCAAATGTCTCTGCAAATATGAAGACGTAAATGGAGTAAATCCTACTTCTAAACCCTCACTAAAGGATCTGGAGACAAAAGAGAACAAAACCACATTAGCGATAAAAGCGAATTAATCAAACAACATCGAAGAATAAATTTGGTTCGCTGATCTGTTTTAACTGTACCAATAAATATTGCATTAAACAATGAATCAGAGATATATTTCAACTAAACATAAATTATCTCCACATTTCCAGATATTTGAGCTAATCGATACAAAGCAGTCGACGGTTTTCTGTTTGCGTTTAATTTTCGATACGAAATTAATTTCAGACTTCTGCGGGGAATGGCGAAGCAAGCAACAAGTAAACAAGGATTAAAAACAAAGAAGCGACTCAGTTTATGTCACAGGGTTAAGATGAAAGAACAATAAAACGCAAACAACTTGATTTACAACTACTGTACAACGATCTCATTATACCACTCATATGACGTAACTTGAGTTGAGTATTGGACCCTATTACTCCACTAGTGGAATAATGAACAATCCCCATAACAACTTTGAGTGGTCACCGACAAAAATAAATAACCAAAACAACAACAAGCACATTAAATATTATAAAATTTATTAGATTTCACCAAAATATGTATGTATTTTTGTTTTTAATCGTATCCCGATTGCGCTTTTTCTGTTAATTAATAATTCATCCGCGCTAACTACTAAAATACATAGACGATAATTTATTCTGAATAAATTAATGTTGATAAAGTACTCGCCGAAATGTTGTGTTCAGCGGCGAGAGTCTTATTATTCTGTTTTTATTACATACTATTATAAAAGGGTCTTCATAAATTGATGATTCATACAACCAGTAGGCTTTGACCGTCAGAATTCTCCATCTAACTACATGTAAATTTTGTTTTCCACATGTAACGTTATTGAATCATCGATATATTTAATTAAGCCTACAAATAACCTGAAAATACAGTTTCGGTTATTAACAATGTATGGACATGGAATGATTAGTATAGTATACAGGGTGATTTTTTGAAAACGATCCACCCTAAATATCTAGAAAACAAAAACGTTATGAGCAAAATGCCGAAACCGGTCAATTTTGGTTGTGAGGGGGACACTGACTTAGTGTAGTTTTAGACCTGTAGATGCACCCCCTTGGCCGGGGCAGCAGCCCCCTCAAAAATCTTAAATGTTGTACATCTTGCGAGAATTAATTCCGAGTACTATCGGAATTACCGTAATTAGTTTGGAATTACATGGAATTATTTCCAGTACTCAAAATGATGGAAGTACTCGTGATTACAGGAAGTACTCGTGAATTACTGGAATTACCGGAATTACCCTGGAATTATCTTCAAATAATATGGAATTATTCTAGAATTACTTGAATTACATCCAGGTTTTATTACTACTAGTGGTCGCCCAGTGGTCAAAATTCGATCGTAATTAATTAAATTTGTAAGCCTGAACATTATTGGGTTTATTTTTTCAAATAGTAGACATCTATAATCATTGCATATATATATTTTTTAATTTTGTTTTATTACCTCAGCTGTGAGCGTGTCCAAATACGTCATTAACGTGTGTTGTTTGCCCTAATTCCCTGCAATACATAATATGAAAAAGGAACATTTGAAATCACACAAAATTCACAACTCGAAACTCTCTCAGTGATCAGTGCGACTGTTTGACCACAGACTATTTATTATTTAATGTATTTATAACACATATTACATTAAAATTTAAATATATCTAAGTCACATATTACATTGTACCCGGTGTCGCAAAATTAGCGTATTCCGAGTTCGGAACGTTGTAGCGCATCATCCCAGAAGTAAGAAGAAAATCAATAAAAAGTATATAGGAGCCCCCTTACCAAAATATATAGGACTCAAGGTCTAAACTTTGGATCATGTTTTCTTCAAATAAAAGCAATGAATGTTAGCGTTTATTTCTACTTATGGTTAGGCTACTCATATAAAATAATAATTCAAGCACTTTCGCCGCGACCTCACACTTGCGCAGTCAATTGCAGCAAATGTTCAAAGTGTTCTCCCCCAGCTTCAATGCAGCTGTTAACTCTCGGTTTCATATTTTCAAATGCATTTTTCAACATCTGATAGTACAACTATATACAATATGGTGTTTTTAAAATACGGGAATATGAAATAATCTAGAACTGTCAGGTCCAGACTTCGTGAATTCGCTCCATAGTTTCCCTTGTCCTGTAAGCTGGGGCATTATCCTGCTGGAAGTACCTATGTAGAGGTTCGCCATCATGAAGGTTTTGGAAAAAAGGTTCGATTAAATTATTGCGATATTTCTCGGCATTTACCGTTCCTTAAAAAAAACAGGTCCAATTATATGTCTTCGAGAGACCGCCAGCCAAACACCAATTTTCAGCGGATAGAGGGGCGTTTGGACAAATTCATGGAGATTAATTGCGGAACAAATTCGCTATTTTGTTTATTTACAGTATACTAT
This sequence comes from Diaperis boleti, assembly GCA_963583935.1. NCBI lineage: Eukaryota > Metazoa > Arthropoda > Insecta > Coleoptera > Tenebrionidae > Diaperis > Diaperis boleti. Next base: position 21,594,213 of record OY757249.1, read on the forward strand.
TCGTGCATTAAAATCTCGTGGAAAGAACTCTTCCATTATAGCTGCAACATCTGCCACAACCTCAGGAGTTCTTTTTTTTTGGTCGCTCTGCTACCCGCTTTTCGACCAACAGTCCCAACATCACGAAATCTTGCCACGCATCTATAAATTTGTTAGACTACTTTTTGATAATCTGCTGGACAATTACACAGGCTAACGAAAAAAATGTTTGTAAAAACTTTTTAAACCAATTCACCTAAATCTTATGTATTTTTGGGTGCTGAAACCGTATATGGTGTCAGTTTTTTTTTATCATCCACAGTTCTTTCACAATATGACATTGATTAAATATTTCAAAATAGAGAAAATTTGATACATAAAAATTAAAAAAATATAGTTTTTTTTATTAGGTTACAATTTTTACTTACGATAATATTAAATTACTACAATGCGGATATTTTAGCTGCTTATTATTTTTTATTTCCTTTTCTGTGTAAAGTTTCTTGCATACCTTTTTTTTCGATGTTGCTCTCTGTGAAGTTTCTCCATCTCTTTTATGACCTGATGAAACCGTTCCTCTTGCTCTGCACTAAAATCACTCAAGTTTTTAAGAAAAAAGTCAAGATGGTTGTGCAAGAAGTAGAGTTTAAGGCTTATCAGACAACCAAGAGTTTTGAACTTGTCGATCATATCACCTACGATGAGTTCTTAGTTAGGAGCTTTCTTATTGCCCAAAAACTTTGTCAAAATTTCTTTAAATGATATCCAAGTCTCCTTTGCTTTGTACTCAACATTGATAAAATATATTTTTTTAATATTAAAATGTGAGAAATTGGTGGGTGATACGACTTTTTTATTATTGTTTTCGGAATCAGCTCACCAAACAACACATGAATTAGGTAAAATTATTGAAAAAGTTTTTTCATCGTTGGCCCGTGTTATTGCCGTTTTCTTGTTGGTAGTGCCAACCTAATTTGTTATTTTATTATTTATGCCTGAATAATGTAAACGAGCATAGATGCAATGAATTAAATAGTTTTCGTTTTTAATACTTGTCGTAAATCCAAATAGTACGGCGGCGGAGAGAGCGAAATCGTTCATATTAAAGTGTAACCCACTACTTTGGTATAACTTAATAAGACATATATAGATTTGTTTGTTCAAGAATTCTGCATTTAGAATGGAAATTGACGACAGTGTGGGTTAGTCACGAGAAAAGTTATTCCAAGAAAACCGTGAAAATTGGCAAAAATTATTCCAATAAAATAAATGCTCATATCTTTGGCTAAATAAAAGGTAAAAATATGCGGTTTGTTTCATTATGAATCCCAAAATATTTACTTTAAAATGGCTAATTGGAAAATTGCGCGAACTTATGCTTTTTGACCAAATTCTATTATTTAATGCGACGGCGCATGGTTTATTCATAAATTTTCTATATTCAAGTTGCTATAACTCGTATAGTGTAGTCTTTGTAGTAAAAATTTTCACATCAAAAACTGCAGAATTTTGTTGTCGTAATTCACCTCAACTAATAACGTATCCATCTACAATAATAAATTCGCTACAATCGTATTTCTGGGAAAATGTAACTTGCTCAGGCTACACTCTCGATCACCGCAAACGCCTATATGCTATACGCTATACCACCACCGAGCGCAATGAATTAAACTGAAATTAATTTTTATTTTTAACCAAATACATAAAGTTTTTAAAATTAACAATAATTCTTCTTAGTCCCTTAGTGCATGCAATTGAAATACATCTTCGGTTGGAGGAATTTCTTTTTAGTGTTTAGTGTTAACTTTAACGTAGCCTCATTCAGATTCTTTGATTTTTCTTGTTTATATAAAAGCAAAATATGCTTACGTGCCTCTGCTGTTCAAAATAGAGGTTGCTGCAAAATTTGTCAATTGGATGTCATCACCCTTTTTCAAGAAAATGCTTAGTGCAATTTTTTTATCAATTTTGAATAAAGCATTAGTTGTATCACCTCCTGTTAAAATATGAAACGCTGGTAAAATTCTGCAGAAATCCTCAACAACAACAACAACAAAGTCTTCTTTTATTTGTGGAAATTGAATCATGTCCTTTTTAACCGACTTCAAAAAAGGAGGAGGTTATTAATTCGGTTCTATATTTTTTTTTGTGTTTGTTACCTCAGAACTCCGTCATTTATAAACCGATTTGTAAAATTATGCTTTTATTTGAAAGAGTATACTTACAGATTGCCACCATTGTCACCATTTCAGGATATGATGAGGGCATCTCATGGAAATCGAGAAAAATCCTCAAATTTTCGCTCCCTTTTATTAACCGACTTCATGTATATGTTCCCCGATTTCTTCGTCAATTGAGGACCGATTTACAAAACTCTTCTTTTATTTGAAAGGGTATACTCTTGACGTGGTTGCATTGTCAAAAAGTTAGGATCTGATCAGGGAATCCCATAGAAATCGAGAAAATCCTCAAATTTTTGCTCCCTTTTATTAACCGACTTCATGTATGTTCACCGATTTCTTCGTCAATTGTGGACCGATTTACAAAATTCTTCTTTTATTTGAAAGGGTATACTCTTGAGGTGGTTCCATTGTCAAAAAGTTAGGATCTGATCAGAGAATCCCATGGAAATTGAGAAAAATCCTCAAATTTTTGCTCTTTTTTTATTAACCGACTTCATGTATGTTCACCGATTTCTTCGTCAATTGTGGACCGATTTACAAAATTCTCCTTTTATTACAGAAAGCCGGGTTTTAATGAGGGAATCCCATGGAAATCGAGGGAAATTCTCAAATTTTTCCTTCCTTTTATGTATATGTTCACCGATTTCTTCGTCAATTTTATTGTGGACCTCATTATTGGAGAAGCGTCTTTACTAGGTCTATACTTATCGCTTAAAATTTTGTTTCCAGATGCTATTATCAAGTCCAGGTATGGATAAACAGAAAGATTTAACACATTGAACCGTTGAATCCTTTGGAATTTGTCTGGATCAAAGATGGTTCCAATTTAACCCCAAAATTAATTAATGAAACACTTATACCGCTCGAGAGTGTAGCCTGAGCAAGTTACATTTTCCAAGAAACACGATTTTAGCGAATTTATTATTGTAGTTATTAGTTCAGGTGAATTACAGACAACAAAATTCTGCAGTTTTTGATGTGAAAATTTTTACTACAAAGATTACACTATACGAGTTATAGCAACTTGAATATAGAAAATTTATGAATAAACCATGCGCCGTCGCATTAAATAATAGAATTTGGTCGAAAAGCATAAGTTCGCGCAATTTTCCAATTAGCCATTTTAAAGAAAATATTCTGGTCTTTATAATTAAACAAACCGCATATTTTTACCTTTTATTTAGCCAAAGATATGAGCATTTATTTTATTGGAATAATTTTTGCCAATTTTCACGGTTTTCTTGGAATAACTTTTCTCGTGACTAACCCACACTGTCGTCAATTTCCATTCTAAATGCAGAATTTTTTAACGAACAAATCTATGTGTCTCATTGAGTTATACCAAAGTAGTGGGTGGTTGAACGAATTTGACCCACCGGTCGCCGTACTAAAAATGGGAATTGAATTAAGTGCTTCATCTTTTATTGGAATTACCGCAATTACCTTTTGATTACTGGAATTAGTAACTTTTTGTGGGAGTTATTTCCTGATTATTGGAATTACCTAGGAATTACTGCGATTACCACGATTACATGCGAATTAATTCCTCGAATCGGAATTACCGGAATTGTTCGTGATTACCTTGAATGAATTCCATGTGGAATTAGTTGTACAAATTTTTTCCAAGTTAACAACCCCTCGTTGTAATCAATGTCAATGTTAAAGTCTCAAAAATTAAAGCTTGCGTTAAATCGCAGTGTAAAATTATTTCGTGAGACTGAATCCTTAACAAGAAAATCCGGAAGTGGACGGCCAACAAAAAGGACTGCACAGGTTCTTGATGATATTGAACAAATTATGGTGGAGGATCCTCAAACTTCCCTTCGCCGGACCATTCTCAAAAAGGATTTAAATTTGTACCCATACCTGAACTCCTGCCACTGTACACATTATCTGTATTTACCCTATAAGCTTTGCGATTCTTATGATTACATAACATAACCCACAACATAATTTACATTCCTCTCCTCTTTCATACCTCTTTCATAAATTTTATTTCCCTTCCATCTACATTCAGTATTTCCTCCCTTTTCCTTTCTCTCTCTTTCTTTTATCTCACTACACTCATTCCAGATATTTTTAATCGTCTCTCTCCTCATAGCACATCCTACACCTTCTTCTTCTCCTTTCCAACCAACACTTATTCTCTCGCTCTTCACTTCCGCACGTAAACCTTGCCATCATCTTTCATTCTTTCCCAGTTTCCAGTTGTCCCCCTTTATGTAAATAGGGCATACTACCAACTCTCTTCACCCTACCGGAAAACGATCCGTTCTGTACGCGCTTTCTTCTTCCTCAGTTTCTTCACTTGCCTCTCAACCTTTTCCAGCGTGATTTCTTCACCTTCTGGTGCTGTGTGGTTCGTTTTTATCTCTATTTCTATTTTTCCTTTTTGTTTTCCCCCCTTCAGCAGCATCAAGTACTCCTCTCACTCGTTCATCGTTATCTCCTCACTCGCCACTTCTTTTTTCTTTCTCTCTCCATTGATATAGTTCCATACCTGTTTCTCTATTCTTATAGCTTTCATCTCTCCATCTTCTCTCTTCTTCTCTCTACATGTCCCTCTATATCTTCTTTTTCCTTTTAGGAAACCTTTTTTTTTCGGCTTTTCCCATTCTCTTAGCTTCTTTATTGCTTCCTCTTTTCGTTATTTCTTTCAATTTTTCTCTCCATCTTCCTTACTTCTTGTTCCTTTTCTATTCCTCTCTTGTATTCTTTGAATTTAAATTTTAATGAAATGAAAATATGAAATTTTCGAGTTATTTCGATGTGTAGAATTTCATTTAGGGGTCGTCCATTAATTACGTGAGCTCAAAATGTCTTACCATTGTGTAACCATAGTAATTCACCCCTTTTATCATTATATCACTTGTGAGAGAAATACTCCATTAAACCTTCCTTTTGCGTGGCAAAAATAGTCATCTAGATGTTAGTCGGGTATAAAAATCATTAAACTTATCTTTTTACTTTTTTAAGGTTTTCCATTTTGGCCGAAAACATTTTTTTTATTACAATAACAATCTCGAGTATAGACAGTATTAAATATTTTCTGTCTGGGATTCTCAGAATTGAGACAATAATTGCAGCACTCCCATGCTCATGCCCATGCCCATGGAGTGACTGAACAATTAGGGAAGGTAGTCTATTTTTATTGTTGTAATTGTAAACTCACTATTATTTTCCTCCTTTATATTCCAGCAGTATTAAGGCTTAGGTATTTAGTGGTATTTAGAAGACATACATAAAAATTAATTACTTAAAAATTTTAAGGGATAAATCTCACCAAAGGGGGAGGGAGGGGTCCAAATTAACAGAAAAACACCTCACGTAATTAATGGACGGCCCCTTATCAAATTTTCCGTTGCAATTGTCAGAATGTGTACTTTTAGGTTAAATGTACAGGGTGAGTCATTATTGTGGGATCGGTCTCTTGTGCCTTTACTATTAATTTTTAAGAAAATTGGTCAATGTAATAAAATTATACAGGAAAAAACTGCATTTCCTGAAAATATTTAGTTACCTAACCGGACCCAACTTTCCAGGACCGTATTCCCGTATATTGACCCCCGTGTATTTTTTAATATTATTGTTATTGCCGTTGTAAATACTATACAGCTGTGTAATGTTTTTTAATTTTTATTGAAGAATGCAGTTATGATTTTTTTTTAATGGTTAAGAACACAGCTTTATAAACTTATAATATTTCGTAAGTAAATAAAAGAAGGTTAGAAACATTGTGTGTGGACCATACTTTGTGATTTCAATGTAGTACTTAATAGAAAAAAAATTCAACTTTTGATATTTTTCCATCTCCAAAACTTTTTTTTTTCAAATGGAACACCCTGTATTTTTTAGCACTATTAAGTTACCTTTATTTACCTCTTTCTTTTTTATTAAGCATTACCTATACTTAAACCTACAGGATTTTAAGTTATTAAACTTTTCTTAAAATTAATTGTAAAATTGGATATTATAACCAATTACCTATTGATAGTGGGCTGTGAAATTGATTTGTTTTGTTTGTTACAAAATTTGTAATTAAAATAGATAAACCCTCGAATATATTCGAAACGTTTTCCTGAACGTAGACACCCAAAGGCAAAGGCTTTTGCAAAATTAACCTGTAATACAGCGTGATCAAGAAGTACTGTTTGAGTTGGTAATGCTGAATTTCATTTTTAAATGGTAGAATTGTAACAACTTTAGGTTGTTGACGTCTTCACACTAAAAGCCGTCATTCACAACTTACTGACATTTCAAATTTGAAATCACTCTGTATAATGAAATCCAAGTATTACTAAATGATGTTGAAGATCCCCATGTCAGTACTAGGAAACTAACAGCCCGATTTCATGTTGATTTTCGACTGGTCGCAAGTGCCCGTTGCTATGGAAACGTCAGTCAGTAAGCATCAATTTCATGTGAAATTAACATGAAATTGAGCCTTACTGCCTGGTCTTTAGCTAAGACGTTTCCATAGCAACCGGTCGCAAATCAACATAAAATCGGGCTGTAAGCTGGACGAAAGGGATTTTCAAAAACGTCTTGATTTTTCGGTGTGGATTAGAAATCAATTGAATTAAGATCCTGACTTTCTGAATAAGCTCTTGTTTACAGACGAAGCAACCTTTCATAAAAACGGATTTGTGAACCGACATAATTTTCATTATTATGACAATAGTAATCCCCACTTTAAAAGACAAGTAGACCACCAACATCGATGGTCCTTGAATGTATGGGGAGGTATAATAGGGACAAAGATTATTGCACCATATTTTTTTGATATGAATGTGAACGGGGAGATCTATAATTTTATTAGTAATCAATTAAGAGGGCTCTTAGAGGATGTTCCGCTAGACGTTCGAGCAAATATGTGGTTCCAACATGATGGGGCGCCATCCCACAATAACCCAATTGTACGTAAGCATTTGGACGAAAGATTTGGTGATCATTGGATTGGAAGGGGGCGGGAGGGGTGGTGCTCAACTAGATGCCCACTAAGATCACCAGACCTCACGAAATTTTTTTATGGGGTTATGTAAAAGACTTAGAATAGCAAGATGCTCCCACATCGAAGAACGATGAAAATAAGAATAAGAAGAGCTTTTCAGTCAGTCGGTTCTAACATACCCAGAAATGTTAATCGATCATTTGTAACCAGGATCGACAAATGTATCAAAGAACATGGAGGATACATCGAACATCTTGTTTAATTGTTAATTTATTGTTTAATTTTTATCATTGTTACTTCGTTGTAATTTAACATTAAAAATGATTTAAACCGTTATAATACATCCGAACAACAGTTGTTTGAATTATTATTATATTCTTCTTTGTCTTTTATGTTGAGATTTTCGATTGCACAGTAAAATTATTTTTAAGACAAAATTTAATGACTTCAAATTCTGTAGGTTTAAGTATAGGTAATGCTTAAAAAAAGAAAAAGGTGAATAAGAGTAACATAATAGTGCAAAAATATACAGGCTGTTCTATTTGAAAAAAAAGTACAAAAAGTACTACATTGAATCAAAAAGTATGGGCCACACACGATGTCTCTAACTTTGTTTTATCTACTTACAAAATATTATAATTTTATGGTTAACAGCAAAGCCTTTATACATTTTTTTGTAAAGCTGTGTTTTAAACCATTTAACAAAAATATATACCTGCATTGTTCTTCAATAAAAATTAAAAAACGCAGCTGTATAGCATTTACCACGGCAAACAATAATATAAAAAAATATACAGGGGGTTCCATTAAAGAAAAAGTTGAATACGATCCTGGAAAATTGGGTCCGGTTAGGTAACTCTAAATATTTTGAGGAAATGCAGTTTTTCCTGTATATTTTTATTACATTGACCAATTTTCTTAAAAATTAATAGTAAAGGCATAAGAGACCGATCCCACACTAATGACTGGGTACAAATTAGCAAGGAAAGAGAAATATTGAATAACATTGAATTTGGATTCTTTAGTAAAGGTTCTTTCACCTGGTCGGATGAGACACAGTTTTTGTTCTTCGCTGGGTGGAAAGCTTTCTCTCACATATGTGACAGGATTGGAAGCACGCCATATTTTACACACATATTTTACATTTTATGACACATCCCGGATAAGTATATATTCTACTTCGATACGTTTCCTGTTGATCTTGATCTGGCCAAATCGGCCATTCCCAGACATTCATTTTCGGTGTGTCCTTGTGTCACGACATTTTTTCTTCCACACAGCACAGTTTCAAAGATAGAAGCGGTGTTTTTAGAATTGCACTCGTAAAGAATATAAGCGCGCCACAAATGTTATTTATTTCATACTTGTATCTAATGTAACATTTTTCGGATTATTTTTGATACCAAAAGTGGAACATTAACGTCCTAGTACTTTAAAGAAAAATTTTAAAGTCCTAGTACTTTAAAATTATACGTCAATCATTTCTTACATTGTTCCCGAGTTTTTTGTGGCATCAAATTGTTCTTCACGTGATCTGCTTCATCTACAATGTCTTGAGGCACTTCAATTTTCTCCATTTTAAACAGAATAATCGAATAAAATATCCAAAACCATTCACCGTGACCCAGTTTTTGCGTTGTCATTTTTGACAAACGTTTGTTACTATGGGAATGTTAGTTGCTGCATATTTAATTATTACGAATAATTTGTGCGAGATAAACACACAACATTTCTTTTTATTTTGACTTAGTTCATTAAACTTGCAGTATGAAATAAAACGTTGTATTTACCTCGAACGAAGAAGTGTTTTTAAAGGTACTCACAAGTAATTCCGGCCTCGGCTAGGCGCCTCGGCCGTAAACAACTTGCTCGTACTTTAAACTTCACTTCTCGTTCTAGATAAATAATATACTATATTAACAACTAAAATTGACGGCTGGTGGTTTTTGGTACTGACATTTTTTCCGATCGAGAGCTGATTTTCATTACGTTGTGGATAATATCGAGCTGTAACGGACAGATATACGAATAGATTTCACATCACAAATTAATTATTTAGTTTTCAGAAAGAACACTGTCAATCATACTCAAATTATATTAGTTTTCAATTTATTCCAAAAGCTTATTACTGTCTAGGATTTTTCAAGAACGAACAGAAGCGAATCCGAATTGCAAAATTAAATTAGCATTATTCAATCGATACGTCCGCGTCCTTGTGAATCTTATTATTATCGTTCTTTTTACAATGAATACCGTAGGCACTTGTTTCCGTTGTATTACATATTCAGAAGGCCTGAGTGAAAGTACGATTTGTATTCATCATGCATGTACATTTTGTCGGCAAAGCGCCCCTGAAGTTGTTTATAGAATTAAATTACACAACATTATTTTACTATACTTTGACGTATTTACGATGTTGCGGAAATCGAATTTAACTATATTTAAGGAGGTACCCGCATGATAAACAATTTATCGCTAAAATGTTGCCCTCTATAGTAAAATAGATTGCGTATTTAACAATTTTGAAAGACTGCAGTATTTAAGTGAAATATTACCCTAAATGCAGATGAATAAAATAGGAAAAAGTGGAAGAGGAACGGTAATTTTGAGTAGAAGTCAGTTGCAGTAAAATTTGTTCATGTTAAATGATTATTAATTATAGCGGCTCACATAGGTACACAATATTATAACATTTCATGTGACCATTAATTACCAACTGAGTTTTTAAATTAAAATTTAAATATATCTATGTCGAACTCCACAAACTTTAATAACTGAAGGATTACTAATGGTACATGTTTCGGCAGAATGCTTCTGCCATCATCAGCCCTAATTTAACAAGAGATTAATGATACAATTGATGAATTACAAGAGGGGTTCTTACCTTAAAGAATATAAAAAATTATGACATTGACGTAATTTTGAATTAAATTTGACGTTTTCAAAGGGTTACATGATTTTTAAAAGATTTCGTAAAAACAACATTTTATAAATGTAAAAATTAAAAATGGATCAAAGAGAATCTGGTAAGTTTGTTTGAGTGAAAAATTAAAATAGTGAATTAATAATGGGATTATTGAAGTTATTCTGTTCATTTAAACAAGATCTGTTTTCCAGTTTCAAGGCTTTCCTTATTTCCAAAGTCTCGAGAAAATCTAATTTCCGGCCTTTATTGCATTTATGAATCAATTTGGAATTTGATGGTGAAAAACTATGTTTCGTTATTAATATATGATTGGCGAAAGAAGAAGGTGTTGATGGTGGAGGATCAAGATCTGTGTTGTTATAGATGTGCCTGAAATGTTCTTTAATACGGTCTGATATTTTGCGACCTGTCTGACCTATGTAGAATGACTCACAAGTAGAGCAGCTTAATTTGTATACACCTGATGATGATTTGTAATCTAATGGATCTTTATTTTTAATAAAAAATCTGGATAAGTTGTTATCTGTTTTAAATGAAACTTTAAAACCGTTTTTCTTAAGTATTTTAGAACATTTCTCTGAGACGACGCCAAAATATGTTAATGAATTTGAAAAGGAAATTGTTTCTGAAGGATTTTTAACCAAGTAGTGTGTGTACTTGAATTTGTTACAGTATCTATAGTATAATTTATTTATAGTTTTTAAAGAATATCCATTATTTGAAGCGATTTGTTTAATGTTATTAAGTTCTGTTTGAAAAGATGAATCTGATAGTGGTATAGAAAATAATCGGTGGAAAAAGGAATGAAAAGCTGCAAATTTATGGGAAACAGGGTGACAAGAGTCAAAAGGTATTACGCAATCTGTGATACTAGGTTTTCTATAAATGTCAAATTCAAAACTATTATTATTTCTAGTGATTAACAAGTCTAAAAAGGGGATTTGGGAATTGATTTCAATTTCAACGGTGAATTTAATGGATTGGTTTAAAGAATTTAAGTTGCTGAGTGCGTTATCAAGTTCAGAATCAGATCCTTTGAATAAAACAATTATGTCATCTACATATCTGTACCAAAAGAGAAAATGATCTTTAAAAGGTGAAGAAGTTAAAAACTGATCTTCCAAGTTATTCATGAATATTTCTGCTAAAAGAGGTGACAAATTAGAGCCCATTGCTAAGCCTGAGTCTTGTGAATAAAAATTATTATTAAATTGAAAGAAATTTTGATCTAGGACAGTCTCACAAAGTGAATGTAAATTTAGTGCATGTATGGTTGGCATATTAGAATTAAATAGTAGGTTTTTTAAAATTAATAAGCAAGATTTGGGTGGGATGCTGGGGAATAAATTAACTACGTCAAATGAAACAAGTCTAGTGTCTGATGGAATTTGGAAATTTCTAATTTTGGAGCAAAGATCTATTGAGTTTTTTATTGCAAATTTGTTATTAAAATCTAAATGTTGTCTAAGAATTGTATTAAGTTTTTAAAGACTCACCAGTTCTGTTTTAGCAACCGCACATTTATTTTTACCAACAGACCATTTATCATGAGATTATGAATGATAACAATGAAGTAATGCACCTTTTTTCTATTATCGTAAAAGCAGGTACTTACCACTATATTGCTGCAATTCAATTCTGCTTAAGTACAACTTACTTAATTTTAAATGAGAAAAACTGTAACTGTTTAATAAATCTTTGCACTTAGATGTTCAAAGGGAAATTTAAATGTATTGTGCAATAAGAAAACAAAACTATTAATACACTCGCTGCAAAAATTAGCGGATCTTGGTATATTTTTTTTTTTTTAAATTATCAATATAGATGTATTGTAATAATAGTAGTTTTTTTATAAAATTACTATTTGTACCGCCTCAAAATCAATAACACATCCAAGGGGGCCCCCATGTCCATGTTTTAATAGATATCTTGCTATACGAGGCGGAGAAAAGTCCAACAAATCAATAGTTTACCACCTATTCTTTTACCTAACAAATATACAAGAAAAAAATCATAAAAATCGGTCCAGCCCAAGGGGGCCCCCTGGGCCCCATGTCCATGTCAAAAGTATAGTAAAGAGTATGTGTGAGGGCAAAACGCATTAAAATTAATGCGCGTAGAATAAGAGAAAAATAAACCTTTTTTAGATATTTGAAGATTTAGATCGAGTTTATGTGTAGAATATGTTATGTAAGTCGCTCTAAATAAATTCGCACAAATTGGTCACTCCTTGCCCCTAACTCCTTTTGGTACTTTTGCCATAATGCTCGCTCTCATCACCGGCTGCACTTTATACACATCCTCTATCCTTACCCTATCAAATCCAAAATTGATAAAACCGATCTCAATCTTTTAAAGAGGGAGTACATTGAATCGATCTGTCGCAGACAATTACTTACGCGTATTACTTGTTATAGAGAAGTTAATCAATCACGTGATTAATGCTTTCAATGACGTTATCTATATCTAGTATGTGACAAGTATGACAAGTATACATTTGGGGTTACCTAAAATGCTTTTTTGTATTCGTTTCCTGAAGCACAACATAATGCATAATTAAATACTCCTACATGACTACATAAATAAATATTATAGCATTATTAATTTGACAGCTGTCAACCTAACCTCAAAATTTGATGTAAATTCGTGTTTTTTTCTCATTTTTACTTGAACGAATAAAAAAAAACGCTCACTTTTCAGTTAGGCTGCTCCTCGTGCTGCAAAAAATCGCCCTCGCTATATCTCTTCTCTTAGTATAGTTTTTAATTTTTTTGTACAGGAATAACTAAGTAATAATTTATAACTACGTCCTGGAATTTTCTTTTACAGATTTATTATTTACATGTTTTTCATATTTTTTTGCCACTGGCACATTTACAGAGTTCATCTTTCTACATAAACTTAAATTAACTTGCAGGTATAAAATTTTAAACATAATAAATGGGGAAACTTTAAATGGGGTAGTGGCATTAGTGTCTGAATAATCTCAATAAAAAATTAGATGGGAGGTTATAAACTCAAATATTAAAACTACTAAACCGAATAGATTAAAGTTGTCGGATAGTTAAAATTAATTTCTGATGAGCCTGTCCAGTTTTATTTCGGCATCAACCCGGCATAACCGAATTGTGTATTTAGATGATAAATTGAAAAAGTATGTTAATAAATTCAACATCTGACTGGAATATGTATAATAATTTTAGATACTACAGTAAACAGCAGGTATGATTTAAGAGTTAAAAAATATTACATAATTAATTTATGCTCTGAAGGGAATTTAAAATTGTTTTCACTAACAAAACATTCAAAACGATACAACATGAAGTGTTTTTCTATCTTTAAAACATGAACATTTGAGAATACATGAGTAATGCACACAGTGTGTAGAGTTTTACTATCGCCTAGAAAGTTTGTGTTTTATTGGCGCATGAAAATGTTTGAAAAATAACAACATAGCAGTAATTCAATTTTAATTTGAATTTTTGGGCTGGTGTGGGATGATTATTGCGAATACGACTTGTTTATTGTCCGATTTGTTAAATTAAAAAGTCAAAATTGTGTGCATTTGAAAGTTCATTGTGTCCTTTTTAAACTGTATCCAGTTCACCCTGTATCCAGAAACCAGTGTTCCAGCAGCGTTCAAGTTGAACTAACGTCCTGCCACAAAAGGCGTCGTTGTTCGCTGTCGTTACTTTGTGCTTGTACACGTACGAGTGTCCACAAAACCGAGCTATATAGATGCGAAAAAGAACAAGGAAAGTATATACAGGATATATAAAGTGGAAAATACTGTATAAATATAGGAAAAGCACCAGGTGTCGACGAAATCAGACCAGATGATTAGATGCGTGATAGATACGGGAGTAAATCCATAATAATATGTTACATCATGATACCCAGGAGGCCGAATCACCTTCACATTTGGAAAGAGGAAAATAATAATAATTGTTAACATTTACTAAGCGGTGTAGGACAGTTTGATACAGAAACACGTCCGCCATCCTCTACAGTTAAAGCAAAAGTAATGGGCAGGATAAATCGAAGTACTAACTCAACCGACAAAATTCACCGAGCGCAAATTAATTTGAAATCCTAAATTGCTTCGTTCCAGAGCAAACGTTTGGTGAAAATCCGAACAGAGGTTGACATTATTTCGTATTTGTGTCAATAAATTAATCCGAAATTTCATTGAATACCTTCAGTATTTTACTTTAATGTCTTTGCTTCGTGAAGTGAAAGCAAACAACCAATCATTGGACTATTGCAAGATTTACTAGAGAGCACAAACACCGTAACGCCTAACGCAGATTTGGTAATCTATAATAGTTGAAAGATTACATGTCAAAGTTGTGGATTTTGATTCAGCAATTTAATCTCATACAGAAATAACAATACAGAAACACTTCCGAGCTTAAATGCAGAATGTTTTTTTTTTGTGTGAGAGTAGCGTTGACATCGAATATTCCACAAGGATAACCAACCTCATTCCAGGCCTTTATATTTCGATACACGTATGCTGTCAAGACACTTTTCAGGAGCAAGGGTGAATTTTTAAAGCACAAGGCGTAAGCCGCGCGTTGCAAATAAGCCGCGAGTCCCTGAAAAGTGACAGCGCACGAGTATTTGTACATTTTTTGTATTCGTTCGCAAAATGAGACAAAACACGAATTAACATCAAATTTTGAGGTTAGGTTTAACAGCTGTCAAATTAAATACATTTACGGGAATATTTATATATTAATTATATATACCACTTTCTCCATTATGTATTTCACAAAACGGGTTCTTGCTACCCCTACTGAAAGCAAACATATTAACGGTAGTCCGAACAAATTATAGGTATACGAAAGTAAAAGTAATCTACGTTTAACACTAGAGCTATAAAGTAACAAAACCTCGCTATTTGGGCACTTGATCTTCTGTACTAGTTCTCGCCGAAGGGTAGACGTAACTTCATATTTTGTGCCGGTCTGATCAAATTAATCATTAACTGTCAGTCAAACTGTCAGTATCAGCAGCAACAGTAGAAAAAAAAAAACGAAAAAACGAGTCAACGCGCGACAGAAATTAAACTTTTTATCGAACAAGTAATAATTGAAAATAGTAAGGATGCGGGTATGATCTAAATGTCTGTATGTCTGTATGATCTGATGAAAATTACTCACCACTTTCAATGGAGAGAAGGGGTACAATGTAAAATATCCCTCATCTATACTATTGAACGTTACGCATTTTCGTGTCGGACGCGAATTAGGCTCACACAGTGCCAAAAGATTATACCCTGACCAAAGAAGTTTTACTCCAAAAAAAAAGTATTAATATTCGAGTAAAATCTGACCTTTATTAACTCTCATAACATAATCTACTATTCTGTCTTCCATTTTTGAAAATATGTGTACGTAAACCTCTTCATCCGCATTCTGAAAATTTAGTGGTAACAATAATAAATTATTCATGTTATTGTATTTCTTAACTTTAAAAGTTTTTTTACAAAATATTCTTTCTGATAAAAAATGAAACCTGAACTTAAATTCCGGTTTGTGGGCTATATGAAAATGAAATTTTAAAATGATAAATGTTGCCTACAATAAGTTCACAAACTTGATCTTAGTTACCGGTTACACAAATTATGGGCCCTATTCTTGAACATGTGAGTGCGTAAGTGAGTTGTGACGTCACGTCGAGTAGTCGAGTATTTGATTTAAAGTATGCGCTCGTCTCATACCGCTCGAATCTGGAGTGATTGTGAACTGCGCTTACTTTAAATTAATTACTCGACTACTCGACGTGATGGTTTTGTATGTTTAACAACATACCTTTTTATACGCGTGTTACTGAAACTAACATTTTCGCCATTGATTTCTTTGTCGGAAGGTATCTATCAACTTACATGCGACGTTTGACACCATGCATGTAAAGTGCCCGAAAATGTCTATATCAACGGAAGGTTCGTGTAAAGCGCACGAAAGTACGTGTACAATTACCTACGTGATCGTGAAATTGATTTTTATTTTAACGTGTTAACGCTATCTAGTGCTGATAATAAATGAAAATTAAATACCATCGCAAAAGTCTTTCACGTAGCATTTATTTTTCTATAAAAATGGAGTGAAATGTATATAAAAATTAATTTGCACACCACCGCATGCAGTGTTTTATTACCCAAAAAATCCAAGGGTAGGTACGAATAAATACTTTTCTAGAAAAAGTATCGTGTGCAACACGTGCGAAAGTGCTCTTACATACATACTAGGTTGATATATGTATATAAGAGTTCGGGTAACTTATACGGAAATAAACAAATAAATAATGTGAGAAAAACATTGTGGGGAACTTAAACAAGTAGGATATAAATTAATTAAACTTGTAAATTGAAAAGACACAAAAATAACTGTTTTGAAGTACGCCATCTTTAAAAGTAATACAACATAATTATTATGTTAGTAATATACTGGATGTTCAAATGAAAAAGTCATCAAGTAACATATCGCTTGCTACCTGGCAATTTCTCCTATCTCATTTTTATCAATCTTACGTAGCGCTTGAAAATCTAAATAAACTTTACAAAATGGAAAATTCTAAAAATGTTTATTCTGCATTATTATTTAAACTTGTTTCATTTTCAATCCAACAGTTTAATTTTTATTTGTAATTTGAATTATTTTATAGGATGAGATAGGAATTATGTTAATAACTCAATTTCGCTACAAATTTGAGATAGGAGGTATTGCCAGGTCACCCGCGATATGGAAAATTTCGAGAAGTTTCAAATGTCATCTCTCATTTGTGTTTCAATTAATTTGTTTTGTGGTCTTTATTTTCTCCGTTTTTGCTAAATCTTTAAATGCTGTTTTTAGCTGTTTTCATTGCTATGCTATGGGTGTATTCAGTTTAAACGAGTATGGAGGAATTTCAAGAAGAATTTGCAAACATTGCGGTGGATTACATGCAGTTTAAAATAACTTTGGATAGAAGTGTAAAAGATAGTGGGGGCCGTAAAAAAAAGATTAAGCCGTCACGGGATGTGAAACATCGAAATTGAAGGTTCGTGCGCACAGTGGTAGGCGCAGACGGCGTAGGCCAAAACTAGAGACTTGAAACTTCAAACTAAAACTTGAATAAGAGTCTTATATATTTTATAAAGTTTTAGTTTCCAATGTTCAACAACCTAACCTCACACAAAAAGATTCATGATTTACAGTAGCTACGCCCCCAGACAGAGCGTCCTAATGGTAGCCACGCCCCTTGTCTCAAGGGGGGCCCGCTGGTAGCTACGCCCCCCGCCTCAAGAGGCCCCCTATGGTAGCTTCGCCTTTTGCCTCAAGGGTGTATCTGTTGTACCCACAGGGCGAATTCGGACAGTGACCAAATATTTTACCTACTCACAACGTTCAAACAAAATCAATTTGCCGCAACAGGCATTGTCGCCATAATATTTCCATGGGAGTTGGTTTAATCGAACCGAAATACCGACCGGATCTGCATTTTTGTTTTGGGTATCATAACTTCAAATGAAATTCATTGGTGAACATTTAATAGCAATTTATCGTTCGACACTGTCAGAATTTTCAAATTTTCGCTTGTGTAAATTACACTTTTTGTCATAAAATAATGAAAATGACAGATAAACGTCACACCACACTATTTTTATGGATTTTAAGCAATTTAAAGGCTCTCCGGGGTTGTGTCGAACGATAAAACGTTGTATTACACTTATGTAGATTGAACGCTTTATGCCACTCGGGGCTCACAGGAATTCAATTATTAGGGATTTAGTAGTAACACACCTAACGATGAGATAAATATTACATTAGATAGAGTGACTGTAAAGTATCAATTTTTGGTTATTTTATCATTATAAATGTATTATTAGTAACCGTTGTCCGCGCCGATGACAGTAATTTCAAGTTGTGCCAATCGGTCAAAGCCTTGTGTTTGGAAAACAGACAAAATATCGCTAGATGTCACCACCTCGAGCATTAGAGTAAACTGTAATAGTGTTACAGAATGAAAAAATAGGAGGGCGTGGAACAAATTAATTCCAATCTCAAAATTAAAAGTGTGATTAATTTTTTTCAAAACCAGATATTATTTAGAATAATAACGTCATCTGATGAACGGCAGCTTAAAAGAAAAAGATCACCTAGAAGGAATATAGAACAGTGGTTTTATTAAATTTTATCAAAAAGCCAATAATTTGATTGAAGTTATTATTTTATTTACGTTATTGTGACAATTTTGACAACGGTTAACAGTTATTCGAGTTTCATGCCTCCTTATTACAGTTTCCATTAAGTTGCGATCCAAGTCCCTCTGGTGGCGATTTTACTTCTATTGGTACGACTTTGTATTACAGTCAAATTATTATTTTATATGTTATTATCGATTACTTGATGATCAACGATGAACTACGGAAACATGTACAGGATATAAAGGTCAAAAGGGAAGGGGAAATAAAGTACTAAGTAAGTGAAATATTGCACCACAACGGGAAGAGATCAAAAATAGAGAAAAGGTGAACAAAAAGATAAATGCATACAAACCACAAGTAATGGAAGAATATCAAAGAATACTCACTAGAAATCTGAAAAACACGTAGTCTTTAAGGAAAATTAAAATCTTAGCAGCTGCATAAAAGAGAGTGGTGGAATGGCATGTTGAACGACAGGTATTAAGATATAGCAGAAAGGGAAAAGAAATACACTTTGGAGAGCATATTATTATCTGGGTAAGGGAAATGTTAGAGAATACACAGAGAAGAGTAAAATACATGATTAAGAAAAGTAAGGAAAAGACATGGACAGAAATTAGCTAGGAATTTCAGCGAAAACCGAAAACTCTTCGACGGATCACAAAAGAATAATTGTTACATAAAAGACAGAATACCTTGAAAAACATGAATGGCGAAGATTATTGAGTATTCGTTTTTGAGATTATGGAGTCATCAATTACTAGAACGTGCTGGATTTATAACGGACGCGGATAGTATGACATCATTTTTTGGAATATCCGGTGCAGATCGATGTCATCAATGGAACATCTGGAGGTGCCTAGAAAAATTTAGGCGGTATATTTATCAGAGGACGTTCCAGCAGGAGTCAGTGACTCTAGTCGCATCAACCAGTCGCATCGCAGTTTGTCACAGTTCAAGATCAGTGGGTCGAGTCGTACAGTTGTCTTTATCTCTATCCGGAGTGCCGCGCGGTGTAAATAAATAACACGAGACGTTCCGGTGAAGTAGTAAATTGTACATAGTGTAAATAATGTAAATATTGTATTATAAAAAGCGTAAATAAATTGTCGAATCCACAATTGCAACAATATGGAAAAGAGACTTCTAGAGTTTCTTAAAGGAATATGAAACAGAGAAGGAGGAGAGGGAATTCAACTAGAGAGTGAGACAACGCAAAATTACAGGGATGCAATTGAACAGGGAGATATAAGAATGGAAGAAATAGAGAGGCAACAGGAAGGCATATTGCCAAATCTATAAAAAAAGGAGATCTTCATTCTTCATCTTCATTTTTGGACAGATAACAGAAAGATCAGCAAAAACGGAAACGAAAATTCACCTGTTTTATCGACCTAATCAAAGCATTTCATAGAATAAAAAAAAATAAATCATGTAGAAAGTTCCAAATAAGAAAGGAATTCCAATTATGTGAGAGTGATGAGGAACGAAAAAGTCTTAAGGGGTGGCTCCCTGGCTAAAGGGGTGAGATCTAAGAGTTGAAAGTTTGGTACAATTTGGTCCCCCTTGAGAACAAAATTGACCTGTTCGAGCGTTTTCTTCTGAGTCTTTCGAAATTGGAATTGTTGGGGGGTACAAATTTTAGTTGAGTATTTTATGTAGATTTGGAAAATATCGAGTTCATGTTTTTTTTTTTGTAGAAAGGAATCGATAAATGTAGGTTTGGATAGAGAATTGAATAAGCTTTAATATGATCTATCACACGACCCCCCATGATATTTAATTTTTTTTAAAGGGGCGGCTCCCCTGGCTAAAGGGGTGAGATCTAAGACATGAAAGTTTAATACAATTTGGTCCCCCTTGATAACAAAATTGACCTGTGCGAGCGTTTTCTTCTGAGTCTTTCGAAATTGGAATTGTTGGGGGGTACAAATTTTAGTTGGGACACCCAATATATTACTATTGTAATAAATGGATGTCTGAACAATTTTTTATTATTATAGATCAACTATTTAATTTTATTTTATTATTTTATTTTGCTTACTCTGTTTTCATAAATTTCTGTAAATAAGACGTAGTGTAACCTCGATCAAGTTACGGTTGTCATTGTTTGGGTTTGGTCTTTGTTTGGGTTTGGGATACGAAAATATGTATGGGAAGACTGCCGAGTGAGCCAGTGGGTCGATGGTATCCAACCGAGCTGTATGTGAGGCTGCTAGGGAGGCTTCTTTAATAAAGTTACTTTTGTTGTTTTAAAAATTGTGTTTCGATTATTACAAGTATATTACAAAGAAAAATGTATTACAATTTAGGATTTTTGCTAAATTATTATTGAAGTAAATAATAAAAAAATAGAAACATCTAAACTTTATAGTTCAATAATTAAAAAAATCATACAAATTAATTAAAAATCGTATATTAGAATGAGGGAATTGAACAGTCTTCAAGCGGCAACGTTGCTTAGAATTTTGCCTAACGCCTCAACGTCCTCAAGTGTCTAGAAGACTGTAAGACCATAGAGGGAATCTAGTGAATGAAATTGACGAAAGACTATCAAAAAATGGGAAAGATTATACAATGATTATACATCAAAACAATCAAAACAAACTTTTTAAGCTTGTCTACAAATTGCATTGCTTAATATATTAATTATGAAAAAAAAAATGGTTACAAACGTTTTTGTACCATTACAGTTTGTTTTTTAATTCTTACATATTTCTTCCACCTCGTTTTTGCAAAAGTGGGGCGAGCTAATGCGCACAGGCCACAAAGGCGGCTGTTCCTCAACCGGGAAGACCGACTTTCGGCTAGAGGATGAAAAAAAAAAAACGTATACGACACGCGGCCAGAAAGTTGAATGCCCTGGTATGCGTGATATACTATTAATGTTGTTAGAATTTTGCCGTCTAGTGTATTTATTTAAAATTTCGAACTTTTCTCAAGCAGGGAAATAATATTAACTACAAATTTTTAGAACATTTTAATAGAGTAAATTAAATTAATAACTGAATAATTTGACTGCTATCGAAATCAATACATATTTCCAAAACACATTAATTGTAAAATTTAATCATGATTAAAAAGTAATTATTATTACATATATGTAATTATAATTCATAATTCTTTATTAACAGCGATTTACACATTTTACACTACCCTTCAACTGATTCATGTTACAGGACAATGCTTTGTGTTGTAAGTAGTTTCAAGACTGCACGTTATCCGTTGATCGGATAGCAATATTTTTTGCAGAAACGGTTCGCTAAATTCTGTCAAATTAATCCTAACCTAACGTCAGTTCCCCCAGCTAAGTTTGGACGAATTATAGATGGTCCTAAATCGAACTGATTAGTTTTTCCGGATTTTCCGAGCATTGTTTTGCGAAAAGCGTGGCGCTTGCGCGCATTTACTTGCGTGTAACGCGAAACGTGCAGTTTCTCATTATTTCGAAAGCAGTGCGTGGAGTGGCATGTCTTCGTGAGTGGAGCGCAAGTTGCGATGTCTAATCCAAAAAACGTTTTTCCATCGAATCGTGCGTAAAGTTCAGTAGAAAATTTCCAGTGGATTTCCGTTGAAGGTTTTCAAGATGAACAACTCAACAAGTGTCGGAAATGTGACTTACTGTGATCTAAGCCATGTTCGGAAAGCTTTTGCGGTTTACTATCCGTACTTGAGTCTGATAATCTGTATTTTTGGTTCTTTAACCAACGTGTTGAACATTTGTGTGTTGACATCTAAACAAATGCGATGTCCCACAAACTTGATTTTGACTGCCTTCGCCTTCGCCAACCTTATGGTGATGTTGGAATACATCCCCTTCGTCTTTTTGTTTACCGTGAATAAAGGATTTGCCTCACATTTCACGTATAGTTTGGCTGTTTTTATCATCTTTCATGCAGTGTTCACTCAGGCTTTCCACTTTATCTCCTGTTGCCTGACTATTATCCTAGCCATCTGGCAATATATTGCTGTCAAGTTTCCCCAAAACAACAACAAATGGTGCAGCAACAAGAACACGAAAATTACAATTCTACTAACGTACATCTTATGTTCACTCGTTTGTATTCCTCTGAACGTGTCTTTGCAAATTTCCGAAAAACCAGTGTCTGTTGATGAAGACGGAAAAATAAGCAAGAACAGATCCTTACCCAACGTAACCATTTATGTTACTGGCTACGTCAACGAATCATATCAATACGCAAGTTCTTCCGTGTATGCAATTGCCATGAAGTTGATTCCGAGCATTTTGCTCACGGTCCTCTTTTCACTGTTGATCGTGGAACTTCTTCGCGCTAAAGAAAGGAGAAAGAACTTGATGTCTCCAAAAAAAGATGAGACGAAAATGAGAAAACCAAGCCAAAGATTCTTAGAAAAGGAAAAACAGAATGACCGAACCACAAGGATGCTGCTCGTCGTCCTACTGCTGTTCCTCATGGTGGAATTCCCACAAGCCATTTTTGGATTGCTCAATGTTGTTATTGGCATGAAATTCGAAATGGAGTGTTACCAACAATTAGGTATGATGTTTATTTAACATGCTCACATTTAATAAAAAATATTGTGCTCTACCTGCTACATACAGTTCAAAAATTTGGCGTCTACATAAGCCCATTCTCATAATAAAATAATACTCCTGAAGACTCGTGGATCAAATGTCTATTATTGGAATCTGAATTGAATAAAAATAAAGATCTCATCTATTTTTATGCATCAAATTTGGAAAATATTATTTTTCCAGTAACTTATAGACGGAATTTCTTATGTCAAGTTTGGGAGACCTGGTGTGTTTAAGAATGTTTAAATATTTATCTTTTTTATTTTAAGTGTAATGCTCACCATTGTACACCCACAATTTAAAAGACGAGTTTATTATTGTTTCTTACAAATGTCTCTTATACAATTTAAATCTTCTTACTTCTAGAGTATTTATGCATTGCACGCTCGCAATATTTCTTGTGTTGGATAAAATACGAGAATTTTACCAAGAAAGTTAATTACTAAACGTATTAACTTTATTACACAAAGTGTACGCTTAACAGTACTTTTCAGACATTTGTCTGCATGAAAGCGTTAATTAGATTTACCTTAGTATGATGCATATAATGTTCAGGGAGTGATATTTAGGTAATAAATTGCACAACGCAAACTTTAATAAGGATAATAACGTAGATGTGTGTTCATAAGTGAAGCCTCCTGGCGACTTAAAAAAGAAAAATCCTGCACTATTGTTGTTATGAATCCATATTTTCATATTTCAGGAACAATTAAATATTTTACAGAAAACATGGATTTTCTAACAATAATATTTGGATAGCTACATTTTTAAAGCGATTATAGTCGCGGGTATTTTCTTAAATTTATTAAATATTAAACTGTCACGTTTTAAAGCAGACATGGGTCGTTTTTAGAGAAATGAAAATTGGGTTGTCGGGGATGATTGTGTACACATACTGTTATAACACAGATAAGGTACTTTGGACCTGTTAGATCACCTTTTCTATAAATTTTCAATAGGTGATTCAGATTTTAATCAAGTGTGCTTTACGAATTTGCAGCTCGCGCGTAGATCCCATTCATTTGAAACATCACAGAAGCTTCCGTTTATTTTTTATTTTCGCTTTATTATCAGTAAAGTCAATAAATACCAAATTCTACGAAATTTGGTCCTTTTAAAAACTCAGTAAACGCGGTGCCATTGTTGGTCCTCGATTCTGAGGTTGGTGTGAACACAAGCAATTATTTCAGTCTCCAAAGGGTTCTTTGATTTAAGGTCCTCTCCTCCTACATTTTAAGTTTTTAATCGAAAAAAATCATGAATTAGCCAATGAAACTTAATTGTAACAATATCTAATTTGAAACTGGGGCAACCAAATATACAAAAGAACAGTTTATACACAAATGCGATTATTTTACCTAGGTCAAGTTTAGTAGAATCCAAATAAACAGTTTAACAGTTCAAACTTGAAAGTTCTATTTATGTAACAAGGATATCATCCATATAATTCAAAGCAAAGTTTGTAACAATAGATCAATCTGTTTTTCTATGATCGCCCTCTGTCTGCTTGGAATATTTGGTGTGATCTTTATGAATTAATATTTATATAACGGGTGTTCAAGTGAAAATATATTTGGAGTAGGCGCTGGATGACAATTTAGTAATAATGGCCCCCTCCAAATATATTTTCAGTTGAACAGCCTTTATTTTGACTAGTCTTAAAAATTTGTGGAAAATAGTTCAGTCGACTGTAAATAAACAAAGGTAAATTCAACTTCTACGAAAACTGTAGGTGTAAAATGTGGGTTTGAGAATTTCTGATTTTTCATAATTTAAAAACCGTGCTTTTTTTAATAAATTCTATACCAAATGTCATATAATTATGGACAAAAATATTTGACAAAATTTTTTTCATCAAGAACCATTTTTTTTTCTATCAATAGCCTTTCTCATTGAATCCTTATGAATTGGAAATGTCTTAAGAAATCTCTGTTATTTAGTATGTCACTATGGTCACACATAGCTTACGAAAGGATTTGGATACTTTTAAAAGGAAAAACTAATGCATAAACAACTTATTCAATGGAATATTGTATTTCATCACATAAAAAATATATCAACAATGTAACAAATTTTAATATTTACTATAATCACGAAAAACAAAAATAAAAAATCAAGTGAATAATGAACAAAAATATTATGGAATCACTACGGTGCGAATGATTGTTCGACTCCATTGTTTTGTTAGATTTTTTAATAATTCTTTAAATCATTATTAAAAAAATAATTCTTCTTATAAATACAATTTTTTGATAGATGTTACTACTCCAATCTATTGATTGGCAACTGTCACCAGTGATCAAAGCATTTAAAATTTAAATTGTTAGTATGTTCTATACCACCATCCTCGCCTATATAATATTTTCTATCTCGTCTCAGAATCTGAAGTGCTAATGCCAATTGTAAAGTCAGTGTGGTGGTATGAAAACAAGTTTTTATTTAAACATTTAATTTCCATGGAGAATTCCGTTCAAGAAAAGCCTGAGAGGTTGTATGTATTTTACAGATACGATGAGTATCGTTGAAAATACCGAGAACGAATCTTTTAGTAATTAATAATAAATAATTCATATCTGGCGGCATACTATGTATTCCTAGAACCAAAATTTCAACGTTCATGAGAACAAATTTTTGGCTAGTTCCTTAATATTTACTCCTGATAAATCTTGATAATTTTCTTATTCCTCCAATGCCGGAACCACATTTACATTTTCTCTTTGAAGTGGCTCAGACTTGGACCGTAAACCGGTGAATGTGTTAGTTACGTAATTAGTTAATTACTCTCTACGCGTATCGCTGTCGGCTGCGCTGCTGGGAACTTGGAGAGTAAAACGGTGAATACGTTACGCGCTTACCATTTTCCATCCAGCCTCTGTCAAGTTAAATACGTACTTTTTTTTCAAACAGTGCGCTTGCCTACATTTCATGACTTTATCTACAACTGCTGTATAACTATCTCATTATACCACTCATATTACGCAATTTGTTTTGCGTATTGAACCCTATTAGTCCTCTAGTAATGAACAATCCAAATAACATATTCGAGTGGTTAAAATAATAATGCAAAAAATTCTGTACATCTTACAGTTATAAATTTTGAATCCCATACGTGGGCTAGAATCATTATTATAGCAATCATTTGAATAATTTATTGCAAAATGGCTTTAATAAATTGTCGAAATTTTCTGTAGAATGATATCGAGAATTCAGAGCAATAGAAAAACTGCTCAATCAGTGAAGTGAGCAACAACATAGACTAAATAAATTCAACAGACGACACATTTGAGAAGATAATAATTAAGCACCTGGTCCATCAAAAACAACAAATATAATCCAGAAAAAAAAACAGCAAAAAAAAGTAGACACAAAGAGAGCGAAGAAAAGAAACTGTCGGTGAATTACCGAAGAAGCAGCGGAAAAGTGCATCGAATCGTCAATATTATTTTTTGTTTAGACCACTTCTTCTATTGATATTTTATTATTAATTCTTTAAATTGCTAATAAAGAAAAACTTTGTAATGAAATGCAATCTATAACGTTGAGTTATTTATGAAAACATATATAGAACATACAAAAATTAAATTTTATGTGCATATATCGCATAAGAAGTTTTACTTCACCAAGCCCACTCTACTTTTTGCATCTAGAAAAGCAATCATGGATGGTATGTACAGGAGCGTTGTGATTTCTTATCAAAAGATAAATAAAAAATAATAAATACCGGGAGAGCACTGTAACACCAAAAGATTGTTTTGTAAATTCCACTTTGATTGAAAACGATGGGTTTAATAGGGCGACACAAATAATCCATTCCCGGCAAACTCTGTACCGCCTCGGAATCAATAATACGGGGGCCCAGGGCCCCTTGGTCCTCCATGTCCATGTGAAAAATACTTTACGACCTATTCTCATACCTACCAAATATACAAAAAAAAATCATAAAAATTGGTTCAGCTCAAGAGGGCCCCTTGGGCCCCAATGTCCATGTGAAAAATAGTTTATCATCTATTCTCATACCTAGCAAATATACAAAAAAAAAAAACATAAAAATTGGTCGAGCCGAAAAATGGGTACAGCCAAATGGCCCCCCCTGAGCCCCATGTCCATGTCAAAAATAGCTTACCACCTATTCTCATACCTACCGAATACAGAAAAAAAAACATAGAAATCGGTAGAGCCAAAAAATCGGTCTATCCCAGGGGGGGGGTCTCGGCTCCCATGTCCATGTAAAAATAGTTTACCACCTATTCTCATCCCTGCCAAATATACAAAAAAAATTCATAAAAATCGGTCGAGGCGAAAGATCAGTCCATCCCAAGGGACCCCCCTGGGCCCCCATATCCATGTGAAAAATAGTTTACCACCTATTCTCATACCTGCCAAATATACAAAAAAAAATCATAAAAATCGGTCCAGCCGTTTCGGCGGAGTTCGGCCACAAACACCGTGAAAACAGATTTTTATACAGTGTGGAAATTAAGTAAGGAATAAATTCAGTAACTCCGTTAGTATTTGCGCTAGAAATAAAACTTAAAAAGCATATGGTAGGGTAGGGTAGGGGTGCATCCGACGAACGTATACTAATTTTTTTCATCAATTTTTTTTACAGTTATGACGTCATCAATATTTTTTAACCTATGTATTTGATTTTACATTCGCATAGAGTTTTTTATTCTGATTTCAAGGTTATCAAATTCTCAATAGGTTACATTAGAAATAAAAACGGCACCAAATTTCAAATTAGTAAAATTTCAAAAAAATAACAGCTGTCTAATTTTATCAGAATTTAAGGAAAAATCTATAGAGATACCAACCAACCAAATATTTTTCTATGATAAGAATGTGATAATTTGTGACCACTGTGAGAAGTGCTTTTTAGTGCCTTTGTTTTGCCCGAAAAAAGAGAGCCAAAACAAGACTTTTTTATAGGAGGTAATTTACTTCGACTTGATCTAATAGACAACCGGGTGTTCTGGCTCGTGACATCAACTCGGGTTAATAGCTATGAACGAAGTTTATTCTATTGTATTTTAATATCTACCGGTGGCATTGTGTAAAGCGTAATCTATATTCATATGTGTAAAATCATGGCTGGGTTATGGTTAATTTATTTAAATTTTTACAGAATCAATAAATAAAAAGCTTGTCTTAAAGTAATAGTGAATTAGAGGGGATATCAACGATTCATGTACTCAATGACTGCTCTTGGGATTTAGTCATTACCGTTTATCCAAATAAAATGTACTGAGTTAAATGATCGGTTTACATAAAATATAGTTGAGGAATCTTTTTCTATTTTTCTAAATAATTTATTCTGTAATAAATATCGAAGTAAAGCAAACAAGGTGAGTTAAAAATAAAGGCAAAATTAATGATCCCAGAATACAGAAATAAAGTGGAAAACAAGGTCCACTCGATATTCAAGATCAAAGTATATCAAAATTTGTGTAATTATATAATATATTATAATTTATATTACACGAACTGTTCTATTTAATGCAGTGGATTCTTTGTTGTACTATTAGGAGCATTGAAACACTCAGATTCTAGAAGCGGGTTGTTTGAAATTATATTGTACTAGCTGACCCGGCGAACTTTGTACCGCCTCAGAATCAATAAATAATGTTGTGTTAACTTTTTAGCTGAATTAAATTCAGTTGTTTTATCAAAGGATAATGCACACAACGCCATCTACTGGAATTACCGGAACCAGCATACAACAGCATGTTCATTTTTGTTTCTGTTTAATAGTTATTCGCCCACGAAAAAAAGTCCAGTCAATCCGATCTCAAGATATCATCAAAAAATTTGCGTGTGGAGTCCACGCTCAACAGAAGTGAAACTTTGGAGTTTACGCATTAAAAAACGATTTTAATTTTTAAAGCCTCGTACGACAAATTTTATTTGTTATTGTCGTTGCCCTGTACCAAGCTCCCCGCCCCCTGTAGTGTTTCTGAAGTTTTAATAGTTATTCTGCAATTCGGGGCGAAGGCAAATTCAACAAATTAATGATCATAAAATTCGGTCCAGCCGTTCTTGAGTTATAAACCCAAGGGAGCCCCCTGTCCATGTTTTCATAGTTATTCTTCTATTCGGGTCGGGGCGGAGACAAATCCAACAAATCAAAGATCATAAAAGTCGGCCCAGCAGTTTCTGAGTTATAAACCCAAGGGTGCCCCCTGGGCCCCCCTGTCCATGTGTTAATCATTATTTTGCTATTCGGGACGGAGACAAATCCAACAAATCAAAGATCATAAAAATCGGTCCAGCCGTTCTTAAGTTATAAACCCAAGAGGGCCCCCTGAGCCACCTGCCCATGTTTTGATAGTTAATCTGCTATTTGGGCGGAGACAAATCCAACAAATCAAAAATTATAAAAATCGGTTCAGCTGTTCTTCAGTTTTAAACCCCAGGGGCCCCCCTCAGCCCCTATGGCCATATTTTACTTAAAAAAAAATTTGCTAAATTGGTCCAGCCGTTCTCAAGTGATGGCGTGACCAAGGAAAATAGGGTTTCATTTTTATATATATAGATTTAGTGTGAATTTACTTCAGATATCAAAATACATACCTGCCAAATATACAAAAAAAAATCATAAAAATCGATCGAGCCGAAAAACGGTCCAGCCCAAGGTATATGAGAAAAATAGTTTACCATCTATTCTCATACCTGCCAAATATGCAAAAAAAAATATACACATATATAAATATCGGTAGACCCGAAAAATCGGATATTTTTATATTATTTTTATATTGTGCCATTTACGTGAACGCAGTTCAAAAACTAATCAACTGTTAATTATGTACCTAACGGTTTCCTGATTGATGACAATTTTTTTGTTGGCGTTAGTACCTACAACCCCGTGAAGTATTAGCAGGTGACTATTTATTTAATCTTAAAGCACCGTAAGTGGATTGCCGCCATTGAATGATAATATAATTGGCACACCTCCGTTGACGCGTTGATTTCAACAATAAATAATTATTATTTTAGGTTAGGATGAGATGTGCCACCATAAGATCATTAAAATACATATAACTAATTTTACAAAAAAAAAAACACGATAATAAGAAGCCACCAAAATACTGTAAAACTAAGTGATATTGTTTCATACATCTGTGGCAGTGTTGGGGAAAATGTAATCTCGAACTTTGAACTGATTTCTTACGAACTCCAACTCAATCGATTTTGTGAAATTGAATATTTTCTTATGCGCTAGGTGTTCATACTTCGAAATTTGTTTTGAGCTGGTGATAATAAAATGTAAATTATTAAAATTACATTTTTGATATGGGTTAGCAGTTCATGTACCGATTCGGCCTGGTCTTGTAAAGTGGTTATTCATAAACACTTGCTTACATAATGGTTGTAACTAAGGATCAGTGGACATAAAGTATTGTGACATTACTTATTTTGAATGTAATAGAATAATAAATTATATCTATCTAAATAAAAATCGATTGCCGCATGTATGAAAGATCATCACTTGAGAACGGTTTGACCGATTTGGGTGATTTCTTTTTGTTGTATTCGTAATTGTCAGGACAATGTTTGTTTGAAAGATTTTTTTTTTAAATCCCCCGGAAAAGTCAGAAATTTTGATATTTTTGGGTTAAAATCTCAATAAAGAGAGAACGGCTGGACTAATTCATTTTTAATATTTATTCGTAATAGTAAGAAAAATTGGAAAAGTTGACCGGAAAATTGTGGAAAAATTGTGCTTTTTGGGAATTTTGTATGAACTCAAGACCATAACCCACGATTCGAATGATGGATATGCGTAATTATTTTTTTGTTTTGTTCGTTATGGTTCTGGAAGAGTTTTCAGGAGAATTCGAGACAATTATTACAAAGGAAAGTGAAAATTCGGACAAACTGCAAAAATCAAAATTTTTGTGTGGTCTCAATCATCCCTGACAATAGGAACGTTATTTGGTTGTTTTTTTTATTTTGTTCGTTATGCTTCTGGGATGAAAATAACTCAAAACAAATCGGGAGTTCTGGAGAAAAACCTGGAAAAACGCTTCCCAGCCTAAATTAAAATAAAATTACATTTATTTTTACTTTTGTATTGTTTCGCGATCTGTCCAAAAATTAATTATTTATTTGTAGATATACATATTATTGAATATATTTACATGCTGTACAATGTACATGATTAACCACCAAAAAAAATACAAAACTGTCACAGTTGCGTTTAATTTATTTGCTTCCCTTAATTTATTCAATTTAAAAGAAATCCCTAAAACTGAACATTCTTAATATCATCTTTTGAGCATATAGAGGATTTTATAATTATTTATTATTTATTTAATTTATTACTGTTTTTTTTTTCTGTAATTCGCTAAAAAGTGTAAAAAAAATAAAAATGACGCTATTTTCTCATTTTTACTGCGTTCCTAAATAACAATTTACCTCTATTCTAGACAAATTTTGGGATGTGGCGAACCACATAAGCTTTGCAGTATATCATTGAACGTAATCGAATCTAAAAGCTCTCCTACAGAAAAAAGCACTTTGAAACCATTAGCCAAATCGACCCAGACTTTCTGCATTTTTTACCACGCATCAATGCAACATTGTTCCCAAAGACTATCTTATAAAAGACACCACATTTGTGCAGCACTTTCTAAATTCTGTTATTTGAGAAAACGTTCGGAGAAAAACTTGATCTATGACACCTTTATGAACAAAAACCACATGTTTGAGTCCCTAACTTTCATAATTGCACGCACACATCTTCTGCTTTGAGCTGAAATGTTTTCACGCCACTGCACTGCTTTTTTAAATTTTTTTGCGATCTGCTTTAACCATATTTTTATGGCTGTTTGAGTTCAGAAAGTCTCAATGTTTGATTTAACGTGATATTTATCTTAATTATAACTATGTTTACAATGTAATGACAATGAATGGAACAAAACAAAATGGAATAAATGGGCGACTGTGCACATATGCAAATCATGTACAATCACTAATCGTAATACGTAGTAGCCGATTATTTTGGATAAAGTTTGTAACTTTGAGATAAATCCCGAGAGGATTATTACTTGCAGATTATCTCACAGTGTAGAATCCGACTTTACTTCGTTAACTGTCGTAAACCGTAGTTTAGCCGGTGACTTAATGGAAAGTTCGAAATTAAATGTAATCAGTGCATGAAATCTGCTAGTGGCAATTTTTACATGTACAGGCGACATGTAGGAATTTAATGCAGACTAACAGAATCACAGAGAATTATGTAATGAAGTATTGTTTCGTTCTAACTTGCCACTCCGTGGAGTAGAATCTCAGAAACTGCAGACATTGTACTGTTTACACAGACACTAGGTGTTCTAATGTTTGTTCATTGAGTATTATTTTGTAGATACATATTTAGTAAAAGATTTACTTAATTAGTTTATTAAATTATTATTATTCCCTTCCCCTCTCCTCTTCTACTTTCTCCCTCCTTTTTCATCTAGTTTATTTCGCTTCTTTCTGCATGCTGTATTTCCTCTCTTTTCTTTCTCTCTTTTTCTCTCATCTCAGTATGTACTCTCATTCCACATACTTATGTTCAATCGTCTCTCTCCTCTTTCAACCAATACCTATTCTCAATCTCGTCTTTTCCGCACCTAAACGTCTCCATTATCTTTCTTTCTTTCCCACTCTCCCTTTCTAAATACTTCGGTATTTCTTCAATCATACATCTCTCGTACCTCTAGCTGTACTTGGCCTCTCTGATTATTTCCCTTCTTTTTTGTCTGTCTGTATCCTTGTATCTTTCGCTCAGTTGTCCCTTCATCCATATGCCCCTTTCTCTCAGTGTTTCTATTTCTTTCTCGCCTACCCATTCTTTTGGTAATATTTCTACCTCGTTCTTTCCTGCGTTCTTCTTTTCTCTATAGCACTCATTCAGTACCCTGCGTTCTCCCCTTCCTTCCATCCTGTCTTCGACCTTAGCCGCTGTTTTTCCCGCTTTCACTCTCAACTTATTCCTTTTGCATTCTTCGCTCACTATGTAGCCCTAGCATACACCTCAGATACTTCTCTTGCACCCTCTCTATCTGCTCTTGTTCTTTCGATCCACAAACCTCTGATTCGTACAACAACATGCTCGCAAACAGACTTTCAAACTCCTCTTGAAATGGCCTCCCCACTTTCTGTTTCTTACACCTCATTGGCTTGTTTGATTTTGTTGTTAACACCCTGGTATGTGTCTTTTCTGTGGCTGTTTCATTCATACATATTCATACAGCCTAAGAACTTAAGTTCTTTAATTTGCTCTCTCTCCCGCCTCCATTCGTTCTCTTCATTGCTCCTCTTTCTCTTGCTAAACACCAATATTTTTCCTTCTTCACGTATTTGCCTAGGTTCTTTATCATTTTATCTTTATCTGTATCATTTACCCCTCTCTCCCTCAGACACTCGAACACCCTGTCTTTATCCATCTTGTTGAAAGCCGGCTTGAAATCTACGAATAATGCCCCCTTTCTTCTTTAGTTCGCTTCTACTAGATAATGTAATATTTAGATGTAAGCGAAATATGGAAAGAAATGTATATATGAAATAGCTGAGAAAGCTAATAATTATCAAATAATCAATCAATCAATCCATTCATCACCTCCCACCTTTTTTCCTCTATACAGTCCATCAGCTCTTCCCTTCACCATTTTCTGCATTATGTTTGGATTTTCTTTTCACCTCTTTCTCGGATTCTCCCGTTGAAATCCCCCCTAAGAGTATACATTCTTCTTTGTTGTCTTTTATTGTTTCTTCTATCTTGCTTATTGTTGTCTTCATCTCTTTGCTATATACTATCACTATTTTCTCGATATAGATGACTTACTTTCCCCCTTGTTCTTCTTCCGTTTCTTTGCCCTTTTTCCTTTCCGGTCACTTCTTCCCCTTCTTCTTAATGGAAAACCTCAAGTCTCTCGTTTCATTTCATCCCCATTGAACCCCACTTCGTCTAATTTTCTGTGTCCGACTCTTACTTCTTTCCGGCCCTTTGTTTTTCTGTAACTCTCTTTCTGCCTTGTGAGATCATTATCTATAAACAGAATCTCTTTTTCTTTCTTACTCCTTAGTTTTCCTTTTTCCTCCTTTCATTTCTATTGGCTTTTGTTGGAAACTACATTGATGTTTTAATTGCAGTAGTAGTATGTATAATTGTATATTTATTACCTTTACAGTATCCGATACATTTCCCATAACTCAAATAAAATAAAATATAATATAATAAATAAATCAATAATTCAACACAATAACTAGCAGCTTTTATCCCTTCCCACTTATTGTCCCTCTTCTCCACTCAACATTCCTCATCCATTCGATCCCTCTTCCGTCCTCATTCAAACTTTCTTCTGTACTCTCATCTCTCCCTCTCAATTCTACGCATTCCTTCAACAAATGCTCTATCGTCTCCTTTTTTTCTCCACACATCCTGCATACTCTATTATTATCCTTACTCCAATATTTATTCTCTCTCTCCTCATTTCCACATCTAAATCTTGCTATTATCACTCTCTCTTTTCTACTCTCTCTTCCTAGGTACTTTGGCATTTCTTCCGTTATTATTTTTTCGTACTTCCCATTGTATCTAGACTCCCTAATTCTCGTTCTTCTTTCCTGCACTTGCACATCTCTATCTATCTGCACTAATTCATCTGTCATTACTCTGCCTATCTCTCGCATTCTTTTATCTCCGCGCCTCTTTCGAAATATGCCTCCCTCTCTTTCCATATCCCCTTTCCTATTTCTTTCCTTTTTTCTTTCAAACACTCTTGCAAAATTCTGCACCCTCCTCTCTCTATCACTCTCTCCTCAAATCTTATTGCTCTTTTTCCTGCTTCTATTCTTATTCCATCTCCCTTTGTTTCCTCCATCACTATATACCCCGGTGTCTCTCTCTCTACCTCTAGCACCCATTTCATATATTTTCCTTGCACCCCTTCGAATCCTTCTTGCTCTCTCCATTCCCATATTTCTGCTTCATACATCATCACGCTTTTCACCAAACTATCAAACATCATTACTCTCCTTCTAAAATCATGTCCAAATTTTCTCTCTCCTATTCCCCATACAGCTCCTATTATCTTATTTGCTTTTTTCACTAACTCTCTCACATGTGCTGTTGCTGTGTTTCTTTCATTCATCACATAACCTAAATACTTAAATTCTTTCACTTCTTCAATTTTCTCTTTCTCCCATCTCCACTCATTTACTTTTCTCCTACCACCCCCTTTTCTGAACACCATCATCTTGGATTTCCATTCACCGTCAACTTTTTCCTCCTCATATATTTCTCCATGTTTCCTATCATTTCTTTCATACCTTTCTCCTTTCTCGCTAGCACCACCAAATCATCCGCATATGATAAGACCACACCTTTTCTTGTCCGTCTGGTAACACCCCCCTCTTATTCATTTCCTTCATCAGCCTCTCTTCCAAAATCATCGCTTATACCCTTATATGCTGTATTTAGGAGAGTGATCCCCCTATAATTACTGACTGTATCCTTTTCTTCTTTCTTATATATGGGGCATATTATCCCCTCCTTCCACTCTTGGGGGAATCCCTCTCCCTTCCACACTCCATTCTTTATCTCTAACAACTTCCTTTTCCGTTCCATATATCCACGCTTCATTCTGTATACCATCCCTCCCCGGTGTCTTTTTTCTTTTCAGTTTTCTTAGTTGTTGCTCTAGTTCTTCTCTTGTTATCTCTTCTATTTCTTCCACTCTTTGTTGTCTCTTTTCCTTTTCTTGTCTGTTTTCATCACCCCCCAGCAGCTCACTGAAGTACTCTCTCCATTCCTTCATAGTAATTCCATCACTCACTCTTTCTCTTTTTTTCTTTCTTTCCTTATTTGTGTATCTCCATACCTCTTCTTCCGTCTTTATACCCTTCATCTTAACTCTTCTTCCATCCGTTTCTTTTGCTTCTTCTCCTTGCATACTAAATTGTACCTCTTGCGTGCTCTCTTGTAGTCTTCCTTGGTTGCTTTCTCTTTTTTCCAATTTCTTAGTTTCCTTCTTGCTTCCTGCTTCCTTTCCCTGCATTCTTTATCCCACCACTCGTTCTTGCACAGCCCCATCTTCTCTCTTATCTCTCTCTCTCTTTTTTTTTCTGTTGCCTTTCTTATGTTATCGCTCAGTTCCCTCACCTATTCGTTTATTTCTGTTTCTTCGTATTTTGTCTCTATAAGTCTTGCTCTATAATTTTCTTTTCCTTCTTCCGTCCAAATATTCTTCACAATTTTTCTTCTAAATTCATTCAGACTTCCTCTATCTTTCTCTCTTCCTTTTGTCTTCACTTCTAAAGGCATATGGTCCGACTCCATTCTTTGTCCCACCTTGAATTTCTCTATTTAATCCCATGCTTTTTCATTTACCATAACATAATCAATAACTGTCTCCCCTCTTGATCCAATATACGTGTACTCCCCTTTCTCATCTCTTGTACAGTTCCCATTAAGTAACCCTCTTTCCTCTACTAAGCTAATCAGTACTCTCCCTTCTGCGTTTTCTGTTCCATTTTTTGTTGATCTTCCTTCTATTGTTTTTTGTTCCTCTTCTATCCGTCTTCCTTTTCCCCCAATTCTTGCATTAAAATCCCCCCCAATCACCAAAGTTCCTTCTTCTTGCTCTTTTACTCGCTCTTCTATTATTCTCTTCGTTTCCTTCATACTTGTGCTGTACACTGTTACAATTCTCCATTTTCTCTGTTTACTTTTCACCGTTCTTTAAATAATCCCTCTTTCTTCTTTTGCTTCAGTTCCATTTTCTCCTTCCAATCCCTCTTTCACCCCCATTATTATCCCACCCTTAGCTCTCCCTTTCTTGCTTTCCCTCTCTGCATATTGCCATTTCCACTTAAACTCTTTCGGCATTCTCTTTTCCAATTTTTCCCACCCCTTTTCTTCCACCCACGTTTCTACCATTCCCACTACGTCAAATTCTCTCAAATACTCCCAAAATTCATTCTCTTTGTTTTTTATTCCCGCTACGTTCCAGAATACTATTCTTATTTGCTCCTTTTCTCCTTTATTCCTCTCCGTATTCGTTTTCCCTTTTCTGCCCTGTCGTCTTTTTCTTGTGATCTTATTAAAAAAATCTCTATATCTAACTTCCCCTTTTCTTCGTCCCACCTAAGCCTTTTTCCCTCTATCGATATCTTTTTATAACCCACTTTCACCCGATGTCCTTTTTGTCGCTCTTCTTTGGCTATCGCTCTTAATTCCTTCTGTATATCTCTTTCCTTCTTTGTAAGATCATCTTCTATGTATAATCTCTTTCCTTTTATTTTCTCTTAGTTTTCTTTTATTTTCCATAACTTTCCTCTTTTCCCCCCAGCTCCCAAGTTCCGCCACAATCATTTTTCCTCCATTTATTTTATACATCTCTCTCACAGTCACTTCTACCTCTAATTCCATCCTCATCCATTTTTCCAGTTTCTTCTCGCTCTCGCATTCCTCTTCGTCCAATCCCGTTACTACAATATTGTTTTTTCTCAATTTTTTTTTCCTGCTCTTCCATTTTCTCCTCCAATTTTTTCATGTTTTTTTATTTCCATCTTTTCTCTTTGCCATTTTTCTTCCTTTTCACGCATCAAAATTTTCAACTGTTCCAGTTCCCTCCCTCCATAATTTTTCTCAGTATCTCTTTCATTTCCTCATCCATTGCCTTTTTAACCGGTGATCTTTCTAACTTCTTACTTTTCCTAAAGGGTTTAATCCTCTCTTCCGACTCTCGTTCTTCTTCTCTTTTTCTTTTGTAATTTTCTTCTCTCTCGCTCTCACTACCACTTCTCTATTTCGTTTTCACTTTTTCACGCTTTTTTATCCGCTTATCTTATCGAGCGCCGCAAAACACGTCCGCTCGGCTCAACTGCTCGAATCGGAATCTTGTAATTGCAGTATTAGTCTCGCAACGACGTAAGGCATGTGGCGATAACGCAATAGCCGCAATCGCATTTTGATTTTTTTGTAGGATTGTCAACTTCATGGTCATATAACTCCCCAATGGACTGATATTATTTCCGCGTTATACAGGCTGATTGTAAATGATTTTCCACCAAGTTGGCTTTGAAAAATATGTCAACGTATTTTTAACGACTATTTGCCGCTTATTTTAATTAGTTAGTAGGCAACCAACAATTTAGTCCTTGATCATTGTGCACAGTAAATATTGTACATATTTGTCAGTGATAAAATCATCAATGTGATTTTCGTAAAAAATGTGTAACAAGTTTCAGTTTTTGAAAAGTAGGCGTGAGTTGTAAGACGTTAAGTCGAAAGTGCAGGAATACGCATTTTTTGCAACAGAAATGTAATAGCAACATCAGAAAATTGCCTTCAAATCTTTGTTATTTTTTTGATTCTTGATGATTAGGTAATCTCACGAGTATGATGCACATAATTATCAAATTTATATTTTTTTACACAAGCGGGAGTAGATATCAGATTCTCTGGTGTCAAAATCGTGACAGAAGTGCTACATTCTTTCCCTAGTGACTACTAATATGCGAATAGCCCAAACAAGGGGCCGCCCTTGTTACAAGTGGCTTTTGGGTCAGGGGGGCCCCCAAGGGGATTCCACCTGTCGTCCTAATGCAAATTGTAAATGTACACGCTTCGTGCGCGGGTCAATGGATCGTTTGTGTTATGGCACGGGCTAAACGCAAGTCCAATATTTTACGTACGGATTTACCAATTGTTCTCTTGAATTTTAAGTTTTTTTTTTGTTTCGCTTGTGTAAAAAATAGTATATATACCTCAGAAAATCATGCATTTCTCTCCTTCTATGTATAATTATTATACTCTCATACCGAACACAAAAAATTATTAGATGTGATGTCGATATCTATCATAAATTTATATATTTTGCTCTTATGTGGTAAACACGTTATTTCAGTTCATATTCCACACAATATGTAAGGATGTCTCTTCAGAATATAAAGTACTGAACTTTTAAAGAAACTGGCAACCGTAAAAATAAATACAGGGGAGTGTTGACTACGTGCTCTAATATCGAAACGATAACGAGTACTAGATATTACGATCTGAAAATTGTACATATTTGGAAGTCTCACAAAACGACCATGTTTTATAGAACTGTGGCTATAGTGCTATTTTCTTCATCAATATTCTTTGCATGTAATTAAAAAAATATTGTTTGATCCATGTAATTTAAAAAGCTCAAAGTGCAGAGTAACAAAAAACTTTTGTCACTGATGCTTAGTTATAATAAAATTACGTAACCACTTTTTTACAGAATTAGGCAATATTAATTTTTGATACGGATCATACACAACTCAATATAACAGCCATTTTTGGCTTCATGCATAGTTTTCGGAATTTTTACCAATTCAATAATCAAATGCAGCTCTACAGGCACAATCATACTGGAATCACCTCCAGGGAAGTACGTGATTTTCATTAGTAGTATGTAATAGGTACATGTTTGTTATGCAGAAGATGAATTTGTGATAACTCTAGGGACCTTTGTGATTCAGCACCTGCCGGCATATTTGCCGCGGCTTGTTGTCTGCCGAAGATGTTAATAGTCGATACAATCCCAGTTATCTTATTACATATTTCCGGCTCCTAGAGGTTGATGATTATATTTCTTTGCTTTACCTTTGACAACGGAACTTTTATATTAATTCGGAACTGTTAAACCAACATTTGATTTTTTTAGTGCCAAGTGAGAAAATTATGCAATCCTGGCGGGATCACTGAAGCTGAAACACAATCATCGTGGCGCTTTTATCAACGATACGAGAAGACTGATAAAACGTCAATGAAAGAGACATTTTCCATGTGCCTACTGAGCAGGAAAATGAAAAATTTACCAGCGCAAGAAACTGGTATAATTTGCAGCTCTGACTACGTCGTCTCATTTAAAAGCTATGACGACAGCCATGGTGTAAAACATTTAAATTTATTGCTTACAATACAAATAAAATTAATCCACGGACACTATTTACAGTTATCATTGACGTCACAATTACTATTTTTGTAAGGGCAAGATATTCAATTTTTCAAGGTTAAAACATCTTGGCCAGAAATTATATTTCCTTTATTATTTTTATAAACTATACAATTTACTTGATTTAAACCGCATTGAATAGAGGTTGTTATCTAAACAAGCAGGCCTTGACCTTAAATACTCAAATTAGTGGCAATGAAAAAACGAATTAATTAAATAATTATTATACTTAATTATTATGTTTTTCCAATCGACGAACAAGGAAAAACATATTACGATGTTTGCTCTTTCAACAAAGGTGTTCAAACAGGACATTAATAATAATTCTTTCTCTAAAATATTGTATAGTTATTTTTTTTTCTTTTGTAAATACAATGCCTTCATAGTTATGTTTGATGAAACAAATTGAATTACATAGTGGGTATTTTTCCAAAACGGTAAACACCAAAATTAAACAGGAGTAAATTAGTAAATTAATAGCAAATGGTAACTAGAATTCAATTCATTATTATGGTATAGCAATAAACTTTTATAAATAAAGCGCCAGGGATATAGTGATATAGAACAAATAAACGAGTGCAAAATAAAAAAACCTGCTCTCCGAATTGTACATCTGCTATTCACAGATCGGCCGCCAACAATCAAAGAATGCCGCCGCGTGATTCTCGATAAGCAGGTTTTTATTTTACATTCGTTTATTTGTTCAATATCACTATATCCCTGGCGCATTCTTTAATAGTGCTTATTTTGTGTAATTCGTGTCGATACGCAAGTGTCTCGTTGCGGTGTGTGCAAATTAATTTCTTCAGTGCTAGCACGATAAAACGAAAAGTGGAATCCACAATCACGTAGGTAATTTGACGTACGCATCTTCTGACATGTGCACTTTACATGCAGGCTGTCAAACGCCAAAATGTCAGTTTCGGTAATGGACGTAGAAAAACAATATTTAAATACGTTATCTATGCCAGTATTACCCGTATAAATAGATAGAAAGCTCCAAGTCCGTTTAAGGCGACTGGCCCGTTTTTGTTTACTTAACTTTTTTGTTATCTTTTTAAGAACGAGCTGCGGCACACACGAATTATAATACGGTCAGCTGTCGACACGTCTGCCTGCCGCTGAGGGGCGGGGCCTGTGTTACCTTGAACCACGCCAACATTGCTTGAAATTAGCGAACTTTGGGGACAATTTACAAATTTATTTTTCGATATTTATAAAAACACCTTGCATTTACCGAATACAGAGATCAGTAAAAATCAAGCACCAATACGTTTGTTAAAAAAAAAAAATTTTGGCTTCTCATTTTGACAATAAATTTTTTTTCTGAACAAACAACATTTTGCCGTGATGAAGGTTTTTTTTTTACTAATTTTGATGCCCAATACGTTAAGATAGCCTAACAATGAAAGCCGTAATTCGGTTCCAAAGTTGAGGCGACTGAGCGTTTCGCCTTAAGAAAGAATACCAGCAGAATCGTAAAGAAGGCTTCCTTTAATATTCAACTCCAACAAATATTTCAAGATGTCTACATACTGTCTTCAAAGCTCTCATATGATTCTTGCTCCATCTTTTTTATGTTTTCGGCTCTCTTTTATGTGAGCTTATTTAATGTATTATCCAGAGCTATTAAATTACGTAGATACGCCGACATCCACATCGGACCAAAGACTATTTTTCTGCCTGCAACATGCTTTGTTGTGTTCATCTACCCTCATTTTTACGTATAATTGAAATTTATTTTTCTGTATGACTCTCCGTAGAAATGGTTATTCCCACGTGAACAATTTAAATATTATTCTGCCCCACAATTCCGCGTTGTATTGACCGTGAGTAAGATTGCAAGATTGTTCGCCTTGTGATGTCTGAAAACATGTTTTTTGATTACACCGAAATGTAGGTACGCAGTTCCATCATACGTGTACTTAATTGAAGCTTTTACACCAAGTTATGTTTTAATTAAGTTTACAGGGTAAGCTCTTAGCATACATATACCCTTCCTTGGGAGCTGGAGGCAACCGCGTGTCAATATTTTTAATGGAACTTTGAAAAATACATTAGTGGAGAATATAAAATTATTCCCTAAAAATATTTTTTGCTTATAAAAATTATCGATAAGAATTAATATGATGAAAATATTGTCTCAGCGGCATTAATATATAATTATATATTGCAATTATATCTATACATATCTATTGGGTCTTCATAAATGATTAAGACGTCATGTTGCCTCTGGAAAAAATGTTTTTTGACGGAGAATTTTGACGTGCAAAGCCTACTAAATCATTTATGAAGACTATATAATTAAAATTTTTGTGAAAACCTGGTGAAACCGTACTGGTGCTTACTAAATTCATGAAAGTTAGAAACAAGAAGAAAATATGACACGTACATTATGTACGTTAATGTACATTTGTTAACTAGATGCGAGAAAAAGCAATTATTTTAGTTATGTTTGCAAACTTTGAACAAAAACTGAATCTAACTAATGATTTATTTTATTTTATTTTTAAATTACCACAAATCGTTCGCTTGCTTTATGCTATAAAGAAATGGCATTAAATTCCTCCTATTGAAGTTTCATTAAAGCAAATGGTTCTGATATAATTTATTACCTTGTAAAATCGGGATTTGGAACGCAATCTGGTGGTTGCTTGTAGGTTTGTTTTAGGGACTGGGTGAAATGGTGTGGATAGGACTGTTTCAATAAGTGCAAATGTAGTATAATAATTCACGTTGAAATACTTACACAAAAGAAATTTTGGGAACATTTTCCATTTACATAATTTGAATTGTGAATTATTGTTATGAGATGAGAGAATGTGTCTAAAAATATTTCGCGTTCTATATATCCCCCAAAAGCAACTTCGGCCACGGCTGGGAAAGACCAGCAGTGTAAATCATATTTACTTTGTATGTTATTTTTTCTTGAAAGAAAATATACATATTATCATGCCTTGGCTAAAGCAACAGTTTGTTTCGTCAACGAAAGAAATATGCACAGATTCGGGATTTCTTATATTATTCAGTGAATCTTTAAACAGATATGGAGATGCTGAAATTTATTTTTGATCTGATTTTTTAAATTCCCTGACTGCTTTTAACTTTGACTCAACAATAATAAAAAAAATACTCATAACGTAACCGTTTTTCTTTTCAGGCTATTTGAATAATTAATTAAGTATAATTATACATGCAATCCAAACTTGTAGATCTTCATTTCAAAATAATTTTTATATACGAATAAGAATTATTATAACGATGATTTACTTTATGGTATTGATCATCAATTTGGTATTTCTTTAATGTTTCTCTGTTGTGATTTCTCTGATATTTTCGCATTTCGTTTATATTCTGTGAATTTGAATAAATCTTATATTTCCTTAATTTTGTATTTCTCCATTTTATTCATATTTCGTTGAAGAAATTTTTAA
Organism: Diaperis boleti; assembly: GCA_963583935.1. Taxonomy (NCBI): domain Eukaryota; kingdom Metazoa; phylum Arthropoda; class Insecta; order Coleoptera; family Tenebrionidae; genus Diaperis; species Diaperis boleti. The sequence continues at coordinate 21,637,405 of OY757249.1, forward strand.
TTAGTTTGTAATTTGTCTAAACTGGTATTTCGTTAGTTTGACTAAGTGGTGGACGTCCAAAAGTTGAACATGCAACAAAAAATCGCTACATAGCCAATTATGTATGACCCCATCGCAACATAACTGTCAGCGCTGTAAGAGCACATTTTAGAAGACTTACTTTGGGCGGATTTCTGGACCTACAATTGAATGGCGGCTTACTGCTGTCAATTTTAGATCTAGAAGACGTTTAATAGTGTCTAGACTTATTACGGAACATATAGCCACGCATTTGGCGTTTTCCCGACGAACCCAAATTTGATTTAATTATGTGGTGAAAGCTGACGTGTGAGGGTATGAAGAGAACCAGCATGTGCAGGGAGACTGAAACGGAATGTGATTTATGGAAGGAGTATTGTGCTGGGTCGTTGGACCCCAATCATATACCACAATTACTAGCAAGAAATATCTACGCAATATCTAGAATATCTACAAGAGAGGTTGAAAAAAAATATATATTTTTAGGAAAGATAGTATTCGACCAAACCCCGCGAGAATGGTCCAAAATGTGAAAAGAGTATGTATTTGTAGAATATGGAAATATTAAGAAGTCAGAACCCACTAATAACCCTTCAGGGACGATTGCAAAAGATTGGGACATTTTTCACAAGAAAAAGTTGACAATTCAATTCTTCAATGGAACTGTGGTTCAAATTTTGGTCCTAATTCTCTTTTTATTATTATTTCTTTGATTATTACATTTAAACAAATAATCAGAATGTATGAAAAGCATCACAATAGAGTAAACAGTTTCATGTATGTTGTGATGAGCCTAAGCTCTTCCCGCCAACAGTTTGAAATGAAACGTCACAAACACCAATGAAATGTCAATGACATCACCAAACGTCAAATTTGAAAATTTGAAACAAACCACGAAATTAAAAGGTTGGCCAGTGAATCGTGATCGTCTAGAAACAAAGGCAGAAGAACGGACCTACGTTGTGTTTTTTCTTTTTTTGACAAGCCAACAGTGGCGGGAAATTCAAACCAAACCTACCCAGACACAGCGTTGGGGGCGGAGCGTAGATTAACAACACAAATTAGATTCTAATTTATATACAATTGGATAATTTTAACTAATTTAACAATTGTAGCTGATTTCGTGATTAATTTGGTTAATTCATAAAATAACAATTAATTTAATTTGAATACAATATTTGAAGTAATTCAAATCAAACGTTAATTTAAACTATTGTACCTGACGAGAGAGTTCCCAAAATTGCAAGTCTAGAGAAGTGAAGCTGTTACAACCTCCCATACCCATTTTAAACAAATCCATCAGTAAAAGTTCCAGTTAATCAAAGCATTGAGTGTTTCCTTTTCTTTCGACAAATTCAATTTCATTAACAAATCGATATCTGGGATAAATTACCCCCTTTAAATTTTGTACATGAATCCAAACACAGCTACACAAATAAGTTACAGTTTGAACGTCCTTTCAGATTATCAATAAATTTGGTATTTGAGTTGAGCAATACTGGAACCGTGACCCCCTCTGATTATTGTTATCACAACTCATGAGAACAGCTGGTGAGGTACCCGCCTTACCGTCCAATTAAAAAACAAAAACACCCATAGATTAACACAAGAATAGTAAAAACATTTAGGATTTTTCATTTTAGATTTTGTCGTTTTGGTTCACCAAAACTTTAACTAGTAAATTAAATTTTATTGGGTGGAAAAATATAGATATATGTTATATAGAAGCCTTCAGTAGCGCGGGAGAACATAGCCTACTACCTTCACCGTTACATCAATAGACCCCCATTTTATTTTACCTTGCTTGCTTGCGGCTTATTTTTGCTAGTCGAAAACCTGAACCAATACTTATTTATGATCGTTTAAATCAGAAAGGAAGTTTATATTTTGAAGTGATGTGAAATAGAAAAGGAATTCAAACCATAAATCATCAAGCTCACTCCTTCGAACGAAATTAGGATCGCTTTGATTATAACATAAAAGAAAGAAAAACTCTACGCCATGTTTCCTTTATGCAAACACAGAAAACGACCGTTACAAAACGTAGCGTCCCCTTACCCCCTCCCCCTCTTATTATAATTTTAATCAGTTATCCGGAACGTTATAATGCAAACTTTGGGAAATTCGGCTGAAGCCCCTCCTTGATTGATATAAATATATTTCAACAACAAATGTCTGGATCACTTTTGGTAATAGACACCTACTTTTTTCGCCTGTTGACATGATCATGGTGATTACTACACTCATCACCCTGATGATGTTAACATTGTTGGCGAAACCTGCGTTGGTAATTTTAATAAAAATTATTTTTGGTGTTTTAGGGGAAAAACTAATTAAAAAAGTAGGTATAAATATAATTTAAACGCTTAAAGGAACACAATCTGGCACGCGACACCAATTTCAACTCGAACTATAAACAGCTGACAAACAAAACTATATAACTAAAATTGTAACAACACGAAACAACAATTATTAACAAAACTGCGTGTGAAACTTTGTTAATGCAACTTAAATAATTTGGGAACCCTCTCCTAACATGTCTGAATTGAACAAAGACTAAAACCAGAATAATTAGAACCCCTTGTCTCTCAACACCCTATGGTATCCAACCTTGGGGTGATGGGGGTCTTTACAATGTAATTAGTTTAAACTTAAACATGTTTTACTCCCAAATGTGGGGTGTCCATAAGTTTTGACGTGATGTGTAGAATTACACTGACTTTCTAAATTATTGCACCGTTTACAGAAGAGTGAAAGCTAGGGGTCTGAAATTTCCCTGACGTATTCAGAGTCCTTCAATATGCATCCTCTTGAAGAGAAAGACTACCGCATTTTGCGTAGATTTTGCCACAGTTAACAAAATTCCTCCAGTTCGAAGACGCAACAAATTAGAAGCATATGACTCCTTTCCTAAGAGGTCGAATTGTTGGTTTAGTTGAGGGAGGAATTGGCAGATGTTTGGGAATCAATCACTCGACGGTCATACGAATTTGCGTGGTGAGAATAAGGGTTCCAACAACATCGTCGAGGAGCTGCACGTCCGCGTGTTTTAAAAGATCGTCATCTTCAGCCCCCTGCTTCCTTAGGGAAACCAAACACTTCCCAGAACTGGCGTTCGACGAACCGCTTGACTTCTCTGGTGCCAAGAACGAGCCAATTGGGCTGAGGAATGGAATAGTGTGGTCTTTAGAGTCTCACTATTGTTTAGAGCATGGCGCCACGATGGCAGAGTTCGAGTACGCCTGTAAGAGGTCTAACTCTTGACGAAATGGTAATTCACAGTTGGGGCTCGATCTCCTTTAGTGTTTGTTGTAGGAGCATTGGATCCTTCCCGATACATTGATGAGATTCTCGGGCCCATTTTGTTAGACTTCTTAGACACTACTTAGTTTTTTTAAACAAGACCGAACAACAAAGAGGTGACTAATAGTTTTTTTGCGGCCATCTTATTAGTGACGCTGACAAAAGGGCGGCCGGACAACTGTAAAATCCGAAAAGTTTATTATCTAGGAGTTTCTAGTATGGAACAAACGCGCCGGTCAATTTCAGGGCCACCTCATTATGCTAGTCGCGTCAATAAATAGATAAAACAGGCAATCTTCGGAAATCCTCAAGAACAGCTCCGATTTTAATGATTTTTTTGTGAACGTTTGTTTTTATATATTATTTAAAATCAGAAACCTTTTGAAGTGGGGAAATAATTATTTATATTGTTTAAACACTATTTATGATATTTATATAAAAAAATCAGTTTTTCATACAATACTTATTCTACAAATAATATACGAAAGTAAATTATAAATTAATAAATTAATAAAGGTTAATAAAAGGGAGCTAGATAAATATCATACATATTGTTTAAATAATATTAATAGTTATATCCCCGCTTCAAAAGGTTTCTGATTATAAATAATATAAAAAAAACTAAAATTAAAAAAAGAAACATCAAAATCGGAGCTGTTTCTGAGGACTTCCGAGAAAAAGACTACATTGTATGACAAAAAGAAATAGACAGAATAAAGGTTACCTGTAAATACGTCGGGCGGTACCACACACACGATTGTTAATTCAACCGATCCTTCTGGTAACGTAAAATTTGAATTGAACTCATAGTGGAATAAAATCAGATAAAAAGAAAGAATGGGGTAGTATACAAGTGATTTTTAACTACTGTTGATAATGTTGATGTTGGCGATATATTGTATAATGTAGTGAAATCAGTTGGTGCGTAATGGTCGCAATACGCTGAAAATAATTTTTTGAAATTTCGACTTAGCTCCACCCCTTAGTTTGTGACGTAGTTAGTTTTTCTAATCTGGCAACGCCGCATGGCGCACGACCTACGATATCGGCCCAAGGAACGAACAACGAAACGTCAAAGTTAATTGTTGAGGTTAGGAAGGTAAGAACGAACAAACGTGCTATCGCGACGACGGCGACGAGACAGACGGTTACGATACTTATCATAGTCATTATATTAAGAACAGAAAGAAAATTCAAGTGACAAGTCGTAAAAATATTACACCAATAAAATGTTCGGCATTTTCTTCGTAATAACGATCTATCATGTCGCATGCTACTGCGGCAGGTTATATGAATCTGTCGTCACAAATCCTGGGTCAGTTGTAGTTCAAATTTAATACACACTGTTCTGGGGCAACTTAACTTGAAAGTTTGGAAGGTAGCGCTACATACGCAGAAAAACTAGAAAATCTCGGTAATAACGTAAACATAGTCACCCGTCAGGCTCGATTATCATTGGTCCCCATTATGGCGCTAAGTTAGAATTTCAGCGAGTTTTTCTGTGATTAATTTTGTAGAAACCGTATAGGAAAATATCTTGGTATCGCACAATATCATTACCATTTATCCTATAGAATAATGTGGAGCAGCTTATTTACCGAATTTCATACATAGTATACTACCCCATTAAGCGTTAGTTACGACTTGATGCTTCTAACGTTTAAGTTTGAATGAATGTCTAAAAATGGCCGCCGGTCCTCTTTCCACCATCTAGAAGGGACGCCAACCGTCCTTTTAACCACGCCAACTTCATCGTGCTGCCAACCACTGCTGAATGTTGCCAACTTTAGAGCAACTTGCCGGATAGGCAACTCGAAGTTCTCCTATGCATTGCATGGTCTATTTTGGGGATATCTCAACGCAATGTTTTTCTTTTAACTTAAAATCTTCATCAATTACATATCTTTGTGAAACCTATCTTGTACTAAAATTTCAGACTTCTAGCTTATCTCTTTCCAAGTGGTGCAATAACTTAGAAAGTCAGTGTATTGATGTTTTTACAATGATAGAAATTTTTTGAAATATTTCAAGATGCGGCAAACATTGTACAATGAATTTGTAGTTTAGTAAATACCACTTGTTACAACTAGTCATTTCTCGGTAAAATCCTGTGTGATGCGCAAAACAAAAATTCATTTCATTTACAAATCCCTGTGCAATTATTATAGTTCACGAACAATTCCCCGAGGCTCCAAAAACCATCATTACCCGCTGTGTTCATCTCATCCCGGCTGTTGTTTTAAAATTGACAATAATGTAGGTCAATAATTACTCTACTTCTATAAAATATATGAAAATCCGTTTATTTATTACGGAGAAAAAATATAGGTGCAAACACAAACTGGTATGGATACATCATATCTGCTTGTCAGATTATAAATATGCACTTGGGCGCAAAGTAACTTGGTATCTAATTTGTCTGGAATAAATTGTGTTAAAATATTCCCTGGCAGGTTCGGATTAGCTATCGGTGCATCACATACATATTTACCTCTGAAAAGACAAGATATGCTCGGTATTAAATGGCGACGTTGGAATCACAATCAAGTTAACACTGTTAAAATGCAATAAAACGATTATTTTTCCTTAATAGTTTTTTCCATAAACTACCAGAGACGAATATTTTTCCCTAAAAGAGATACGTCATCGTTGATGCGTAGTTACGTAAAATGATATTTCCCATCAATTGAATTTTTACGGGTATTATCCTGTGTCATAAAGTTACGAAAATAGATTTAATTATTCTGAATCGTAATGAACGACCTTCGGCGAAAAACTGGAGTAAAACTGCTAATATACATGTCTTGACATACTGATAATTTAACGTTATTACATTTATATATTGATGTCACTGAACGCAGAAACAATAGTTAGATTTATTTTAACTTTAATTAGTTGGTATTTATTTCCTTATATTTTTTTAGAGCCGTGTCAGTATCAAGAATCGTTTTTATTTTTTTTTTAAGGGAAAGTGTCAAAATTGTTTTATTAAGAGCAAAAGTGAGACTTTCGCACACGATTGGTAAATTGAGCGTCAGACAAAATACTTTGAGTGTCTAGGCAGAGATTTGCCATTGCCTATTGACGTATAAAATGTCACGTTTTTCTGACGTATGCAGATTTTTTTATTTGAGACAAAGCCTGTCATGGAAAGCCTACTTTAATTTTTTGTAAATAAATTACCTTAAATATTTAAACTAAGTCGAGGTCTCGGAACTGACTATACTATCTTCACCTCTTTAACCCAGTCATGGGGGCGTAAATTTGCCCCTTGCACCTTTTCGTAAACTATAATTAATTTCAATAGCTACTCTTGCCTTTTCTGCTACAAAACACCGTTTGTGTGGTATAGCACTTGTTCTTTAAGCCTAAATTGTGTTATTGTCTCTAATCTCAACTTAAACGTAAACAACGTAAATAAACTTCTTGAATGCGTGTTTCACGTTTTGACTAGATAGATAGATTACAGGGGGTCGATTAGCACAGTTAGTTTTTCGTCACTTCGACCAATCTGATCTTTTCTAGTTGTATCCTAGAAAACTCAGTTTACTACTATCCATTTTTTTTTAATAAACAATTGTCAATGTCAAAATGCAATTAAAGAGCAGGCTGTATCATCTAAAAATATGTCTTTTCGGACCGAGCTGTATAACAGACACTATTAAGGTTATGTTCATAGATGTCAAAGGTGACGGTCTATCCATGGTTGCATCGTGCATGTCATCTTGACGTCATCATGTTAAACAACGACGGAATATATGTCAGAATGTGACATTCAATGTGACCAACCAAAAATTACTGTTGCTTATACCAACATGACCACATTTTGACAATTGTTGATAAAAAAATGGATAATAGCAAAGGTTGCCAGGTGCCTAGGAGGCGGTTGACCTATTCCTTTGGGTGTTCCACAGTTTCGTCCGCAGATTTACATAGTTTACATATTGAGACGTCAGTCTTGCCCAGTTTTGCCTGTAAGTGTGCCAATGACTTGTTTTGAATAGTTCTTTGAAAGTTAGAGAAGCTTTAGGATCTTCTGTTTCTAATAAGTACCAGTTTTTTTGTCGTTTCTGCTATGAATGTGGTAGTTATTGTTTGGTCCAATACCTCTTTTCTTATCGCATCCATAAAGATGGGTTTATTTCCCTTATTGATAAGGAAAATGACTAGCCAAATAGATGATGAGACTTTGGGTTTCTTCTGAAGGTGGATTTTCCTGACCGCCGGGAAAGTAGGCCGAGGCAGTTATAATTTGTCTCTTGTCTGCTTTCGTGGGCACCTCCACACCTCCACAGTAACGAACCCTGCATTCGGATTAAAGTTGAACACAATTGCCGCTCTTGGTATTATAACGTGCGTTCAACAAAAATCGACGACGAAGCAAGTCTTGGAATTATCAAGTCATGTCTGTATTTAGATCACACGCATGCAATGTTTATTACGGGTCTGTAAACAGTGACATTAGTAAATGTGGTTGGAAGAACGGCAGGAGCCTTCATAACCTCAGGCTAGGGGGCTTGGCTTCAGTGTCTGGCCGCGTGGATGAGGCACCACCATAAAGACCTTCCCAATCTAATAATCTGACATGTCAAATGTCACCAGCTACGCCATACGTTTGTTAATCCACTTGTTAACCCACTTGGCGTCGTTTTTTGTTGAACGCACGATATATTACTTTACCTGATCTTGTTATAAGCCCTTTGAATTGCCCTCCATTTATTTTATGAATTCTTAGACACAGACTTGCAATCTTGACTTTTGCGAGCCCTTGAGGTATGGCTTTTTGGAGTATCCAGTGCTGGATGGCTTCTTTGTTTCCTCCGAAGTTCCAGGTTGTGCCTCGCGTTCCTCTCCTTGGGGTTACCTGCTTCTGCTACCCTTTTGGTCGCAAGCAAACTTGTCCAAAATTATGGCTAATCGCGTAGCCCATCTTTCCCAGTGTTTCCGTTGAGAGAGGATCAAGGATCATCATTTCTCCTCAGCACCCTCCAGTTGGAGCTCGCATTAGGTTTAGGATTGTCGCATTTGAGTAATCCTGACTTCTTGGCAAGCAGAATTACAGTTTGAGGAATTTCTGCTTCCCCTACCATCCTAAGTACAGATTCTTTCCATGGTTTCAACTCGACAGCTATGCGTTCCCACAAACTAGGCTTCTTGTGAATTTCAAGAAATTTAGGCTTTACAGCAGTCTTTTTTCCCAGCTCCACCATTTTATCCACGATCGTTTTTTTCGTGCGTTGACAGCATGGATCAAGGATATGTGAGGGTATTATTCCTACCCTTACTCCTGCTGCCATGCTCAGAGGATTTATGAGACATTGAAAATCTTTCTCCTTTCCTTTTCGCCCTTTTCTTGATTACTCCAACCTTTTCCTTGCAGCGCCACTCAATCGGATCCTCTGTTCTCTGCTCTATTTACACATGCCTTTTTTACCCTAGTCACGAGTTTCCCCTATTCCATGGGGCTGTCGGACTTTTTGGTGAAGTTTTTCTCCGACTGTTGTTCTTTTGTACCTTGGTCCATGCGATTTCCACGAGTTGCTAGGGAGATTAAGGTTACCCACAGCAGAGCCCCAAATACTGTGAGAAGGCTAATTGGAACATGAATGTGCTAGGTGCTCGTGAGCCCGCATATTAGAGACCAGTCCTACCTCACTGATCAAAGAAGTTGTCGGCATATTATGCTGTTACACCCTGACCTTAAAGTTTTATTATAGATGTTGTATCCTCGCGAGCCGGGCGGTTAAGCCAAGTTCTCCGTGCCGCTGCCAATGCTACACGAAAGATGTATGCAGATGCAGATTTTTAGGTCTCAGGCTTTCCAAAAGCAGCCAGTACCCTAGTTCCTTTTGGGGAGACAATGGGAACCAGGGCGTCCTCCTATCCGTCACATGCAGATAGCTCAACCTCTAAGCAACACACCCTTTTGTTTTAATTTTTTTATTGGAATGAGAAAGTTTATTTTTTGAAAAGGTAACGAAATTTATCAATTTTGTATTTTATTAATAAACAGTTACGTTTTATACAGGGTGTTTAAAAATTGCCGCACCAAACTAATGGTACAGTGATCAGAAGCAAAGAGTACGCAATAGAAAAATATTTTAAAAAAATTTGGTGTTAGATTCGCATGTGGCTGAAGGATACTTTTATAGTAAATCTGGCAACTGAGGAAATTGCAATGAACAATTAAAGTACTGGCATGTTAAGTAACCAAGGCAATGTTTTTCTCAGGTACTGGAATTAATTGTAACAATAATTGTTGCGAATTGTTCATTATTTTTTAAGTTTGTAATTTTTTATAACAATAATTGAAGGAACAATTTATTATTTAACAGAACGAACATTAATATACAATTCACAGCAAATGTTCAAATTGTCGACCATTGCCCGTAAGACTAGCGTTTGCCCGTCTCTCAATATTGGCCTGTACTCGTTCGAGTATTTGTTTGGTTTCAGTGGGTCCAAAAATTCTTGCGAGAAGGCCTTCACGACTCTCAGATAGTGTTACGTAAACCAACGATTTAAAATGACCTCAAAGAAAAAATGAAAACGATTAAGGTCGGGCGAACGGGGAGCTAACGCGTTGGGCCATCTTGCCCAATTCATCGCTAATCATGGCCAGGCCACCACAGGACCCGATGATGATGAACTGGTGCTTCATCCAGTTGAATTCACATATCCCTTAATAGAAGTGTTAGAGGCACGTCATCCATCCCACAATGTCACTGTGACATTTTTAAATAAATCTGAAAAATTAGTTACTATGCATACAATTACATTGTTGCATAAAAATATCCATTGTTATATTAAAATGTTGCCGCATTGATTTTTGCATAAATTTCGATAATTTAAGATGCGTTTAAATACATTTATGTTAAAGACCAAAGGCATTGCGTCAAATAATTATGGATCTACATTTTCTTTCGCATACTTTAGCAGCATTTTGGGTGTAATTTACTGATAATAAATACTGTAATCAACATTCGAAAATCCCTAAAAGAAACCCACATACACAGAAGAAATGAACACCAAGAATTTTTTAAATATTTTTCTCTGACATACCAAAGGGTCCTATATTCCTTTATTAACTTGATAAGCTTAAGGGGACTTGCCCGTTGTTGTTATTAGTGCGGGAGACTTCGTTGTTACTTGAAAGACGTTCGAATTTAGACCATCTATAGTTTAGGCCATTTAGACTAAGTTTATTTACAATATGTACGTAAGTACGGTAATGTAGAGAACCAACTATACAAAGTCACCGATGTCAGTGGTAGTCCCCTTTATCTCTACAAATAGAAACTAAGAACATTTAAATAAAGGAGTACATAGTTCGAAAATGTTCTACCAAAATCAAATCAAAACAGAAAATCTGTTTCCAATGCTCAAAAAAGAAGTTTCCTTTATTAGCAGGAGCCAAATTAAAAGAAGTGAACTCTGCTTTCCTTGCAATGAAAGAATAGAAAAAAAATTAAAAAAGGCTTTACAATTCAGTATCATAAAAACCATGCTGGAAAATATTATTCTTATTAATTCTAAAATTTGCTGTCAAATGAGCCTCAAATTAAATTTCTTGATTACTCATTTCACTACCATTCAGAAAATAAATGTTAGTCTCGGAAACTAACAGAGACATGTAGATGAGAATAAAATGAATCGATAAATACATCACCAAATGGGAAGTAATATTAGTAATAAAACTGCAAAGAAATCTCCGGAATCAAATGCTTAGACTTGGAACTATTGAAGATATCCATGATCACATCGAACCAGTAGTTGACCTATTTAATGAAATTTTTAAAACAGCGGAAACACAACAGGGTGTTTCTTAATCTCAGTCTGAAGAATCACTTTCACAAATCTTTTCTGAAGATAACATTCTTACAGAAAGATGGGAAAAAATATTGAAAATTCACAGTTTTAGGAACACGGGGATGGAGTGTTCAGGAAAGAACATAGGACACAGTGATGTTTAATTATTATTTTCTCGTTCCGCCTTTGATAAGGTATACAACCCAAAACTATAATTAATATTAGACAACATTTGGGACCAACTGGGTTGAGAGCACTATTCCAAAATAAATATTAAGCCTACAAAACTCAAATCATGGTATTTTTATATTCCCTTTCTACACTATCAACACTATCAACACTTAATCGATACAGTATTTCGTCCTAGACTTGAATCCAAATAAAAAGAGAAAGATACGTTTTTAAATAGAAGGCAAGATATAACGGGTGTTTTTTAAAATTTGGCATCGAAGTTGGCCATGAATTGAGGAGTTGGCGGGAAGAACGATGAAGGTGCATATTTTATCGAAATCGAGATAAATTGTGCAGTCTATAGATTCAAAAACAAAACAATTGTCTGGATCACTTTTGGTGGTAGATAACTACTTTTAATCAGTTTTTCCCTAAAACACCAAAAACAATTTTATTATAACTGCCAACGCACGTTTCGCCAACAATGTTGGCATCATCAGGGCGATGAGTAAACTCTATAGATGCAGGAACTATACATTTGGTAAACAGTTGGGGGAAAAACAATGAAGGTCTCTATAATACAGCTAATAGTTATTTATTATACTAGTTCCTGTGTAAATTGGGTCATTTCGGGCACGAGGGCTTTTTTAAGCCTCGAGTGCCCGAAAGCACCCAAATTTACACAGGAACGAGTGTAATACAACGTTTTATAGTTCGACATAACCGCGGCAAGTCTTTAAATTGCTTAAATCCTTAAAAATTGTGTGACGTTTATCGGACATTTTCTTATTGCCTGTCAGGAGAAGAAAATTTGAAAATTCTGACAGTGGCGAACTATAAAAATTGTTTTAGTGTTTGTGGGAAAAACGATGAGCGTGCCTTGCGTTTGATGGAATAATGATGAGCATTGCTTATTTCTGATTATATAACACATAATAAATTGAGCCAATAAGCTATTAAACCCTTGACGACGTGGTGTAATTAACTTTGTCATAGTAACCATTTTTTATCATTGTTAAATAAACGTCAGAAAAAAGTTCCGTCAAAATTTCGCATTTTTTGGATCGCTTTGGTTATATAATCGTACCGAATACCACTCGAGCAAACGAAAATAATCCGATTCCACTAACCTCGTCATTCGACGTATTCCGCGAAACAACACTCCAGCTGCGCTGTTTCGGCGTAATACATCCCATGACTCGGAAGTTTAATATTATTTTCTATGCTCTTTTGATATTAGAACTGGATATGCGCACTGCGATTTTTATGAAAATCCTGTCATCTGATTGTCACAAGTTTAGTTTAATTTTATGGAGATTTAATAGACGGCACAAAGAGGTCTAAAAAAATCAAATCAGGAAGACCCGCTTAGAAGAAACCGATTTTTTCTTACCTGGCTAAGCCTACCTACACCTATCCAATACCCTTGGCCATTAAAAAATTTAAAAATTTGCAGGTGATTCTCGTTATGGTTGAAATTTTCCAAAATATCGTCCATTAATTTTTTTTCAGGATTTAACAACACTTTTGGAATGTCAGGATTTTTATAATAATCTGACTGCGCAAGATTGGGATGCCGAATGAGTTAGTTTTTGTTATATTTTTACCAATGACCTTGTTTTTTTTTAATTATTAATAATGACTTCGTTATTTTTTATATATTATTTTTATACCTTGTTATTCTTAAAAAATGGCGACAAATAAAACTGCGTTATATTTTGTGAATTGCCCTAATTTGTCCATTAATTTAAAAAAAAAAATGTGTTATTTTATTTGGGGGGGGGAGAGGTTCCTATTTTTTATTTCAAAATTTTATGTATTTATAGAATTTTGTAAGATTTTGTATAATGGTAATATATAAAAAGAATGAAATGAGAAGTAATAAAGTAAAAATGATGCACCAAAATATCGGTGTCCGGGTTTATTCTTCTTACGAGACAATGTTCGTTAAAAAAGTTAAAAATTTGACACCTGAATCTATATCTAACCTCACTTTTAATTTAACTAAGCTAAAGTTCAACACGCTCATACTCCTACCTTTTCGGGGTGCAGTGGAACCTCTTCGATAAAATTACGTTTTTCTGAACTCCACATCCGCATGTTTTGTGAATTCACATAACCGTCTAAATGAAACTAGGCAAAAAATTGTGGCCTGTTCACATAAACTCATAGTCAGCGCCAAATTTAAAAAAACACCCGTTACGACACGAGGTAGGTCTAAAATATTATTATGTTGGTTGCTGCGTCAATAAAAAATGAAATTGGTAAACAGATGAATATTATGATAGAGAAAGCAAGTCTCCACAAGTCTTATAATCAGAACACGCTTGTTCCGGTGCTAAATTACAAGCCTGTGAAATACCATCAGGACTCCTGAATGCCAATTTTGGTAATTTAACACATAGAAACCGACGGAAAAGGCACCAAAAATATTTTTCAAGTTGACTTGGTTTATGCTTTATTCATTTTTAACGACCCATACACTTCTATCCATAAAAATATCGTTTAGTGTTGTAAATGCTGTAGAGAACCATTTTACTCAACGATATTAAATGTTATAGTTTAGTTCTTTACGATATGAAATGCTTTACTGAAATGCCAACAACAATTTCTTCTCATCGCATTAAATCTTTCTAAATTTCAGCCACGTAACACGAAAATCAGAAGAAAAAATAAGTTGAGGGAAAGCAGCAGTATAAACTCATTATTTATGTAAGAAACATATTTCTAAGAATATAGGAACGGATGAGCATTCTGCACATAATAGCACTTAAAATATATTATAATAAGCAGTGGCCATTATCACACGTCTGCTTTTCAGTTCTCTTTAGAGAGAAGCTACATAGCTTGGAATTAACTCATGCTTAAATCTATTGTGGTTTTCTCTACAATGAGTTTCGCTACAGGAACCATAGATTGCTATTTCATTGCAGAAGCAGTAGGGTAGATAATTCACGGAATTTTTGAATTTCGCGACTGTGTAAGTGTAATTGTCACATTTATTTAATTTTATATGTACATTTTAGGCGTATGTTTACTTTATTGCAGGCTGTCGAAAACAGATTTAGTATGCTCAGCGATTTTTAACAGAAGAAAAAATTGTATTGAAATGAAGTGCAGCACATATTGGAAATGTTGAAAATCAAAAATTCAGCTTAGTTTTTTTATCAAACCTCGTAAAACCGTCTCGCGGCGTTGAATTGACAAGAAGTTCGAAACACGCAGTAGGACAATTTCCATATAAATTTTTGAAGACAGCAATATCTGAAATGACTTTTTGATTCATTGCCTCGTACTCATGGACGAACTCCTAAAATGGAAAATGTTCTTTGGTCTATTGTACAGGTAGCTCAGAAATAGGTCATCCATATTTAACCTGTTAGAGATGTGCAATATAATATTTTATACGAATTGAAATTCTCTATCAATAATATTCTCCTTTTTTCGTACAATTATCCGTTTCGAGATAGAGCAAATAATTCTCGCATCACCGGAAATGGACCATAACTTAGCATTACTGCATCGGCAAATATTTCGCTGCAACATGCTGATGTTCATTATCTAATGAAGTACCCATTGCACACTCATCTACTTATTAGACTTTGTTGACTGCTCCATCAGATTTCACTTCATCATGTCCCGTTCAATAATGTCTGACCATGTATAGTTCCTTCAAGACTTATATCGTACGAGAGGAGGCGCAAAAAAACTGGTTTTACTTGTCCCGCACGTGCAGATGAAACAGGCCCGTCTTCGATTTTTTGTTTTATTACAATTTTGATCGAATATGCAGTTTTACACCTACACTTTAAGTTAAGTATCGCCCAAATTAAGACTTAATAAAACAACGTTCAATGGCTTTGCATAAATCGAAAGTGTTATTAGTAGAATCGAGCATGTCTTTTACCGAAACCTTAAATTCTGAAATTCGAAACTCCACCTTCGTACGATATATCTCTTGAGTTAACAATATACCTCTGCACGCCAACGGCCAATAGTAAAGCCCCCGTTTATAAATTTAATAAACATAAACTCACTTTCAAAAAAATTGCAACACCCAATAAATCATTAGTAAGTAGTCTTCGTAACTAGTGTCGAGTGTTTAACTTGACGAACGAGCTGTAGCCGAGTGAGGAACATCACACGAGCAATGTCTACTTTCGGGTCTACTTTTGAACAAGTAATAAACATTATTTTTTGAACGACTGCGAACATTATACACTTACATTCTTACATATTTAATATCTGATCGGAAATCACCACATAAATAAAATCAAAATGTATTTTATTATTTAGAAATAATATAAATGTATTAGAAATATTTATTACAATCTTATTTTTGGAGTATACTCGTTATAAGAATCGATTTTTAAAGCCCGATACGACAAATTGATGGGTACTAAAATCCAGCGTTAACAAAAGGCGTTATGTTTTCCTTAAGCCTCTAAACTGTGTTATCTTTCTAACAATATATTTTGTCCAACAATTTTGTGAATTAATCTTAACATATAGATATATGTCGTCGCGAACTTTTTTATAGGCTTTTACAACTTTTCTATAGAAAGCATTCGTATATCTCCTATCGTTAACGCAGCGTTCGTCGCTCAAACGTTTTTTCGTCGACTTACAAAAGTGATCTCCACGAAAAGCCCTTTTATTTAAACGTGATATTATACATCCTATGTCCACCTTGAAGGTCCAATTTAAATACTGGTGAAAGAATTTTTGAAATCGGATAAGGAAAGTTTCTGAAATTACTTAGACACGAGCCTCCTCGCACACACATGGGCGAAGAGAGCGGGGGAGGCGTTTGATTCCGTTTTACTCCCATATCGCTGCTATAGAATGCTACACATAAAAAAAGAGAAAGATACGTTTTTAGATACAAGGGCCAGATATAATCCCTGTGTAAAATATTATTATGTTGGTTGCTGCGTCAATAAAAAATGGAATTGGTAAACAGATGAATATTATGTTAGAGAAAACAAGCCTCCACAAGTCTTATAATCAGAACACGCTTGTTTCGGTGCTAAATTACAAGCCTGTGAAATACCATCAGGACTCCTGAATGCCAATTTTGGTAACTCAACACATAGAAACCGACGGAAAAGGCACCAAAAATATTTTTCAAGTTGACTTAGTTTATGCTTTATTCATTTTTAACGACCCATACATTTCTATCCATAAAAATATCGTTTAAAGTGTTGTAGACCATTTTACTCAACGATTTTAAATGTTATAGTTTAGTTCCTTACGAAATGAAATGTTTTACTGAAATGCCAACAACAATTTCTGTTTCAGTCATCTCATCGCATTAAATCTTTCTAAATTTCAACCACGTAACGCTGAAATCAGAAGAAAATATACGGTGGGGGAAAAGCAGCGATGATATTATAGGAACGGATGAGCATTCTGCACATAATAGCACTTAAAATATGCTATAATAAGCAGTGGCCATTATCACTCGTCCGCGTTTCAGTTCTCTTTAGACAGATGCTACATGGTTTGGAATTAACTCATGCTTAAATCTATTGTGGCTTTCTCTACAATGAGTTTCGCTACAGTAACCCTAGATTGTTATTTCATTTCAGAAGCACTAAGGTAAATACGAGTAAAAATTGACGGAATTTTTGAATTTCGCGACTGTGCAAGTGTGTAAGTACCTTTTTTTTGTCGGGCACGAGTCTTAATTTGCAGGGTCGTATTGTAATAATTTGCATTTCTTTACACCTTAGCCGACCAGGCAAATGTTTATTTCAGAATCATTTCAGGACCTTCATTGATAACATCCCTGTGACAATTTAAGCTTGAGGCTACTATATGCTCAAACATTTTTTAGCTGGAAAAAAATAGAACAAAAAATTTGCATTCAATTTTGCTGTAAGAACGGAATGAAGTACAGCAAACCTTTATCAAACCTCGTAAATAGAGTCCCGCGGTGTTGAATTGACAAGAAGTTCGAAACAAGCAGTAGGACAATTTCCATATAAATTTTTCGTGGATCAACTCAACGGTAAATGTTCCGTCATCTATTGTACAGGTATCTCATATAAATTTAACCCGTTAGAGATAATATATATTATACGAATTGAAATTCTTATAAATAAGATTCTCCTTTTTTCGTACAATTATCCGTTTCGAGATATGTATACCATAAATTATGAAATTACGAATTTAGACCAACTTCATAAGCATTAAAGCAAATAATTCTCGCATCACCTATCTAGCTGTAGGATGTGCGGAAATGGATCATAACAGCATTACGGCATCAGCAAATATTTCGCTTCGATATGCTGATTGTTCATTATCTAATGAAATATAGCACGCTGAATACATCTATGTATGACTTCCTCCGTTGGATGTGACTTCATCATGCACTCGGACCATGTACCTGCACGACAAGGGCAAATTAATAGTAAAGCCCCCGCGTATAAATAAAAATACTCACTTTCAAAAAAATTGCAACATCCAATAAATCATTAGTAGTTTTCATAACTAGTGTCGAAAGGGATACATATGCGAGTGTTTAGTTTGACGAACGAGCCGAAGCTGAGTGAGGAAAATCACACAAGCAATCGTATGTCTACTTTCGAACAAGTTATGAACATTATTTTTTGAACGACTGCGAACATTCTGTTACATTCTTAGTAACTCGCAACAGGTTTATTTTCCTAATTCCTTAAATACATTAATTGTAGTATTATTGTTGGAACAATTAACAAAATTATTATTGTAATTTGTTATTGTAGTATATTTCTCTACTCCTCAATCCCTTTCTTTTATTTATATCTAAGTATTAATAGTGATATTAATATTTATATACAGTGAAGTGAATAACGGTCTAAAATATTGTGATATGGTTAAAAAAAAATCAAGTATGTATCTTCCGATGTTCACGTATCGTATTTTAGTTACCACAAAACTTATTGTTATACACAATATTATTGATAAAATTAATGTTAAAAATTATTTCAATAGTGAAGGAAATCAATATTCCTAACAATGTATTTATGTAGTATAAGTAATATATTTTATACCCGACTAACATCTAGATGACTATTTTTGCCACGCAAAAGGAAGGTATAATGGAGTATTTCTCTCACAAGTGATATAATGATAAAAAGGGGTGAATTACTATGGTTACACAATGGTAAGACATGAATTATTTTTTGAAACGTCATTTTGATACTTGCATTAATTTTTTGATTTTTAACTTTTACAAGAAATTAAACGTCGTATCTTACACGTGACCGAAATGACATTGTAAGCACCACCAAAACCAACGGAAAAAACACTTAAATTGCAACTGTTGGACAAATATCTTTTCAAGATTCTTTGTTGTTGTAAAAATAGAACTGGACAAATCGTCTTATATCACACGTGACTCAAATACCATTGTAAGCTCGTGAGATGTGTATCACTCGTGCTATCGCACTCGTGATAATGAGGCATTTCTGTCACTTGGAATATAATCTACTATTGTCCAAAAGTAGCATCTTTTAGGTGTTTTTACGTTGGTTTTGTAGTACTCACTAGTGATTAAAATTTGGTTTTAGTCACTCAAAACCAACGTAAAAACACTTAAATTGCAACTGATAGACAAATATCTTTTCAAGATTCTTTGTTGTTGCAAAAATACAACTGGACAAATGGTCGTATATCACACGTGACTCAAATACCATTACACTATCGCACTCGTGATTAAAAAATCTCACTCGCAGAAAATGAAGAATTTCTTCTAATATAACCTCGAATATAATCTATTATTTATGTAACATGATTTATGTATAATATTTTATCGAATCAATATAAATAACTATGAATAAAATTATATACAATCTTTCAGTATTGTAAGAGATGCGCTTACATATTTATTTATTATATGTAAAGAGTAAACTCCACTCGCGTGTCGGAGCTGACACGCACAATAACTTTTTTTGTAATAAATAATATTTCCTCCCAACTGGGAATAAAGTGGTACTTTATTGTCTAGAGAATAAAATTAATAATTAACTTTAAAAAAAAAGAGAAACCGACTTCAAAAAAACCCAAAGTAACATATATAAGTTAACTAAGAAGTAAAAAATAAGAATTTTCAATTTCAGAGTTATTTGTTGTTCCGGTTAATGTAATTATATATTTTTCCGTTTAATGAAATTCAGAAATTATTGTTGATTATCTAATTTATTAATTGTTTTATAATTTTTAAGTCGATTTTTCATCATTTTTTCGACGCCAATCCATAAATTGTTTGAATACCTTCCCTTTGACTTTGGAGGTCCAAAGTGCTTTGTCTTGCAGCTTCCAAGATTGTCGGCGGCGTGCAAATATTCCAGTATCCATACTTATGAATCTTGCTTTCTTTTATACTATTTGTGATTTGTGTGCTAATTTTTTGCTTTTTTGAATTAACTGTAAACTAGTGATCGCCCGTCACTCGAAATTAGAGTGGTATGTATTGGATTGATAATAATCGAATCAATGTGAAAATTTAAAAAAAAATTAATACTTACATAAATAGTGTTGAATAAAGACTGGTTACTATGTTACATATTACAATGTTTAATTTGTTTTGTTTAACTGTAATTTTGAATAAAAAAACGGTCTGGATAATAATAATAAGTCAATGTGTGCATAACGAGGATTCATCCCAAACGTCAGAACTAATCCACCAACGCGATGATACATAACATTGTGAATTTTGAAATGATACACCCCATTAACCACTGATTAATCCAAATCAGCTTCAGAACTTGCCATAGCAAAAGCTGAATTATATAACCTTATGTTCTCAACGAAATTTTTGCATTTTTGTTTATAATTGTAATCTGTAGATGTACCTTCGATGAGTGATTGTAGAACCGGAGATGTAGTAAAAGGTGGTAAATAAACCTTTCCTTTGTTATTTCCGAATTAAAATGAAGCGCTGAACAAAATGAACAATTTAATGAAAGTTCACCGAGATTATGTGAATCAACATTTAAATTAATCAACTATCGTAGTAGTTGTTTGGGACAGTGACAACTGTTTATTTGTCTCGCATTTTGTTTAGTAGAAAAAACAAATGTTATAGAAAGAAATTAAAGCGCCCAAAAAAGTGTAGAAGTTAAATAAAATTTAATTGAATTGAATATAAACTAAAATTAAAAATTGCAATCGGCAGTTCAATCGATGTTAGCCTGCACCCAAAATAATCTAACGTTACAAACGAATGGAACAAAAAGGAAACAAAAATTTTTACTTACACATATAATCGTTGCAATGCATTCGGAAAAACAAATGTATTATCTCTACACCCTAACGTTCTCTAAGACCCGTAAAAAGAAACTAAAAAATAAATATGCCTCCAGGGGCCTGTAACACAAGCCGTACAAGTTCTACAATTGTTAGAATATATTTTACACTTGGAACTTTTTGATAACACAACTCAACTTGTAATTACCCGTACGGCAGCAGTAATTACGGAAAAATCTCTACATATGTAGACGTATTCTGTAACACAAACTTATCACTTGTATGATTGTGTTACAGAATTTTCTACAAGTGTAGATAATGTTTTATATATCTTCAAGTCTAGGTAAATGCACAGTGTCACGGCAATTCCCGTACTATGAATACGTACTATTACAACCTAAATTGTTGTAATGCCCTGACAAAATTTAGAAGTGTGGATGGTGACACAAGAAATACAGCTAAGTCCCCAAAATCATATAATGAATAAATAAAAATAATACAGAAACTTCCTACAATTATATAATACATATTAAATAACGTGGTAAAAATTGAAATTATAAAGACTGGTCACAAGCTGTTGCAATAAATTACTAAATGAACGATGAAATAAATAAAGAAAATGAGAAAAGTTAAATTGTGACTATTGCACTTTACCTATGTTTAAATTACATTAAGACAATTTTTAATTGAACGCTAATATAACAAAAAAACTAGATGAATTGATAACACATAAAAACAATATAATAAAAAAAAATGTCTATTACTTATCTTCTGAAACTATTACGCTTCCTGCCGGTAAACTGGTGCAATTCCTTCAGGTCCTGGGAAATTACACCAGTTTCCACGTAAAATAAACTCCGTGCATCCAGGAAAGAATTTTCACAGCTATTATTATCCCTTTGAGGTGGTACAAAAGATCCTAGTAAGTGCTGGTGAATTTGCCTATTTGATTGAAAGAGAATAGTCAAGGTCTGCACGCAATAAAGTAGTTTCTCTTACCTCTTTCCGAAATCTCAACATTTAACGAATTATCCGCTAAAGCGATTTGTTATTGAAATAACTCACATCCAACGATTCTATCCGCTAACGCTATTTTCTGGAGCTATCCCTTTGTCCAGGAGCAAAATTTACGTTGAATGTTACTTCGTCAAATGTCCAACGAAAGAAGAATGTAGGTTTTGTCGCGCGGCACTGCAAAACTTATCGTGTTTTTTGTATTATGCCGGTTATATCTAATGCCGATTCGTTCCTGAACCCGGGTGGTGAATGCGCGGCAAAAATCAAATTGTAATAGTACATATATGTTCCCAATATGTGGTCAAGTGATTCCGCAAGTGAGGATGAACTGATAACGAATTCAACGAAAGATTTCATTTGAAAATCTCCTTCTGGATATTGGACCAATAACGGAATGGAGGTCAGTACCATGGTGTTTGCGATATGCATGGGGTATCAAAAATGTGTGTAGATTCTGTTAATGAGATAAAATTCGATGAAATAGTGTAATGGCCCCATAATATATTAAATGCTGTACAACGATTTCCTGCAATACCCTGCTTTGCTGAAGTATGTGGTGCAGTGGATGGAACACTTATAATAATATAGACGCTGTTAGAATTAACGAACCAGCCTATGTAGATCGCCATGGTAAACACTCAATCAACTGTAGAGGGACCGAATAATTACATTACACATGTAGCTACATGTGTACAAATTTATTCAACTTTTACAATTGTAGCAATTTGCATTCTGATACCGAATTAAATAGGACTTGTAGTTACAGGCAGATTACTTGTAACTTGTAGACTTGTTACAATTGTACAGTTTGTGTTACAGGCCACAGATAGCCAGTGGTTCATGTTGGGTTAATGAGGGTAAAGTTATAAATCATTTTTATTACTGTGTGAAGCAGTAGGTACCCGTAGGTACCCCTTGATATTTTTTCTTTGAAGTAAGACTAAATCCTGTCAACATCCCGACATATTGTACCGATGTGTACAAATCGAGAATATTTTTCAAAGTGAGCTCTGTCCCTACTCTGAACATAATTTACTGCACATCGAGACGTGCAACAAAACTGGCCCAAGTTCTATATTTAGGTCCAGTTAATTAGCTTGTTACTTAAAACGATTCACGCTCATTTAAATCGATGACTGTAATGGACCGCTTTTCCCCCAAAATAATTTGCAAATAATTAATGAACCTGTGAAATTTTTGAAAATGGAAAGTAATGTTTAAAAAAACTTGTCAATGTCTTTCATTTAAAAAAACAATTTATTATCAAAATCGGTGCAATACAGCCTGTTTTATTTGGTTCAAATTGATTCATGTTCAACGATTAAATATATAGATAATGGCAACTAGCATATCGACCAGGAATTAGCACAATGAAGACAAACTACCGCATGAAGTAGAAGTATTGTGATCAGAAATCCGAAGAGTAGTGATATAAAACCGGAATCGTTACTTTATTTATTTATTTATTTAAATATCAGTATCTACAGGCATTATGCCCAAATGATACAACTTAATTATATATAACAATATAACAAACCATATAAAAGAACATGAAATAGAAAAAGAAAACAAAAAAAATATATAATCCATTTTACAAAAGCAAAACTTAAATTAGTAAAATTAAATTTTTAATAACCTATTTAATAAATTTTGGCTATTGTGCAAAAAAAAGTCGTGGGTTTCAGAGACAGTATTTGAAAATTTTAACAAGTTGTTTAATGGCGTGTTTAGTCCGTAATTTGTTCGATGGTAATTTAAATAGAAGGTTGATTTTCCTCTTGTATGATGAGATGGAACCAGAAAATTTATATAGGAAAGGATTTCCCCACAATCAACCTTACCATTTAAAAGTTTTTGCGTAAAAAAAATAAATCGGTTAATCCGCCTTTGCTCTAATGATTTGAACCCAACTAGTTCTAGACGTTCATTATAATTATATTTACTTTTATTTATTTTACATTTAAAAAGAACATAGTTAACTATTTTTCTTTGAACTCGCTCGATCCGATCTATATGCAGCCTATAAGATGGATTCCAGATAATACTACAATACTCTAATATTGTTCGAACAAGGGAGATAAATAAAGATATTATACATAGAACATTGTTGAAGTCACGTGTTTCCCTCTTTATAAAACCCGTCAATCTCATACACTTGTTTACTATCTCGTCAATATGATAATGAAAACGAAGCTCTGTATCCAGTAAAACACCAAGATCCCTTATTACCTCAACTTGTTCCAACACACAATTATTTATTTTGTATTCCTTGTTTATGCGTATTTTACTTCTCGTGAAGGTTATCACTTTACATTTTTGTACATTGAGTGACATATGATTTCTATCACACCAAACACCGAGAGCCTTCAAGTCATTCTGAAGACCGTTTGAAGCATTTGACCCGTCAGTGACATCAAGGTACATTTTAAGATCATCAGCAAAAAACAAAAAATTTGCATTACTAAAGTACGTAGGTAAATCATTAATGAATAAAGAAAACAATAGTGGTCCTAAATGACTACCTTGCGGCACCCCTGATTTCACCAATATCTCAAATGATCTAATATCTTTAATTTTAACAGTCTGACTCCTATTTTTAAGATACGATTCTAACCATGCAAGAAGATTTCCACCAATTCCATACAAGTCCAGTTTTTTCAATAATATATCATGATCCACTTGATCGAACGCCTTTTTAAAATCAGTATGAATAGAGTCAACACGACCTCCTTCTTCTAGAACCTTACTTATGAAATTGGTGTAAACAAGGAGATTTGTTTCAGTACTCCTCCCACGGTAAAAGCCATGTTGCTGCTCAATAATAATATTCTTAAATGTATCAAACCGCGCTTCTTGAATAATGGATTCGAATATTTTACTAATCTCACAAAGTTTGGAAATCGGGCGATAATTTGATATGTTACTTTTGTCGCCTGATTTATGTAATGGAATTATATCTGCATGTTTCCAAACTTTGGGAAAATCTCTAAATTTTAACGAAATGTTATATAATTTTGACAAAGGAACAGCTAAGCTAGGACTACAGAGTTTGAGAAAATAACCAGGTATGCCATCTGGCCCCGGGCTAGGATTACTCTTTAGATTTACAAGTTTCTTAAAAACATTGTCAGAATTTATCAACACATTAGTGATACTTGTCTTAGGCTCGATCCTACTTGAAAATTTTTTTGCCGGTGGATGATTAATATAAACAGATTCAAAAAAAATTGCAAAAAGGTTACAGATGTCATAATTATTTGTAGCTTCTTTATCATCTAGAAACATAGCATCTGGTATACTCGACCCATTTTTATGTTTGTTTTTTATAAATTTCCAAAACACATTTGAATTTGATTGAATACTATTTTCGCTGACGGAAATAAAATTTTTATAATCTGTATCAATACTCTGTTTCACTTTGCTTCTATAGTATTTGTAAGTGGAGAAAGTGGCATCGAGCTTATTTAATTTAAATTTGTTGTACAGTTTATTTTTTACTTTAATGAATTTTTTTGTTTGAGAAGAATACCAGGAAGGATAACTTTGCGACTTTACGATCTTCTTAGGAATGTAAAGTTCAAAAATATTAAAAATCAGATTATAAAAATTTGTTGTGGAATTTTCAGCGCTTTCGTTAACTAAAACATGATCCCACTCCACTGTATCAAGACAATAATTGATTTCTTTGTAATCTCCTCTCCTAAAATCATACATCCAATTTTGGTCGTCTATAGCTAAAGCTAATTTAGTGCTTTTATAAAGAAGTTGAAAGGTTAAAGATGGATGGTGGGAATCAGGAGGTACAATATTGAAATCATTCCTTAAATTTTCTATAACATCACTTTCATTAGTAAATATAAGATCTAGATTAACGTTCCGGAAATTTTTAATCGAATTATTTTGAAAGAAACCTAAAAAACTTATATTATCAACTATTTGCGTTTCTGTTACCGATGTAGATTGCTTCGGCACAAGGTATCCTTCTTCATCCGATACCCAACTGATGGTTGGGAGATTGTAGTCACCAACACAGCAAATAGTGGAATTGGGATAACGATCAGTCAAAAATTCTAGGGAAGACACATGATTTAGGTACACGTTTAGATCCGATTTTGGAGGGATATAGACGCCACCAAAGACTATATTCTTAGTTCCACAATTAATTTTAACAAAAACTTCCTCAACTTCACTGATTAAATGTGGTAGCTTTAGACACTCCGACTGAAGATTTGATTTTACCGCTATCAGAACACCGCCGCCGCGATTTTTATTTGCGTTATTTCGATCACATCGATAAATGTTGTACGTATTTGGAAACAATTCACTATTTTTTATTTCATCGGTAAGCCACGTTTCAATAAGTATTATAATGTCGTAGTCTAACGAAAGTGCTTGTTGATAGAGATGTAATGTTTTTGTCCGAAGTCCTCTTACGTTTTGATAAAATACAGAGATAAAATTATTTGGTTTTGAATTTAATGGTTTTTTAAAAGATTTACAATTTTGGGTACACCGCTTATGTATTTTATGGTTTTACTGTTGTCGCCGGAGTCCTTCAGTTTTTGCAATTCATCTTGTACATTCTTTAAATATTGGCGTTGAAGTAGGGTTTGATCACTATAAATACGCAGCACATCAGATTGTAAGTTTTTCTTGTTTCGAAGTATTTCAATTGCCTCTTCCTTAGTATTTAACGTTATTTTAATGGGACGAATTTTACCCGCATTTTGCTTTGCACCCAGGCGAAGTAATGAGATGTTATCGAGATCTATATTTACTGAAATTTCTTCGAGGGTCTCTTTAACCAATTTTGTGTCGTCGCTATCACGAAGCTCTTTCGTAGTTTTTGTAGATTCAGGGGCATTCCAAAGAATAATATTTCTTTCGCGATTTTTTCTTTCGTTGATTTCCACTATTATTTCTTCATATGACTGAGACTGAAGCGCGGTCTTGGTTTGTACAACGACTTCATTCCTGCTGTTCAATTTAGATTTCAACTCCGTGATTTCTTGTTTCAGGGAAGCTAATTCTTCAGTCAAGTTTGAAAGACTGGCAACTTGAGTTTTAAGATTTTGACAGCTGGAACAATAATAGCTTAACTTCCGATTTCTACCCCGAAGACATTCAACTTCCGCTGCCGATAGGCCACTACAACTTGCATGAATTTCGTCTTTGCAAAAGTCAGAATTTATATCCTTACGAGGATTCGTATCAGTTTTACAGACAGCGCAAACCATATTTAATCACGAACCACGTCGTCTCCACTCGACCATACGATATTATATTTCAAATTGTAACTGTGGTGATAATCTTAATTTTCAATGAGCAGGTTGGTTGGTCGATATGATTATTTTCATATGCAGTCGTCTAAAAAAATTGTCAAACTAACAATGTGATGTGAGTTCTTTGCTTTTGATATGTAACAAATCTATTTATCTAACTAATTTGAATCTGCTTTTTAAAGTGGTTGATAACAATGATTTTGAGTTATTTGCGACCATAGTGAATGTAGGTAGGTACGCAAGGTTGAACAATTATTACGAGTGACGTTTTTGTTTTCACAAATTCGCTAGAAGAATAGTCGCAATGTCTCGACTGTAGCTAGAATAATAATAATTATTATTATAGAAGATTGAAATCTCCGACAAATGGCACTGGACGAACTGTTTAAAACAACACGTTCGGTTGGAGCGCATTGAAGAGGTGTTATGGGTCGATCCGTATCCATGACCACGATTTATCGTATAATCAATTCGTTTACACTTCACAATTACCGTCTTTAATTTTGTATTTTTCTGAAAGATATTCAACGAGCCACCAAACATCAACAAAGACAAAACTGGGTAAAGAAATGGACTTAAACTTTGTTCTCCGATGCCTCCTAATTGTGCTTATGATGATCAGATAGTCGTACAAGGATGACAAAAATCAACATTGTGCTACTTTATTACCATACCTTCGATGATTAATAAAACACATACCAACAGGACAACGCGAAACCCCAGACGACATTGACGACAACGACATTTATGGAAGAAAACCATGTTAACATCTTAGCCTGGCCGTCACGTTCACCAGACTTTAACCCGATCGAGCATGTATGGGATATAAGGTCACTAGAGGAAACATTGTTATAATAATATTTGTTGTTATTCGTGTATTCGTATGACGGTTTTCGGCAAAGTCAAGAGTCCAAGGCTATAAAGCAGAATCAAGTCTCACAGGTACCATGCTAGTATATGCACTACTTATTGCCCCCCATAGATGAGATCATGCGCATTATTATTTTTTTAAACAAATTTGTAAATAAATTTGGCTGAAATTTTAATGGTTTTTGAGTTGCTTTTTTTAAAGTGAATTTATTATCGTGACGCACTTTTGACGCAAAGAAAGGAGGATCTGAAACATGACATCTGACATTTCCACATCCATTTACCAGTTTTTCAACTAAATTGCGATCATTATTGAACTACTGTTTTCCATTCGACACCAGATTGTATCCCCTTATGCCATTCCATGCGAATAAAAGCTCCAATTGTGCTTCCAGTATTTTTCAGGATGTCGTTAGCACATCAAAATCGAGTCCTACGCCAAAATTCAACTTCCTTATTGTTTGCGACAATAGTGCGAAATATCTTTTTAAAAAACCTCCAGAAAACAAATTAGTTGTGTCAGTTTTCTTATGTCCCGGAGAATTTAAGAATTTTTATGAAATAAATTCTTACATTTAAGGTCTAACTTATCCAAAAATCATGATGACCACGCAGAAATGAGAAGGATGTATGTGATCTTGATGTTTCCAACAGTTGCAGCGATTTTATGTAAAATAATTAAATGTCGTGTGGCTTTAATATCGACCGGAACAGTTATAAAGTTCTCTACAAATACGGTGTAAAAATTACTGTTTCGCATACATCTTGGACAGCCGACAGCAGGTACAGAATCTAATAAAAACCAAATTATTTACTAAAGATAAATTTCACGTGTCAATATACTGTTATAATTAACTCGTGTCAATTCCTAATCCGAAAATATTTGAACAGTTCTAGTCTGGTTCCCATATATGCCATGGAGTAATAATAACGAATCGTTGTTTATCTTTGCTCATAATTAATCGGGCATATTGTGCGTAATGTTCTACTTATTAGATCCTAATTTGGCAGCGAAAAATTGCTTAGTTTCAGCGTACAAACTTCCTTTTTGGTGTTTCCTTTTTAATAGTTGTTTACGAGGTCAGTCTCGTCGCTGATCTCTAAATTTACTATATAAAGAAATGTACAGGGTAGGGTTTGTTGGTTTGCAGTGTCTGAGCGTGCTTGAATCCTTGTAAAAGAAATTACTTAATAGCTACAATTTTATTTTATAGATACGCCTGCCAAATATTAGATAGGCAACACAGAATACTTTGCAACGGTAACTTATGAAAATTATATTATTTATGAGTAACATTTTTGACATTCACGGCACACACTGACATGTTTAAGAATATGAAAATGGTTACTATTTATTAGTTTTCAAATTAATGCCTTTGGTATGAATTATGTGTTGCCTATTTAAAATTAGTCAGGCGCTAGCGAATAAGATGAAAGTCCTGTACTTACCGAGTCTCCAAACATCTGCATTTTTATTTGCAAATTTCGGACACTATAATACAATGCATTAAAAATAGTACATTATTAGGTCAGATAGAAAGTATTGAAAATTGTTTTTAACCATATATGGTTTATAATACTTTATTATGTGATTTTCAGTTTTTATAATATGATCTTATTTATTATTATTGTTATTCAAGAATAGGTTGAACAACTCAATTTTTATTTTTAGCTTTAACTTATACATCAGTCGTAAATAAATCATCACAGTTTCGTCTGCTAGATTAAATTCAAAAATTACGTTTTTATCTTTCATTATTCTGTGCCCAGCATTATTAACAATCTTTTTGACTGATGGCAGACATATCATAGGAACGACGCCAAGAAAAGTTTAAGGTGTAAGACCTTTTTTCTTAACACCTTAGACATAAATTTAATGATCTATGGATTAAAACGGCATTGGAAAATTGTGAAAACGGTGCAAAATTATATAAACTTATTTCCCAGAATGGAATCGCAATGGCAGGAAACATTCTGTTAGAACAAATTTACAAACGAATATTAACAGTAGTTTTCGTAACTAGTGTCGTAAGTGGGACATATCATGCGAGTGTGGAGTTTGATGAACAATTTTCTTACCGAATTCACCGATTTACTCTACAAGTTTCATTTCAATAAGTAAAATTTAAATAAACAATAACTTTTATTTATTACAACTTTAACAAATTTTGATACAATGTGCAATGAAAGTTCTTTTGTTAATTCATGACATTTAATTTATAAAAGCTATTATGGCTTGACAACTGACATCGGAAGTGTTGTGATATAAAACTAAAAGGGCTGTGATATAGAAGCGGAAGCGTTGTGATATATTTCATATTGTCACTGTGCTAATAATGTCAACTTTCGACAAGTAGGTTGCTTCGTAGATATGGTTACTTTCGTCTGCAGTCATCTAAAAAAGTATTTCCCAAATGTACTGTGTATTTGTCTAAAAAGTGAATGAAAGAAAACAATTATGTGAATTTGGGTAAAAACTAAATGTCAGTTATTAAGAGAAAAAATGTGTGCAGCATTTCCGATAGTTACTATTGTTATGATGATGGTGCAAAAAAAGAAAAAATGCTGGGGCAACTTACCTATTTTTTGCAGTTTTCCAAAGCGGTGCTAGAATCACTGATTTTGAGAACTATAATTTTAATAAAATTATCGGCATAAAAAAAATGCTGTTTCTAACCACGTACCCCATTTAGTAATTATGGATAGGTTTATTTTGAAAACTAAATGAGGAAATAAAGTACCTAATTTTTATTTATTTTATTTTTACAATATTGTTGACAACGCCGACAAGCCACCCGCACCCTGTTGGCAATGAATTAGATAATAAAACTTGGGAATATCGTAGACAAATCGGTGAGATGGAAATAATTTTGTGAGTGATTGGGTGCGAGCGCAGCTGATCTGCTAAATATACAATCTCGTATACAAGAAAATATATTGGTATGAAAAATTTCTTGTACTGAAGAGGCGCGCGCATATAATTTTCAGTTCGTAATTTTACGTACTGAATTGAAATAAGTATAGTGTCAAACGGCTCTATTGAAAAATTTAACGTTGGGTTTTTAAACCTAGAAAATATCAGTGTAAACTGTGCGACCCTTATAAATTTTTTTCGTGATTGTTATTACATATTATCGCTACTGTCTCCATGGTTGTGATTTGATTGATAACAGCCACGGCCGTTAATATTTAACAGCCGTGGACGATATTTTTTAATTGGTTGATAACAGCGACAGCGTCCCAAGGAGGGCCTTTGTCCTAAGGGGGGTTTGCCAAATGGGGGGCCTGTCCCAAGGGGTGTCTTGTCCCGAGGGGACCCCTCTCCCATGAAGAACATGAGAAAAATTAAAAGGTCTTTTTTGATATAGGAAGTGTACATGAAGTGATTTCATCCAAAATTTGGACTATATTTGTTATAGTGTATGATATATACATATTATTCAAATTTAATATCTAATTCGCTACTATAAAATCTAAAGAATTTATTTCAGTAATTCAGTAGTAATCTAAAGCTAGCCGCATGACATACAACTGTTTAGTCTTTCGGTTAAAAAGCAATTCGATCAAATAGAAGCGCATGAGATGGTGCCCTACAAATGCTCGATAAAAAAGCTGACGACTAAACAGTTGTGCGATTAAAAATCTTATATATTTTTTTACTGAACGTAGAAAATATTTTAATTATGTTTTCTTTTGTTTCAGGTGACATTGTGGATGTCCTAACGTTGACAAACTTCTCTATCAATTTTATTCTGTATTGCATCATGTCAAAAAAATTCAGAATGGTCTTCAAGGAGTGTTTTTTTCCATTATTACCCTGTTCTAACATTTCTAAGGAGAACTGGATATCACTAACTACTCTCCAAACATATGTGTAGAGCATAAATAAACAATAACGTCAGAACTGTGTTACTGTAATTTTACATTAGTTTGTAACAGGGTAAATAATTTTAATGTATGTAGTTGTTTGGTCAACTGATAAAAGATCTCATTTTGTGTATATGTATGTATATATTTCCGAGTCTAATGTTGTTGTAGGTCAATAAACCGAGATAAGGTTTAAACCTCATTTAGTGTGTTTTCTTTATATCCAATTGGTTTTAGGTTTGTCATGAAAAAAAATTGAGAGGCACTTACATATTATGGAAGTTGGGATCACACAATTTTTTTGGGAATTGTTGTTGACTGATCTTTAACCTGGCTGAGGATCGGTAGTTCAGTCGCAGGTTAAAATTTTTAACTTAGTTAGTTAACTAAACATTCCATACGTAAGGTAGAAGTAAACTTGTCCAGTAAACAGAAAAAGTGACAAATTAATAAAACCGGCGCGGCGATGGATGATTTCGGTACATATCATCTGACGATGAAGATGTAATGAATTACATTCGTCTGGCATTTGGAGACACCAAGAAAAATGTGTAGTTACCAGGAAAAGAGAGACCATTTAATAACGACAGAGGACCTATCCCCACTTCGGCACTATTCCCACTTTTGAATAGTACGGGTGGGGATGCGTCCCATTAGAGTATATATAATTTCAGTCAAATGTTACAGTGTATCAATTGATATTATTTGTCAGATGAATGTCAAAACATTATTTTGGAATTTGTACTATTACACAAATTATTATTAAATTACAATCAGAGTAATTTGTAATCGTAATTTTGTATGTGTGAACTGCTCACGAGTTGCCGCGAGGCTGCAGAAACAGTTACGTGATTGCCTTTATTACCAACCATCTTACGTTTAATAATTTAAATTCGGGTTGCCTGGAATTGGTCACTTTCCACTCCAACCTCTTTTGAAGTTGAAACGCAGTATATTACTGGCGGATTGTGAATAAAAACATTTACCTAATAAGAGACTGAAATCTCACAAAAAACGTTAATCACAGCATACTTTGCCCTTCAGAGTCACATAGATTATGGCATCATGGCATACCGGATAAGCGGAGATTGTTTAGGTTAGTATTTTATTTTTAGTGAAGTATTTACGTATTTTACCAAGATATCTTATAAATTTTAAAGGATACCGGCCCTATGTGGATAAGCTATTCTCAAAGATTTAAAATGAGAACATCACTTGCCACTTTTACAGTTTTAAAATAATTCTAAGCACGGTTAGCAGGAATCTGATTAAAATACTTCAGAGCATCATCTGTAAGAAGTCATTAAGAAAAGACCTCAGTCTCAACGAAATAACAAGATAAAATGAATGAACAAAACATAATGAGTGGCGAAGGCGGAATAAATGTCTCGTTTATTCGACTAGAAGCTTAAAAAATTGTCGTAAACTCATGAACCGAATGCCAAGTAGATACGTCAATAAAATATTTCAAAAAGATTCTTGGGAACATGCATTAAACTTTATATTTCTTTAAAACGTGTTAAAAAATACATTAACTTCACTCGTAAACTTCTGAAACAAAAGTTGAATGTTCATGGATGCCTTGGAGGAACATAGCAATATTGCATGAACCTTCAGGAGACTTCGTCTTTGGACTTGAATAACAGGTAGCAGGTGTCATGTAAGTATCGATCTTTTTAATGTAATAGTCTGAATTTATACAAAACATCTTGCGTCATTAGTACCCATGTCGCATTTTTAACAAGTCTAAAGCATTCAGGTTTTTTGCTCAGAAAAATTCAAATCAGACACAAAAAGAAAACAAATTTTTCGTTTATTTATAGACACCCTAAAATCAATATTTCATTTGAATATCTTGAGAAAAACATTATCAGCCCTTAAGAGACGTACTCGATAATAAAGTTTGACTATTAAAAATGTTTTAGTGTTTCGAAACTCGCGAATCATGTTTATCGTGTTAGCATTTATTGGCAAACTTCCCAGTTAAGAAAATTTGAATAATTTTGGTTATAGCGATATGTAACTTATTAAAGTTCTGAAGTCGTGGGAAATGATCTAACTGTAACTTGGCCGCAGCTTGAAAAGTGTTGGTTTTAATGATTTAATTTCCTTTTATGTGTTATTTGTTGCCGCGAGCACTTCTTTTTGTGGAAATGAAAACACCGGAGATTTCTTGTACTTAAGCTTAATAGGCGTCGACGAGGTCAGTCTCTTCAATACTTTTGCAATGATTGTTCTGAATTTTAATGAAATTGAAAAAATGATATAATATAACAATAATTTTGATCTGACTGCGCTTGGCAATTAAAAAAACTACGGGCTTTTCTGTTCCTCTGTATACATAACATAACCCACTTTCTACTTTACAATCTGTATTAATTTCAAAACAATGTCTCTTCATTTCTTCTCCACTCCCCTCATGCTCTCAATCAGTCTTTCAATCATCATTCTTTTCTTGAAATCGTCTTCCCAGATTCTTTCTTCTATTATCCACGTTATTTACCTACTTTTGTTGTTATCACTGATATGTGTCTTATCCCTGGCTTTTCATTAAGAACATATATCCCAAGTATAGTTCCTTAATATCGTACGGGAGGAGGCGCAAGAAAACTGGTTTTACTTGTTGAGCACGTACAGGTGAGACAGGCCCTTAGATTTTTCGTTGTACTATAATTTTGATGGAATATGCGGTTTTACACCTACACTTTAAGTTAAGTGTCGTCCAAATTAATTAGTTATTAGTAGAATCGAGCATGTCTTTTACCGAAACCTTAAATATCTGTCCACCAACAGCTCACACGCGACCATCACACGACTAAATTGGTGCGGCTACCTTCGACCAACTTTTTTACGTACCTCGAAAGTCCACCTTCGTACTATATATCTCTTGAGTTCACAATACTTAATTCTTAATTTTTTTCTATTTTCATATTCACTTTCCTAAGATTTTTATAATTTTTTTCATCGCAGTTTCCCACTTTGCCATTATTAGCACATTAGCCAGGCTCCACACTTTCACTCTACCTACTTCACACCCCATTTATTAATTCAACCACCCTTCTCATACATCCACAATTCGTTCTATACTCCATTCCTCCCCGGCACTTTCCTTTTCCTCAGTTTCTTCACTTGCCTCAACTTCAATTACAACGTGATTTATTTTCCTTTTGGTGCTGTTTGATTTCTGTTTCCCCTTTTTCTTTTTCCCCCTCCAGCAACCTCATCAATTATTTCTCCCACTCGTTCATCGTTATCTCCAGATTTACTGTTTCTTTTTTCTTTCTCCCTCTATTAATATATTTTCACACCTTGCGATATCCCCAAAATACATCATACGACGGATAGGAGAACTTCGAGTTTCCTATCCGGCAAGTTGCTCTGAAGTTAGCAGAAGCAGAAGTTGACAGCGTGATGAAGTTGTCGTGGTTAAAACGACGGTTGGCGTCCCTGCTAGGTGGTGGAAGGAGGACCGGCGGCCATTACACGAGCATTCCACTTTTAACGTTAGAAGCATTAAGTTTAAATTGCAAGGATCGGTTGAATTTAAATTAACAATGGTGTGTGTGGTGTCTACCGACGTAGTTACAGGTAACCTTTATTCTATCTATTTGTTTTTGTCATGCTCGACATAATGAGATGGCCCTGAAATTGACCGGCGTTTGTTCCATATTAGAAACTCCTAGATAAAAACCATTTCAAATTTTACCGTTAGTCGGCCATTTTGCCCGCTAGGGATGTCATAAGACCCGCCATGATAAAAAACGAAATCGTTCAGCTTTTGTATCTACTTGCCTTGTTAAGAATTCTAGCCTTTATTTAAGAATAATGTTCACTATTAGTTGCATTCAGTTCTCCTTTCTCTGCAGTAGCATAAGTTACCAAACTTATGAATCACAGGCACCGCGAATAACTTGTTAAAGTCGTTGTTGTAATTTGTTTTTAGATATTGTTGTCAATTTCAGAAAGTTCAAATGTGTTGTTGACTTCTAGTTATAGAGCCCGAACCACAGGCGCGTTAAATTTGAAACAGTGATTCTCTGACTTAACCTAAGATTGCCGCTCAGATAAATCCTTTAATAACCTGTCTTGCGTTATAAGGCCGACAGCAGCTTGCGGTGATTTAAAAGCTATTTTGTCTCTGTTGACTTGAATTAACTAACACTGAGTAAAAACTGAAGACTAAAGGGCACAAAGCGGCAAAGAGCCACGCCGAATGTCGGAGTTCTGAACAGGTGCCTTATCGTTATGTCTTGCGCTTCCTTGCGATTTCTCGTCGTTCGCTTGTAACTGACATCTAGCAATTATTCGACACCGGGGAAGCCAAGTATCGGTATTTAGTGTTTTGTTGCTTTGCATGTTGGTAGTTTCGTTGCGCCTCGTTACGTGTTGCGCCCGTTTACGTTTACGTTTCCAAATGATTTCCAAATAAAACATTTCGTTAATGTATATTTTATTATTTTATTGTTTGTCCATATATGTTTCGAATCAACAGATAGACCAAATAGCATTCATTTTTGTAGTTCTTGCTGCAATACTGCTTTTGAGATTCTATACGGTCCCAATTGTACAAACCTGATTTCTGAGCTCATTTGTCAAACGGGGGTCGTTTTCGAACTCGCTTGAACTTCCTCCCGGGGCTGCAAGGTACCACGAAGAGGAGTTACTGTTAACTTTTGAGTCAAAGGTTGGGGTGGCGTGGATTCGGGCTACTAATAAATTGCTTGCTTCACAAATATTTAAAATACTAAATAACCAAAAGAATAGTCCCCGAGGGAAGTGCCGCTAACTTGGACTTGGTTTGGACAAGCCTTAAAGAAAGACAGGTAACTAAGTATGTCTAGGACAATTCAGTAACAAATTCATTTCTCCTGGTCCGTTGGATGTGGAAGCTTTTCCGCCATGATAGTCAACTCTCTACAATCTTGCCTCACTGACAGACATCTTGTTCACTTCGCTTTAGTCTTGCCATCTGCTCTACATGTTGTCCATTACTCTCCGACTCAAATGTACCAACGCGTTTCAATATTCGTGTTTTTCCCTCTGAGGAGCGAAGATACCCGCTTTGGGCGTAGATATTTCATTGTATCTCTCTGTTGTAATTTCCTGTAAACTGCAAAAGCTCATGGTGGAATAAAATTAGCTGACTTAACCTCATTACTTATCACTCATTATGTACATCACTATTGTTAAATTATATTATTGTTTACTATTTTTCTGAAGAACTAAATTGTTAATAATTGTTGAAATCATTGGAAATTGTCAGTTGTAATTTATTAAATTATTAATCATTATTGTTAAAATCATCAAATTTGCATTGTTACCAACTTAGTACGAAGACACTAGAAATTGTTAACCACAGTACGAGATCACAAAACTCAAATGCACAAAACTTAATAAACATTTAAAAACATAATTTTTGTGTTATCAATTTACGCTCCGCTCCTGATTAGCTCTCGCCATGTATCCAAAGAATCTAGGGTTTGTTTCGTTTTTGTAAGTTTGAATGTCCCGCCATTGCTTGTCTTGTCAAAAAAATAACACAACGTAGGGTTCTGCTTTTTCTTTCATTTTCTGACGATCACTGGCCAACCTTTAAAGTTCACGGTTTGTTTCAAATTTTCAAATTTGACGTTTGGTGACGTCATTGACATTTCATTTCACGTTCAAATTAAAAAAAAATTCAAATTCAAATTCAACCTCTTTCACTGTTCTTATAGCTTTCATTTCTCCCTCTTCCCTCTCCTTGTTCTGCCTCTTCTTCCCTGTCTCTCAATGTCTTCTTTTTGCTTCTAGAAAGCCTTCCGTTTACTTTCGTCTTTTTCCATTCTTTTAACTTTAACTCCTTTCCTCATTTTTATTTCTTGTGCCTCTAGCGCTTATTGTTATTTCACTTTGTTCTGTAGTTCCGTCTTCTAATATTTCTTTCAATTCTTTCTCCATCTTCCCTACTTCTTGTTCTTCTAATCTTGCCTTTTCTGTTCTCTTGTACTCTTCCACTTCTTTTTTGTCTCATATTTTAATAATAATTAGATTCTTGAGTTCCGCTATCATGTTTGACTTGACGAGAACAAAGTAATTATTAGAAGGATAATATGTTGATTACTGACAGCGAAAGTGCTATTTTCTATGGGATTTTTGTTTGAATTTAAGACCATAACTCACGATTCGAACGATGGATTTGCGTAATTCTTTTTTGCTTTGTTTGTTATGGTCCAGGAAAAGTTTGCCGGAAAAAAAAATTCGAGACAATTACAAAGGAAAGTCGGAACATTCGGACAAACTGTATAAATCACGCACTCTCGATCCTAACTGATGACGATAGAAACGATATATTTGGTTGATTCTTTTTTGTTTTGTTAGTTATACTCCCAGGATGGAAATAACTAAATTGAATATATTCAATTGAAAGAAAATTTGGAGATCTGGAGAAAAATTTGGAAAAACGCATTTCAGCTCAAATCTATATAAGAAAAATCACTTGAGAACGGCTGGAGCGATCTGGCAATTTTTTTAATATTCTTAATAATTCAAATAAGGTTTTTAACATTTTTAATATTAACTGACAAGAGTGCATATAAAACGACATAATATTTGGTTGTTTTTTTTGTTTTGTTTGTTTGTAACTCAATTGAATGTTTTTAGTTGAAAATAAAAATCGGAAAGATCTTGTAACGTAGTTACTGAATTTTGCGCAATTTTACCGTCACGGTTGGTCCATCTCGCGAGTCCCCGGCCGCAACTTCACTGCTTGGCCGGGGACTCAAACCGTTAACATGGCGAAAAAAGTACTTTCCGGCATCGCAATGGAGTAATTTTTTCACTCTCGTAATCAGAAAATTTTCGCGCAGCGAATGAAACTATCCTGGAGTCGCTACGACCACCCCCAGTCACCGCCCCTTGTCACAGCGGAACACGCCCTTCGCATCGAACAAAGCCGATATAAAATGCTTCATGGTATAGTACCATGATGATTCTGGCATTATTGTAACCACTAAAAAAGAGCGCTCCGGATACCGCCATCCCGGATTCGCTCCGGTGCCTAGAGCCGATGTCACCACTTTGGGAAGAGGGCGCAGTGATAAGACTCTCCCCCTACTGCATTGCGTCGGATGTGAGTCGTGCCCTTTCCGAAAAAGTTTCAGACCAAGAAGGTGAGCATCAGCTGACCACCCTTCCCCATTCCTACCATTATTCCTGGGAATATGCCGGTCCTGAGTAATATCTGGACGTTCCTTCCGTTTTCTAGCCGCCGCCTGCCGGTTACATTCCTACATCCTCCGGTTGTCTGACTACGGGGGCACTCTGCTCGCGAACCCGCCAACCGGCCGCGTTTTGGTGATATTCGAACGCTTTTTTCCCCATCTCCCGGAAACCCGGACCATAACGTCCCAATCCCTGGTACCCCGACTACCATCATCACCACCGGGGAGACTCACTGCGATCAAGAGGAAAGGGTACGTGCCGAGTGTTATGCAGATGGTGGCATTGTACATAGTGTAAATAGTTGTATATAGGGTGTTTACTAAAAACCGTCACACCGTGTCACTTTTAATTTTCCCTCCCGCCAATCTAAACAGCTGACTCTGGTGACCTCCGGTGTAGCTATCCGCGGTTCCGTAGAGAATACCACGTAAAAAACTGGCGCTCGAGACAACCCGACCGTAGAAAGCGTCACAATCCGGGAAGAACTGGAAAAACGCATTCCAGCCTAGATTATTAAAAACGAATTATACATTAATTTTTTTTTACTATTGTGTTGTTTTGTGAAAAATATTTATACATATATATTGCGATTTGGACAGGTCACCGTCGCGTCGGTCGGGTCCGCTAGTAAAATTATAAACTTCAATTTTAGTTTAGTTTTGATATTGATTTTTATAGAAAATACTTTTCTTGTAATAGTTCATTTTTGTTCCATGGTTATGCATGCGGCTTATTATTTCTATATTTTTCTCAAAATGTTTTGCTAATGAAATGGCGAAGGAACATAAATATATTTTTTT
The DNA here is from genome assembly GCA_963583935.1 of Diaperis boleti. Lineage (NCBI taxonomy): Eukaryota > Metazoa > Arthropoda > Insecta > Coleoptera > Tenebrionidae > Diaperis > Diaperis boleti. The sequence continues at coordinate 21,676,979 of OY757249.1, forward strand.
TGAGGAGGCGAGGGAACCCAAATATTGTTTTAGCAGGCAACACAGGCATAGTGTACACAGGGGAAGGTCGGATAATAGCGGACGGTGGGTAATTTCGAACACTTCGTGGGAGGTATCATGTAGAATAACTAAATAACTAAGTATGTGCACTTTTGCTCACTCAATTTATGTGTTTGAAGTTTCTCGACCATTCTATACGTAATTTTTCTACCAAGTTCAAGTTAAGTTCAGAAAGCTTACGGTTTAACGTGAAATACATCTTGGTTGTAACAAAACTTTGCTGAAAAATTTTAGAGAAACAGAAAAATACAATAAATACATCTTTTAGAAGTTTATCCACAAAAGTTTGCGTCTTGTATGTGAAATGTGCTTCTCTGACAAAACTACTGTGGTGTATAACATGTTGCATACATCATTCAACATCAAAGTCGATTTATTGAATATCTAGTTGGAATTTAAACGTAGCGAATACAGTTACCTAAAGCAATATCTGCCTGCTGCTTTAAGGGTAACTTAAGTGGAAAACGTAATTCGACATTGGATTGATAATGATAAATAAAGTTTTATCAAAGGAGGTACCTCCAACAATTCACGCACAGCGTCCGTGGTGAAGTGCACGGATTATCCTTTCGTTGTTTTCACAGCATCCACTTACGGCGCTTTATTCTGTCGCAGCGCAATAATCTCCTTCTGTGGAGTTCAGTACATACTTTAATGGAGTTCCGTTTCACGCGCGATACCAAGTTCATCCGATACACAATGACAGGATAATTATAGGTCTTAAGATTGGATTAGAAAAAGAGATATATGATAGCAGATTTCCACCAGAACACTCCATCGTTTCAAGCCTTTTGTCACGCCATAGATTTGATCAATAATTTTCACTCATACAATGTTAAAAGTTTACGTTTTTATTACATGATATCCTTGTACTTTGAGCGACGAGCACGTCCTGCTTCATATCCGACAATAAGTCGCTGCGACATATTATTTACATAATATACAAAATATTCTTTGTTATTACAATGAAGACATTTCTGGAATAACAATGACTGTCGTGGAAGCTTCAAATTTACAAGAAAATCCTATTTATATCCCAAAACGTTATGTTGTCGATTCACCGCGAAAAGTACACAAAATAACGAGTTTTGGCGAAATTTCCATATTAAATTCAGTAGTATTTTGTTCTAGTTTTAGATATTTATTTATGAATCAATATCAGCGAACTTTGCACATAATATAGGAAATATATGAATTGTACTATCGGTAAACACAAAGAATTTATGTTGTTGCATGCAACTAGGATGTAATATGTAATACATAAAATAGAATATATAATTACAAATGTAATAATATGATATATTAAATTTTTTTCTCAATCATTAGCCCAAGCAAGCATTTTGTGCGTGACGGATTAACCGAAAACTACACCGAAATATTTAGTAGTTTTCGTAACTAGTGCCGAAAGTGAGACATACCATACGAGTGTGCATTAACAAATTTTGAAATACAAGTTCTTTTGTTAATTCATTGCATTTATTTTATAAAAGTTCTTCTGATTATTGTCAGGGGACTGAAATCGTAACTGTTGTGATATAGACCCGGAAAAGTTGTAATATAGAATCGGAAGCGTTGCGATATATTCCATATTGTAACTGTTGTGATAATGTCAACTTTAGGCAAATAGGTTGCTTCGTACATATAATTACTTTCATAATAATGTAGCGTTTCCGGGTTCCATTATTTATTTAAACATTATGTACAATTTATTTATACTTCTAATATTACACTATTTACATTATTTACACTATTTACAATTTACTACTTCACTGGGCACGTCTCGTATTATTTATTTACACATCACGCGGCACTCCGGATAGATAAGAGCAACTGTCCGACTCGACCCACTTCGACCTCGATGATAGACTGACTGATGCAACTAGACTCGATGAAACGACTAAACTAGACTGACTTCCGCTCGAACGTCCTGTAATAAATATACCAGCCACTAAATGCTTCTAGAGGCTCCAGACGTTCTCGATCTGTACCGGATATTCCAAAAGATGAGTCATACTACCTCGAGTACGTTGTAGTAAATTCCAGGACAGTCCAGCAATTGATGACGCCGCCACTGCAATGAGTCATCACGGGTCTACGTCCGTTACACTGCCCCCTCCTTAAAGATGTTTCGTCCCGAAACGTCACAAGACATTCTACCGATGTCTACATCTTCCTTCCGATGTCCTTTCTGGTTGCAGCAGTACACCATTCGCTTAAGCCAAGTGAAACGGAAGACTCCTTCCAACATGCCTCCGACCGTCCTCCAAACCAAACAGTCGAATTCACAGGCGATCCTCACGATACCCTGGGCCAAAACAGTATACGTCGACTCCCATAAAATATCCCAAGCACTATGGTAGCTGGCCTTCTTGTACACAAGTCTCTTCGTAGTTCCTGTCGGGTGTCTGCCAGGGGGAGTACGCTTTCAACTACTACATGGACTACCACACTGTGTTGACGTATCGGTGCCCCTCGACATTTTGATGGACTCTTGCTTGCAGCGCAAGTTACAGACTTCCTGCTCCACTTCTCAGTCTTCTCCAATTCTCTAAGGAAAACTTCTCTCGCAGCTTCTCAAACTTTTTCGACACTTCCAAGTGTCCACGAGGTACTCCGCAATCGAGTGCCTCCAGAACTTCCGGAATTCTATCCATTCACCATGGGGACCAAATAAAACCTCTCACGCAGGTCCCCAAACATCGTCGACACCCCAGGTGTCCACCAGGTACTCCCTCATGGAGTTCCTCCAGAACTTCCGGAATTCTAACCATGGGAGCCATCAGCTGCTCACTTTTCATATGACCCACACGCTTCTCCAGCACACGTGTCCAGACTCCATCTCCACATCCATGGAATCCCATTGGGTCCAGCAGGATTTTCCTCAAGGTCATTATCGTGCAACTTGCATTCCCGTCCGCCCGTGGTCTGCATTCTTCCATCCAAGCACCAATCGCAAGTCCGGGTCGTTCTTCGGGTCCCTCCAACTTTCAGTTTAACTCTCGTCCTTTACAACTACAATAGTGGCTGCAGTCTTGTAGTCAAATCTTCCGGGCACAGTCTCAGCGCTTCATACCAGCATGATTTATTTCTACGTCGAAGTAAAACTTTTTCTCCAACTTTCATTCCATTGAAATCTCTTTTTCTGCCTCAGTGAGTCCAGTTCAGTCAGCACCATTATCTAATCCGAAAGTGAGTGACACCAGCTTCCTGTCTTCTTTCCAGGTCCTTAAGCAGCCTTCTCTGGAGCCCCGATTTTATTCCAGTTATTTCTATAACTCACGTTGCTCCAGCTCTCTGTCAAGTAACCTTACACTATTTCTTCTTTATTCGTGCCCAGCTTCGTATTTCTTCTTTTCTTCTTAACCTTCATATCGATTTATTTATTTCTTACAAATCTTCGTATTCCACTCCTGACATCAATGTAGCGTTTACGGGTTCGATTATTTATTTAAACATTATGTACAATTTATTTATACTTCTAATATTACACTATTTACATTATTTACACTATTTACAATTTACTACTTCACTGGGCACGTCTCGTATTATTTATTTACACATCACGCGGCACTCCGGATAGATAAGAGCAACTGTCCGACTCGACCCACTTCGACCTCGATGATAGACTGACTGATGCAACTAGACTCGATGAAACGACTAAACTAGACTGACTTCCGCTCGAACGTCCTGTAATAAATATACCAGCCACTAAATGCTTCTAGAGGCTCCAGACGTTCTCGATCTGTACCGGATATTCCAAAAGATGAGTCATACTACCTCGAGTACGTTGTAGTAAATTCCAGGACAGTCCAGCAATTGATGACGCCGCCACTGCAATGAGTCATCACGGGTCTACGTCCGTTACAATAATATGCACTTGTCTAAAAAAACAATATTTTATTAAAAATGTCTTACCCGATATACCGGGTGTCCCAGAGGTGTGTAGTAATATATCAAAACGGGGTTTTCGGGGGACGATATACAGAATGTTCAATACATACTAGTAATATACCAAAGTTGTTTTTACAACATTTAGTATGTAAACTCGCGATCACAGAGTTTCGTCAGTCACTTTTATGTCATTTAAAAAAAAGGATGTATCCATCTATGCTTTATTATCATTATGACGCCTTTAAATTTTCGTCTGTCTTCAACGTGAAGTGCTTGTCAAAATGCCAGCAGTATCTAATTTTAATAAATTTAGAATAATACACCTTGAACAAACATTGCGGCAGAATTAGACATACCCCGAACTACAATAAGGTTAGGAATAATTAAAGACTATTTCACAACAAAAAAAAGTTATGCAAAGTATACATTTTTTACTCTTGTTGAATCGACAATTGAAAAGTATATTTAAAACCCAAAAAAAGTTGGGGGTTGCCATTTAAAAAAATTGATGACGGTGACCTAGTTCAAAAAGAAATGACGTCATCAACAAAATTTTTAGGTCAATTTAAAAACAAAAATCGACCTGTTCGAGCGTTTTCGCAAAAACAGTACATAACTTAATTATGAATTTTGTGCGGACCATTTGATCACTCTGTATAGTTATGTTGAAATAAAACGGCATACCTTTGATATAAAAATATATTTTATAATTAAATAGGACAACTTTATGTATATTTTAAGTTACGGTTTGTACAAAACGTCTTGGCGGTCTTATAAAGTATAATTACACTTAGGAGTAGCTACAAAAAGCTGTTGCAGCAACATTTACTATACAATGAACACATCTCAATAAGTAAGAAAGGAAAACACCTACTCGTCTACTAAACCTAATATATTACAACTTAACAGGATACATAAAATGGCAAGTTTAAATATTGACACTCTGTTTCAGTTCCAAGAACTGGAATGGTACGTGGAATGTACAATGTTTGTGTTCGACAATTAAATGTCCTCGTCTGTGCGAAGCTCCTACCACTAAAACAGTCTCTCCCTTAACGAGGACCTGTCCCTCTCCCTTGCAGTCTTCGGGATAAGACATTTTCATGACTCTAGTTTGCGGGTAACCAAGCTTTGTATTGCCGGATACAGTATAGGAACGACTTGGTGGGACAGGCGGGGGTCTCTCCAAATCCAAACCGAAAAGATTGCAAGTTTGTTGGATAATTTTTGCATCGCACTTTTCGTTTGGATCCGGGGGTGGTGTACCCGCAATAGGTTGCGGGCGGGGTCTAGCTATGGCACCTCCCATCGGTGTACGATTGTTCAAAGTGTTGGAGGTACAGACTGTCTTGTGCTCTTTCTCTCTTCGCAGAGCAGCCCATCTATACCGACAGTGCCACCCCCTCCAAGTGGATTGTATTAAAGTTGCCGCTTTCTGGCGTGTTTCTGTGCGGAGATTTTCCAAGTGTTGCCGTATCCCTTCGCTGAGAAAGATGTGACGTTTTCCTAAGGCCCAACTGGTCGATACTAAAGTGCTCTGTTGTTTAGAAATTAAATCTACGACGTACTGGAGGATTAGATGGCAGTCATCCGTGACTTTGTCATCAGTTCTATGGAGCCTAGCGAAAGGGGCAAGGAGTCTGTACCTGGCATTGAACGCTTTGAAGCGCATTCTATGTGGGTATCCTCCGGCCATAAGATTAACAGTTTCCAGTACTTGTAAAGAACGTATCTGACGGACAACAGTTCCGCGATCATATCTGTTGGGAGTCTCTTGCGAGTTGCTGCGAATGCACCGCACGAAATGAGGTCTAGCGTGAACTAGAGTTCGCAATAAATTATCGAGTCGTGTATGGAAATCTTGCGTCAGCGTAGAGACGGGTTCGTCGCCATTTAAGAGGTCAGTGTGGGACGTAGGAGATATCCGAAAGCTTACACCTCGCGGGACATTTTCGACAGAATATAAAGCTTTCAACTCGCTCCCAAACAGATGGGTTGCAAACCCGAAATTACAATTGTGTTTGTAGAAAACCGCCACGAGATCGTCCGGAACGACGTCTTTGTTGGTATCCAGAAAATCCGTGGCATCGTATATAACGCGACCTGCAAAATGTTGTATACCAAAGAGACGCGGATCTACCGGCTTGGGTTCGAATAACCTGGTGTTATGTTTATGTTGCACTTTGATTTTAGAAACATAAGACTCGGCGGTGCCTCGAATGGAGCACTCCACGTCAAGCATACTAAGAAGTCCGGTCCTCAGTGATGAAATCAGATCGATGCAGGGCACGTTATCGACGTAATCCACCTCAACTTCGCAGTTGATACCTTCGTCTCGACACGACTCTATACTCGATTTGAAAATGTGAGTGTTGTAAAAATGTTGCATCGTTTCTGCGCACAGATTGATACACAAGTGCTCTAATTGGCTAGGTTTGGGGTCCTCGAACCCGAACATGTCCAAGATTCCTATGAAACCATCAGTCGCGTGACGCACGGCATTGTTAAGAGCAGCCATCGACTTGCTGCCGGCATTAGTGCTTCCTCCAAGCGTAGAAGCATGTTGGCTGGTGACTTCCGCTTGGTTGTGAACAGATTCGTTCGAATCAGAGCTTAAAGTGCCCAAAGTGGAGCCTAATCTCTTCAAACTGTTAGCTCTACGCACTATCGTAGCTACTGTGCGACAGTACAATGCTTTGGCTAGACAGTCCCTCGTCATGTTGGACATATTTGCATCGCAAACCGATTTCACAAGTTGCCCTCTAGCGTTGTGCGTGCGTGAAGTCAGTCCTCTAAAAAGTGCTGCTCCAGAAACTCCCAATAGTCCCGCTACGGCATTTAGTTCTGTTTCTCCTTTAACATCCACTTCGAGTCCTTTGCCGTCTACAAATTGCACGTTTCCCAACAATAACACCGCTGCGAGCACCCTAACCACGTCCAAGAATGGTATGCCGAGTATGCCCAAACAAGTCTTCCAGGTTTGAAACCTGAAATTGAAAGTTTGTTGTGTTTTCAGCGATTTGCAATGAATGGATGAGTCACCTCGAAGAGTCCTCGGCCAAATCTTGCCGCGTATCCCCATGTTGCAAGTACCTCAAAGTGGCCGGCGTGTGACCTTCCAAGTTGAGTTTACTGCGCTCTTCCGACGACAAACCGGCGAGCATCTGGTAGAAAATATGGTAGTTCTTCTCGCCCGCCAAAGGCCGAATAACTCGCGTCTGATCGAGGAAATAACAATGAATTTTCGTTCGATACAAAGCTCCGTCCGTCACTTGTACTTCGATAAATTGACCCTGCAACACAGCAATGTTAATCAAAAATGACGCACCTACACCGACAACAACGTACGATTCTGCTAGATTCGGAATTCGTGGCCGTTTTGGCCGAACCTAAAGAACGTAATACTGTAAAGGCTGCTGCTAAATGTTTAAAAGCGTCCGTCTCGGGACCTCCGCCTGCGACGGCAAAAAGTTGTCGCAATAACAACATAGAGGCATGGCTCTTGCCCGAGCCGCTGGTTCCTGTAATGTTGAATTCATTAAAGTGGTTCTTTTATTGTGCGGCGACACTTACCTGAAAGTATGATCGCTTGGGGATAACCCGTTTCGGATTGTTGTCTGACAGCTTCCTGAACCACCCTGTTCAGTTGAGGGCTCAAGGCCAGGCCGCGGGTACTGCTCAACGTTAATGGATTTCCGACGTCTCTGTATGGGTTCACACAGAGTAAAATGGGACCCACGTTCGTCTATAAAGAAAACGCAATATCATCCACTATCCATTGCTCTTTGTGAATATAATTCGAACATAATAAGGCCGAAGATCCCTTTGGTAGGATGAAAGTCACTACGTCGACGGAATCACTATGACAATAGTCTAATTCTAACCCACCATATTCTTATAGTATTAAGTTCATCTTCTACGGTTAGCTTAAGTTTTCTAGTTGCTTTTTAGCTTAGCGAGTTTATCCAATAGAAAAGTCTGTAGTTTTTAGTTTGCTATTTTTATAATTTTCAAAACAAGGTATAGCGGAATTGCCGTATGCTCTAATGGGGATTGAGCAACGCCATTTACAGTATTGTTTTTTGGAATGTTTTTTATGTTTGTCACATGAGGAGAGTCAGTGGTTTTACTGTAGGAAAATTTCCATTGAAACCGGAAATTTCAGTCAGTCATACAGAACTTACATGGACCATCTAGAAAGCGGGGTCGGCAATGCAGAATCTCTCCATAAGCCTCTTTGACTAATAAGAAGCTCCCTCCCATAAGTGAGTGCATACCATGACGTGTTCAAGCTCTAAGAAGTTCAATAAAATTACATATTGTTTTTTAAATACAAAATATAAAAAAAACTTTTGAACTAAAGCTTCATTCATACTATCGGTACGGCGACGCTCCGCTCACGCTCCAGTCACGGTCCAGTAAAATATTATTCAATGTATTTTGTATTAGACCATACAGACTACCCGGTACGCTCCAGCAACGGTTCGGTAAATTGACCGCGGTGTTTCTTCGCCACAATACTTTACCGGACCGAGATCGAACCGAGAGCGGACCGTCCCGATGTAACACTGCTAGTCTGAACAGGGCGCAGTCAGTTTTCGACCCGTTTAGGTCTAGTATTGGCCCTTTTATGCTATGCCATGCTTTTTCTATGGGATTTTTGCATGAACTGAATGGATATGCGTAATTATTTTTTTGTTTTGACCATTGTGGTTATGGAAAAGTTTTCAACAGTAATAGGACGAGATGTCAAAATATTGCCGACAATAATTTTTGCGATTCAGATACGAGTTTCTCTTGCGACGAAAATAATGACGAGTGCTTGCACGAGTTAGAAATAACTCAATTGATTGTTCCCAATTGAAAAAAAAAAATCGGAAAGATCTGGAGAATTCCAGCCTAAATTAAAATAAAAGTACATTTTTTTACTTTTGTTTCGCTCGCGATTTATCCAAAAACAAATTTAATGATTTTTGGACAGGACAACGTCTATCGGGTCAGAGTTATTAAACAAAAACTTAACTCGCTTTTATACAATGACGCGAATCGAAGAAGTCAAAAATATATTAGCAACCATTAACAAAATAAATTTGTTATAATTAATAATTAGGAGTATTATATCTATTGTATTATAGTCATAATGTCTAAGATAAGTGGCTTAGGTTTGGGGTTTCTTCGACGTCAAGAATATATGCCATCACGTAGTTTTGAGATTAAAACGTATTCCACTTGACCGAAACAAGACCGTTGGTAGATCGTACACTGTGAATGGTACACCAATTTACTGGACCGTGACTGGAGCGTCACCGGAGCGTCACCGAACCGATAGTATGAATCAAGCTTAATTTTTACTGTGTTGATTGTAGATTAAAAACTGATGCTTTCTGATTTTTTTAAAGTTTGTTAAGAGAACAAAAAAAAACAAATATCAAATTTAACTTTGCATGTACAGGGTGCCCATTTTATCTGTTCACGCCTGAAGATTTAGAAGTAGGTAACATATTAAACATTTCATCAACAACTACGTTTTTTAAGGATTTGCATTTGATATTTGATTAAAAGATTGCTTTGAATTGACGGTTTGAGTTTAATAGACCCACTATGATTCTTCATTTCCAAAATAAATAGTTTACGCAAAGTGATATGTAAAATGTTTAATATGTTGCCTATATCCGAATCTTCAGGCGTGAACAAATAAAATGGGCACCCTGTATGTTTCTTTTATTGGAACCAGTAATTATTAGATGTTTGTTAAGTAATAAAATAAAACAAATAACTGAATGTTTAATATGATCTCTGGTGAGAAAGGCGTCTTAATGAATTGAATATATATAATAGACTATTTTTTGTATGTATTTTACAATCTAAAACTAAAAAAAAATACTTGTGTTAAATAACTGTTTAAATCAATCTGATTGTCAATGAAAACAATTTTCCTAGAAAAAGGACAGTTTTCTGAGGGTGCCAAATTTTTTTCGAAAAGTTTCTGGAACCAGAAATGGGTTTTTACCATGATAAAGTTTTTAACATAGTAGCTTGGATGGGCATGAGCGCACCAGTATACTAGAAAAAGTCAAAAAATTAGACGTCAGTGTGACTACATGTAAAACTTTAAACTCATTGCAGAAGAGAAGGGAAAGCCCAATCCCAGATCTGACACCGCGAGGAGGATACGCGAAAAGTCGAAAAAAAAGTCAACTCGAAAATCACAATGAAATATTCTTAATTTAAAAATTTGGGGAGCTATAACAAAAAAACATTATTCGTTACACGTACCTAAAAAGTTTTTGCCGACTCATGTCCGATTCGATTCGTCCGCAAAAACTGTATTTTAGGTACTTATAACAAAAATAGCTATTTTGTATTCGTTTTGTGTAATACATAATGGAGAAGGTACATAACTAAATATATAAATGTTCCTTCTCATATGTGTTTAATTTGACAGCAGTCAAACCTAACCTCAACTAACTTAAAAAGTGAACGATACGAGACGGAATCCTCAAGTGTTCAATGACATTTCAAGCAACAAGATGCTTACAAAGATTATTTACACAATTTTATATTAGCTCAAAGGCAAATTTCAGAAAATGACCAAACCGAAACCAAACAGTATCTTTCACAAACACTTCTTAGAAGAAACAGACACTACACGTACCTATACACTTAATCACTTTATGATAATAAATATCTTCGAAAATAATAAATAAATCACCGACAATGTAATACATAATGGCGAAAGTGGTATATAAATAAATATTCCCGCATATGTAGCAATTTAACAGTTGTCAAACCTAACCCCAACTAACTTGAAAAGTGGTCTAAAAAAAACTCGCATGATTAATGGGCGATCCCTTGTCTGTCGAAAACAAAATTTACATGTACTTTCAAATCGCATTTATATCATATTATTTAGTGAACCATCATACGAAATTATTATAAGGGTCAGTGCGATAAGTTTACAGATATTTGTGACGCTGACTGTACCTCTAGGAGGTTTATCACCCTCGGTAACACTTCCTTGTACTTATGTATTACTGATCTATGACTTCTTATTTCGTTGTACTGAACGAAGTTGTTATCACTGATACCCGCCAGACTTAAAAAAAAATCCGAATATAATCATTTACCGCTTGAGACAGTGACATTAACAGGGGTTTCTGACATAGGCGAACAACCTAATGTTATAAACCCATAAATAAATAAATGGGTTTCTAGCATAACAGTAGCATAACATAAATTTGACTACTATTTTTCTCGGCAAATATAAACATCCGACAATTCAAATAAAATTAACAAAAGAGAATCTACCTCCCAGTTACATGCTGAGTGCTCTTACCGTCTGAGCTTTATCTTGTGTCATTATTTAATAATTGGCATATCTTTTTGATGTGGAACACGTTTATACCGTGACATCGGAGTATAACCGATTCGAATGTCGTCACGTAAAACGGCATCACGCCACCTCTCCGCCCGCGTTCTCTTCTCCCATGTGTGTGTGTGTGTGTGTGTGTGTGTGAGGCGCTCGTGTCTAAGTAATCTCCTAAACTTCTACTTATCCGATTTCAAAAATTCTTTCACCAATATTTGGAATGAACCTTCAGGGTGGACATAGGCTGCATATTATCCCGTTAAAATAAAAAAACTTTTCGTGAGACCACGTTTGCAAAGTAAGTCCACGAAAATACTGTTGAATAAATATGTTTTTTTACGTACTGTGCTTTAAGAGATATACGAACGCTTTCTGTAGAAAAGTTGTGGAGCTTAAAAAGGCCTATAAAAAAGTCCGCGACGACATATATCTATGTGAGCATTTCGCCAACACCGGATGACGTCAGTCCTACGCCGCCATCAGATTGGCAACGGGGTAGCACGAAGCGACAAAAGCACGAGCGGACGCGATCGAGCCAGTACGAATCGAGCTGTACATTAATCCAGTTAATAAAACACTTTAATCGCTCCTCAAACAACTCTATGTATTTTTTTATATTTTGACTTTTGAAAGAGACCCATGAGTATGAGGCGCCGTTTAAAAATAATATTGCTGTTTAAAACATAAAATAAAATATAGAAATAAAAATCCAAAAATAATATATAGAAAATTAATTTTTATTAAAAAAATTTAATATATTATTCAATAAAAAAATTATTTAATTTAAAAAAAATATATAGTTTCATATTATATTTTTTTACTTGGATTTTTTTTATAAATTTCATGTGACAAAATACATTATTGGTTGATAAACTGTGTGGTCTCCTGTCATGTGATCTTACACCAGGAAACATTTCATTGTAAACATTTCTTGAATTCTAGAGTTGATCAGTGCCTGTGTTGTAACAGAGACGCCATGATTTTATTATTATTCCATCTGCAATTTTCGTTTACAGTAATGATAGTATTGCATTTTCGATTTGACTTGCCAGATAACTTTTAAGAAACGTTAGCATTTTGACAAGCACAAACAACTTTGAGGTTAGTTGAATTCCCGCTTGACAGACAGCTTGAAGAAACGTATGCAACATGAAATTTATAAAAAAAAAAAAAACAAAATAAAAAGATATATACATAATCAGCTTTTTGACGATTTTACTATAAGTTTGTTTCCTATTAACCAATTTACAATTTTAAGCTGGCTCTTTTATCAGAATTTTAACAAAGACAGAAGTAGATTAAATTAACTCAATGAAATCAAAAGTGCTTTGTGATAAGCTAAAGTTCCAAATTGGAGCTTTTATGACGACGCAATATTAACGCGTTATTTGCAGCTTGTTAAAACTTTATCAATAATATTAATTACACCGGTCGACACGATTTTTGGATTTGAGTTTTAAAATATCAAATTTCGCTTTCTCTCACGTAATTAAAAAAGGGAAAAATAGTTTTTTTGGTCAAAGTTTGCTTTTTTAGAAACCAGAGCGATATTTCGAATTTTAAGGAAAATTACCTATTTTCTCAGAATATTATTGTGAATTACATTTTTACTATACATCTGAGTCACTTTTATTTAAGAATTATAATTAATAAGACTTAAAAAAATTTAGGTATTGCACAATGTACATTCAAATTGAAAAACAAGTTCATAAATGAATATTTCTTGTAATATTTTAATTTTTTGCAAATATTGGGAATTTATTGTTAATTAAGAAAAATAATTAGAATCGAGACCAATTGGCGTTAATTCTGATGATTATTCAGTATAATAACATTCATTTATTGTTCATGTTACGAAAATAAATAGTATACTAAAAAAATTATTTTTTTCCCTTATAAAGTATGTTTACAGTTAACACAGGAGAAACGAGGCGTGTATTTTTTATCTTGATTCCGGATTCTTTTTTAAACTAGGTTTCATAAGCTTCACAAAGCTTTAAATTTGTTACCAAAGAAAATTTTGTGCTTCTTACTTTGATAAATTCACCTCAAATAAAACAGAATGAATCAACATTGTCTGGACGCCATTTTATGATTCATTGACACTCAAAAACGGTTGTTATAGCTCTGATAGACAAGCAAACACTTATTACTGTGCACTACGCAAATGATATGCAACTTGCCGCCATTTCGTTTCGTGTGCTACTACTTGTAAAATCAATTAAAATCTTCAAAACTTATTTATCGACGTAAAACTGACAAAAGCAAACTTTATAAGTCGAAAATGGATATTTTGGTTTTATTTCCTACGGAGAATCAGAATTTATGCATTAAAACAGAAACCCAAAGAAAAAATATTTTTTTGTCGACCTGTGTTATCTAATTGAGCGTTTATCTAATTCAGTTAATAAAGTTGAAACAAAATTGTCGCATCTTTAAACTTTTTAACTAGGGTCAAACATATTGATCCGAGGTATGTAAACAATTTGTACTTTATATCCTTATTACCGACTTTTTAATTATTTAAACCAGTTTAGCGCCTTAATTGAAGTGTTGTGTGCTAACAGGCCACAAAAAGCATGAATTAATAAAATTATTAAATTCCCTTTGAAAACTTGAACTTGCGTACATATTCCAAAATGTAATTGCCACTTCACTCTGGTGGGGAAATTGAATTTTAAAATTTTAATGAAAATAATATCGACCCGTTTCTTATATATCCTTTTGAGGAGGTAGCAGGCTTGTTATGTGAGGTGTTTCAGACATAAGTGTAATAATTCAAACTAAATCATCAAAAGCAACAACTTTTCCGAAAACTCATTTTTTTAGCATTTCCCCCCCTACAAAATTCACGACCCGCATATTAATATTTATTTTAACTTGACCTACTGAGAATCAATTGTTTTTTTTTTCGGTCTGCTTATCAGCATTCTAAATTTTTTGTACCGTGGGGTTTATATTTATTTTATTGATTCGATAATAGTAATTATACACCAAGGTTGAGAAGCCATTTTTCTTAGCCGAGCTATTTTATTTACAAAGATGCGATAAATAAAAGTGCGAGGCTAAGAAAAGGGTTTACAACCGAGGTTTATATACTATTTTTTACACTACTAGCACATTTTTTTAACTTTTCTTCAAATGATAATCATGATAATGTCAAAAGTCGGAACGAATTTGAGGTTATCTATTTTTTGAGACTGACATTTCTCAGTCAGAGACCGGATTTTCATGCAAAATTACACAATGCATTTTGTAATAGTTTAACACTTTGTTGTTTTTTTTTACATGAATTGCAGTAATTAATGCTAAATATTTACCACTGGTGCAATTTGTAAAAATCGAAGGGCGCTGTTGTTAAGTTGGTAGATAAAATAATACACGATATGCATTTTGCATCAAATCCGGTCTCTTCAATTATTAACTACTAGTCAATAATGAAATGATTATTAACTACTAGGAAAGAAAAACAATTTCACACATCTTCGACAAACTATATAATCGTACATTCTACAGCTAGTAGTGAAAAAAATATACATACATCATGTTACATAAAAATATATTACATACTTATATTACATAAATATCCCAGTGAACACGTTGACGTAAAAATGATGTCAGAATGACATCATGCTACGTCTCAATTTACGTAAGATATAAGTCACACCTGAGTCATAGAAGAGTCATTATTTCACACTTTTTAAGTCAGGCTCTGACGTAATAAATATGACATAAATATGACGTGTATTTGACATCATCCTGACTTTATTGATATCAATGTGACATAATAATTGTGTAATCATGACGTCAAAGTGTTTTCGTCAATGTTACGTGAATATGACTTAGTAATTACGTCATTTTTACATCAAAGAAATATCAGTAAAATGATGGATTTGTATAATAAAATATGATATCATCGTAACTCACCAAAGTCAATATGACATAATAATGATGGAATTATGACATCAAGTTGGTTACGTAAATGTTACCTGAATATGACTTAGTAATGACGTCATTTTTACATCAAACAAATGTCATTAATATGATGGATTTGTAATATTGCTGACATTAATATTTAATTGATTAAATTATTTTGTATCAACCATCAAAAGTTTTCGTTCTAATATCCGGAATTGATTATTTCAATTATAATTAACAATTTACTTCACCCCTTTACCCATTATTTTGACTGTTGGAAGGGGGTCCCCGAGCTTTCACGAGGAGGCACAAGTGCAAGCAGCGAGCAGCTGCACACAATAAACCGACTTGGGAACAATCACGTTCTTCCTGGTTCTTCCCGTCTTCTGGCGTGTGAAAATACCCTTTTATCTGGAGCCGAAGGCGAAGCGTTAGTGAAGTACAACGCGTGGCGCTATCCAGCGAGTGTCGGCGGCACTTCAACAAATCGTTGGTATTCTATCCTAGACTTTTCGTGGATTAAGGATTTTTTTTTTGGATTAAAGAGATTTTGTGCTGAAACATGGTTGCTAAAGTGTAACACAAGGATTCGTTGACTTTTTACCTTGTTTTTGACGAATTTAACTTATAGATTGGTAATTTGTTGTTCGTTTTGCAATTTAATTATATTTTATTATAATAATAAGTTAATTATTGAGTGAACATAAAACTGTGACTTATCTAATACCTATTCATACGTAATAAAAAAAAGTAATGATGTAGTTTACATATCCGTATGATGTTTTTGTTATGTCAATTTTATGTAAAAGAAAAACGTATAGCTTATGTAATACTACGACAGATTTGTTATGTCAGCTTTATGTAAGAAAAGGACTTATTACTTATGTAACACTATGACAGATTTGTGATGTCAGTTTCACGTAAGAAAAGGACTTTTGACTCATGTAACACTATGACCGATTTGTTATGTCAGCTTTACGTAAGCAAAAGACTTATAACTTATAAAACACTATGACAGATTTGTGATGTCAGTTTTACGTAAGCAAAAGACTTATAACTTATATAACACTATGACAGATGTGTTATGTCAGCTTTACATAAAATAATGACTTTTATGTTACGTCACGATATGATATAAATATTACATATGATGTATATAACATGTAAATCATTCAATGACATCATAATATGGTAGTCAAATTTTATGTCAATATGATGTCACAGTGATATAAAACAACATGACATCACACTGAGATCATGAAAAGAATCAGTTTTATACCAAATTGACGTAAAATTGTATTACACACATATGATCTACGTGTGACGTAATTTTTAGGTCATGTGTTCACTGGGATATTGTTAGGAAGATTGATTTCCTTCACAATTTATGTCATCTTGAACATTAATTTCATCAATACTATTGTCATTATTAAATACTGTGTTTTGTACTGGATTGTACTGGTACTTAGTCATTCTTTCTGTGTTAACGTTATTTTGTATTTATAAAACATTTTTCAATAGAATTATTATTATTGGTGATTTCAGTGCAGTTATAATTTTTATTTAAAATTAAATTTAAATCTCGGGTAGTGTAATTTAATAAACTAGCAGCCAAATTGAAGCACAAGATAAGGTATTTTTAAATTAAATAATACCTTTGGATGTAAAGTAACGACGTTTAGTAAGTCAATATTTTCAGTTTTTTAGTTTATTTACGTCGGGCGTTTTAGATTAAATCCGAGTGTTTTTCGATGTTTTTTGTCGTGTGCTATTATCGTTCAGGAAGTTCATTAGCGGGTAAGCAAATTAACGTCAAAATTTCTACTAATTTTAAGTCGATAACTACGAGGTTTAGGGCAAAAATTTATTAAGAAAAATCGTTGATGATGACTTCTATTACTAATTAAATTTATTGCACTTATTTCTGAAACAGCCTGTAGTTATAAATTTAATATAATTATGTTACAATGTATTAAATGGTGCAAAACTGAATTTATTAAAATGTAACATTTTATTTAAAAATTCTAAATACATAATATGTATGAATTATTATCTTAATGGATGAGTGAATAATTATTAGAAAATATTTTTGTAAACGAGAGTATCAGATTTCTTTAGAAGCAACAACTAGACAATTTTCCTATTTTTCATAGATTCATCTGAATATACCCTGGATATACAGTGTTGAAAAAGGTCCGCACAAAGTTCATAATAATTCCGTTAATTGAGGTTTTCTTGAAAAATCTTTGACAGGTCAATTTTGACGTCACAGTGACGTGATCAACGATTTTTAAATGGCAGAGCTATCTATCTTTTTATTAGTTAAATGGTCGTAGAAAAAAGTTGGTACTTTACATGAGCAACTTACTGGAAAAATGAAATGACAGTTGGAAAAACAAAAACTCGATTTTCGCGCGATTTTAAACTATTGGCCACTTAACGGTTGAATGAATAACTACAACGAGAACATTAGATTTCTTTAGAAGCAACAAGCAGAAAAATTCCTTCCTTTTCATAGAATCAACTGAAGGTCGTTTATTAGTATCTAACGATTCCGATACTTATTCCTTCAATTAGAAACGAGGAAACTTTTCCACAAACCGTGACACGGCACTCTCCAGGGTACAGCAAAATCCAATAATACAACACATCTTTGGAAAAAAATAAAAAAGAAACGAGAATTTTTGTTGTAACAAAACTAATAGGTGCTTACAAATCACTTTTCTGCTCCCAGCAAACTGCTGCAAACTTTTTTAATTGCACGGGTTGACAACCTGCCGCCTATAGGTCTTGTGGTTTCTATTGTCCGTTCGAATTTAGTTTAGTGACATTTCGGTGAAATGTTGATTAAATCTTGTAACTGCCAAAGCTGGAACGACTTTCTACATATTTGAGACCCAGTTAAAAACGTGAAATATTCAGTAGATATTCTTTTCCAAACATTATGGAGTATTCAATTCAATCACATTAAGTAAAATGAGATGCCATTCAGCTAAGCATTGTAGAAACTCAATTCTCTTTTCTACTGTACCGATATTGACATCATAAAAGAGAATGTTGGTCTTCGTGCTTCTTTAAAAAGTCATTCACGCTTGTGTTATTGACTTTAATTACTCTCCAGGAAGATTAGAGTGAGCTCTGCAAGGATAAGCATAAAATACAATGTAAATTCAAGAATATCATTGTAGTTGTTCACTGGAGCTAATGTGAAAATAGTAGCTTTTGAGTAGAGCGGCTTAATGCAAGTGAGCTTAATTTGTTCTGTATGAATGACTTTAGCAAAAACAAGTGAAATTACGACTTATGGTGTTTAATTAAGCACCGCAGCTGCCACGACAAGAAAAACGTAATTACCGCCAGAGGGGCCTCGATTACTGCATGAATGAGTGTAATTATTATTAAGTAATGTAAGTGTGATTTGAACACATATGCAAATGCGCTTCTCGGATCACCTTGGAAGAAAGAGCCAGGATACAAAACTAAGTGATTTTCTTTTGAAACAAAACAAGTTGGGATATTAATTATTGCTGATATATTCTTAGAAACTTTAAGTGTTGGAAATTTAATGACAACCATTATTCTAAGCATAATTTTCCGTTTATTTTTATTGACCTTATTAGTGTCACAGATGGAACACCTTATGCAAACGGTCGGTGTCGACTAACTCTGACTAACTTACAAAACAAAAAGCAGACATTATATTGAGTCTGGATGACGTGAGTGATATATGAGACCCAAATTTCCGTGAAAAAAAAAACAACAACTTTGGAGAGCAAGTTCTCGGTCGGCCAACATAAACATCCAGCTGGTACAATAAATTCAGGTATTCAGGCACGAAACTGCGTAACTTTCATGGAAAATAAATTCAAGCAACTAGTGATTTGCTGTCAAATTTAATACAAAAAAATGAGTGAACCAGGTTGATATTGACATAATTAAGCATCAAATGCTATTTAAGAATCTTCGCTGTCGCAAAAATAATTTAAAAATGGCGTGTTATTCTATTAAGTCACGGGATTATAAAACAGTTTCGTACAATATGTTGATGAGGTTCAGCCGGTGCTCCCACTCCATAAGAATAACACAAATATGCAAGTTAATCGAATAATAATAAACGAGAAATCAGGGTTTAAATAGTCCAAACAACCCATGATTTAGCATTATTTACATTTTTAACTCTAAATCTAATTACAAATGTGATATTTTGATAATCCCATTCTGGTATAGTGTCTTTGCCAGAAATGGGCACTTTAAAGTAATAAAACTTTATACCCCGCGGAAATTTATGAAATCCATTAATACGTGCTTTCCGGCACATAGTGCCCACTAAATTATACAATGCAAATCCTCATCATATCTCTGTTTTAATAGTCGATTATTGTAATTCCCACAGAAAGTTTGCGCTTTACGTAAGTTACAAGTCCCCTATATGAGAGCTTTGTATTCTTAAATCAAATTAAACAAGGTCGAACCATAAATCAGAATATATGTGGGACGTTTTGCAACACAAAGAGATTTGAGCTACATGTTTGCCCACCCAGCGATTCCACAATTAGTAACTGTTATCACTTGCAATTGCGTGAGTGCTTCGAAACTATCGATTTGTAATACGAAAGTTGATTAGCAACTGCGAGTGTAATTTTTTGACGTTTTAATTTCCCGATGCCCAGCAGAGGGAAATTTGTCAAAAAATACAAGATGTCAGCATTCAACAGCAAAGATCAAAATAGTTATCTCCAACAGCGTCGTAACCGAATAACTAAATAAACTAAGTACTGTATCAGATCACAAACTTTATGATTAATATTCCATGTTCTAAGATGGCCGCCCACGTTACGCAAAAATATGTTATTCATGAGCTTATAATGATGCCAATTATTCAAGAGAATGAAAGTTTACGAAAGCGAGTGGGGAATTCATTCATGTGAATAATTGGCGTTACACACGACTAGAACGTATTTTTAGTTTGGGTATACTTTAGTCCAGAATAGAAGAACAAATACAAAAATACCAACTCAACGAGAGATCTCTTGCAAAAACTATTTTCATCGAGGGCTTCCCGCGCCGCCGGTTCCTTTTTAGCAGTGTCAACTTGCGTGCCGCGGCACGTCCTGTCGGCGGGGTTAGCTGCGAGGGCGGCCCAACTCAATCCCGGTGCTTTTCATTGACACATTGACATCGTCATGATTTAATGACATCTGAAGTGTATCTTGATTTTTGCGGTTATATAAAAAGTATAACTATTTTCGTAAAGCGCCATTTTTATTTTACATGGAAAATGCACAGGCGGCTAGATGAAAATCATTTTGTAGCACCTTGTACAGGGTACCCAGTCAACTTGAGTTTTAAAATTCCCTGACTTTTCCAGGTTTTCCAGTAACATTATATCGAAAATTCCAGACAAAAAAAAAAACATTTTAATATAAAAATTTCCCAAAAGATATGACCTTAAAATAACAAAAATAAATTAAATAAATTGCACTCCACTATCGCTGAACATGC
Organism: Diaperis boleti; assembly: GCA_963583935.1. NCBI lineage: Eukaryota > Metazoa > Arthropoda > Insecta > Coleoptera > Tenebrionidae > Diaperis > Diaperis boleti. The sequence continues at coordinate 21,697,719 of OY757249.1, forward strand.
AACGTTCAAAAAAGTATCGAAAATAAGTAACAATTATTACATAGATCACATAGTGTGTCCCATAAATGACCACATTAATTTTAACAAGAAGCAGAACTCATCAAAAGCAACAACTTTTCTATACACGACTTTTTCGAAAACTTAATTTTTTTTAAGCATTTTTGCCCCCACAAATTCACGTTTTTGTCTGGAAAAATTCGGCCTGCTTATCAACATTCTAAGTTTTTTGTAGACCCGTGCGGTTTATATCTGAAATCAGTTTGTCGACACTGAGGGTGGCCGCCGATAATTTATTATTGTATTTCACTTTCGTTTTAACTTTCGCCGAAGCACAAAGACTTTATGTGCAACGCATTATACCATTTGGAAATTTTTGAAAACAAGTTTATCCCTATCACCATTGTTTAAGTATATTAAGTTAAGTTTAATATACTTAAACAATGCGATCACGTACAGAAGGTCCACTTTCTACAGCCTGAGGATTTAATAATAATAATTTAATAAACTGGTTTTCAGTGGTGTGCAATCCGATAACCCCGGAAGAAATTGGCGAGACCCTTAAGGGAATCAAAAATTTTGCCGCACCAGGACCGGACGGAATTAATACCTTTTGTAAGTTTTTTTATTTTTAGTTTATTTACGTTGGGCGATTTAGATTGTTTCCAAATGTTTTCTAAAGTTTTTTGTTGTGATTATTATCAAGCAACCGAGCGGTTCAGTGGCGGGTAACTAAATGAACGTCAAAACTTCCACAAACTTTAACTCGACAACTAATGGGTTGAGGGCAAAATTTTATTAAGAAAAATTGTTCACACTGATGAGTTCTACTACTGGTTAAAGTTATCCACTTGAAATTTATTCGAGTTACAAATATTTTAGCGAAACAGGCCAATTTTTATCTGGAAGGGGACAACTAAAGCACCCTCTCCTCACTGAGTCCTACCATTAAATTTTAAATAGGAAAAGTGGCGACATATCCTTTTGATTTTCTATGCAATGGTGTATTTTTGCAACAAAAATATTTTTTCTTAAAGATATTTGGAATATCAATTTTGCTAAAATTTACCGGATAAATGGCACACTTCCGATGATGCCATTTTCTTCAAAGGTACTGAAGAAAGTTTGTGATATGAAAACCCTTTTGAACAAAGGGGTTATAAATGATCTAATATATATCGGGTGTATATGGAAAACTACGAATGTTTGGTCAGGTTTAACTGAAAGGAGAATGATTGGTCCAATATTTTTTCAAGGTACCGTTCTATGTCAAAAGAAAAATTCCTATTAAATTTCACTATAATGCTGACTACTGAAAGGTATATTCTACAAATATTTTGGAACATGTTTGTGAACAATTACATGACCTTCAGAATGACTACTTCCAACAAGATGAGCTTAATATTTTAAGGATAGGATGATTGACAGAAATACAGAAACACCTTGGCCTCCAAGATCATGTGATTTCTTTTGGCATGTAATTAACTGTTCGGTATTTTAATGCATTTTTGTACAGAAATAATTGTCATTGTAAGTATAGTAACCAGTTGCACTGTAGGTTCCACCAGTATTTAAATATGTTTGCATAGTAAAATATAACATAACTGCTATGTATTTTATTGCTTTATGCACAGTATATAAAAATGTTTGCTCGGTATACAATATAACATCATTTAATAAGTATTTAATTGCGTCACGCACAGTATAAAAAATGTATGAATGTCCGGTACAATTAAATATAAGAATAATTATTACAGATTGCACACTATATTTTATCTTCTAATATATAAAAATCTCGTGTCACGGTGTTTGTGGTCGAACTCCTCCGAAAAGGCTCGACCAATTTTTTTGTTGTTTTTTTTGTATATTTGTATGTATGAGAATAGGTCGTACAGTATTTTTCACATGGACATGGGGGCCCAGGGGTCCCCCTTGAGCTGGACCAATTTTTCGGCTTGACCTATTTTTATGATTTTTTTTTGTATATTTGGTAGGTATGATAATAGGTGGTAAACCATTTTTCACATGGACATGGGGGCCCAGGGGGCCCTCTTGGGCTGGACCGATTTTTATGAAATTTGTTTTGTATATTTGGTAGGTATGAGACTATGAAGTATTTTTCATATGGACGTGGGGGCCCCTTTGGGCTGGACCGATTTTTATGGTCTTTGATTTGATTGATATGTTTCCGCCCGAGCAGAATAATTATTAAAACATGGACGTAGGGCCAGGGGGGGCCCTTGGGTTTATATATAACTCAAGAACGGCTTTTATGATCTTTGATTTGTTGGATTTGTCTCCGCTCCGAATAGCAGAATAACTATTAAAACATGAATATGTGGTCCCAGGGGGGCGCCTGTGTTATTGATTCTGAGGCGGTACAAAGTTCGCCGGGTCAGCTAGTAAATATATATAACATGATTTTTCCTATGCGAATAACATACTACTCGGAAAATAATTAACATTTAGATTTTTATACCGAGCGTCCAGTAATCTACTGAACACTCTTCATAAAATACTGAACATTCAGATTTTCATACCGAACGTCCATGATTTTTACTATGCAAATAACATATTTTACTTGGCAGTGTGGGTTTTAAACCTGGGGCACGATTTTTTTACCGAGCAATTGAGTAGATAAGAATGACTGCTTATTAAATAATAATAGCGATAATAATACCTACTATGATTCTATTACTAATATTATGCATTAGAATTATATAATTTGCAATATCAAGTTTTACCGAAAAATGTAACCAGGTAAACGAATTAAATAGTATGTGAATAATTTGTTGCGATTTCTTTTTATGGTCTTATCTTAAAAATAATATTAAATAAAAAATATATAACCTAATATATAAAAATCAATATTTATTTGTTTGTCTGTTCGTATATGTTATGCGCGCCTAAACTGGTGAACAGATCGTTATGAAATTTTGACCAGAAATAATACTCGCAATAGGGAGTTGACGAATCCCTTTTTCGTAAAAAAAAATATTTAAAATTCAAACCGAACGAAACTGATTACTCTGTCAGATAATAATGTCACAGTGACAGTTTTAGACATAACTAATTTACAACGCTAATTTGTTGTTCACTAAACGTATTGGCAAAAATCACGATCGTCAGAGAGCGCTTCAAAATGACAGTTGACAGTAGTTGACAGATGAAATAAAGGAAAACAAATATTATGTGCCATTTTTCATTAATTGTTTCTAATGTTTATTCACTTATTACTGCAAACTGTGAGAGAAAACTATACAGGGTAGCGCAAAAGTATGGAAACACCTGAATATCTCAAAAACTGTTAGTCCCATCTAAACCAAATTTTGCAGGTATATAGGGGTCTATAATATCTACTTGGTGTAATTTTTTCATAGTTGCACTGTCATTTGTTTTCGAGATATAAAACCAACTTATATTTTTTTAAATAACCTTTTTGGAAAAAGCATTTTTTTTTCTGAATTTAACGATGTGCTATAATAATTCTACTTTTTGGCATTTGTTTGCAAAAAAAATAATATTTTTTTTATAAATTATTATTATTATTAAACTCACGGCTGCAAATTTGATTATTTGTGCGGTAAGAAAATAATATGCCGTCAAACCTAACAGTATTACTAAAAAAGTCTGATTTTTACAATGAATGTTCAAAATGTTGACCATTAATTTCTTGACAAAAATGAATTCTATTAACAAAACTCCTCATCTAAGATTGTTCCTGGTCTTACACAGCTTTTTCCAAATTATGACAGACGAAATGTACCTGTACCTGGACTATCAGTTTTTGAGATATTCAGGCGTTTCCATACTTTTGCGCTACCCTGTATGTATAAACTGAACAACAAAACTTAAACGAAATGGTTTTACTACAATGTTCTCCTTCATTCGAAGCTTATAAAATCTAACACCAGTGGTCAGCCACTTTTCTGATTTTCGCCAATAGGGGAACTGCGATTAAACGACCATCCTCAATGGAAAATGTAAGGGGAACATGTGCTCGTCCCACGCATATCAATGGTTCCACTGATATACCTTTAAATTTCGTCGAAAAAAATCACAAAGATACTATTCACGGTATTCCAATTCCACTACAGTAACCTTCCATCACCATCTCTTTGCCTTTCAATATTTTTTTAGAAATGTGTCGACTCGGAATTGCAGCTCTTAATTTGACAAGGAAGTTATGGGTTTTCTCAACTACGTGTTTAATTTAAAATTTAAATATATTCAAGTCAAACTCCACAAACTTTAATAAACGTAAATTACAATTACTCCACTTTGATTCATCGACATTCTTCCCGTTCACGCAATTAATATTCTGTTATTTAGTAAATAAACTTTTTGTATTCGTTTTGTGAAATACATAATGTTCCCGCATAATTATCCGTACATAAATTTGACACGGTTACATAATAGTATATTATAAACCAAGGTAGAGAAGTAATTTTTCTCAGCTAAGCAGTATTAATTAAGTTGCGAAGCTGAGAAAGGGCTTCTCTACCGTGGTTTATATATTATTTTTTTCACTACTAGCAGCTTAAATCGTTAAATAAATGAAGCATCAAAAATACAATCGTCTAGCGGGTGCCAGGTCACAGTTAATCCTGAATAGACGTTGACGTCTCTGAACATTTGTTTCTTCCGTGGATCGTTGCAAATTTTGGCTCGCGCGTCGCGCTCAACCCCTTAAAGAAACCTACTCCAAGAATGTCATATTTTCCTGTACGTGAAACTCGAAATTTGGACAGGATCGACTGTGACTGGCATCAGAGGTTATGTTTTTTTTTTCTGACATTTCTCCGTCAGAGACCGGATTTTCGTGTAAAAAGTTGCACAATGCATACCTGTGCTTTTGTAATAATTTAACTTCGTTTTTTGTTTTTTTTTGCATGAATTGCAGTTAATTAATGTCTAATATTTGCAACTGGTGCAATTTGTGAAAATCGAAGGGCGCTGTTGTTAAGTAGGAAGATAAAATAATCGATATGCATTTTGCATCAAATCCGGTCTCTGCCCATTATTAACTACTGGTCAATAATGAAAAAATTATTAACTACTAGGAAAGAAAAACAACTTCACACCTCCTCTACAAACTATATAATCGTACATTCTACAGCTAGTAGTGAAAAAAAAAGTTTGAGGAGGAGCTTAAGTTGTGTATTGTTGGTTGCCGATATATTTGAAATTAACATGACGCTATAATGTTATAAGAGGAGAAAAATGGGAATTAATTTAATTTATTTATTTTCCTGACATGATCTGATCTCGACTGCTTCACTGTGCGTAATGTTTTCTCTTGCATTTAAAGGGTAGTATTGATATACATTAATTAAATTTATTATCTGCGTCACATTATTTAGGTAAAATCAGGAAGCCACTGACGTCTTAACTCACGGACAATTTAGTCCAAGCAAATTAGACGAAAAAACGACTAATTGAAGAAATAATCTAAAAAAAAATGAAATTTTGGTTATGAACTCCCAACAGGGACCCAAATCAATATCTGCCTCCGAGTGTGACCTTATGAAGCTTTTCCCCATTTTTCTCCTAAATGGTAATTCCGACGTGAAAATGTAATAGAACTTATTATATTCTCCATCAAATTCTGTATAAAGTTAGTCTCATGAAGCTTTTGCCTATCTCCCACCCACCATTCATAAATGACGTTGGAAAATGAATATAGTTTTCAGCGTGAAGGCAAAAATGAGTTTTTTTGCGTCGATTATCTCCAAAATCATTAGTGGAAGCAAAAAAATGTATAGAAACAAAAATGTAGAGCAGTTGCTTTCTGTACGACGTCCATATTGAATACGAGATTTGCAATAAATTGTTATTGGTCAAAAAACTTCTAAAACGTGTAATTTGGGGACAGATGGGACTCCTCTTACATCTCTCCCCTCCCGCCTTTACCGATGTTTAACGACTAGAGATGAGTTCTCCCAATGAAATATTGCAAACAACCTCTTCAAGGACATGATAATAATAATAATAATTAATGCATATTTATTAAGGGGAGGTTTAATTTCAAACTCACGGCGCGCCTGCGCGCCTTGATGACCTAGTGTATTTAATTGTCAACCCCAACCTCAAAATTTCATGTTAATTCGTGTTTTTTCTCATTTTGCGTGAACAAATACCAAAAATGTTGTTCAATACTCGCCCCTGAAAAGTAGGTATCTTAACAGCATTTGTATCGAAATTTACTATTTAAGAACCAGTGATCCCTCAACACTTCTGAAAAAGGATTGCTTGGATTACTGCATTATTTTACGTAATGATCAGTAAGATTTTGGCTGAACTATATGTCTTTTGGGCTTCAAACGTCAAAATTCTACATGTAAATTGTCTTTTCTACAGGCAACATGTATGAATCATTTATGAGATCCGGTAAATACATCAAAGATCATTATAAATCCAAGTTTAAAATACCATACCAGTCGAAGTCGTTGTCCTCATAACACATACTGGTTCATAACACATAAAGCTAAAGTAAACAAAAACACACCAACACAAAAACTTTAGAATAAAAATTATTTTTTTATTTAAACAATAGCAAACGTTAAATAATTCTATCAACCAGGTAGTAAAAACCGTTAAAGCGGTATTAATAACGGATATTTTACATTTGTCAAAATAACTCTTTTTATACAGGAGGACCTTGAACATGTCAATTCTTCATTCAAAAATAGTTCATGATAAATAGAGACTAATTATTATTATTGAAAAAACTTGCATTAAAAAAAGTTCTCGATATATAAGGGGGCGTTCAAATATTACGTAACACAATTCGGGACGAGGGGGGTCTTGTAAAACGTTACGATGCGTTACAGGGTCGGGCGGGGGTTTCGAAAAATCGACAAAAATTGTTGAAAATAGGGGAAGAAACTGTACCCCAATAAACACGACATCGAGACTGAAGGAACCGTTTTCGCTACGAAAAAGCCTGCCGTAGCAGCTTAGAAACAATTTTAGGTAAACGTACCGTGTTAGTTTTCTTTAAGTGACGTAATCCACAAGTCGAATATCCTCTTTTTTATCCTTTTTTGTGTTGTTGTGAACGGATAGTAGGACTCTACCATTTTTTCGTTTAAAAGGGAGAATTTTAATTTACTGGAATCAATTGAAATGCGGAGGTATATAAAAACTTTTTCTGCATACTTGCATAGTTTATGTTGGCCCTGGAATTTAATTTTAAAGCGCAAATAATGCACTATCCTCATAGTTTCAATCAATATTGAACAAGATTCACTCATTTGTGAGTTGAAAGAAGAATCGATAACTCTCGACAGAACACTACTTTTTATAAAAATAATAATTTAATAATCGCGTAGATTACTTGGCTTAAAGGAATGACACATAATCAATTTCACCTTGTATATAAAATTAGTACTACTCGAGCAGTTTTAACAGTTATTGATAAATGTAATTAATCTGATGACTGTTGGTGCCCAAAATGAAATTAGTTTAGAGCATGCACGAATAATTTGTAAGTAATGTTACTGAGAGGATCGTGGGAATCAGAATTTGGCAAACATCACTCGCCATATTGCAAAATTCAGTTTAATTGATCAAAATGGCCCGAATTTTTTTAACTGAGGCTCAGAAAACAAGAGTGGTCGCCAAATTGGAAGATGGCTTCTAAGATAGGAAGAGCGAATGACAGAAGAACGTCAACAAGGTCCGGGAAGGCCCAGGATCTCAACCGAACATGAAGACGAAGCTCTCGTCAACTATGTGAGAGAAGCACCTTTTGGCGGAGCAGTCAAAGCTCGTGAAGAGATTTCCTGGTAGCGTCTGGACGGTGCGCCGTAGGATTAGGGCAACCGGGTTAAAGAGCTACTCTGCTGCTAGAAAACCGTACCTCACAGAAGAGCACAAAAGAAGAAGAGTAGCCTTTGCTCGCTAGTGATGAAAATAATGAAAAGATTTTTAGATCGAGTAAGGGTTTACCGACCTAGAGGTCATCGTTTTGATGAGCAGTATGTTCAACCTCTAAGAAATAGATGTGGATTCGGAGTAAATGTGTGGGGAAGGCCAAGGTGTTTGTATTTATGTAGAAGAACGTTTGAATGGAGCCGGTTATAGAGACAGTTTAGAGAATATCAAAATACCATGCTGCCATCAGCTACACAAAGGTTTGCAGATAATGGATTCATATATCAGCAAGACAACTACCCCATCCATACTTGCCGAATAGTAAGAAATTAGATGGCAGAAAATTAAGTAAATCAACTTCCCTGGCCCGCTAGAAGTGCCGACCTCAATCCAATCCAAAATACATATTTGGGCAGAAATTGTAAAAAAAAAATTGCAAGGGGCATGGAAAGATCTTCTGCGATTCGATATGGAATTCATAGATTTAGTGCAATCTATGAACAGAAGATTGCAAAGTGTAATGACTAAAAACATTAATACACCAAATTTTTCTTTTAGGTTTAAACTGCATGTTTTTATGTTTGTTAATAATTAAGAAAGTTTGTTCGATTTAAAAAGTTTTCCATTCTTTTTGTTATTAGTTTTATTATGAGTTTTTTTCGGTTATTTGTTTTTGTTTTTCTATTAATAAAAACGTATTCTCTGATTGTGTAGACTTAATTCTATTTGCAAATGCTAGCTCAGTTTTAGTTACTTCTAGTCTGGTTGGTGGTCAAGTTATCAATATCGAGAGGATCTTTTTAATAGAAATTAGCAGAAATTTCTGATTTGGGAGAGTTGAAACGAGCAATGCATGAAAGCCAAAGACAAATATGCTGATAATTACTACAAACCCTAAAATGTTTTATTTGTCAAAACTGACGTATGCCACTGCTAATTTCTGCTATTTTGGCAACTAAAACCAGTTCTACATAAAGTCAAATAAAAAAAAAGATTCCTAGATCACTATGGCTTCAAAATCTCAAGTTGAGACTACTTTCTTTTATCTTGTCTTTTTTTTTAGTCCTAGAATTAAAAGTGTCCATTTTAGAATCACCTGAGAGTTCAAAAATGTCATAAATTTTTTACTATTAGAGAACAGCTATTAATTCAGTGGAAAAGCTTTAGGTGGAAAAGACAGAATTAAATATTTTGGTCCCATTTTTGATAACCAAAAATATTATACATACACTGAAAATAAACATTACGTCAATAATAATAGTAGATTGTTTTATTAGGATTAAAAATTGAACTTTTCGTGGCAAGTCTGTTGTAGGTTTGACGGCCGAGTCCGTGAAAAATCACTTTTCTCCGAATAAAACATGCTATTGAAATTAAACGACATGGAAATTTTTCAAAGCACACGCTTTCTCAATAAATTGAGACAAAAAAAAATGGATATTTGTCATTGCGTAAGTGTTTTTCTATTAGTTATATGTAATCTGAAATATGTATTAATTATATTATATTTAAAAGTGGTGATATTCCTGTTATTTAGTACTGTATTAAATGTGAAGGTGTGTAGGTATCAAACTGAATACCTAGAAAAACAAGGAATAAACTATACTTTTTGTTAATAAAAAAAAAACACATAAAACCAGTTTCAAAATTTTTGACTTTTATTTCGTATATCGTACTCTTTCATTGTTTATATAAATTAGCACACAGGCTATTGAAATATTCTTATTTATGAAAATTATGAATAGTTGGCTCTGATTCCGGTTTGATTGAACCTTGCTAATACAATATGTATATTAATAAAGGACGATTAGAGATACTAACATGCTGAACTGGACAGAGCTAAAGAACCGCGAGACGATATTGCACAGTTCCACGGTTGTAACGGATTTATGCTCCTTATGTCGTGTATTACACCTACTTATATATTATACATTATTGTTCTCACCTCGTCACTGGAAAACCGGTAAAAGAGGAACCGATTATGATGGTGGTGATCATTATTCTAACCACCTAGAGGTAATTATGAAACTTAAATTATAAAAAATCTTATGGGGGTTTTACATCCTCCTCACCGTGACAATTTAATTAATAAAAAAAATCTGGTATATTATTATTATAATTTTGTCAATTTTATATTATTTAGATTTAAAAACAATTTCCTCGTAATTATTCAAAGAATAATACATCAATTATAAATCACGAGCAACGAAACTATCTAACAGGAAATCGCTGTCCCAAATTCATTCATCTCCATTTCACGACCCACCTCAAACCCATTCACATACCCTTTAAAACCAGCCCGCCGTCGCCCATACCCGAAACCGTCCCATCAACCACTACGCAAGGTATGTAAATCCTCAAGGGAACTCTTCGTAGTTTTGTTGGCAAGTTCACGGCCAAGCATAAACAGGGCCGGCCCCAGGCAGCGCGACAGGTGCTGCCCAAGGTCACCTCTGTTCAATGACCAATACTCACGTAGAAGTTGGAAGCGGTGAAACGAGCCTGAAGGCACTTCATCACCGCATCTTCGGTAAGAGGCCCCTGGAGGTGGATGAGATCTTCTAAGTCGGCCCCAGCTGTTGGAGCTTGGAACTGATGTTCCGGAAGTGAAGCTACAAGAGCAGGTGCGGCGGGGGCACTTCGAGGCGGAATCACCGGCTGATTTCCCGGAAGCGCTACCGACGGTGTGGACCCCTTCAAGGGGGTTGCCGGGGCTGCTTGGACATGGAGGCGGTTGCGGAGGGTCACTAGCTCGGTGCTGAGGCTGCGAAGACGCTGCTGAAGGTGGACGGCTTCGTTCGATGACGATGCATCTGCGGACAAATGTGCGTGATTGTAAAAACAAGGTCGTGAATTTGGCTTGCAGGTATAGTGATGAAAATATTTCCATGCATGATTTGAAATTGAAGTTAGCTGCTAATAGAAAGAGGTATGTATATTGATAAAAAAATATTATGTGAATTTGCACGAAAAAGCAAAGTAGAAGAAAAAACCATTGAGGTCCATAAAATATAATCTAAAAAGTGGAAAAAATATAAGAAATTTCAGAAAGGACAACCCTACGTTAACAGTAAAGGTGTAGGTATTTGTACCAAAAAAAAGGCAAAAAACTTAGCCTTACATCATGCAGATATAAATGTACTAAAATATTTAACTCCAAACTTTGAGAACAAATTAAAGTTTCTTATTACTGCTTGATTAAAAAGTACCATTTTTTATTGAAAAATAATTCCAAATGTGTCTCTTTTAAATGTTATTTTGAAAAATTTGAAAAACAAACAAAAGATTAAGACAAGACCATTATTCGAGAACATTATAAAGTCTAGAGATCAGACCCAAAAAGAGTACTGTCAAGAACCAAAGAAAAAGCCACAGTACAATTTATACTTTCATAATTTTACCAAAAAGTGATTCGCGGACAATATAAACTGGCAGATAACGAAAAGTAAATTTCATCCTTTTTGAAAAATTAATATTAGCTAAGTGACCACTTGAGACCCAATCCGAGACCAGTCTCAGGGTGCTGTCCATTTGAGATCACTTTCGCTCTCACGACAGCTTCCTGAGACTCGACACTGCAGTCTCGAGACCAGGAATATTTCATTTCCACTTGAGAGTCCACTCAGCTGTGTGATTTGATAGCAGTTAATTAATATCTTTTCTTTTTTCTCAAATGGATTCGCTTCAGGCCCTAGCTTTTATTGTTGCGTACAAAGTTGCCAAAAAGATAATGTTGGGTGAGGAAATGGGACACAACAGTTCAGAAATTTTATTCGGATGTCTGTAGTGCATTTTGAACTAATTCTAGATCCGGGAAACACCGGATTGTCAAGCAATAAGATTTCGTGATGCAATTTCTAGTCATGATCTTCTTATCACCCATTTTGAAAAAGTAATTTTAATTGAAATACAAAACACAAACATGGAATAAAAACATCCATTTGTGAGTCGAGTCTAACATTGACATCATAATGAAATATTCACTCTAGAATTTAAAGTTTTCTTAAATGTGACATTTAGTTCCCAAAATCCAAAGAATTTCGTATTATAGAAATGGAATACAATAATTTTAAAAATTACCATTTCCACAAAGAGACAGACCACGCAAATTTATCTGAAGCTATTAGAGTTGATATATACTAAAAGCAAAAACCAGACGTGGAACAGAAGTAAATCTTGAAGAAATTAGCATAGCTACAAGTCTACAGACAACCAGCCTGAACAAAAGAAGATTGGATGAGCGATGACCAGTTTAGTTTTTAGTCTTTTCAAGAAAAAAATTACATAAAAATGTTACCGGAAAAATTTGAGTGACTATTCAGTTCACCTGTCAAACTGTGACATTCGACCAATAACAACCGTAGAATTTCAAAATCAATTGTGGTAATAATAATTGTACTAGTTCAAATTGCCGCTGACAATCGGACTAGTACTTTTAAGAAAAATAGTTTGGTTCACCGAATAGTCCTCCGAATACGATTCGTAGTCAAAGTTGAGCCACATTTTAAGCAATTGCAATGACATTCGTGACATCTTAGACAAATTGTCGACATAACTTTGACTACTTATCGTATTATAAGTGACAATTTATGGTGCTATTCTCTAACGAAAACTGTAAAGTTATAGGTCTATATCTCTATAAGCTATAGACTATAAAGTGAAATCGTATTCTGTAAGGAAAATATTTCTCTATAAGCTATAGTCCGTAATTTATAGTTTCTATAAACTTATGGCGAGATATTTCTCAACTGTAAAATCCTTACAGATTCTATAACCAGTGTCCAAATTACAATAAATTTTGTTTTTGGACAGATCGCGAAACAACACAAAAGTAAAAACAAAATGTATAATTCTTTTTTAATTTCTCCAGATCTTCCCATTTTTTTTTTCAATTGAAAATATTCAATTTGTACCGATTTGACTATTTTTTTTTAATAATCGTAATGGTCAAGGTAAGCTTTTTAAAGAAGGAAAGAGTAGAAAAGTTGCCCCAAAAATAATATTTTCCGGAATTGAACCTGACCTGGACGAATGTTCTAAAAAAAAATTCCAAATCAGTACAGCCGTTCCCAAGTGATGCTCTTACCAACGTTCAGCATTTCATTATTATTATAATTATCGGATAATAGTCCAAGCAAATTAGACTTTTTAGAAGAAGTAATTTATAAAGTTTTGAAATTTTGGTTATGAACTCCTAGCGGGGACCCAAATCAAGATCCGAAGAGTTTTTTGCGGCGATTATCTCAAAACCATTAGTGGGAGCAAAAAATGTGAAGAAACAAAATTCTGGAGCAGGTTTTTCTGTACAAGGTCCATATTGAGTAAAACATTTGCAATGAATTGTTATTGCTCAAATTTTTTTTATACCTGTGCATTTTCTTTTTTGAGCCTCAATTAACTAAACTTAATAAATATGCATTAATTATTATTATTATCATATCATTGAAGAGGCTGTTTGCGAATATTCCATTGGGAGAACTCATCCCTAGTCGTCAAACATCGGTAAAGCCGGGAGGGGAGAGGTGTAATAAGGGTAAGGCCCATCTGTCCCCAAATCAGACTTTTTGGAAGAAATAATTTATAAAGTTTTGAAATTTTGGTTCTGAACTCCCAGTAGGGACTCGAATAAAGATCCGAAGAGTTCTCATTCCCCCGAGGGGAGCTTCATCCCCTTTTGCCCAAAAACCGCCCCCGAGCGTGACCTCATGAAGCTTTTCCCCATTTTCTCCTAAACGGTAACTCTCCAAAGTCATTTATGAGCGTTGGGTGGAAGATAGGCAAAAACTTTATAAGACCAATTTTATGCAGAATTTAATGGAGAACATAGTAAGTCCTATAACATCTTCTGGTCGGAGTTACCGTTTAGGAGAAAAATGGGGAAGAGCTTCATGAGGTCACACTCGGAGACGCTTTTTTGGGAACAAGGGGATGAATCTCCCCCCGGGAGGTGAGAACTCTTCGAATCTTTATTTGGGTCCCTATTGGGAGTTCATAATCAATATTTCAAAAGTTTGTAAATTAGTTCTTTTATTCGGCGTTGTTTCGTCTAATTTGCTTGAGCTATAATGCCATTTCGACGTATAAATTTTACAGATGACAGCTTTAAGACATTTAAAAATGCCAAAGTGCTTAGAGAATACGAGTTTTCTATAGTTTCTATAAGATCTTTAAGAAAAGCATTTATAGAGTTCTGTACGCTACAGACTGTAAGATTTTATAGACTATAAGGAATTTTTAGAGAATAGCACAATTAATTTAATAAATACTAGTTTTTTAAGAAAATATTGCCTTACTAATTTAGACCTTTTTGGCTTTATTTCTTTAATTAATTAACGCTTCAATATTTATTATTAACATTTATGGTGCTATTCTCTAACGAAAACTGTAAAGTTATAGGTCTATATCTCTGTAAGCTATAGACTATAAAGTGAAAACGTATTCCGTAAGAACAATATTTTTCTATAAGCTATAGTCCGTAGTTTATAGTTTCTATAATGTTATGGCGAGATATTTCTCAACCGTAAAGTCCTTACAGATTCTATAACCTATGCCAGTGACAAATGTCAAAAAATATTAACATTAATGGAACAAGTCGCTATTCTCTCAATTGCAATCTATTTATTGTTAGAAGAATTGATCACCGTCATATTAGAGATCACTTTTAATCAGTTTTTCCCTAAAACACCAAAAACAATTTTATTATAACTGCCAACGCACGTTTCGCCAACAATGTTGGCATCATCAGCGCGATGAGTAAACTTAAAAAGTAAAAAAGTTTACTCATCGCCCTGATGATGCCAACATTGTTGGCGAAACGTGCGTTGGCAGTTATAATAAAATTGTTTTTGGTGTTTTAGGGAAAAACTGATTAAAAGTAGTTATCTACCACCAAAAGTAAAATTACTTGTTTATTTTATTATTTATACAGATATTGATTACTTTAAATTTTTTGACGATGCAAGTTCTGCTTGGATCTTAATGAGCCAAAGGATTTATAGTATCAACGTTATGATGGTGATGAAAATTTTGACGTATGATGCTCAGTTTCAAGTAGTCCTCCATCTGGTCCGGGCTCGTGTTGGCACATCGTTTTATTTTCTTTTATTTTCTACTGTGTCATATTTCGTAATTTTAAGTCAGAGCTTTGAGTCCGGAAAATGGGACTTTACAGTACAAGTCCTGTAAAAAAAAATACAACCAACAAATCAAACTGTTGTTATAGATACTCAATTCATGGATGTTTAAATTCTGAATTCCAATTTCATTTTTTAAAATGAAAACAATGATTTAGTATCTGTAGCATGAAATAAAACGCATTACGACATACGTCCGGAAACTTTTACAGTAACTTGTCTCAAAATTAAACATTTCGACTCGTTACTGTAAAAATGAGTTTTCCGGACTAACGTAAATTATTATTACTGTAAAAGTTTAAGGACGTATTATGTCGTAATGCGTTTTATTTCATACTACAGATACTAAATCATTGTTTTCATTTTAAAAATGAAATTTTCTTTACGGGACTTGTACTGTAAAATCCCATTTTCCGGACTCAAAAGTCTGACGTAAAAGTAATATATATGACACATGGCGAAACAACACAGTAAAAACAAATG